>CM061551.1:144534669-146934669 GCA_030864225.1 Capsicum baccatum var. pendulum | reverse complement strand
TTGATTTCATACACAAAATTTGAGAGTTCGAGATGATTCAAAGGTATATTTAATTCTTGTATAATTTGTGTTTACTTTCTTTGTTATTGTATCAACTTTCAAAGATTTGTGTATATTATAAACAGAACACTGAAGCGGCTGCAGAAATAATTGAAAATACATCAATGATTGATTGTGAGAAATCAAATTTGGATGAACAAATTAATTAGAAGTCCACACCCATGAAGCAGTTTTTGGAGAAGAAAAGTCTCAACCAGATTTATGTGATTCCCAAGTAACAATTCCTGATGAGTTGCTACCCAGTTTTAACGAATATGTGAATCTGGAAAGAAGCATAATTGTTCATCCATCTGCAAATAAAGAACAAACTCTCGTGAATGTTTCAAGAATTAAGAGACCATCTAAATTCAAAGAATCACCATTCACTATGAAATTTGGTTCAGCAAAAGATTTGTGCTTTTAACTTCTTCTTTTTTTGTATATACCAGATTTTTTTATTTTATTTATTAATTATTTTTTCTATTTTATTGTAATTATAAAGGAAGTACAGAAGTGCAGACAAAAAACTTCAAACTAAATCATCCATTTGTATCTCATTCAATTTTTGATATTAAAGACACTAAGATCACCAATAAGTTCATGACGTGACTTTCAGTGGACCTTCTCAAATATCATGCAAAGAAGTAAGTACTTTACAACTTAATTATATTATTCATTTACATTTTCTGTTTATTATTAAGTATTATATTTAATCAATTAACAGAAGCAACAAAGGGGAACATTATCTGAAAAACAAGTTTAAGATATCAGCTTTGAATTTTGACATTCTATTAGTTGAAGACAAGAATTGGTTCTACGTTAGGGGTACTCCTGGACAGTCATGGTCAGATGAGGTGAGTTACATATTTATATTATAATTACTTATAGTGATTATCTATAATATGCATTTTCTTATATACATATGCAGTATATCATATGTTCAGATACATATGTACATGAGTACATACATATAGTGGCTTACACATTGAAAATTTAATTTTGGGTAGTTGCTTTTACAAATCTTCTTTTATTTGATGCAGCAAATTGATGTTTGCCTGTACTATTTGAGAAAGAAATTCAAGTATGAACCAAATAGCTCATATATGTATAGAACAGTTGACTGCAATTTCATGAACATTGTAAGAGTTGTGTTAACTGTGTATTCAATTGATCATCCAACGCTTAATGTTGGTGGAAAAAAATACCATTTGAATGAGTACGTAAGTGAATTTCGCATGCATGTTGTTGTTTCATGGCATACATTTGATGATATATTCATTCCTATCAACATAAAGTCCAAACATCACTGGGTTCTGGCTGTACTTCTTTCAACAGTAGATGCATATACATATATGATTCACTGTTATCTGCTGGTTATGATTCTACTGTGCTTGCTGAAGTTGAGAAGTTAGCTGAGGTTATAACTTATTGTATTTTGGCATGTAAATTCTATGAGAAGAAGGGTATTGATATTGACAACCATCTAAATTACAAATTAAATGATAAACATGATCTTTTTGATGTTTACATTATGGAAGATTTGCCTCAACAACCATGTGGCAGCTTGTAAGTTTTGAATATACATATTATTTGTTTTTATATATATATATATTCTCATGTTATACTAATACTTATTGATTTCCCTATATACAGGGATTGTGGGTTATATATGATTACATATGCTGAGTGCCTTACATTTGGTGGAAGTGTTCCAAAAGTTGACTTTGATCCAGATCTTCTCTACACGAGACACACTTCAATGTTGTGGCATTATGGTATAAAAAAATAAGAAGAGAAGGCACAAAGTGATGATGAAGCACCAAGTAGGCCTCGTAGGGAAATTCAGATAACAGAAGTTACTGAAGTACATGATATTTGACTTTTATTTTGAGATGGATGTTTTTTATAACAATAAACATTTTGTTGACGATCTTTTTGTTGAATATATTTTAGGTTTCATATGTTAATTCAATCATCAATGGCAATATTTTCCTATGTTTAATTATTGTGATTTTTAGTTTTTGTGTTGTTTATATTAAAATATTTAGTTTAGTTTACTATTATGCATATATACATAAATAAATATATAACAAAGCATATGTATTTTAAGCATAATGAAAATGTATATATGTATTTAACGCATATGTATTTATGTTTTTAATATTCACAGATATGAATTTATGTATTTATAAAGATATCCATTTGTATATACGCATTTTTGCATAATGTATTTCATGTACTATCATAATATAAAAGATACTTTATGTATTTTATTAATAAAAAAACAAAAACTTTCCAACAAATTAAGAATAACAACATCAATAACATCATATTTTTTTAAGCATAAATAAAGTTTATATATAAATATAGTTAACGCATATGTATTTATGTATTTATTCTTTACACATATGTATATACATATTTACATAGATATCCTTTTGTATATATGTATTTCTGCATAACGTATTTCATGTATTATCATAATATAAAAGTTTTTTAAAGTATTATATTAATAAAGAAAAACAAAAACTTTCAATCAAATCAAGCATAAAAACTTCAATAAGATCAAACATTTCTTTAAAAGTAAAAATCAAATATATTTTAATCATAATGAAAATGTATATATGTATTTAACGCATATGTGTTTATGTATTTAATCTTCACACATATGTATATATGTATTTAAATAGATATACATTTATATATATATATATATATATATATATATATATATATTTCTGCACAATGTATTTCATGTATTATCATAATATAAAAGTTACTTTATGTAATTTATTAATAAAGAAAAACAAAAACTTTCAATCACATTAAGCCTAACAATTTCTATAAGATCAAACATTTTTTTAAAAGTAAAAATCAAATATATTTTATTCAAGGAAAAAAAACTTCAATTGTTTATAACTAAATACATCAACCGACTTATCATTTGTTGTATTTCCTACATAAACGCCTATTGTGCCCTTTACATCCGTATGAACTATATCAATTTTTACTTTTCTTTCCAAACATATCTCGTTCGGACTTTCCACAATCCTTCTTTGTCGGCCTTCCAGGGGGGCGCTTGTATTTTGGGGGCAGAGCTACCTCAACCAAAATTTCATTTGGAATTATCCAGTCATCTTTGTGTGGTAGAGGATAAACTGGAACATCATATGTTCTCAAGACTGTTTTTGGCTTATATAGATCAGAGCAATATGGTCCCTTCTTAAAATTCTTGCTATCAAAAACTGCACAATCATGAACACACGGGATCTTATCCAACTGAAATGTATTGCAAAAACATTTCTTTTCCTTAAGACAAACAATAAAATGTTTCTCCTTGTCGTGGACTGTATAGATATATTCTGATGCAGGTATAACCTGAAATTATTAAACAAAAATAATTTGCAAAGTTATATCGGAAATAATTTGGCATATGTATTTGACCATCTCAGCATATGTATTTTTCTATCATTCATATGTATTTTTATTACAAAATATAATTTATTTAATTTCTTATGTGAATATGAAAATATATCCATAAAACAAATGAAAAAACTAATATATCTATATTTAGTATAAAGAGTTAAATTTCATCATACCTTCATATGTGTACTCTCCGCCTCATTCTGTTGTAGAATTTCTTGAAACATACCAATAAGATCTGTAAAAGTATACAACGTCTGCTGTCTGTTTTCACAGTTCCATCTACCAAACATCAATCTAACTTCCTCTAGAAAATCATATATTGGTAGTTCTCTAGCCAATACTAGTGCAACATTAATTGATTCGACAATGTTTGATGTCAAAGTCCATCTCCTATGAACTGATGCATATGATCTAGCCCACTTATCGTATCCCGTCAAATTCAAGTAATTCTTCACTCTAACATCAACTGCCTCCACCTCCTCCATTAAACTATGAAATTCAGTCTTTAAATATGATTTTGTTATTGTATAGAAAACATCGGATAATGCATCATGTGATTTTATAAAGTTTTTTTCACATTTCCCCATAAATGCCACATATAAGCATAATGTGGTACATCATTATAAACCTCACTTACAGCTTTTATTATGCTTGCATTACGATCTGAAACTGCACACATTTCTCTTCTTTCACCATATGCTTCCTTCAGATTTTCAAAGAACCAAGTCCAAGAAGTATCATTTTCGGAATCAAGAACTCCATAGGCGAAAGAAAATATATGTCCTGCATGTTAAAAAATTCATATAAAAATACATGATTTTTGACAAATCAAATTGTTGGGTTCGAAATCGAGAGGGCGTCATACGGAAATTATTAGTTGCAAACCGTTATGGTAACAATTCAGAGGACATATAAAACAATACTAAAAGGCATTAAATTATTATATGTTTTGGCCAATTGGCCTACATATTATAAAATTAAATCAAAATAAACTTAAAATCTATTGGGAGAAAATCTCCCCCTAAACAAAAACTCTTTTAAGACTATATTGTGGATGTTATTGTGTTATGGTATGAGAAGAGGGGTCTTCTATTTATAGATGACCAAAACCTTTTCTCCAAGAAAGAGGTTAGCTTAATATAGAAAAGTTTTATATTTTTCTTTCAGGAAAAGTAAAAGTATTTATGGTTACTTTTATTTCCTTACAAGAAAAAGTAAAACTTAAAATTTGGTAAGAAAATCGGGGCAAAAATTTTAACACAAATAATGCACATTTATATTATTACTTTATACAGCTGCAAAGATTCTAAACTTCCAGAGGATAACTAAAACTTCTACATATGTATATTTTAAATACAATTTGCTTTCAACAATAATAATTGAATCTCATTACATAAACAATATATATATGTATATTCTAAATACATACAGCTGGAAACATATTTGAAATCAAATATATTTATAATTAAATATCTTACCAGCTCCATCCATGGTACATGCAGCTACGAAAATTTCAGTATACAGTCCTCTTAGATGAATTGCATCAACAACTATGACAGGTCTACAATGCGTGAATCCTTGAATGAAGGCAGCTAATGCAATAAATATATACAAAAACTCATTGTCTTCATTCTTTTTCATTCTTATATGTGAACTGGATAACTAGTGTTTAACACATGAATGTATGCAGGAAGTTTTCCGTATGATGCTGCTGGTTTCCCTCTTAACTCTTCAAGTGCTTGCTCCTTGGCTCGCCAACACATAATATATGTTAAATCCATATCCATGTCTTCCTTCATATCACTTCTGATTTCAGATGGACTGTATTTCCGTTTGTAGAATTTAAATTTTGGTTTGACTATACCACTAATCAACTTACTAGTAGCATGCAATTTAGGATAAATATTATCTTTGATCGGACAGGTATGTTCTGATAAAAATTCTCTGACATTAAACATTCCAGATTCACCGATACTTGATGCACAAAATAAAAAAGCACAATTACCAGATCTGCACAACAACATATAACTGCAAAAAAAAATACATTTGCTCTAATATAATTAATCATCTGAAAAATAAATAAATAAATGCATAATACACTTACCAGGTTTTACTCGATCTTACAGATAGTGTTCGAAACTTTTCACGAATTGAATAGTCCTTCATAACTGATTTTAATACTCTTTTTGAGATATAAACTTGATCAACCTCAATATGTTTGTGATGTGGGTTGGATATAATAACTCTACTTGTATCCATTTCAAATACATCCAAACATTCTTCTGATGGAGTAAGTATTAACGCTCTTTGAGTACTTGTATTTCCCACGTTACTCGCACTGACAGACATCTTTAGACTTTTTGAATTACACAATGATGAACTTACAATTCTGCTGAAATTATCCCTGTCAGAAACACTCACATATAAAGGCAAATTACTCAAATCCTTCAACTCTTTTTTCTGCATAATATAACCTTCAAACCCATGTTATTACGTATACGTATTTTCTCCGCACTATCTGTTAATTGATATTCAATTTCAATGCATTTTCATGTCAAATCAACATCAACATGAGAAGCAAGTACCGTGTACAATTGGTCATATGTAGAGTTTACACTTAACAATATCGCATCACTCATGTACTTTTCATATTCTTGCTCATAATTCCATCTTCCTGAATGTTTAACAAGATGCTTTCCATCTTCAATCTGTAGAAATCCATGAAATAGTAAAGAAACAAATTAAATATCTAATTCGTAGTATACACAGCAACAAATTCGCTAATACAAAACTCCAAAGCGAATTCAAACAAAAATAATTTAATCGAAACCAACTTAACAAAAATTAAAATTCAGATTAAAGTTTTAAAATTGCTTCTCAACTTTCAAACTTTATAACAACAACGTCATATTTGAAATTGTAAAAAAAATACTTCAACAATTTATTTCGAAAAATTTTAAAATCTACATACTATATCAATTTTTTGTATTCTGCGAAAATTACACATATTTGGTACAATTTCTTCAGTAAATTTTTGAATATCATTATACTGAAACCACAAATAGTACAAAGTTTTAAGATCAATACCTGTAATTGCACGGTTTTTCTTTTTAAATGTGCTTCAGAATGCTAGTCGATGAGAAAAAAATTACGTTTAACCAGTACTTCTTTAATTTGAATATGTATTTTGGGTTTTGATTTTAGTTTCTGTTTATGAAAAAAGTTCTTTGAATTATTTGTTGTAATTTAACGGTGATGTAAAAAAGGTGTTTTAAAAGGTAAGGGAATCTGTCAATTAATTGTGTCATAAATTGGGGAACCGTTTTTTACCATTTTAAACTGAAACTGATTAGCATTATATTAGGAAAATAATATTTTGTTGTATATGTATTTTATAGCAATAATTTACTCAAATACAAAATACATATTGCTATTTTTTGTAATTTTGAAACTGTTGCTAGAAAAGTTACAATTAATGCTCTATAGTTGCTATTTATGAAATTTTTCCTTTTATTTAAACTCTTAAATTATCAAAAATTAATTGGCCCATTGCATTGCATGTGGCCAATTTGATTTTGATTTTAGCCAAATTTAATAACTAAAAATTACACAAATACACAACTTATGTTTCCAATATTACAAAAAATCCCAACTCACTAAACATATTACAAAAATCTCAACATATACACAGATTCCTATGTATATGTCGGCTATGTTATGTATATTAATAGGGAGAGAGAGTAAAGTAATTAAAAAAGTGAGAGAGAGTGTAATTACTTTCAAAAGGATTGGTATTTATGTTATTTATACATTTAATAAATCAGTCAAATTAAATCAAAATTCGTGACGAATTAATAACGATTTAATCCCGAGTTTCTTGGTTTGATAAAATCAAACAAATATTTTTCAAATAAATCATTTTTGAGAATAAATTCTATTTAAATCAAGATCTTACCCATTTGATTTTATTCAAGATAACCCTTGATTAAAATTTGAATTTTCATAGAATAATTATTTAATTAACTATATCATACGATTTCGTATATCTATAATCTATATCTATATCTATCTATAATCTATATTTATATCTATATCTATAATCTATATCTATATCTATCTATAATCTATATCTATACATATATCTATAATCTATATCTATACATATATCTATAATCTATATCTATAATATATTAAAAGTGTGAAGACCCTTAGAAAAGTGATTTGAACTTTTTACCCTTCATTAAAAGATTCTTCTTTAGACAAAACTGTCTTTTCATTATTTTTTAATTTATTATTTAATTATTTTTTATTATATTAACTAGACTTCCTAAAATATATGGTAGGAGAATTAATTAATATTTTTCTTTCTACTAGACTTCCTAAAATATATGAGATTCATAAAATATATGGTAGGAGAATTAATTAATATTTTTCTTTCTACTTTCAATTAGAAAAATACTCTTAAAATAGGACTCTATTAAGGAAATACTTCTATAAATATTGAGATGTACGTTAAACTAGAGAATAAACCGGTTTGCCTATTGGGGAGAATATGATTGATGCTCATCTAACTTGATTCGATTGCATGTCTAGATTGGTGGATGCATTGTTTTTGTTGTCATAATAGAATTCAACATGTGTGTATATATATATTTTGTAGGGTCAAAATTTTTGCTCAGACAAGAATTAGTTGGATCAAAATCAAAACTTTGTGATCACTTTTTTTTTATATAGTTTACAAGTTTTAGATGAATGTTGGTTGGCTTTGAAGAATTTCTTCTGTAAAGATTAGATTTAATTGTATTATTTTGATATCTTTCTTATCTTATTGTTTTATTTTAATTTACAGATGCTAGATGAATGTAGGTCGGCGTTGAATTTTCTTTTTAGGTAAATGTTAGGTTTAATTGTATTATCGTAATTTGTATTAGTTTGTTATTTTGTGGTAGTTTACAGTTCGTAGATGAAATTTGAGAGGCTTTGAAAAAATTTTGTGTTAAAATTTAAGTTTAATTGTATTGTGTTTATATCACTTTTATCGTATTATTTTATTGCAGTTTATATGTGATAGATAAATGTTGGTCGGCTTTGAGGAATTTTTTTATATAAAGGTGAGGTTTAGTTGTATTATTTTGATATCTCTATTATCGTATTATTTTGTTATTGTTTACGGGTGGTAGATGAGTGTCAGATGAGTTTGAGAAAAATTTTGTCTAAAGATTAGATTTAATTGTATTATTTTGATGTCTCTATCATTGTATTATTTTGTTGCAATTTACAGATGGTAGATGAATATCGATCGACTTTTAAAAATATCTTTGGTAAAGATTAGGTTTAATAAATAAATTCTCCATCTTTACGTATTCAAACGATATTAAATTTAATTGTTATATTCATCTTTATTTTTTAAACAAATATCTTATTTAATTAATGTTTGAACTCATTAAAGTGAGGTACAGGCGCAAGGCGCGTACACTTAAACTAGTACGAATACAAAAATATATAATAATTACTTAAAATGACAAAATTACCTAAATAAATATTTTGGACAGTTTTTATCCAAATAATATAAATGTTATAAGTTTATTTAAAATTAAAGAAACTCAAGATTAAATTTAGTTGTGGAGAAAAATAAAAAAAATAGGTGTCAATAGAAAAAATAAAAATTGCTAGCTGCAACAAAAGATAGCCGTATCATCCAAAATTTCCTTGTAAGTCGAATGCTCAGTGTAGATTAACGCTTTAAAGCAATATACTTCCTACAAAGAAATGGATCAACGGTTTAAACCAATATACTTCCTTCGTTTCATTTTACTCGTCCCAATTTGACATTGTACGTTGATTAATAAAAATAATCAATAACATGATTATTTTATCATAGTACTCTTATTAAATGATGTTTATATTTAATTTGGAGAGAAAATAATTAATACTAAGTGTAAAAAAAAAAAACATCATTTAATAGGGGTATTATGATAAAATAACGATGTTATTAATTATTTTTCTTAATCAATGTACAATGTCAAATTGAAATGAGTAAAATGAGACGGAGGAAGGTCTAATGTAATTAACTAAGCATGGATTAGTTTTTATTAAAAAATGGTCTAGCTGTCTGAAATTTTAATTAATGAAATATGTGTTTGGAATAGCTGGATAACAATTACTACAAAGTTGCTCCGTATATGACTAAATTATTTAGTGTAATCAAGAAACTCAATATGTTAATAAATCATTAAAATACTCTTTCATACAACAAATTATTTGAGAAAACTATAAACAGTAAAGTATCAATATCCAACAATATGAATCTACGAATAACTTGTGAAAATTTGAATTTTCTCCTATAATAAAAATTTGAGAAGCAATTACTTAATTTTTATTATAATTTAACCATGATCATAGTCACTAATAAATAAACTTTAATTAATACAACAAATTTCTAGCAAATACATTTCAATATGCATATTAATAATTGAAGTACACAATTATTTATGGGTCAAAATTTAAAATGAAAAATCAGAAAAAATATACTCATACACTAACATGGGTCAAAATTTAAAATAAAAAATCAGAAAAAATATATTGATGTATAAATAATAGAGAGAAGTATCAATTATCGTTGAAGTTGTCTCGTTTTATTCATGGTATACTTAAACTTTGAGTCGTCTTAAGTACCCTCGAACTTGCTGTTTGAGTACATCGCGTGATCCTTTTTGACCCACGGATCACAGCGTGTAAAATACGCGCGTACACGTGGAAAAAAATGCTTATGTGTCTGTCCACATGGATAAATATCATCCACTTTCCTTATATTTATTTCATATTAAAAAATAACCCACTTCTACCCTTAATTATCCGATTTCTCTCTAAAAATATTATATTTTTGAATTTTCTCTACTCCAGTGAAAGATTGAATTTCGTCAATCAAGTAAGCTATTATCTAAGAAAATTATATTTTTGTGGTGTTAAAAGTATAAAATTATTTTTTTCGATTAGTGTTTCATAGTAGTTTTCGATTAGGATTTTGAGGAGACTCACATGCACAAATACGTTTCTTATTATAATTAATAGAGTAAGAAATCACAATTTAAGTTAGGGGTGTACAAAAATCGAATCGATAAAAATGTTATTGATTTATCATTATTGGGTTAACAATTTTTTAATGATTTTATAAAAAAAATTATTGGGTTATTAATTTCGTTTCGGATTTTTTATTGGGTTATTGTGTAAACCGATAACCCAATAAGATATTAGAAGCGAACAATAACCAAGAGATATTAGAAGTATAACTACAAATATATTGCTTTAATCAACAAAGAAATATAACTATATCCATCAAAATACACAACTTATCAAACTAATGCACCATTACATACACCAATATCAATTTTCAATTCAATGACACAAAACGTAAATGAACATCATTACATTACATATCAAAAATAATGCACATAATTAGCTTTAACATCCTTTTTGCCTTTCAACCTTTTTTGTTGTTTGTTGGTCTTCTTCAATGTTGGAACCTTGAAGTTTTGATGAATGACAATATGAATGAAATAAGTTGATATGAGTTAATTCAGTGCAACTGGAAACTTCAACTTACTGATCACATGAGGAATAAAACAAGTTGAATTTAATTCAAACACTTGATGATAAGGGAAAACAAGTTGAGTTGAAAAGGGAGTCCTGCGTAAAGAAGGAGTTTCACTTCTGAGTATATCTTGAAGAGTCCTATATGTGGGAGGAGAAAGATTCTGATAAATAATCATTTGCTGATTCAAAAGAGTTGGAGTTTACTACAACACTAAGGAGACAACAGTTGGAATTAAAGAAAGAGTCTTACTTGAAGTAGAACTCTATGTAATGAGAGTTTTGATTAAAGGAGGAGTTTAAAATAAAGAATGACTCTTTGGAGAGCTGTGCTTAAATAGAAGATGCATTATTCAGAGTAATCCACACACTTAAAAAAGCAGAAAAGCTCCATCGACAGATTGACTTCACGAAATGCTACTCAATCACTGAAGAAACACATTGAAGAACCTGGTCCTCAGTACAGAATTCAGCTAAGAGTTTTAGCGTTGATTTTTAGAGTTGTTGATTATGTTTGATATAGTCATGTAATATTAGTTTCGGTGTGTTATAAACTGAATTAGGAGCTAGTCTTCGAGTTGGGGAAAACTCAGGGACTTTAGGAACACATACCTTGGGAGGTGTGTGTAGTTAGGAATTAGAGTTTATAATTCCTAGTTGTTGAGTTATAGGAATTAGAGTTTATAATTCCTAGTTGTTATGTTATAGGAATTAGAGTTTATAATTCCTATTTATTGGTTACAATAGTTTTGTAATCAGTCGTTGTTGAGGCTCAGAGGTTTTTAGTGAAGTTAGGGTTAAATCCTATAGAGGTGCAGGTCGTGTTTTTTTTCACCTTTTGAGCCGGGTGTTTTTCACGTAAAAATTATTGTGTTCTTTACTTTCTGTTTACTGCTTCCTTGAAACACGTCAGTGGAACACGTCAGGCAACACGTTCTATCGATAAGCAAAAGTTAGGCGAAAATAAGAAAATCAGTAGGACACGAATTCTTAACAAGTGGTATCAGAGCCAGGTTGTCTTAAAAAGGACTAGCACCTAAGACAAAGATCAATATGATAAATTCTGCACCACCTACTGGCTACTGCAAAGGATAAGACATCAATAGGCCTCCATTGTTCAATGGACAGTACTACTCAGGATAGAAAAAAAAGATGAAAGATTTTCTTCAGGCTGTTGACTACGAACTCTGGAATAGAATAATTGATGGAACTCAATACCCCATGAAGAAGGATGATGAAAACAAGGATGTATTAAAAATCAAGAGTGAATATGATAATGCCGACTTTAAGATGCTTGGAAAAAATGCAAAAGCTAAGTATATTCTTATTTGCGGACTTAGACCAGATGAATATAACAGGATCTCAGGTTGCACCACTGCAAAACAAATTTGGGAGACTCTTGAAAACATATATGAGAAGAATATGGATACCTTAGAGCAAAATAAAGGAATTAAGGATAAGTCAATAGCATTGAAAGAGTCTGACAGCGTAGAATCAGATCTGGATAATAGAAAGCTTACCAAGAATTTCAAAAGGTATTTTAAGGAAGGAAAGCGACAGAACAAGAAAGGAACGAGTAGAAGGTGTTGTTGCAACTATAATTTTATATTGGTTGTTTCAAGTATGAATATACAGATCACATGATTAGGGATTGTCCATTGTGGGAAATTGAGCAAAAAAATGTAAGAGCTGAAAAAGAGAAATCTTACTACAAAAGAAAGGAACCATTTGCTACGATGGCTGCATGGGGACCAAGCTCAGAAGAATCTGATAATGATGGAGTTGATGAAAGTGCACTTATGGCTATAGGTGACTCAGACATGGAAGAAAAGAAAGTAAAATTTGAGGTAAGTATACTTGATCTTAAAGATAAATTGCATCTTTGTTCTAAGAAAAGACTAATTCCCTTGATGAAGACATTGATTAATGATTTTCATGAGCTCACATCTGAAAGGGATTAGTTATTCAATGTTTTTTCAAGTCTAAAGTTTGATTACATTGATCTTGAGACTTGCAAAAATGTCATTGATACAGAAAACTGCACCCTAAAGGAACAGGTTAGTCAACTTGGTTCATCAAACCTAGATCTAAAATCAGAAATCTTAAAGTTGTCAATTACTGAAAAAGAAAAAGGAGCCATGAGTGAAAATCATCAAAGAATTGAGTCTGAACTTAAACAAAGAAAAGATGAATTGTTTTGTCAAAGAGAAAAGTTTAGAAAGCTAACTCAAGAAAACTATAAGATAAAACTTGATCTTGAAAGAGCTAACCGATGGACTAAGTCATCTAGAATTGTTAATCATGTAAGTAGTAGGAATCAAAATGAGAGGGTTGGCATAGGTTTTCACAAAGAAACTATTATGTTATATTTGTGGAAAACTAGGAAACTCAACCACTGAATGTCCTGCTGCTGCCAAAAGCAGATCCAGCAATCTAAATTTGGCAAATAAACTATCTCAGACCATGAAAAGGATAACTAAACCTGGTCAGAGAAACAGGTCACATAACCTGTTGCCTGCATGGGCTAGAAAAAGTGTGATTCATCCATTTACTCATAAGAAAGGACCCAAGCTTGTCTAGGTGCCTAAAGTTACTCGCTAATTTATTTTGTAGGTGAGAGTAAAAGGAGGCAAGCAAAATTTGTGCAAAAATAAAGCTTGCTTAAGGCATAAGACTAGAAAAAAATAAAGTTTCTTTCACTCACCACATTTAAAGGGGGAATGGATCATTTAAAAGATAGACAGATTTGTAGTGCTCGTGTAAGGGGGAAGCAAGGGAGATTTAAAAAAAATAAAAAAAGAGGATGACTGTGAAAGTGATGAGCATGCACAGGAACATATTGTACCACCTGGTTCAACTGTTGCACAGACTGAGGGCATATTGACAGGGGGAAAACAAATCAAGAAATTGATGCATCAATAACGCCAACACAAGCTGATGATAATTTTGTTGGTAATTCATAATAATTGGTGTTTTCACAAGAATCTTGAGATATCTCATGGGAATCAATGTCTTGAGACTATGGTATTCAAATGAAAGTAATTTCACTCTTGAGGGCTATAAAAATATTGACTATGTGGGTTACTTAATTGACTGGAGAAGTACCAAAGGCACTAAGTAGGGAAAATTTTGAAAGGAATAGGTTAGACTTGGGGATGATTAAAATTGCATGAACTCCCCTCAATGATTGACATGAATAATCAGTTTTCTTCTTAATCTTATTAGCTAAAAAGTTATTCTATTCAGTCTTAAACATTTAGTTGTGTGTCCCAATTTCACATTTTTGACTTTTCTAACCTAATTTTGTATTAGATTGTGCAGAAAAATAGGTACAAGCAAGCAATTGTGATCACAAAGTTTTTCTTATCAGGTATGTTCTACACTGACCTAAGCATATGTTGTCTAAGTTAAAATAGTTAAGCACACCTGTTCAATTCCACACACTTCATCCTCTTATTATCTAATAAAGCTAATGAATTAGTTGAGCAAAATTTCTTTGATTCTCTCCAAATGGGTGTGCACAAATGTGTTAATCCTACACTAGAAAATTCTTCTTCTTTCTCAACCAAAATATCAGTTGTGTACCATGAATTTGCCAAGATTGAACATCAATCACATGTAGCATATGTCTCTGAAGAATAAAAAATGACATGTTTTCCCTTTTAGTTCCTAACTGGTTATTTTTTAGGACTTCTGAGTCCTAGTTCAGGTTTGACTAGACGTTCTTGAACAGATGAATCATGTTGCTCTACCTGTTTAAATAAGGAGGGATAACACTTATATGAATTTTTTTTAAAAAAAAATTGAACTAAAAGCTGCACAAAATAGTCATGAAGTAAAATAAGAGGTCCTTAAGGCTAGGATCATGATTTTGAAGCTTGACCTTGATGAGAGATGAAATGTTAAAGTCATTCATCAATTGACATAGTTAATATCACCTGTTCCTCCTTTCTCTTCACTATTTATATCCTTAGCCATGTCCTACTTTTATACCATATTTTTTAATGCTCGGTTGTTTTGCTTTGTTCAGTACTAGCTTAGGTTTAATGTGGAACATGCTCTGTTAGTTAAATGGAATGGTTATCTTTGCTAAATTGACTCATTTTTTATCTCTTTAATACATTAATATGTTGGCTAGAGTCTTTGTCTGATTGTTTTGGTGATAGCCTCTGAGGCCATGAATAGCATAACAAATCACTCTGGCTAGTATATTATTGCATTGAAATGGTTTTTCGATGATGCCAAAAGGGGGAAAATAAGAGGGTTGTGCAATATTTATAACCCATTGACTAACTTGTTTCATTCTAATATTTTATACTTTTGTGCCTACACGTGGAGATATTTGAATGCACAAAGACAAGAGAGTTGTCATCATAAAAAAGGGGGAATTTATTGGAACCTTAAAGTTTTGATGAATGACAATATGAATGAAACAAGTTGATATGAGTTAATTCAGTGCAACTGGAAACTTTAACTTACTGATCACATGGGGAATAGAACAAGTTGAATTTAATTCAAACACTTGATGATAAGGAAAAACAAGTTGAGTTGAAAAAGGAGTCCTGCGTAAAGAAGGAGTTTCACTTCTGAATATATCTTGAAGAGTCCTATATGTGGGAGGAGAAAGATTCTGATAAATAAGCATGTGCTGATTTAAAAGATTTGGAGTTTTACTACAACATTAAGGAGACGAGAGTTGGAATTGAAGAAAGAGTCTCACTTGAAGTAGAACTCTATGTAATGAGAGTTTTGATTAAAGGAGGAGTTTAAAATAAAGAAGGAATCTTTTGAGAACTGTGCTTAAATATAAGATGCATTATTCAGAGTAATTCACGCACTTAAAAAAGCAAAAAAGCTCAATCGACAGATTGACTTCACGAAGTGCTACTCAATCACTGAAGAAACATGTTGAAGAACCTGGTCCTCAGTACAGAATCCAGCTAAAAGTTTTAGCATTGATTTTTAGAGTTGTTCATTGTGTTTGAGCTATTCATGTAATATTAGTTTCAGTGTGTTATAAACTGAATTAGAAGCTAGTCTTCGAGTTGGGGAAAACTCAAAGACTTTGGAAACACATACCTTGGGAGGTGTGTGTAGTTAGGAATTAGAGTTTATAATTCCTAGTTGTTGAGTTATAGGGATTAGAGTTTATAATTCCTAGTTGTTGAGTTATAGGAATTAGAGTTTATAATTCCTATTTGTTGGTTACAAGAGTTTTGTAATCAGTCGTTGTTGAGGCACAAAGTTTTTTAGCGAAGTTGGGGTTAAATACTGTAGAGGTACAGGTCGTGGTTTTTTTCACCTTTTGAGCCGGGTGTTTTCCATGTAAAAATCATTGTGTTCTTTACTTTCTGTTTACTGCTTCCTTGAAACACGTCAGTGGAACACATCAGGCAACACGTTTCATCGATAAGCAAAAGTTAGGCGAAAATAAGAAAATTAGTATGGCATGAATTCTTAACATTCAACAAATTCAAAATCACATTATTGGCTTGACGTGGAAATTCTGGATCATACCAATAAAAAAAGTTGCAGCTAGTTCAAAATAGAGACTGCAATTCACAGAAAAGAAAGTTATAAAATTTACTTGTTACAAAACATAAAAATTATATATATATATATATATATATATATATATATATATATATATATATATATAAATACATGCACCAAAATGCATACAACCGAGGAATCTACATCCGGGATTATCATCCGACCATGAAATTCTCACAATTGGATGAGAGACCCACATGCACTAACAAGTCTCCTATTATAATTCATGGAGTTAGAAATAATTAGATAAAACAAGAATGATAGAATGGATTTTGTTTTTAGATTGGAAGTGATGGAGGAAGAGGGATAATTGAAGTTTTTGAAAAAAATAAAAAAAATGCGTTTTTTTTCATTTTTTTACTGTTGGAAATGCTGATTTAGCAAAAAAAAAAAACGTTATCACGCGCGTGATGGAGTTTGAAATCAAACATTTTACCACGTCGGCAAAAAAAGTCACGTGATGTAGTAAAACAACAAATTTAGGGGAGGGGAATACTTAGGACAAGTCAAAGTCCAGGTGTATCATGAATAAAACGTGACAAGTTCAGGAGGGTAATTGATACTTCTGTCTAAATAATAAAGAGTGGCTTTTTTAATCGAAGTACACTATCATGGGTCAACATTTAAAATTGATTGTACACGACTACATGACCAAATTAGTAGGTAAGACTAATCAAGTTACTAGCAATCAAGAATAACTTAGATAAAAGCTCAATTAGAATCCTAATTGAATAACTAGAAACATTAAGGACTAAAATCAAATTAGGATTTTAATTAGAAACAAGTCCTTTTAGGAAAGAATTCTAACTAGCTAGAAACAGTAAGGAGTAAAATCTAATTAGTGAACATGTCTGTTGAGACATGCTGAGTGTGAAGGTGTACTAGCTGAGTGTATCAAGGGTAGTTAAGTCATTTTGTTATGTTAATTATAACCAACTTATAATGTAACCAATAGTTAGTTATAATTGTTAAGTGAACAAGTCTATATATAGACTAAGAGGTCAGTGCATGAATCAATTTTTTATTTTCAACAATAAATTTTGTTTTTCTTTCTTTCTCCTCTTCCTTTTTTGAAAACAGGTCATTATATGAATCAGTTTATGGACTCAAACAAGCCCTAAGACAGTGAAGTCACAATTTACCTAAAGCTCTTATCAATCTCAAGTTCAAACAGAGTCAACATAACTATTCTTTAGGAAATCAAAAGAAGGAATAACTATTGTATTAGTATATGTGGGTGATATGTTGATAACTGGGAGTAGTCCACACCTGATAGAAAGAACAAATCAGGCATTGCAGCAAGCTTTCAAGATGAAAGATTTAGGTGAGCTCAAGTACATTCTAGGTATTGAGTTCACTAGATCTACAACTGATATATTGATGCATCAAAGGAAGTATACTCTTGAACTCATATCTGAAGTTAGTATGTCAGCAGCTAAGCCTGCAGGAACACCTATTGATATCAATATCAAACTAACTTCAAAACAGTATGATGAACATGTGTAGGATGAAAACAAGAAAATCCTCTCTAGTAGATCAAACAACATATCAGAAGTTAATAGGTAAGCTATTGTATCTTAACATGACCAGACCAGATATATCATGTAGCACTCAAAAATTGAGTCAATTCTTGCAACAATCTAAAAGACCGCATATAGATGCAGCTCTAGGAGTTATCAGATATCTTAAGAAATAACCTGGACAGGGCCTACTGTTATCAAGTAGCTCAGATAGAATGGTTGGTGCCTATTGTGATGTTGATTGGGCATCATGTCCACTCACTAAGAAGTTAGTAATAGGGTATATGATTAAAAGTGGTAGTTCATTGATTTCATGGAAAGCAAAGAAACAAACTACAATGTCAAGGAGCTCAGCTGAAGCTGAATATAGATGTCTTGCATGTACAATATCTGAGTTAGTGTACTTGTTTGGTCTGCTGAAAGAAGTGGATGCGTAGGTGTAGTTACCAGTTCAAATTGTAGACACCTAATTTTGTCCCTCCCGAAGACCCAAGTTACACATTTTTATCCCTGTCTTACCACGTGCCCTCACCCATATGATTATATCCCATAAAAATACAAAAAAATAACAAACCCACTAACAAACCTAATCCCCAATTATTCTTTTGTAACAAAATTAACCACTCCTCCTATCAATTTAGGATAACACATCATTGCCCCATGCCCCCATACACTACCCCCACCTCACCACTACCCTACACTACCCCCTACCCCTTTTTTACACGTTTTTTTTGAACCCAGGGAATGGACACGGGAAGGGACCATATTCACATACATATACGGAAAAAAAAAAAAGAGGACATGATTTTTTTTCTTCTTTCCATCATCTTCTTCACCAAGAAATTCACAAATATACTCATAGAAACACTCCACATACAAAATCACACACATAGAGAGTTGTATAGGTAGAAGAGAAAGTGAGATCAAGTGAGGGAAGAGAAAACAAGAGATAAGAGGGGTAGACGGGGTTGACGGGGGTTGAATTCTCTGGCGAAACTCACCGAAAACTCGTCGTCTTAGCTGCCCGATACATTGAAAGCCATGGTTTGGCTACTGTTCCGGTGAATCAAATCAGAGAATAGTACCGTTAGTTTATTTCGACCCAAATTCGTGCCAAAAATAGGTCACCCTCTCTTTGTTTTCAGCTTAGATTCACTGGAAATTGAGACACGCATTGAAATGAGGTAGAGGTCGCGTCCAGTTATTTACTCTGATGACTGGGTCACCGGAAATATATCGAAACGTACAGTGGTTCATAGGTTTGCTACTATTTTGAGTCTTGGGGTCCCATTTTGTCTTAATCTGCTTCCCACAACCAGTTTAGAGCTTCAATTTTAGCGATATCGAGCTTGGGAGTTTTTTCGATTGAGGTCTTCTATTCGGGATTTGAAATTCAGGCTTCTTTAACATCATTATTAAACTAAAATTGATTATCGAAAGGTTCACTTTCTTAACTCCCTTTTTTTTACCTTGATTTGTTGAATTGTCTTGATTATGTTGGTGCAACCATGGTTGGTGGATTTTTGTTGAAGTTTTGATATGATGACTATATGCGTAATGTGATTGATAAAAATGAAGCTAGCGGGGCGGGATCGAGAAATTGATAAAAAGAATGATTTTAGATTAATGTTTGTTTGTTGGTTGTTCTGTTTAGTTCGGAATAAATTTTAAGTTTGTGAACACGATTGGATCGTGTTTAGGTTGAAATGGATAGGCAATATAGGTTTGGGTAGGCAAATTTTAGAACTTGTTGATTGGTTGAATGTTTGAATATGAAATATTGGTTGAATGTTTTTTCTCTAATTTATTGTATTTGGATGAAAATGTACTATTCAGTCGGGGAATGCCCCGAGGTACTTGTGTTTATCGACCGAGGAATGCCCTGAGTATTTTGTACCAAGAGGACATTCGTGATGAAGGCCCGAGGCATCGGGTAGAGCATTAGTCTAGAATTAATTTAGAGTAGGATTTATTTTTACGCATTTTTTTTATTTTTGGACTGTATAATTAGACTGGACACTAAATTTTGGATTGTTTTATCTTGTTTGCTTGATTGATTATTTTTGCATATTTTGTGTGGTTTATACCCTCGTGGTATCAAAGTTAGCTGATACGCTCTACCAAGCGATCGTGGTCGAACCACGGGATCGAGGGGTGCCTAACACCTTCCCCTCGGTCAACAAAATTTCTTAGCCGGAATCTCTGTTCGCGGATCAGTTTTAAAGAGTCAAATCTGTTTTGAAAAAGGATATTCAAGGGTGACTTGGCACACCCGATTTATGCCAAGTGGCGACTCTGAGTTTTGAATATAAAAAGTCCTTTTCGAAACAAATCTTCATTTTGTCACTTTAATAATAAAAACCCTTTTGAAACTTAAAATATAAATCTTTTGGAGTATGTAAAAGGGGTGTGACAGGTCTGGCGACACGGCTGGGGACTCTTTTCAGAATTCGAGCTTATTTTTGGAGTCGTATCGGCTTTGTTTGGCATTACGAGTGTATAAGCATTGTTTGTGATTATTGTTTGTGTTACTATTTTCACTTTTGTGCGTTCTCATGATATTTGTTTATAATATTTATCCTATTTGTTACGGCTTTATATCTGTCATCATGTGTCCACCCCCCGGCCTTCTTTCTGCAACAAGTCCGTAGTAAACGTGTTGTACACGACCTCTAGTTGAGTCAGCCTTGTTTTAGGGGGAGAGCCGTCGGTGTTATAGAGTAGGTGGAAAGCAAAGCAGCCACTATCGACCATACGCTCCCCCGAACAGCCTTGTTAGTGAACCACAACGTAGGTCAGCCTTTAGGTCATGCTTATGTGCATCATACGGAGACCTAGCGGGACCCACATGGCCCTTTGTAGGAGACTCACCTCTAAGGCATCCCTACGTGCTAAATGTTGCATCTTTGAGGGTAACGAGGTTATTTGACCAATTGGTTTGGGCAAAAACATGAGTTAGAAGCAAAGTGTGTAGGCAAGAAATTGTTGGAAAAAAAAAAGAGTAAAGAAAAAAAAGATTTGGTAGTTCTTAGGGTTCTTTATGACTTTTGTTTTTCACAATTCAAAAATTTTAAAAAAATAAAAAAAATAAAATATTTTTTTACTTTTTGCACTCATTTCCCACAAAATCAAAAACGTTAAAAATTTTTTCTTTTATCTCTTTAGTAAGTATTCATAATTCGAAAACTCCAAAAATATTTTTTCCTTTCAATAGGAGCTTTGTACATTCTTATATAGTGAAAATGCCAAAAAGATTTTCCTTCGTAATTGTTGGTGTCAGTTTTAGTTGAAGTGTCTAATTAAAAATTCAAAAAAAGATTTTATTTGCTTGTCTTTGGTTGTGTCTTTTAAGTTAGGGTCAATCTATTAGTTAATCATTGATTGGACGAACTACGCACCCCTGATTCTCCCCTTTCGGGATGTGAGATACGTAGGCAGCCTATTGTTGGTTCGGGGATCTTATTTAAAAATAATTTTCTTCACTCTTTATTTAGAGTAGTTGTTTCTTACATATCTTGAAAAGAAAAAAAAAAGAGAAAAAAAAAATTTCCTCAATAGTTGTAGGTTTCATTTTTGGCTGATCTTATTAAAAAAATCCAAAAAGATTTTCTTCACTCGTCATTTATAGTAGGTGTTTCATGTACATCTTTAAAACAAAACAATAAAAAAATCTTTCCCTTTAATAGGTTCAGGTTTCATTTTTCGCATGAAATTCAAAATAAAAAATCCAAAAATATTTTTTCGATAATCATAGATTTCATTTTGTACAGAAATCTGAAAATTCAAAAAGATTTTCTTCACTCTTCACTTAGAGTAGGTGTTTCATATACATCTCTAAAAGAAAACTGCAAAAAGATTTTTCTTTAATAGTTTCAAGTTTCATTTTCCTATGAAATTCAAAATCAAAAACCCCAAAAGATTTTTCTTTGTTAATCATAGTTTTCATTTTGTATAAGGATGTTAAGCCTAAAAATGCAAAAAAAGATTCTCGTCAGTTTTTTTTGACAATTTGTTATCTTCTTTTCTTCTTAAAGTTTCAAAAAGAAAAAAAAAAAAAAAGAGTTCAATTGGCCATTTTGGCACGACTTCACGAACTACGCACACCTGATTCTCCCCTTTCGGGGGTGAGATATGTAGGCGCCCTTCTTGGGTTCGGTGATCTTTTCAAAAAAAATAAAATAAAAAAATAGAGAGGTTTTGAAAAACTGTTGAACTCTAACCATTTGCTATCTCTTGTCCAGTTAGTTTAAGGTGGTTGGTTTGTGGCATTTTGGCTGGTCCTCCATATTTCTCCAAGTCACAGAGGAAGTTATGGCCAACAAGGATACCGATTTAGTTGTCACTAATCAGATAGGGAGTTCGGGGAATGAGAATGTAGGAGATAATGAAGAGATTCGGAAATTAAGGCAACAAATAATAGAAATACATCGAGCTTGGTCTAATGGGTTGCCGCCTCCTCCATTTTCCACTGATAATCTGGAATATCTTTCTAGCTTGCCTCCCGTGTCACATACACAATTTTCTATTTTTGTTGATATGCCACAACATGCATCAGGATCGACTCCGGGGCAACAATATCCAACCACTTCCAATATTCATTTCCTCACCCCTCAATACAAAATTACCGCATGCTCGGCTCCGCCTGCTATTCATGCTTTTACAGCCCTACTTCCGTCTGAAGCTCCTACTTTTAATGTCAATCCAACGGTTATGATTCTTCACTCTACAAGCGATCCTGTATTGAATATTTTTAGTGATCAGCATTACGCTCCCGAGCCCACATTTAAGTCGACTGGTCCTTATGATTTTCCTCAACCGCCTGAATTTCCTCCTAACACTGAGAAACCTATTATGACAGAAGAGCAAGAGAAAATAGCCAGAAAATTGAGAAGTTTGGAACTGACTATGAAAAACTTGCAAGGACTTGGGGGGTACAAAAGTGTCTCATATAAAGATCTGTGCATGTTTCCAGCTATACATCTTCCTCTTAGTTTTAAAATGCCGATGTTTGAGAAGTATGATGGACATGGAGATCCTATAGCACATTTGAGACGCTATTGCAATCAGCTAAGGGGCGCTGAATGGAAGGAAGAATTACTCATGGCATATTTTGGTGAGAGTCTTTCAGGTCTAGCTTCAAAATGGTTTGTTGACCAAGACATCGACAAGTGGAATAGCTGGGATGACCTAGCTAATGAATTCGTGCAACAATTTCAATACAATATGAAGTTGATTCCTGACGAGAAATCCTTAACTAATATGAAGAAAATGAGTACTGAAACTTTCAGAGAGTATTCGATTAGATGGCGTGAACAAGCTGCTAAAGTGAAACTGCCAATGAAAGAAAGTAAGATAGTGGAGGCGTTTATTCAAGCGCAGGATGAAACATATTATCAACACTTGTTACCTGCATTAGGCAAGCCATTTATTGAGGTCCTCAAAATGGGGGAGATGATAGATGATGGAATTAAGACTGGTCGCATTGTGAGTTTTGCAACATTAAAAGCGACTACTCAAGAAATTCAAAAAGGTTTGGAAAGTGTGGGAGGAAAGAACAATGTGGAAGATGCATCTGCCATTGCAGTTGGACAACAGGCATGGGCAAGAGGACCACACCATCGTTACCCACGGGCTCAAACCCAAGTTTATACCCAAGCTCCACAGAATGTTTACCAAAATCTATTATATCCCATTCCCCCACCTCTATATCAAGTGTATAATACACAACCTTATGTTCAACCTCCATCTTACCCACACTGGCGTGCGCCAACTCTGCCGAGTCATCCTCCAACTCCACATACATACCGAAGCCCTTCTAGGCCTGGTTTTCAATTTAAGCTAAATAATGAAATGAGACAGAAGTTGAGGGATAACTTTACACCCATTGGAGAGTCGTTTACAAGATTATTCCCAAAATTGGTACAACAGGACATGATCGCTCTTCTCCCTGGGTATACTCCCGACCCACATTCAAGAAGTTTTGATCCTAATGTACAACGTGCATATCATTCTGATGTTCAGGGTCACAGCATTGAAGATTGTCGTGCTTTGAAAAGATGATTAAAGATAAATCAATCATGGTACAGAACACTGACAGTGAGGAAAGCTCTAACCATGCTGATATGCAAACCAGTGGCTAAGATGTTAGGCTGAGCAATTAAGAAGTCACCCCTCTCCTTACTAGGAAGGGGTCTGGTAGCTTGTTTTATTTTATTTTCTGTTCTCCGAATTATTTCAGGGTTGTAGTTCGGGCTTTGTCTTGTTTTGTCCTTTTGTTGTTTATATTCAAACCCTTCTATCTTTTGTTTTGACTAAATGAAGTGTCTCATTTTCCTTTATGTTTTAAATATGTGTTATTTGTTTGTTTTCTTTACATAGTACAGTTTGTGTTAACTCTAGTGATATGACATGCAGTGAAATTTTCAGCTAGATCTTAAAATTCAGTTTAAGCATGAACTTTGAATCAGAGGGTTAAAGTTAGAAAAAAAGAGCATATGAGAAAATAGATAGAGTGCTGAGACATTTGGTAATAGGTTAAGGCAATTATTTTGAGAATCACAAGAATAACTTGGCTATCGATCGAAAGGCAGGTCCCAATTAGGTCAAATAGTGGACGTGTGATCCCTATATCAAGGTTAACAAGAAGATAATCAGCTCCACAAAAGCATGAATCACTTGATGTGAGGGATACATAACAAAGGTAGAGTTGTATCTTTGACAAGTATATAAAAAAAGGTAAAACATATGTTCGAGGCAAGTTAGTGTTGTAAAACATGTCATAAGTGATATTGGTCGTGTACTTTCACATTGCATGCTATATACTTGCATTCTCAAGGATTGATATGATGAAGGCATTTCATTTTGTTATCCAAACATTGTGCCATCCTTTGTTTACCCCATTTGAGCCTTAGTGTTATTTTCTTTCATACCCCTATTTTGGAATCAAGATAGAGTAAGCAAAGTTCAAAAGAATAGTATCGAGTAAGAAGATAAAGTCAAAAGTTACAAAAAAGAGACAAAAATGTTTCCAAAAAAGAGTGTCAAGAAAAATAGAGTTAGAAAAAAAGAATCGCAAAGCAAAATAGAGTGAAAAGAGCAAATAAAAGAAAAAAAATAAAAATCAGATCAAAGCAAAAGGACAAGCTGCCAGAACTACGCATGACCTGATTCTCCTCTCTCGGGGGTGAGATACATAGGCTGCCCTACTAAGGGCTCGGTCCAACCAAATAAATATTTTAGAATCACCCAGTCAAAAGAAACTGGGGCATGAGTTAATCCTCATTATTTGAGTAGATTCCAAAAGTTGTAAGTCCTAACCCACTTCAAGTGTCATTTGGGCCTCACGCCATCCTTTCTTTCTAACCCTATCCAAAATCCAAGTTACAATCAAAGAAAAAACCTTCAGATCAATCTTTGGGGATGTTAAGGCAAAACATGCAAGGGATATGATGATGTATTTGGGAACTACCTGTCTTCCTCAGCCCAAGGAATCAAGAGAGAAATAAAAATGAGAGAGTCTTATTGGTGAAAACCCTCACGGGTACCGTAAGGCGATAGTAAGTTGAGAGAGATAAAAAAGAGAGAGTCTTATTGGTGAAAACCCTCACGGGCACTGTGAGATGATTGTGAGTTGGGAGAAATGAGAATAAGAGAGTCTCATTAGTAAAAACCCTCACAGACACCATAAGACAAAGGTGAGCTGAGGGAAAGACCCTTCAAAACGTCACTAGTCGAATGAGGTCTGAATGCAATTGGACTAAGGAAACAACTCAGTTTCAAGGCCATTAACTCAACAATAATTGGTAGAAAGGTTGGATGGAAAGATCAGGTAGCTTAATCCAAAATGCATGGCATAATCATTAGAGTTGACTGTTATTTTTAGAAAATTTGTCATTTCTTTGTTTCAAATGGGGACACTCATTGTCTTTTCTTTCTTCTCTTTATTTTATTTTATTTTCTTGAGTTAGTGGTCCAAATAAAAGTCATTGTCATTTTTCTCTTGTTTTTGAGTCAAGTCCATATCAAAACAAGTGAGAAAAGATTTCAAAACTGGCCACCAACTTCTTTAATTGCACAATACAAGACAAAGTCAGCATATGAAAGAGACATAATTGTGAATTTATGAAAATACCAAGGTTTGAAGGATTTATCTGAGAAGCATGACAAAGCAGAGATACTGTGGTTATTTTGGAGTCACTCTTAATGATCTGAGTTTGGGTCAATCACACGACAAAGCAGGGGCAAATGTCAGCAATCTGAAATAAAATGAAGGGAATGAACACTAGAGCAAATGCCTGGAAAGACAAGTGTTGTAAGCCACCACTAAGTTTTTAACTGACAATTTTTTTTGTTGAAATAGGGGCAGATTCGCTTCACTTAATTCAGCTACCATTGAAAATGCACATCCGTGAGACTTTACTTTATGTTCAGGACCCTCCTGAAAAATGGGATTTTACTTTATGTTCAGGACCCTCCTGAAAATGGGAGTTACTTTCTGTTCAGGACCCTCCTGAAAAGTGGGATTTTACTTTCTATTCAGAACCCTCCTGAAAAATGGGATTTTACTTTATGTTCAGGACCCTCCTGAAAAATGAGATTCTACTTTATGCTCAGGACCCTCTTGAAGAATGGGATTTTACTTTCTGTTCAGGACCCTCCGGAAGAATGGAAATTTACTTTTAGTTTAGGACCCTCCTGAAAAATGGGACTTTACTTTATGCTCAGAACCCTCCTGAAGAATGGGATTTTACTTTCTGTTCAGGACCCTCCTGAAGAATGGAAATTTACTTTTAGTTTAGGACCCTCCTGAAAAATGGGACTTTACTTTATGTTCAGGACCCTCCTGAAAAATGGGATTTTACTTTCTGTTCAGGACCCTCCTGAAAAATGGGAGTTACTTTCTGTTCAGGACTCTCCTGAAAAGTGAGATTTTACTTTCTGTTCAGGATCCTTTTGAAAAATGAGATTTTACTTTCTGTTCAGGTTCTTTGACCCTCCTGAAAAATGGGACTTTACTTTATGCTCAGGACCCTCCTGAAGAATGAGATTTTACTTTCTGTTCAGAACCCTCCTGAAAAATGGGAATTTACTTTCAGTTCAGGACCCTCCTGAAAAATGAGACTTTACTTTATGTTCAAGACCCTCCTGAAAAATGGGATTTTACTTTAGGACCCTCCTGAAAAATGGGAGTTACTTTCTGTTCAGGACCCTCCTGAAAAGTGAGATTTTACTTTCTGTTCAGGATCTTTTTGAAAAATGAGATTTTACTTTCTGTTCGGGTTCCTCCTAAAAAATGGGACCACGCTTTCAAAAATGAAATACTGCCTTATGATAATCCTGGTGTGGAAATTCAAGCAACATTTGTAAGGAGACGCACTTCCTTATTTGGTAAATCCAGTAATATTTGTGAGGAAACACACTTTCTTGTTTGGTAATTCAAGCGGTATTTGTAAGGAGATGCACTTTCTTGTGTGGGAAATTCAAGCAAACATTTGTAAGGAGATGCACTTCCTTGTTTGATAATTCAGGCAACATTTGTAAGGAGACGCACTTCCTTGTTTGATAATTCAAGCAACATTTGTAAGGAGACGCACTTTCTTGTTCGGGTAATCCCAGCAACATTTGTAAGGAGACACACTTCCTTGTTCGGGTAATCCCAACAACATTTGTAAGGAGACGCACTTCCTTGTTCGGGTAATCCCAGCAATATTTGTAAGGAGACGCACTTCCTTGTTCGGGTAATTCCAGCAACATTGGTAAGGAGACGCACTTCCTTGTTTGGGTAATTCTAGCAACATTGTTAAGGAGACATACTTCCTTGTTTGGGTAATTCAAACGACATTTGATAAGGAGATGCACTTTCTTGTCTGGGGTAATTCAAGCAACATTTGTAAGGAGACGCACTTCCTGGCTTGGGCAATTCAAGAAACATTTGTAAGGAAACGCACTTCCTTGTTTGAGTAATTCAAGAGGCATTGGTAAGGAAATGCACTTCCTTATTTTGATAATTCAAGAAACATTGGTGATGCACTTTCTAGTCGAGTTATTGCACTTAATCCTTAGGAGATGCACTTCCTTGCTATTTTTCATTTTTTAGGTGACACACTTTTAACTAAACACTTGTATCTCTATAAGACGCACTTTCTAGTTAGAATCCCTCACTTTAATTCTTAGGATATGCACTTCCTAGTCTTGGTTATTTAATTTTACTCTTAAGAGATGCATTTCTTAGTCGGAGTCTTGATTCATTATTGCAACATGCAAGTAGGTATGATGTGACTTTTCCAAAAGTCTTCTGAGGATAAACTGGGGAAAAAATTCAATTTCTGTTTTTGAAACTTTACTTTTCTGGCAAATAAACAAAATTTCTCTTTATAATAATATTCGTTTGGGATAATTTTCTTTTTAGTTTTAATGTGATTTCAGGAGTCCGCCTGCAGAACAGGGTGAAGAAGTTGAAAGCATAGCAACAAGTTGATGAAATAGCAAGTCAGGAGCCCGCCTGAAGAATAGGGTGATGAAACTTAAGTCAAGAGTCCAAAAGAAGCTGTATAGATAGAATTTTTGTAATTTTATTTATGATTTAACTTGTAATTTTCATTTTTAATGTAATGACAGAGCCGTGGACCGGAACCTCGATGGAACCCCACTCGACTCTCCAACTCGGTATAGTCAATCTCTTTCCAATCTTTTGAAATACCCGTGACTTGATTCTCTCACAACTTGGGTAGGTAGGATGTCCTAAGTCAAAACCCGGTTGCTCTTCTTTCTTCTGTTTCTTTCCTTGAATAATGGTCGGGTCAAAATTTAATCTCGTTGTCTACTTCTTTGTCTGAAAACACTTCATGTTTACATTAAAAGGGGGCATGATGTAGACACCTAATTTTGTCCCTCCCGAAGACCCAAGTTACACACTTTTATCCCTGTCTTACCACGTGCCCTCACCCGTAGGATTATATCCCATAAAATACAAAAAAATAACAAACCCACTAAAAAACCTAATCCCCAATTATTCTTTTGTAACAAAATTAACCACTCCTTCTATCAATTTTGGATAACACATCACTACCCCATGCCCCCATACCCTACCCCTACCTCACCACTACCCTACCCTACCCCTACCCCTTTTTTACACGTTTTTTTTAACCCAGGGAATGGATACGGGAAGGGACCATATTCACATACATATATGGAAAAAAAAAGAGGACACGATTTTTTTTCTTTTTTCCATCATCTTCTTCACCAAGAAATTCACAAATATACTTGCAGAAACACTCCACACACAAAATCACACACATAGAGAGTTGTAGAGGTAGAAGAGAGAGTGAGATCAAGTGAGCGGAGAGAGAAGAAGAGAGAAGAGGGGTAGACGGGGTTGACGGGGGTTGAATTTTCCGGTGAAACTCACCGAAAACTCGTCGTCTTAGCTGCCCGATACATCGAAAGCCATGGTTTGGCTACTGTTCCGGTGAATCAAATCGGAGAATAGTACCGTCAGTTTATTTCGACCCAAATTCATGCCAAAAATAGGTCACCCTCTCTCTGTTTTCAGCTTAGATTCACTGGAAATCGAGACACGCATTGAAATGAGGTAGAGGTCGCGTCCAGTTATTTACTCCGATGATTGGGTCACCAGAAAAACGTTGAAACATACAGTGGTTCTTTGGTTTGCTACTATTTTGAGTCTTGGGGTCCCGTTTTGTCTTAATCTGCTTCTCACAACCAGTTTAGAGATTTAATTTTGGCCATACTTAGCTTGGGAGTTTTTCCGATTGAGGTCTTCTATTCTGGATTCGAAATTCAGGCTTCTTTAACATCATTATTCAACTGAAATTGATTATCGAAAGGTCCACTTTCTTAACTCCCTTTTTCTTTACCTTGATTTGTTGAATTGTCTTGATTATGTTGGTGCAACCATGGTTGGTGGATTTTTGTTGAAGTTTTGATATGATGATTATATGTGTAATGTGATTGATAAAAATAAAGCTAGCAGGGCGGGATCGAGAAATTGATTAAAAGAATGATTTTAGATTAATTTTCGTTTGTTGGTTGTTCTGTTTAGTTCGGAATAAATTTTAAGTTTGTGAACACGATTGGATCGTGTTTAGGTTGAAATGGATAGGCAATATAGATTCGGGTAGGCAAATTTTAGAACTTGTTGATTGGTTGAATGTTTGAATATGAAATATTGGTTGAATATTTTTTTTCTAATTTATCGTATTTGGATTAAAATGTACTACTCAGCCGGGGAATTCCCCGAGGTACTTGTGTTTATCAGCCGGGGAATGCCCTGAGTATTTTGTACCAAGAGGACGTTCGTGATGAAGGCCCGAGGCATCGGGTAGAGCATTAGTCTAGAATTAATTTAGAGTAGGATTTATTTTTACGCATTTTTTTTATTTTTGGACTGTATAATTGGACTGGACACTAAATTTTGGATTGTTTTATCTTGTTTGCTTGATTGATTGTTTTTGCATATTTTGTGTGGTTTATACCCTCGTGGTGTCAAAGTTAGCCGATACGCTCTACCAAGCGATCGTGGTCGAACCACGAGATCGAGGGGTGCCTAACACCTTCCCCTCGGTCAACAGAATTCCTTAGCCGGAATCTCTGTTCGCGGATCAGTTTTAAAGAGTCAAAGCTGTTTTGAAAAAGGATATTCAAGGGTGACTTGGCACACCCGATTTATGCAAAGTGGCGACTCTGAGTTTTTAATATAAAAAGTCCTTTTCGAAACAAATCTTCATTTTGTCACTTTACTAGTAAAAACCCTTTCGAAACTTAAAATATAAATCTTTTGGAGTACGTAAAAGGGGTGTGACACAAATATACACTGATAGCAAAGCTGCAATCCAAATTGTAGCAAATTCAGTTTATCATGAAAGAACAAAGCATATAGAGATTGATTGTCACTTCGTAAGGAAAAAGTTACAACAAGGATTAATCAAAGTGAATTAGCTTCCTATTCAAGAACAACCTGATGTAGTAACCAAAGGGTTGTCTAAATCACAGTACGAATATCTTTTATCCAAGCTAGGGGTTTTAAACATTTTTGCACCACCTAACTTGAAGGGGAGTGTTGAAATATGCTGAATGTGGATGTGTATTAGATGAGTATATCAAGGGTAGTTAAGTCATTTTGTTATGTTAGGTATAACCAACTTTTCATGTAACTAATATTTATTTATAGTTGTTGAGTGAACAAGTTTATATATACACTAACAGGTCATTGTATGAATCAATTTTTTATTTTCAACAATAGAAAACTTCTTCTTCCTTTTTCCTCTTCATCTCCATGATTGCTACTTTGCATTTACCAACAATGTCTTATTATTGTTCAATTAGAATTAAGAATGAGTAGTAAAACCTAATTAGGAAACCAAGAAAACATGTAAAAGCATCTAAAGGAATTAAGAAAACTTTGACTAATTAAGAAAACACGTGAAATTAATGTCAGTTTTTCCTAAAAATTAATCGACATAAATAAGAAAAGAATTAAGTGGCTCCTAGTCTTCAAAGGACATGCCTAAATGGTTCCCCTTAGTCGTGTAAATAGACTCGTTCTGTTTTGGATTCCCTCTTGATGTACAACTTGAAAAATGAAATAAATATAACACTTGGGTAACTTTTCTTCAGAAGGGAATTCTTGGGGTAACCGATAAAGTTTCTGTCATGTGACCAGGAAGTCACGAGTTCAAGCCTTAGAAACAGTCTCTCGTAGAAATGTAAGTTAATACTGTTGGGTTCATAGTAATGAAAGGGTGTGAATGGAAATGTTAAAACATGCAGAAACGCGTGAACAGTGACTGTTTCATGTGAAGAACAGTGCACTGCTTCACAAACTGATGCGTGAACAGTGACTGTTTTATGTGAACAGTAGCACTGTTACGTGAACAGTAGCACTGTTTCGCGTGAACAGTGCACTGCTTAACGAACTGCTGCAACACTGTTTCAAAGTGATGCAATGTTTCACGAAATGGTGTACTATTTTAGAAAATTACTGCAATGGTTTAAGTAAACAGATATGTATTTTCAGGAAAAGACACACACCTCTAAATTGAACCAATGCCACCTTTCAAAGGGGCATGTTGTGGCTATAAATAACCTGTTTTCTTCCACAGGTTAAGACAATTTTTTTTCAGAATTATAAGTTTCTTCTGCTTCTTAAAAATACTCTAAGTGTGATCATTCAAACCGTGAGTGTGTTCGAAGAATCCACCTATTTGAGGTACCGCTATAGTCGAATTGAAGGCCATTTTATCCCAAGAGAAAGATTCTATGACCTCGGGTACAGTGAGGGGAATTATTCCTTAAGGAAAGTTCGTGAATTCGGATGACTTGGCCTTAACAATTTCTGTTTCATCTATATTTCTGAAATATAAAATACACCTCTTGTAAAGATCATTTTGATCTTGTGTTGAGGGTATTTGTTCAACTTCGTTGTGTTCTTGTTCATACTCAAACTCGAGTTGAAGTTGTTATTCTATTATACAGATTCTACGTACCCGTATTGTTGAAAATAACAATCTTAAGGAATAATTTTTTTTCTTACAGAATCTGTATTGCTTGTTTTTGGAGATTATAGCATAGTATTTCTACTCCGCTTGAATTTAACTAGTGATTAGAAGACATAAAATCTTCATCACAAGTTAAGGTTCACTCGGTTGATGATTCGAAGTAATAAAAACTTCATCGTTAACTAGAAATAAGAAGAAGAGTTTAAAGTTATTTAACTTTATTAATAGTATTCTGAAAAATACTAATTTTTCTGTCTTGTGGTGACAGAAAAAATGACAACTGAAAGTCAAATGATAGATGCGACAACGTCTATGGGGGCAAATAATATTGCCACATCAAGTCGCACAAATGCTCCACCAACGATGGCATCGACGGAGAAGCCCGAAATATTTTCTGGCATCGACTTTAAGCGGTATCAACAAAAGATGTTCTTTTACCTCACCACTTTATGTCTACAATGGTTCACTAGAGAAGACGCTCCCAAGATGCCCGAGGGAACCTCTGAAAAGGACCGCTTCATTATTGTAGAATCTTGGAAACATTCGAATTTACTTTGCAAGAACTATATTCTGAGTGGTCTCCAAGACGACCTCTATAATGTCTATAGTGGAACCAAGAAATCAAAAGAACTGTAGGGGGCACTTGAACGGAAATATAAAATGGAAGATGCGGGAATTAAGAAATTCCTTGTTGCACGGTTCCTGGACTTCAAAATGATTGACAACAAATCTGTTGTCTCTCAAGTACAGGAGTTGCAAGTCATCATACATGATCTCCTAGCAGAAGTTTTAATTGTGAATGATGCTTTCCAAGTAGCAACAATAGTTGAGAAGCTACCACCTTTGTGGAAAGACTTCAAAAACTACTTAAAGCATAAGCATAAGGAGATGACCGTTGAAGATCTTATCGTCCGTCTTCGTATTGAAGAGGACAATAAAGCTGCCGAAAGAAGGTCAAAGGAAAATTTTACAATGAGTGGAGCACATATTGTAGAAGATGTCCAAAATAACTCAAAGAAAAGAAAGAAAGATGAACATGGAAGCAATCAACCCAAGAAAAAGTTTAAGGGAATATGCTTCAATTATGGCAAAATTAGCCACAACTGCACAGATTGTCAAGCCCTGAAGAAAGGCAAGAAAAAGGACCAAGCGAATATGATTGAGTCCAACAAAGAATATGATGATTTGTGTGCTATGTTCACGGAATGCAACTTGGTGGGGAATCCACGCAAATGGTGGATAGATTCTAGTGCCACAGGTCATGTTTGCGCAAACAAAGAGTTGTTCTCGTCATTTGCTCCGGCTCAAGTAGAAGAAATGCTCTACATGTCCAACTCCGCTATTTCTAAGGTGGAGAGAACAGGAAAAATTTGCTTAAAGATGACTTCCGTCAAGGTCTTGACACTGAACAATGTGCTATATTTTCCGGAGTTACAGAGGAACTTAATTTCTATTTCACTCCTAGATAAGAACGGATTCAAATGTGTAACCGTTTTTGGAAAAATTGTAGTTAGCAAAGGAGAAATGTATGTAGGAAAAGGCTATCTCACGGAGGGCCTTTATAAGATGAATGTAATGACTGTTGAAATGAATACAAGTTCGAATTCGTCTTATTAGCTTGAGTCTTATGATTTATGGCATGAACGATTAGTCCATGTTAATTACAAAACGTTACGAAAACTGATTAACTTAGAAGTTTTGCCAAACTTTGAGTGCAATAAATCTAAGTGTCAAACGTGTGTGGAATCGAAGTATGCAAAGCATCCTTATAAGTCCGTTGAAAGAAATCCCAATCCCCTAGACTTAATACACACTGACATTTGTGATATGAAGTCAACATCATCTCATGGTGGGAAAAAGTATTTCATAACTTTTATTGATGATTGCACTAGATATTGTTATGTCTACTTGCTAAATAGTAAGGATGAAGCAATAGATGCGTTTAGGCAATATAAAACTGAAGTTGAAAATCAGTTAGACAAAAAGATCAAAATGATAAGAAGTGATAGGGGCGGAGAATATGAATCTCCCTTTGCGCAAATATATGTAGAGAATGGAATAGTCCATCAAACTACGACCCCATATTCACCCAAATCTAATGAAATTGCGGAAAGAAAAAATCAAACTTTGAAGAAAATGATGAATGCCTTACTTATAAGTTCTGGTTTACCGCAAAACTTATAGGGGGAGGCTATCCTTACGACCAATCGTATACTTAACAGAGTTCCCTATAGTAAGACACAATCAATTCCTTACGAAAAATGGAAAGGAAGGAAATCTAACTTGAAATAGTTCAAAGTGTGGGGGTGTCTAGCAAAGGTACAAGTTTCTATACCTAAAAGGCTTAAGATGGGACCTAAAACTGTGGACTGTGTGTTCATAGGATATGCTAAAAGTAGTAAAGCATGTTGATTTTTGGTTCATAAATCTGAACATCCGGATATTAGTGAAAATACGGTAATTGAATTAAGCAATGCTGAATTCTTTGAAAACATTTATCCGTATAAAATTAGACATGAACAGTCTAGTGGAGGTTCCAAACGATCTCGAGATGAACCAAGTGAGAATGTACATAATGAAGAAAATCCAAGACGTAGTACACGTCAAAGAACGTCAACTTCGTTTGAATCGGATTTTGTAACATTTCTCTTAGAAAATGAGCCTCAAACATTTAAAGAAGCGATGTCTTCGTCAGACTCATCCTTTTGGAAAGAGGCAGTCAATAGTGAGATAGATTCAATCTTAAGCAACCATACATGGGAATTGGTTGACCTTCCTCTCGAAAATAAACCTTTACGTTCTAAATGGATCTTCAAAAGGAAAATGAAGGCAAATGGTACTATTGACAAATACAAGGCAAGACTTGTAGTAAAAGACTTCTAACAAAAGGAAGGTCTTGATTACTTTGATACATACTCGCCAGTAACAAGGATAACCTCGATTCGAATGTTAATTGCCTTGGCGGCGGTATATGACCTTCAAATTCATCAAATGGATGTAAAAACCGCATTCCTAATGGAGATTTGGAGGAAGAAATTTACATGGAACAACCTGAGGTTTTTGTGGCTCCAAGAAAGGAAAACAAGGTGTGTAAACTTATTAAGTCATTATATGGACTAAAGCAAGCACCAAAACAATGGCATGCGAAGTTTGACCAAACCATGTTGGCAAACGGATTCAACATAAATGAATGTGATAAATGTGTTTATATTAAAGACACTCCAAATCACCAAGTCATTGTATGTTTATATGTGGATGATATGTTGATCATCAGTAGAGACATTTCTGACATAAATGCAACAAAACAAATGCTCGAGAGTAAGTTTGATATGAAGGACCTTGGAGTTGCAGATGTGATCTTAGGTATAAGAATCCATCGAACTCCACAAGGGTTGGCATTGTCACAGTCTCATTATATCGAAAAGGTACTTGACAAGTTAAAGTATATGAAATTAGGTATTGCCAAAACTCCATTGGATGGGAACTTTGCACTTTGAAAAAATGAAGGTGAAAGTGACTCGCAATTGGAGTACGCAAGAGTATTGGGATGTTTAATGTATATAATAAATTGTACACGACCAGACATTGCATGCGCTATTAGTAAATTGAGTCGGTACACGAGTAATCCCAACAAAACTCACTGGATGGCAATGAAAAGAGTTTTAGGGTATCTTAAATACACTCAAAATTATGCTTTGCATTATAATAAATATCCTGCGGTACTTGAAGGATATAGTGATGCAAATTGGATCACCGGATCGAACGAAGTAAAATCCACAAGCGGATATGTATTTACTATCGGTAGAGGAGCAGTCTCTTGAAAATCATCCAAACAGACCTGTATTGCTCGCTCTACAATGGAATCTGAATTTATTGCATTAGATAAAGCTAGTGAAGAAGAAAAATGGCTCCGAAATTTCTTAGAAGATATTCCGTATTGACCCAAGCCAGTGGCACCAGTATGTATACACTGTGATAGCCAAACAGCAATAGGTACCCACTTATCCAGATGCAATCAGTCTTTGCTTGATGATCACATACTTGTCCGTAAAAGTTTTACGAAAATAATAGTCATTCCCCATTCATGTGGGGGATTGTTGGGTTCATAGTAATGAAAGGGTGTGAATGAAAATGTTAAAACATGCAGGAACGCGTGAACAGTGACTGTTTCGCATGAACAGTAGCACTGTTTCGCGTGAACAGTGCATTGCTTCACGAAGTGACTCGTGAACAGTGACTGTTTTGTGTGAACAGTAGCACTGTTACGTAAACAGTAGCACTGTTTCGCGTGAACAGTGCACTGTTTCGCGTGAACAGTGCACTGCTTCACGAACTGCTGCAACACTATTTCGAACTGATGCAATGTTTCATGAAATGGTGTACTGTTTCAGAAAAATACTGCAATGGTTTAAGTAAACAGATATGTATTTTCAGGAAAAGACACACACCTCTAAATTGAACCAATGCCACCTTTCAAAGGGGCATGTTGTGGCTATAAATAATCTGTTTTTTTCCACAGGTTAAGACAAAAAAATTTTAGAATTACAAGCTTCTTCTTCTTCTTAAAAATACTCTAAGTGTGATCATTCAAACCGTGAGTGTGTTCGAAGAATCCGCCTATTTGAGGTACCGCTATAGTCGGATTGAAGGCCATTTTATCCTGGGAGGAAGATTCCATAACCTCGGGTACAGTGACGAGAATTATTCCTTAAGGAAAGTCCGTGAATTCGGACGACTTGGCCTTAACAATTTCTGTTTCATCTATATTTCTGAAATATAAAATACACCTCTTGTAAAGATCATTTTGATCTTGTGTTGAGGGTATTTGTTCAACTTCGATGTGTTCTTGTTCATACTTGAACTCGAGTTGAAGTTGTTATCTATTATACAGATTCTACGTACCCGTATTGTGGAAAATAACAAATACTGCATACAATAGATCCTTATAGTCGAGCCCTTCCCCGATCTTGTGCATAACGGGCAATTTTCTGCACTGGGCTAGCTCTTTTTTCCCCCTTTTTTACCTCTCATTGAAGCTCATGATCAACCTTATCTTGACCTTCTTAACTTTCAAATCCTTTATGAAAGTATGACCCCATGCCTGTATGTTATTTAAGGATCGAATTATTGATCGTTCTCAATTATAAAACCATGCATCAATTATGAGTCTTAATTGGCTTTGTCGAACTCAAAGACAATCCTTGTACTTTTAGCTGTAGAAGTACTCGAGGACTTTACCTTAAGTATCATACTGAAGTTCAAACTCCAGGACAAAACTAGTTGTATATTAAGCCATGTTTATGTTCAGCAAATACGTTGATTTAGTAATTTTATCCAAGGTCTTCGAACATGAAGAGAACTGGATCATAATAATAACTGAAAACACTTAGGAAATCAATGAAACACAAAGTAAGGACCCAAAAAGAAGTATTTTATATATATTTATGTATTAGTATTATATTTTATTGGTTAAACACATTACTATTACATTTGAGCCTTGAATGAGAATTTCCACGTACAAATGAAAGCTCTGATGAAGAAAGTTTAGAAACCCCTCAAGCCTCAAACTCAAAATTCAAACTAATACAAAATATACATTAAGAAAATGACCATGTCATCCTAAAGTATAGATGTATGTAATGACATCAAAATTTATTAGGACAAACTTTTCTGTAAATTCAAATAATTAACCCTTATTTAAGCTTGGTTAATATCCTTAAGTTCAGGGAGATATTCCATTTCCCTGAATTCTTTTGCACATTCTGGTGCAACTTCTTTGGTCAAGAAAAAGAGAGGATTGGATTCACGATATTTTCCAGCAATGCCATTGTGGTTTGTGAGTGTAACACTTGATGATTCCCTCGCAAACCCTTCCTTTGGTACCTCACGACAATCTTCTCTGGGACTATGGATCAAAAAGGTCTCGCAGATTTCGTTCTCGTGGTCTCCCTCTATCAGCATGTGGTAATATCCAGTGGAGTTAGTTGAGGCGGTCACAGTTATTGTGACTTTCTCCGTTTCCGGGTGACGGCATTGCATCCCTACCCTCACATCTGCACGCGAGCAAATTGTTTAGCACAAATCTAAGTACTACAAATTAAACTTGTATCACCTCAAATATTGTATTTATTATTTTCGACTACTCCAACTATGTACTCGCATGCAATTTTTTATTATAACAATATATACTCTACATAGTTTATATTATTATTATCAAACTTTTAAGGTTTTTGTGGACTCGCTTACAAAGTTAAAATTGGGTTATCCTAAAATTATATATCTTACTATATTACTTACTTTGGATAAACAATCTCATGTTTGTAAAACAATTTTTTCCCCTTTTTAAGTAATCTAGATGAAGTTCTCATCATTTATCAGGAAAAGAAAAAAAAACGAATCTCGTAGAATTTCTAAGAAATTCTTCGATTTCTTCTGGAACTAGATGAAAATTGCCTCAACTAAACACAAGATACATTTAATCTCAAAATGTACGAACGCATCTTGTAGAATTTCCAAAAAATTCTTCGATTTAATTCTTCTGAAATCAGAGAAAAATTGCCTCAACCAAACACACACAGGATACATTTAATCTCAAAATATATATATTGGGCAACTCAACTAGATCCCTCAAATCAAACAACCCTTAAGAGTAGTTGCCTTAATTACCTTCTATATCTCTTCAAATTCTTTAATTTTTAATACATTGCCCTAAATCCAACAATAATGACATATTTGAAAGAAAAATAAATTATTTCCTTAATAAAATATACCTGCTATGGGCTCACTAAGATTGGTTTTGAATGCTGCACGGCAAGGATCACAATAGACCATTCCTGTAAGAACAAATTGATAATTATCAGCCTCCTCTGTGGCTTGAGTAATCCCTAACAGGGAAAACAAACAAATAGCACTAGCAATAAACATTATTGTTGATTTTCCCATTTTCTTCCTTTTTCTCTTTTTCTTTTTTTCCAATAATGAAATAAATATTTTTGGCCTTTCTAGTTTCTCTCTGCAGGCTGCAAATCGAAATTAGAAAGCACCCTTTTTGTCCAACGGAAAATGTGAAATTTACAATCTTGAAGGGATGCTTTATATATACTTTTATTTTGGCATAACTTTTTATTTCCAACGGTAGATAAAAAGGCATGCCTCCTATTTTAACTCTTGGTGTTTAATTTTTGTTTCCATTTTTCTCTCCCACACACACAATTTAAATTCAATGTTTATGTTGGTCTTGTCATGCTAAAGGACTAGGAAAGAATGACCTTTAATGAGGAATTTGTGTACCACTCAAGTCTCAAGTTCATTTTCATTTCAAACAAACTCAACAGAACTTTTAGGAGGTGTTGGTGAAGAAGAAAGATTAGTGTAGTGAGTTGACGTGACGTGTCATGTAGCTAGTTTACTAATTTACATGAGTGACCAGTACAAATAGCGCAACAGAAAACTTTGTCATCATCTTTTATAAAAACTATTCTTTTATTTGATTAGTATGGATTATCTCACTTTTTTGTGAAGCATATTTTGAATAACAAATTAATAAAAATATATTATTTCTAATAATTTAAATTGTTAAAATGAGCTATTACGAGATTAAGTGTTAGTAGTAGTACTATCATATATGGAAATATTCCAATTTCAACTCACTTGTCACTCATAAGTAATCTCTTTAATAATTTAATTTTTTTCTTTATCAAATGTTGCTTAAGAAACTATATGATATGTTAATTAATATATTAGAAAATTCACTGTAGTTTAATTTAATTATTATCTTCTTGTTGTTAGACACTAATTAATTAGAGGTCGTTTGGTAGAAGGGATGAGATAAGTGGGTTCCTACTTATATTCTCTTTTTCGGCGGAAAAGGAAAAATATTATCCTAAAAATATTTGTATATAATTTAGACAAATTTTACGGGAGGTGAGGGTGGGATGGCGGGGATGAGGGCTATGAGGGGTGAGAATGAAAATGAGGTGTGTTGAAGGGTAAGAAGGACACAATCAACTGGAAATGTCACTAGTAGAGCTTATTTTTTCCCCTTATTTTTAAGAAACTTGATTACCTAGAGAAAATATCAAAACAGACAAAATGTTGTGGGACTAACGACTTGTAAGTCATCAGACACCCAACGACTTGCATGTTTCACTGTTCACCTTCTTCTTTTTTTAACTTTGTGAAAATTTGTGGGCCATTTGCATATTTTATTTCTGACCTCTTTTTTTTAGTTTTGTGGATTTTACTGTTGACCTTCTTTTTTGGTTTCGTGGAAATGTGGTCAAGACTTAGTAGCAGTTTGATCATGAAAATTAAAAATTTTCGAAGTTAGAGTTGAAATTGGAGTTGGAGTTGTGTTTGGCCATATCTTTTTTGAATTTTTTTTTTGACTTTTGAAAAATATTTTTTAAATATGATTTTATACCCTAACTTTTATAAACTATTAAAATCACCCAATTAAAATTTACCTACTAATGAAAAAGAACACAATTAGACACTATTATAAAATTAATTACATATACATGGCCATATTTAATGAATTTTAATTATGACATATATAATATTTACATTAATAGCCGTTTTCTCATATTTAAAAATTTTAAATATGAATGTTATATTAACAGATCACTGTTTTCTGTTTTTTAGATAACAAATATTATCTTTCAAACAAATTTATTTTTTTAGGAATTTATTTAATTTATTTTCTTCATTTTTTGTTCCTAAAAAATAGGAAATGATGAGTTGTTATTAAATTTTAGGGTGCCGCTAATTTATTTCTTTAATTTTCTTATACATGAAAGATTTTACTGTGTGTGAATAAATTATTTCTATGTAAATGTAAAACATGCTTTGCATATTTATGGTATATTATATCATATACCATAAATATATAAATATGCTTAGTATGTTTCTTTATACTTTGTATTTTATATATGTGTGTATATGGTATATACATGGTATAAACTTTATATATAACATACTTTGTATATTTCAATTATAAATATAATACTTTATATTTATGGGTATAAATATAAATTAACAGTAAAATAATGTCTTAAATAAGGGAGAAAAATAATGATGAAAGAAAAAAAGAGATATATATTAATTAGGATAACATTAAGTTTGAAATTATAATTATCTTATTCTTTAAAACTACTATATACGTAATATTGAAAACTAATGTTATAAGGAGAGTTTTATGTAAAAATTTAAAAGATTGAAGTTATATGTAATATTAATAATAATAAAAATTGGAATTGAAAAATTATGAAAACAACAAAAAATTATTTTCCCTTTTCAGAAAAAATTTTCAAAAAAAAGAAAAAAAATTTCATGACCAAGGGCCTAAAAAGCCGCTCTTTCCGGAACTTCAGCATTGACGTGACCTGGTAACATTGATTTCTCTTTGTAATAACAGTTTAAATAGGAGGAACTAACGCCTTTTTCTTTTATCTTCCATTCATATTACAAAAACAAGTAACGGATTTACTAATTCAAGTAAAATAAAAAAATTCCTCACTACTCTCCTAATACAAGTATAAATAAAGCATTTCAAAATAGTAAGTTCCATAAAAATATTTATTCCTATCACAAAGGTTGCTTTCTATCCTAAAAAGAAAAAAAAGAAAATAATTTTTTTAAAAAAATGGAAAAATCAACTCATATAATGTTGATTGCCAGTATTATTTGTTCATTTTCCCTTGTGGGAATTAGCGATGGCTCAACAGAAAAAAAAGAAGAGAAAAAAGATCCTTTACTCGTTGTACAGGGACGTGTCTATTGTGATCCTTGTCGTGCAGCATTTTTATCCAATCTTAGTGAGCCTTTACCAGGTATGTGTATATTTAATTATTATATTTTTTACCACCAAAGGATGTGGTTCAGCGGATGAGGCTGCTCCTCCCTTAACCAGAGATCTCCGGTTCGAGCCCTGGGTATGAAAAAATCCTTGGTAGGGAGCGCTCCCTCCGAACGGGGCCTTATGTGGTGCAAATCTGAATTAATCGGACTTCAATGCAGGTACTGAATATCGAATGGAAAACCAAAAAAACATTATATTTTTTTGATCAATGTTGCATATTATTAATTTTGATTGTCCCTTGAATAATTGAATCTGTTCTAAAAGTATTTGATTTTGGAAGTTATTTATTCTTCTTTGGAAGTATTCTTTTAAATCACTTATTCCTAAGCTACAAATTGTGTAGCAGTACTAATCAAATGACACACTTAAGAATGAGTGATTTAGAGAACTACTCTTGTAATAAAGGATAATGAATGTCTTTATTAAGGATGATTGTGATCATATGATAATGATAATACAAACTTTTAAATATTATACATAATTTTACAAAAATACATTGTTCCAAAAAATAGTAGCAGTAATTATTCTTTTGTATAATCCCTTCACGTGATATGAATAATCTCTTTTTTTTTTTTTGGTAAAATATAAATTAATGTGCTAGGTTTTTGTATTTTAGAAAGTTAAAATCAATGCTTGGAATGTGAAACCCTACTTTTTTAAAAGAAATTTAGATTTCAAATCATGATTTGAAATTGAAGTTTCCATTAAAAAAATGATGATTTAGAATCAAAACTTCAAATTTGAGCCCCTAAATCCTGTGACCGGTCGAACACGTACTAAATTAATATTCATCGACAATTTAAGCATACACTTCCCTTTGCATGAGAGTTAATTAGAGGTAAATTCAAAATCTGACATAAATTAATTTAGAACGAATATGATTTTATTTATTAAAAATATATTCACATGGATGCAGGTGCGGGTGTGCAGTTGCAATGCCACCAATTCAAAACTAAAAAACAGGTGTTGAGTATCCCCGCCTTGACTAATTCCATCGGATCTTATCGCATACTTTTAGAAGGAAATCACAGTGATGAAAGTTGTGCAGTATTTTTGAAAACCAGTCCCAGAAAAGATTGCAATACATTTATAGGAAATAATGAGTATCCTACATTAACAGCAATTGAACTCTATGGCAAAAAATTCAAAAATGGACAAACATATATAACAGAACCTCTACGTTTTCTTACCAAAGAAGTCTCAACAAAATGTTCACCAGATTGGGATTGAAAATAAATTTCTCAACCACCAGTCAAGATTATTGTGTGTTTCTTTTTATTTTTTGAGATTGGATTAATTCTCGATCTACTTTTAAATAAGTATTTCGTGATAGTTAATATGTCTCAAGATGTTATAAGAACAAAATAGATAGTTGCTGCACTGTTTTTAGAACATTTGCAAGTAAATCTATTCGTAGTTTAACTTTTAGAATTTTGCTCAGCATCATATGTTTAGCATATGTTTTGCTCAGTAGCATAGTTTTTATTTTTGAGTTAGAAATTGCAAGTATAAATGTATTGTCTATGAGTTATTAATAAAATATTATTACATTTTTTTTATTGCATTATTGCCAATATTTTTTGGAAGTCTTTCTGTATTATTTCCCTGATTTCTTTGTTAAAAATCAACAACTTATTTGTATCAGAGATTATCGTTCAATATTCTATTGTATTAAGAATCAAATGTATGTACAATGTTTTTCATTAAGAAAACAAAACAAAACAAAACCAAAAAAAAAAAAATCACGAAGCAACAATTTTAGTTGTCTTAATTGTATATTACTGTAAATTTCTCCCCAACTTCTAGTATTCTCTTAGGTCATGGATGGTTGATTTTTGCTTTTTGGCTTTGTAAAAGTATTAAAAAGGAAGTCACTTTTTAAAAAAATGGCTCATAATTGAAAAGGTGGATAATTTACGCCAGTTGGTCTAATTTAATACCCTTTTTAGCCATTTGGCCCAATTGAACACATGTTATACTTAATTGATACACTTTTATAACAAATTGATACACTTCTATATTATATTGATACACTTTTTTAAAAAAGGAAAGGAAATTCTATGTAAACATATGCAGTCCCTATACCAAATTGATACTCTTTTATACCACATTAATACACTTTTATACTACGTTGATACACTTGTAGTGTAGATATACTCAATTGATACTCTCTTATATTAGAATGATACATTTTTAAAATGCATGTAGAAACTATATAGAGTCGTATAAAATATGTATCTAAACAATAATTGTAATTAAAAACTGTAAAGAATGTGTATAAAAATGCTATAAGTACATAGAATATGTATATGTATAGAAACTGTATCATTATTATTTATAAATATATATATATATCTTTAACAATTGTATTATATTAAAAGTATATGATATTGTATTTTATTGTATAAATAAGTAAAATTAAGCAAAATAATTAGTAAATTATTTAATAATATTGGTGAATGCAAAATAAACTGTTTGTCGTATTTCTACTTCTATGGAGAAAACCCAGAAGTTATGTTGTTGCGTTGAAATCATGGACCTACTGATTTTGCAAAAAGAAAATAATATTGATAAATTATTTTGTACCTTAAAAAAGAAGGAAAATTTAACGACCCTCCCGGTCGTTTGTAAAAAAAAATTTCATTTTCTTTATTTTAGCTCGCTCCATAGTTGGTGTACGTGAATTATGACCCATGAAATGAGTAGTATAGATTTTTTTGAGGATATATTAGAGTTTTGGGTATTTTAGATAATTAATTTAATTAGTAATTTAATGGATCAAAGTTGTAGTTTATTATTTTATGTGGTCAATAAAAGAATTAATTTAAGTGGGAAGAATTTAACATATTTATTAAAAATAAGGTCAGATAGATTGAGAGGTGGAGCACAGAGTTACGCGTAGGTTTGCTCACACAGCATAGAAGAAAAACAAAAAAACGACGGCTTCAGGTGAGTCGAGAACATTGATGGTGAAATTGTTTTGCAAGTTTGTTGATGATGTTGTGTGTAGTATAGTAATAATCATTAAATGATTGAATTATTTTTGTCTTTATTAAGAAGTGAAAACAATTTAGGCAGTATGTTCGCCGCTAAAAGAAAACGAAGTTAGGGGAGAATGCACTATGTGCATATAATTTGTGAAATTGGAAATTAGTGAAAACAATGTACTGTGCGAATCAATTTAGGAAAATATATTATCTATCATTAGTTTTGTGATGATAATCTAGGGATTAGCAATAATTTACTAGTTGAAGGGATTTTCCTATGTAATTGGAGTACTTCAAATTTGCATCGTTATTAATAATTATGATTAAATTTGGTGAGAATTTGTAGATTAGAAATTCTTAATTGGGGATCGAATAATGATTCGTTGTAGTTAAAATTTGGCATACTAGTTCATACTCTTATGAGAATTATATGTTGAAGCAGATTTGAAACATTCGGAAGCTTTACAGAAGGGCAAAACCTTTACAGGGTAGCTTGTATTTGAGTTCTTCGATTGAGGTAGGTTACGGTTTAATTGGAGTTTAGATTCGACTTAGTTGTGTGTATGCTTCTAAATTGGATACTTGTGGATTGGTATTCGTACATGTTTGGAATTGTTGAAGTTTGGATTGTTGATTCATGTATAAATGTTTATTGAAAATTGACTTGATGAAATTGTCTTATGACTTTAAGTATACTTGTAAACTTGGTACATTGTGTTGTATGCTGTGAGATTGCACAAAATGATATTGATGATACTTGTTTATGTTTATGTTGGATCGGGTACCACGCCGGTACGTTTATATTTATGTTGGATCGGGTACCACGCCGGTACGGTACATGAACATAGACTGTTCCCTGCAGGTCATGATTATTTGGGCAAAATAAGTCCCGTAGCATGTGTGTACATACTTGTGTTGATTCTGTGGATGTTTACGGCATGATGGATACTCTTGATTGTTATGTGGTTTGTTTGTGAGCACTGTGGACCTGTTATTGTTGTATTGTTTGTCCAATGAGAATTTGTTATTTGATGATGCCTGTTTACTTATTTTTCTAATTATGTTGTATACATCTTATTGAGTTGGGTTGGCCTATGATGCCTACCAGTACATAGTGGTTTGTACTGATACTACCCTGTACTCTTCTTTTGTTGAGTGCATAAAGTGTTCCAGAGGTTCAGACACGACCTCACCTTTAGAATTGATAGCAGATCTTGATCCGAAGGGTGATCACTCCGTCTTCAGGCTACCACGGGTCATCTTAGTTGTTATTGTCCATCTTTTGGGCAATGAAACACTCCTAATTTACTTTATTTGGAAATCTCTTTAGACATGATTTTGTTAGAAGTTCTTGTACCATGACTTTCGGGTCTCGGGGATTTTAGTAATGAATTTGTTGGATTTTTGCATAATTAATGATTTGTTCTGGATTATGGTTACAGTGTTGATTTTATGTTATCATCATCTTAATATTGACTAAGTGATTGGATAAAGATTCGATTTAGATGGTTCTCCCACAAGAAGATTAGAGTGGGTGCCACTCATGGCCTTTTGGGTCGTGACAGGAAATAAGCAATTGCTATGTGTTTGTGATTTTGAGAATTAGTAACCTAAAACGTTGTTCTTTCTTGTTTTAATATTTGGCCAGAAACCAATAAGAAAATACCTTTGACTAATGATGTCCACTCACAAATGCCACTCCCCACACACGTCAAATGGTTATTCGGTTAGAATTAGTTTCGCCGAGTGACTATTTACCAGGATTAAGAATTTAGGTGCTAGTTTTATAGAATTATTTTAGTTTTAGGTGTTATTTTTATCCTTTCCTCATTTAAAAATCTAACTTAACATCACGTACAAATTAAGACTGGCCTCAGATAAATAATTATGTCAAATAAACGAATTTGCAGACTATATAAGCATGGCTTTGATGGTCAATTTAACTAGTAATATAATATTAGTTTAAATAAATCTAGAGTAAATTTTATTTTTGAAATTGCATACGTAATACCCAACCTCCCCACAAAAGAGAAAAATACACATCCTTTTACTATATAACATCATTACTTTCTCAGGAAAATGAATGGCATATAAATCATGCACCTGGCCCATTTCTTTTATACTAATAAAACTTATAAATTTGGACCCTTCTTAGAAATCGATATGTGTACTAAAATATGTACTAACAGCCCCACTTTAAAAAAGGACGAAAGAATCATTGACATCTTTGGAATCTGCAATCGCTTTTAGTAGGTTGTTTAGATATTAAAATTATGAATAATTTTTTTTTTTATGAAAAAAGATTGTGAAAAATATATTGAAAGTTCAAGTTACGTAGATAGGTATAGAGTAAGATTTGAAGTACTAGTACTGGATAGAAATTAATTTTTCACAAAATTCTATGTACTCCGTAATTAAATTACTGGATTATGTATGATATTTTAGGTCAGGCTATTTAAGACCTATTAATCCTACAAAAATATGAATCAAATTAAAATTTAAAGGAGCTGTGCTCCTATGCTCGTGATTCCTCTGGATAGTGATTACTATAATATATGATCCTTCTGATTAGTTTCATACATAAATTAGAATATATATTTTTTCTGAATTACCAGTGGAACGTCGAAGTGTCCGACTTCTTTTGAAAAATCAAACTATTATAAAGTACTCCCTTCGTCCCAAATTGAGATGACACATTGATTAAGAAAAATAATTAATAACATAGCTAGTTTATCATAGTACCCCTATTAAATGATGTTTACATTTTAATTTGAAGAAAAAGTAATTAATCAAAGGGTAAAACATGAAAAAAAAAATTGTATCTTTTTTATTTGTGAAAAAAGACAAGTAAAATGAGAAATCAAATTAACAAATTTAGGACGAGTAATTTGGGACGGGAGTAGATATATAGATATAGAGAATATATTTTTAGAATACTTCCTTTTATATGTGAATATATTCATATAGTAGTTATTATTTTCATCTATCGCATAAGCTTCTCACATATATATAGGACTAATTCATTCTTTCATTTTCCCTCTGAAATTCTTTATTTTCTGTATTTGGTGAATGTGAGTAAAATTCACCATAAAGTGGCATCTAATTCTGATTCTGTTCACACGCAAAAGAAGTACTTTAAGGTTGTAATAACGAAATATGCTATAGAATTTTAGAGGCATTAATCAATTAGGCCAAAAAAAAAAAAAAGAGAGAATAAGGTGTATCGGGGCTTTATTAGAATTTTATTGTTTCTATATTCAAGAAGCATATATACATGCATGTGTATTTTTTTATTAACTGCAGTAGTTTTGTTTTTTTCCTAAATAATGTAATAATCATCTTTTTCTGTTTCGTTTTAAGTTGATCCGTTAATACCCTAATAAACATAAATAGGCCAGTTTTTATTTTAAATTTTTGACCTCTGAATCGATGATGATCAAAACAATAGCTATTTTTTCAAAATGTATGATCCAAAATAAAGTAGTTGATCAATAAAAACTACTTCAGCGTAAGCACCAACCTTTAGAGGTCCTACGCCCATCAAACCTTCAAGAAAGAAATTTAAAATGCATATTGAAAGTTGGGGCAGATCTAGAGGATCGGAAGGATATTCACTCGAATCCCATTAACAAAAAATTATATTGTATAAATAAGATAATTAATATTTTTTTTTTTTATGTATATAAGTATATAGCGTTTGAATTTCTATACACAATATATACAAGATGTTGGCTCAGATTTCAAGTTCAAATCATAGGCAACACATTTTTATTTTCCAAATCCCTAGGGGTCGTTTGGTTGGGATTAGTTACCTCGAGATAACTTATCTCAGCATGCATATGAGATAAATTATCCCATCATTATGGTATAAATGGTAGGATAAGTTATCCCGGTATTGACTAATACCTCCAATCAAACATGAAATAAAATGATTCTTCATTTTATCCCGGGATTACTTATTCCTTATACCTCACACAAAACGACCCCTTGTGAAATTCTAGAACTCCTGATGGAAAGGTGGGAATAATTCCCTCAACTCATGGCACTGTTTAATTGGAAACAATTCCTTCACTGCTCTAAAAATTTTATGAACAAGAAAGAAGACATATTATTATATTCCCTCTGGTTTCAAGTTCCTTATTCGTTTTAGCATTTTAAGAATCAATTATACCAAAATTTTGATCAACATGTTTTTGGAACAATTGTTTGGTATCTGAAAATGGGATAAATTCCACCGTAGACTAAATCGTATTTCCCCGCGCTTCTTGTATTAAATAGAAGCTTGGTATTTCTTTTCCAACTTTTTAAAATGTAAAATTAAAATAAAAAAGATTTTATAAAAAAAAAAAATTGAAGCCACCTTCTTGGTGGAGGTGTTACGATTTATCCTGAATTTTTTTTATTTTAGATGAATTTTACCATAATTGTATTTTAGTTTTGTTTCTTAGTGGAAAAGGTTTCATTGTAGGAAATAATTTCTTCCATAATTAGTTAATTCTTTTTTGTAGGTCAATTGGCCAAATAATTTCAGTAGTATATCTTTTTAGTATACTTTTATTTGTCATCTGAATTATTATTCTCTTAATTTGCAAACTTTAAACATCCGCATGACGCCCTCTCAATTTTGAATGCAACATGAGGGGGAGGAGAGGGTGCCCTTCTTCTTCTGGTGTGCCATGGTGGTATGTAAGATGAATTTTCTTTGGCCGTTGCAAGGCAATAGGGCTTCGATGATGAGCCCTAGATGTAAAGAGGCGTAAGCACTTCTACTTCTAAGCAATTAGAAGAGCACGGAATTGGACCTCCCTCAAATAGATGGATCTGGGATTGATTGTGGAACCGAGCATAGAGAACCGCGGGCAGGCAGGAAGATAGGGTACACGGAATAGTCGCTCTAGAGCTGGTTCTTTGACTGGATCAATGCATATATGAACCCTAAAAAATCCCGAAGGTCTAGTCTAAAAAAAATTCGGATTTTGTTGGGTTAGCTTTTTGGTTGGAAAAGAAGGATCCACATGATCTTTAATCCAGTCTATAGCTTTATGATAATTATCAAATTTACTATGACGAAAAGTTGCAGCAGCATATAACATATATAAAGAATTCTCCTTGAATGAATTAGTTAATCCAGTCTATGGCTTTATGATAATTATCAAATTTACTATGACGAAAAGCTGCAGCAGCATATAACATATATAAAGGATTCTCTTTGAATGAATTAGTGGGATTCTTATCTAAAGCCTTATAAACAGTCCTCTCAGAGAAAATTATTAAAGACCTAGCTAGCAAGATCACGTTCATGGAAATGTAATAAATCCGTGCAGTAAATCCTGCCTCAGAAGTCTACAAATGCGGGCAGATAAAAATCATAACCCGCTTCGGGTTGATTCCCTCACTTCCTTGAAGTCGGTCGCTAATCGGTTGTAAGCTGAGACTTATGTCGCAAATAAATAGATACACTTGTTCATTGGTCTACTATCTGCTGCAACTTGTCTTTCTTGTGTAGTACCATACCTCATTGAATGATTGGTTTCCCTTGTCTCTGCCAAAGAACTCCCTTGTTTCATCGGTGCAGCTGCTATTTGGTGAGAAAACCCCTTGCTTGTCGATAAGAGGAAATAAGCATTTGTAGTAAGCGAGAAAAAATCGAGGAAAATAAAAACGTCAAGTAGAAAGGAACAAGATCATACGGCACGATCACTATATCTTTGATTTTTCTTTATCTCTCCTCGGCTTGAGCGAATGGATGATACGTGGCGTGGGGGGAGGGGGGTATTAGTTTATAGGGTTCGTGCCATTATTCATCAATATTCTATTTCGAAATTTGTACGCAATACTTGACTCCATGGAAAAGGAATCAAGCACATAAAAATAAGACATCACTCTAGTCTTAATTGGCTAGTTTTGGAGTAAATATAATCGTGTTGTGCATAGAAAAATTTAAAATTTTAATTTTATGAGTTCAAGACTAGTGTTAGAAAACAATGAACTCAGCACCTTGTTTGAGTTCCAAGTCCAAAATTTAAACATTTTTAGCAATTTCAGTCAATTTTACACGTATATATAAATTTAGTTTTATGTTAAGAGTTATGGACTCAAATGAACCCATGTATATTATCAGAGTTGCCCGCCTTGATAATATATCTACCTCCCATCAACAGAAGTACTGAATAATACTATACACTGTTACACTAAAATTTGGTGGATGAAATGAAATCACTTAATATATTTACCTTGTTTGAGTCTCAACTACTAGTTTATATATATGACTATGTCAAGCACTTCACCACATTTATAAGTACTCTGTTTTCATTTACATATCATTTCTTATACATCAACAGGTGAAACTTTACATAGTAATCTTGACGTAGAGGTAAACTTATATTTCTAACTAATAATAATAAAGGGCAAGGCATGTCGAAAATCTGCTCAGATGTTTTAATCGTAATTTTACTATATCACTCCTAATCAATTATTATAAATCGTTTAGGTATTATAAAAAATTAATAATATTTAATAAAAAAAGATAAATTAGACATAAAATGATACATTAACTCTTGATATTTTAAATTAACTTGATGTCTTACATGAGATCCATTTAAATTTTTTTCACAAGTATTTTTTATAGTAATTTTGTTATATCACTTCTAATTAGTTGTTATAAGTCATTTAAGACATGCTTGCTTCGTTGTTTCAATCGTGATTTTATTATATCACTCCTAATTATTTTTTGATTTGTCAACATTAAATATTTGGTTAACTATCGAAATTATATTAGTGCCACAGAAATTATGATGGGACAGAGGAAGACCAAAAATAACATATATTATTTAAAAATAAAAAGACACGTAAATTGAAATGGAGAGAGTATTAATATCTTATTAAAAAATTATGCTAAAAGCATTATAAATTACATAATTAACAACTTAAAAAATATACGTAAAAGATATAACATATTCGATTGACTCTCGAAATTATATCAATGTCACTTAAATTAGAATTGAAGAAAAGTATCATAAATCATAATAATTAAATATTTAAATTATTTTAATAATTAATTATCTAAGTTATATTTATATCACATAAATTGAGATAAAATAATAACATATATTGGCCCGTCAATGTCTAGTAGATATACATATCTAGGCAAATATAAGCAATACCCAATTAATTAACAATAATGCAATTATATATAATATATTCTCTTATTAATGTATGCATTCGAGGTATCTTTTCACGTATGTGTATGATACCTAGCAACCAGCCCCTGCTAGCGCGGGCCCAATAATTATAATATAGCTATACTTTATAACCGTTAGTTATAGCTTCATAGTTCATAATCCAGAGCCGTTGAGTCAAGATTTTATATTTTTCTTAATCAATTATCACAATGTAGAGATTAAATGATAATATGAACAATCACTGTAATATGAATGGTAAGTTATCATGTAGGTAATCTTTGATAGTTGAAAATATTCAGACTTGAATGGAAAGAAATGTCAAATTACCCTGTGGACAACAACTGATAGCAAATAATAATAAAAACATATGCAAGGTATTAGAGCAATACTATCTTCAAAGTTGTTGGTCTACATTAATATTCTTCATCATCTTTTTCGTCATCAACTCCTTCAGCACCAACTTGCTCGTAGTCTTTTTCAAGTGCAAGTAAATCTTCAGGGGCTTCAGAAAACACTACCTCTTCCATGCCTTCTCCAACATACCAGTGGAAGAATGCCTTTTGAAGCCAGTTGCGCATTTGTTCAAATCCCAAAATCAAAAAAATAAAATCACACGGTCGCATCCACATTAGAAAATTTTCTGTACTCTGTTCAGATACAAGTAGCTCACGCTTGTTATTGGTGCAAAATCTTTACCAGTCAACAAATTGAACCGTCCTCTACATCAATACGCCATATATTTTTTATGCGCTGGGTCACATTTAGCCATCATGCTTGAGTGCTCAAAAACTGCATTAGTTATCTCAGGTACAGATAATTACACATGGTATGCGTTTTCAGTTGAGATGACAGGGGCATATGATGAAAGCATTATGACTTCATTGTAAACATCACAAACATATCAGTGTGTTCTAAAAGGAAATGAGTTGACAGAACACTGTTATAAAGTTTTGCAACAGTAATGGATATCTGAAATTAAATAGACACAAATAATCTTGCTGTTACAAATAAGAGATGCATGGTTATATATGGTATTCACCTGAGGAGAAGAGTAGATAGTAAACGCAATGTTGGACTTTTTACCATAATCAACAAATAAGCATTCGAGCAACAATGAACGCAATCCAGAACCAGCAACACCGCCAATAACATTAAAGACCAAGAATCCTTGCAAAGCAGTGCAGTTATTAGCTAATTTTCTAATGCGATCAAGGCAAAGATAAACAATCTCTTTGCTAACATTATAATGTCCTTTGAAAAAATTATTAGCAGCATCTTTCTTTCTAGAAATGAGCTGTTCAGGATAGAAAAGCTGACGATAGGCGGCATTTCTAACATCATCAATAACAGTTGGTTCAAGATCAACAAATATAGTTGTTGGTACATGCTTTTCAGCAAGAGTTGTGACATACATGGTGTATTCCAAGGTCATAAATGATTCATGATCGTGAATGGGGCGGTAAAACTGAGGTGGCGAACTTTCTATATATATCCAAAGTTCAATATAATTCACATGTCGCGTGAACATACTAACAATAGCTCCTAAAAATCTCTCAACATCTTTAATTTTAACATTCTACATAACATGTTTATGATTACAAAATTAAAGGATATTTTTGTATATTCATATATCTTTAGTTTAAGATTTTCAAATTCAAAAGCTCCTTTACTTTCTTAAAATTTCGTATCATGCAGCATGCTAACATTACCTAAGCTCATTTTGAACCTCATCTATTGTTGATCTTCGCGGAGAAGTTGTATTACCAATAGCAACTCCCAGGAAATCAGCCTCAAAATCAATTATAGGATCAGATTCCGCACCACATCCATGTATGCGCACCTTAAAAGCTGAAGGATCTTGCCCACCATCAATACAAGCCTTGATCAAATTTCTTAGACAAAATAATACTTAGAAGTCATGCAGGAGCTGAAACACCAACAAGTAGTAACAATTGATATTAGCACATAGACAAAAGAAGAGGTATACCCCTTTCATGGATATGACAAGGACTTGCATAAAAAATATCTCTCGGTGAGAGGTCAGACATATTACTGTATTTTCGATCAACTTGTACTGCAAAATAACAAAACAATAGTATCAGATAGCTAAACAACTTCCAAAAAACCACATAATTGCTATTAAATATCAATTTTGGGGGAGCGACATTATTAAAATTGAAGTTATTTTTAGCCCTATTAGATCAGATATATAAAGCTTCAAAGTTGTATAAGCTAAAAAAATTGAGGTCGCATGTTACTTAACATTTACTCTGACATTCCTATATGTTGAGATTTTGTTTAAACAATGACAACATACCAAGTGTTATCTAATATGAAGGATATGGAAAAGGTAGGATATATGCAGACCTTACCTGTGTAGTAGAAAGCTTGTTTCCTTAATTTTCCTGTATCAATCTACTTTTCTACGACGTTGAAATATAAGAAAAAATTTTAAAAAGCAAGAATTGAAGTAATTACAGTAACAAGCAATACTGATCAATGGAACAAAATAAATTCAGCATAGGTTTATCAAGATATTCCTATAACACAGATAAAGAGATGCAATTGGTAAAAGAGTACTATGTTGGTTTCGTCAACCATATAACTATCTGTTCATTATACACATAATGTACAATTTGTAGGAGCATGAGTTTCTAGCCTTCCTTATACACACAGTAATATGAAGAATTGGTGCTCCATAGAGAAGATTCAACTGCAAATCTCCCACATAATTGGCTAATCTGAAGGTTGAAGAAACATATGCTCTTTTTTTTCAATGTGTTTGTTGTAAGAAAAGGAAAAAGACACCACTTAGCCGATATTTACTAATGATTTCTAGTGGTATAGACATACATTTTGCGCAAAACAATGTCCAAAATCTTGAATGGTTGCAGTTGTGCTTGAGCAATTCTTATTTTGAAACTAATTCATTGATGTGAACAGATTATCAATTGCCACCGAAATATAGTGAATCACATCAAAATAACATGATGTTAATCTTACAGAACTTCCCGGATGGCTACAAAAGCTATCGACCAAGTGATATGTTCGACAAAACTCATGTTTTTATCTAAGAAATAAGAATCAAGAAAACATTCAGAAAGTTCAGCAATAAAAAATAATCAGAGATTACTGTTCATTGTGATTAATTTAATCTGCTTGAATTGCTTTGCATATGCAAATTGATTTTCTAGTGAAGTCGACTATTTATCCCCTTTGCCAAAAGTTAATAACCTGCAAACCGAAAAAAAATGAAAAACATGGCTAAGGTAAATTAATAAGTAGTACGAATATCTTTGTTAAAAAAAAATAAAGATTAAGCAGCAATTAACATCCAATTAGCTAAAGAAAAGCTATTAAACTACCATACCCCAAAAATAAAAAAGAAAAAAAGTAGATAACAGATTCTATAACAACAAAAATACAAAATTCATAGAACAAAAATATCGAGGTAACAATCAAGTTAAGAATCAAGCAACTGTAAGAAGAAATTGAGAACAATACAATTGCAAACAGAGAAAAAGACGATGGGCAAAGTGGACATAGATGTCAAAACTTGTTGGTAACAGTGACAAGCACCGCTTCATGTGCGTTCTTATCTCAAGCAGTATAGTCGAAAAATGTTAAGACACTTGTAAACTTGTACAAATGTCATCTAATAGTTAAGAATACAGTAGTTAGTGAAAGTACTTAAATACCCCTTACCACTAAGCTGGTAGGACGACCATGAGGTGATAATTAATTATATTTTAAATATTCTTTAGATATTTTAAGTTGTTAACTATTGTAATTTATAATAGTTTTTTTATATTGTAATTTACTATTTTAAGTTGTTAGCCATTATAATTTATAACTCTCCTTGTCCAAAGTTTTGTAGCATTGATAGCCTATTATATTTTTAGAATAATTGAAGTTTTTAATTACTGAAATTTATAATATTTTTTCTTCTATTTCAATTTAAGTGACACTGATATAATTTCGAAAGTCAATCAAATATCACGATTGAAGTCCCAAAGTAGAAATGTCTTAAATGACTCATAATAACTTATTAGAAGTGATACAATAAAATTACTATAAAAAATAGTTGTGAAAAAAAATTAAGCAGGCCTCATATAAGATGTCAAGTTAATTTAAAACATCAAAAATTAATTTATCTTTTTTTGTTTATTTTATTTTTTATTAAATATTATTTTAATATTTAGATGACTCATAATAATTAATTAGGGATAAAATAATAAAATTACGGTTGAAGCAACTGAAGCAAACATGTCATAAATGTCTATTTTACTTTTTTTTATCAAATATTATTAATTTTTTAATACGTAAATGACATAAAATAATCAATTAGGAAATAACTTATTAGAAGTGGTATAACCAAATTAATATAAAAAATAGTTGTGAAAAAAATTTAGACAAGCCTTATATAAGATATCAAGTTAATTTAAAACTTCAATAGTTTGTTTATTATTTATTTATTTATTTATTTTATCTTTTTTATTAAATATTATTAATTTTTTTAATACTTAAATGACTTATAGTAATTGATTAGGGATGAAATAATGAAACTACGGTTGAAGCAACAGAAACATACATGTCATAAATGTGTATTTTATTTTTTGTTAAATATTATTAATTTTTAATACTTAAATGACATATAATAATTAATTGGGGGTGATATAGTAAAATCATGGATTAATACTTAAATGACCTATAGTAATTAATTAGGGATGAAATAGTAAAATTACGGTTGAAACAGCTGAAGCAGACATGTCATAAATGTCTATTTTATATTTTTATTAAATATTATTATTTTTTTAATACCTAAATAACATATAATAATTAATTAAGAATGATATAGTAAAATCACGAAAGAAGCAGGCATGACGATCGCCTCCTACTTCCAAGCCTCTTCTATATATTAGAATATGTATAAAATACTCAATTCCACCATTATTTACATAGCATTCATTTCATTTTAGCACGTTACAAAATATTTGACATTTTTCATTTCTTTAAAATAGCCAAATTGTAAACTTTTATGTGATCAATGTATTTTATCCAACTATTTTTTTCAACCATGACCTTATTTTCTGATTATTGCTGATAAGTCAACTAATTAATATCTTAATAATATTTTTTTTACCAATCAAATACAATTATATAAAATGAAATGAAGAGATTTATAATAAATTAAAGTCACCCAAAATTAAGGGACATGCAATTATTAGGCCAATATGATAATAACAAGTGTGTCGGACTACAGGGCTTTTATGATGGGTTGTGGCATGCTACCCTGTCCCTCAACTCGTGATCAACATGATTCATTATATATACATCAATGGAACTTTCAATGCTAACAGCCATATAATTTGTAGTATCTCTTTCGTCTATTTTTATTTATCCAATATTGACTTGGTGTAACTCTTAAACAACGATAATTTTACTGTATCATCCTTTGAAAATAATAAATCAATGTTTTGAGAGAAACATTGCGAAGTAACTATAGTTAATAATAAGGATAATTATGATTAAGCGATAAATTATCTGCTGTTGATGTTCTGAACTAGATAAGCAAAACTAATTAAACATATTTATTTTTAGTATAATGAATAAATAAAAGTAGACGGAGGGAGTAATACTTAAGTTAATTAAGACAACTTTGTTTAATTAATTAAAGACAGCTTGTATATACAATCAAGGAAGCAAAGTCAGCCTGCAAATGTTTTTTTTTTTTTTTTTTTTTGGTTTAAACATTTTTTCTCATTCCAATTTTTTTTTTTTTTCATTTACTAATTCCACGTACATAGAATAATTTTACATAAGCACTAGAAGACAAATACGGGAATCAACAAGATTGGGTATGGGAGGTGCTCCTCCTCCTCTTTGCTGCCTGAAAAAGATGCCATTGATCTTCCTCAGCCACCACACCGTCAAACTCAAGTTGATGAATATTATTATTATTGCCATGATGATTAGTAACATCAAAAAAGCAACCATCTGAAAGCCCGTTCATGTCGCCGTGCGGGCCGGGACCGCATGGTGGCTTGGCCTTGCGACGGCCGGCTCCTACGGGCACGTTCCGTAGGGCCCCACCGGCCGTCCAGTATCTCTGACAGCCTTTGCAGAAGTGTCTTGGTTGGTTAACATTGTAGTTGTTGAAGTAACAAAACTTGGTTTCCATGCTTTTGCATCTAGGGCAAGGGATGATCTTGTCTGGCCTTTTTTCTTGATCATTATTATTATTATCATGATCTTGATCAACTTTGTTTGTTGGTTGATGAACTTTGGCTTGCTTAATTTCTTGGACTTGTATTGTTGCACCAAACAACTTGATGCCTTGTGAGATGCGACTTTCTTGAACTTCAGCCATATTTTCTTGATGCCTTGTTTGGGGTGAGCTATAGAGGCAAGTGTGATATGTATATGTTTGATGTAGAGAAAAACTTGCAAGGGCTAATTAAAGGAGTTGATTTGTATATATAGCTAGGTAAAGATGTGTATATGTATGTGTACTTAAAAAGGGAAAAAAAGTGCAATTGAAGGAGGGAGGAGGGGGGGCTAGATAGGGGAGGAGAAAAGTTCATAGAGGATGGATTGGAGAAAGAGATCTACTTGAAGAATATAAAAGTATAGAAGAAAAAGAACATGAGAGAATTAGAGTGAGAGAGATAAAGGGTGTCTTTTTCTTTGCTAATAGAAAAAGAAAGTAAGTCAAGAAAGAAAAAGTTTATGGGTGATGATCAGGAGAACCTTTAGTTACTCCTCCGGTTATAAATTTACTGCATGTGTTGGATAAAGTTAAAAATATACTAGTACTATATTGTTAGAAAATCTAAACCTATAGTATATGCCAAGATAAATGTTAAAAAAAAAAAAATGGTTAAAAAAAAGGACCAAAAAGAGTCATCATATCATAAGATTGATTCAAAGGAAAAGTATGGAAATGAAATGGGAATTTTTAGAGGTCAGTTTATTATGATTTCCCAAGCTTTGTGTATGATTTTTTTTTTTCTCAATGACTTTATGGCACTCTTTATCTCAAAAAAGGTCACTGTATGAAAAGCTGCTACCTTTTTGTTGAATGTGTAGTTTTTTTAAAAAAAATATATATATATATATATATTGTTTTAAAAAAGAATGTTAGCTTTTGTATATTTAATAAACTTTTATCCAAATATTTGTATGTTATTCTTAAGGACACTCTCTTATGGAAATGATATGACATATTTACAATTCATAACATAAAATATATATTTTGACATGTTATATACATTTTTATTTAAAATTATAATATATCAGAATATTAATACTTTTAAATTCGTATGTAATTAAACTAAAACACCACAAATAAAATTATTCTTCGCTTCAATTTGTTTGACTTACTTTCATTTTTAGTTCGTTTAAAAAGAAATGATTTTTTTCTTATTATCAACTCTTTCAAGAGTATAAGATTAAAAGACTTTTTACTAAGTTTGATATATCTTTAATTTAAAACATCACAATTTAAAAGTCTTTTTTTTAAAAAAAATTTACCCCAAGTCAAAATATGTTAATAAATTTAAATAGGGGATAACAAATCCAACTTACTTTTGACTTAAAAAAAAAAAAGGAAAAGGTTAAAATCATTGTTTTTCTAAGTATACGAATAGGTTAGCAACCATATACGTGTGATAGACATAATTAGGGGAGCAAAAAGTGCAAAAAGGAATAAAGTTAGTTGTAAATTTCCAGTAAAAGAATAAAAGGAAAAAGGGAGCCGCCATGAGCAACAAACAAGCTTCTTTTTTTCTCTTTTTATTCTTTATTCTATGATATAGAGTAGGTTTTTTTTTTGGGGGGGGGGTAGAAAAAGTTGATGCTGAACTTTTTGTCCACATCACTATTCCACGTCATCTTATTGTTTGAAAGTTTTTCCATAAAGTGGGACCCATCACCAGGTAGGTTACTTACATTTTTCAAAAAGGTGGGAGTATAAAGATAAGGCTATAAGGGGGGTGAATTAAAAGAGATAAAGTTTTAAAAAGAAAAAGATAGGTCTTTTCTAATGTTTAGTTTAATATCAAATCTGGATTAGCTTTTGCCTAAAGTATTTTCTTTATTTAATCAAGATTGAGATTATGCTGACACAGCATGTTCATGCGGTTTAATCCTTAAGGATGAAGGTGCAATATTTTTTTCCCCTTCCAATCGATCAAACAATCATCTTATTTTTATAAAGTGTTTCGATAGATATATTTACATCAAATTTAATAATTTAAATTTTAAGCTATGATTTTCATTTCTTAGTTGGTTGATACATATAGCGTCTAGTATTAATAATTTACGACTAAAATTACTAACTACGCCTCTCACGGCAAGTCCTAAATTTCCATTCTTGTACTCTCCTATGTCCTATGCTTTTATTTTTTTAAGAAAAAAAAAAATTAGTTTTTCTAGGCAGATAACTTGTGGATATCAAATAAGGCTATACTTAAATAAAATAAAAATCGTTGATAATGTTATATGGTGTCAGTAAGGTTGGATACATACATGTAGGTGGCGTTTGAAATGAAAATCAGCTAACAAGTTTTTGGCCAATTTCTTTTTTGTTTTTCTTTTCAAAATTTGTAGTTATTTTTGTTTTATAGACAATTTTTTCATCATACATGCATACTGAAACTTTACATTATGCCTACCTTAATTAGTGCAATATTTCTCGATTGGATTAAAATTATCTTTTCCCTAATAATCTTAATTTGGCCATATCCAAGATAGGAAGCATCATTAGTTAGTACTCCCTCTGTTCCATAATAAGTTAATTGTTGGATTTTGCCAAAAAGTAAAACATAAATTTATCATGTTTTTCCATTTTTACCCTCTTCAAAAAGCAAAGACACATGATACATCACTCCCAATGCACATTTAATGGAGGGTAAATTTGAAAAAAAAATTCAACATTTACCTTGAATTGTGAATATTCACTTATTTTGAAACATTAAAATTGCTTCAATAATTAACTTATTGTGAAACGGAGGGAGTAGTTACTAAATATATATTCCATGCAGTTAATTATTGTAAGATGACCTAGTTCTATTTACTACCATATCTTGCTAGCTTTGGTTAAACTAGCTAGTGTGCTGATAATCTTTTTTTATGTGTGTGTTAAGATAGACTTTTTATTATAATGTCAAGGCATAATATACATAGAGAATGTTTTATATGACATGTTTAATATCATAAAATTAAAAGATTTACTTCATTTTCATATGGTAATGTTTTACACTGTAAGTTTATTTTTTTGAATATTCTTAAATTCATATGCAGGCACACTAAAAATTAAAACGTAAAATGGAATGATGTAAATACTATTACTAATAAAACTTGACTTACATTTCATGTCCTTTGACCAATTATATATGAATCCCAATGTATACCTTTAGATTGAGTAGTAGTACTTTTCATTTCTTTTTAAGTCACTCATCATTCATTCAGGCCATTAAAGAAGAGCCTTTTTCTTCTTTAGACCAAGGAAAGAAGTTATTAGACATGATTGCATATATAATGTAATAATGCACAGAACACATCTTATCTCTTTAACATTTTACAATGATGATGTTGATGCCTCAATATACTGAGTATTAAAAGAAAGAACCTCCATATATGTGTATAACCTCAATGTCATAAAACTCTATTAACTGGTTCAAGTAGAAAAATAATGTATATTAGACACACTTGAAAAAATATATGTTGCATAAAACAAGAACTTTTGAAGGAGGAGTGTTTGATAGGAATAGTTAGCTACAAGTTCAAGTATAAATTACTCTGCTAATGTTTACTTTTACTTGCGTTTAAATATTGAGATGGATCTAGAAATAATAAACTTTTATATTGAGTAATTTGTTAGATATATAAAAATATGCTATAGGAATTTAATAAAATAAAGTAGTCCGTTGGTTCAATAGTAGAAATGAAACCCCCTTAAGCTCTGTTTGCCCTCCTTGACAAGGGTTCAAAAAGTAAAATTAATCTGATTGACTAAGGAAAAGGAAAAAGAAAGAAAAAAGTTTTCCCCCCTAAACTAACAGAAATATTATTGACTTGACTTAAATGAAGAAAACAAAAAAGAACCATAAAAAGTGATTAGATATTTTTGGTGAGACCAAAAAAGGGGTGAATTTGATACTATACTTTAAAGCTGGATGCTTGTTATGGAAAATAAATGCTATTCCTTTTATCTAGCTTTCTTTTCTTTAATCAAAATCTTTGCTTTTCAAGCATCTACTACTAATATTTTTCTTTTCTAATAACCTTTGTTGTGTCATCTTTTTCAAAAATCAATCAGAATTTTTTGCAAATGTGTTGTTGTCTGGGTAGCTTTCAGTTCATAAAATTACTAATGAAATGAAAAAAGTAGAGGGGGTTACCTTTTTAATTTTCAAGATTATGGTGTTACCTTTAATAAAGTTATAATCTTTTCCTTTTCTTTGATCCAAACAGGCTATTACTACAAAAGTAGAACTTCTTCATTTCCAACACAAATCTTATTTTATTCCATATTTAAATTGTACACAAACAAGCATTCTCCTCCTTTACATTGAAAAGATGTATGCACTTTTTCTTTTTGGTTTCTTTTATAAGCTATTGCTATGCTTAAAAAAATTCAAAAGGTTTGTCGATTGTGTAGAATATTCTATCTTATGGTAATTGTATTGTAATTAGTTTTTCACTAATTAGCTACCCTTATAATACCAGTATAACTAGCCATATAAATGCCCTAGCTAGTACGCGTAGTCATGGGGTTGTTTAAAGGGGATAATTCTATTTGTAGTTAGGTTGGATATGTTTTACTTAGAGCTAGGAATCTAACAAAAATAATCTCTTTACTTTCACAATATATGTAGAGGCAAGATTTCGTACATATATATATATATATAGGTCACACATTGGATTATTTTTATATTTTATTCGTCATAAAAAACAATAATAATATTATTATAAAGAGGTCCGATTGTAGATTGATTTTGAAAAAGGAAAACAATTAGAAGAAGCTAAACTAATAAAAAATCATATTAGGGGTGTGTTGGAAAGGCCAAGTTACATGTTGGTGCTGTCATGGATGATAACTTTAATTTAGATGATTAAACTAATCAATATCTTAAATATTATTCAATTCATATCTTCCTTCTGTAATTAATGCTACCAAGTTGTAAGACTTTGGAGTGCATAATCCCAATTAAAAAATAACTAACGTAGTAATAACTCTTGATATTGTACTCTAGAAGATAGAGTAATCACAATATTAGATTTATGCATCTTTTTCAAAAGATATTTTTTAGGTCCTAATTAATTAATTATTCTTGTCGAATTAATTATCACAATATTAGCTAAGACACATGGCTTTTCAGGATAGAAACTGATAAGATTTAATGGGGTGCATACGTCCTTTTATACCACTAAAATTTGTTGTCCCATTGCTTGGTCTCTTACTTGTTATGGAAACTTTTTATGGTTTTTGGTATTATAAATGATTTAACGATAATTTACTTTTTTTCCTTTTTATTTTTCGATCTTCTCATCAATATGATTATGTTTCATAGTTATTATATTGTTAAGGAATTCGATGATCAATTTGCATGAGCTAATCTAATTTAATAAGATTTTTATCAAACAAGTTTTGTAGCTGGTCAGTACATTCTATTGATTTATTTAATAGACTGTTAAATTATTTTATTAATTAATAATAAAAAAATTCACTTTTAGAAGGAAAAAAAGTCGCTTTAACACATGCATAACGATCGCAGAATAGATTACGGATCTAATTATTTATTTTTGCTTTTTGCTTTTTAATGCCTTTTCTTCCATATTAAATAACCAAATTCCGAAATCAGAAAAGTTACTCTCATTACGAGGTTGCAAATCTAAAATTTGAAGTTTATAACGTAAAAGATTAATTATTAGGTTCGTAATAATAGATTTTTTAAGTGTCCAGCCGAGCATATAAGAGAAACACCAGCGTGAAAAGAGAACAAGTTTCAGGTTAAATATTTAGTTGCATCTCCATCAAGGCCAGAATCCAGATAAGCAAAAAGTTCATTGCATTTTTTGTTGTTGTTGTAGGTAAAAGATTCTAAAGAAAAACAAAGTAGCAGAAAACAAGGAAGCACACCTCAATGGAAACATGCAAAGACAATTTGAATGTGTTTTTCTTAAGCAAGTTCAGTTTCATTGCTAAGATCTGTCCAAATGTCAATTCCAAAGTCCTCAATACAAAGTTTTCTACCCCAGCTATATATCTTATTAACGATTAGAGCATCTTGCTTTAATTAAGATTACATTTGTCCAAACCCTATGTCCTTTTGTCTTTCATTCCTTTTTATTAATGTGATGTCTGAGTCAGCTTGTGTGTTCCTCGACTAGTTTCATAGAGTACTTGTTACCTCTCACTAACATAAGTATCGAACAACTTTATATATCAAGATTTGGACAAATGAAAAGGAATCATTTAATATTTCTGAGTGGAAATTGAACCCCATATCATATTCTCAACTCACATTGTTGACCATTGAACCCCATAATCCATATACTTTATCTTAAGTTGGCATTTGGCATTCGAAATCCACTTGCCTGATTAATCCATATTCGCCCCGAGTAAGCTTATTTAATAGGTCAAGAAGTGCTTCTTGCCACAAAAGTGTGTTCATTTTCACGACTTTGAACCAACTCTCTCTATATATATGTGTGTGTTGACTGTAGGTGGTTGATATCCTGTTTTAGTAGGGTAAGTAGTTCTGAATGCAACTTGCAAATTTGGTACTTCATATATTTTTAACTCAAGTTGCCATAGTTCTCGGAGTTTGGCCCTAATTTTCAGTGAAGACCAGCAGAGCAAAAGTCAGTCAAAAATATATAAAATAAAAATAAATAAATACTCCTTCAACCCATGAGACATTTCAAGGTATTTGTACGATTATAATTATATATTTTTTCACAAATTTCAAGAATTCAAATTCATTCAACTGTTACTTCTTGAGGAACAGGAGAGAATGGCTGTTGGAGAGTACAAAATAACATTTTCTTTTAACACCGCGTTTAATCAATAGTTGTGCGAAATTAGATCAAATGGAGCAACAACTTATGACGTAAAAAACATTGTGACCATCTTCATGAAAGCTGTTGACGAACATCTCGTGACATTACAAAAATGTCACCATCTTTCATATAATCTGTCATCACCTCATCCCATTACGAGAATCTCAATGATTTGGTAAGGAGTCAAAGAGCACATAAATTAAACAATTATTAGGACTCCAAGAACGTGCAATCGAAGCTGTGGACAAATACTAAGATAAAATGTGGAAAGCATAAATGAGAGGTGTCTAAATAAAAAAAGGCTTATGCATAAATTTATGCCTCTGAAATCAAGAAAATGTTGCTGGGTCATACTAGAGCCTAGAGCACAATGTTTACAGAAACAGGTTGAAAGCTACCAGCTACGCTAAGCTAAAAAGCTAATCGAGATACAAAAACAGGACCTAAAATACTTACAGATAAGAGCTAATTATTTACATATTCTTAACACACTCTCACCCAACTCCAGAGGTAAAATTATACATGCTTGGGTTTGATAGCCTAATGTCATCTTCAAGTGTCACTCCAGTTATCTTCTCCATCATCACTTCCAACTGCCTGAATACAAGTTGAAAATAATAAGTCATGAAAGGAATAAGATGCCAGATTAGCTAAATGTGTTGGTAACTTGGAACCTCGGTCCACCAATTTTATGTTCATTATTATTGGATTCCACCAGGAGGGTGGGGATTCGGGGAGTAGGGATTGTAGAATGGAGAGAAGGATGCAGGGTAAGATGTTGATACCTGACGGATCGCACTGGCTTTCTCCAAAATGGCAGTGACCTTGACGCTTGCTGGAAGCCCTGTAGTTCCAGTTGGTTTTGCTGGAACAGTTCGTCTAAGATTGAAGGACTGAATCACACAATAAAAAAGGAATATAAGTAATGAGAATTCTTCAAATGGCATGAAATTGGAAAGTATTAGATACTTCAATAGCCTTAAGTATGAAGATCACAACTTCAAAGCAACTTCAACCCCCACTCACATTGTAAATAAGAGTGAACGATTACACAACACAGTTTTGAAGAAATTATCTACAGAAGGTGGATCACATTCATTAGGAAGCAAATTAAAGGGTAGTTCAAGGAAAATGGGGCTTAAAGAAGCTAGAGAACCCATTGAGGGAGCAGACTACAACTAGCTTAGCTATCCAATATTCAATCGAAAAAGAGCTCCTCGCTAATTTTCCAAAATCAGATATAAATTCTTGAAGTGTTCAGGGACTAAATTGCTCAGACTCTTAAAAAATATCTACGAGTGTGCGTCCGATCCTCCAAAAATAGTGTATTTTTGAAGGATCCGACGCGAGTGCAGCAACATTTTTGGAGAGCCCGCGCAAATTAGTTCAGGGAACTCACACGGGCTTAAAGAAAATTAACAGATAAAGATGGTAAACAAATTTGAACTAAACAATATCAAAACCAGTGGCAGCACATATTCAATCAGCAGGACAATAATGACCACTCACTTTTGCTCTAATCTGGTGCAGAAAGTCTTCCTTTTCATTGATTCCTCTGCCATTTTCAGCATGATCAACAAATTGCTGCCCATTTGTGTCTGTCGAATGTGGCTGCTGCATGTATAAATGCATTAATGTCACCTCCTACTTAATCGAGTGTGATACGAAAAGTAGAAAAGTGAACCTTCTAATTAAAATTTTCATTCCTTTTTCAATTTCATTTCTTTTGATATTCTGTAGTGGGGTTAAAAAGAGCACCTTGCTTTGCAATGTAAATGCAGCTTCAGTTACTTGGTTTTGCTTAAATGGAGGAGGCTTAGGTTGATGAGAAATGGTACATCCAGGCTCATTGAGATCAAACACATGGCGGTTTTCAGATAACAGATGTAGATCATCTTGTTCGTCATCTAAATGTGATTGCATACTCTGCCACTGCATTGGAGGGAGCGGTGGAGGAGGAGGTGTAGACTCCTTACCAGACAATGGCTCTAGAAAATCTCTTGGAGATGTAGCATTACCTACTCCATGCTTGAACGAGGAATGCTGGGTATCAAGAACTGGAAGATCAAACAAATTATCACACTGAGAATCCTCCAGGGAGTATTCTGCAAAAGGAATATGACGTCTACTGCAGGCGTGCAAATCCTGATGAACCGTTCGGCCGTTCTCGAAAGATGCTGAAGTTGATCCAGTTAACGATATCCTATGCAAAGTATTAGATACTTCTTGGTTCTCTAAATTAGGAGAATTACCAGATTCCCACTGTTCAGAGTTTGACTCAGACTGATGGCTAAGATAATCATCTGACAGATCAGGAGATGATCTGGAAAATGTGTCGTCATCTGAGTCTGAACCAACTTCATGCAGAGGAATAGAAGGCTCTGGCACCAGCTGAAAAGAAGAGAACATATCACTATTGCTTTCATGGATATTACTCCTATCAGGAAATCTGAGTTTCAGTTTCGAAATCTCAATGCTGTCTATTGGCTGGAATGAGATTTTCATATGTCCAAGTGGGGGCGACGAAGAAGGTGATGTAAACGGGGATCCTCTTCCTGGGAAGTCTTTAATTGTTCTACCCACAAAATGTTGGTAATCATTTATCGGCTCATTGCTTCCGGTGTTCAAGGAACTGACTGAATCAGTGTAATCATTCCAACCAAGTGATAGTTTCCCTTGGAACCCATTCGTAAGCAATCTATTACCTAGTTCAAGAATACGTGATGAATTCTTTCCATTCCCTCGATCAGCTGCAATAGTTAGGGATTGTGGGCTCACAGGTCCCACTGTGCTAGATGTCATGCCAGATCCATCTAAAGAACTGTTTAGGGGCTTATCAGTGCAATTTTGCTGGTATAAATTACTTGACTTGTCGAGTTTGACATCTAAATCTTTGGCAGAAAATCTTGAAGATATGTTCCTAATAGAAAAGGCAACTGCTTGAACAGAATTTTGGCCATCACCTTTCTCTCTTGACGTATTCTGTACATCATCTTGTTTTCCTGCATGTTTGTCACTGATGCGAACAGGATCTTTCCTTGAAGTAACGACTACCTCATTTTGACTAGCTTCATAAACTTGACCAACACTATTTATCACACCATCTGGAGGCTTTGAAGGCTCAAGCCCGAGCAAGCCACCATTTGTCCAGAATTGGACTTTAGGAGTGCCCAGAAGTTGGGGCGGAGGTTTTTCAGAGTCGGAAGGACCACACTGGATCCTGTTGACTACTGGCAGTGATAAACCAGGATTCCTAGGGCTAGAGGTGATATGATTGCTGACAAGTGGTTCCTCTTGTGATGTTTCCAGAATATTGGATTTTTTACTAGAAGGGACATCTACAGAACTGTCTGGTTTTAAAGTAATTCTAGCTATCTGCGGAGATGGAAAAAATTCACCAAACCCTGAAGAGATATTCTCTGGAATTTCCTCATATTTTACTTTAGCAGAGGAAGAGAAAGCTGCAGAATCAGATTCAGCAGATGCCAAGTTGGTATTACCACCAAAACCACTATTCTCAGGGGAATTTCTAGCTACGAATTCAGGTGTAGGAGGAGACAAATTCTGATCAGAAAGTGTTGCTCTATTTCCAAGGGTTCCATTCAAGGATGAGTCAGTCTTCAATCTAAACTCCAGCTCCATTTCTCGTTTTCTTTGACAATCCAAATCAGTTTCAGACTCTGACTCAATGGTGTTAAGTGCATCCATATAATTGTCAGTTTCACTTTCAATGTCATCAAACTGGCTTTCATAAGAAATTGACCTTCGTATAATTTCAGCCTCAGGCTCAGAACTTTGTTGTTCAATATTTTCAGAAGTTGCTAAATCCAATACTTGTGTATCTAGGAGTAGATTTTCTTGACGTGTCTCCAAACTCTCATCAATATCATACTTCTGAATAATAAGGTCCAGTTGTTCATTCTTAACACTGCTAGTCAAGAAAGGTGAACTAGGACCCACTTGCTCTTGTGGAAAATTGCTACCCTCTTCATCAGATATGACCCAAAGCTTTTCATCAGGAGAAGCATCTTCTATGGAAGCACTTGGATTCATCTGCAACGGAGAGTAGAAGATTTCTTTAGACTCTACTTCTGCAGTTCTCATCTTACCACTCAAAGCAACAGACAATAAGTTGCGGCCAATTTGGTCCTCTGTTAAGCTATTTCCCATATCACTGCACTGATCACAGCCTTTTCGGTCAGGGGAAGCACAATCAGGTAAAGCATCATGATGAATCTGGGATGGAGAAGAGAAGGATTCTCTAGACTCTTGTTCCTCACGCACTGTTTTATCACTCCAAGTAACAGAAGATGTGCAATGACCAGCTTGCTCTTCTAATACAATATTACCAATGTCATCATAAACAACTTCACCTCTTTCCTCAGGAAAAGCATGATCAAGCTTATTGTTAAATTGTAGCTGTGAAGTCGAATCAAAGGATCCTTTAGACTCTTGTGTGTCAGGTTGCATCTTTAAGTTCCAAGCAACAGATGTCGAAACAAGGTCAGCTAGCTCTTGTGAAAAATCATTGCCAATATCATTGGAAGCATGATCGCTCTTTTCTTCAAGAAAAGAATAATCAAAGGACTGATTAGGCTGCATTTTTATTGGAGATGAGACAGTCTCAGATTTTCCATCTTCAGGTTGAACTGAGAAACTTGGCTGCGAAACACATTCCATCAGGTCCGACCCATGTCTCGAATCTACGTCAGATTTGAGGGTTGTATCATGTGTGGAGAAACTCTGAACCCAGGAAGGACGCCTATCCAGATTTCTAGAAGAAAATGGCATTCTGCAAAAATCACAAAGTTATCTTTCAGCAAATTCCAATCTGCAAAAGCTACAAATATACTATCCCTATCATGCATCAGTTCTCTAAAGCTACTTTTTCTCCATCTTTTCTGTCCACAAGAGAAGACAAATAATGCATACCTACAACCATAATTGGGCATAGACGCACTACGAGAGACTTCTCCATTCCTCCTCCGCGATTGTTTCTTCTGTTCAATGTTGACACATATTTGCATTAGAAATTTATTGAAATTACCACCACAAAGTAACAAGCTCGCTACGGCTCAGCTATTTCTTTAACATTCACGAGCACTTGCTGGAAGAACACCAATGGAACTACATCCTTTCTTGAGCTTATAATAAGAAGCACTACAGAAGGTAAAATCTAATATTTCAAGGCCAAAGTAGCATCCAGCTAAACAAAAGACAACTCTATACCCAGGAATAGAACAAAATCTCAGTGCAAATAAGAGCTGATCCTTTCTAATTTTTACTAATGGAAGGACAGTCTTAAGCAGCCCATGCCTCTTTCGCTCAATCTGCACATAAAGCATTGCTTTTCATTTTCGTCCTTTGTTAGGAGTGTGGTGATGGCAGAAATTTTAAGATTAATGCAACTATAAACAGACAGTACTAACTCGTGCTTTTAGTTACTCCTTGATGTTCATCGTGCAAAGTTGGATTTTATGATACAAGTTGGAGGAATGAGCTAAGCTGGCACTTTGAGGATGCAAGTTGTGGAAGAATTAGTTAGACAGTAATAGTTTAAATTTCTGTTATAACTTTAGCTTAGGTAGTTAACACTATCGTAGTTCCATTTCTCTGTTAATACATTGATGTTAGTAGTTCACTCCAACTATAAAAGCTCAGATGGACACAGTAAGCATTCATGAATAATATCTCAAGTTTCTCTCTTCTATATTCTCTCTATAATTTCTTTTTAGCTTCAATTCTCGGATTAATTCCTGAATTAGCTATCATCTTCTTCGAGAATAGCTCCTAGATTAACAATTTTCAGTTGCGAATTCCTTTAAGTGCATCAATTGGTATCAGAGAAGTCCGGTTCTTGGCATGATTATGACTCGGAACAAGAATCAAGAAGGATCAACAACAAAAATGGATGACAAGCTTTCACAGATTCAAGATCAATTGCAAAAACTCATGGAGGTTATGACGAGCATGACGGATAGGACTGTACAGACAAATAAAGAGTTAAGGGAAATGAAACAAGCACTGGGCAACATAACGCAACAAGAAAAAGAAGTGGAACTTGGTAGGGCAAAATCTTCTGTTGCGGGAAATTGTTCCAGAGATCAAGCACACTTCAATACAACTAAGGAAATTCAAACTAATAGTGGAAAATTTCTCTCTCGATGCTCTAAATTGGATTTCCCTAGGTTTTCTTGTCAAGATCTGAGAACAGGGTTGTATAAGGATGATAAACTACCCACTGGTGAAGTAGGGATGTCTTTTGACAATTTGGCTTCTTTTCTTGTCAATCAACGAGAATGTGAAGCATCAGAGAAAACAGATATTTCACAGAAGAAGGAAATGTGTCCTATTCCTCGGATGTTGTTGGAGCCCATACACAGAAAGTATGACAAAGTGGAACCTCTCATGATGATAGTTGGCTCACAGGGTACTCCTATAGGCGAAGATAAATCAGTAGGTGTGGAGGAAGAGACTGCTAGCGTAGAGATTGGGATGAACACTGAACAATATGAGCCTATTGACAGAGGACAAGAGTGCAAAAGTGATTCTAAGGTAACTGTTCTGATTGATATAGACTATAGAACTGAATTGAAGAATTACATGCATAGCTTTAGTACGAAGATAATAAAGAGTGTGATTGCATTTCCCAATGAGATAATTGACGAAATGAATAACAATTACGTTGTTAAGGAGGACAAGGGAGGGATTGGTGAACCATGGAGAGAAGTTGATGAAGAGGGAAAAAGAATCAATTCTATTGATTTCTCTCTTTCTTCCCCTATCAGTTTAATCACTGAATTGGATGTTGTAACTGGATTACAACTTACCTATGATGGCAAGCTGGAAGTCATGGATGTTTTGAATTTTATGGAGAATGGTGGTCTTGTTGCACCTACATTGGAAAAAGTTGAAACCGATTTTTACATGTGGAAAAAAGTTTTTTTGATGGTAAGTTCTTCAGGGAAGAATCTTTTCCCAGGTGACAATCTGCAGTTAAGAAGAGCCACCAGGACAAAGCTAATATCATGTGCAGCCAAATAGCAGCCTACAAAAATGAGATACCAGTCATTAACATTGTTGTTTGGCATGATGGAAAAATGTGGAGAACTTCTGGGCACACTCAGAGTTTTAAGATACTGGGAGCTATAGCATCCTGGAAAAACTTCATGGTTGCTTACCTCGTAGCTTTGGACAGTAAGGGTTCTCATGCCGTTACATCAAGACATTGTGAGCAACTAACTGATTTTTACGTGGCTTCTAGACAAGGGTCTACACTTCCTCTTGGGGCTTCGTACAAAATAATTTAGGCAGTTGATCAGAGTATTCCGTGGAGCGTTCTTCTTGCCATGCTTGCACTTGCTAATTTTGAAATGTTGGAAAAGAGTGGAAGGAATATTGTGGCTTCACTAAAAGAGAAGCAATGTAGTTACCATGTTGACTATAAGAGTAAATTGGGGCAGCTGAAGCATAGTCTAAAATTCATGAACAAGTTGTGCAATACTATTAATGTGGAGAGGCATCGACTCAGTTGCATTTTAAGGCTAATCGTTGCACCTTCAGTTCTCAGTATTGTCTCTTTTACATGGTTCATTATACATGGCCTTGGAGGGGAGATGTAACAACAATTACTAATGGTGATGAAGATTCATAGCCTGCCAGATGGGTTAACTTTTGCAATTCGTAGTGAAATTGATACAATCAAAACTACTTTTATTAGTAGGGTGATGAAGAGAAGATATGGCATCAAAGATGTGTTTCTACCTTGTGACTTGCTTCGGGATATACTGACGGAAAGGGAACACTTGCATTGTAGTGGAAGATTAACACATTTCAAAGGTGCTATTTTACGCCAAATTTTGGAGGAATTTCTGAAGGATAGTAACCTCTTCTGCGGTGGGGCAGGTGACAAGGCATCAGGAAAACAGGGTAGATATATGTGGAGATTCGGTGTAGTCACTTTATTGGCCCCTAAGACTGCTGACAGAAAGTTCGTTAATATTGAGTTAAAGGATATTGCCCTGTGTTGGTTTTCTCCTTGCAGTATGACTTTGTTACGCATGAATTTTGGAAGTATAATTGCCCCATGGCTGAGGATATCCTTGACAGAAGAATGGTCAAAAGAGGTAATGAGGTTGTGTGTCGGGTCCTTATCAAATGGACTGGCATAGATGTTGTACAAGGCTTCAAGCTGCTTGGGATTTCTTGTCTGAAGTGCAACATGTTTCCATCTTTTCCATTCTTGAGGTCAAGAATGTTCTTTACGGAGGGGTATTGATACAAGTTGGAGGAATGAGCTAAGCTGGCACTTTGAGGAAGCAAGTTGTTGAAGAATTAGTTAGACAGTTATAGTTTAAATTTTTGTTATAACTGTAGCTTAGGTAGTTAACACTATAGTAGTTCCATTTCTTTGTTAATACATTGATGTTAGTAGTTCACTCCAACTATAAAAGCTCAGATGGAAGACACGGTAATCATTCATGAATAATATCTCAAGTTTCTCTTCTATATTCTCTCTATAATTTCTTTTTAGCTTCAATTCTCAGATTAATCCCTGAATTAGCCATCATCTTCTTCGAGCATAGCTCCTAGATTAACAATTTTCAGTTGCGAATTCCTTTAAGTGCATCATTTTATCAATGTCAACCACTGCAAATCCCGTAACAATTTCCCCATGAGTAACCCCAAAACAAGAAAAATAGAGGGAAGACAACCCTACATTCATACTTTGTCAGTGGATACCTAACATTTAGCATGACTTAATAAACCTATTTATTTTTGGACTCTGTTTGGTTTGGTTTCTATTTATGCCCTCCCTATCGAGGGATAGTACTTAATACATGAGATGCAGCTTTAAACACAAAGAAAGTTCCGCAAACCAAAAAGCTAAACGGACAAAACAGAAAAGATGAAAGGAAGAACAAAAGATTGCTTCTATGCAATTTCTTTTTCATCTTCTTCCAATGAGAGCCTCACAGAAATGAAAGGTAATGTCGCATGTAATAGACCTAATGTGGTCTGTCTCTTACCTAGAGCCCACACATAGTGGGAGTTTATTGCACCGGACTGCCCTATTTCTCTGTTCCAATGATTGACAAAGCTATATATTTGTTGCATTTAGTTTATTTAGATGGCAATGCTATGTCCAAAAGAAAATTTAATATGAACTACCACTTGAATTATAGTTTCAATCAGATTTGTGCAAAAATATGTCGTTGATATGTTTCTTCATTCTATTAAATGTATCCAACAGTGAGAACTCGGTGTTTAGTTTCATTGAGTTATTTTCTTGAAAAGAATTTTAATTATCAAAAATCAGGTTGCAATGTTCCTTTTTTTTTTTGGAAAGACAGTTAGTTCCATCGTGATACTAATTAACATGCTGTTCTTCTTTTTCTTTTTATCTGCTAATTTGTGTGAGATAGTTTTCAATCAAAGTTGAGTACATTTCATTTGATTCAGTTTTCAATAATTTTATCTCATTTTTAGACTTCTCTTGTCTAGGTATATAATATAATACAAATTTATACTCCCCAATTTAATATTTGACATAAAATGATCTACTCCCTCTGAATTAAATTTCTAGCTGTCCCTGCTAATTATATAGTGCTAACATATCCCATACAGCATACTTATTGCTCTACCTATATGGCATGGGACATTTTGGAGGCCTTCACCGATGTGTGCGATACTTGTATTTTTCTATAACGATATGTTTCAACTTTATAACATCCTTTATGTCCTGCGCATACATAGGAAGATACTGCTCATAAAAACACCAAGTAAATCTACACTAGTTAAGCTGTGGCAGGTAATTTTCAGAATTATTCATGAGATACCTTAATCTTTCGACCCTTCTTTTCTTTTAGGAATTTGTCAATATATTCTTCACCTGATCCAACTGATGCTCTCTTAAAGAAAGTTGGATCTGAATACCTTTTCAAGCAAGATCCAGGTCCACCAGGGTCAAATCTGAAGAGACAAGAAAAAATATCATGAGTGTAACAGTGCAATCAGGAGATATATATATAGCTATAAAGGTGAGTTCACATACTTATCAAGCAAATGCAAGTGTGGCGGACCATGACATTCTTCGTACGAATCCATGATAAATCTTGGCAAGTCATTATATATAAAATGATTTTGTTCACTACGTATACGGGCATGCCAATTGGATCCTGCATACCAACTGCTTCCATAAAAAAGAAACTCGAAATTTACCAAAAAAAAAAAAGAAACTCGAAGAAGAGGAAAAGATAGCCATTTAAGCTGCAGAAATGGATATTCCAAATACACCAGATTGAAGTATTTCCTACAAGCAAAACTTCATTGATGGAACTATTTGGAACATCATTTGAATCAGAAACAGGTATATTTGAGTTTCGAGAAATAAAACCAAATTTTCCCCATTCTCACTTTCTTTCCTCGGTTGAAAGAACTCTTAATTGAGATTAAAAAGTCATACCAGCTGTATAAGCAAAGTGTAAATGACTCCTTTGTGCCAATACTGATTTCTCAAGAGGAGGAAGTGCAGCTTCAATTTTTTGCACACGTGCAACCAACTTATTGCTTCTCGAGGATGTAACCATTACTTGCTCTTGTAAGCCATGAAACACTTCCGCTGCAAATCTACAAGTACAAAACTACTCTTAACTACTATGTTCTAACCATTCAAAAGTTACATTTCCAATACTTATTTGGACATCAAACTAAGAGTAAACTTACATGTATCTCATTCCACCAAATGAAGACCAAAGAATACCATAGAGCAAGAGATAAAACTATAATATGTATCCCCAATCTTACTAAGTAAGGACCTTGTGTTGATCTTAAAGGATAAGACAAAATGTTGACGCTTTTGAGAATTATACCCTGTTTAGCCAAGCTGCCAAAATCTGTTTACTATGAAAAGTATTTTTTTTTTTTGTCAAAAGAGGTTTTTGAAAAAGTAATTTTGAAGAGTAGCAGTTTGTGTTTGGCTAATAAATTTGGAAAGCACTTTTGCCAATATTAGGGCAGTAATTTGTGCTTAGCCAAGGTTCCAGAAGTGTTTCACAAAACTACTTTTCCTGCTTCTGCTACAATTCGAAGCATTCATGTTTTTCCTAAAACCTTGGCCAAACACCTCCATTTTCTAAAATAAGCACTTTTGTCTTCACAGAAGCTAGGCCAAACATATTATTATTGGCTGTTTGAAATAACCCCTGCAACTTATATATCATATCCACCTCAGCTCCAAATAATGACTATTCAGAGTACATAAGTTATTTACAGTAAGAGATATACTAGAACTAAAACTCCATCCAACAGAAATCAAATGCATATTTGAGCACAGGACTCATTTCTTCCTCCAAAAGGAAATGAGTCATCAACCTCTGATAAGAAGGTAAGACCATCATTGAACTCCTCTTCTTTTTTAATACACAGAAGAGAACGGAGTGTCTATACCGGCTTGCATGCACCTCAACTATTTTATACATACTTGCATCTTTACACCAACACAGGTACATGTATCAGGTAACTTTACCTGTCAAGGCTTACCAAGATGGGAAGAAATCACCTTAACTTTTTGCCTCAGCTAGGATTCAAACCTTGGCCTCTCATGGTCTTCATTACAACTTCATTGATCACTAAGCCATATGAGGGCTCACATTAAACTACATTTTAGCAAAGCTGGCCCAACATTTACCATTCTTAGATGCATTATAACTACTCTGTATAATCTGTATGAGCTATAATAATACAGGACTCTCTGGCTGAGTTTTTGTTGGCCATAGAGGTCCATCTTTACCATTAGCCTAACAAAAGCCTGTTTCTAGCAGACTAGCACTTCACGGGGAAAAAAAAGGAACGATTTTAAAGATGACAAATCCTATAAAAACCCAATATATTGATGTTGAATGCTACAACCACAGTATTCCTCGATTAATCCCACCATTATTGTACAAGATGACTGTCGAAAGTGTTAGCCAAGTTGACAGCAGAATGTACGTGCGAAGAACCACCACTCAAATGAAGTTAGTCAAGTTGACAGAATAATGTACGTGTAAATAATAACCACTAAGTGAAGACAACAATTGCAATGCAATCACATGTTAAATATATCAATAGTTTAACTTTCTCGGATCATGTTTACCAAGTGCCTCTTCATAAATGTTGCAATGTAAGCAGAATAACGTCAAATTTTCCAAATATAATTATTTCCCTTACAGCATGATTGACTAAAAGTAAGATGCTTTTGCATGCACTTTGTGATACCCCTTTGGTCTAAAGATTTTTCCCGTTCACAATTCTCTAGAGTCTATATGACAAATTTTACCACAACTTTCCTTTGTAAATATCTATTCGTTATCTTCAAACGAAAAGTTTATCCTCTTCTCATTTTTCCGCAAAAACCACTTGACTTGACTTTACTAGATCCGAAGTAACACAAAAATATTGAAACAAAGAAAGAAGTTGCCTTTTTTATTTTTTCTTATTTATAAACCATCATCTTTTTTTCTCCTAATTTAAATGACATTTTTCCATTTTGAAATATCCAGAAGTATTTAATATCAGTAGTAGTCATACTATACGTTTCAAAAATCCAAATCAAATAACAATAACAACAACACCTACGCCTCAATCCCAAACAAGTTAGAGGTGGACTATGTGAATCCTCACTTCTTCATTTAAGCTCATTTTATCATCATACTAAATAAATAAACGTGAATAATAAGTTTAATATATACATATATAACAAATAATAGTAAGAATAATATTAGAAATTCTCTAAGAGGTCTGAAACCAATTCTAAACTAGTAGCATGACAGTGGTCAATGAAATGGGTGAGGTCTCATGTTCAAAGCCCAGCAAAGACAAAAACCACTAGGTGAATCTTCCCATCTGTCTGGTGGGAGGTGGCATGCCCAGCAGAGACAAAAACCACTGGGTGATGCCTCCCATCTGTCTGGTGGGAGGTGGCAAGCCCAGCAGAGACAAAAACCACTGGGTGATGCTTCCCATCTATCTGGTGGGAGGTAGCAGATATCCATGGAAGTTAGTCGAGGTGAGCAAAAGCTAGCTTGGACACCACGGTTATCGAAAAAAAAAAAAACTAGTAGCATGACATATATGAATCTTTTTCTTCAATTGTGCCATATCTTTAGCTAAGTCTGCATGACACCAAGGAAATTTTAAACCACATTACCATTTTCTTCCACTACTTTTTACATATAATTCAACCAATCAAATTAACATATTTGTGCGATGAGAAGTGAGACTGAAGGACAACTTAGTTTGCATGCACTAAGACAAGGAAAATAATTACGAAAAAAAGAAAGATGCTGATAACAATGAGCAAAATTCAGATAATTCCTTCTCATCAAAAGAATGTAACTTTACTAAACTATAAACTTAATAATTCGAGATTTAGCCAATTTCAGCTTAACTAATTTGAAATCTCACCTATTGTCAGCACAAGAAAAGAAGTTCACTTTTTTTCAGAAATTACCACTCACAAAATAGAACTCAAAGAAGAAACTTTTTTCCCGAAGACATCCAGTAAAATTAATTAAGCAATAAAATGAAGTGTAAAAGAAAATCTCTAAAAAATAGAAAAACGTACTCAGCGAGATCGCCGAGCTGACGTAAGATCCCGACAAGTCCAGCGACTGCAACTCCGTCAAGCACCTTCTTCGGATCCTCTTTATCAGCTTCTCGGTATAGTTCCGGCGTTCCCAATCCGTACACATTTCTCACTGTAGTTCTCACTAACGGCATCGTTCCCTATCACGCCTCCCTCCGCCCCTCTCTAAAAGTATACTTCAATTGAATGTAAGAGAAAGTAATTATAGGAGTAAGTAAGTATTAAATGAAGGGGAATGATGAGAGAGAAAGTAAGAGGGAGGAAGGGTAGTTGAAGGAGTGGAGCAGCTTAACTACTGCTCAGATTGAGAGAGAAAGTGATGTATCATGTATGTATGTATGTATGTATGTATAGAGAGAGAAAGTTGTTAATATATTTATATGTAGAGAGAGAAAGCGATGGGTCTGTAAAAATGGTGAATTCGTCCAAAGAGAAACGACATTGCCAACTCTGCAAGCCAATGCTTCCCTGGGTGGGTGGTATCATTACGGGTTCAATAACAGTGTAATGACTGTATTGCCCTTCATGAGAAATGAAATTTCCCTCTACCCTCGTACGTTCCCATGTTAATGTACATTCTTTTTTCTTCCATTGGTTACAAAATGGATTCAAGATTAAGAGTCATGGAAATTGAAATGCATTTTAAATAAAAGCTATAACAATGTTTTATTGGTCGAACAAACAAAAGTGTCAATTATTGCAAAAGGAGATAGTGAGATTGTGGCTAACAGGCGAATCCAGATTAATAGGATTTCAATGTGGATATTAAATATTATATGAAAAAAAAAAAAGATCATGGTTATTATGTTTATTAAAGACATGATTTTAAATAGAAAAATATAGAAAACATATTTAAAAAAAAAAAAAAATTAATAAGAGTGTGTCTATAATACTAGTAGGTAAGAGTGTATTAACTTGTTCATTCTATTAGTCTAGCATTACAGTCTTGTTTCTTGTTATTGTTTGGTGTAGGTTAGTTATAGTATTATTTTGTTGTAGTATGATTTTACTGGTATTTATTATTTTATTTTATTTTGCGTGATCATTTATTTCTATTACTTTATTTTTCAAGTGATTTTTATCTTGAATTGAGAATGTATCGAAAAAATCGATGATGACAAAATTGGTGGAAAAGAGCATCCAAATGACAATGTTGCCCTTCATCAATTGTTTATTTGTATAGTGGGAAAACCTTTGGGGTTCCCTTGAGCGTTTGTTTATTCGGCCGTGTATGGTAGGTCACGGCGCCATTAATAAATTACAACATACTGCTGTATTCTTTTTCTAAGTGCTAAGTACATCAAAAAAGAAAAAAAGAGTTTTTTTCTGATTCTCTGTTTTATAGTATTATATGCAGCATATAATTTTGCTTTAAGCCATTTTTCTCTTATTTTATTTTGCTAATTATTTGTTTAGACTATGTCATTATTGCTCTGTTTTCTAATTTTATTCAGTCATTATTGTGTTTATTTTCTATATTTCTTATCGAAAAGAAGAACACATGTTGACTGTGGAATGCTCTCATCGTATAAAAAACTTGTCTTCGATGCTTACTTTGAATTGATAACAAATTTCTCAAACATATACATTTTCTTATTATTGATTTATAAGAATAGGATGTGTCCGAAAAAAATATTAAGAAATATAAGATTTTTTTTCCCTCATATACGATAATGCCTTCACTTATTGACGTAAGATGTTTTTAATCTTTCAATTGATTTCATTTGATATAGAACAAAGAATTATAACTTGCTATCTAGCATATTTTAGCTAAATTATCAAAACAACAAACTAAAAACTAGATGTGTAATGAAATTGCACGACTTTAGGTGTAGTATATACTACCTCCTTAGTTTTTTCCTTTACTTGTTTAGTATTGACTTTACCTGATTTTAAAAAATTATTATTAAATATTATTTTGTTAATTTATTCATACTAACTAATCTTTGAAATTTAAATTCCTGTATTAATACTTCCAATAGATTAGAAAATAATTGAAAATACAAGAAGTGAAAAGAAGTTTAGAAAACAATTGCTTAGTAATAAAAATAAAATTAATAAAAAAAATAAACCTTTCGTGATTATTAAAATAGATAAATTTAAGAAAATACTGCATTTATTTTTAGTCTACTGCATTTACAAAAAGGAATGAATAAGGTACCCACAACTTTCTTTCTTTCATAACAAGTGATAACTGCAATATTGATACCCCAAAACAGTCATTAAAATCAGAAATTAGGTGAAGTGTCACATATGACAGTTTATTTATAAGTTGGGAGATTATTATATTTACTAGTCGTTATAGTTTTAACAAACTTTGTTCCTACCTTGTCTGCTAAAATAGTAGACTCAACAAAACAAAGTGGAATGATAAATATTTATACGCGAATAATGATGTTTATACATTAAATTAATATTATAAGTACTATATTATGATTGAAAAAATTGATTAAATAATATTATATTAATTAATCATAATTAAGTGTTAGTAATGAATACATAGACACATAGTATGTATTATTAATTAATTTAATGTTAATATTTTATACACGTAATTTTTTACCAATTAGATTAGACAAAAACATAACTTTTAATATTAAGATTTGATTATTTCAATTTTCTTCTTTACAAAATAGGAGTATACAACTAAACAACAGAATGATGTGATAAGAAAGGAAAAAGAGAATGATGGAAAATATATTCTCTTATACTAGCTCAAGAAAAGGGATAACACTAGAAGCACAATATTAGGAACTTCCTCCTTAAGATTAAGACATCTACACGACAAAAATATTTAATATTATTTGCTTTTCCTATGTTTGCTCTTAAAAATAGAAAAAGGAAAAAAGAAGAAGATAAATACAGGAGAGACATATATTTGATAGACAAATTTTACTATCTAGATCTTTACAAAAAAAAATATAAATTACTTTCTGCTCTCCTGTAATATATCACAATAATTAAATTATAATTAAAATAATAAAATAAAATAATATTCTTCTTAACTGAGGCGCAGCATCTCGCTCTCTTTAAAAAGATTCAAGTTCACTGAGGGATAATCTATACCGATCTAGCATTATATCTCTTGATTTATCTCCTACAGGATACACCAATTCATCAACAATGTACAACTCAAACAACTCTAAATTAGTTGAAGAGTCCAAAGCTCCACCATAAGAATATCTTCCTTCAACAAATTAAAACTTTCTTTTTTATAGTGAATATAGTTAAAAATTTAGAATATTTTTCTATATCTCAAATCTCTCTTTCACTACTACACATTACATTATTTCCACACTTACCTTTTTTCTCAGGTCTCACAATACACTACTACTCATCTCTTTTCTTTTTATACCACACACACACAAAAAAAAAAAAAAAACACCACTATTTATATGTGAGGAATTCATTTTTGTATTGAATGGGAAGAATATGGTGGAGTAAAGTGAAAACATGAATGGTCTTTAGGTTACAAATATAAAAGAGTTACAAGAGTAATAGGGTAGACTAGTGGTAGATGTTACAAGAACTAAAAGGTCGTTTGGTGTGAAGTGTTAAAGCAAATAATCTCTGGATAAAAAAATTTTATGCATGTTTGGTTGACAATATTTGAGATAACTTATTAGGGGACTAATAAATAGTACCAGGATAAGTTATCCACACAATTTGTGGGATAACAATCCCACCATAATTTATCCTTGGGATAAATTTATAAAATGACAAAATTATCCCTACCTATATTCATGCACGGTCCACTTTATGTACGTACGTATGTGCGTAATTAATTAATCAATCTAACTCAACCATTTTAGGCGATCCATAAATTATACCGACATAACCATATATGTAAGTCAAATAGTAAGGTAGTAATTTTATATTTATACAAATGATAAACATTATAATTTGGCCATCTGGATGGCTAACAAACTATATAACATAGGTAGACATGTTAAATAGATATAAAAATATTTTATGCATATTAATATTTTTCACATTTTATGTTAAACATTTGATCATGAATAATAAACTAAAACCTTTTCATAAATGCATAAAATGTAGATGAATATTAAATTTTGTTTGTTTTAAGATGAATTTGTAATGAATTAATCCTTAATATTTTTATAAATATTAAAATTATTACAGTTTTAATTAACTTGTCTTCAATTGAGTAATATTTACTGACAACTTAAATTAACCCCAAACCCCCAAATCCATATTAGCCTCTTATAACTAATTTTGCAATCAAAGATAAATTTAATTAACTAGCACAGGCCTTGTTGTAATTATAAACCATTGTTAAGCATTTGAATTAAAATGTTGATCACTATATTATATGAGTGATCCATGTTCATAGTCGACTCCATTGTTCAATTACATATTTTAATTTAAATAGTTTTTTAATCACTTGAAAATTAATATTGTATATATCAATTAAAATAAATTTTAATATTCTATATTATATGAGTGATATGTGTTTAAATGAAGTGACATAAACAACAAATCTTCTTTTAATTTACTTTAACAAACTTAAGTTAGAAGTTTTTATTTCAAACTAAATAAGATGTAGTAAGATTTGTTTTTAAACACACACGGCATAATCATGGGAAGGCACATGCAAAAAAATTAAAGATAAATAAGCTGAAAATTTTATTTTTAAAATACACACGATATAATCATGAAAATGCACACACAAAAAAAAAATTAAGCTAAATAAGATGAAATTTTTATTTTTAATAATAAATATTTAAAGCTTGAAAAGAAATATATAAAAAAAAGTTAAATAAAATGGAAGGTATTTTGGTAATCAATTAGTTTATTCTTAGAAATTATACCATGCATATTACTTTGAATACAACAAATCAAACACTCAATAAAAAATAATCCAAACATAACTAATCCATTATAACTTATCCCAGCATATATAATCCTAACATAACTACATTCTCAACCAAACGACTCACATTCTACCATAAAATAATGAGTGAAATAAAATATTAGTGGTTATAAGAGTTACACAAAGTAAATACACATTTTTGCTCTTAATAATATTTCACTAATGTGCATTGGAGAATTGCAATCATCAATAACACATTTTGTCAATTTCATATTATGTACTTTCATACAGTTAAAATATTAAAATGCACTAACACTTTCTCGTCACTTTCAACTATAATTTTTTATCTTAAAAAGTTATTTAATTTTATTTCAAAAAATTACTCAATTTATTTAATAATAAAGAATCATTCAATTATTATCATTTTACCTACTAAGTTAAACTATTTTAGGCAATATGTTTTGATTAAGTTCCCCTGTATTCTATTTCTTTTTTAAAACTAGGCTAGACTAAATTTGATCCCCCCCCCCCCCCCCCCCCCTCTCCCGAAAATAAATAAATAAATAAATCATAAAATCCCTTGTTACCAGTTCATAAATGAATTTCCAAAAAGTGTTAAAATTGGTTCTAATGCATTGATAGTGGTTTAAATGTGTGCTTGTATCTATTGAATTTTAGGGTTAAAATACCCCTCCTTCAATTTATATGGACCCCAATTGTCAATAACGTTAATTTTCATGTTAAAAATATCTCTTTTTAATAAAATTATAAAATGACATATATGAACTTTAATTAAAATTTAAATATGTGACATTGTTTATTGGTTTACATAGCCTCAATAATAAATAATTAGACTCATTCAGAACAACATAAAATAACTGAAAATTATTTCTTCACATCCAATTCTTTGATGTTTCATGTTTTACAATTGAATGGATTCAACGATAATAATATTTTATGAGTTAATACATAAAAATGATCCATAAATTTGGCATCAAATTATAACTTTGACTTTAAATTTTGATAGTGCACAAATGGGACCTTTAACTATTCAAAACCTAAACAAATATGACCTCCGATTTTGCAACCCCATGCGTGAGTCTCACTCGCGCCTACGTGGAAAGGTAATTCAATCACACGGTGCCACTTCGTTAAAAGGGCCGACTTGGAGAGAGGTCATATTTGTGCAGTTTTGAATAGTTAAAAGTCATATTTGTGTACTGTCAAAATTTTGCTTTTTGTGTTAAAACGACGTCGTTTTTTTTTTAATTATTATTATTATTATAATAATAATAATAATAATTTTATTTATTTCTATAGTAGCAGCACCTAATTTTTTTTTTAATTTTAAAAAATTATTATTATTATTATTTATTTATTTATTTCTATAGCAGCAGCACCTAACTTTTTTTTAATTAAAAAAAAATAGCCACTAGCAGGGATCGAACCCGCACAGTAGGCTGAAGGAAGTGCCCAAGAAGAGCAAATAACACGACTGGGCTATCTAAGTGTCTTGTTTCATGTGGTTCAACATTAATATACTTACATAAATATATATTTTCTGTCTTATATATATACAACGTAATTTTTTTACCGAGGGGGTTCGGGTGAACCCCATGGCAACCACGTAGGTCCACCCCTCGTTAATTTAATAACGTTAATTTAATAACATTTTAATTACGTTAATTTGATAACATTAATTTAATATACTACTGCTATCCTTAATAACATCAATTTAATAACATTTTATTAAAATTATAATTTTTTTATTGTTAGTATAGTTTCATCTTTAATTTAATATTTATAATAAATAATATTTAGATATATTATATAACTTAAATTCGTCCCCTGCTTTATAATATATATACATACCCGCTCGATTTTTTCATATGAGGCTGACCCACCTAATTAATAAATCTTTAATATTGCTCTTTTTCTGGAATGACAAAAGAAATTAGATGTCATTTTCATCTTTGAGCCGAAAATAATGAAAAAATAATAGTGAAGAGTCATTTAAAAGTCATATTTGTGCAGTTTTGAATAGTTAAAGGTTATATTTGTGCACTGTCAAAGTTTAAGGTCAAAGTTATAATTTGGTATCAAGTTCAAGGTCATTTTTATTTATTAACTCATATTTTATTCGTTTGAAATTATAAGTTAAACGAGTTTTAATCGATTTTAGGTTTAAGTTTAGTGCAGTCTTTTCATCGTTTAATTAGCAATGATGAAACTTCTAGAAATTCAACATGAACAATTTCTAACAAATAAATTCGCCGGCGTAATTATATATGTATGGATTGGATCTAATATCCTCGAAGGCCAATAAATAAGTATCAGAATTTAATTAAAATACCACATATACCATCTCATAATTTCATCAAATGATGATAATTTTAATCATAAAAAATAGTTATGACATTTTATCATGAAAGTTAGAAGTACCAAGAACGTGAGAGCAGATTTAAACCATTTCCGATATGCTAGAGGAATTTTTTTATTCTTTCTAGATGAACTTCTCATAGCAAAATTACTCAAAACAACATTTGTCCAAATAGTTTTTTAGAAATCACTTTGTCCAAAACTTTATGAAAATGTTATCCAAACAGACAATTAAATCATAGTCTTCAACTTTCTCATCAAATAAAGAAACAAGAATTACAATCAATCATGTGGATTCTGGTTAAGATCTTGTGTTCTTGCTTTTGTCTCAAACTCCAAAAGAATAAAATATATGTAAGTCTCCCATCTAATTAAACCTTTCCAAACATAAGATTTATTTATTACTTAGATCTAACAACACAATTTTCTTGACTAAAAAAATAAATAAGAAATAGAAACAGGCAACAACTTGCATCTTCATGTCAGTAGATGTAGTTGACTTCAAAAAATAATCAAATCTGTACTTTTATTCAACTAATATATGATTCATTGGATATCGTTCAACTTAATTTAGCCGTTCGGAATCTTAGTTGGCGCTAACTACAACTAATTCCTGCAAATAGATTAATGTCTTATGTGTCCAAAAAAATTTAAAAATTATAATAGAGAGAAGTGTTTTAAGTGAAAATTGATTCTTGATTTTTTAGACAAACAACTTAGCTTTAAACCAGGTTTAACATTAAGTCTTAGGAAAAAGCATAAATACCTCATCGAACTATTAAAAATTTATTTATGTCATTCATTAGTTTGACTTATTTATATCACTGCCATTGAAATTTTGACCCACTTATGCTATTGCCGTTACAAAAAGGGTCATTCGTGCCATTATTTTGTAATAAAATTTTTACAAAATTAAAAATTATTTTTACCACGTGACCTCTTATTTAGAGGTCCATATTACCAAATTCAAATCAACCAATCTTACTTTTTAAAATAAAAAATAAAAAATTAGACTCATTTAAATAAAATTTGATCCACATAGTTACAATTAAAATCAAGTAATATTGGTTGATTTACATTTGATGATGTAAACTCTTAATAAGAGGTCAAGTGACAAAAATAATTTGTCAAAAATCACTGTTGTAAAATAATGACACAAATGAACTTTTTGGAACAACAATGACATAAATGAATCAAACTTTTTAAAGATAATGACATAAATGGGCCAAAATTATAAAACATATTTGAGTCATTTTCAATAGTTTGATGACATATTTAAGTTTTTGGTAATAAATAAACATGAATATCGACGAATAATATTACATAAATTTTACTTTATTCGTTCGTTTTTAGTCGTCCAATAAAAAATAAAATAAAATTCATGTAAATCATAAATCAGTAAAGTCGTTCACAGTAATAATTATAATTATTGAACTTTTATCGTAATTAGGTCATTTACATAAAGATAAAGGGCCCCAAAATATTCCAAAGCCTACAACCACTCAGTTCAATCGAAAAGATTGGTGACCCAACTGTTTTTCCTTCTTGTTAGCAGGTGTTTGACGTTAAAAAGAAGAAAAAGTGTAACAAACTTGATCGATTAATTTTACAGAATATTTGATTTTCTTGTATTTTACTAGCACAAACATCGAATTATTTTATTCATAAAAATTTGGACAAATACGAAGAAAATTACTCAATATTTTTACCTTTTAACTCGGAGATCTCATAATTATTAACTTGCTTCATTTATCATTGTACACCAAGAAATATATATTTTTTCTAAAATGTAGAATTTCAAAATTGTATATCTTTGAAAATGTTATCTACATTTATTTATTACTACTAAAATTATATGTTTGGGTAATTAATACCGACTTTAAAAAATTGGTCCCTGATTTCATCAAAAAAGGAAAAAGAAAATAAATACTTCCTCCGTCCCATTTTACTCGTCCCAAATTGGGTTGACACAACTATTAATAAAAATAATAAATAGCATAGCTAGTTTACCATAGTATTCCTATTAAATGATGTTTACATTTTAATTTAAAGAAAAAGTAATTAATGCAAAGGATAAAATATGAAAAAAAAATCTTATCTTGATAAATAAAAAAAGACAAGTAAAATGAACATCAAATTAAAAAATTTGGGACGAATAAAATGAGACAGAGGGAGTATGAAAGAGTAGTAGCACATGCTATTCAATTTCTTTAAAGTTATTTATAGGTTAAAAGCTTAGGATTCAGACACCAACATTATTTTATTAATTAATTAAAAAATCTAAAGTAATTCTACCCATAATAATATACAAATTAATTAAAAAAACTAAAGTAATTCTACCCATAATAATATACATAAAATTCAGAAAGATGATAGCTGTCTGCATAATGAGATCTAATAAAAATAGGCACTATACATTTATTCATCATTACTTCATTTCCAATGCTAGTGCAATATAATACAATTTCATAATATAGCACTGATCATAAGTTGGTTAAATTGCTTCACGGAAAATATATACCCGGGATCTTGAGGAAATATACATCATGAGGTGGCTTAATTGCTTTCAAGCACTTGTTTTAAGTGAAAAAGATAAAATTAGGTTTAAAATTATAAGTTGAAATTTTTTAATTAAATCAAAAGCTATAAGCTTATTCAAACAAACTCCAAATAAAAGAGAATCGGATAAAATTGGAACAATAACCTTGTCTTCGATAGTTTTATTTGGATACTTAATCGTTTTTATTTTTATAGTAGTAATAAATAGCTTTGAATTTTCAGTAGAATTCAGAGTTACACTAAGGCATTTAATTTGATGTTTATTTGTGTAAGAGCTTCTCATATTGTCTTTACCTCATCTCTGAATGGTCCCTTTCATTTACAACCTTGCAATACGTACTCATTATTCTGTTCCTTACTCAATTATTAGTACAAATTCACAGAACTGAAAACAGTATGCACGAAACTCATTCATGTGAAATAATCTGTGAATATATAAAAAAAGAAAAAAAAGAACATTATATTGTCGAGAAAATAAGTAAATACAGTATGTGTTATGTTCCGTGAAAATGGTTTTCCATTGAATAGATCGATCTAGAGCAATTTTTAGAAATTAGTTGGAAACACAACACATGCAACATAGGATAATCACAAGATCAGATAGGAAACCAACTAAGCTAATAAGATTTTTCATATGGTAGTGGAAAATTAATTTCATAAAAGGAACTTTATTTTTTTTGTCATAATTTTTTGAGAATTTTTCTTGTAGGGTTTTCTCCTAATATAGTATTCGTACTCCATTATGACCCCAACACATTGATAAAGGTACAATGAGGCCCTTTGATTTATGTTATTGAAATGTCCTTCTCCCACATTGATCCTCCAGAAAGACCCCAATAGGCCCCTTTGATTTATCTTATCGAAATTGTACCTTCCTTTTACAAAAATAAAAAAATAAAAATTTAAATAAATAAAACCTTGGTAAAATTTCCCTGTTTTTATTTATGGGGAATAGCTAGATTAGTTAGCAAGTTAATTTATATAAGTCTTTGTGTTATATACTTCACGATGTCCGTGACTACTCAACTAGTTTTATCATCTAACATAACGAAAGCACAAGTAATATATGATTAATGTCACCATTATTTCATGGATTTATTTATATATAAACAAATGATTCGGTCTCAACAAATTACACCGTATATTATTTTTGATATACGATAATGCGAAAGATTGAGATCACCAATATGGTCCTAGCCTTCATGAACTATTTTCTCTTACATACAGAGTATGTAGAAGAATATTGCTGTAAACACGAGTATTATGAATCTTTACGTAGACATATATAATTGAAAAAAACATAAATAAAATGATGGCTTCCTTTTACAAAAAAGTGAAGAAAGAGGATGAAGGTGATCATAAATAATTTCTTCAAAACATGATGAGGTATTCACTATGACTCCCATTTCTTGTGGTCCTTAGTTACTAATAATACTACTCCATCACTCAGCAGGTGATAGAGTTAATGTGTGTATAATTTATATATACATATCAATGTCTTTATGTCTGTATAAATATGTGCAAACAGATTATCAGCTATAATAAATATAATGAACACGAAAATGGAACTGTACATTGGAGTGGCAAAATAAAATAGGAAGGTTCGGTAATTTAATGAGAAAAAGAGGAAATTTTGCTGAACTCTCTTGTATGGAGACATGTATTTAAGATAGAGAAAATTTTAAATTTTTAGTCTTAAATATATCATAACATTAGTATATGATTATAAAAAAAATCATGTCTTTGAAAGTAAAATAGGAAATTTGAAATTAAATTGTTTCTAAAATAGAAAAGTTAGATTCTTTGAAAAGACCAAAACGAAAATTGTGATGAATAATTTGCATGAATATGTGATGACTGATATACATAGTAGTAGTTAAAAGTAACATTTTTAAATTTGTCGCTGTACAAGTAGATAAATTTATAAAATTTTATAATATGTAAATATTTATGAGACTTGTTCGTAGATATTGAGTTAGATTGTACAGATTGGACTATGATCCATTAATATCATTTTAGTCCATTTTAACTCGGCCTATCTTAGCCCAAGCTAACTTTGAATAGAATTGATCAATTTATTGATTTAGCGCATTTTAATCTGTCCAAGTTCAGCACAAAGTACTGCATTTGCCCCCTAAATTCATTGCCGCATATATACGTCTTGTTAATTAATTTGTCAGTCTCTAAAGGACCACTCGATCTCATCAAAGTTGTTTGATCGACATGCATAACAGCATCCCTTGACCAACCAAATGACATACACAAATTTGACTAAAAACTTTCACAGCTAGTACTACAAGAAAAACAGCCTACAAGGAAGGGAAATATGGTCTCAATTGACCTTTTAGGCCCAGAAAAATCTGATCGCGTTCTGTCCTAACAGGTTCCGCCGCTAAAGGTCATTAGCGACGAGCCCAATAAATCGGTCTTTAAATTCCTTTTGCGACGGAAAAAACTGATCTTAATTGCCTTTTAGCGACGGCATATCTTGTCCCAATCGACTAACTACCTAGTCTTAATTATTCTTTTGTGACGAGCAATCTCGTCCCAAATAGACCAACTACCTCGTGATAATTATCTTTTTGCAACGGTATTTCTTATCTCAAATAGACTAACTACCTCATCGTAACTATCTTTTTGCGATGGTATTTCTCGTCCCGAATAGACTAACTACATCGTCATAATTATCTTTTAGCGACGGTATATCTTGTCTCAAATAGACTAACTACCTCATCGTAGTTATCTTTTCGTGAAGGTATTTCTCATCCCAAATAGAATAACTACGTGGTCATAGATATCTGTAACACCCCGTATTCAAGTACATGTATTGGCGTATTCAAGTACGTGTATTGATCTTATTTATATGGAATTAATTTTTTATTTTATTTTATTTATACCGGAATTTGCCCGTCGATGGTTCCATACGAAGGTTATTGAATAAGCTTTCCAACGATATAAAGATTTTCAAAAACGGATAAGTTTCGGATATAATCGAGCACGTTCGAAACTATAAAACGGTGATCAGGATATTGTGAACAGTAAATGTGCAGAAAAATTTTCTGCACACAAACTACTGAGGCCTGCCAGTTTTTTGAATCGACTTTAAATGATCATAACTCCTTGTACAAAATGAACTGTGTGAGCTGTTATATATCGATGAGACGCCCCGAGAGTATTCTTTCTAATGCAATTGGTTTCATCCGAATCCAACATCTGAGTAAGGAGTTATACTCGTTTTACTTCAGCCTCTCAAAATAGATTTTTAGGGTCAACTTCAAACAATCATAACTCCTTTTACAGGACGAACTGGGTGACCTACTTTACATGAAATGAAAGCCCTTTGAATTATCTTTCCAACGATACCAATTTCACCCAAATCCGATATCGGAGCAAAGAGTTATGGTCGATTTACTTTAGCCTATCAAAACAGTCCACCATGAACAAATTCAGATTTACTTAAATTTTTAAGGGCAATATGATCATTTTCCATCACCTCATGGACGAAAATTGGTCATTATATACATATACTTAGCCTCATATCCATCATTTATCATCCATTATTGAAGAATAAGAAACCCTAGCCAAATTTCAACTCCAATTATCTTGTGATTCCACCGTAGAAAATCCAAATTGATTCCGTAGTTGTGTTCACCGTCTCGAGGACTTCGAGAAGCACCCCTTATTTGTGCCAACAGGACTTTGAAATCAAAAGGGTCATTTTATGGTAAGGATGTAAATTATGTTGGTGTTATTTATATGGATATGTATATATATGCTTGTGAGCATAAGAAGTATGTTATTTGATTGTTGTTGAAAGATGATTGGAAATGATGTTGGATTATTCTTGTGCATGGTTGGATTATGTTGAATTGTGAAGGGATTTGGTGTGATGATGTGGTATTGAAATGATGATTATATATATATATACACACATAAACCTATTGTTCAAGTTGGTTTTTGGAATGCTTTGCAAATATTGGTTGTAAGGAATTATGGAAGAGAATTGTGGTGTTGGGTTGCTAATACTAGATGCCAAACATTTCATTGTAGATAAGTGATTTGTAAAGGCGGAAAGTTGTGTTGAATTGGTATCCGAATCTACAATGAGGTATGTAAAGCATACTCTAACGATGTTCTTTGGCATGAAAACACCAATGTTCCATCAAGTAAGATTCCGAGGTTGTCCAGAAACATGTATTGTTCTACATTACCAACGAAGTTGTTTCCATTTTATAAAGTGTCAAAATGTTTCATTGATATACCAAAAGACTCCTATTTCATTGTTGTGATATTGATGATTCTGAAACACATTGTTGATGTACCAATGAGTCTTTATTACATCGTTATTGTATAGAAGGTCTATTACTTAGTTCCTATTAATGTATCATTGTTTTAAAGTATCAAAAATGTGGTGGCGACCGAAATAACAATCTCAAAGATTAATTGAACTAAGTGATGGAAGTTCTCTCTTATCGGGTGGTATCCCAGGGGCATAAGCATAGCATGGGTCGATCCCTATTTATATGTTTATGGGTGGTATCCCAGGGGCATAAGCCTAGCATGGGTCGATCCCAGTTGATATGTACTGGAGGCAGCCTAATGGTCACAGTACAGTACAGTAATGATTACAAATATGATAAGAACGAAGGTAAAGTGATTGAATAAATGCAATGTACAGGTTGTCACAAGTTCTAGTAAGTGTGGTCCACTCCTATTACGATTTATTCATTTGTTTCTGATTTCTATTGAGCTCCTATATCATATGTGATTATCTACAGCTTTACATACTCGATACATATTTCATACTGACTTCCCCCATGGGGACCTGCATTTCATGCTGCAGGCACAAGTACCTCAGCTCATACACCGCACAAGTAGGAGCCAGGTCATACAGCTATTGTTGGTGAGCTCCAGTTTGCTTCGGAGCTTTCCGAGTCGGTTCCTTATGCTTTGTTATTGTACAGGAGTCGTGTGTGGGCGGGAGTTTTTCTCGACCCTAGTTATGTCATGTATATCCTAGAGGCTTTGTAGACATAAGGAAGGGTAAAGTCATGGAAGTTTATATAGTGATGTTATATTTGTATATGTGGTGGCCCCGACGGCCAAGTATTATATATATATATATATCTGTGCGTGTTGTGCTGATACAGGTAATTAGACCCTTCTATATGCAACGAAGTGCTGTCTAAATTTTTGGTGACATGTAAGTGAAAGTACAGGTTTTTGAACGGGTTCTCCCGGGCCTTCTCGGGTTCGGGTGCCAGTCCGGCCCGATGAGATTTTGGGGCGTGACAATATCCTTTAGCGACGAGCAAAATTCTTTTCCTAAATCAACCTTTAAGGACGAGTCATATTCTAGTTTTAGATCAACCATTAAAGACGAGCAACATCTCATTCCAGATAAACATTTAAAGACAAGCAATATTTTTAGTCTCTAATTGACCACAAATAAGCCTAATATCACAAAATAATAAATTTTATCAAATAAATATCAAATTGCTATCGAGAATCTCAATACAAAAACATGATATAATTAGAGATCAGAAAACTTAGTTAACATCCAATGATATTTGTTTCAATATTTATTTCATAAAAAACATAGCTACCATCTCGATCGAGCTAGAGTATGATATCAAATTTTCCATAACATTTGAATACATCGCAAAAAAATAATCAAGTAACTCCTATTTCTACTATTTAAGTTCGACTTTCAGTTCAAATTGCCAGCTTCCATCACAGGGCCAAAAAATAATCAAGTTTTCAACTTTCAGTTCCTACTGTTTCACCTACATCAAGTAACTCCTGCAACAGTAAAGCACAAGGTAAGAAAGGTGAAATTAGCGTGCTACAAGTCAGTAACATGTTAACCTAGTCACTCAGCAACAGATTCAAGACGATGGTAGCTACTACTGTAAACACATTTGAAGAGCATGTGAATAATAATGAGGAACAAGATGAGATGGCTAGGAAAGTAAGAAGCTTGGAGCAGAGTATGAGAAATATGCAAGGATTGGGAGGACCAAAGAGTGTTTCATTTGTGTATGTTTTCTGATGTCCATTTGCCGTTGGGGTTCAAAATTCCAAAGTTTGACAAATACGAAGGTCATGGCAATCCTGTAGCTCACTTAAAAAAGTTTTGCAATCAATTAAGGGGAGCAGGAGGAAAAGAAGAATTGCTCATCGCTTACATTGGATAAAGCTTAGAAGGGGTAGCTTTTGAATGGTTTATTGACCAAGACATTTCCCGTTGGCATGTGTGGGATGACATGGCTCGGGATTTTGTTCAACAGTTTCAATATAACATCGAGATAGTCCCAGATTGCACCGCACTGACTAATATGAGAAAAAAAACAGCTGAAAGTTTTTGAGAATATGCTATCAGATGGAGAGAACAGGTTGTAAGAGTTAGACCATCGATAAAAGAGTCTGAAATGATTTATATCTTTTTGCAGGCACAAGAACCTAATTATTTTCATCATTTGCTTTCTACTATTGAAAACACATTTACCGAGGTCATTAAAATTGGAGAGATGGTAGAGAGTGGAATTAAGTCCGGAAAGATTATCAGCCAAACCGCTTTAAAAGCAACAACACAAGCAATTCAAAGTGGTTCAGGAAGCTTTGGTGGAAACAAAAGAAAAGAGGATGTAGAAACTATTATACCAGGTCCACGACAAAATTGGAGAGGTGTGCGTCACCCTTACGCATAATCTCAGTCCCAAATTTATGTCCAAGACCTATATAACCATCCACGACACTATGTTCCACCATAAAATCCATTATATTTCATTCCATCTCCTCAGTATTCTATCTATAATACACAACCATATGTTCGGACTCCTTCTTACCCGCAATGGCATGCACCAACCCCTCAAAATTATTCTCCAATTCCTCAAACATACCCAAGCCCCTCTAGACTCGATTTTCAGTCTAAGCCAAACAATGAAAAGAGGCAGAAGCTAAGGGATAGTTTCAAACTAATTGGAGAATCATATACTAGTTTATTCCAGAAACTAAGACAAAAGGACATGATCACTTCCCTTCTTGGGTATACCCCTGACCCACAATCAAGAAACTTTGACCCTAATGTACGATGTGTATATCATTCTAATGTTTAGGGTCATAGTACTGAAGATTGTCGTGCTTTGAAAAGAGAAATAGAAAGAATGATTCAAGATAAATTGATTATGGTGCAGGATGTTGATCGTGGTGGAAGCTCTAGTCATGTTGATATGCAAATCAGTGGCTAAGTTGTCAAGCTAAGCAATTGAGAAGTCACCCCTCTCCCTACTAGGGAGAGGTATAGTAGTTTTTTTTTTCTGTTACCCGAATTATTTTAGGATTGTAGTTTAGGACCTGTCTTGTCTGATTTTCTTATCGTCATTTTTGTTCAAACCCTTCTATCTTTCTGTCAACAAAATGTGTGTCCCTTTTGTTTTTATTTCTCAATATATATTATTTTTCTTTTTTTTTCTTCAAAGAGCTCTTTCTATGGTGATTCTGGTAATATGATAAGCATGTTGAATTTTCAGCTAGATCTTAAAACCCAATCTTATGTTGAAACATTCGATCAAGATCCTAGAGTTGAAAAAAAATGTATAAGAAAAATAAGTAAAGTGTTGAGATGTTTTGGGAACCTAGTTACATCCTCACTTGAATGTTTTGAGAAAATCACTTTACGAATAAAAAATGACTTGATCCTCAATGAGAAGGTACAACTCAAGCATTTTCGAATGAGATCAACCAGAGGATATATAGTTTCTATTGTCAGAAGAAGCAAAAGGAGGTTAGCTAAAAAAAAGTCATCTGTTATGAGAAAAGTACAATACAAGTAGACCTATATGATTTACAAGTTTAAAAGAAGTGACACACGTGCATGTGCTTAGACACGGTCAATATTGAAAAAAGATATGCATGATCTTCATGTTTTATTCCTAGATTGCATGTTATGTACTTGTGTTTTAAGGATTGATATGACAAAGACATTTCATTCTGCTATCCAAATGTTGTATCATCTTTTGTTATCCCTTTTGAGCCTTTGTTTTATTTCTTTTATATCCCTCTTTTGGAATCAAAATAGAGTCTGAAAAAAAATCAAAAAAAGATTGTCAAGAAATAAATAGAGTCAGAATAGTGTCAAGATAAAATGGAATCGAGAAAAATATATCTCTCTCTAAAAAAAAAGAAAAAGAGAGAAAAGTCAAGAAAAAAAATCAAGCAAAAGAACAAGATGCCTGAACTACGTTTGACCTGATTCTTGCTGTGACAAGATACGTAGGCAGACCTACTCTGGGGTTCGGTCCAACCAAAACAAAATTCATATTATCCAGAATGAAATGAAACTGGGGCAAAGTTTATTTTCTTAAAAAAAATCGATTCCAAAAATTGTATGTTTCACCTAATGTTATGTAAATTTTTTAGCCTCATGCCAACCTTTCTTTCTAACCCTTTTCAAAAGCCAAGTTACAACCAAAGAAAGACCTTCAGATCGATCTTTGAGAATGTCAAGGCTAAGCATGTTATGGGTACATGATGTTTCATATTTGGGCATTATTTTCAAAAAAAGAAAAAGAAAAAAAAGATGAAAAAATGAATGAGTAAAAATGAGAGAATCTTATTGGTGAAAACTCTTTTGGGCATCATAAGATGAAAGTGAGCTGAGAAAGAAATGAAAATGAGATAGACGTTGGCAAAAACCCATTAAGGTGCCACTAGCCGAAGGAAGATTGTGATCTAGAGGGAACATATTCAAGATTGATTCCATTTCAAACTCAATGAGTGAACAAGAGTTGTAATGATTAGTGTGGGTAGATCAGGTTGTTTAATTCAAAATGCATGTCATAATCATTAGAGTTGACTATTATTTTCAAATAAATTTTTCTTTTTTTTTGAAAAGGGACATTCATTGTCTTTTCTTCCTTCTCTATATTTTTATTTTTTCTTCTTGAGTCAGTTATTAGATTTTTTTTTTATCATTGTCATTTTACTCATGTCCTTGAGTCAAGTCCATTTCAAAACAAGTGAGAAATGATCTCAAAACTTACTACCAACTTCTTCAATTGCACAAAGCAAGATAAAAATTCAATACGTGAAAGAGACATGATTGTGAGTCAAAATAAGGCATGCAGAAAGTTTTGTCAACAGACAAGTCTGGGAACACATGGAAATACCAGGGTTCAAAGGGTTTATTTGAGGAGCATAGCAAAGTAGAAATACTGTGTTTGTTTTAAAGTCACTTTTGATAATATGAGTTTGGGTCAATGATGCATCAAGTTGGTAAAGGATGCAAATGGTTGGAAGCAAGGTTAAATATGACAAGGGCAAGAGTGATTGCCACGATAGCTAAAGCCACAAACCTGCCACCATGTTTTTGAAATCACAAATTTTCTTTGATGAAACAGGAAACGTGTTACTTTCAAATCAAGTACTTCGGAGTATAAATATCAAGGGTTGCAATGCCTCATTTCCACAAATGCAGGAAACAATGTTGTTGCACAGGTTTGATAATCAAATTATGGTAAAAATTCAACCCCTAGGAGACGCTCTTTCTAATCTGGATAATTCAAGTCTCATTTGTTAGGTGATGCACTTCCTAACTTGAACCATTTACTCCTAAAAGACGCACTTTCTAGTTGAGTCATTTCATTTAATCCCTAGGAGACGCACTTCTTAGTCTGAATAAGTCATTTTACATTTGTAAGGAGACACATTCCTTGTTTGGTAATTCAAGCAACATTCATGAGAAGACGCACTTCCTTATTTGGTAATTCAAGCAACATTTGTAAGCAGACGTACTTCCTTGTTTGATAATTCAAGCAACATTTGTGGGGAGACGCACTTTCTTGTTTGGTAATTCAAGCAACATTTGTAAAGAGACACACTTCCTTGTTTGGTAATTCAAGCAACATTTATTGGGAGACGCATTTCCTTGTTTGGTAATTCAAGCGATATTTGTATTTGGTAATTCAAGCAACATTTGTGGGGAGACACACTTCCTTGTTTAGTAATTCAAGCAACATTTGTAAGGAGACGCACTTTCTTGTTTGGTAATTCAAGCAACATTTGTGGGGAGACGCATTTCCTTGTTTGGTAATTCAAGCGACATTTGTAAGGAGAAACATTTCTTTGTTTAGACAATTCAAGCAACATTTGTAAGGAGACACACTTTCTGATTTGGGTAATTCAAGCGGCATTTGTAAGGAGACGCACTTCCTAATTTGGGTAAGTCAAGCGACATTGGTAAGGAGATGCACTTCCTTGTTTGGGTAATTCAAGCGACATTTGTAAGGAGACGCACTTCCTTGATTGGACAATTTAAGCAACATTTGTAAGGAGACGTACTTCCTTGTTTGGGTAATTAAAGAGACATTTGTTAGGAGACACATTTCTTATTTTGGGTAATTCAAGAGGTATTTGTAAGGAGACGCACTTCCTTGTTTGGGTAATTCAAGCGGCATCGATAAGGAAACACACTTCCTTATTTTGGTAATTCAAGTGACATTGGTAAGGAGACACACTTCCTTGATTTGGTAATTCAAGTGACATTGAGATGTACTTCCTTGTTTTAGTAATTCAAGCGGCATTGGAGCCCGCCTGAAGATCAGGGTAAAGAAATAAAAAGTCAGGAGCCCGCCTGTAGAATAGGGTGAAGTTTCAAAATCAAGTCGCGAAGAGTAGAATCAAGATTCTAGAGATTACAATTTTTATCTGTATTTTTCAGTTTTTGTTAGTCATTTGAATGTAAAAGGCAGAAGTCGTCAATCGAAAACTCGACGGAATCTCACTCGACTTTAAATTTTTATCTCACCGTGTTACCTTTGAACTACTCGTGACCTAATTCTCTTAGAGCCCGGGATAGGTAGGAGGTCCAAAACCAGGACTCAATCACATTTTTTCTATTATTTTATTTTTATTTTTATCCTTAACTTTCAAATAATTGGAGGGTCAAAAATCATATCTTGTCTACTTCTTTGTATGAAAACTCTTCGAGATTCCACATAAAGAGGGGCAAAAATGTAGACACGTGATTTTTGATCCTCCTCGAATTTTAATTTATTTTTGATATTAAATATTTATATTTGGTATAATATTATTTAATTTCTTATTTTATTTTAATTTTAATAAAGTTTTTGTTAAAAAAATCAATAATTAAATAAATTTAATTTTGAGATTTTTTTATTTTTATTTTTATCCTAATTTTAAAAATAATACAAAAATTCAAAATACATATATATACTATTTATTCTAAATTTTAATAAATAAATTAGTAGTTTTAATACTATTTTTTTATATTTATTTTTGTATATTTATAAATCGTTATGATGTTTTGATTAATATAAAATTAATTAATTTATATATTTATTGTTATTATTATTTTATTATTTTACTGTCTTCAATTAAAAATATATATATATATATATTTTCAAAATTCAAAAAATTCTTTCCTAATAGATAACTACTCCCCCATCCCCCCCCCCTCCAAAATTCCTCTACTTAAAGGACTCCCACCCCCCAGAAAGAAAAACTACTTATTTTTACACTGTATTACACACTGCATCAGACAACATAGAAACTGAGAGAAATCAGTAGAATAAAAAGGGAGAAAAACAAGTGAGTATAAAAGATCAGGAAAAGAGAGAAAAAATAAATAAAGAAAAGATTTGAAGTTCAGAGTTCCTGCTTGAGTTTTTCGGTGACAACATTTTTGCATAGATACTTAGTTCAATTTGTAATACAGGTTTTTATCTCATCTTGTTCCATATTTCATAAGTTTTATCGTGAATCAAAGTGTGAATCAAAGTATGAAGGAAGTTTGTTTAGATGGTTTTCATGTATTATTCAGTATGTGTATATGATCTGTTACATAAATTTATTCGTTATTATATGTTGTATTTTAAATTGTTGAATGTTATATATTTAAACCCAGAAAATAACATATTCATATATTACTCTGTTTCATACAATACACAGATTCTAACATACAGACAGACAACAGACATATTAATATAAATAAAATTCATATACAAATTCCTTAGCAACAACAAGAATATTATCTATCATTTTCTACACATCACACACTAACATACACTGTATGTACGCATATTCTTGTGATTGAAAAAGAAGATGAAATAAAATCAGTGGAAGTATGGGAAGAGAGAAGAAATATTAAGAGAGAAACGATGAGAGAACAGTGTCCGACGAAATCTCATCGGAAATACTATTTTTCACAGGTGACTCAAAAACCAATGAAATCGCTGGTATATCTGTTGCCGGAATCTAGTCAGGTCCGGCGAAAACCTAACCAAAATTGATCGATTCTCTCCATCAGCGAACCAAATCGCTGAAAATTACCAAAGCCACCCAAAACCAGTCCGTCCCGTCTCCATTTCGGCGACCCTCTTCACCGAAAAATGGCGAAAACCCACCGACGCTGACCTCCTTTTCCCTTTTCCCTTATCGTCAGCCGCTGCGAACTATTACTGACCGAAAAAATATACCCACCAGCCATATAAATTCGGCTCAAGTCCTATCGGATTTGGCCATCAACGATGAACGAACATTGCCATTGGATAAGACGCTACTTGTTTCTTTTGTTCTTAAAAAATATTGAAGAGATTTAAATATATACATATATTTTCCCTTTATAGTGGCCTTAATAATATTAATTTTATATGATGTTATACAACTTGACAATTTAAATATTACTTTTAGATAGCTTTAAGGAATTTGTTTTTGTTTTGCTTTCATTAAAAAATTATTTTAATCGCCTTATCTGACATTGTTTCTGCCACTTACCAACTTTTAATTAAATATAACATTAGCTTGAATCCTTATTAATTTAAATTTAAACAATTGTATTTCCCTTAGATTTGTGCATCTTTTATTTCGGATTGTTTATTTTCTTCATTAATTTGTATTCAAAATTAGATTACTAGGATTTTTGTGTTTAATTTGTCAAATAAAAATATGATTTGAGTTAGTATAAATTTAAAAGATTAAACTTTGGAGATAATATTTAATACAATATGAATAGATTTGTGTATTTTATTCACACCCCTTTTTTACGCGTACTCAAAAAATGGAGTATTTTAAAGTTTGAAAAGGTTTTATTATGTTTAGTGACAAGAAATGAAAATTTGTTTTAAAAAAAAAAGGATTATTTGCATTTTTATTCAGAGTCGCCACTTAGCATAATCCCGTGTGCCAAGTCACCTTTGAAAAATCCCGTTTTCGAAACCAATTGACTCTTAAATCGGTTTGCGCACAGAGATTCCGGCTAAGGAATTCTGTTGATCGAGGGGAAGGGGTTAGGCACCCCTCGATCCCGTGGTTCGACCACGGTCGCTTGGTGGAGTGTATCGACTATTTTGGCATTATGAAGTGTATAAACCACAGAAAAAACACGCAAAAACAATCAAACAAAACAAAACAAAACAAACCGAAATGTAAGTCCAGTCCAATCATTACAACCCGAAATAGAAAGTGACTGAAGATAAACCTACGCTAATCCTAAACTACGCTAATCATTCAAGCACATATTCAAAACATTCCAACAAATTGTTGTTCCTAAATTTGCCTACCTGGCCTACGTTTGCCTATGCGTTCTCGACTAAAGACATAATTCTATCATGATTTATACCAACAATAAATTAAATTAAACCGAATCTATCCTTTTGTCAATTCTTCAATTCCATCCCCCGACTTTCTTTCCATCCATCCATTAGAACATGGTCAAGTTTATGTCTTAATCTACCAAAATCAACAACCAAGCATCACAATCATAACATCAACATAACAAAAATCCAACAAAACCATAATCACCATTCGCAATCGCAACCAATCAAAACAACCAACCACATATATATATATATATAAAAGACGAGTTAAGAAATGGACCTCGATAGCACGCTATGTCGATAATAAGGAAATTCGAAGACCAAAATACTCGATCGGAGATCCTCACAACGAACCAACCAAACTCGGTATTAAAATAATAATCGGACAGCTCCGAAACCACGAAATAAATGAAATTAAGATAAACTAACAAACAGCAGAAAACCAAAAACCAACGCAGATCGAGCTCCGGGGAGCTCCGGTGACAGAGAGACGGCGTTATCGCCGGAGAGGGAAATAGAAGGAAGCAGCGGCCGGAGCTGACCGACGCGCTACGGCCGGAGCTGGCCGATTCTCTGTCGGCGAACGGTGTTGTCACCGGTGACGAGCCGCGGCAGATCTGGCGGTAGTTCTCCGGCAAGGATGAGGTTTTGTTGTTTCGTCGGTGGAACCGACTGTTGTTGACAGTGAACGACGAAGGGGGTTGTTTCGGCGAGACGAACTGTGGCCGGAGCAGCGACTGTTGGCGGCGGCGGCAGCAGATCTGGTCGGATCTGACGGTGGCGCGAATGAGGTGGCGCTGTTTCGGCTGACAGAGCGGCGAGGGGAGAGGAAAGAAACAACGGCGCTGTTGATGGTGCTCGCCCGCCAGTGATTAACTCCAGCGAGACGCGGCGGGGGAAAAGAGAGGAGAGAAAGGCTTGATATTGAGAGATTTAAGAGAGAGAGTGCTGATTTCTTTTTTTTTGTTACTTTTGTTGTTGTTACTGTTCACCTCTTTATTGTATATGGGTAGGTATATATATTTTTGAGGCTGAAAAATGAGAGGGGGGTGGGGTAACGTGGGGTAACGTGGGGTAGGGGGTAGGGGGTAGGGGTGAGGTGTTATGTTTTTATTGGGTAGGTGGTTAGGATAAGATAGGGTTAGTTATTTTATTATTTGTTTATTATCTTTTTTTTTTTTAATATTTTGCGGGGTATAATGACATGGGTGAGGGCACACGGTATGCTACGGTAGAAATGAATAAAACAAACTTTCGAGGGGGACAAAATTACGTGTCTACATCATGCCCCCTTTGAATGTAAACACGCAGTGTTTTCAGACAAAGAAGTAGACAACGAGACAGAATTTTATCCCGACCATTATTCAAAGGAAGAAATAGAAGAAAAAAGGACTATCAGGTCTTGAATTAGGACAACCTACCTACCCAAGTTATGAAGGGATCGAGTGACAAGTATTTCCAGGGATTGGAAGGAGATGGACTATACCGAGTTGGAGAGTCGAGTGAGGTTCCGTTGAGATTCTGGTCCGCAGCTCTGTTATTACATCAAAATGAAAATTAAGAGCTAAAACATAAAGGAAATTACAAAAATCCTATCTATACAGCTTTTGTTGGCTCTTGACTCGATTTTTATCACCCTATTCTTCAGGCGGGCTCCTGACTTGCAATTTCTTCCAACTTGTTGCTTGACTTTCGTTTCCTCACCCTATTCTCTAGGCGGGCTCCTGACTTGCTATTTCATCACTCTGTTCTTCAGGCGGGCTCCTGACTTGCTATTTTATCACTTTGTTGCCATGCTTTCAACTTCTTCACCCTGTTCTGCAGGCGGGCTCCTGAAACCACATCAAAACTAAAAAAGAAAATTATCCCAAACAAATATTATTATAAAGAGGTTTTATTTGCCAGAAAAGTAAAATTTCAAAAATAGAAATTGAATTTTTCGCCCCAGTTTATCATCAGAAGACTTTTGGGAAAATCACATCATACCTACTTGCATGTTGCAATGATGAATCAAGACTCTGACTAAGAAATGCATCTCTTAAGAGTAAAATTAAATAACCAAGACTAGGAAGTGCTTCTCCTAAGAATTAAAGTGAGGGATTCTAACTAGAAAGTGCGTCTTCTAGAGATACAAGTTTAAGTTAAAAGTGTGTCACCTAAAAATGAAAACTAGCAAGGAAGTGCGTCTAGTAAGAATTAAGTGCAATAACTCGACTAGAAAGTGCATCTTCTGGGAATCAAGATTTACGTTAGGAAGTGCATCACCTAAAAAGCAAAATTCGAATTACCAAATCAAGGAAGTGCATCTCCATACCAATGTTGCTTGAATTATCAAAACAAAGAAGTGCGTTTCCTTACTAATGCTGCTTGAATTACCAAAACAAGGAAGTGTGTCTCCTTACCAACGCCGCTTGAATTACTCAAATAAGGAAGTGCATCTCCTCACAAATGTCTCTTGAATTACTCAAACAAGGAAGTGAGTCTCCTCACAAATGTCTCTTGAATTGCTCAAACAAGGAAGTGCGTCTCCTTACAAATATTTTCTTGAATTGCCCAAACAAGGAAGTGTATCTCCTTACCAATGTTGCTGGAATTACCCGAACAAGGAAGTGCGTCTCCTTACAAATGTTGCTGGGATTACCCGAACAAGGAAGTGCATCTCCTTACGAATGCTGCTGGGATTACCCGAACAAGGAAGTGTGTCTCCTTACGAATGCTGCTGGGATTACCCGAACAAGGAAGTGCGTCTCCTTACGAATGCTGCTGGGATTACCCAAACAAGGAAGTGTGTCTCCTTACGAATGCTTCTGGGATTACCCGAACAAGGAAGTGCGTCTCCTTACGAATGCTGCTGGGATTACCCGAACAAGGAAGTGCGTCTCCTTACAAATGTTGCTGGAATTACCCGAACAAGGAAGTGCGTCTTCTTACAAATGTTGCTGGGATTACCCGAACAAGGAAGTGCGTCTCCTTACAAATGTTGCTGGAATTACCCGAACAAGGAAGTGCGTCTCCTTACAAATGTTGCTGGGATTACCCGAACAAGGAAGTGCGTCTCCTTACAAATGTTGCTGGGATGACCCGAATAGAAAGTAAAATCTCATTTTTCAGGAGGGTTGTGATCAGAAAGTAAAATCACTGAACAGAAAGTAAAATCCCATTTTCCAGGAGGGTCCTGAACAGAAAGTAAAATCCCATTTTCCAGGAGGGTCCTAAACAGAAAGTAAAATCCCATTTTTCAGGAGGGTCCTGAACAGAAAGTAAAATCCCATTTTTCAGGAGGGTCCTCAACATAAAGTAAAGTCCCATTTTCCAGGAGGGTCCTGAGCAGGAAGTAAAATCACTAAATAGAAAGTAAAATTCCATTTTTCAGGAGGGTCCTGAACAGAAAGTAAATCCCATTTTTCAGGAGAGTCCTCAACAGAAAGTAAAAATATCTAAACAGAAAGTAAAGTCCCATTTTTCAGGGGGGTCCTGAACAGAAAGTAAAATCACTGAACAGAAAGTAAAATCCCATTTTTCAGGAGGGTCCTGAGCAGAAAGTAAAATCCCATTTTTCAGGAGGGTCCTGAGCAGAAAGTAAAATTCCATTTTTCAGGAGGGTTCTGAGCAGAAAATAAAATCCCTAAACAGAAAGTAAAATCCCATGGATGTGCAATTCCAATGGTAGCTGAATTAAGTGAAGCGAATTTGCCCCCGTTTCAATCAAAGAAAATTTGTCAGTTAAAAACTTAGTGGTGGCTTGCAGCTCTTGGCTTTTCAGGTATCTGCCTCAGCACTTGTCCCTTTCATCCTTACTTTCAAATCGCTGACACCTGCCCTGTCTTGCCGCATCATTGACCCAGATCCAGATCATTAAGAGTGACTCCAAAATAACCACAGTATCTCTGCTCTGTCATGCTTCTCAGATAAATCCTTCAAACCTTGGTGTTTCATAAGTTCACAATTATGTCTCTTTCATATGCTAACTTTGTCTTGCATTGTGCAATTGAAGAAGTTGGTGGCCAGTTTTGAATTCTTTTCTCACTTGTTTTGATATGGACTTGACTCAAAACCAAGAGAAAAATGACAATGACTTTTATTTGGACCACTGACTCAAGAAAACAAAATAAAATAAAGAGAAGAAAGAAAAGACAATGAGTGTCCCCGTTTGAAACAAAGAAATGACAAATTTTCTAAAAATGACAGTCAACTCTAATGATTATGCCATGCCTTTTGGATTAAGATGCCTGATCTTTCCATCCAACCTCTCTACCAATTATTGCTGAGTTAATGGCCTTGAAACTGAGTTGTTTCCTTAGACCAATTGCATTCAGACCTCATTCGGCTAGTGACGTTTTGAAGGGTCTTTCCCTCAGCTTACCCTTGTCTTATGGTGTCTGTGAGGGTTTTTACAAATAAGACTCTCTTATTCTCTTTTCTCTTAACTCACAATCGTCTCACGGTGCCCGTGAGGGTTTTCACCAATAAGACTCTTTTTTTTATCTCTCTCAACTTACTATCTCCTTACGGTGCCCGTAAGGGTTTTCACCAATAAGACTCTCTCATTTTTATTTCTCTCTTGATTCCTTGGGCTGAGGAAGACAGGTAGTTCCCAAATACATCAGCATATCCCTTGCATGCTTTGCCTTAACATCCCCAAAGATTGATCTGAAGGTCTTTTCTTTGGTTGTAACTTGGCTTTTGGATAGGGTTAGAAATAAAGGATGACGTGAGGCCTAAATGACACTTGAAGTGGGTTAGGACTTACAACTTTTGGAATCGACTCAAACAATGAGGATTAACTCATGCCCCAGTTTCTTTTGACTGGGTGATTCTAAATTATTTATTTGGTTGGACCGAGTCCTTAGTAGGGCAGCCTACGTATCTCACCCCCGAGAGAGGAGAATCAGGTCATGCGTAGTTCTGGCAGCTTGTCCTTTTGCTTTGATCTGATTTTTTTTTATATATATTCGCTCTTTTCACTTTGCGATTCTTCTTTTCTAACTCTATTTTTCTTGACACTCTTTTTTGGAAACATTTTTGTCTCTTTTTTGTAACTTTTGACTTTATCTTCTCACTCGACACTATTCTTTGACCTTTGCTTACTCTATCTTGATTCCAAAAGAGGGGTATGAAAGAAAATAACACTAAGGCTCAAATGGGGTAAACAGAGGATGACACAATGTTTGGATAGCAGAATGAAATGTCTTCATCATATCAATCCTTGAGAATGCAAGTATATAGCATGCAATGTGAAAGTACCCGACCAATATCACTTATGACTTGTTTTACAACACTAACTTGCCTCGAACATGTGTTTCGCCTCTTTTTATATACTTGTCAAAGATACAACTCTACCTTTGTTATGCATCTCTCACATCGAGTGATTCATGCTTCTGTGGAGCTGATTATCTTCTTGTTAACCTTGATATAGGGATCATACGTCCACTATTTGACCTAATTGGGATCTGTCTTTCGATCGATAGCCAAGTTATTCTTGTGATTCTCAAAATAATTGCCTTAAACTATTACCAAATATCTCAGCACTCCATCTATTTTCTCATATGCTCTTTTTTTCTAACTTTAACCCTCTGATTCAAAGTTCATGCTTAAACTGGATTTTAAGATCTGGCTGAAAATTTCACTGCATGTCATATCACTAGAGTTAACACAAAATGTACTATGTAAAGCAAACAAACAAACGACACATATTTAAAACAAAAAGGAAAATGAGACACTTCATTTAGTCAAAACAAAAGATAGAAGGGTTTGAACATAAATAACAAAAGGACAAAACAAGATAGATCCCGAACTACAACCCTGAAATAATTTGGAGAACAGAAAATAAAACAAAACAAGCTACCAGACCCCTTCCTAGTAAGGAGAGGGGTGACTTATTAATTGCTCAGCCTAACATCTTAGCCACTGGTTTGCATATCAGCATGACTAGAGCTTTCCTCACTGTCAGTGTTCTGTACCATGATTGATTTATCTTGAATCATCTTTTCAATTTCTCTTTTCAAAGCACGACAATCTTCAATACTGTGACCCTGAATATCAGAATGATATGCACATCGTACATTAGGATCAAAACTTCTTGAATGTGGGTCGGGAGTATACCCAAGGAGAGGAGTGATCATGTCCTGCTGTACTAATCTCTAGAATAAACTTGCATACGACTCTCCAATGGGTGTGAAGTTATCTCTCGACTTCCGTCTCATTTCATTATTTGGCTTAAATTAAAAACCAGGCCTAGAAGGGCTTCGGTATGTATGTGGAGTTGTAGGATGACTCGACAGAGTTCGCGCAGGCCAGTGTGGGTAAGATGGAGGTTGAACATAAGGTTGCGCATTATACACTTGATATGGAGGTGAGGGAATGAGATATAATGGATTTTGGTAAAGATTCTGCGGAGCTTGGGCATAAACTTGGGTTTGAGCCCGTGGGTAACGATGGTGTAGTCCTCTTGCCCATGCCTGTTATCCAACTGCAATGGTAGATGTATCTTCCACATTATTCTTTCCTCCCATACTTCCCAAACCTTTATGATTTTCTTGAGTAGTCGCTTTTAATGTTGTAAAACTCACAATGCGACCAGTCTTAATTCAATCCTCTATCATCTCCCCCATTTTGAGGACCTCAACAAATGGCTTGCCTAATGCAGGTAACAAGTGTTGATCATATGTTTCATCCTGCACTTGAATAAATGCCTCCACTATCTTACTTTCTTTCATTGGCGGTTTTACCCTAGCAGCTTGTTCACGCCATCTAATCGCATACTCTCTGAAAGTTTCAGTACTCTTTTTATTCATATTAGTTAAGGATTTCTCGTCAGGAATCAAATCCATATTGTATTGAAATTGTTGCACGAATTCATTAGCTAGGTCCTCCCAACTATTCCACTTGTCGATGTCTTGGTCAACAAACCATTCTGAAGCTAGACCTGAAAGACTCTCACCAAAATATGCCATGAGCAACTCTTCCTTCCCTCCAGCGCCCCTTAGCTGGTTGTAATAGCGTCTCAAATGTGCAATAGGATCTCCATGTCCATCATACTTCTCAAACTTCGGCATTTTAAAACCAAGAGGAAGATGTACACCTGGAAACATGCACAGATCTTTATATGAGACACTTTTGTACCCCCCAAGTCCTTGCAAAGTTTTCATAGTCAGTTCCAAACTTCTCAATTTTCTAGCTATTTCCTCTTGTTCTTCTGTCATAACAAGTTTCACAGTGTTAGGAGGAAATTCAGGCGGTTGAGGAAAAATGTACGGACCCGTCGACTTAAATGTGGGCTCGAGAGCGTAATGCTGACCACTAAAGATATTCAATACAGGGTCGCTTGTAGAGTGAGGAATCACAACCTTTGGATTAACATTAAAAGCAGGAGCTTCAGACGGAAATGGGGCTGCACAAGCATGAATAGTAGGCGGAGCCGAGCATGTGGTAATTTTGTATTGAGGAGTGAGGAAATGAATATTGGAAGTGGTTGGATATTATTGCCCCGGAGTCGATCCTGATGCATGTTGTGGCATATCAACAAAAATGGGAAATTGTGCATGTGACACGGGAGGCAAGCTAGACAGATATTCCAGATTATCAGTGGGAACCGGAGGAGGCGGCAACCCATTAGCCCAAGCTCGATGCATTTCTATTATTTGCCGCCTTAATTTACGAATCTCTTCATTATCTCCTACATTCTCATTCCCCGAACTCCCTATCTGATTAGTGACAACTAACTCGGTATCCTTGTTGGCCATAACTTTCTCTGTGACTTGGAGCAATATGGATGACCGGCCAAAATGCCACAAACGAACCACCTTAAACTAACTGGACAAGAGATAGCAAATGGTTAGAGTTCAACAGTTTTTTTTCAAAACCTCTCTACTTTTATTTTATTATTATTATTTTTAATTATTTTTATTTTTATTTTTTAAAAGATCACCGAACCCAAAAGGGCGCCTGCGTATCTCACCCCCGAAAGGGGAGAATCAGGTGTGCGTAGTTCGTGAAGTCGTGCCAAAATGGCCAATTGAACTCTTTTTCTCTTTTTTCTTTCTTTCTCTTTTTTTTTTGAAACTTTAAGAAGAAAAGAAAATAACAAATCGTCAAAAAGAACTGACGAAAATCTTTTTTGCATTTTTAGGCTTAACATCCTTATACAAAATGAAAACTATGATTAACAAAGAAAAATCTTTTAGGGTTTTTATTTTGAATTTCATAGGAAAATGAAACTTGAAACTATTAAAGAAAAATCTTTTTGTAGTTTTCTTTTAGAGATGTATATGAAACACCTACTCTAAGTGAAGAGTGAAGAAAATCTTTTTGAATTCTTAGATTTCTGTACAAAATGAAATCTATGATTACCGAAAAAATATTTTTGGATTTTTTATTTTGAATTTCATGCGAAAAATGAAACCTGAACCTGTTAAAGGGAAATATTTTTGTTGTTGTTTTCTTTTAAAGATGTACATGAAACACCTACTGTAAATGAAGAGCGAAGAAAATCTTTTTGAATTTTTGAAATAAGACCAACAAAAAATGAATCCTATTTTTTTTTCTTTTCAAGATATGAATGAAACACCTACTCTAAATAAAGAGTGAAGAAAATCATTTCTTTTTTTTTTTTGAATTTTTAAAATAAGATCCCCGAACCAACAGTAGGCTGCCTACGTATCTCACTCCCGAAAGAGGAGAATCAGGGGTGCGTAGTTCGTCCAGATTGGACAATTAACGATTAACTAATAAATTGACCCTAACTTAAGAGACACAACCAAAAACAAACGAAGAAAAATCTTTTTGGCATTTTTGCTTTTGACAAATAGGTAGAAAAGGCAAACAAAAATCTTTTTTTTTTCTCGCTTTTACGGTATTTTGAGAAAACAAATGCAAAACATAAAAAAGATCTTTTTGCATTTTTGGATTGTGAAGAACAAAAGCCATAAAGAATTCTAAAATAAACTACGAAATTCCTCTCTTTTTTTTCTTTTCGACTCACTTTTCTATTTTTTTGTTCTTTTTTTTTTTTTTTTTTTTTTTGCCTACACACCTTACTCCTATTTTTTTTTAATTATTATTATTATTATTATTATTATTATTATTATTTTTTAAAAAATCAATCCGTCAAATGACCACGTTACCCTTAAAAATGCAACAATCAGCACGTAGGGATGCTTTAGAGATGAGTCTCCTACAAAGATCCGTGTAGGCCCCGCTAGGTCTCAATATGATGCACATAAGAATGACCTAAAGGCTGACCTACGTTGTGGTTTACTAACAAGGCCGTTCGGGGGAGCATATGATCGATAGTGGCTGCTTTGCTTTCCACCTACTCTATACATCCAACGGCTCCCCCCTAAAATAAAGGTGACTCAACTAGAGTTCGTGCACACGACGTGCGCTCCGAGACTTGTTGCAGAAAGAATGCCGGGGGGTGGACACATGATGATAGATATAAAGCGGTAACACATAGGATAAATACTATAAACAAAGAGTACAAAACACACAAAGTGAAAACAATAATGCAAATAAAATCATAAACAATGCTTATACACTCATAATGCCAAACAATGCCGATACGACTCCAAAAATAGCTGGAATTCTGAAAACTTGTCATAGTTCCCCAGCAGAGTCGCCAGAAGCTGTCACACCCCATTTTTACGCGTACTCCAAAAATGGAGTAATTTTAAAGTTCGAAAGGGTTTTATTATGTTTAGTGACAAGAAATGAAAATTTGTTTTTAAAAAAAAGGATTATTTGCATTTTTATTCAGAGTTGCCACTTGGCATAATCCGGTGTGCCAAGTCACCTTTGAAAAATCCCTTTTTCGAAACCAATTGACTCTTAAACCGGTTTGCGCACAGAGATTCCAGCTAAGGAATTCTGTTGATCGAGGAGAAGGTGTTAGGCACCCCTCGATCCCGTGGTTCGACCACGGTCGCTTGGTGGAGTGTATCGACTATTTTGACATTATGAAGTGTATAAACCACAGAAAAAACACGCAAAAACAATCAAACAAAACAAAACAAAACAAACCGAAATGTAAGTCCAGTCCAATCATTACAACCCGAAATAGAAAGAGACTGAAGATAAACCTACGCTAATCCTAAACTAATGCTTTACCCGATGCCTCGGGCGTTCCTCACGGACGTCCTCCGGGTACAAGGTACTTCGGGGCATTTCCCGGATAAATCAATACAAATCCTTCGGGGCAATCCCCTGCCAAATGAGTACAATTTAAACTTTTCGTACAATAAAGTAGAAAGTATCATTCAAGCACATATTCAAAACATTCCAACAAATTGTTATTCCTAAATTTGCCTACCTGGCCTACGTTTGCCTATGCGTTCTCGACTAAAGACATAATTCTATCATGATTCATACCAACAATAAATTAAATTAAACCGAATCTATCCTTTTGTCAATTCTTCAATTCCATCCCCCGACTTTCTTTCCATCCATCCATTAGAACATGGTCAAGTTTATGTCTTAATCTACCAAAATCAACAACCAAGCATCACAATCATAACATCAACATAACAAAAATCCAACAAAACCATAATCACCATTCCCAATCGCAACCAATCAAAACAACCAACCACACACACACACACACACACACATATATATATATAAAAGACGAGTTAAGAAATGGACCTCGATAGCACGCTGTGTCGATAATAAAGAAATTCGAAGACCAAAATACTCGATCGGAGATCTTCACAACGAACCAACCAAACTCGGTATTAAAATAATAACTGGACAGCTCCGAAACCATGAAATAAACGAAATCAAGATCAACCAACAAACAGCAGGAAACCAAAAACCAACGCAGATCGAGCTCCGGGGAGCTCCGGTGATGGAGAGACGACGTTATCGCCGGAGAGGGAAAGAGAAAGAAGCGGCGGCCGGAGCTGACCAACGCGCCGCGGCCGAAGCTGGCCGATTCTCGGTCGGCGAACGGTGTTGTCATCGGTGATGAGCCGCGGCAGATCTGGCGGTAGTTCTCCGGCGAGGATGAGGTTTTGTTGTTTCGCCGGTAGAACCGACTGTTGTTGACAGTGAACGACGACGGGGGTTGTTTCGGCGAGACGAGCTGTGGCCGGAGCTAGCCGACGCGCCGCGGTCGGAGCAGCGACTGCTGGAGGCGGTGACAGATCTGGTCGGATCTGATGGTGGCGCGACTGAGGTGGCGTTGTTTTGGTCGACAGAGCGGCGAGGGGAGAGGAAAGAAACGACGGCGCTGTTGATGGTGCTCGCTCGCCGGCGATTAACTCCGGTGAGACGCGGCGGTGGAAAGGAGAGGAGAGAGAGGCTTGATATTGAGAGATTTATGAGAGAGAGTGCTGATTTCTTTTTTTTTTTGTTACTCTTGTGGTTGTTACTGTTCACCTCTTTATTGTATATGGGTAGGTACCAGATACGTTCGTTCGGTCATTTAGCACGAACTTCACTTATATATATTTTTGAGGCTGAAAAAAGAGAGGGGGGGTGGGGTAACGTGGGGTAGAGGGTAGGGATGAGGTGTTATGTTTTTATTGGGTAGGTGGTTAGGATAAGATAGGGTTAGTTATTTTATTATTTGTTTATTATTATTTTTTTATTTTTTTTGTATTTTGTGGGGTATAATGACATGGGTGAGGGCACACGGTATGCTACGGTAGAAATGAATAAAACGAACTTTCGAGGGGGACAAAATTACGTGTCTACAATTATTATTATTTTTTATTTTTTATTATCATTTATTATTACTATTATTATTTATTATCATTAATAAAATTTATTAATTATTTATTAAATTATTTATTATTTTAAGTGAATTTTTCTCGATTTTATTGTTTAAGTTAAATAATATTTCAAACAAATAAATTGTTATGAGTTTATAAAAGACAAATTAGTGTTTTAACATTAAATAAATTTTTGGCATGTTTAAAATGTTTATCTCAATTAAGAATGCGGCATACGCATCTTTCTGAGACATTTAAAAATTCAAGGATGCAAGAATGCACCTTAGCAAATATTTTTCTAAAATTAACTTTTACCGATTTATTTAAATATCAGATAATAGACAGGTTTTCGATATAATGAAAATGAGCAATTTTAGGCCTTAACATAATTTATCAAAATAGTTTAAGTCGAGATAAGTCAATACAAGCGACCGTGCTAGAACCACGGGACTCGAGGGGTGCCTAACACCTTTCCTTCGGTCAATAGAATTCCTTACCTGGTCTTCTATTTTCACAGACCAAATAAAAGAGTCATTTTCTTTTGATTAGGGATTCAAAAAGGTGACTTGGAACACCATAATCCAATTCCAAGTGGCGACTCTGTAAATAAAATAATTCCTATTCAAAATCGTCACTTTAATTGGAAAAACCCTTCGACTCGACCTTCGAACAAAAAAAGGGGTGTGACAACTTTTACTTTTCTTGAAAGAAAAAAATATAATTCTTTTCCATATTTGGCTAAACTCTTTCTTGGAGGAAAGGTTGTGGACATCTATAAATAGAAGACATCCTTCTCAGACCATTACATAGTAGCATCCACAATGTAGTCGTTTAAAGAGTTTCGTTTAGGGGGAAATTTTCTCCCAATAGTTTTTCATGTTTTTTTATATTAGTTTTTAATATGTAGGTCGCTTGACCAAATTACATCAATAATATATTTTTTAGTATGTTTTTCTTTGTCGTCTGAATTATCACTTTGATAGTTTGCAACTAATAGCTTCCGCATGACTCCCTCTCGATTTCGAACCCAAAAATCCTAACTTGATGTTCAGACTGATCTGGGTCAAAAATTTCTTGAAAAGAGGAAGTCACGAAAGAACATTAAGTAACTACCTTTTTCAGGAAAATGAACACTAATTAAAAATTTTTTCCCCTTCTTATCTTATTTTACTGCATTGACTAAAGTGAATAATTAAGTTTGTGGCCTAAAAAGATTAATTCGCTATCATAAAGAGGAGGGGAAAAGTAGCAAACCACAGACATATATTAAAATACTAGCACCTAGTGATCTAAAAGGCCGATGGGTGCTATGGTTCGGTCCTTGACTTGAATGCTTACCTTGAAAAGATGTGCGAGGGTTCGATACCCAGCTGTTGCAAATTGTTTATACCTCAAGTTACCTTTTCTACTTTGAAGTCAAATATTTTATTTGTTTTCTCTGATACAACGTCATTCCTTTTCTTATACTTTTTTTTTTATGATTTTTCCTTATAATTTCATTTCAACTTAGTGATTCCTCCTCCTCAATTGATACTTTCTTTATTTACTTTACTTTTGGTTTTAAATTTTCTTTTATATATATGTAATTTCTTGTGATTAAAAGAAAAAGAAAAAAAACAGCGTTCTCTTGTTTTTGTCAAGAGATTTTGACCGACCAAGAAATCCTTTAAGCTATTTTTCCTAAGAAATAAAGAGTTTTTTTAAAACTACTACATTAAATAGTTGTACACTTTTACTGTGCGATGTACAGTAACTCTGTATTAAAAGAAGCAAGCACTCACAAGTTTAAAATTCTGGATCCACCACTGGTTCTATACATATTCAAACAACAATTCTCATGCCAGTAGATTCATTTTACAACTTACAAGGCAGAAGCCCCAGTTGTATTAGAAGTCCTTAACACGGCCTCATAACGTTGCATTTATGAGATCAAACAGTAACTTACCCATTTCCCCATTCATTTTTAGTGGGTCAAAATTTCCAAGGTCATTTCTACTACGAACTCTTTATGGTAAGGGGATTTTACTAAATCAGAAGAATTTTACACATCTTAAAAGAGACGAGCTTATGAGAAGATTTATTTCACAACTAAGAGAAAGATGTTTAGGAGAAGATTTTCTCATAACTAAGAGATAAATGTGCAGTTGTTTACTACTTGAGTTACAAGAGATACGCGATAGTAGGCCAAGGAAAAGACTAATCTTTAACTTTTTTTTGCCATGGCGGTCAACCAACTACACAACAACATAAAACACACCTACCACTGTTACTCACACCAATAATGCATAAATGTGAAGCCAATTAATTAGCAGAGCATGTTTCACAAAGACAAAAAGATCTAAATATTCAAAACAAAGGAACAAGACACTATATTACATACCTCAGCCCCGAGACAGTGTTAAGTTGTCTTAGTTGAACTAGTTTGCTGACACCAAATTTTTGTCCTCCACGACTAAATTTAATCCTGAGTTTCTTCGTTTTTAAATAAAATTAAAATATTTATTTCATCAGAATAAAAAAATTTTAAAATATTTTTTTACTTAATTTTATAATTTTAAGTAGCGATTATATTATCGTGTTCAGTTATATGAGATTATATAATTTGATTACTTAAATATTTATTCTATGGAATATTGAATTTTAGTTAAGGATTATTTTTTAAAAAATATAATGATTAAAATCTTGATTTTAATATAATTTATTATCAAAATAATTTATTTGGATAAATATGCATTTGATTTTTTTAAATCAAGAAGTTCGGGATTAAAAGAAGTATTAATTCGTATCAAATTTCAATTTAATTTAGACAATCTATTATATTTGTCCATAATTGAAATCAAATTGGCCATAATTGCAATCTGTCAATTGATTTTTAATTTGGTTAAAATTAAATGAATTTGACTCAATTTTAAATACCAATTGGGGTTATATTTTAAATAACCCCAAAATTTCCAAAAACTCTTATAACTTCTACCCAATCCCACCAAAAAATAATTTTAAATTATACTACATTGTACTATTTTGCCCCAACTTTGTCCTTTTTTAATTTTGAAATTCAAAATTATACTACATTGTACAATTTCCCCCCACATTATCTTCCACCTCACCTTATCTTCAATTTTAAAATTCCAAAACACCCCAAAATACTTTTCTCCCACATAGTTGGGGAAGAGAAAAGAAAATCACATTCTCTCCTATAAATACTACCACTACTTTGGTAGAAAAGGGAGTGAAAAAGTTTTTAAAAAAAAGAGGTAAGATAGGTGAAAAAATTATTTTGAGCAAAATAATTATTTTTATTTAGTAAAAATTTTTGTTTTATAGAGTTGATCGGCTAATCAAAATTTTTGAATTGCCGGCGACGTTTTTCGGTGGTGGTTGATTCCGTTGAAGCTCATAGTCTCGTTTTGCTGTCCCTCAAAAGGTAAACACACCTTTTTTTTTAGTTTTGTTATCGTTTTCTTCTTCATCTCTTTTCTTCTTTGTAGGTCATAATTATAATTTTGTTTACTGAGATTGTTTGTTGTAGACGACCTTGAAGGCCATAGGACATTGTGGTATCAATATTATGGTTATTTTCATATTCACGGTAAAAACATGAGCTAACAATAATTGTACATGCCTTTTTGATTTTATTTTTTGATTATTATAAATAATGTTTAGATCTTTACTTGAAAAACATACTCATGTCTTGTTTAATCTCATTGTTGGTGGATATATTTGTTTTTAGCATGTAAAGTTATTTTCTTTATTTTGAAAAGAATAATTAGTATTGATTGTTTTGTCTATTGTCCTTATTCTTTGATTATTTTGGATAAAATTTAGATCTTTGCTTGAAAAACATACTCGACTAAAGTGACTCTAGATCCTTTAGGAACTGAAATAACGCGTAAAACCACTTTAGATTCGAGGGATCCTATTTCGTAGGGACCAGATTCGTATCATGGATTTATTCATAACCTTGTTAGGTGGTAACTTTTCAAGGGGATGGTTCCTAGTTCTAATATGTGCAGTGATACATGAATCTTGTAGTATGGAGAAGTGTGGAAAGTTGTTGTATGGTGCTCTTTAGAGTTGAATTGAAAAAAAAAAATAGTATAATTTTAAGTGGGTGTGCTATTCCAATTCCATGTCATTTTTTTTCCTTTTAGTTTCGAAATGAAAGATACTTTGTCCAATCTTTCCAAATTGGAGCTCCCTGAGAGTTTAACATCTTTGGATTTGAATCATAAATGTCTTGTTTAAACTCATTGTTGGTCTATATGTTTGTTTTTAACATGTAAAGTTGTTTCCTTTAAGTTGAAAAGAATAGTTAATATTGATTGTTTTGCCTTTTGACTTTATTCTTCAATTGTTATGTATAAATTTTGATCTTTGCTCAAAAGACGAACTCATGTCTTGTTAAATTCATTGTTGGCGGATGTGTTTGTTATTAGCATATAAAGTTGTTTTCTTCATATCAAAAAGAATAGTTACTATTGTTTGTTTTGCCTTAATAAAATAGTAATTGGTTAAGTCAAGAACTTGTCATTTGCTTGCTAATTATTTCAATGGATCAAATTAAAATCCTCATATGAGAGATTAAGTGATAGCTTTATTTTCATACAAGATGGTTATTTATTTATTTATTTATTTATTTCCGCATGTGTTTTTGTCAAAATAATGAAAAAGTTTGAATTTTTGTGGCTAGATAGAATTATTTAGATATTTTTGAGTCATGCATAGTATGATTGTTGAATGATCTTTTACTTTTAGAGATGCTAAACTTTTATTCTATTTTCTTACTCCCTCCGGATTGTTATATGTGCTCTTTGTGTGTGTAAAGACTTGATTTATGTCTCTCTTTTATTCATAATATCAAAAGAAAATCAACGATGTCTTAGAAATATAAATCATAGGTCGTTACACGTTTTTTCATAAAAATTTTAGTTGTAATTTAGATGTATAAATTTTCGTTAATGTCGCCTTAATTGAAATTTAAAGATTCTCTTTCTTGAAAAGTTAACCTTTATTTTCTTTTGTTATATGGATTAGTGTCTATGTTTGTTCAATTTTAGAAGTCATGAGTATTTTTCTTGTTGCCTCATCCCTTTACTTTCGCAAGATTACGTTGTTTGTTTCTCGCATTAATTCATTAAATATGACCTTCTTCCTTTTACATTTATTCATTCTTATATGAACATAAATCATGAGGCATGTAAGTGGGTGTCTTTGCTTTGCATTTTATTTGTTGACTCTCATTCTTGTGCAAGTGTGTTTATCATTGTCATTCAAGAATTGGTTCTTGATATTTTCTTTTGCTTTGAAATATGTCATTTTTATGCCTTGAACGTTTATTAATTTCTTTATCTTTTCTTTGCATGCAAAAAATGTCTCGAGTCCAAATGGACTCCTCTCCTCTTACATTTCGTAATGGGCCAATGAGGTCCATCTCTTCGAGTCAAGTTCGAAATTTAAACCCAAGGTCGATTACATGGCGTGCGGGTCCTAGAAGATAGATGAAGAAGAAAAATGGGTTAAAACCCATTGATGAGGTCGCTAAGAGACTTGAAAAGTCTCGATTTTTATTTTTTCCTTTTTTTTTACTTAGTCACTTATTTATTCATTTATTTGGGGCCTCGAAGCCATGGTTGTATTCTAATACAGGTGAAGCAGATTGTGGGCCAAAAAGGGCTCAAAAATATAGATTAGGATAGGTGATGATGGACCGAAAGTCCAAATTAGTTTAGGACAGGTTTATTGGTTTAGGCCTAACGGCTTCAATCTTCTAATTTCTTCCTTTTTCCTTTTATGTGCTTATTTTGCTTTTCATTTGCTTAAACTTGGTTAAATTTCCTGCTAAGTCGTCAAAATTTATTTTTTATACAAATCCTTTCCTAAAATCACTTTCTTTTCATAAAAACCATTTTCTTCTTTATTTAAAGTTAGTCAAAAGATGTTTTCAAATAGTCCGGATAACCGCAAATTAGCGAACGTTTTAGGTGTCTTAAACCTTCCTACAACGTTAATAAGAACCGCTTACTCAGACTCTTTAAATTTTAAACGATTTTACTGTTTTGGATCGTTTAAAGTAACTTTATAAAGGTTTCTTAATTTCTTTTCAAAATTAAGTGGCGACTCTAAAAAAGTTAAAATTTTTACAAAACATAGTTCACTTGCTGCTATTGAAGGTTGTCTCTCTTCCTCAGCAGGCCTTTCATCCAAGAATCTTCCTCTGAGTAGTGACTGTAAAAGGACATAAAACATAAAAGGACAAAATTTAGAGCCAAATCACGACCTAACAAAGCGCACATTGAGCGCTTAGTCAAAATTTTTATGAAGACTGCAACACAAAAAATAAAGGACGAAGAATAGTCTGGCTAAAGAATATACCAACTTGAATCATATTGCGATTGACCAAATCAGAAACTGTACGATGCTCTAGCAAACCCTGAAGTTCCCTCTGTCTTTCCCTTTCAATCCTCACAAGCAAATCAAGCAAAACCTGTCTCCCACACAGTCTCAACATATCCCTATGAATGTGCTCTGGTTGGGCTTCCTCATGGTCAACAACAGAACCTTCACGAACACGATCTCTTTGAGGACTAAGTTTAGTTGACTGTTCTTCTCTTTGACTACCAAAAGCTCCTCTCTACTGGCTAGTCATTTAACCCATTCCCGCACAATTCTCATTCTTTCACGTTCTGTCTCCCCCAGCCATTCCCCTCTTGGACCACCATTTCTCTGAGACTGAGAGTCATTAGATGAAATAGATATATTAAAACACCAGCACCTAGTGATCGAAAAGGCCGATGGGTGCTATGGTTCGGTCCTTGACTTGAATGCTTACCTTGGGAAGATGTGAGAGGGTTAGCTTTTGCAAATTGTTTATAGCTCAAGTTACCTTTTCTGCTTTGAAGTCAAATGTTTCATTTGTTTTCTCTAATACAGCTTCATTCCTTTTCTTATACTTTTTTTATGATTTTTTCTTACAATTTCGTTTCAACTTAGCGATTTCTCCTCCTCCATTGATACTTTCTTTATTTTCTTTACTTTTAGTTTTAAATTTTCAATGATAAATTAGAAGATAAAACATTCAATGAGAAACATCTTCAGCGTGAAACTGAAATGACAATCATGATTAGTACATTAAGTAGACAACAAACTCATGATAGACCACACAATAATAATCTTTATGCAGTTACAAAAAAATAGTTCCTAATAAAAGCTCAAAATAAAGAGAAATTTCATGTCAAGGATAGAAGAGCTTCACTCCCCAGACTAAACCAACATATGAACCATAGGGAGCTGGTATATAGTGGAAGCACATTTTTCAATTATGAACCATGGGAAGCTGGTATATAGTGAAAGCACATTTTTCAATTGAAGAATTATTAACACTCTAATGATGAGAAGTGAACTAAACCAAGTTACTCAAACTAAATTTTCTAAACAGTCACTGAATGACTACTGGATTCCAAAAGACAAAAGAATCAAAAAATAGAAGCATGATTTACTAGCACAAATAAGCTGTGTAGAATGCAATCCTTAAAAGTAAAACTTATAGCATTAACAAAAGTTACAAAAAGAAAAAGTGATCACCAAGAAAAAATAGTATCCCTACAACAGAGAAATATAGATAATTCAACCAGGGGCATTTTTCCAACATCAGGAAATGTTCATTAAAAAATTACTATTATCATTAACAATAAAAACACTTACAGAACATGGACAAAAGACATTATCAAGAAAATGATTAACATAAGGGATGAAACTGTGGGTTAAAATTGAATTTTACATGGACAATTGAGGATAGTACAAAATTCTCAGCCCTTACATGAAAAACATTATCAAATCTGAAATTTTTTCAATTTAGAGTTGAATTCATAAACATGGTAATGAAAAATTTCCAAACCAAGGAACAAAAGGACGAATTCATGTCTAATAGGAAAAGAAGTTCGTGCACTTATCACATACCAAACAATAAGATGATGAGTATTATCACAAAAAAATCTAGCAAATTGAATCTTTCCAATATGCACCTAAATGATAACATGGCAAGTCTAGGAGGATTATAAATAGTACACCAAATTGAAGAGCAACATAAGCTTCCATTTAGCACATCAGAAATCCAAAAAAAAGAAAAGGACGACTAATTATCAGCAAAATGGGAGTTCAAACTGAACAGAATCAACAACAAGCAGACGAAGTGATTATAATAACCAGACAAGAACTTATGTAGTCCACAATCAACAGCAAGCAGGCGAATTGATTGTACTAACAAGATGGGAGCTTACATAGTACAGAATTAACAACAAGCAGATGAATTGATTAAACTAACCATGAGCCAAATTCAGAAACCATATATTCTTTCCAATTTTGATCATTTCATAAAACACCCAACATTCTAAAACTGAAAGTACAGAATCAACAGAAAACAGACGAATTGATCCAACAACAAACAGATGAATTGATTAAACTAACCATAGCCAAATCCAGAAATCACATATTTTTTAAAATTTGATCATTCCACCCAACATTCTAAATTGTTAGTACAGAACCAATAGCAAGCAGATGAATTAAATAAATACTGAGCAAACGAATCGATTAAACTAGCCAGAGCCAAATCTAGAAACCACATATCCTCCTACATTTGACCATTCAATAAAACACCGAACATTTTAAAAGTGATAGCTAGCACTCAAGAAAAACCAAAGACCTACCCGACAAACAGGTTAACCCATTCTTTCTGGGTATTCTCCTCTAGTAGCTCTCATTTCTCCCAAAATCTACCGTCATTTCACAAAATCCAACAAAATCAATGCATGTTAAAATTTCTAGTCTTGGCCTTAGATTAAACAAAAAAAACCACTACCACTAGAGAAAGACTTTTTAAACTTCAATCAACAGAGATAGATCCATGATTTTAGGCACACCCACTAAAAATTTAACTTGGGGCAATGCTAATTAAGAGTTTAACAACAAAACTCAAAATGTGCAGCAGAAAGAAAAGGATCAAACTTTACACATATTTCTAAAAAAATCCACAAAAAAAAAACTATCAAATCATAATATCAACCCTAATTTAACACATAAAAATCAATGATCAAGCAAAAAGAACCCTAATAATCCAATCTTATTTAAAATCCCAAATAAAAAAGTAAATTTCATTTCATTTTATCGAAGTACAGTCCCTAGGATGATTGAACCAACACCTTCCACCATAATCATAAAAGCCCGTACGCAAGTAATAGATAAATCAGGCTTGTTAGGCCTTTCAGGATATGCTTATGGTCCAATACCCACTGATAACTGCCATGGAAACAATTAGGGTAAAGCTTATAGCTTAGGGACGACTTGTAAAAGAGAAAACAAAGAGCTTGTTTTTTTTGACGCCTACTTAAAATATATGTGTTTTAGCGGTGAAAATAATTTTTTTTATTTTTTATTAAAATTTATATGAAAGTTTGGTGGTACTCTTTCCCGCTCAAAGGTTCTAATAATCAATAGGGACCAGTTAATAATTTTTTTGGGACCAGATTTTATACCCTCATAATAAAATATATAATTAGGGATCAGAATATAATCTCGTCGCAATAAATATACTTTTAGAGATGAAATTATTAACTCGTCTCTAAATGTTGGTCTTAAATAGACCTTTTTGTTATAGTGTAGCATTTGATGGCTGAGTGTACGTACCACAGAGAATTAGAGGAGGCCAACTATAAATATATATAGAGGATCTTGTAGGGTTGGCTGTGCTTCTGATAATTCTATACAAATAAATATATTGTTCGAAAATCTACCTTGAGTTAGATAAATCTTCCTTTCTTGTTTGCCTTCTTAAAAGGATACCTATATCATTGTTAAAGAATTGAGAAAATTTGAAATGTTTGTTGTAGAGCAATTAAAAATCAAACAGCATTCTATCCGCCATAGTTATCTTTATTTTCATAAGAAAACGTACCATGAAAGTTATTAATGCCATCCAACTAATAAGGTACTATGATACTCCTATAAGCCACCCAGTAAAAACGTAGCCATCACTAGTATATTTAAATGTCAACCTTGCTTTCTGTGCTTCTTTTTCTAGATCCAATTCTGATACTCCCTCTATTTCAAAATAAGTGTCGTTTTAGCTTATTTCACGCTCATCAAGGTGAAGTAGTTCTTTAATATAAGAGTTAGTTGGAAACAATTAGTATAACTTTTGTTTCTTGAATTCTTAAAAGTGACAATTGTTTTCTTTTTGGCTTAAACGACACTTATTTTGGGACGAATGGAGTATTCTAGGCAAAACTTTACATGTCCTTCAAGCCTTTAAGAGCTATAGCCATAAATGTTCTTCCAATAAAGATTTTTTTAAAAGATACAAAGTTATGGGTCATGGTTTCATTGATGCGACCAAAAGGTCTAAAACCATCAATTGAGAAAAAAAAACTAGTGGATTCAAAACTGTGTTGTTTAAGTTTGATCAATGATGAATTTGTCAAAGTCAACAAATTCTTGTCAAATACTGGATAGATTGATCCACTGGATAAGAGTCCATAGACATTTTTTTCAAAAATATGGTATCTCATGGTTCTTTTGCTAGTATAAATATAGTATGTCATCGTCTTAGCTTAGCAACGTAACACAAAAATTGTTCTTCATTAACCAAAACAATGTCTTGCTATTCTTCTTTGCATGTAATCACAGTTTGTTCCCTATTCATAGCAACATTAGCCAGTGTTCCTCCTTCCAAAACCTTTAGGTACATCAATGAAGGTTCATTCGGTGAATACTTTGTTGAACACGATGCAGATTATCGTGTCTTGGACATTGTCAACTTTCCTTTCAGCCTTTGTTTCTTTAATTCTACCCCAAATGCTTTCATCCTTGGGCTACGAATGGGCCATCACAGGTCTGAATCCGTTATGCGATGGGTCTGGGAGGCTAATCGTGGCAAGCCCGTGAGAGAGAATGCCACTCTAACATTTGGTAGAGATGGGAATTTGGTACTAGCTGATGTCGATGGCACGGTGGCTTGGCATACCAATACTGCCAACAAGGGCGTAACAGGGCTAAAACTCTTGCCTAATGGCAACTTGGTTTTACATGATAAAAATGGCAGATTTGTTTGGCAAAGTTTTGATCACCCAACTGATACACTTTTGGTTGGCCAAGGTTTAAGGGCTAAAGGTCCATCTAGGCTTGTTAGTAGAAAATCCAGCAAAGAACCTGTTGATGGGCCTTATAGCTTTGTCCTGGAAAGGGGACATTGGGCCATGTACTATGCAAGTGTGAATTCACAAAGGCCTTTGCCATACTTCAAATCAGACGATTATGGCAATGGGAAAGGCTCTTTAGCCCACTTTGACTTCTACTGTGAGCCAGAATATGGTGCAAATTATGCATTTGAGCTAGGATTTGGGTACAACATGACCAATTCTCCTAGCTCTGGCACTTCCATATTTACTAGGCCCAAATACAACAGTACATATACTATGTTTAGAGTTGATATGGATGGTAACCTAAGAATGTACACTTATGAACCAAATGTTGACTGGGGGCCATGGGATACCACATATCAACTTTTCGATAGGGACAATGATGGAAAAAGCGAATGCAAGCTCCCGAGGAAGTGTGGATCATTGGGGGTCTGCGAGGACAGCCAGTGTGTGGCGTGTCCGAGCCCTCGGGGCTTGATTGGGTGGAGCAAGGGTTGTTCACCACCAAAGTTGCCAGCATGTAAGGGAGGATCAAATGTAGACTATTACAAGGTAGTAGGAGTTGAACATTTCACTAGTGATTATAATGAAGGCATTGGGCCTATGAAAATAAATGAATGCAAAGATAGGTGCAATAAAGATTGCAAATGTGTGGGATTTTTCTACAGAGAGGAGTCCTCAAAGTGCTTGGTTGTACCTGAGCTTGGAGCTTTGGTAAAAGTGACCAATTCCTCCCATGTTGGCTACATCAAGATCTCTAAGTAGATGAAGCTATTATTACTGATTGTATTTGTATTAAACAAGCTTTTTATATGTTTAAATTTACTACTAATGTAACTTTTTTGTCATAATATATTAATGAACAATAAATGCATTAATATTGTAAACCTATAAGAACAGAGAGAAGTTCACCATAAAATTGAAACCGCACCTTTCTTGACCATTTGTAAAAATCACTCTGCTATATTAGAGTACAGATACACAAAAATATTAATTATAAGGAAAGAAAGAAAGAACAATAACTTTTTAAGCAAAAAAAAAAAGATAGCCAGTAGATATATAACATGGGCTAAACTTTAAATAAATAAGACCTTACTGTATATAACCAAGTGCTGATAAAAAACTGCCTCATGAAATACTACAACTATTATATATAGGACTCCTGCTGTACTTGATGCCAAGTATATATAGTACGAAATAGCTTGGAAGTAATTTAATTTACAGCAGTTGGGAAATCCCTTAACAAAATTCCAAAAGACAGTTATTTCATTGAAAGAAATTGATTATCTAACTAAATTATTTAAGACTAAGACTTCAGTATATATATATAACTTAATAACCTATTAATAAGAAAACATAGCTAGCTAGATAGCTAGTATTGAGGTAGATATTTGTCTTCTGGCAGGCAGTAACATCTTCTATATATCTACTTACGATACATCCAATTCATGTGACCACCCTACATATCTGCAATGAATTTGGTTAAATATAAAGTAAGAATTATCCAGAAAAAAAACAAAGAGAAGAAATTAAAGAAAAATATTAAACAAATTGACATTATTGAATGCTGTAGGTATTAGCTAGTATCCATGAAAGAGTAGAGGCACATCAATGTGCATTAGCCACCACCCGTTCCAAACAATATAGAAATTTTATGCATATAGAAACAATAAAGAATTTTCATGCTATCAATACAATATAATTGATTCTAGCAATTGCAAGATGATAAACGAGATGAGTCTGCATGTACAAATTGTCCAGTAGAGTTTGAAGAGTATTTACCACGACAACAACATACCGAGTGTATTCTACAAGTGGATTCTGAAAAGGATGATGTGTACGGAGTCTTATTCCTACCTTGTGAAGGTAAAGAAGTTGGTTTCGATAGATCCCCGGCTCAAGCAAAGCATCAAAATCAAGTTTGGAAAGGAAACACAAAAGTGAAGCAAGTCATACTGACAATTATGTGGCCGAGAGTAGTAGCAACAACAAAATAATAACCGAAGAAAATGAAACAATTGGAAGTAACAAATCGAAGAATAAAATAGTACGAGAGTAAAATAACAATAGTGATAAGGAAAACTAGACAACACTAAACTTAATATCCTCGACTTCCAAATCCTTCTATCTAGGGTCTTATCTTTGATAAACAACATGTGTGCCATGTTGTCTTATCTAATTGTCTCTCCCCAATACTTTTCGGCCTACCTTTATTACCTCTTCTCATTTCCCACCATAGCCAACCTCCCACTCCTCTCACTGGGCATCTGTGTGCACCTCCTTTTCACATGTCCAAACCACCTCCTCCCCCATCTTATTCACCATGGTAGCCACTCCTACCTTGTCTCAAATATCTTCATTCTTAATCCTATCTCTCCTAGTATAACTACACATTCATCTCAACATCCTCATTTCCACTATGTTCATCTTTAGACGCGTGAATTTTAAAAAAATAAAAATAAACGTGTGAATTTTAAAAAAATAAAAATAAATTGAGACAACTTCTAGTTGTATAATATAATATTGAGGACTGCTTTGGTTCTCCAGATTCTTTAGTTCTTTTTATGGTATTAGAGCTTAGGATTTAGATAACATTGATTCTAAAGAAGTACTTCATCTTGTCTTCCACAAATATAATGCAACTAGTTTAGCTCTATCTCCCTTGTCTTTGCATCAATTGATTGCAATTTGTCCAATCAAATTAAAGCCTTCCAACTTTCTTGTTTGGAAGATAATAAATTTATCAACTTATGCAAACCTTGAAGTCACCCATATTGTGACTAATGATTCACCAGTGTCCACTCTAGAAGATGACAAAAGATGACATGTAGAACAATGACAGAGGTGTTGGATGAATGTTTACAAATCAAAAGTAGAAAAGAAAAAAGAAGCACTTATAAGCCGTTGAATACTTATAGAATGGGACTTTCTTAAAAAAAATTGTGAGTTTGCCTCAAAACGGACAATCTCTCTATATATATTGAGACTTGAGAGTATCTTTGGATTGTCTTAGTCCAACAATTGATATTTGAACTAATAATTCGACGAGATAAGTATGAAAACATCGAAGTAACGATGTGGGGCTAATTTACTGACTTTGACGGTCTATGGGCTAATTTGTCACCTTTACCCAATAACTTTGAAGACACTTGTACAAAAAAGAAGCCACTGGATTTGGAGGCTATAAATACTCGATAATGTAGATGACATACAGATATCTTTCAAATTAACTTATGAATGATGATGGATCATGTGAAATTAATTTAAGGAAGACTAATTGAATGTGTGTGAACAAAGTTCTAAGTAGAAAGCAAATGTAAAAATACAGCTATAATTATATAAGGATTGAGACTCTTAATGGCATCAGACCTTTTTGAAAAAAATCATATAGACTAAACCTAAAGCAGATAATATCATAATATGTTACAGAGTATTGTCAAAATTATATTTGAATAACCTTGGAAATGAGTGATCTTGCTGACCCAGGTTGCTCCAAGGACAAATCTTCAAGGTCAAAAGTTATAATTTGTTGAAACTTAAAGTTTTATTCATGTGATAGGATGGATCAAAAATTCAAAACCAATCACTTTCAAAACCATCCGTATAAACTATGAGTATCTTTCGATTACTTTAACCTAGAGTTCAAATCCCTCTCTTTCCATACATCCACTTAATTCACTCGTTTTACTAACAACGAGGGCTCAAATAGCAATGAATGACATCTCTAAGACGAACATTGTACAAATTGAAAAACGAACACTTTGAATTTGACATCAAAGGTTAGGAGTTAGGACATTATATATCCTTATTCAAGAACTTTACCTTTTCTGCATGCATATAAATTTATCAAAATTAGTAATTGGATAATAAAACTTCTTCACTATGTACAAATTGTCCATTGGGAAAAAGTTATACAAAATCTTTTCAATGAATCAATAAATTGGAGAATGAATCTTTTGAAGAACATGCATAGTCAATGATTTGTAAAGAATAGCTCCTCCTTTTGCATCATCTAAGAACATTACACTTGGTTAACTTTGTGGGTTGTATGAGGTTCATTTGGCTTTATCCTTTAAAATTAAAATCAGATTTTCTTATTGTATTTATAAATATCCAAAAGCATGTAGAAAATAATTTTCGAGGAGAAGATTAAAAAAATTCAATGTGATAGAGAAGGTGAGTTTAACAGTCGCAACTTCACAAATCATTTAAGTACTTTGTTTAATCTTTCATAAATCATTGAACTATTTCTTAAATATCATTTAACTTAATATGGTATTTAGAGATAAATATCATGTTCTTATACCCCAAAATAAAACGGAGCATTTGAACGAAAGCACAGATATAATGTTGACATTAGATATATGCTTAATGCAAATATGCCTTTATTTCTATGATTTGAAGCATTCATGATTGCATCCTTTTTATCAACAAGTAATTTCCCTCTCCTAATATGAAATTACCTTTCCTTTATACTCTAAAAAGTCTCACGGGTTGGGATATCCCACTTCCAAAGGTTCGTTTCTTAAATGGGATAAATAAGGATATTCCGTGGACTGAAATATCTCATGAGATCTATATTTCATTTATATGGGATAGTTAATCCCACTATTCTAGTATAAATAATGATATAAAATAATTCAGAGACCAATTAATATTCATAATACAATGCAAAATAAAATAATCTCATATTTTATAACTATACAAATATTTTGACATATTTTAGATCACAAAAATCAAACGTTTTTTTCTAGGAAAATGTATGTGCTTAATCAAATATGCTCACATAAATCAAAAAGAAGAGAGTACTATTAGGTATTTGTACCTTTAATGAGCTAGGAAAATGATCGGATATCTGGAAGTAAGTTACAAAAATTTAAATTTCAAAGCGTATAATCCCATTATAAAATGATGAATTTGAAGAAATTCCATCAAGAAAACATGAAAATGACATGGAAAAGAGAATATTCAGTAAGTTTCAATGCTTTAATTTCTAAAGCTAATTAATTAAAATGATATATAAGGCTGCGGAAATTCCATCAAGAAATTAAAAATCTGTCATTAACTTGATAATACGTTGCTAGCAATGTATGACAGATTAAATACTCTACATATATGTAAGTTAAGAGAACCATCATGCTTAATCAAACCCTCTTAACAACTGAATCCTTGCTCCATAAAATGGAAAAACACCAAAATCAACTCCAAGACAAATTAAAGATGAAGGTGCAAACCATCTAAAATTTAGCCATATAGAACTTAAGTTAATTCGTTATCCCTCTCAACTAAATTTTAGCGTATTTTTATCAACTTTTTTAGCTGACGTGACATCTTTTGTCAACTTGACGTAACACTTTTGACGTGAATCCTATTTTATGTAATAAAGGTGTCACGTCAGCACAAAAGGTTGACAAAAATACGCTAAAATTGAATTCCGGGGGTAATAGGACCCTGTGAAGTTGGAGTGTGTCGTAACAATTTTAGTCATAGTTCGAAGGGTACTGGATGCTTTATCTCTTCATACAATGTTAGTATATCTAATGAGAACTTTCACATTACACAATTCTTGTCAATAAGCACCATCATCCAGGGAACATTTTGGAAAAAAGAAAACCAAAGCCGCAATGTGACAATGTCCGGGGTCTAGGCATAAAAACCCCTACCCCTATATACATTGATTTGGAATTCAAGTAAAACAATAAGAAGACAGAAACAACAGAGGCGCCTTAAGTAAGTTTACTCTTCAACTAATTAGTTTACCAATATGGACGAAGTATAGTTGTACATTTCCACAGTATGTATTCTGTATAGTTATGTATTTTATATGTATAGTATATGTATATTTACTACTATAATATATACACTACTACCTATACTTTGTGTACATATTTTCTATACAGACTAGATGGCCAGATGGTATTTAACTAATGTATTCCTCCATAAGAAACTCAACTAAATAAGAAAATGGACAAGTAAAGATAGGCCGAAAGAATAGCAAGCTATGAAAGGACAAGCTAGCCAGGTACTTCGAAAATTCTTGATCATCAAATAATACGTAAAAGGCTTGACTGCTAAAACCTACGTACAAAAGGCAAGCATAATGTGTCTGCTAATATATATTCTGTATGTATATTCGTTTGGAACTTTTTGTAGTAATGATTATACATATATGGTTGTTGGTGATGTACAGAAGATTCTATTAATTATATTATAGACATAATTTAAATTAAATGGTCCAAGACAATATTTTTGTTTCCACTTCAAAATTACTCCAACTACATATAGTAACCATCACATGGTTTGCTCGTTAAGTCACAAAATCTTGCCAAATATTTTAAGAGCCAAGAACTACTGAAAAGATCACCTACTGTACAAGGGAAAAGCTTTAACTATGAAATTAATAAAATGTTTTTGCATGATGTGTGAGAGATTTGTTATAGGATTCCTAGAATGTGCACTATTCATACCCTACAAATACATACCCCAAATATAAACAAAAGAGATGAGATTTTATTGTATCTACTATTCCTTAAATTCAATTGCTTCACTATGACCATAAAGACGAGGGTTTTAGTCATGATTTTTGGGTTTTTTCCTGTTAGAAAATGACCTAGACACTGAGGTCTAATCGAAGATTAGTCACACTTTGGCAATCATAAATACTACTTGTACTGATAGTTCTTCTAAATTCCTTATAAAAAATTTACTTTTCAAGAAAAGATGTTGATATTACAACCAGAAAATCATTCGATGGTTTATAACTAATAAATATAGTTTTATACGGGTGATATTGTAAGGAAATAGAGTCAAAATTGAAGTAAGTCGTCCTTATAATTTAACCAATACTGTAGAGCAAAGAAAAGTACTTACCCATATGATTTAGCTTGCTTGCATCAAATTCTTGTGTTGATCAGCAGCAGCAGCACTACCACCACCAATGGACTTCATTGAATTACTATTAAGCTTCCTTTTCTTCTTCTTCTTATAAGGAATCCCTCTTGCCTTAGCTTGACACTCCTTTACTTCTCTCAAATAAAGGCGAATCGCGCCATTCCCAAACGGATTATTCTCCGATGATCCTCCATTTTCTTCATAAGCAGCTCTAAGTCTCCCTATCAAAGCATCAAGGCTACCCCAAGCTTGTCTTAGTGGACAAGTACAAGGTGCTGGTGGATCAGGTTGTCCAAAAAACACACAACCATGTAAGTGAACCTTAGTCTTCCCGAACTGGTCAAGGTACCTAAGGAATTCTAGAACATGATTGCAATTACACTGTGATAATGGGACAGGTGGTCTCTGATTTTTTAAGTACTGACCGAAAGTGTTCCAGTCTCGTCTTTTTTGTGACTCGTACCTACTCAAAGGCGCGGGATTATTTTGTAACTGTTCACCGCCGGATCGTGACGATCCAGCGGGCAGTTCCTTTGTCATGACTATAGTTGAAGGATTCATTTGAGTAATTTTTTTAATTTTTTTTTTTGTGGAAAGAAAATTTAGGAGAGGAAAAAAAAAGATTGAAGGGAAAGAAAATGGAAGGGTGCAGTTTGTAGAAAAAAGATGAAAATCACATCTTTCAGTCCACTGAGGAGACAATGCATGGGGCCCTAAGTAGAGGTGCTTTTGTTCTTTCTTTTATTTTTTTTTATTTTTTTTTGTTTATCTCTCGCTTTCTTTCATTTTCATTCTTCCTTTTTTATAATCACAATATTATCAGCACTAAACATGTACTATTGAAATGTTAATCATTTATTAAGAATAAATAACATCATCCTTTTGAATTGTTCTAGTTTTTAATTAACACCATACAAGTTATGGTACCCGTGACTTGTTAGTCGGTGCAATTCACCTTGTACTTGAATAATAAGAAAAACATTTTTTCCAAACAATTTTTTGTTTGTGTGGAATAAAAATTAGTATGCTATTATCTTCTCTGTCAAATTTGTATACACTTATTCAATTATTTGTGTAACTATCTCTCAATTATTTGCGTAACTATCTCGTCTAAAAGCGCAAGATAATTTTTGAGATATCACGTTTTTATTTGTTTAGTTATATCTTCGACAAGTTTGTTGTATGTGGGCGTCATTTTTTTTAATTAATAGGTTAATCACAAGAAAATTATTGTTGATAATTTGTGGAGGTCAAATTCGAACTCATGTAATATTTATCTGCTCTAATACTATTAGAAGCATGCGACGTTCTTGTCTTGTAATTGAAAATTAGAAGTTACTTCTGGACAAAATCAAATTTAAATTTTGAAATTCAACTACTTTTAAAAGAACTTATAGGGCTTTGAAAGTGAGGTTATCACAAGTCATCATAACCCTTTTTTCTTTCAAAAATTTTCTGTTCTTTTCACGTGTAAATAGAGACAAAAATAGCTGTGAATTTGGATTTTCAGGCTCTTTAAATTAATACGGCTCTTAATAATCTATGGTTAGAAAATTTAGTCAAACTTAGTGAAGCTCTCTCGATATGAAAGAACATTTTAGAATCCGCTTAATATATTGGCAGCTCCATATAATCTTGTTACAAAATTGTAATTAGACATTCAAATTATGGCCTATTTCAATTAAGCATCTGAACATATGACAGTGTTCTATTAGTCACTTTCGATTCACATTACAAAAAACTTTTGAGCATGCTCTTAAGCATCAATTAGATAGTTAAGTTAACGACAAAAAACATGTCATCTCCTTTTATTATACATATCAACTTCAATGAGAAAACAATTAGGATTTCATGGTTTATTAAAGAGAATGTGTATGATTTAATTAAGGATGTGACATGTTTTATTTGTTAAGTGATTAACTTATCTATGTAATGTATACTTGAGACACCATAAAAAAAAATTCAAAATATAAACTAAAATTATCTAATAAAAATATTTTATCATGTATTCAGATACTCAATTGATAACAAATTGTAGTTCGAACACACGAAAAATTTGAGGAATGTCAATCTATTAAGCCTTTAGAATACTTGTAAATTTTACACCCATCATCGTTATTCGTACAGGTATGGTCATTATGTCAAATGATGATTCCAATTTCCAGCTAGTAATTTTGTTGTGTTTCAGTCTTTGCACATTAAATTTTCCCCCAAAAAATTTTACCTACATAGCTAAAAAGGAATAATAGATCAGAAAATACTTGTTTGACTTGTTTTGGGGAATTTAAGCCCAAGGAGGAAAGCTCCTTTTTTTTGTGTTGATATAATTATTCATGAAATGCCAAACATGCATGATTATATTTGCAGACATGACATGCATGCATATGCCCTTTGCCAAAAGTATCATGAAATAATGCTAGAACTTTAGGTGCAAAATAGGTTCGAAATATACGTATTGTTCACTATAAAATGATGAAATAATTTGATGTTATTTCCACTTATGCTTTCTTTTAATCTTTATGAATTATGATGTGTGAATCAGTTTGCATGCATTTTGATTGAGATATTTGTCTATTACTTTTTCTGAGCATAGGTATTATTAGTGAAATTTATTCACAAGGCTTAGACAAATTATAATACATTTAATATTTTTGTGTATGTGAAATTTAAACTAAATTCGAAACTGTATGATTCTCAATTTATTTCATTTATTGCTAAATCACACCTAAATGTGGTATTTTGTTTAACTCGTCTAATAAACCTTTCCCAACAGAAGTTAAAAATTCTTACTTGCCTGTGGTTGATATGTTGCTTGGTATACTGAACGTGAATGGATAATTTAAGATAAAAATTTGGTACTTTTTATTGTTTGTTTAGTTATCAATTTGGGGATAAGTCAGGATTAGTAATTAGAATCAAAATAAGTTATTATTTCTTTTAGTGAGTGAAATAATAGCATGGAATTAGTTATGAAGAGAAGAAATAATAAAAATGATAATAATATCTTTGAGAGATTTCTGAAAACCTTTTTCTACTAAATAAGATGAAGGGTGTTTTTTAAATAAATACCTTCTTAAAAATTATTCAATTCATATTATTTTTAATATCAATTAATAAAAAAAATGATATCAAAATAACTAATTCTGACATAACTTTTCTTCAAATCAAATGACCCCGTGAAGTCTTGATATTGTAAAAGCTTCTCCATGAAATATTTTGAGATGTTATTACTTTTTTCTATTACTCGCTAATTCATCTTTACTTTTTCAGTATTAACTTGATACCCTCTTAAAAAGCAAAAATTAAAATACTATCAATTTTACGATATCATTTTTTGAATATAATAAATTTAATATTTTAAAAATATATTAAAATTAAATATAGTTAATAATAAGGTTAAATGAAAATCTAAGTAATAAATTATCTATTAATTTTTTAAGCTGTACGAGTAATATTTATTTTAACTTATTGTATAAATAAAAACAAACGGGAAATAGCAAATTACTCCATTTATGACAGAAATGGCGGGTCCCAATGATTATTTGATTGTTGATTAGATATATTTAACGCGTTTTGTCATAGTACCCTTGTGGCTGCTTTTGGTACTTAATAATTTAAAATTAGATTTTATTTATTATTTAATTCGTGTCAAATTATTTATCGTGCCTTTTAAAGATAGATATTTCATATTATTTGTCATTTTAAAAATTTAAGATATTTATATCTTATTTTACCTTCAATAGTAATTATTTTTGAAAACTACAAATCCTTTAATTATAAAGATGAATAAAATTAATTTTAAATAGATAAAACTATATCTTAAGACATTAAGAATAAAATTGTCAAATCCTCTTTTAACAAATATTTTTTTAAAAAAAAAACTACCATAGACAATTTAAAAAGGAGTAAGCAAGAAACTACGTTTTGTGACATATCATGATTAAAGGGTAAGAAACGTACTGTGGAGTATTATGAGTGCATAATTTTTTAATTTATTTTTTGATTTCTCAAGAAAGTATATTTTATATATTTCCTTATTTCAGTGTGTTTGTCTTAGTTATTATTTAAACAGTTAAAAAATACTTTTTTGTTATAATTTTTACAAATTTATTTTTAAGTATTTGAAATCAGTTATTGTGAGTTTTCAGTTTTTTACATGGTTTTAAAATATGTAAAAAAAAAAAAAAAAATTTAAAAGTTCTGTACTCAAATTCACACCAAAACATTAATTTGTTTGAGCTTGATATTGTGAATCAAACCAATCAAATTAAAACAAAAAATTAAAAACGTAAATTTGTTAGCCCTTACAAGAAATGAAGAAGTGAAGAAGTGAAAAAGTGATCGTTCTCGTAAGTACCTGACCTAAACTCTTACCAACATAAAAGGCAAAGAAACATGACGTAAGGACAATGGTAACACTATTAACACAATATTTCGATATAATATCAGCCACATTATTGACTTCTCTAAAAATATGTTGCATAGTTTGGTGGCCTTTTTATTTTAGATCATTAAGAAATTAATAATAATTTGGGAGTCATATTTAATAGACACAGAATGATAAATTTTATGAAGGCATGCAAATAGGCTAAAAGAGTGGATAAAGAGGATCTTGATTCTGATAGACAATACAGATGAGATATTAACTAAATTGAAGTTGTTTTGCAGTATCCTGAATATAAATCCTAGCACTAATATAATTGTTTGATGTTTTTAACATGAATTATTGAAAATTTACTAAAGTGCCATAACCAAAGAGAAATTCAAATTAATTGTTTAAAAGTTTAAACAATCCAATATCAATTAATATTAATCAAGAAATTAGTATGATATACTCTTGAAATTAATTAATGAAGATGATTATTTACATGTTGAGTCACCCGCATCAGCTAGGATGGAGAACTCGGTCTCTCTATATGATTTGGTAAACCTGTCTTTGGAGTTAATTTTTAGAAAGGAGTTAGGTTTAATATTTATTTCTTTATTATAGTATAAGAATCAGATTCATCTCAATTATTTTTTTCGATGCTGAGGCTCTATATTAAAATTATCCCACACTCTAGATAGTAGAGATCTAGCGTCCGAGTGTTGTGTATAAAGAGTTTCACCGTGGATTAAAGGATATGTGGTCTTTACATGATTTTTGGTAATTCGATGGTTTAGGTGATGAGTGGTCTTTTTATATGTGTTAGAGTTTGTGACCCGAATTTTATTGATTCGGCCCTGAAAAGTTTGCGGTGCGATCTAAGTTTGTGATTTTTTGTGGGGTCTGTGGTGGTAGGATAGGGATAGGGCCGATATTTTTGGGATTAGGATCTATTTGTATGCACGTATTATATAAGTGCGTTTAGGGGGCTGTTTCGGTAGTTTTAAATACACGAAATTGAGACTATTGTCTACACTTTGTATTCCTCTTATTCATAGTGAATTTCCTCTGCCTCTACCCGTGGTTTTTCCCGCAAGAGTTTCCACGTAAAATCTGTGTGTTCTTGTTGCTTTCTTTCATTTGTGGTTTGTTTATTCTGTTCGATTATAACAATATGATCTCGAACAAATTTTTTTTCATTAGGTTTTAATATTGAATTAGGCCTAAAATTCATTATTTTATTAGTGATATCATGTCTAGACCCATCTCAATTTTTATTTCACCAATACTGATACCGAGCACCTATATGCTACATTTATGTTATTCACACTCCAATTGGCACGCCTGAGCGAACAAGGGTGCTATATACTCCCTTCGTTTCATAATAAATGAATTGTTGGATTTTGACACACAGATTAAGGAAAAAACATTTAAGACATAAATTTAACACAATTTTTTATTTTTATCCAAAAAAAGAAAAAAATGACCTTGTAATATTTTTTTAAAAGTTAATTGGTTGTCAAATCATAAGGGTAAATTTGAAGAAAAAATCAATGATTCACTTATTTTGAAACACCAATAATACCCCAATAGTTCACTTATTCCGAAATGAAGGGAGTATATAGGAGTGCATCTCCATAGTCCAAATGCCTATAGGCTTTAAGAGGATGTCTCGTAATACTATGAATGTAATTAGGATAATATATATACGGTGAGACAAGATTATAATACATGATAGAAGATGAAAAGTACAGGAAATATGCAACTACGGAGAATAAAACAAGAAATTTTAATTTAAATTGACTTAAGATGTGGTTCGGTCATATCCTAGGTAAAGCTTAGGGTCGTTTGATTAGGATACAAGTTATTCCAGGATTATTAATTTCATCATAGCTTATTTTGAGATTAGTTATTTCATTCTCAATAAGGGATAAAAATAATATTATAATTTTGGAATAACTAATCTCGGAAAGAGTTATTCCATGAATTTTATCTCAGCCAAACATGACATAAGTTCATCTTAAAATTAATTTCGGGATTAGTTATCCCTTATCCCTCCTATCAAACAATCCCTTAAGTATAGTTTGATATGATGGATAAGGGAATAATAATTTCAGGATAAAATGTAAAAATATTCTATCATGTATTTGGTGAAGATATTAGTTACACCGGATATTATTTATCCCATCATTTATAGTCTAGTGATGAGATAAGTTATCTCGTATATCTTTGGTTTGAATAATGATAATGATCCCAACCACATAAGGAGCCCCCCTTCTTTTTCTCCCTGATTAGATCCGGTCTTTATCCGGAGTTCTATTGTTCGGTTTGATGCACGCACATTATTATGAACTAATTGTTCCACATTAGAAAAATAGAGAAATGCTAAGGGGATTATAAGCCAAATGAGTTCTCCCACCTATTAGACTAGTTTTTTGGGTTGGGCTCTTCCGTTTGGTTTATAACATTGGTGCTTTCATTGAAAGTCCCATGCGTTGGGTCGTGACTCGGAGTGGTGGCCTGGACCCAAGAAGGGTGTCAGCCGTGACCAACTAGGCGTAGCCGTGACCAACGAGGATCGATCTATGTGTGGGGAGCCGCGCGTTGGACCGTGACTCGTAGTGGTGGCCTGGACCTAAGAGGGGAGCCGGCCGTGACCAACTGGACACAGCCGTGACCAACGAGGATCGATCCACGCGTGTAGCCACAACTTGGTGTGGTGGCCTGTGCCCCAGGTGTGGTGGCCTGGACCCAAGAGGGGTGCCAGCCGTGACCAACTAGGTGTAGCCGTGACCAACGAGGATCGATCCATGTGTGGGGAGCCGCGCGTTGGGCCGTGACTCATAGTGGTGGCCTGTGTGCCAGTAGTGGTGGCCTGGACTCAAAGGGGGTGCCGGTCGTGACCAACTGGAGATAGCCGTGACCAACGAGGATCGATCCATGCGTGGAGCCATGACTCGGAGTAGTGGCCTGTGCACCAGGAGTGGTCGCCTGGACCCAAGAGGGGTGCCAGCCGTGACCAACGAGGTCGTTGGTTCTCAAGCGGAGATGATTGTTATGAACCAATTGTTCCACATTGAAAAAATAGAGAAATGCTAAGGGGATTATAAGTCAAATGAGTTCTCCCACCTATTAGACTAGTCTTTTGAATTAGGCTTTTCCGTTTGGTTATAACACACATTATGGAGTATGGACCGGGGGTATTTCCATACCGTTGCAACTCTCCGAGATTCTGGGGCCTATACCATGTCAATAATTAAGTCTTAAATCTAATTCACGCCCCAAAAGTTCATTAAAAAAAATAAAAAGAAATTACCCACCCATATAAAAGTCCAAGATCTCAACCTTCCTCGATGTGATCAATTCATTTCGTTCCCATCAAAGCTAGTTATGGTTGTACAGAGATTCTGGTGGAATAATAACGAAATTTCATTCAGTAGCCATTTGCGTGCTTGTGAGTGCATCTTTTGTCAAGGGTTAGAAAAATAGTACTTTAATAAGTAATAGCCAAATTAAGGAACTTTCCTTTGAACCTAACATTCCTTCTATTTTCCTTTCAAGTATGTAATAATGTTAATTTGTTTGAACCCTTTTTTTCCTCAAAGATTTTAGATGGGTCCAACCATCTGATCAGGTAGTGTTTTCTGGTTCACCATTATTATATGGTGCTTCTGTGTGTGTACTGGGCAGTATCTTTATGGGTAGCAGAGATTCACTGTCATCCTAAAAGAAGAAATTCTTCAAAAACCTATGTAATTATTACTCTTCTATTTCATAATAAATGAATTGTTGAATTTTGACACACAAATTAAGGAAAAAAATATTAAAGACATAAATTTAAAACAACTTTTTATTTTTACCCCCTAAAAACGAAAAAACTGACCTTGTAATATCTTTTCAAAAGTTAATTGATTGTCAAATCATAAGGGTAAATTTAGAAAAAAATTCAATAATTCACTTATCTTGAAACACTAATAAATACCCCAACAATTCACTTATTCCGAAACGGAGGGATTATTATATATAGTAAGTATATAATTCTTATGCCAATTTCACAATAAATCCCTTGCATTTGCTTTCTTTTCAAGAACAATAATTAATCATTTGCAATTTGGAAATTAGTGAAGGATCGATGAGTTGGCTGGAATTCCTCCGACCTTAATAAGAATCTCGAGTTCAAATCGTGAAAAATGAGAAATTTATGATCCTAAGCAACATGAAATTAATTGTGGCTCAATAAACTTGAATACTAGATGGTTAAATAAACAACTCATCATTTGGAAGTCTAGCTAGCTAATTTAAATATGATACGTCCTTCGACCAAAATTGATCCTTCCTCCTCAAGGAAATGGTATTTTTGAAACTCAAACTTAATTAGGCTATTGAATGAATTAGTAGGGCATTAATTAAATTTCGAAGACCAAAAATGTTATCTTAGTTTACTTTTGGTACCAAAAACTCTATAGATTGAGACACTTGGTAGGCTTCTCATTCACCTAAGCTAAAAAAGAACTTCAAAATAAATGTATTCCGTGGAAGTAGATTCATTAATTGCTTAAATAATGCTTGATTTGAAAAAGGCTTGTTAATTGGTGGCAAAAATATCTAGTAATGAGATACTGTCTCCTGACTTTGTGTTTCCCACTAGTTTATTTTATTATTAATGATAAAACACTCATATATCCTACCTGCTACCTCACATATTATTTGCTAATTGGTCAATTCAACTAATAATCAACACTACTATTTTACAATAATGTTTCACAAGGCCCCCTCCTTCATTTTCCAAGTAAAAGATTTTTACTATCTTTTTATCGTTTTAAAAAATATTTACACATTAACTTTATTAAATTCATTCTCGGTAAATCTAATTATTAGAACAGATTCGGGACGATAGAAATTTGAACTAGGCGATTTTTATGTGTCGCGAAACAAAAATTTGATCATTTTGTGACTTGCAATTTTTAGACTACGATCTAGATATTTCTTATGAACAAATTGAAAATCGTACGAGAAAATATTAGACTAAAGTCTAAAATTCTCTCTAAGTTGTTAAATATTAGACGAAATGAACAAATATTAGACTTTGAGACACACTCTTTTCCATCTCATTCTTCTTTTCTCATCTACTCATCCATAATTTGTGCCCTTTTAAACTCAAGATTAGACAGAATGCAAAGAGACATAGAACATAACTTTTGTCACACACAAATACAAGCAATATGTCATGAACATTATTGTTGGGCAATTAAACCTTGTTAAATATCATGAGACGTACGTAGTGAAAAAAAAAAAAAAAAACTTGTCATTTCCATAAGTTGAATTGCCTCCACCACCATTGCATTTAATAAGGACCAGTCCGTATTAGCAACAACCCCAACCAATTTTATTTTTTTTTAAAAAAAAACCATGTACCATGCATGATGCATTATCTGTATGTCCATATTAATAAACTTGATGATTGTAAAATTAAATTTCAAAAAGAGAAAAATAACAGTACACTATGAATTCTTGATTTCTAAAATATCATGGTGAAGTAATTAAAATTGAGTAATATTTTCAAAGTTTATAGAGAATAATGCAAAACTATATTTGGAGAAGAGGGGGTATTGTCCTTGAAGCTTGAAGGTATTTTTCAATCAGCACACGTGGGTCGTGGGACATAATGTTTTCACACAATAAAAAGAAGAGAATCCTTCCCTATTTTTTCTCCTTTGGTTTTTCTTTTTTCTACTACTATTTCTTTTCCTTCTTTATCTTGTCTTGTCCAACCTCTTTCTTTCTTTTCTTTTTTTCTTGCTTTTATTTAAGGTAACCAAAGTATGATTAACCGTTATATATCATGCTTCAACTTCACGAGTGAAGATCATAACCAAGATCTCGTGTAATTAACTCTCCATTCCCTTTAACAACATACTCCCTATATTCAGTGGCGGATTCAGAATTTAAAGATTGTCGGTGCTTAAAAAATTAAAAAACTGAAAAAATAAATTAAAAAAAAAACACCTCAACAAAGTTCAAACTCGAGGCACCCCTTTCAGTGGAGAACCTTAAGATCAGCCTAAATGTCACTGCACCCAATCAACTTTTTATTTTAGTGGGTGCGTTCGTATGTTCTATACCTATTTTCATATATTTTGTTATAATTATACCTATTCTACGTCAAGTTTAATGGGTGCCGATCAACCCAAAATTTAATGTAGGTCTGCCACTGCCTATATTATGTCACAAGTGTGATCCAAAGACAATGATATTATACGTGATTTTATTCCTAACTACTCAACATTTAGTTGAGCGTATGAGTTTTGAAATATATTTATTTTTCATGCGTATATAATTTCGAGTAAAACATGATACATTCCATCCACAACGCCCATGACTTTATTATATACTATAGCGGCAGTGGCGGATCAAGGTTCAAAAATGTGGTAGTGCTCCAATACCCGTTAAAGTTGACGCAGAATAGGTATAATTATATAAAAATATACAAAATTTGGTATAAGATGAAAAAAAAATCACCCATGAAACCAAGAAAATAGTTGGGTGCTTTGATTTCCAAGCGGATCCTTAAAACTTGAGGTGTTAATATTTGTATTTGAACATCCCGAGCACCCACGATCCTTAAATTCTGAATCCGCCACTGTTAATAGAGGTAGGAGTTGCAAAGTAGCTATTGCTACATGTTCGGCTCCTAGTAATATTTTCTCAACTATTAACGTTAATTTACTCTTCTACTATAAAGAACTCAATCTTACCCGAAACAAATATATAAACAGAAAATTAGGAAAAAACAAACAAAAGAAAATGCGTATAGCAGTTAGAAGCTTAACAGTTTTGTTTTGCTTTTCCTGTCATTGTTCTAAATTCTTCAACTATTGTCCAAGTTACAATAAAAACCTAAGTCATGAGGTACTATACTTATTGTTAGAAAATTAATAAACTGAAAACAAATTGTTGGAGAAAAGCTTGAGACGTTAGAACGATTTACATTAAAAAGGAATACTGCGCGTATACTGATTAGGGGTAAAACACAAACAATACTCTTGTACAGGGGTGGCTCAGGGTAAGGCGTAAAGCTTGCTTTTGGCCCCAAAAATTTTAATAATAAATTTTTTTATTTCAAATTCACTTAAAATAATAATAAAGATTGTGAAATACGTTTAAAAATATTATATATAAAAAGAAAGAATAAGTTGTCTAATTTTTATCAAAAGTATTTTAGAATTTTAAATTAAATAACTCAAATTTCATATTAATAAATAAACTTTAACAATAATATCTAAGTTAATGTATTGCAAATAAATGTCTAACATCTTATTCTCTAAAATCAATCCTTACTTTTCATTAGTAATCATATTAATATGTGAAGTTAAAGGTAATGTGTCTTTTAAAAATATCACACCAAAAAAACAACTAATATGTAAGAATAAAAAAAGATAATTTTAAATTATTACAATATTATTTTTGTATGTATGTGCATATATTTAAAACCTCTTGTTAAAACTTGTTTTAGGCCATTAATTTTATTGAGATGTTTTTGTCTTCATAGTTCAACAAAACACTACTTTGATACTTGCATGTAAATTTTTCTGAATTATTTCGTAGTGAACGAACGTTAATTTATATGGCAAATCAGGCATCTCCTCAAGAGATACTTTATTTCACAATCGGATATGTCCGTTTATTTGAATTTTAAATTCAAATGAAATTGATTTTCTATTATAAAAATAAAATAAAGTAATTAATTTAATATTTCGTCTGGCCGTGTTCAAGTTCCATGTTAGTTCATGTCTCTAAAAGTATTTGCTCTTTTTTTGATTTTTCATTCGGTGTCTGAAATGCGAGTAGGACCTGGAGATAGAGTTCTCTACCAAATATTTTTCGATATCACACATAAATAAATAAGATAGCAGTAAAGAAAATTTTTCTGTATACAAAATTTTGTTTATTCTTAGTCAAATACATAAAATGGTGAAGGACTTAATGATCCATAAAGTTGCTCTAAGCAACCTATAGTATTTCACTCCACAATTCCCTACTCATAACAAACTATTTAACACATTTATTAGTCAAATACATAAAATGGTGAAGGAATTAATGCTCCGTAAAGTTGCTCAACCTATATATATGTGTGTGGGATTTCACTCCACAATTCCCTACTCATAACAAACTATTTAACACATTGTTAAATGTATTATAGTTGTTGAACTCTTATGTTAATCAATGTTGAACAAAATTCACTGAAATTATAACATAAAATAGAGATTAACATATGCACTTCAATTAAATTTAAAGGAATAATGGTAATTAACTGGGGTCCCAAATGAAATTATTCCACAGCCATGTAATTAAGAAATTTAATATTAAGCTTTTATATTTGTTGCATGGTCTCTTTCTATTTTCCATTTTTTTCCGTAATATCTTCCTCTATGGTACATTAGTACAGCTAGCTTTCCCCCCTAAAGTTAGCTAATTAGGTCCACTGACCCCTCTTCGCTTAGGATAATTTTTTCACTTGGCATCAACACTTTTAAGTGGTTATCAGATAGGCCCACCCAAATTATTCTTTTTAAAAAATAGAAAACAAATCCGTACTATATTTTGTGGTTTTTTTGTTGATTATGTCTATATTAAAGGCCACACAAGGAACATTATAGATTTAAATGGTCGCTTATTTAATTTTGAAATGATATAATGGAGTAACTTTTAATTGGAGCACCAAGTATGAACTTTCACTAGAACGCGTCAAGAATTTATTTGTCAGACAAAAATTACTGTTACGAATCATTCATGCTTTTCTCGTTATATTGTCGGTCAGCTTAAACTTCACGCGTAGTATCTTTCTGTCTATTTTCACAATATCTTTATAATGTGCGTAAGATTGTGAGAATAACATCAAAACTTCACCCTTAAGCAAAAATTACCACCAAAGATTTTTTTTTTTTTTCAAATTATATGTATGTGGTATTTAGACTATACATCAACCAATCAAAGGGTGTAGAGACTATAGAAGAACTAAATCATGTGTAAAGACTATAGAAGAAGTGAAGAACTAAGTCATGTGCCTAGAGTAAAAAAAAAAAGAGTTACCACTTACCATTAATAAGTTAAATATCGTACACTTGTTTTAGTTGTATGGATACTATTGTTTACACTTCTAATACAATTTTGATAATGAAGTGATGCACTATTGCCAATCGAATTTAACAAAAAATTAGTATGTTGTCCAATTCTGTTAATTTTTCAATTATGATTTTTTTTTTTTACATACGCCATTTCATTTCCTCAGGAGGATCAATAGTGTTTTCACCTATTCTTTCAGAGTGACTCAAACCTTCTAATTATGATTTTAAGAGATATTGATGTTGTCTTATCCAATTATTAATTTCAAATAAGAATATATGATGATCTAATACATTCTGATAAACGAAATTTAAACGTATTATCAATCAATAACCGAATATTATGATATAAAGTATCGTATTTTGCTCCTCTCAATTAATTACAAGTTCTTATTTATCCACCCTTAAAGGTTGGTTATCCTATTAGGACCATCAAATCAAGTGCCAAATCACTTAATATATAGAGGAATATTAGTGGATTGAAAAGAGAAAATAATACAAGTGGATATTCAGAGAAGATATGAAATGACACACACCTTTAATAACACTAATGCTAAAGTCTTTAATTTTTCAAAATCCCATAATAAAAATATATATATGGGGGGCCTTGCCAATTCACGTGAAAGGGTCCTACCCTCTTCTCCAATTGTCTCTTAGTGCAAATTGTGGTGAAGGCCCACTAATATTCATTGTGAAAATTCACTCTGCTTGAGGTCAATTATTGATAGTTAGATCCTCCTTAAATTTTTATTTATTTAGTTATTTCTAGTTCAATTTTTGGAGGAAAAAAAAAAAAAATAGCCCGGTGCACTAAGCTCCCTCTATGCGTGGAGTATGGGGAGGGGCCCAAACACAAGGATCTATTATGTGTAGCCTCATCTTACATTTCTGCAAGTGGTTGTTTTCAAAGTTTGAACCCGTGACCTCCCGCAGTGACGGAGCCACAGCCGACGAAGGGTGGTCAGATGAACACCCTTTGTCGAAAAATTTTTTCGAATATACAAGTTAAATATAGATATTTATGGTTATGTACATGTTGTTGCACACCCTTGACAAGCTAAAGAAGCATAGTCTAATGGTCAAGAGTGTGCATTTCCGCATCAACAACCCAGGTTTGAACATTGACAGGTGCAGCAGTGCTTTATTTTCTTTGTTTTTTTAAACAGTTCTTTGCCCAAGGAAAAATATGAACACCCTTAATCAAAAGTCTGGCTCCGCCACTGACCTCCCGTAGAATTGATTAAATCCTTTTTCTTTGAGTTCATTCCTTATACTCATGACACACATGTAAAAAAAGTGATGACGAGGTTGAATTTGAAACTTTTGAATCCAAATATATGCAGCTGATGAGGTATAATTTTCTCTCTAATATGTAGTCTAGTTTTATATGTATAGAAATGACAAATAAACTTTAGGATGAAAAGAAAACTTGACCAAAAGTAGATAGATAGAATGAGTGATATATATATAAAGCTGCCAAAATTAGAAAGATGTATCAACTTTTTGAGATCTTCATGTAGCCAAAATGGGAGTAAGTAGTTGTCCACCTTGACCAAAGTTGTTTACCTAAGACACCAGCAAACAATCATGGGGAAAAAGCCCATTTACTGATAAACCTCTGTTGCATCCATCTTTGCATGCAAACTTTAGTTTTATAGGCCCAATATAGCACGTCATTATGTGACCTTGTACTGAAAATGTACAACAGTATTCGGATCGATTGAAATTTTCTGTATAATTAATATTTACATCAAATCAATAAATACTTCTTTTATTGTAAAATAAATGTTATTTTAGTAAAAAAAACAAAAATACTTTCAAAATAAGTGTCAATTAAGGAATTCAAGGCAAATTTTTTATGTTTTTCCAACTATAATCTTATACTACTCCATCTTCTTAATAATATTCAATTGTAAAGAAAAATTTAATTGAATATGAATAATTTAGTAAATAAAACACATTATATTATTGATTTAGCAATGAAGGTGAGTTTTGCTAAGGTGACCCTTTTTTGAGATGAGAGGAGTATTTATTATGTATTTGCATGTAGACTTTGTTAGCAAGGCGGAGCCAACATCTTAAATAAGGAGATTCAAAATCGAAAAATATAGACAAAAGAACTAGTCATAGGAGGTTCAACTTCTGCTATATATACATGAAAAATAATTTTAAGCTTGTATAAATAGTATAATTTTCACCAAAGTAAATTCGAATGAACTCCCTCACTATTAGCTAGCTCCACCCCTCTGTATGTTAGTAGTACCATATAGATAGGTGGGATGATAATTTGTCTCCTTTTATTTTTTAGTTTTCTTATTCAAACTAACGGTGGAGAGAGAGGTATAGACCCCAACTTGTAGATTTCACATTCAAAGATTATGTATAAGAGGTGACATTTTGTCCAAACCTCCTTGAGATCCAATGAGGTGAAGTCATGAAGAGCTCATCCTTGTGAAGACTATGCCCTATACTAAAATAGCCAGAATAAAAGTTTTATAGAGAAAAAAGATGACGAATAGAGAGGCTAAACATCAATTAGTTTGTACAAAACTACATTGACCTTTGATATATATGTCTAATTCTAATACATGGAAGACCTATTTGATTTATGTTGTTTTCTTTCATGATCTTAGACAATTTTCAGTTCTTGAACTGATTTTTAAGATCGAGGTAGGCAAAATGTCCATTTATTTTTATTATGATATTAGAATCAAGCTCCTATTCTAGTTTCAATCGATATTAAGCCTTCGTATTATCTTATCCATACTCTATTAGTCAAGTGTCAATCCAAGTGTGTAAGGGGTGTTAGTAGTTCCACATCGACAAGCGAGATGACAATTTATCACCTTATATGATCTTGAAAAAATCTCACTGACTTCTTGGGTGACTTTTGGGATCAAGTCAGGTCAAAGGTTCACTTGTTCTCATTTGTCGGTGCTTAACCAATATGTATTCCAATTTATCACCTATTTGTATTAAACTAAAATCGTTTACCTGCATGTATGATTATAATCAACATTGGATCCTCCCTTACTCTAAGCAAAGTTTGGAGTGCACATCCCTTTGGTCCACCCTATACCAAGCCTCGAGGCACTGGCAATCCTTGCTTAGGCTTCTTGGCAAATTGTCCGGAAGAAATATTTTAGGCTTAAATTATTTTTGGGTAGTTAGAATACTTTTTGAAGGGAAAAAGATATATTAATTTCACGATCAACGTCACAAGAAAATACTACAGGTTCGCTTGACAGAGGGAAGGGGAAACGATGGAGGAGATTGCAAGGTTGAGAATCGAACCCTCACCGACTAGGTAAAAATTAAGGTAGCCAATGAACTGAGTTACTAGAATTCCCCCTTTTTCTCAGTTTCAATATCCTTTGAAACCACGATCCATGACTTTACTAGTATCTGACAAGATTTTGGCAAAAATGTTTATGTACAAATAATATTTTTATGTATGTTTGTAATGCTTATCTGACAGACAAAAAAATGTTTAGACGATTATAATAACCTTATCTATGTTGAGATCTTGATGGAGCCAACATGGGAGGAGTTATCCATCTTTATCAAAGCCCCTACCTCATGTACAACCAAGCACTTTGAGGCGTAATAGCCCAAATGTTTTAATCTTTGTTGCACCTATACTTGCATTCACTTAGTTTTATAATCACTAGTGAAATGTTCCCCCACTCCTTCAACCTTGAAATAGTCGACATTTGATGCTCCCCTGCATGTTAGCAGATTTAGTGGTGCTCCATCCAATCAAGGCTCGAGGCCCTGAATTTAGTCCCCGGGAGCTTGAATTTTATGTAAGACTACAACCGATAACATTTCTGAAGAACCAAACAAGAAGTGGAAGGTGTCATGATAATTCAAAAAAGAAGAGTCTGAAGATGCCAATCCTGTTAAGATCTTGATGATTAGCCAAGCAAAATGCCCTCAAGAAAGCGAGAAGGGGATGTGCAAATTTTGGTAAGATTGCAAGCATCTCATCAGAACCACATATGCATACCATTCAAGTCGCGGGGATTTAAGGAGAAAACAAACGAACTAGAAACCAAATATACAACCGCACACTACAGTCACCAAAATAAGAAATGTAATCTGTACCTTGCACAGGGATCGACATGGGTTTGTTCTATCTGCCAAACTTTTGCAATGTGATTTACTAGTGACCCCTTCGCAGAAAAAAATATGGGGGTGGGGCGGGGTGGGGGGGTTGGAGAATGAATGTCACAGTAACCTTGTTGATGCACCATTGACTGATTATTCATGGAGTACCAAACAAAATGCTGAAAAGGCAACCATTGATTTCAATAAAGAAATTTTAAGGTTGTAATTTAAATATGCTAATCGAAAAGGCTAATTAACTACAAGTACCAAACTATTCCTGCTCAAAAAAGTCATAATCAGTTAAATTAGGGTCATCATTAGACAAGCACTTGGAGATAAACTAGAGTCACCGACTGGATTGCCCCATGATACTCCGTAATCTCGCAATTCTGGTTCTTTTTAATTGCTCTTTCGCCAAAGAGCTAGCTATAGACATCTGCAACATTTTAAAAAAGTAGCAATTAGACAGTAAAATATAGTCATAGAACAGGCAATCATTCAATCATCTGTCACTACTAAATGTGACACTAAATGTTTTCATACTCTATGACAAACAGATCCTTCTTAAAATACTTTTGAATGGGATAAAGATTCTCTACAATAACTAGAAAAGGAAACTAGTATCCTCTTTTTGTGCAAACTGCAAAAAGATCTGCTATTACTAGTCATCATATAACCAAAGGCTATTGTTAATGGTATTGAATCAAAAAGTAAAAGAATGCAATGTTCTCGTAGTAAAAGAATGCAATGTTCTCGTAAAATTATCTCACACTTCCATAATCTGGAGTTATGGACAGATGATGGTATTTTATCATTTTGGAATAATGGTTACTAGGATTTCAATTACAAGCTAGTCTGTGAAATACTGGTAGAAATTTTAGCATCAACACTTCTAGGCTTGCAGATATCTATAGCCATTAATCAATAAAAATAAATAAATAAATACTGATAGAAAATGCCTTTAGGTTGTCCACCACCTCGAAAGCTATCTACAACACCCTTCCTCATATGCAAGTTCAGAACATTCTTACTTAAATGCATGAAGATGCAATCCTAGACATGTTGCTCGGACTCTTCAGAAATGTCATCAGGTGCATGTCAGATCCTCCAAAAGTAGTGCATTTTTGAAGGATCCGACACTGGTGCAACAACATTTTTAGATAGTACGAGCAACTTAGATTATTCTTAGTGGTTCAGACCCCAACATTGGAAACCAAAATTAATTACGGCAGAAGAGAAAAGGAGTAACCATCTCAACAAAAAAAAACTGTAAAGAGGGAGAGGGTTACATTCCCGCTCCAAGTTAAACATGTAAATCAGCAAACGCCCCTAAAAATGTCTAAAAAATGTAGATGCACATAAAATTTTTAATAGAAGTTCCACTATTATGGCATGAAAAATAGCATGTCATCATTAAATATCATCTTAGTATCCCACAAATAAGTCTCTCATAGCTCAAGACCAATTAGAAAGTGAAACCATTGCTTAGAGAACTGCTTTACAAATATTTCATTCCTACAACAGATATTCAGTGGTTTGGCAACAATGTTTCTAGGCTTCTAGCAACTATTAGCATCAGAAAGTGTACCAATACGTAACCAGTAGAAGTTCAAAACCCTGCTCCACACACAAATCAGCAAATTCTCATGCAAAATTCACAGCTCAACAAAATAAGCAACAAACAAACAATAAGCAGCTATTCACATGAGTATTTAGAATCAAGAGATCAAAAACCAACATGACAGTTCAGAGCTAATTTTCAGCTTCCACAGAAAGATGTAATGGATGAGGATCCATCTAGAAATTAAATAAATCAAGGTTGTGACATTTTATCCCATAATCAAATACTCAGTATAAAATAAAGAATTGCAAAACACACAACAACTAATAAAAAACAAGCCACAATGATAATCAACACGAAACTTCAGGAGTTGTTGCTGCTGGATATTTATAACAATAGCCAATAAATAAAAATCAATCAACTAGTTTCAACTAAGAGATGATATTGATCTTTTGTAGTTTCTACACTAGGGGTAGCTCATGGGTGAAGCTAGATTACAACAACAACAAAAAACCCAGTGTAATCCCACACGGTGGGGTCTGGGGAGGGTAAAATGTACGCAGTCCATACCACTACCTCCGGAGAGGTAGAAAGGCTGTTTCCGATAGACCCCGGCTCAAGACAAAGAATAATAAACAAATGCATAATAAAGCATGCAACAAGATGGAATAACAGAAATAAGATGGAATAGCAGATAAGACACCCACACAGTAATACCCTATACTAACGAACCAAAGGCACCCCCACCCCAAAGCTCACCTAACTACTAGCTATGACCCACCCCCAGGCACGAGCCTTTTATCCTAATTCGCGTCCTCCACACCCACGGGTGAAGCTAGATTATTAAATTAAAAACAACAAGTGTATAAATATAAAAAAGACAACTCCAACCAAGCAACCCTCATGCTAAAACCCTCTTATTAAAATTTTGCTTTAAGCCACTAATTTTATTGAGACGACCTTGTTCCTCTTACCAATTAGTTAGTAGTCCTAAAACCCTCTTATTAAAATTTTGCTTTAAGCCACTAATTTTATTGAGACGACCTTGTTCCTCTTACCAATTAGTTAGTAGTCCTCTAACCAACTAGTTAGTAACTACATAGTTTCCCTTGATTTAGCCCAGATTGTAGACCATTCATAACAAATCTCCTCCATTTTATACTTAGTTTAACACATTGTTTTTCGCAACTTAAATCATTCAAATATCATTCCTACATTCATTCGTGAAGGTTGGATGGAAATACTTTTTTACCTATTTCTCTATCATTATATAATACTAACAGACGATTGCATTTAGATTATTAATGAGGAATTAGTAACTTCTCGAGTAACATCTTATACTGTTCTCCACATATCTACTTGCGTAATTTGTACATTTCTAATTTTGTTCAATCATGTTACATCCATCTTCAAAAAGAACATAATATTAACAACAATATCACAATAAGACGAGGAATTCACAAACTATAACATTGAACACATTTATCACTAGTACATATACGCATGCTAAGCGGAAAAGTTCTGATCTTTCGCATCAATAAATAGAAAAAACAGCAAATAGCTTCATGAGAGATCAAAAAGGTGTAAGCTTTATACCATCAGAGCCAGACCGCTTAGTATGCTTAATCCTTTCAAGCTGAACTTGTGTATCCATAAACAACTGCATCCTTTGAACCTCCAAATCCTTAGCAAACTGCATTCTCTGCTTCTCCAGCTCCACCATTTGTCTCTGTTTCATCCCTTCAACTCTCTCATATATCTCCCCAAACCTCTCTATCGCCTTCGCCAGCCTCCTTATCCCATCATCTTCCCTACCCTCCTCATCCATCTCCTCCATATCCTCCTCCTCCTCCTCATCATCATCATCACAATCCTCTTCCCCTCCTGCTGCCGCCGCCGCAGCAGCTACCGCAGAATAATTCCTCCTGAAAGACGAATCATCAAAAGCCGGCAACTGCCGCTTCTGAGGCAACGGCACAACCGGTGTCACCACCGGTGATCTCCGATAAGGCAAAGGCACTCCCATAGGCGGAGACGATAACGGTAATGGAGACGCCATTACAGGCGTAACTTTCTTATCAGAGTTTCCAATCAACAGATCAAGCCTTTCGAAGAAAGGCCAGGATGACTTTAGGGTTCCGTTAGACTCAATAATCTTCGCCTTCTCAACTTTATACTTTTTCTTCAACGTATCAATCCGATTCTTACATTGAATATCCGTTCTCCAGCTTTTCTTCGTATGACCATGAAGAGCATTAACAGAATCAGACACAAATTGCCAATCCTTTTGACGGAGATTTCCACGGTTCAATTCCATATAACGTCGTCCCCAAGCATCAACAAGCGTCCATGTAGCTTGCTCGCTCCAACAATCCTCACGGAATGGCAATGGCCTTGACGGCGCTGTTACCTGTGGGGAGAATTCGGTAATTTCACCCATTGATTTAGAAAAAAGGAAGAAGAAGATGAAGAGAGGATGATCGTGTCGGGAAGAAAGAGGAAAGGGTTAGTAAAAAGGATAATCGCCGACTGGGAAAAGCGCGTGAAGCGCATGAGTAGGAGAGTGTACGGAGATGATGACATAAGAAAAGGGTGAAGTCGCCGGGAATGGCGCGTGAAGTTAGTACCGGATTAATTAAGGTAGTAAACCGGACGGAATTGACGAGTGAATTGCCTTTGCGTTACGCAATTAATTACGTAATACTTTTTTCAATATTCGGGTAAAGGGTATATGTTGGGTGTGCACGGAGAAATGGGTGATGAGGAGGCAAAAAATCTCAATCGGGTCAAATTTTGCAGGTTGTTAACTTTATTTATTTTTTTTTTTTTGGGTAAATGCAGGTTGTTAACTAATCTTGCTATATTATTATTTTATTCCTAATTTTGAAAATATTTTTTTTTTACGAGTGAATAAAATAAATAAAGCAATGCCTTGTAAAAAGATGATACAAGACCAATATTAATCCTAACTACGTACTGATTAATGAAAAGGTCAAACTATTCGTGTCTCTCCCACGTAAAAAGCACTACTACTCCGCTATCGTTTTATACTATTTCTCAATTTTTATATCATTTTATTTAGAGTCATGTATTTAGTAAATTAAAAGTGTGATATATCGTATTTAATCACCTCTCTTTAGTTCTGGTATGTCATGTTTAATCACCCCTCTTTAGTTCTTTTTTGACCTACTTACCTCTCTTAAAACTTCTTATAGTGATCCACACCTCCTAATTGCTAGTGCATTCACGCACCTCTTCTTCGCATGTTTAAACTGTTTCGGTTTTATTTTCCTCATTTTGTCTATCACGAAGGTCACTCTTGCTCTGTCATGTATATTTTCATTCTTGAGTTTTCTTCTTCTAGTATATTCATGCATTCACCCAAGCCATATTCATCTCTGCTACCTTCATCTTCTAAACGTGCGTTCTTAATTGTCCGACACTTTTCTCCATACAAAGACCTTCTATTTTACTCTCTTCATTCTAAAATAAGTGTCTCCTTAGTAAATATCATGTCCATTAACAAATTCATATATACAATGTGTAGTTTACTAAACTACTCTATTTATAAATGCCTTTTGTAAATTAAACACTATAAATAAAATGGAGTATTAGGGTATAGTTGAAATATTATCGTGAATTTCTAAATTAACACTTTTTAGCAAATAAAAAAACTTTGTTAGCATGACACTTATTTGCTTCTTCAACCATATATTTATCTAACCTCTCCGTCACCTTTGAAAGTTAGAAACTAATAAGCGGTAAAAACTTACACGCACTCGATCTAAGCAGTAAGGCTATAAGTTTGGCTTCCCAATTTCCTCGAACCCAAACATACATATGGCTCAAAACTTTGTGGGCTAAGCCCAACTAAGGCCCACCTCCATTGGGCTACTTGAGAGTCACACTCCTGCCAACACACAACTCGAACTAATTTACGCAAATGGCCCTTTAAGCCAGATTTTGTTCCTATTTTTTAAAATATTGTGCAAATATAAACAAGATTATGGGTTACAATCTTTTAATATTTTCTCATAATATTTTGATTTATTCAAAGGGGATCTTTAGACCGTGGTCTAAAAGTTCACAAGTTAATAGAGAAAACTTAGTTACTGTAAACACGTAATTTTTTATCCTCCCTAAATTTTAACTTGTTTATCGATATTAAATATTTTATATTTATATTTTTAATCATATATTATTTTGATTATTATTTTTATTTTTAATAATTTTTTTTAGCTAAAAATAAATAATTAAGTAAAGTTAATTTTGAGATATTTATTTTATTTTTATTTTTATTCTAATTTTTAAAATAAATATATGTATTTTCCTTTTAAAATTGTAATAAATAAACCAATAGTTTTAGTATTGTTTTATTATATTTTTTTTATATATTTATAATTTTTTATTATATTTTGTTAAATATAAAATTAATTACATATTATTATATTTATTATTATTATTATTATTACTAATATTTTATATATATATATATGTATATACAAAATAAAAATAATTTTTTTTTAAAAATATAATAAAACAAAAAGGAAAAAAAACTCCCCTTATTTGTTTTTAACCATTCCCCCCAAAGAACCCCACTATAAAAAGGATTCCCACCCCATAACAAAAAAAAAACGGACATTCTACATATTACAGACATCAGAAAAATTCAGACAGAGTAAAAGAGTGTGAGGAAAACATTCACAAACATTAGTAAAAAGGAGAAAAATAGCGTGAGGAAAACATTCACAAACATCAGTAAAAGGAGAAAAATTTGGAATTTTGTTAAATTTTCGGTAACGGCTTCTTGCTTCGTCACAGGTTTTATTCAATTATGTAATATTATTTTGTTATTTTTATTACGAATTAGTATGAATAAAAATTGTTCAAATGATCTTATATATTATTCGATATGAGAAGTGGATTGATTAAGTGAATTCTGTTATTATATGTTATACTATTAAGTTACTGAATATTTTATGATATATGCTGTTTACACATCACATACTACACAGATTTATACATATACTATATATTCAGACACATATTAATTTTATGTTTCAATGAACTCATAGGCAGACACCAACATCTTACAGTAAATAGAAAAATACGCACACACAATGAAAGACTAGAGGATGAAAACGAGTAAAAATTAGATAGAAATTGAAGAAGAAAAACCAAGAGTAAAATCAGTGAATAAGAAAAAATGATAGTTCCTAAATTTCCCGACGAGAAACTTGCCAGAATCTCGTCGGAAAACACTCCAAATGAGATCTGCCGCTATTGCCCCTCTTCCTTTCTCGCAACCTCACCGGCGAACTAGCCTAACCGCTACACCGCCACCATCCCTCTCACCTCGCCGGCGTTGCCTCTTCCCTCTTCTCTTTCCCCGCCGCACCAGCCGACCCCGTTTGCTTTAGATCTGATGGAGAACCACCGGAAAATAATCCCAACCAGCCAACAACTCGCTTCATCCAAGGCAGCAAAATTGCCGCCGGCCATGCGAAACCGGTTCAAATATTATCGAATCCGGTCATCGCCGATGAACGGCCATCTCCGTCAGAAAAGGATACTACTCGTTCCTTTAGTTCTCAAAAACAAAAAGTTGAAAAAGTTTTATACATATGTTTATTTTAAAGATAATATATATTTAACTTTAGTCATTTAATATTACAAATAATTTAATCCCAATCTTCCTTTTTGATGATCCTAATAATATTAATGTCACGTGATTTGATACAATTTACTATTAAAATATTAATTTTAAATAGTTTTTAAGGAATTTGTCTTTTGCTTTCATTAAAAATTATCTTAATCTTTGTCATTATCAACTTGTAATTAAATATGACATTAGTTTGAATTCTTATTATTTTAATAATTGTATTTTACTAAGATTTATATATCATTATTTTTTTTCTATATTAATTGTGTTCAAATTAAATTACTGGAATTTTTATGCCTAATTTGTTTTATAAAAATATAATTTAGGTTAAAATAAATTTAAGGAGATTAAAAATTTTGAGGTAATATTAAATGTAGTATAATGTAGATAGATTTGTTTATTTTATTTATTTTATTATTTTATTTAATAAAATTTGACAAATATTTATTAAATTAATTAATTTTGTATTTATTTATTTATTTTATTTTATTTATTTATTTTATTTATTAAGAATAAATATTTCTTCGAATAAATAAAATTATTTCGAGTTTATAAAAGACAATTTAATACTTTTAACGTTAGATAGATTCTTACGTTTTAAAATATTTGTCTCAATTAAGAATGCGACATACGCATCTTTTTGATACATTTTTAAATTTCAAGGATGCAATAATGCACCTTGACAAATATTTTTCTAAAATTAACTTTCATCGATTTATGAGCGATTTTAGGCCTTAACATAATTTATCAAAATAATTTAAGTCAAGATAAGTCAATAAAAGCGACCGTGCTAGAACCACGGGACTCGAGGGATTCCTCACACCTTTCCTTTGGTCAACAGAATCCCTTACCCGGTCTTCTGTTTTCGCAGACCAATAAAAGAGTCATATCCTTTTGATTAGGGATTCAAAAAGCTGACTTGGAACACCATAACTCAATTCCAAGTGGCGAATCTGTAAATAAAATAATCCCTATTCAATACCGTCACTTTAATTGGAAAACCTCTTCGACCTCGAATCCTCCGAGCGAAAAAAGGGTGTGACATCTCTGGCGACTCCGCTGGGGACTTAATAAGAATTCGAGCCTTTTATATTGACTTATACCTGCTTTAATTATTGTTGATATTGTGTTTGTTGGCCTTATGTGCTACTTGTTGCTCATTTATTGCTTTGATATTATTTGAACTGTATTATATATTGTCTTCTCTCGCGTACCCCGTCTGAGTCTCTGAAATTGAATAGAGGAAATGCAGCATATGCATCCCACCTTCTTTTTGAGATAGCCGAAGTGTCAAGGCACCTGGTGAAGGATATAGTCACACATGTTAGGCGGGGTTCGGATCGGCAACGAAGGCGGTGTTGTCCTGCTACCGACCAAGTTGTCCCTCTCCGGCTCGAGTGTTCGCTCGGGTAAGCTAGTCTAGAAACCTATCCCTATTAGGCATAAACTTAGAAGAATTGAAAACTCAGAATCTGGTTATCCCTATTAGGTACCGCTTTATTTGCATCATATGCATTTGACTTAGCGGGACTCGGCACAGGGGCCGAATTTGTCTAGGACTGGTGACCTAATTTATAAAGACCAACATGTGCATCCTACGTGCTCTTTGATAATTGCTTGGAAGACTATTTATTTGTTGACTGGATTTAGGCAATTTTAAAATGTGAGAGATTAATTTATCCTCAAATTTAGTTAATCATTTTTGAAAGATTTTTTTTTTTAAAAAAAATAATAAAGAAATTTTTTAAATATACAGCAACATAGTTTTTACAATCTTCATGAACTACGAGGTTCTGATTTTCACTTTTTGTGAGATACGTAGGAAGTTCTACCCAGGATACGATCATTTATTTGTAAAATAATAATAATATATTTATTCACAGATTTATCGAAGGATATTTTTAGAAAAATAATAAAAATAATAATAATAAGAAATATGATTGTTTTCATGAATATTATTATCTTTATTTTACTTTTCATTCTTATTTTCAAAATTAATTTTAACATAAAAATCATAATAGCCTGAACCTTTAGAGGTCGTGAGATGAATTTTTGCAATGTAATAAAATATGTAAACATATATTTTAACAGTCCTGATCCTTTAGGGGTCGTGAGGTTGAAATTTTATGCAACTTCATGCATAAAACAATCATTCTTCTTTTTCTTTATTTCTAAGTCATTTTATTTTATTTTTGTTCTTTTAAGTATACTTAGGAGTATTGTCTTCAAACATATAGTTTAAATTTGTCTCGAGGTCTGTTATTGCAAAATTTTTAAAAGAGTCAATTTAAATAAATGATTTTCCAAAAAATATTATCAGTCATATTTCTCTTACTTTGATAAAATTGTTCTTTACAACTAAGTCTCAATAGTGGTCGCATTAGGTCTCACGAGTCAAGATTAAATTTTTTCAAAATTAATAAGTTAAGTTCTGCCTAAGTCTAGACATTTATTAATCTCACGTTCTTATCAATAGGTATAAAATGTCTCCTCCAGTTCGTGAAAAGCGTCAAAAGAGAAAGAGGAATGGGAGTGTACCACTTCAGGTTGTTGATGAAATCCCTCTGCAGCTTTGGTTATGGTGGAATGCAATGGAAACATTCGATTATGACGAGATATATAAGTATTTGGGTTTTTTGACGAGTATCATGAGAATCAACCCTAATAGGGAAGTGATTGTTGCATTACTGAATTTCTGGGACCCGAGGAATAATGTATTCCGCTTTTCAAATTTTGAGTTGACACCGACTTTAGAGGAAATAACGGGCTATGTTGGATATGGGGATATGCATCGGAAGAAACTTATAGCCCCAAGACTTATTTCGATAAACAGATTTTGCAAGCTCATGAACATACAGAATACAAAAGAAGAATCAATGAAAAAAGGTTGGGTTTTCTTGCAGTTTTTTTATGACAGATACGAAAGGCAAGAGGGGTTTGAAAAGTATGGTAAACAACTTTGTAATAAAGGGAGTTTTGAGGCTTGGAAAATTCACAGACGATTTGTATTCATGGTAGCCTTTTTAGGCACTATGGTCTTCCCAAGAAGAGAAGCAAAAATTAATATTCGTTTAGCAGGAGTGGTACAGATACTGATTAAGAAATATTACACTATGGTACCAATGATCCTAGCTGATATTTACCATACTCTGACTATTTGTCAGAAGGGAAAGAGTTTTTTGAGGGATGTAATATCTTGTTACAGATGTAGATTATGGAGCATCTTTATCAACGTCCTACAATGATAAGGTTCGATCCCGAGAGATTTAATCGCATCAACGATTACGAGGAAAGGATGGAGAAATATAAATGTCCAAAAGAAATTGGAGATTGGGTTAATCTTTTTCGTTCTTTGACGGCAGGTAAAATCACTTGAAATCTCCATTGGTTCCCTTGGAGTCAAGTCATACATAGTTCTGTCATTCGTCCGTTCTTGTTATTAATGGGTATTGGAGATGTTCAACCGTATGTTCCATTGAGGGTTCTACGTCAGCTAGGTAGGCGTCAAATAATTCTCATAACGGAAAACATGACTGAGTTTGTATTTGAGGTCAGACCAGAGATTCCACTTCCAGAAGATTTGGCCCAGCAGATTTGGGAGGTTGCCGTATTATGGGGATTGAAACGATGGTCATAGAGTGTGAGAAAGGAGAAGTGCACCTAGATTACCATGAATGGTTTGAAGAACAGTCGAGTGCGCCAGTCATACCAGAAAGATCGGTTAGAGGACCTATAGATCAGAAAGTTACAATCAGGATAGGAATTGAGAGAGATATGCGAGAACATCATGAGGTCAATCAAGCTTTGAGAGAAGAATTAGAGCATCCCAGGGCAAAAATAGACGAACAACAAAGGAAATTTGCTAAAGAGAAAGCTAAGTCAGCAGATATTGAGGTTGCACTTCGGGGACAAATCAAGTTTGCTACCACTGGGGGGTTACACATGCTAGAACTTGCCGCATCTCACCTACAACAACTGTAAGAAGTTGAAAAGAATATGCAAGAAGAATTTGATCGAGAGAGATCTCAGTAGATCCGTGAAAGAGGAATATTGCGAGAACAGTTGGAGGTTGCTTCTGCTCGTGAACAAAGTATAAGAGAGATGGTTGATTTCTAAGATCGATAGGCCCACGAATGGGATCAGGCCTTCAGTTCTCTTTGAGGAAAGGTCCTTCGTGTAGCACAGGATACTGCTAGAATGGGTTTGGATTATCAGCAATTGGATCGTGAGGACTTTTTGGCACAAGTACCAGCTTTCGCAAAGCGTCTCACTACTCCATTGGAGGACATGTACTTGAGCTTAGGAGGACATATTAAGACGAAGTCTCCTTGAATAGATAGTTGTTTTCTTTGTCATAGTTTTTCTTTTTCTGTTTTAAAACTTATTGTTTAGATGTTATGTCTTTTAGTTTTCAGATGTTAGTTAGTAGGTTTTACTTTAGGAGTTGGGTCAGTTATTTTGTCGTATTTATATTATAGAATGTAATGAAGTTGACTATTTATTTCTATATATATTACATATGTTTTGCTTCACTTACTTTAAATATTTCCTTCAATAAAAAAAAAGACAAAACAATTTTGCTAAATTCCTCCCGAACTATGCAAGTCTGATTCATGTCCTGGCATGATACGTAGGCAACGCTCCAAAGGGTCCGATCATAACTTTTGAAAAAATATATGCCTAAAAAAGTCGGGATGAAACACAAAGCTTCCATGATAGGTTAGAAAATGCATATAGAAGCATGACATATAACGTGGCATTATAATGTGTTAAATATATAACACTCACCCGTTTGCTACTTGGTAACAGAAAGATAAAGTAATTGGTGGTTGGTTTATGGTTTAAACTGGCATCACATTCGTATTACACCAGATACAAGGGTAAATGACGAATAACCCATAGAGAAGGTATAGGGTCTGACAGTGAAGAAGAGCAGAATCAGTTGATTTCGCAGGAAATAACATTAATGGAAGAAATAAAGTCATTGAAACAACAGATGGAGGAGATGTACCAATCTTGGTTGAATGGACAAGCCCCGCCTTCTTCAATTCCTGGACTTTCGACTTCAAATGATCCAAATTCTGACCCAGATCAAACTAGTGATCCATTCTACCCACCAGGATTTGGCCCATTTGTTAATATGTATGGTGTTGCTGGTACTTCTACCATGCATTTGCCAAATCCATCTGTCGCAAATAACCCACTTTTTAATTGACAGTACCAAAGAATATGGGGAAACTAAGTCATGATATGTTATATCCTCCTGAAATGACTTTCAAATCCCAAAATCCACCTTATCATGTTCACCAACATGATACTTCTATCGTGATTGAGAAGATTGCTAAGAATGAGGAACAGAAGGAGATGACTAGAAAAGTTAGAAGCCTGGAGCAGAGTATAAGAAATATGCAAGGATTAGGTGGACCAAAAAGTGTTTCATACAAGGATTTATGTATGTTTCCTGATGTCCATTTGTCGATAGGATTCAAAATGCCAAAATTTGACAATTAATTAAGGGGAGAAGGAGGAAAAAAAGAATTATTGATGGCTTACTTTGGAGAAAGACTTACAGGGATAGCTTATGAATGGTTCACTGACCAAGACATTTCCCGTTGGCATGTGTGGGATGACATGGCTCGAGATTTCGTTCAACAATTTCAATATAACATTGAGATAGTGCCAGATCGCACTACGCTTGCCAACATGAGAAAAAATATGACTAAAAATTTCTGAGAATATGCTATTAGATGGAGAGAGCAGGCTTCAAGAGTCAGACTATCAATAAAAGAATCTGAAATGATTGATATCTTTTTGCAAGCACAAGAACCTGATTGTTTCCATCACTTACTTTCTACAATTGGAAACACATTCGCTGAAGTTATTAAAGTTGGAAAAATGATAGAGAATGGAATAAAATCAGGAAAGATCATCAGCCAGGCCTCTTTAAAAGCAACAACATAGGTAATTCAAAGTGGTGCAGGAAGTTTCGGGGGAAAGAAAAGAAAAGAGGACGTAGCAACTGTCCTGCCAGGTCCACGACAACATTGGAGAGGTGTGCGTCAACCATATGCACAAAATTCATTATATTTCATTCCATGCCCCCAATATCCTATTTACAATGCACAACCATATGCTCGGGCCCCTTCTTACCCACAATGGCGTGCACCAGACATCCAAAATTATCAATTGGTCCCGCAAGTTCAAAGAGACCCTCCCAGGTCTAATTTCTAGCCTAGAGAAGACTTCAAAGGGATAACATGGTCAAAGATAATTTCACTCCTATTGAAATATCTTACACCAGTTTATTTCATAGGTTGAGGAAAATGAATGTACTTAACCCAAATTGAGAGAAGGATCCCGAATCCTCCTCCGAAGAATTTGGATTATTCTAGAAGGTGTGAATACTGTTCTGATGCCCCAGGGCACGACACAGAAAAATGTTGGTATTTGAAAATAGCCATTCAAGGGCTAATTGACACCCAACAGATCATGGAGAAAGTCCAGACGTTCCAAATGTCAATCAAAATCTATTGTCAAATCATAATGAAACAAGCATACTTGAAGTGATACTCAGTAGTGAAGATGCTACGATTTTCTTTAAACCGATCATTAAAATTAAAACTGATTCAAAAAAATCAGCAAATGCTGTGGATTTGACAAAAGAAAAGCCTGCAAAAGCGGAGGCGGTGATAGCAAAACCCGAATCATCGAATGCTCCCTTGGTGATGAGGAAAAAGATTTTAAAAAATATTGGGTCAAGTCAAATAAAGTCGAAACTCATTATTCCCGAAACACCGTAGCTCCTATTATTTTTAAACTAGTGTTACAGCTGCCTATGGTTGATACCAAGGTATTCCCTTGGAATTATGATCGTGTTGTGGTGATGCACGAGGGGAAAGAAGTGACTGGAGATATAGATAAAGTTATGCTCCAGTATAGTTAAGAAAGAATAAACAAGGCGGTGAAAAACGAATGACAGACAAGAAGTCTGTCACTAATCAAGAAGCTGAAGAATTCTTAAAGAAAATAAAATTGCCAGAATATTCTGTTATAGAACAGTTGAAGAAGACACCAGCACAGATTTCTTTGTTGTCTTTATTGATACATTCAGAGGAACACCGCAAGACTATAATGAAGATTCTTAATGAAGCATGTGTTTCAAGTGAGATTAGAGTAAATCAGCTGGAAAAAGTTGCTGGAAGGATCCTTGAAGCAAATAAAATTACTTTTTCAGATGATGAATTGCCTATGGAAGGTACGGAGCATGACAAAGGTCTGTACATTTCTTTTAAATGTGAACATTCCATCGTCACTCGAGTGTTAATTGATGTAGGATCAGGCTCCAACATTTGTCCTTTGTCAACTTTTCAAAAGTTAATGTTAATGTGGAAATGATCCGACCTAATAATGTATGTGTCAAAGGCTTTGACGAATAAAAAACTGATGCTATTGGTGAAATAGAGTTCATATTGACAATTGGACATGTGGAGTTTGCTATGGATTTCCAAGTGCTGAACATTGAAACTTCCTATAATATGTTATTGGGAAGGCCATGGATTTATAGGGCTAAAGCAGTTGCATCAACATTGCATCAAATGGTCAAATTTGAACACGACAGGCAAGAAATAATTGTTCATGGTGAAGGAGATTTATCCATGTATAAAGACTACTTCGTTTCCTCCATCAAAGAAAATATTGCAGATAATGTGTTAATTCATCAAGTTTCTGAGGTAGTGGTGTCATACCCTATTTTTACCTGAGGTTAAAACGAGCACCACGTTATGGACTCTAAAAGAATAAAAATTTTCACAGAATCGCTACCTAATTTTTAAGAAAAATAAGGAAACCTATTGAAGTATTAACATGTGATTAATGTTTATAGTCTGCGAAAAATCAATTAAGATTCTAGGTAAGGGTTCAAGTTATTCCGAAGGGAAGGGGTTAGGCATCCTTCAGAATCCACAAGTGTGGTACCCGGCTAGACTATATTTTTCAAAGAGGGAGGAGGTATAAGAAATAATGTAGAAGTGTATGTATTAAATATAAAATAATATAAATGTTTAAAATTATGTAAAGATGTATGCATATTGAATATATAAATAAAATATGTTATTATAAAAAATGTAAAAAAAAAATATATGTGAAAAGAAAAGTATTTTATATTGTGTGAAAGAAAGTATATCTTGATGTGTCATGAAGAGAGAGAAAAATAATATTCTTTGTTTGATTAAAGTTTATGAAAAAGTAAATATTTACTTTAACAAAAAGATCACAATGTTTATGATGTCAAAGTATGTAAACTAATTTGATTAATTTAATTTATTAGTGTAAACGTTAACGACCTACGTTTGCATAAACGTGAGGTGAAGTTGTATAAAGAAAATTCCTCCCAACATCCCAAAAATAAAGTTTTCACTATAATAACATTTGTACAAATATAAAAATACAATACAAAATTAAAAGGGCCTCTTTGAATGCAACTCTCGACGAATATTCCAAAATAACCTGTATAAACACTTATAAAAATGTTAGTAACAAATAAACAGTAATAAATAAAAATATGTTCATTTACGTATTATAAAAAATATATTTTTTGTTAAAAGTAGGCTCAGATAAAGTCATGGCTTCGAAATGATTGCTCAATTAATTAGCCTTCCTAAATCGTTTTGCTATGAAGTGTTTGCTCAATTAATTGGCCGTCCTAAACCGTCTTGCCAAAATATGAATTGTAAAATCATATATTGTTGTAAAGTGTCATCATTGCCCAAAAAATATTTTTTTATTACGTATATGTATATGTAATAATCTTTCTTTTATTTACGGAGGCCTCAAGTTAAAGTAATTTTTCATTGGCCATAAAATTATGTAGTATCTGTTCATTATCAATGTAATAAATTGAAGGCAAAAGGAAAGGACAAATGTCCAAATCAATCCAAAAATAACCGCACAGTACTGGAGTAAAATCACCTGCATAAATTAATCTCAACAAGACAACCATAAAGAATAAAAAAGGAGTATAGCATCAACTTTTGACCATATAATGATTGTTAAAGTCATCAAATATGTCAACAAACACAATCAATCCAAATATCCAAAGTATTAAGGATCCAAAGTAGAAAAAAAAATGTTAGCACCGTAAATGACTCATATCTGTAAAATAAACATACTGCCAAATAAATCTATAGTAAGAGACAAAGATTGGAGTTGCTTCGATGGCAATCGCCGAAGCAACGCCGAAAAATGGAAGTATGGCCAGATCTGGCCAGTTTTTTATGGTAAAAAGCGAAAGGAGAAGAAAGGGAGGCTGCTGCGATGCTTTTTTGTTTGTGTTAGGGGCGGCGCTAGGCGGTGCTCGCCGGAGCAGTGGGTTGTTATAGTAGAGGGTGGCTGGTGGCGGCAGATCTGAGAAGCGGCGGGGTTGGTGTTGTTTGGACGCTCGCCTGGATCTTGAACAGTGAAGGAAAAAGAGAGAATTGTGAGGGAGAAGGAGATGAAAATGATGATTATGTGTGTTGTCATGTTTTGTAGTGTGTGTATTTTGTAAAAGAAAAATGGAGATTATCCGCTCAAGTGTGTGTGTACGTGCCTTTTGGATGAAGAAGAAAGAAAAAGGAAAAATTGAGTTTTTGTGTATTTTGTAATATGTCAGAGTATTGTTCTATGTTCATGGTTTGTCCGTGAATGGATGATAGCATAGCTATTTATTTTGTGAAGAAAAATGTTTAAAATAGAGGTTGTTGTGTAATGTATCCGCTGGAGTATTTTGAAGAGCAAAATAGAAAAATGAAATTAATAAAATATGCTTGTGTATTTATGAATATGTGTGTGGTTTTGCAAAGAAAAAATATTTATTAGTTGTAAAAAATAAATATATGTATATTTTGAAATAGAGGAAGAAATGAACAAAAAGAATGTGTCCAAAATATGTCCTCCCACTACCTATTTATACAAAAAATTGAGCACCCCTTTTATCCAATGGATAAAGGGGTGTCCTCTCTTTTTATAGTAGAACACCCTTAGGTCTTCATCCTTTGGTCCAACGGACAAAGTAATTAGTCAAAGGATAGTGTCATTGAGTGGTCGTTGTCAGATGTGATGAGACAACACTGAGTGGTCATTGTTGGACGTGACAAGACATTATTGTGCATTAGTTGTCGAATGTGATAAGACATCGAATTATTAAACTGCGCAAAAATAATTGATCTGACTCAGCGTTTGTGGACTGTAAAATATAGATATTAAATAAAAAATGTAAAAAATATTAAAAATTTTAAAATATAATTAATTTTAAAATACTATAATATATATATATATATATATAACGTCATGTCATGCACGTGTGGGGGTGATTGTAAAATGTTAAGAACGATAATGAATTGATAAAAATCCTAAAATTAGAAAAATTATTAATAAATTATAAGAAATAAAAATATGACAAAAAATTGATCAAAACCCTAAAGAAAGGATAATTATCAATAATTTATCAAACAATTGTAAAGAAGATGTGAAAATTATGCTTCGTGCCTTTTAACGAACAAAAAGCCTGAAGACGTTAATTTTAGGCACGGAGAGCGAAAATTGGGTGTCAACAGTTGCCCCTTTTCATTTGAGGACGATGTAGAAGTCTTCAAATAAAAACGTTGACGTGTAGCCAATTTTGCTCGACAAAAACTGATTTGAAGAAAATTCGATCGAACTTCAATTTAAAGTTACCTACATATCTCGAGTTGTATGAGGATCAGGTCAATGTACTTCAAAAAATTTAAGCAAATTACCCTGTTGTTAAGGGTGAGAGATCATGCGAAATGATTATTGGGAGAAGGACTAATTGAAAACAAAAGTGTTCATCTATTTTTTAGGCCCCTTTCAAAATTGCTCATGTGAGATGCTGGAGACACAAGATTGTGTACTTGCTGGGAAGAAAGAATGATTGTGGTTGTGACAATCGAACTCTGCACAGATCTTCCTAAATATCTAAAGTATTACTAGAATTAGGTCACTGTAATTCGAATCATAGCAATATCTTGATAAATATAAAAATTTGCCCAAGTGTAGAGTTATGGTGACACTGGGTTCCTTCAAGGATGACAGCAAATATTTTAATACGAATGGAATGAATACAGGTGCTTATTCCAAAATTGACTGTTTGGGTAGCTGGAAATGAGTAGATGTCGGATAACACTATTTGCTGGGGAATTTGAGGGAAAAGAAGATTGCGAATTTTCAAAGATTGCCCCAGTATCGGATTAAGACAACATTGAGTAATGATAATAAGGATTATAAAAATGAGAGTTTTGGATCGAGTTGAGTTGAGTTTCTTCGCTGAAATTCCACGTTGTACTGCATGTTCTAGTATTGTCTCTATTTTTTAAGGCAATCCGTCTGGCGGGGTGATAACTGAAATGTAAATAGCCTCTGTCGGCTGAGTAGTAATTGAAATGTAAATAGCCTCCGTCGGCTGAGCAGTTGATGAAATATAAATAGCCTCCGTCGACCGAAATTTAAATAGCCTCCATCGACTGAAATGTAAATAGCCTCCGCCGGCTGAAATGTAAATAGCCTCCGCCGGCTGAAATGTAAATAGCCTCCGTTGGCTGAAATGCTTGTTAAGGAAGTGAAAGATGCATTATATACCCTATTGTTGGAGGAGGGTGTGCCCTGTCCTATTGTTCAGGGCAGACTGCCTTGTTCTATTGTTTGGGGCGGACTACTGTCCTATTATTCAGGGTGGACTGCCCTGTCCTGTTGTTCGGGGTGGACTTCCCTATGTTATGTTAGAGTTTTGTGAACATCTGTTAGTACGTGATGACCGTGTCTTAATGGGGATATCCCTTTAATGCGACCTTAAAAAAAAATCAAGAAATTTCTTTTAGAGTTAGAAAGTATTAGCGAATGAATTGATAAAACTTGGCTTCCTGGCTTGTGATAGAGATGTGATGTTGAGTTTCTGATGGAATGTTGTAAGATACTCGACACGTGCCTCCTTGAGCATTATTATGACCTGCAAGATTCGAGAAGATTCTTTAGTGTCTTAGAATAATTATGGAATATTAATGATACCTGGATGCTCAACTTGTGATGGTAAGGCAGTATTTATGCTTCCAAGATGTTTGAACCTTTGTTGTAGCGATGTTGTACCTGCGCTCAAAGAAATTTTCTTAGTTTGGGAAGGGGATGCTGATTTTGTGTTGATTGAGAACTCGGCCTAGCAGCTATCTCGTCCTTCAATCTTTCGACAATCGGTAATCTATTCAGGATTTGGAGTAGTGACACTTCCTAACTCCACATAATGTTCTTATACTATTATGTCTTCTGGTGGAAACTTTCCCCGTCTTGATCTTCGGTTTCGGACTTCTATCAAACTGACGTAGTTGTTGTGGCTTGAGATGATAAATGAAATTTGAAAAGATGTAAAAGATTATGTTGTTGATATGACCGAGCCTGAATTAAGCTGCCTACATATCAAGTCAAAACGTAGTTTCGTGTGAGGGGAATCAAGAAAAATTTGGCCACAAGGGTGGGTATGTGGAGAATGGTAAGGTTGATAATCATGAGCTTGCTTTGGAAAACTCATTTGGCCATTTGCTGAAGTGGTGCCTCTTATGTATGAGTCTTCAACATCTTATGGCTTTTTCTTGTGCTAACGATTAACATCAAAGAATTTCTTAATTTGAGTGATGCTTTTGTAAGTTGTTGGAGTCGATCAAGCATTGAGATTTGCATCTCAATGTTTTTTGTGTCAGAGTTTTGAGCGGAAGAGTAGTGAATGCATTGTATAAGCTATCTTCATATATAGTCTCACTGACTTGCGTTTTGATGAAAGCAAGAGGCTTGGGTACATGCGCGAGTCTTCTCTGCGTAAACTCTAAATATTTTTTATGTGCCTCATTGATAGTCTCCTTATCTTGTGGGCGTCTTCGTATATGAATTCTTCTTGGGTCCATTACGGTCGTCCTTTTGTGTACCTGTTTGGAAAGAAATAACTTGCAACAATAGACACAACAACCCTTTTGGTTGTTGCATAATCATTTGTCAGTTGAAAATGTCTTCAAAGTGGGATGCACCTATTGGACACTTTATGCAGAGTGATCCCTGCGACCGTGTAATCTTGTGGTGATGCGGCAACCCTTTTGAGTCACCTTTAATGCTTGTGGAATGATGACCTCTCTGGTTATTGCCAATAATTCTTCGCATACTATCTCAGATAAGTCTTGCGCATCTTTTGTATCAATACGACTTATAGATTCCTCTTGAATCGTCAATCTTTGGATTATCTTGTGCATTATTTGATGTTGTATATGAGGCGACTTATAGATATCCTTTGAATTACTAGCCTTCAGGTAATCCTGTACATTATCTGACTTTGGATAAGAGACGACTTACAAATATCCCTTCAATCACTAGCTTTCAGGTGTTCCTGCACATCTTTCGACCTTGGACACAATATGAATTATAAATATCTGTCAAATTGTTAGTCCTTGGGTAATTCTGCACATAATCGATCTTGGATATGACGCGGCTTATAGAGAACCCTTGGACATACCAATTTGATGATTTCGCATATTCTCCGGTAAGGATTTAGTTGCGACTTATGTATAACCTTCGGACTATCAAGTTTTGGTTAACCTTGCATACTATCCGGTTAGGATGTTATTGCGGCTTACGAATGACCTATGGACTATCAACTCAGAGGTAATCTTGCACACTATCTTATTTCAAATAATATGACTTATAGATGATCCTCAAATTATCAATTTCAAGGAAATTTCATATGGCATTCGCTTTCATATAGCGACTTAAAGATGAATCATGTGCTTTTGATGAATTCAGATGCTGATTCATAGGATGATGAGATATGCTCGATGCCAACGTATGCTATCTCACGTGTCAACAGATATTGAATGTTGATTCCTCGATTGATGTATTAGTCATAATCCAAGCTTGAATGCTTTTAAGCATATTTTGGAAATCCTCCTGAAGATTTGGTTGACCTCCTTATGACTGAAGTAATGAGTGTTTGATCTTGCAATGATCGTCGATGTGATTTCAGTGCATTTGGATTGATAGTATCTTTTAACAATATTTGTAGAAAAAATCTTTATAGAATTTATAGATAAGATTTTTGGTTAAATGGTGGAAGTTTCTTCTGTATTGACCCTTGGTGCAGTTTCTCGATATTGTTGTCAAATTGTCCCCCGTTGATGCCTTGTAGCTTTAGTGATGACTTGCATTAATTGGTACAAATTTGTACCATTTCCAAGTTAAACGTCCAGGCCTTCGTTGATCTTTGAAGTGTTCTTTAAAATTTTGCCCCAGTCTCTTGGAGAGACTTTCTCGACGATCCTTAGCTACGTAGGATAGTCTTGATGGATCGTGTCAGGTTTTATTGATACCGTCGTATTCAAGCTTCGCACGTCGTTAGGGAAAAATATAATTTGGTATTATAAAGGGACCGAGTCTTATACAGGTTGCCTACGTATCCCGCCTAGGGAAATCAGGCCGCACATAGTTCCAATTACAAAAGGGATTTTTCTACTTAAGTATGACCGAACCCGATGAGGGTTGCCTACGTATCTCACCCTGAGAAATCAGGTCAGAACGTTGTTCTGATACATGATAATTAGAGGATGTCCTATGCATTCAAATATAGGACTCTATTTATTGTCTCTGAGTCGATCAACTTGGATTCGTCCATATCGTATTCCTGCTAAAGTTAGCATTTCTCTGTAGAGTGGCTTATATGAAGGCCCCGCTGGCTCGACGTGGAGGATGGTGTCTCTCATGTCATATACACTCCTCTATTTTCATGATTGGGCACCGAATCATTATTTGCATTTGGTTGCTCTTCGATACATTGGATTGCCCCGACCTTGATCAAGCACTCAATTTTATTCTTAACTTATTACAATCTCTAGCATCGTGCCCCGAAACTCCAGAGTAGAAAACACATCGCTTTGTTTCATCGAACCATTTAGTTAATGGATTAATAATCTTCACCAACTCCGATCGCAATAAATTTACAGCTCTCAGCCTCTCAAAAAGTGTCAATGGTTCAATAAATTGAGTGCAGCTTCGATTGCGCTTACCCTTGGAATTTTGTCTTAGCGCAAAAGGTGTCGGATTTTGATAAACTTACAATTGGATTGGTACGCATGGTTGTGGGAGGTTGTACTGACTGATAGCGTTTAGGTATTGGAGTTTCTAGCGATAAAAAATTAGGAGGGCGCGGTAGAGTAGCCGTGGATGGATGTGTGGGATCCTTTCCTTGGTGTAGTTCTCCTCTTAACGTCTCGAGTTATTGCTCTAAAAGAAGCATACGGTCATTATCTTATCTTTTAAAAATTCCTAATACGTTTGCCAGCGTTGGAACACTTCTGGTTGGGTCGACGATATTGGTGTTCATTATATAGCTTAAGTCGGCTAGTTCTATCGATCAACACAATCAACCTCACAAATGAAAGTTCAAGAGTTAGTTTATGTCGATAGACAAGCACATTCAGACAATATCGAGTAAGCATATCTTATATTGTGGAGCCTCATTTTGCCAGAGGTAGGCCTTCGTCCAAATAAACTGATATAGATGAATCTAGATTTTGACACATTTTGGATTCAGAACAATTTTAAGTTTTCTTGAAGAGGGAATGTATCCAACAAGGGCAGCTAAAAGAGGCCTATATAGTCGATAAGAATTGATAGAAGCGGGCTAAAATGATGCCTTTAAAAGAGTGAGTATCTCAAGTCTCGTTATTGATGAAAGAGGATCTTGTGGTAAAGATATTGAACGGAGGATAAGTATCGACAATGCCTCACGCTCATTGGCTGAAAAGAGTTAGAAGTGGGTGAAGACGAATAATATTCCACATTCATTGTTTTGAAGAACGGTGTCAAATAATCGTAGAGTTTTGAATAATATTCTACATCTGTTGACTAGAAAAAAGAATCAAACATTGAAAGAATTCTTGACGACATTCCACTCTAGTTTGGATCAAAAAAGAAAAAGTTAGACGTAAGTGGAGTTTTTAGTGACATTCCTATCTGCGGACTTGAAGAGAAAGTCGAATGAAAGCAAAGCATCTTTAGAACACTCGGCTTTCATGGACTCTGAGAAAGATATTTGTGAAGTGGAGTTTTAACAACACTCTGTATTCGTGAAAATGGTGTCAAATGTTGGTTAGTTTGGGTAATACTTTATGTCTATTGACGTGAAAATGATGTTGAATGAAGAAAGAGTAAAAGAAGGCCAATTTGATTGTTCTGAATCCATTAATGTTCGATTTTTGGATTATTTGAATTATTTCTAACACAAAATATGTCATAAAGGTTTCATAACCTTTTGACTAAAGGGTGGCTTCCTAGTTGCGAAGACGATACCTTGGACCGTCCCGCCTAAGGTATATGCAATATGACCTACTACTAGACTAGGATTTTCCCTTAAATGTTCAAGAGTGGGACTGAATATTTGTGAGAAAGTGCACTAACCTAACTGCACCAACTCTGAAACTAAGGAATCCAAAAAAGGTTCGGAGGAGTGCAGTACACCCCTTGCGTGTACCACAGTGTGTGAATTGTGTACGGCCAAAGACTCGATAGAAAAATGCAAGTGATAAAGCAGTAACAAGTAGTGTTATTCAAACAAATAAGGAACGCAAGTTTGGATTTGGCTTGCGTCCTTTCACACATAGCATGATATAAAAATATGTAAAACAAATAACATAATAAAGCATAAAAATCCTAAACTAAGCATGATAAAAAAATGTAAAGAATTTATGAGCAAATTCACATAATTTTGCAGTGTAATAGATAAGGAATTTAATCATATACAAAAAATGTAAAAATACCTCCCTCGATTGAAAATCGAGTCGATCATGGTTAGAACGTCTCCTCATCCCCAGCGTAGTCGCCATTCCATCATACCCTATTTTTACCTGAGGTTAAAACGAGCACGACGTTATGGATTCTAAAAGAATGAAAATTTGGACAGAATCGCCACCTAATTTTTAAGGAGAATAAGGAAACCTATTGAAGTATTAACATGTGATTAATATTTTTAGTCTGTGAAAAAACAATTGAGATTCTAGGTAAGGGTTCAAGTTATTCCGAAGGGAAGGGGTTAGGCATCCTTCAGAATCCACAAGTGCGGTACCCGGCTAGACGAAATTTTTCAAAGAGGGAGGAGGTATAAAAAATAATGTAGAAGTGTTTGTATTAAATATAAAATAATATAAATATTTAAAATTATGAGAAGATGTATGTATATTAAATATATAAATAAAACATGTTATTATAAAAAATGTTAAAAAATTCATGTGAAAAGAAAAGTATTTTATGTTGTGTGAAAGAAAGTATATCTTGATATGTCATGAAGAGAGATAAAAATAATATTCTTTGTTTGATTAAAGTTTATGAAAAAGTAAAGATTTACTTTAACAAAAAGATCACAATGTTTATGATGTCAAAGTATGTAAACTAATTTGATTAATTTAATTTATTAGTGTAAATGTTAACGACCTACGTTTGCACGAGGTGAAGTTGTATAAAGAAATTCCGCCCAACACCCCAAAAATAAAGTTTTCACTATAATAACATTTGTACAAATATAAAAATACAATACAAAATTAAAAGGGCCTCTTTGAATGCAACTCTCGACGAATATTCTAAAATAACCTGTATAAACACTTATAAAAATGTTAGTAACAAATAAATAATAATAAATAAAAATATGTTCATTTACGTATTATAAAAAATATATTTTTTTGTTAAAAGTAGGCTCAGATAAAGTCATGGTTGCGAAATGGTTGCTCAATTAATTGGCCGTCCTAAATCATTTTGCTGCGAAGTGGTTGCTCAATTAATTGGCCGTCCTAAACCGTCTTGCCCAAATATGAATTGTAAAATCATATATTGTTGTAAAGTGTCATCATTGCCCAAATCAGTCCAAAAATAACCGTACAGTAACAGAGTAAAATCACCTGCATAAAGTAATCTCAACAAGACAACCATAAAGAATAAAAAAGGAGTATAACATCAACTTTTGACCATATAATGATTGTTAAAGTCATCAAATATGTCAGAAAACACAATCAATCCAAATATCCAAAGTATTAAGGATCCAAAGTAGAAAAAAAAATGTTAGCACCGTAAATGACCCATATCTGTAAAATAAACATACTACCAAATAAATCTATAGTAAGAGACAAGGATTGGCGTTTCTTCGACGGCAATCGCCGGAGAAACGTCGGAAAATGGGAGTACGGCCAGATCTGGCCAATTTTTTATGGTAAAAAGCGAAAGGAGAAGAAAGGGGAGCTGCCGCGATGCTGTTTTGTTGGTATTAGGGGCGGCGCTAGGCGGTGCTCGCCGGAGAAGTGGGTTATTGTAGCGGAGGGTAGCTGGTGACGGCAAATCTGAGAAGCGGCGGGGTTGGTGTTGTTTGGACGCTCGCCTGGTTCTCGAACAGTGAAGGAAAAAGAGAGAATTGTGAGGGAGAAGGAGATGAAAATGATGATTGTGTGTGTTGTCATGTTTTGTAGTGTGTGTATTTTGTAAAAGAAAAATGGAGATTATCCGCTCAAGTGTGTGTGTATGTGCCTTTTGGATGAAGAAGAAAGAAAAAGAAAAAATTGAGTTTTTATGTATTTTGTTATATGTCAGAGTATTGTTCTATGTTCATGATCTGTCCGTGAATGGATGATAGCATAGCTATTTATTTCGTGAAGAAAAATGTCAAAAATAGAGGTTATTGTGTAATGTATCCGTTGGAGTGTTTTGAAGAGCAAAATAGAAAAATAAAATAAATAAAATATGCTTGTGTATTTATGAATATGTGTGTGGGTTTGCAAAGAAAAAATATTTATGAGTTCTAAAAAATAAATATATGTGTATTTTGAAAGAGAGGAAGAAATGAACAAAAAAAATTGTGTCCAAAATGTGTCCTCCCACCACCTATTTATACAAAAAATTGAGCATCCCTTTTATCCAATGGATAAAGGGGTGTCCTCTCTTTTTATAGTAGAACACCCTTAGGTCCTTAAGTTATTGGCCAAAGGATTTTCATTCTTTTGATCAACGGACAAAGTAATTATTCAAAAGATAGTGTCACTGAGTGGTCGTTGTCAGATGTGACGAGACAACACTGAGTGGTCATTATCGAACGTGACAAGACATTATTGCGTTGTCATTGTCGAATGTGATAAGACATCGAATTATTATACTGCACAAAAATAATTGATTCGACTTAGTGTTTGCAAACTGTAAAATATAGATGTTGAATGAAAAAAATGTAAAGAATATTAAAATTATCAAAATATAATCAATTTAAAAATACTGTAAATATATATATATATATATATATATATATATAACGTCATGTCGTGCACGTGTGCGGGTGATTGTAAAATGTTAAGAACGATAATGAATTGATAAAAATCCTAAAATTAGAAAAATTATTAATAAATTATAAGAAATAAAATATGTCAAAAAATTGATCAAAATCCTAAAGAAAGGATAATTATCAATAATTTATCAAACAATTGTAAAAAAGATGTGAAAATTATGTTTCGTGCCCTTTAACGAACAAAAAGCCTGAAGACGTTAATTTTAGGCACAGAGAGCAAAAATTGGGTGTCAAGAAGTGGCTGTTGAGCATATCCTCGAGGTAAATCTCATCACAAGACCACAATTGTCCTCTGCATCTGTTATGGTAGTGAATGAAATGTTGAAGCATGGGTTCGAACCAGGAAAAGGTTTAGGGATGTTTTTGCAAGGCATAGTTCATCCGGTAAACCTCTATGAGAATTTTGGTACTTTTGGTTTGGGATATGAGCCTACTGCTGAAGATATAAAGAAGGCTAAAAAGCGTAGGAAAGAGTCATGGTCACTTACCAAGCCAATACCGCCACTTCACGAGTCTTTTATCAAATTCAGTGATGTCGGGTCCTCCAAGTTACCTGCTGCAGAATCAATGAATGATGATGGTACAAAGTTGATTGACCTTTTCCAGAATATGTTCATTGAAGCTAATATGATTGAAATCAGGGAAGGTACCAGCAATGCAAATGTGCAGTTTGTCGGCCCTGATGTCCAGCTTAACAATTGGGAGGCCACTCCTGTCCCTATTATGAAGGAGTCTTGGTAGTATGTTTGTTTTTCTTACAATCTTAGTAGCTTATTTTTCTTTCTGTAAATTGAATAATTTTAGGATTGTAATTCAGACTTATACCTTGGTATTTTAGGTTAAAACTCTCTCTATCTTTGTTTTCAATAAAGTGCAGTCTTCCTTTGTTTTATTTTGAATCTGATGTTTATTTATTTATTCTTCTATCATACAGTTATTTCTATGACGATTCTAATGATATGACATGCATGAAGAATTGTCAACCAGATTTAAAAACCCAATCTAATTATGAAATAATGAATAAAGAAGTTGAATACGATGAAGGAGAAACATTTGAGGATATAAGCAAGGATTTCAAACAGTGTGAGAATAAGACAAATCCCAATTTGGAAGAAACTGAGGCGATTAATTTAGGAGATCATGAAAATATTAGGGAGACTAAGATAAGTGTACATGTTCAATCACAACCAAAGAAAGTTGTAATTGAAGCTTTGCATGAGTATAAAGACATCTTCGCGTGGTCTTATGATGATATGCCCGATTTGAGCACTGATTTGGTAGTTCACAAGTTGCCAATTGATCCTGCTTTTCCTCCTGTCAAGAAAAAGCTAAAAAAACTCAAAACTGACATGAGTGTAAAAATTAAAGAGGAAATCACGAAGCAACTTGAGGCTAAAGTCATTCGAGTGGCCCAATAACCTACTTGGTTGACAAATATTGTCCCTGTTCCAAAGAAGAACGGTAAAATTCAAATGTGTGTTGATTATCTGATCTAAATAAGGTGAGTCTGAAAGATAATTTTCCATTTTCCAATATCCATATTTTGTTGGACAATTGCACCAAACATGATCTTGCGTCTTTTATGGATTGTTATGCGGGGTATCACCAGATCATTATGGATCCAGAAGATGCGGAAAAGACATAATTTAGTATACCATGGGGGACATGTTGTTATCGAGTCATGTCTTTTGGACTAAAGAATGCTGGGGCAACTTACATGAGGGCAATGACCACAATTTTTTATGACATGATGCACAAAGAGATTGAAGTTTATGTGGACGACATGATCATTAAGTTGAGAGAGCAATCTGATCATGTCAAAGATTTGAGAAAATTCTTTGAAAGGCTTCGGAGGTATGATATCAAACTTAACTCAGCAAAATATGTATTTAGAGTTCCATCGGGAAAACTCTTGGGGTTTATAGTCAGTCGGCGCGGCATGGAGTTAGATCCTTTAAAAATAAAAGCTATTCAAGATTTACCTCCACCAAAGAACAAAACAGAGGTAATGAGTTTACTTGGAAGGTTGAATTATATCAGTAGATTTATTGCTTAGATTACGACAACCTGCGAGCCAATATTCAAGTTATTGAAGAAGAATGCTAAAGTTGAATGGACTGAAGAATGTCAAGAGGCATTTGATAGAATTAAGAGGTACTTGTTGAATCCGCCTATTCTGATTCCTCTAGATCCAGACAGACCCTTGATATTGTACATGTCTGTGTTAGACAATTCTTTTGGCTGTGTATTAGGCCAACATGATGTCATGGGTATAAAAAAACAAGTCATCTACTACCTCAACAAAAAGTTTACCACTTATGAGGCTAAGTACATTCTTCTTGAGAAGACGTGCTGCGCCTTAACTTGGGTAGCCTAAAATCAAAAACATTACTTTTCATCTTATACTACTTACCTCATCTCTCGTATGGATCCTTTAAAGTACATTTTTCGGAAGCCTATGCCCACAGGCAGACTAGCGAAATGGCAGATATTGATCACAGAGTTTGATATTGTCTATGTGACACGAACTACAATAAAATATCAAGCTTTAGTGGATCATTTGGCTAAAAATCCCATTGATGAGGAGTATGAACCATTGAAGACTTATTTTTCAGATGAAGAGGTATTATATGTTGATGAGTTTGTTTCTGACGATTGTCATTCAGGCTGGAAGTTGTTCTTTGATAGAGCTACTAATGTAAAAGGAGTGGGGATAGGAGCAGTTCTTATTTCTGAATCAGGACAATATTATCCTATAACAGCCCAACTTCAATTCTATTGTACCAATAATATGGCAGAATACGAAGCTTGCATTCTAGGATTGAGATTAGCCATTGACATGGGGATTCAAGAGTTGTTGGTATTGGGAGATTCAGATTTATTAGTCCACCAAATCCAAGGAGATTGGGAGACTTGTGATTTAAAACTCCTACCATATAGAGGTTGTTTGCAAGATCATTGTCAATAATTTGTATTAGTGAAGTTCAAACACATTCCCAGAGCTCATAATAAGATTGTTGATGCTTTAGCTACCTTATCTTCAATGCTTCAACATCCCGACGAAACTTATATTGATCCTTTGCATATACAGATTCATGATCAACATGCATATTGCAATGTTGTTGAGGAAAAACTTGATGGAGAGCCGTGGTTCCATGATATCAAAGAATATATTCAAACTGGAAAATATCTTGTACATGCCAATGGTAATCAAAAGAGAACTATTAGACGTTTGTCTAGTGGATTTTTCCTAAGTGGAGGAATCTTGTATAAGAGGACTCCTGATTTGGGGCTTTTGAGGCGTGTAGATGCTAAAGAAGCTTCAAAAATCATGACTGAAGTACATTCTAGGATTTGTGGACCACACATGAGTGGGTATGTTTTGGCAAAAAAAATACTCCGAGCGGGCTATTATTGGCTCACCATGGAACGAGATTCCATCAGTTTTGTTCAGAAATGTCATGAATGTCAGGTACACAGAGACTTGATACATTCTCCTCCATTTGAGTTATATACAATGATTGCTCCATGGCCTTTTGTGGCTTGGGGAATGGACGTAATTGGACCAATTGAACCAAAGGTCTTTAATGGATATAGGTTCATCTTGGCAGCCATTGATTATTTCACAAAGTGGGTGGAAGCAGCGACTTTCAAGTCAGTGACCAAGAAAGTGATGGTTGATTTTATTCACACCAACATTATTTGTCGGTTCGGCATTCCAAAGATAATTGTCACGGATAATGCTGCGAACCTCAATAGTCATTTGATGCAAGACGTGTGCCAGCAATTTAAGATTATGCATCAAAATTCAACTCCTTATCGTCCAAAGGCGAATGGAGTTGTAGAAGCTGCCAACAAAAACTTAAAGAAAATACTTCGTAAGATGGTGCAGGGTTCCCACAATGGCATGAAAAGTTACCATTTGCTTTGTTGGGTTATCGTACTATAGTTCGGACTTCAATTGGTGCAACTCCTTACTTATTAGTGTATGGAACTGAAGCAGTTATACCTGCAGAGATTGAGATTCCATCTCTTCGAGTAGTTGTGGAAGCTAAAATTGATTATGACCAATGGGTCAAGACTCGTTTGGAGCAATTAAGCTTGATTGATGAAAAAATATTGACTTCAGTATGTCATGGACAACTATACCATAAGAGAATAGCGCGAGCATATAACAAAAAGGTGCGTCACAGATATTTTGAAGTTGGTCAGTTGGTACTAAGACGCATCTTACTTCATCAGATTGAAGCCAAAGGCAAATTTTCTCCTAATTGGCATGGACCATTCATGGTGAAGAAAGTGTTACCTAATGGCATGTTATATCTGATTGATATAGAAGGCAAAATGGAAGGAATGTCGGTCAATGCTGATGCGGTTAAAAGATATTATGTATGATATTCATGTACAATTACGTTATGTATGTTTTATACTTACATTTTTAAAGATTTGAAATGATGAAGGCATTTTGTTCTACTATCCAAATAATATATCAATCTTTGCTTACCCCTTTGAGCATTTATTTTTCTTCGTACCCCTCTTGTGGAATCAAATTAAAGTCAGAAAATTGAAAAAAAAAAGTTAAAAAAAAAAGAAAAAGAAGAAATCAATCAAAAATTCAAAACCAAACAAAAGAATGGTGTTTCATGAACTACGTTTGACCTGATTCTTGCTATGACAAGATACGTAGGCAGCCCTGCTCTGGGGTTTGGTCTAACCAGAAGAAAATTTAAATTACCCAAAATGAAATGAAACTGGGGCGAAATTTATTTTCTTAAAAGAATCAATTCCAAAAGTTGTATGTTTCACCCAATGTTATATAAATTTTTTAGCCTCATGCCAACCTTTCTTTCTAACCCTATCCAAAAGTCAAATTACAACCAAAGAAAGACCTTCGAATCAATCTTTGAGAATGTCAAGGTTAAACATGTTATGAGTGTATGATATTTCATATTTTAGGTGTTTATTTAAAAAAATGAAATGAAAAAATGAAAATGAGAGTCTTATTGGTGAAAACCCTTTCAGGCTCCATAAGACAACTGTGAGCTGAGACAGAAATGAAAAGGAGATAGGCTCATTGGCAAAAATCCATTAAGGTGCCACTAGCCGAAAAAAGGTTGCTATCAAGAAGGAACAAGTTCAAGATTGACTTAATTTCAAGCTCAATAAGTGGACAAAAGTTGTAATGATTGGTGTGGGTAGATCTGGTTGTTTGATTCAAAATGCATGTCATAATCACCAGAATCGTTTTCCACGTGCAGATAAGTTTTCTCTTTGTTTTGAAAAAGAGATGCCTATTGTCTTTTTCTTTTTGTTTTGTTTTAATTTTTTATTTTTTGTGTCCTTATCATCAAACGAAAATTTTTTGTTGTCTTTTGAGTCAAATTCACGTCAGGTCGAGTGAGAAAGGACTCTAAACTCGCTACCAACTCCTTTAAGGGTACAAAGCAAGACAAATGATCAATGCACAGAGATAACGTTTCAAAGTAAAACTAAGGTACTCAAGATGATTGTGATTTGACCATTTTAAACTCGTGAAAATCTAAGGGATGTATTGGAAGCTAAACTCAGAAGCATCATACAACAGAAACATGATTTTAGTTAAGGATCTCAGTAGTCAGAATTTTGAGTCAGAAGTATGACAATTTAATGAATATTATCATGGATTGGAAAAGAGTTGAACATGGCAAGCGCGAGAGCGAACACTTCAAAAGCCAAAAGCCACAAACCAACCACCACATATTTTAAAACTCACAATTTTTCTTTGTTTGGAACAGAGATGAAATAATTATTTTCAGATAAAGAATACAATTTCACACTTCTCTCAATGCAAGAAGCATGGTTGCAACATCCGATACTGGATCTCTGTCATGGTAAACTTTATTCTTTGCGAGGTATATTAAGATCCAGTGACACATAAATTTTTCCAATACAAACTGGGGCAAAAATTTTATGTGTGTTGTATGGAATTTATTTTTTGCTCATGACCCTCCTGAAGAATGAAAATTTATTTTTATGCTCAGGATCCTCCTGAAGAATGAGAATTTATTTTATATTCAGGACCCTCCTGAAGAATGGGACAGGACCCTCCTGATGAATGGAAATTTATTTTTATGCTTAGAACCCTCCTGAAGAATGAGAATTTATTTTATATCCAGGACCCTCCTAAAGAATGGGATGTTATTTTTCTGTTTCACTATTTTCTTTAAGTCCAGGAGCCCGCCTGAAGAACAGGGTGAAGAAGTTGTAAGTCCAGGAGCCCGCCTGAAGAACAGGGTGAAGAAATTGGAAGTCCAGGAGCCCGCCTGAAGAACAGGGTGATGAAATTGTAAGTTCAGGAGCCCACCTGAAGAACAGGGTGAAGAAATTGTAAGTTCAAGAGCTCGCCTGAAGATTAGGGTGAATTTTCAAATTCAAGTCGCGAAGGCTTGAATCAAGATTCTAGATATTGTAATTTTTACTTGTATTTTTCATTTTTGATTTTTATTAGTCAGTTGAATGTAAAGGCAGAAGTTGTTAACTGAAAATTCGACAGAATCCCACTCGACTTTAACTTTTTCTCTCGTCAAATTTCCTTTGAACTACCCATGACCTGATTCACTTATAACCCGGGATAGGTAGGATGTCCAAAAACAGGACTCGGTCATATTTTTATTTTTATTTTTATTTTTACCTTTCAAATAATTGGAGGGTCAAAAATCATATCTTGTCTATTTCTTTGTATGAAAACTCTTTGAAATTTCACACAAAGAGGGGAAAAAATGTAGACACGTGATTTTTGATCCTCCCTAAATTTTAACTTGTTTATCGATATTAAATATTTTATATTTATATATTTAATCATATATTATTTTGATTATTATTTTTAATTTTAATTTTTTTAAAAAAATAAATAATTAAGTAAAGTTAATTTTGAGATATTTATTTTATTTTTATTTTTATTCTAATTTTTAAAATAAATATATGTATTTTCCTTTTATAAATTTTAATAAATAAACTAATAGTTTTAGTATTGTTTTATTATATTTGTTTTTGTCTATTTATAAATTTTTATTATATTTTGTTAAATATAAAATTAATTATATATTATTATATTCATTATTATTATTATTTTATTTATTATTATTATTATTATTACTAATATTTTCTATATATATATATAAAATAAAAATTAATTTTTTTTAAAAAAATATAATAAAAACAAAGAAAAAAAATTGAATTTTAAATTCCCCCCCCCCCTCCCCTTATTTGTTTTAACCGTTCCTCCCAAAGAACCCCACTATAAAAAGGACTCCCACCCCAGAAAAAAAAAACGGGCATTCTACATATTACAGACATCAGAAAAAGTCAGATAGAGTAAAAGAGCATGAGGAAAACATTCACAAACATCAGTAAAAAGGAGAATAAGAGTGTGAGGGAAACATTCACAAACATCAGTAAAAAGAGAAAAAAATTAAAATTTTGTTAAATTTTCGGTAACGGCTTCTTGCTTCGTCATAGGTTTTATTCAATTATGTAATATTATTTTGTTATTTTTATTACGAATTAGTATGAATAAAAATTGTTCAAGTGATCTTATATATTATTCGACATGTGAAGTGGATTGATTAAGTGAACTCTATTATTATATGGCATACTATTAAGTTACTGAATATTTTTTGATATATGCTACTTACACATCACATACTACACAGATTTATACATATACTATATATTCAGACACATATTAATTTTATGTTTCAATGAATTCATAGGCAGACACCAACATCTTACAGTAAATAGAAAAATACGCACACACAATGAAAGACCAGAGAATGAAAACGAGTAAAAATTAGACAGAAATTAAAGAAGAAAAGCTAAGAGTAAAACCAGTGAATAAGAAAAAATGATAGTTCCTAAATTTTCCAGTGAGAAACTCGCCAGAATTTTGCCGGAAAACACTCCAAATAAGATCTGCCGATGTTGCCCCTCTTCCTTTCTCGCAACCTCACCGGCGAACTAGCCTCACCGCTACACCGCCACCATCCCTCTCACCTCGCCGGCGCTGCCTCTTCCCTCTCCTCTTTCCCCGCACCAGCCGACCCTGTTTGCTTTAGATCCGGTGAAGAACCACCGAAAAATAACCCCAACCAGCCAACAACTCTTCATACGTCATTGCTTTATCCAAGGAAGCAAAATTACCGCCGACCACGCGAAACCGGTTCAAATATTACCGAATCTGGCCATCGCCGATGAACGGCCATCTCCATCAGAAAAGGATACTACTCGATCCTTTAGTTCTCAAAAACAAAAAGTTGAAAAAGTTTTATACATATGTTTATTTTAAAGATAATATATATTTAACTTTAGTCATATAATATTACAAATAATTTAATCCCAATCTTCCTTTTTGATGATCCTAATAATATTAATGTCACGTGATTTAATACAATTTACTATTAAAATATTAATTTTAAATAGTTTTTAAGGAATTTGTCTTTTGCTTTCATTAAAAATTATCTTAATCTTTGTCATTATCAACTTGTAATTAATTATGACATTAGTTTGAATTCTTATTATTTTAATAATTGTATTTTACTAAGATTTATATATCATTATTTTTTTTCTATATTAATTGTGTCCAAATTAAATTACAAGGATGCAATAATGCACCTTGACAAATATTTTTCTAAAATTAACTTTCATCGATTTAATATAAAATATATAGACAATTTTCGGTATAATTAGAAATGAGCGATTTTAGGCCTTAACATAATTTATCAAAATAATTTAAGTCAAGATAAGTCAATAAAAGCGACCGTGCTAGAACCACGGGACTCGAGGGATGCCTCACACCTTCTCCTCGGTCAACAGAATTCCTTACCCGATCTTCTATTTTCGCAGACCAATAAAAGAGTCATATCCTTTTGATTAGGGATTTAAAAAGGTGACTTGGAACATCATAACTCAATTCCAAGTGGCGACTCTGTAAATAAAATAATCCTTATTCACTACCGTCACTTTAATTGGAAAAATCCTTCGACCTCGAATCCTCCGAGCGAAAAAGGGGTGCGACAGTTACGATGAAACAATAAATACGTTTCAATCATATACGGCTGTAGACATCGAAATATTATGGACTCTATAGAATTCAATTTCTGTTAGAGTTCTTGGAGGCTGTTTATCCTAGATCTAGCTTGGAGGCTACTCCCCAAGTCCTAAATTACGCCTATATAAAAAGGTAACATATTCCTTAAAAGGCATCCTCATTATCCCACAAATTTATGATATATTTGTAAACAGATCAAACATCTCAAATATCCGATAAACTTTTGGGTATTCATAAAGAGATCGAGATCTTCAATAATATCACATGGGTATTCATAAAGAGATCGAGATCTTCAATATCCCAACAAAATCATGGGATATTCATAAGGATAATCGTCAATTAAAAGGAGACATTTTCTCAATTTTTGTTATAGCTATTGCAGTTGTTGAAGCAACCATTGAACTGACTATTGTTTCATCAATTTATCGTAACAGAAAATCAACTCGTATCAATTAGTTAAATTTGTTGAAATATTAGTATTAATCATCTAGATCCTAATATCATCCTACATTCGAGAAATACACTACTAACAACCCTCGAATTACGGAGAAATCAAGAAGGAGGAATCAAGGGATCGATAAAAAATTTTATTTCTTTATATTTTATTTGTAATTATAATTTATTTTTGTAAGTATAAAATTTGTTGCAAACAACTGCATCCTGCATCCAACGATGTAATATATGTCCCGTGAGAAGAGAAAAATGTGTGATTTTCTTGTCAACTAACATATTTTTATAGTGACTGACTGACTGGTACTCCCGTTTTAATATAATTGTTGGCCATGTTGTCAGAAAGGCGTCAGTCCATCATCAATTCTATTTTAATTTCCCCATCTTTTTAAGTACAACCTCAAAAAAAAAAAATCAAGCAAAAATATATGAATAAACTCCTTTTCCCATCCTTTTTAGTGGGGAAAAAAATGTGTAAAAGGAGTATATATAACAAAAGAAAAAGAAAATGAGGGGAAGTATTTGGTCAGTTTCATCTTTCATGGGAGAACGTGGAGAAGGTGCCATGCACTCCTCTTTTTATCCCATAATGAGAACATATAATATAACTAAATTAATAAATATAAAAAAAGAAAAGTAATGTCATTTTTAGTACTAGTACTAGCTAGTTGGAAAAATTCAATGAAACTCAATTATCATGTTTCGTTTTTTTCTTTCCAAGTTCATTTCCTACATATGAGTGGCTTCAAGGAATATTTCAGGTTCAATAATGTGTTAATTACTTGTAAAGTAATGGTGGAGTAGGTAAAGTTTTAATTTCAAAATCCATAAACCTAAATAAACATATTTCTCGTTGCACCAAAATAATATATAAACACGTTTTTAAATATACCTCTTTTGTCCCTTCATTTGTACTCTTATCTTTTGTTTTTTTTGTTGTTGTAATGATTCAGAAATATCGTCTTTGTGCATGTATTTGATTAAAGGGGTTAGATATTTGTCAACGTAACAAACATAAAACGAGTCTTAAAATTGAATACGGAAGAAAGAAAATAAAGGGAAGATTGGGCCAGTTTTTCATCCAATAAACTTTAATTTTTCGTACATGTAAAATCATAATCATTAGGAGGTGTTTGCTAGAGTGTATAAGAATAGTGTAAAATATAATCTATTAATAATGCTTATATTAGCAATATTTATGTTAACTATGTCTGCATTACTTATATTTGTATTTTTTCTTATGCAGTGTTTGGTTCAGTGTATTAAAAATAACATGAATTACATAATTTCTAAAAAAAAATTAATTTTTTTTTTATATAAGACTCTCAATATATATGTTGGAAAGGATGTGAAATTTTTTTCGAGAGATAATAATGTCTTTAATCAAGTTGATGCATGCATTAGATCCATTGCATTACTAATGTCATGGATTTTGAGGTATTAGTAATACTCATGTACCTCCAGTGGCCAGGGGCGAATCTATGTAGAATGTATGGGGTGGCACGGCACCCGCACTTTTCGAATGAAACTCTGTATATTTATGTGTATATGTATCAGTTAATGTATAAATATTATGCTTAGCACCCACAATATCAAAGAGACTGATGGCGTAAGTGGTTGAAATTGTTTGGTTTAACTCCAACAACGCGGGTTCGAAACCTGCTCTACATTGTATTTTTAGAGTGATTTTTAGCACTTGTTTGTTTTCTCTTTAAAAAAAAACATAGTGTGGCTACGAAGAATAAAATGTTAGATATATATAATTATAGTTTACTATTTGAATATTGATTCTACTATCCTAAAATATCATACGAAGTATACCTTATTGTTCAAAATAAGGTGGCACCCAGAGCTTTCGAATCTTGGATCCGCCTCTGCCAGTGGCGGAGCCAGGATATTTACTAAGCGGGTTCATAAGTGAATATACGAACCAACCGAAGGGGGTTAAACATTTAATATATATACATAAAAAAAATTTTTAACCATGCATATATAGCATAATTTGTCACCGAAGGAGATTCGGATGAACCCCCTAAGCAAACGGTAGCTCCGCCCATGCAGTGGCGGAGCCAGAATATTTACGAAGGGGATTTCATAAGTGAACATACAAACTAATCGAAGGGGGTTCAACATCTAATATATATACATAAAAAAAAAATTTAACCATGCATGTATAGCATAATTTTTCGCTGAAGGGGGTTCGGATGAACCCTTCGGCAAAGGGTAGATCTGCCACTGCGCCCATGTCCACCTCAATATACAATAGAGTGTGTAACTAATGCAAACATTAGTTATACTAAGGTAAAAAGATACACCAAATAAGGTATTACTAGAGAAAATACATAAAGACCCCCATGATCTTCTCCGAATTTTTCAAAAAAATACTTAAACTTTACTTTCGATCTATTACCCCACAAATCTTACTTAAATCGTTGCAAATGCACCATTTTGACCCTCTGCATGCATACACGCGCAACAGACGCGTGAAAAGGCTCAAAATTGATTTTTTTCTACCAATTAAAAGCTGCTACGTGTAAATATTTTGATATATAATTTATCTTCTTTTTTTAAAAAAAAATCAATATTTATTTATTTTTAAAAATTATTTCATACACCCCCCACCCCCCGCAACCCCCTACCCACCATTGTCTTCTTCCCCATTGTCTTCTTCATCATCACCATTAACTCAATAAGAACATCAATTACAACAACAACAACATCAATTAGAGCAGCAACAACAACATCATACCATAACTCTCTTTCTCCTCAATCCTGTCAATCATCACCATAATTCTACTCACCTTTTACCATCACCATATTTACTTTCTTCAATTTCAAGTTCTTATTTCAGTTCTTTTTTTTTTCTTTTTTACATTTTTGAACAAATTTATAAAACCCAATATATATCCTCTTAAGAAGAACTATATATAAAGCTCTATTTTAATGGAGTTTTAATAGTACAAAATTAGGAAACAGGACAAAATTAACATAAACACGAAATTGGAAACAACAAAATTAACATTGAAATTTAAAGAGAAAGAAGAATATATGGAGAAATTAAAAACTGATAGGGATGGGGTGGAGGGAAGCTACTGGACGGGGGATGGGGAGGGAGATGTTGGACGGGGTAGGGGTGGGGGAGAGGGGGTGGGGTGATAAATAAAATAAAAAGGGAAATTTTATTAAAAAATATAAATAAAATATGAAATTAAATTATTTAACACGTGTTAACATTTGATTGGTGCGTGCATTCACTTTCTTTGTTGTGAATGAGATTCAACGAAAAATGGTGCATTTGCAACGACTTAATTAAGATTCACGGAGTAATAGGTCGAAAATAAAATTTAGATATCTTTTTAAAAAATTCGGACAAGATCAGGGATCTCTATGTATTTTTTCGTCTTATTAATATATATTAAATTAATACATGAATTAATTTTTCAATACACTCTAACAAACGACCCCTAAGTTGAATAGACTTGAAAATTTTGTTGACCCCGTTTATGAGCTGGCATATATTGATGACAAAATGAAATTTTTATAGTATATCTTTGTCCAAGTTGTATACACCCTTCGATATTATTCAAGAAAATGGATAGAACTATTTTAGATATAATATTTGTTTCTAAATATTAAATGGTTTTGAAAAGACCACATAGTGTATGTTGGAAAATAAATTCAAAGACATTAAGAAACGACCATAGCAAAAGGTAAAGACACCGACTTCGCAGCCAGCAGGTAGAGGCTCTGATTAAAATTCATATTATTAAATTATCTTGTTGTCTTATTCATTTTGTATTTCTCTTCTTCATATAGAAAAAGATAAAATAGACAAGACTTATTACGTTCGGACTGAAAAATAATTAAGTGGCAAGTTTGATGGATTTTTACGTTATACTTTTTGACCCATGATACTTGTAGTATTTTGGAACTGTGTGTATTATTTTTGTTGCTAGTTTACTGATGTTATAGTAATATTTTTATTTTTTGGACTCAAATACATTATCAGATTATTAAATACTGTGTTATTTTGATATCTTTTGGTGATATAGTAAAGTGAGTGTTGTAGATATCGAAATTTTATGGACTCTACAAAAAAAATTCAGATTCTGTTAGAGTTCGTGAAGGCTATTATACCCTAAACCTAATCTGGTGGTTACTCTACTTTAAATCCTAAATTACGCGTATATAAAGGGAAAAATATTTCCTTAAAAAGACATCTATATTCATAAAGAGATCAACCATCTCGAGAATTTCATAAAATCATTAGATATTCGCAGAAAGAGAGCAAGACCCATTTTTCTTGATAACCAAATATATTAAGAAGATCAACAAAACCTTCTTTAATGGAGACAAATCCAAATCATATTTTTCGTTTGTGATTGAAATTTTTTTTTCATGAATTAAAATTTATTGACAACAAATTGACACACTCAGTGGATCAAATCAGCGATTCATCTCTTCTCTCATATATCAGATGTGCAAATCTGTAGCTGCAAGACCGTAAAGATGGAAGGATACTTCAAGACTCGTTTTTGAGTTTCATCAAGTCTATATTCTAGTAGGGACATTTGCAGAGATCGAAATTTTATGGACTCTACAAAAAAAATCCAGCTAGAGTTGTTGGAGACTACTTTGCCCTCAACCTAGTTTGGTGGTTATTTTGCTCTAAACCATAAATTACTCCTAGGACAAATATTCTCTTAAAGAACATCCCAATATCTATCTCACAAATTCACGGAATATTCTTAAAGAGATCAACCATCTCCAGAATTTCATATACTCATGGAATATTCATAGAAATAGATCAAAACCCACTCTTTTTAATAACCAAATACATCAAGAAGATTCACAAAAACCTCCTGGAGATAAAATTCAAATCTATATATATTTGGAAAATACACTATTAATGTCCCTCGAATTACGGAGAAAATCAAGATTCAAGATAGAAAAATCAAGGAAAGAACAGAATTGTACCCATATTTCTTATCAATAAAATTATATTTCTTCATATTTTATTTATGATTGTAATTTATTTCTATCATTGTAAAATTTGTTGCAAACAAGTGAATGTGATACTGAAGAAAAATTAGGGCATGATAATGAAATGTTATATGACAAATGACTATCATAGTAATGTTTGACCATAGATGAAAAAATCTAAAAAAAAATGGGTGGAAGGGAGCTTACAAAATTCGGTATTCTAATATTCTTAATTCCTTCACTCACAAGAAATCTAATCAAATGATCGAAATGGATTAAATTCCAAACAATTATTATGCCCAACTTTTTTGCTGGCCCCCAATTTAGTGGAAAGAGTTTCAGAAACTCAAATGAATCAGAATATGGAATTTCAAATATATGGGATCACCAACCATTTTTCACTATCTGAAGATGAATATAACCTTTAAACTATTAAGGATATATTGCAAGCTATATTGACACTAAGCAATGAATAAAGTTGTTATATATACAATGTTAATATAAGAACTTTTTTATATCATCAGATATCATAACAAAGAAAAACATATTTACAATTTTCGTACCGAATTGTTACAATAGATAAAAATGATATGATAATCAGATAATATGAACACTATATTTCTTAAAGGAATGTTGTATGTAACTTAAAAATATTAATGATAGTCGCCCAGGAGCGGACCTACGTGTTAGGATGGGGTGCACGTGCACCCGTAAAGTTCGGAAAAAGTTCTACATATGTATATGTATATACCTATAGATATTTATATATAACCATATGTGCACCCAGTTGAACGTTATTGCACTGTCCGATTCCCGTGATTGTGTTACCTTTGCAAACTTTTTATTTTATTATTTTTAGCAACAAAAATAGCAATAAGGATGTGAACTTGTGACCTCTTGTTTACTAAATGTTCCCTTTTCCACTAGGCTAGTACACTCATGAGTTAAGGTATATTTATTACCCTAAAATTCATATTTAGCCTATGTATTTATATTTTCGTTATTGCTTAAACCTCTATTGACCAGTAAGTTTGATACAACACTATTCCTCATTCGTCATTGGAAGATTCTCGTGGCTTATGTAAAGATAATGATGCACCTACGTTCTTCGAATCTTGGGTTCGCCGTAGTCACCCCTCTATAGTCTTGAAGGAACAAAAGGACTACTTTTGAAGGACAACTCTATCATCCCACTTAGGCATAAATCATAATAATTCAAGCTAGCTAGAACTGAATTATTCTATGCTTGGGAAAAAGCATAGTGGGAACAATTATATATATTGTTCCATCAACGTTATAGCTTAAAGTACCATTTGATTATCTTAACAAATGGTAATATTTTATTTATATATCTTTCATAAAGATAAGAAAGTGTATTTTTTAGAAGGAAAAGTTCATGATAGTCTAGCCTATAATCTAGTTGTTAATAGCCTTTTCGAACACATGAGTCATGATTTTCTTTCTTGTATTCTTCCCTTTTAATTTATTTGTTTTATTTTTTCTTGATTTGTTTTAAAAATAATTCTGAGAATTTTTTAATTCAAATTTTTCACATCACATCTTAAGACTATAGATTACAAGACGTTTTGATATTTTATATTACTCCTATTTTACTTTTTTAAATTTTGTATTAGATTAGAATCAGACGAATAAATTAAAACAAGGAGAGTAACTACTTTAATTAGATCTAATGATGCACTTAGCCTCAGATTTCATAACCTGGCCTACTTCAATTTAATAGCGTAATCTATTTATTATTGCATGATGAATAATTTAGTCATGAAACGGCTTGTGCACTTTGTATAGTTAATTTGGGTAATTATATTGTTATATATGGAAGAAAAATCTCCTTTCTCCATGGAATAAATTAGTATTACTATAAGTTACTCTACAAAATAAAACAAGGAAAATTAAAAGGCACTAATATCAACTGTTCATTTTTTTGCCGACACATTAGGGGAACCAGAACCAGGAAACAGGCAGATTGACATAGCTCATATTAATGTGATGTTAAATTGTTTCCAAATAGTCATAAGAGTTAGTCTTGCATTGAGTTGTCGTATTCATAAGTGGCGGAACGAGAATTTTCATTAAGCAGTGTCAGGATATAAAAAAGTAAATTTACGAAGAAGTGAAGTGGTGTTAGTATATAATATATATATAATTAAAAAATAAATAAATTACCTAGCTAAATAGTACTTTCTCAGTTTAAAAAAGAATGACCTAGTTTGACTTGACACAAAATTTAAGAAAAATAAAGAAGACTTTTGAATCTTGTGGTTTAAATTAAAGATATGTTAAATGTACCAAAATGCCGTTCAATCTTGTGGTCTTAAATATGCCACGTGGAAAGTTAGAATTAAAAAATTACTAAAAAAGGAAAGAGGTTATTCTTTTTTAAACGGACTAAAATAGAAAGTAGGTCATTCTTTTTTAAACGGATGGAGTATAATTTTCCGACGAAAGAATTCGTTGATGGCACCCTTCAGTTACATATGGCTCCGCCACTGATATTCTCTATTATCTAGTTATTGTAACAGAGTAGTAATTTGAATTTTATGAGTTTTAAATTTTAAGATAATCATATCAGATATTAACAACTAGGCTTTAAATTTAATTTATTAATAATAAATATAAAGTTTCAACTAACGGTATTGATTTAGATCAAAAAGTGACATTGTTACTAAATTGAAACCAACCGAACAATTTAAGTATCTATGGATCCATCATTAATTAATTAATTTAACTGATTATATAGGTTAAGAGCCAATATATGAATTAGCTCAAGGAGGTGAACCTAGCAAAATAAATTAGAATATATTGCCAAAATTAAGTAGTTGATCAAATTAATTTTGGATTGTTTACAGTGATAATCACTCTTGAAGATACATCTGTTGAATATATATATATCTGTTGATCTTTAGAAAAAAAAAATCCCAAAATTCTTCCATTCCATGCTCCAAGGCCCAAGCATTAAAATTGCGCCACAAATTAATCCTTAATGATCACCGTAGATTTCTCATAAACAAGTAGTAGTAATCAAATCATTAAGTACAAAAATTCAAACAATAATACAACTTTATCTTTTTTTGGAGGGGCATATTATTGTTTTCTTCCTTAATTCTATCCTTATTTACAAACAAAAGAAGAACTAAAAGATAAACATTTCAAACTTTGGTTGATCACCTTTACCATAATAGTGAAGAAAAATTCTTGAAAGAATATAATAAAAACTGGCATTATATTGAGATTTAATTATGCTTCATGACTTGCAGTCTCAGAAATGCTTTCTAAATGAGGCCTCCATACTCCAACTCTTCCTCTTCTTCTATCTCTTTGTGTTGACACTTTCTCAGACAAAATTTCACTCAAATATTGATCATTAGAGACCATCAAATTATTACCATTATTATTATTACTACTATGATTACCATTATGACCTTGTGATGATGATGACGACGACGATGACGATGATCTTGTTTTCTTCTTCCTTGTTGTTGTTGATGATCTCGAACGATTTTTTTCACTTGAAGAAGGAGTTGGAATTGGCATGAGGAAATAAATCTTTCCACGTTTAAGTTCAGCATCAGGAGGAACTACAACAATTTTGGGACAAACTCCACCTCCTTCTGAAGAATAATAAGATGATGATGGCTTTTTAAGTACATGTTTAGGGTAAATCTTCATGATTTCTGATGCTTTAACACTCCCACTAATCTCTTCAACTTTGCCATTAGCATGAACAATACGAATAACATCAAGTGCCCCACATGGTAGTATGCAAGATATGCAACATCTTATTGTGTTCTTCATGATGGCTTGCCTATTTTTATTTTTATTTTCCAAAAGAAGGAGGAGGAGAAAGGAAAAGAGAAAGAGAAAGAAAAGTCTCTTCTCTTGTGTTTATAATGAGAGCAAAAGAAGAAGTGGAAAGGGGAGGGATATTGTATATTGGTATCAATTATATCAATCAACTTGGTATAGTTTTTGTTACTACAAAGTACAAATGATGATTTTATTATATGCTTTGGGGCTTACCACGCATCTTTTTTTTTTTTTTTTTTTCTCTTTTCTTTTTGCGGATACTTTTTCTTCGGGGCGGAGCTAGAATATGAGTATTATGGGTTTGGCCGAGCAAATAACTTTTATTTAAATAGAGGCGAATTCGAAATTTTAATTTTAATTTATGGATTCAACCATAAAGTTCTTAGAATTGTATTGGACCTTTTGTATTTCGAAATTTATTTCATACTTCATATATATCTACTATTTAAAAAAATATATATATATTAGTGGATGTTAACGTATAAATTTATATCCGCGTCGAAATTATTGGGTTCAGATAAACTCAGTATTAGTATTCTACTACATATATGTATATGGATTTAAACTTTGTATTTGTCTTACAAGATGTATTAAATATGTACTAATATTAATTTAGAATTCAAAGTAACTTAATAAAATTAGAATTCCGAACCCATAAACTTCAATTCCTGACTCCAACTCGGATTTTTCTTTTATATTTTTTTCTTTGGTCTTTTGCTTATTTTTAAAAAGATAAAATTCACTTGCTAATTGGGGGTTGGAAATGAATGGCATGAATAATTGCACCTCATTTTGTACTTTGCCTTTTGTATCCATCATTCAGGGCCCTTTGCCATTCAATTCCATTCCCCCATATATGTGTATTTCCCTTAATTTGCTGAGTCCAATAATAATGGGAGTTGGCTGCCTATGCATGAAACTTGGATGACCCCATGTTTGTACATGATTGGAATTGACATGTCAGCACTGGTGGGGCCAAGTACATTTGCTCTACAACCATGTGTCTGAATCAGAATTCGACACCTGTCGAGCGACATTTGGCTGAATTCTCCTGGTTTAGAGTAGGTGAAGAGGCTAATTAGTGTAGGGTCCTTATTCAAGAGAGGGCCAAAGAGAAATATTTGTGTGATAGAAGAATATATTGTTTCAGAATATGGAGAAGGTTTCATTTGGTCCCTTGCACATTAGGTTTAATTAAGATTGAAAAGGAAATTGGAGTTTTTTGCAATTTGTTGGAGTGGGTGGAAAAATAATTAATAAGGAGATATGGGGGCATAAAGAGATCTTCTTTTGCTAGGAGTTCTTTGTGATTTTTTTCAATATTCCCAAGCAAATCATGTGGCTTTGTGGTTTTCATGGGAAAGTGAAGTGTAGATGGACTCATTTTACTCATCTCAAGTGTAAAGTGGATATTGGGTTTTGGATATATAGTGGCTTTGACTAATGTGAAGTTGCTTGTCCTATTTACCCTAGAAACATGAACTTCTAGCCACAAAACCAATGTGCATTTTTTCCATCATTATTACCCAATATCAATAGTCAATTATATTATAATTAAGAGAAAAAAGAAAAGAAATACACACTGTCCTAATCTCAAATCTAGTTGGACTATCAAGATTTCCCTTTTGAATTTCAAGAATTTATGATTCCAAGTAGTCGGTTTTTCAATTATAGTTAGTATATTCAAATCCAACATCATGACATAATAGAAAGTGGTTCAACCTGATCTATATATCCAAAGTGAAAAAAAAAAAAGTTGTAACATGATTGATTTGATGTACAAAACATTGTCATATAACAATAATGGACCATGACATTGATTTACTTAGGGGGCCAAGAAATGAATCTTTGCTTAGAGCAATTAGGTAAAAAAAATAAAAAATGAAAAGGTACTTCAAAATTATAGATGGTTTAAACCTTATAAATCAATTTGAGTTTTTGTTTGGTTAATTTTGGTTGTCCCATCAAAGTTGTGGCCCAGTCACTAAATGGTTCAGATATGGATGTTAGTGCGCAACATGTGAGAGGATGGAGAGAAGGGTCCATATGTGGGTCTAAGAATGCAAAGTAGGGTTGGTTGGGTGGGGGGTCTTACTTTAAGACATGCATCTATTCTCATGATAAAATCTAGACTAGGATTGAGAACTTGGATTTGTGATTTGTGGTTGATTAACTGACTAATAGACTATGAATTATTCAATCTATTTACATCGATTTTGTAAGTAAATTTTATGCTATTATTGTATTGTAACATATCATTTTCCCATGTTTATTGTTTTCAAGTTTTGTAGGTTGTCCATTCATGGTTTATATAATGCATAATACATAAACATGCTCTCTAATTTGACCTCAAATCACATCTATGACCTTCAACTTCTTGTCCCACATGGCGTCTTGGTGTATGATACCACATAGAACGTGTGTGTCTATTTGTTCAACTTTATATAAGTTTAAGTGTCTACTTGTGTAAACCCAAAGTTGAAGGCCATAAATATAATTTGAGGTCGAGTTAAAGGGCATGTTTATGTAGTATGCCTTTATATAAAATGTTATTTGGAGCAAATTTTAAAGTGAGAGAGAATAAATTACAATCACAAATAAAATATGATGAAATGAATCTTTATTGATAAATATTGTGAGTGCGATTTTGTTCCATCCTTAAATCTTCTCTCTGATTCGAGGGGATGATTTGGATCTCATCCTTGCGATGTATTTGATCACTAGGAACTCGGCTAGCGGTTTTGACACTTGCAATATTTGATGCATTAATCTCGTTGTAAATACCCATAGTTTATGGTTGGGACGTTTGAGATGCATCTTAAAAAAAGAAAAAAGGGCAGTGCGGTGCACTAAAGCTATCGCTATGCGCGGTGTTCGGGGAAGGGTTCCACCACAAGGGTGTATCGTACGCAGCATTACCTTGCATTTATGCCAGAGGCTGTTTGAGATGCATCTTATTCAAGAAAATATGTTATCCTTTAAATAAACGTGATTTAGAATTTAATAGCCTCCAACCTAGGTTAGAGTAAAATAACCTCCTAATCGAAATTGAATTCGTCTTGTAGAGACCTACAATATTTTATCTATATTGTCAACTTTTATACAACCTTATATAGTATAAAAAAAATTGATAATATTAATATCAAGTTAAAGTCATAATCTATTATTAAAGGTGATTTTGGAGTAATGAAAAAAGTAGTAAAGGGAATTTGAGTTTGAGATGGATCATGGGTTGTCTGATAGCTTTCAATAATTGGACACTAGCAGTGATAGCAACTCTTTTCTACCATAATTCTAATTTGCCAATCATCTTCTTTAAACAAGTTACAAAAAGGGGATTTTATTACCCTCTGACATATTTATCAACTTCACTTTCCATACTTGGTTTGCAGCAATCCTTCCATCTCTCTCTCTCAGAAAATTCCCTTTGTTTCTGTTGGATTCTCCTATCTCTCTCTTTCTTCATACTTTTCCTATCTGTACTTCTTTTATTACTATATAGTATATACAATCAAGAAGATCACAGATTTGGCTCCATCTTAGAATTATTTTGTATATTGGCCATAATGCAATTTCCTATTATTCCAGCCCATGACTACCTACCTAGCTAGCGTTTTGAATCGTCTTGTTCGGATTAACTTCTTTACAATTCGACTAATATTTCGATTAATTTTATAAGATACTTTGCCACCTCCTATCAACAAGGCTTGGACGGACGAAAAGAATTTCACCTAATACTTAGTGTAAATAATTTCGTTCTATCAAATTAAGTCTAGACACAATAACTGAAACCTTGCAATTTCACTCTAATATATGCTCTTTATTTTAATTTGTTTGCCTTACTATTTGTAGTCAATTTTTAACTAAAAAAAATCTCTTTTTCTTTTATGACAATTCTTTACTTTCAACTTTTCATACGAGAAGTTTAAGTCTACGCTTTTAATGATATTTGGAAAATGAAATATAACCTGTTATAATAATCAGTTAAATATGGTGTAAAAATGATTCTTGTGGCATAGGACTTGAACAGCTCTTAACGTTGTACAACTTTATCCATAGAAGACTTGCCACTTTATCTTTGATAATAGAAACTTTTTAAAAAAAAATTATTAAAACATCTCTCAGAATACATAACAATCTAAAAGTCATTTGATGAAATAATGCCTTTACTCAGAGAAAAAAAAAGTATATATACCATGTAAAAAACATGCTAGTAATACTGCTATTTGATAATGAGAATCAATTGATACTTGAACAACTCTAGATGCTGTTGATAAAGAGGACTGATCCAATATCTCTGTATGGTACCTATCAGCATCTCTTTGTTTAATGGGTGAAAGATTAAGGAGAATAAATTTGAGAATTTTCGACGATCAGAAAGTACCTTTATAATTCAACTAATGCATTGGTGGGGAATACCCAAAAGTTTGTCTTGAATTTAAATTTTATATACACTAACAACATAAAAGGGAGACTTGGAGTAACTGATAAAGTTGTTGTCATGTGATCAGGAGGTCACGGGTTCAAGCCTTTCAAGTCTTGGAAATAGCCTCTGGCAGAAATGCAAGGTAAGGCTGCGTACAATACACCCTTGTAACATACTTATGGTGGGGCCCTTTCTCGAACACCGTGTATAGCGATAACTTTAGTGCATCAGACTGTCCTTTTATACACTAACCACATATAGTTATCCATAACAATTTTAAAGGAAGTAATAGCTTAAAAAATAATGCATGCAATAATATATTACAAATAACATGCTGCAACGTTATTACGGAGGGTTAGGATTGCAATGGGATGAATAAAGATTTCAAAGGAAAAAAGGAAAATAGAAATGGTACCAATATTTTATTAATATACTTTTTTGTGAGAATAAAAGAAATTAAGAACCCTATTTTACAACAAAACAATATATCTTCCTCGTGCTCCTCGACTTCAATTGCACATTGAACTGTGTGTTGCTACCATATTGAAATTCCATAACATAATTAGATGCACGTCCATGTGTTTATCAAATTGAGGCCATCCACAACAATTTATTAAAACAAATGATTATTTTATTAGTAAACCAAAGATTATATATAATATAATATATTCACTAATTAGTTTCGTATAGTAGTAAGTCATTTGACTTGGGAGCGCCACACGTCTAAATTCGCCTTGTAGTACATGATTCAGATTACTTGAGGTTTCAATATGGGTACCAAACATATGAAAAATAAAATAAAAATGACTTGGGAAATCTATATTGATTTCCTTCCAATTATCCTGCAAAGTTGGTGTACACCATGGTATTGAAATAAAAAGAGTTGCAAAAAGTTGTTTAGAACTGTATGTATCCTCCATATAGATATGTGAAAAATACATCTAAAAGATGGATGAAAATCATTTTAATTCCTCAATAATCAAACCACGCCCTCCTCCCCCAACCCCAACTTTGAACAATAGACCACATTGTCACAAAAAGCCAAAAGAAAAAAGCAAACCAAAATTATAGTATCATTTTTCTTCTTTTTAGGGATACAGTCACTCTAGTAATACAATTTATTGAAATTTTATTAAGAATCTATTTGATCATGAAAATAAAAAATATATTCATTTTATTTGATATTTTTAAAGTTGAACATAGAGTTGAAATTATATTTGATAATAGTATTTTCAAGACGGAAAAGGGCCAAAAATACCCTTAAACTATTGAAAATAGATAAAAAAAAAATACCTTTCATTTATTTTTTGACTCAAAAATACCCCTCTATTTATTATTTTGGCTTGAAAATACCCCTTCATTAATTTTTTTACTCAAAAATACCCTTCAGTTAATTTTTTGGCTCAAAAATACCCTTCTCCCTAAGGGAATGCCACCGGACAGGCCACGTGGATAAAAAAAAGCCACTTAACAGTCCATATCAGCATACACGTAGAAAATAACTCCATTTAATCCATCAAACCATCAACACATTTTATTCTATTTAAAAAATCAACCCGACCCATATTCAAAAATTCCGAACCAAGAGGCAAAAATCAATTCTTCAATTTTTTTCTCAAATCATCCCTTTCACCACATTCCACTTCATTATTAACATTTTTAAAGTTACGAGACTTACTCGAGTAATTCTTGGCTTCATCAACTTGTGATTATCTGACATTGCCGCTAAAATTTCTCTCTTCAAATTTCAATTTCGTCTTCGAATTACCATTCCTCTCACTACAATCAGGTTTCTCATTAGCTATCTAAACTCTTGAACACCGAATCGATTATTCGAAGATCTAATTATTTAGGGTCGATCAAATTAAAACTTGATTCTTTCATGTCAACAATCTGAAGACCTGATTGTTTCCTGATCTTTTGTCTTGATCGATTCGAAATATCTGAACCCATCACATGAAAAATAAGCAATTAAATTCTTTAATTTGTTTCCTCTTGGTTCAGGTTTTTTGAATATGGGTCAGGTTGAGTTTTTAAATGTATAAATAACATAAATACCAATTCTTTTGGAAGTAATTACACTCTCTCCCACTTTTTTAATTACTGTACTCTCTCTATATTAATATACATAATATAACCGACATATACATAGCATTTTATGTATATTTATTTTGTAATAATTCTTAATAATTGCTTTTGTAATAACCATTGATTAGCCTTTAATCTCGAGCAAATTTTATAACCTCTTTACCATAGAAATTATTTGATGATACAAAGTTTCTCAAGTTTCTCTGTAGTATATTCTAAGGTTTTTCCTTCGGCAGTGGTGAAAAACATGGAAAACATATTCTTCCTTATAATATTATGCTGGGTTTTTATAAAATTTAATCTTTGTTAGTTTCTGGCTTCTAGTTTTAATATTAGAAGAGTTTGTTGACTTTGGATATACAATATCCTTAATGACAGTGTCTGACACACTTTACACAATGAAAAATTTCCTACAAGTATTCGTAATGATGTATTTTTCGTAAAATTTTACCACACAAAGTTGAAAATCCAGCCACAATAGGCCAATCTCCCACACACTAGACATGACCATATTTCTACGGAAAATTGAACAAGCACAAAGTCATGATATTGCAATAGAGTTCGTGAGTTATCTATCAAGATAGCTAGGTTAGACCTTGTCATTTGTGCACATATGTCAAAAGTGGATTACTTTTGTGCGAATCACCCTGTATTTAGGCTACTGAATAACCCATAACAATACGTCCAACTTGATTAAAAGCCCAATTAGTCCTTGTCAGTTCATATTACTAATGGCCCAGTATTAAGGAAGGAAAAACTACAAAACAAGTAGCAAACTTAAAATTTAAATTATGAAAAATAGCAACACTTTAATGAAATTACATTGTGTAGCAAATATAACATTATTTTAACTGTGGTTCCCCACTTACTGTCTTGAGAAAATTGAAGGAAAGGTGTCTTTTAAGTCTTGAATGAAGGATTGGTGACATTGACCAACAGATAGGGTCAAACATCATTAGGAAACTTGATTAAGTTAATGGTGGATTTAATTAATATTTTCAAAACTTTCTAATCTTTTCAAAAATACAAATCAACCCAACCCACACCCCTCTTCAATCCAAATCAACCACTCTCCCCTCTCTCTCCAACTTCTCTCAACTCTCTCCCAACCAACAGTTCTGCAAAATTTCTCCCTTCAACCCCCGACGACTTCTACCTCCGGAGATAAATAGTTGGGCTTCGAGTTCCCCTCTTTTCTCCCTTCAACCCCTGGCAACTTCTACCTCCGGCGACAAATAGTTGGGCTTCGAGTTTCCCTCTTCAATTCAATCAACCTGTCTCTCATCCCTCTCTTGACAACTTCTCTCAACTCTCTCCCAACCAACTGTTCTCCAAATTTCTCATTTCAATCCTCAGCGACTTCAACATCTGACTACAAATAGTTGGGCTTCGAGTTCCTTTTCGACTTCAACCTTCAATCGACGTGACAGCCTTGCTCTCCGGCCACAACAGCTTCAAATTCTTCATCGTTCCTTTTTTTCTTTTACAGGTAAAAATTTATGGCCTTTTTAGTTTTGAAGAAAACGAGGAACTTGAGTCAACTTCTCTTATAGTATTGATTAACAATTTCAGTAGTTGTTGCACTAATTTGAAATGCGATCTGAAATGGACTTTTTATTATTTGTGTTTATAAAAACAAAACGACAATTTAGTTTGATTTGTTCTGTTCTTGTTCTCGGTAAAAATGGTAAAATTGAAGTTTTTGGTTAAACAAAATCGTGTTACTATTTTTTATTCTCTCCGACAGATTACCCATCTGGTGCAATATATTAACCATTTGATACAAAAGATTTATTATATGATGCACCAGATCAACCATCTGATGCACCAGAGGAACCATCAGATTACAATTTTGATGCAACAGATTAATAATCTGATTCAACAGATTAACTATCTGATGCAACTTTACCATATATTGCAACAGATTAAGCATCGGATAAAAAATTCAATGCAACTAATTAACCATCTGGTGCAATGGAAGAACTATCAGATTAATGATCTGATGCAACAGATGAATCTCTTGTTGGATAAAATCCCATCAACTCTTCCTACAGGAATTGTCCAAGACTTGATTTTTCCAACTGATCATTCATCTGCCGCAATAGACGATCCTATGTTTGAACAAATCTAAACGACATTGACCATTGATAATTGTTCCAATAGATCACTCATGTGTTGCAACAAATGTGTGACCTATTGCACAGACCATTCATCTTTCTCAAAAGATGAGTTTTATGTTTTGCATTGTCGCAATAGATTACTCAGTTGTTGCTGCAGGTTAGTTAACTGCTCTGATAAATCACTCATATATTGCAACAGATGTGTGATCTGTTGTATAAACCATTCACCTTTATCAATAGATGAGTGATATATTTTATATTGTCGCAACATATTATTTAACTGTTCCAATAGATAACTCATATGTTATAATAAATGATGCAATAGATGATGTCACAAAAGTTGTGTGATCTGTTGAACAGACCATTCATCTGTCTTAAAAGATGAGTGATATGTTTTGTATTGTTGTAACAGATTACTCATCCGTTGCAACAGTTTGGTTATATTCTACAACAAATATACTACATGGTGCAACAGATCGGTGATCTATTGCAACTGTTATTTTACTGTTTTGTTTGTTTGATTTACTGTTATCCTTTTTTAACTATGCATTAATCAACAATAATATATTATTTTATGTTCCTAATAATTTTAGATAATATGGTTCCCAAAAGAACAAAAATTGAATCAAGTCCAAGTTAAGGAACAAGTGAAGCAGCTAGGCTACATCCACCACTCTATGAGCTTGCTTTACAAGTGTTATCTCAATCAGGAGCAGAATATGATGAACACAAGGAGGAGGGATGTTTCAAAAGAGATGATACAGATGCTAACAACCCTTCCACCGGAGAGCTGGTCAAAGCCTTCAGCATTGATCGTTATCCTATAAGAATGCAGTGCGATGGTGCCACAGATTTAACGGGTGCCATACCCCTTTATCGACTCCAAAAAAAATGGTTATAAATTAATATTCGAAAGGGTTTTAATTATTAAAGTGACAAAAGATGAAAATTTGTTTCAAAAAAGGATTATTTTTAACAATCAAAATTCAGAGTCGCCACTCGGCATAAATCGGGTGTGCCGAGTCACCCATGGATATCCTTTTTCAAAATGGTTTTGACTCTTTAATACTGGTTTGCGAACAGTGATTCCGGCTAAGGAATTCTGTTGACCGAGGGGAAGGTGTTAGGCACCCCTCGATCCCGTGGTTTGACCACGGTCGCTTGGCAGAGCGTATCGACTATTTTTGGCACTTAGAAATGTATAAACCACACAAGAGCACGCAAAATAATCAAACAAAACCAAAAAATCCAAAATGTAAAGTCCAGTCCAATTATACAGTCCAAAAATAAAAAAATACGAAAATATAAATCCTATTCTAAACTAAATCTAGACTAAGATCCAATGCCTTACCCGATGCCGCGGGCCTTCATCACGATCATTTTTTGCCAACATGATACGTCGGGGCATTCCCCGATGAATAAATACAAGTGATCTCGGGGCATTCCCCGGCTAAGTGAATACATTTGAATTAAATACGATAAACTAGAAAGAAACATTCACACGCACATTCCAACATCCAACAAAACACTTATTCCTAAATTTCGCCTAACCAAACTTAAACTTCGCCTATTCAATTCAACAAGATTCATGCTTATTCCGAATTAAATAATAAATCAAGATAAATCTAAATTAGCTCATTTTTATCAATTTCTCGATTCCACCCCATTTATCCCAACATGATGAAACCAATTCGATATGTAACCCACAATCAAGTTTTTACGTCCAAATTCGACAAACAAACAACCCACAATAAAGATTCAAACATACCAAACACACGAATTATCCATAATTACGTAAAGATTAAAAAGAGAAAAGATAGAATTGGACCTCAAGAGCTTTCGATTCGAACTGCAACCAATGAAGAAACAGCTGAATACCCAAAACAAATAACTGTGAACAAAGCCAAAATACTACCAAATCTCGACAGAAACGTCCTAACCAGTCCGATATAATAACGTTGTGACCCGTTAAAGAAAGAACAAACCCCAAAATTCTGGAATTTCACCTTTTTAATGCTATTTTCACTGAAGCCCGATGGTTTTCAGACTTTTTGGTGATGGCGCTATGAAGGGCTGACTGGCAGTGCCTTTTCGGTAGCAATTCCGATGAGGGTTTCACCAGAATCAAGGTCGGGAACAACGGTTTGATGCTGATTTAGATGGAACAGAAGGTTGGTCGTCGTATTTCTGCTACACCGGAGCTCCGGTGAGCTCGGAATTGATGACAAATCGAAGAAAAAACCGATGGCTAAGACTAAAATTCGAGCCGACAGTGTTTGAATTCATCAAACAGCAGTAGTATCCGCGAGTTTTAACGGAAAAACTGGAAAAAAGAACTGATTATCGACTTAAATTTGGATCGACTTGAGGTTGGGGTCGCTGTTTCACGTCGCCATATATCCGGCAATCTCAGACAAAGGCGAGGACCACGAAGGCAAACCGGATTTAGGCCATACTCAGGCGAAATTCGCCAGAACAGTACCCCTTTCCATTTCTCTCCTTCATTCCCAGATCGTCTCTTTCAAATCTCTCCGCATGTGTGATTTTTGTGATGGTGTTCTTCGGTTATGATGAGTAAAGATGGAGGATTCTGTGAGAGTATCGTGAGGAAGAAAAGAAGAAGATCATAGACTGCTCTCTATTTTTTTCTTTTTCGATTCAAAAATAGCCTTCTATTCCATCCTTTTCTGTAAAAAATGTGAGGGGGGTCTATACATTCTGAGGTGATGGTGGGGTAGTGGGGTAGGGTAGGTGGGGTCATGTGGGGTAGGGGGTAGGGTGTGATGGGTTTTTTTTTATTGGATGGGTTGTTAGGATAGGGTAGGTAGGTGTTGTTTTTTAATTGGAGGGATAAGGGTTAGGTGTCTATTTTTGTTTGGGTAGGTTTCTAGGATAATACAAAATTAGTTAGGGGATTGTTATTTTTGTCATTTTGTGGAGGGATTATCACATGGGTGAGGGTACACTGTAGGATAACATAAAATGGGTAAAAGTGAATAAAATTGAACTTTAAGAGGACGAAATCACGTGTCTACATCATGCCCCCTTTGGATGTAAACACATGGTGTTTTCATACAAAGCAGTAGACAACGAGGCCGAATTTTGTCCTGATCTTTATTTAAAAGCGCGGAGCAAGAGGAAGGAGGAAAACCAGGTCTTGACTTAGGACATCCTACCCACCCTAGTTATGAGGGGATCAAGTGACGAGTATCTCAAAGGATTGGAAGGAGGTGGAATATACCGAGTTGGAGAGTCGAGTGAGGTTCCATCGAGGTTCCGGTCCGCGGCTCTGTCATTACATCAAAAATGAAAATTAAGAGTTAAAACATAAATGAAGTTACCAAAAAAATCCTATCTATACAACTTCTATTGGTTCTTGACTCGACTTTCATCACCCTATTCTTCAGGCGGGCCCCTGACTTGCAATATCTTTCAACTTGTTGCTTGGCCTTCAATTGCTTCGCTTTGTTGCTTGACTTCTCGTTTCTTCACCCTATTCTCCAGGTGGGCTTCTGACTTGCTATTCCATCACTTTGTTGCTTGACTTTCATTTCTTCACTCTGTTCTCCAGGCGGGCCTCTGACTTGCTATTTCATCACCCTATTCTTCAGGCGGGCTCCTGAAACCCAAAATTAAAACTAGAACGAAAATTATCCCAAACAAGAATTATAATAAAGTAGTATTTCATTTTGAAAGCGTTGTCCCATTTTCCAGGAGGGTCCTGAACAGAAAGTAAATTCCCATTTTCCAGGAGGGTCCTGAACAGAAAGTAAATTCCCATTTTTCAGGAGGGTCCTGAATTGAAAGTAAATTCCCGTTTTTCAGGAGGGTCTTGAGCATAAAGTAAATTCCCATTTTTTAGGAGGGTCCTGAACATAAAGTAAAATCCCATTTTTAGGAGGGTCCTGAACAGAAAGTAAAATCCCATTTTCAGGAGGGTCCTGAACATAAAGTAAAATCCCATTCTTCAGGAGGCTCCTGAACATAAAATAAAATCCCATTTTTCAGGAGGGTCCTGAACAGAAAGTAAAATCCCATTTTTCAGGAGGGTCCTGAATAGAAAGTAAAATCCCATTTTTTAGGAGGGTCCTGAACAGAAAGTAAAATCCCATTCTTCAGGAGGGTCCTGAACATAAAGTAAAATCTCATTTTTCAGGAGGTTCCTGAACAGAAAGTAAAATCCCATTTTCCAGGAGGGTCCTGAACAGAAAGTAAAATCCCATTTTTTAGGAGGGTCCTAAACAAAAAGTAAAAGCCTATTTTTCAGGAGGGTCCTGAACATAAAGTACAATCTCATTTTTCAGGAGGGTCCTGAACGTAAAATAAAATCCCATTTTTCAGGAGGGTCCTGAACAGAAAGTAAAATCTCATTTTTCAGGAGGGTCCTGAACATAAGGTAAAATTCCATGGATGTGCATTTCCAATGATAGCTGAATTAAGTGAAGCGAATTTGCCCCTATATCAACACAGAAATTTTGTCAGTTAAAAACTTAGTGGTGGCTTGCAGATCTTGGCTTCTCAGGTATCTGCCCAGCACTCGTTCCTTTCATGTTTGTTCCAATCGCTAACACTTGCCCTGTATTGCCGCATCATTAACCCAGATCCAGTTTGAGGGAAGTGAGTTCTGACTCGAACAATGGGCTTTCATTTTACCATGCCTCTGAGGTGCACCCTTTTCCCAAATCTGAATGTTTCCACGAATCCAACAGCCTGTCGGTTGATAGACTTCCTTTGTTTCATGTTGAATTACGATCATATTTCTTTCTTGTGTTGTTCCTTGGCTTTTCCTCGTATAATTGGAAAGACTGGTAGTAAATTTTGAAATACTTTCTCGTTTGTTTTGACACAGACTTGACTTAAAATGTAAAGAAATGATGGTGACTTTTATTTTGATAAATGACATAAAAAAAAAAGACAAAAAGCATGAATATGTCAATGAAAGAAAAGGTCAATGTATCATATTCAAAAAGAAAACTTATTTGAATACGATAACCAACTCCAATGAGTATGACATGCATTTTGGATTGAGCTGCCTGATCTTCCTATCCAAACTCCCCATTTGTTGTTGAGTTCGTGCCTTTGTCGCTGAGCCACTTCTTCAAATCCATTGAACTCATACATCATATTCGATTGACGACATCTTAAAAGACTTTCGCCAACAAATCTCTTTCTTTTCACTTCTCACTTTTCTCTTGAACTCTCCATCGCCTTACGATGCCCGTGAGGGTTTTCACCAATAAGACTCTCTCATTTTTATTTCTCTTCACTCACCATCGCCTTATGGTGCCTGCAAGGGTTTTCACCAATAAAACTCTCTCATTTTCATTTCTCTCAACTCACCATCGCCTTATGATGCCCACGGGGGGTTTCACCAATAAGACTCTCTTATTTTTGTATTCCTTTCCTGATTTCTTATGCTGAGGGAGACAAGTGGTACCTCACAATGTATCATCATATCCATTGCATACTTAGCCTTAACATTATCAAAAATTGATCTGAAGGACTTTCTTTGGTTGTAACTTGGCTTTTGGTTAAGGTTAGAAAAGATGGTAAGGGGCTCAAACGATACTTGAAGTGGGGGTGGGACTTATGACTTTTGGAATCGACTCAAACAACACATTAACTCATGCCCCAGCTTTGTTGACTGGGTGAATCTTATATCTTTATTTGGTTGGACCGAGCCCGAAATACGGCAGCCTACGTATCTCACTCCCGAGAGAGGAAAATCAGGTCGCACGTAGTTCCATCGCTTGTTCTTTGTTTTGATTTTGATTTTTTTTTTATTTTTTTCTTTTTTTTCTTTTATTCTTATTTCCTCGACATTTATATTTGACTCCATTTTGATTCCAAAAGAGGGATATGAAAGAAAATTAAAACAAATCTCAAACGGGTAAACAAAGGATGATCCAATGTTTGGATAGAAGAATAAAACGCCTTCATCATATCAATCTTCAAAAATGCAAGTACTAAACATGCAATAAAATCAACAAAGGATCAGATATCATACGTATTATCTTTTGACCGCATCAGCATTGATATTCATTTCTGCCATTTTGCCTTCAGTATCTGTCAAATATAAGGCTCCATTGGGCAATACTTTCTTCACAATGATGGGACCTTGCCAGTTAGGGAAGAACTTACCTTTCTCTTCAACCTGGTGAGGAAGGATACAGCTCAATACCAACTGACCAACTTCAAAATTTCTGGGACAGACCTTTTTGTTATATGCTCAAGCCATCCTCCTCTGATACAACTGGCCATGACACACAGACGTTAGCCTTTTTTCCTCAATCAAGCTCAAATGTTCCGATTGGGTTTTTACCCATTCGTTATCATCAATCTTTGTTTCTACAATGACTCAAAGAGAGGGAATTTCAACTTCTGTAGGGATGACTGCTTCTGTCCCATACACCAATAAATATGGAGTTGCCCCTGTTGAAGTGCGAACAGTGGTGCGATAACCTAGCAATGCAAATGGAAACTTTTCATGCCACTGTCTAGACCCTTGTACCATTTTTTGCAGTATCTTTTTTATATTCTTATTGGCGGCTTCTACAGCACCATTGGCCTTTGGGCAATATGGAGTAGAATTTCGATGTGCGATCTTAAACTGTTGACATACTTCTTTCATCAAATGACTATTGAGATTGGCAACATTGTCTGTAATGATCATCGTAGGAATTCCAAATCTACAAATGATATTGGCATGAACAAAATCTATCACAACCTTCTTTGTCACTGACTTGAAAGTTACTGCTTCTACCCACTTTGTGAAGTAGTCAATGGCTACGAAAATAAATCTATGCCCATTTGATGCCTTCGGCTCAATCGGTCCAATCACATCCATTACCCAAGCCACGAACGGCCATAGAGCGGCCATTGCATGCAACTCAATAGTAGGAGAATGTATCAGATCACCGTGTACCTGACATTGATGACACTTTTGGACAAATTGAATAGAATCCCTTTCCATAGTAAGCCAGTAATAACCTACTCGAAGAATCTTCTTTGACAAGACATGACCATTCATATACGACCCGCATATTCCAGAGTGAATTTCAACCATGATTGTCGAGGTTGCTCTTGCATCTACATACCTCAAAAGTCCTAGATCTGGGGTCCTCTTATACAAGATTCCCCCACTTAAGAAAAATCCACTAGCCAAACGCCTAATAGTCCTCTTTTGATCGTTGGTGTCATATAATGGGTATTCTCCTGACTGAATGTACCGTTTGATATCCAAGAACCAAGGTTCTCCATCGAGCTCTTCTTCAACCGCATTACAGTAAGCATGCTGATCACAACTCTGTATATGTACTGGATCGATGTAGGCTTTGTCAGGGTGTTGGAGCATTGAAGACAGAGTGGCTAAATCATCAACAATTTCATTAGGAATCCTTTGAATATGCCTAAATTTTACTAATACAAATCGTTGACATAGCTCCTACAAGTATTGTCGATACGGTATGAGCTTCAAATCTCGCATCTCCCAATCGCCTTGAATTTGATGGACAAGCAAATCTGAATCCCCGAACACCAATAATTCTTGGACTCCCATATCAACAGCTAACCTCAAACCAAGAATGCAGGCTTCATACTCTGCCATATTGTTAGTACAGTAGAATCGAAGTTGTGCTGTTACCGGAAAATGTTGTCCCAATTCAGAGATAAGAACTGCTTCTATTCTGACTCCTTTCATATTGACAGCTCCATCAAAGAATAACCTCCAACCTGGATTAGCATCTATAATGACTTTTTTGACACACGACACTTCTTCATCAGAAAAATATGTCTTTAATGGCTCGTACTTTTCATCGATGGGATTCTCAGCAAGATGATCTGCCAAGGCTTGGGCTTTCATGGTGGTTCGAGTCACATATACAATGTCGAACTCGGTAAACAATATTTGCCACTTTACCAATCGACCCGTTGGCATAGGCTTCTGAAAGATATACTTCAAAGGATCCATGCGGGAGATGAGATAAGTAGTATAGGATGAGAGATAATGCTTCAACTTCTGTGCTACCCAAGTTAAGGCACAACACGTCCTTTCAAGAAGAGTATACTTGGCCCTCATAAGTGGTGAACTTCTTGCTAAGATAATGAATAGCCTGCTCCTTTTTGCCCGTGACATCATGTTGACCCAAGACACAATCGAAAGAATAGTCCATGACTGATAAATATAAGATCAAAGGCCTACCAGGCTCCGGGGGTACCAGCACGGGCGAATTTGACAAATATCTTTTGATTCGATCGAACGTTTTCTGACATTCTTCAATCCATTTTACCGCAACACTCTTTTTCATCAACTTGAATATGGGCTCACAAGTAGTTGTGAGTTGAGCAATAAACCTGCTAATGTAGTTCAGTTTACCAAGCAAATTCATCACCTTCGTTCTATTCTTGGGCAGGGGCAAGTCCTGCATGGCTTTGATTTTTGAGGGATCCAATTCAATTCCCCGACGACTGACTACAAACCCCAACAGCTTTCCAGACGGAACTCCAAATACACATTTTGCTGGGTTGAGTTTGAGATTATACCTGCGAAGCCTTTCAAAGAACTTTCTTAAATCTTTAACATGGTCGGCCTGACTTTTTGACTTAATGATCACATCATCCACGTAGACCTCAATCTCCTTATGCATCATATCATGAAACATAGTGGTCATGGCTCTCATGTATGTTGCTCCAACATTCTTTAAATCGAACGGCATCACTCGATAACAATAAGTCCCCCATGGTGTGATAAAAGATGTCTTCTCTGCATCGTCATCATCCATAATGATCTGGTGATATCCGGCATAGCAATCCATAAAAGAGGCAACCTCGTGTTTAGCACAGTTGTCTAGAAAAATGTGGATGTTGGGCAGTGGAAAATCATCTTTCGAACTTGCTCTGTTTAAATCACGGTAATCAACACATACTTGAATTTTGCCATCTTTGTTTGGTATGGGAACAACATTGGATAACCACATGGGATAGAGAGCTACTCGAATTACTTTGGCTTCAAGTTGTTTCATGATTTCCTCTTTAATTTTAATACTTACATCCGTTTTAAACTTTCTCAACTTCTGTTTGACAAGAGGGAACGCGGGATCAGTTGGCAATTTGTGAGTCACTAATTTAGTGCTTAAACCAGGCATATCATCATAAGACCATGCAAAAACATCCTTATAATCAATTAATGCTTGAATCATTCCATTTTTTAGCTGTGGGAAAACATGTACAATGATTTTAGTTTCCCTAACATCTTCTTGATCCCCTAGATTTATTGGCTTAGTCTCATTCAAATTAGGATTCGGTTTGTCTTCAAACTGTTCCAACTCTTTGCTTATTTCTTCTAGTGTTTCTTCTTCATCATATTCCCCATCCTGCTTCATTACATGTTGATTAGTTTGGATTTTAAGGTCAGGCTAAAAATTTTGCATGCATATCATTTCATTAGAATCAGCATAAAGAGAACTGTGTAAAAAAAAGAAAAACAAAATATATTAGACACGAAACAAAAGGGACATTGCATTTCATTAAGATAGAAGGGTTTAAACATATACGCCAACATAACATAAAAAAACTAAAATCCGAATTACAACCCTGAAATAGCTCGGATAAACAGAAAGAAAAACAAAATAAACTACCAAAACTCCATCCTGACGGGGAGAGGAGTGACTTCCCAATTATTGAGCCGGACAGCTGGACCTATGAATTGCACATCTGCCATACTGGTACCTTCTCCTGCTTCGACTAAATCAACTTCAATAAAAAGATTCTGGAAGTCATCAACCAATTCAACTTCAAAGTCCACATGCTTCGTGATACCGCTCTTAACAAATGATTCACTGAGTAATGGCATTGGGCGAGGGAGTGACCATGTTTTCTTTTTCCTTCCCTTGGCTTTCTTTAGATCTTCAGCTGTAGGCTCGAATCCTAGACTAAACGTGCCCACGTTCTCACTCGGATATATGGGATGAACTATACCGTACAGAGACGCTCCCAAACCCTTTCCTGGCTCAAATCCGTATTTCTAAAGTTCACTCACCATCATGATAGAAGCAGAAGACAATTGCAGTCCCGGTATAGCCTGTCATTCAAGGATCCGATTCACTGGCACTGTATCAAAAATTTGATAGACGAATGTCTCATCTACGTTATTTGCTTCAATAAGAGACAAGGGAGAATCTTCATAGGATGACAAATCTCTTTCACCATGAATAACTACTTCTTGCCTGTCATGCTCAAACTTAATCATTTGGTGCAGTGTAGATGCAACCGCCTTGGCCTTGTGGATCCACGGCCTTCCCAACAACAGATTGTAAGAGGAGTCTACATTCAATACTTGAAACTCTATGGTGAACTCAACAGGCCCTAATTGTCAACATTAGTTCTATTTCGCCAATGGAATTTGATTTTGCACTATCGAAAGCTCTAACACATACATTGTTGGGCCTGATCCTGTCAGCACCAATATTTAACTTTTTCAAAGTAGAAATAGGGCAAATATTTGCACCTAAACCTCGATCAATCATAACATGAGTGACGTAGAAATCTTCACACTTCACTGTAATGTAAAGGCCCCGGTTATGCCCTGTACCTTCAACATGCAATTCATCGTCAGAAAAGCTGATCCGATTGACCTCAAAGATTTTTCCAACCATTTTCTCAAGTTGGTTGATTGTAATCTCCCTTGGAACATATGCTTCATTTAATACCTTCAGTAAAACATCACGATGCTCCTTGGAGTGCAACAACAAAGATAAAAGGGAAATTTGAGCAGGGGTTTTCTTCAACTGGTCTAATATTGAATACTCTGGCAATTTTATTTTTTTCAAAAATTCTTCGGCTTCTTCTTCAGTGATAGGCTTTTTGATAGATGACGGTCCACTCACCGTTGGCTGGGACTTTCTTAAGCTTTCAGGCACGAAGCATCTTCCTGACCTAGTCAAACCCCCTACCTCATCTACATCTTCCACTACTTCTTTCCCGTGATAGGTCATCACAGTCCGTCCATAATTCCAGGGAACCCTTTTCGTATCAACTATCAAAGGTTGGGTCACCGGTTTGAGGACAATAGGCGCTGCCAGTGCTCCTTTCACCGTCAAGATGAGCTGACTCAGAGCTCCCACCACTGTCAACTTAGGTTTATCCTGGCTTAAATCAACATACCTTCTGGCGCCTTGGACTGTGATCCGGGGCTTCTTTGTGCTTTCTTGGGGTTTATCTTCTCTCATTCCTTCCCGGTTCAATGACATTGCTTTCAAAGACTCCGCTACATTTACTGATTTCTCCTCAATGGTCTGTATCTTGACAATAGGCTTATAACCCCTCGAAGACTCATCCCGTCATATATCAATTCTAATATATTGGCTTCAACATGGGTTGTCAGCGTATTCTGGTTAATGTTTGGACCCTCCGGGGCCTGGACCAACATCTGATTTGTGTCAATTAAATCTTGGATAGCTCTCTTTAAATGCCAGCATTTCTCGATATCATGGCCTGGCATATCAGAACAGTACGCACACCTTAAAGAATAATCGAGATTCCTCGACAGTAGATTTGAAAGCCTTCCTTGAATTGGGTTAAAACCTTTAACTTTCTCAACCTATCAAACAAGCTAGCATATGACTCCCCAAGAGGTGTGAATTGATTTTTGACCGCCCTCTCCTTCTTATACTCGGTCCTAGGCTGAAAACTGGGTCTGGAGGGGTTTTGGTAATTTGGTGGAGTGAATAGGCAATTTTGTGGAGCTTGTGTGCGCCACTGCGGGTAAGAAGGGGTTTGGGCATATGGCTGCGCGCTATATACTGGGTACGGGGGTGGTGGAATGGAATATAAAGTATTTTGTGGAGGTTAGTAATGGTGAAGAGGAATATATGGAGCTTGGGCGTAGACTTGGGCTTAGGATTGGGGATAGGGGCGAGGTGGTCTTTTGGGCTAGGAATGGGTTCCGGTTACGACAGTCGTCACGTCCTCTTTCTTATTTTTACCTCCAAATGCTCCTGATCCACCTTGATGTGCTTGTGTGGTGGCTTTTAATGCGGCAAAACTCACTATTCAGCAGGTCTTAATTTCGTCCTCTATCATCTCCCCCATTTTGAGGACTTCAATAAAAGATTTTCCCATTGTCGGAAGTAAATGTTGAAAATAGGTCTCATCCTGTGCCTGAATCAAAACTTCTACCAACTTACTTTCTTTCATTGGAGGCTTTACCCTGGCAGCCTGTTCACGCCACCTTATCGCGTATTCCCTAAAACCTTCAGTGCTCTTTTTCTTCATGTTGACCAAGGATTTTTCGTCCGGGATCAGGTCGATGTTATACTGATAATGTTGAACAAATTCAGAAGCCAAGTCATCCCAGCTGTTCTATTTATCGATATCTCGATCGATAAACCATTCTGAGGCCAGATCAGAAAGACTCTCGCCAAGAAAGGCCATGAGCAGTTCTTCCTTTCCTCCTGCAGCCCTCAACTGGTTGCAATAATGTCTTATGTGTGCCACGGGATCGCCGTGTCCTGCATACTTCTCGAACTTAGGCATCTTAAAACCGAGGGGAAGGTTGATGTCTGGGAATATGCAAAGATCTTTATAGGAAACACTCCTGTAATCTCTAATTCCTTGCAAATTCATCATAGCTTGTTCTAAACTTTTCAATTTTCGGGCTATGATATCCTGTTCCTCTGTTGTGATAGGTTTCTCCGTATCAAATGGAAATGCAGGCGGCTGAGTATACCCATACGGTTCATTCATTTGCAAAGTAGGCTCCGGGACATAATACTGACTATCTGAAACCTTCAGTACTGGCTCACTGGCAGACCTAGGAAGCTTCATTGTGGAACGCACAACATATATAGGAGTTTCATATGGTGGCGGAGCCACGAATACCGGTGTGATCGGTGGAGCTAGCTGAGTAGCTGGTCTTGATTGGGGAGCTGCCAAGGGCACACCAGAACTGCCAGGATAATAATGTCGTGGAGTGAATCCTGGCGCGTGCTCAGGTGACTCAGTAGGAGCAGAGAATTGCGCCTGAGAGAGCGGTGGGCAATTAGAGATATTCCCAAGACCTTCAGGGAGTGGAGTAGGAGGCATTCCGCTGGCCCATGCCCAGTGTAAATCTATCAATTATTGCCTGAGCCTTACTACCTCATCATTGTGTTCAGAACTTTCTGCCCTGTGATCCTTATCCGGGTCAATGAGCGAATTTTCAATCTCCCCGCTAGCCATGGCGAGCTTTTCTTTGGATCTAGTGAAGTATGGGTGACTAGCCAGAGTGCTGCAAACCTACCACTGTTATCTGAAAGAACATGCTCATCAAAGACGACATCCGTTAGGATTAGGGCACACAACAAACATGGGAATCACATTGGTAAAATTGTCCTAAGTTCATGTTCATTTCTACCAGCTTTCGAGGGTAGTGAGGTCATTTTAACATCATCCTGATTTTTGTCTACACTTTTTTTATCTATACTTATTATTATTATTATTATATTATTATATTTTTTCGTATCCATTTCTGTTCTTTTCTTTTCTCTCGTTATCTACCTTTATTTTATCATTCTTTATCGTTTTTGTTTTTCTTTAAAAGAGGAAAAATAATTAAAAACAACGAAACAAAATGATTAGATCGAACCCAAAAGTAGGCTGCCTACGTATCATGTTGTATATGAATCAGATCTTGCGTAGTTCAGACAGCATGTGCATAAACATTACCCACTTTTTTTTTTGCGAAAACGAAAATAAACAAACCAAGGAAATACGTAACATCATAACATTTTGAAGAAAGAAAACAACAAAAACGTACAAAAGTTTGGGACCACTTTAAAACTAAACAACAAATACGAAACAACATTATAGACCCCTAAGACGACATAGGTGAAATTACTAATAAAGACTCTAATACCAAAAACAACTTGACTTCGACTTAAAGAAGACACCACCTTACAATGACAGACACTTAAAAGACTCAAATTGAATAAAGATAAGAAGTGCTCTTTCAGACTAGTGCTCTGTGTGATGACCCTGGCTGATATAGACCTGCCTTTGAAGTTCTCTTTCTCTCATTTAAACTTTGTAGCATATCCTGTAAAGACACCCTAATACCGGGGAAGAAACTTCAGGCCCGTATTCCTGCTTCATGAGGAGTGCACTTGGAAAGATTATTCTGACACCTTTCTATCGTCTTGAACAAATCTGCTAACTGAACTCTCAGTGTTTCTACTTTGGACCCCGCACTTTCATCTTGATGGTCGTCTACTATGCATTCTTCCTGTATTCTCCCTCTAAGCTGTGCTGGTAAGGGTTGACTGATACCCCGAGGGATATATTGAAGCCAGAGCCAATATCCTTGAGTGTACCCCGGATTATCCAAATTTTCTTTGAGTGTGTCTACACCTAGCTTTGTTGCATGCTTCCAAAATTGCTCGTACTTGCTCTCACCTAAGGCTTGGTCCTTGAAGTACTCAACATCCTTCAGAAGATCCACTGCTGGTGGCACGTCCTGCAGCCTAGCCAACTGGCGCATTACCCTAGAAGGACTATATGGTCTAGTGCAATGAGCCCTAACATAACTAAAGGGAGCTGCGTCTGATAACCCAATAATACTATCTTTGGTTGAAGCTACAGATAAGTCCACAAAATGTTATCCCTGGTTCTTGACTCAAGAAATTCAATCCAAGCGTCGACCCCCATGGGTAATGAGAATTTATCCAAATGCAACCTGGAGTCCATGGCTTTCACTCGATTGGGAATACAACGATCTAACACGTCTGATCTAACTAAAGAAGGCGCATGCAAATGCTCCATCATCCATAACTGCAATATCAGGTTACTGCCCTCAAAAAATCTCCTTCCCCCCCTCACTTTGGTTAAAGCCTTATATATTTCTGTTAAGATCATGGGTATAAGAGTGAACCTATTCTTTTGATTAATGCCCTTGTCGTTTTGATCCTTATGAAATAGGGCCATCACCACAGATTGCAAACGGGTATTAATACGTCTTTCTTCTAGTGGAAACACTAAAGTACCTAACAAAGCGAGGGTGAAGACTTCAAGACGTTTTCTCTCCCACTTCTCCTTAGTCACATGAAATTCATCCCAAAAGCAATCAAAACCTTCCGAGGGCCCAAATCTAAAGAACAAAAAATCTAAAGAAACCCATGAATCACTTAAACAACCCAAATGGATACCCTTACTTCTTAAACCACAAGACTGCAAAAATCTCACGCCAGTATGATTTCATGCTCGAATTATATCCTTCTCGATATAGGGCAAATGCAATAAACCGGATATTTCTGCCAAAGTAGGAGTCATTTCACATTCCCCAAACCTGAACACCAAACTACTTGGATCCCAAAAGGTCAACAAGGCCTCTATTAAATCTGGACGAGGGGTAACATGCAGAAGTTCTGTAAGATCACCTAATATTTTAATCAGTTTCTGCTGATCAACATAGTTACACATTTCCCACCACTTGATTAACTTTTTGGGAACCTTGACAACCATCAGAACTCTAGACTTGGTGGACAAATCCATCATGTAAAAACACATAAGACGTTATCTCAAAAATTCGACAGGAGTAGAAGATTCCCAACCCTTGGGATTTTTTATGCAAGCACATGTCGATGGGACAGACCACATTCATGACTCCAATTTGCCGAACAGAAGTACTGAGCGAAATTAGTCTACTTGGCAAACAATTCTAGATTACGGGGTGAGAGACCTAGGCTAATAATAAGACAGAGGCCAACACAAAGAATACCGGACCCACCGAGGGTTACCTACGTATCCCAACCCGAGGAGAGGGAATCAGGTATGCGTAGCTCATCCAGATTGGTCAATTAACGATTAACTAATAAATTGACCCTAACTTAAGAGACACTACCAAAAACAAACGAAAAAACTTTTGGATTTTCAGCTAGACACTTTAACTAAGACTGACACCACCAATTATGAAGAAAAAAAAATCTTTTTGGTATTTTTGTTTTTGACAAATAAGTAGAAAAGGCAAACAAAACTTTTTTTTTGAATTTACGGTACTTTGAGAAGACAAATGTAAAACGTAAAAAATATTTTTGAGTTTTTGGATCGTGAAGAACAAAAGCCATAAAGAACTCTAAAATAAACTACCACACTCCTTTTGATTCATTCTTTTCGACTCACTTTTATATATATATATATATATTTTCTCCTCTCTCTCTTTTTTTTTCTTTTTTGTTTTTGCCTACGCACCTTACTCCTAACAATTTTTTTTTCTTTTTCAAATCAGTTCGTCAAATAACCACGTTACCCTTAAATATGCGACAGTTAGCACGTAGAGATTCTTTAGAGGTGAGTCTCCTACAAAGGGATATGTGGGTACCGCTAGGTCTCAGTATGATGCACATAAGCATGACCTAAAGGCTGACCTACGTTGTGGTTCACTAACAAGGCTGTTCGGGGGAGCGTATGGTCGATAGTGGCTGCTTTGCTTTCCACCTACTCCATAACACCGACGGCTCCCCCCCTAAAATAAGGGTGAGTCAACTAGAGGTTGTGTACAACACGTGTACTACGGACTTGTTGCATAAAGAAGGCCGGGGGGTGGACTCATGATGACAGATATAAAGCGGTAACACATAGGATAAATACTATAAACAAAGAGCACGAAAATGCACAAAAGTGAAAATAACACCAACAATAATCACAAACAATGCTTATACACTCGTAATGCCAACCAAAGCCGATACGACTCAAAAAGAAGCTCGAATTCTCAACCTGTTCCCCAGAAAAGTCGCCAGAGCTGTCACACCCCTTTTTCGACTCCAAAAAAATGGTTATAAATTAATATTCGAAAGGGTTTTAATTATTAAAGTGACAAAAGATGAAAATTTGTTTCGAAAAAGGATTATTTTTAACAATCAAAATTCAGAGGCGCCACTCGGCATAAATCGGGTGTGCCGAGTCACCCATGGATATCCTTTTTCAAAATAGTTTTGACTCTTTAATACTGTTTTGCGAACAGAGATTCTGGCTAAGGAATTCTGTTGACCGAGGGGAAGGTGTTAGGCACCCCTCGATCCCGTGGTTTGACCACAGTCTCTTGGCAGAGCGTATCGACTATTTTTGGCACTAAGAAATGTATAAACCACACAAGAGCACGCAAAATAATAAAACAAAACAAAACAATCCAAAATGTAAAGTCCAGTCCAATTATACAGTCCAAAAATAAAAAAATACGAAAATATAAATCCTATTCTAAACTAAATCTAGACTAAGCTCCAATGCCTTACCCGATGCCGCGGGCCTTCATCACGATCATTTTTCGCCAACATGATACGTCGGGGCATTCCCCGGTGAATAAATACAAGTGATCTCGGGGCATTCCTCGGCTAAGTGAATACATTTGAATTAAATACGATAAACTAGAAAGAAACATTCACACGCACATTCCAACATCCAACAAAACACTTATTCCTAAATTTCGCCTAACCAAACTTAAACTTCGCCTATTCAATTCAACAAGATTCATGCTTATTCCGAATTAAACAATAAATCAAGATAAATCTAAATTAGCTCATTTTTATTAATTTCTCGATTCCACCCCATTTATCCCAACATGATGAAACCAATTCGATATGTAACCCATTATCAAGTTTTTACGTCCAAATTCGACAAACAAACAACCCACAATAAAGATTCAAACATACCAAACACACGAATTATCCATAATTACGTAAAGATTAAAAAGAGAAAAGATAGAATTGGACCTCAAGAGCTTTCGATTTGAACCGCAACCAACGAAGAAACAGATGAATACCCAAAACAAATAACTGTGAACAAAGCCAAAATACTACCAAATCTCGACAAAACGTCCTAACCAGTTCGATATAATAATGTTGTGACCCGTTAAATAAAGAACAAACCCCGAAATTCTGGAATTTAACCTTTTTAATGTTATTTTCACAGAACCCCGATGGTTTTAAGACTTTTCGGTGATGGAGCTACGAAGGTCTGACTGGCAGTGCCTTTCTGGTAGCGATTCCAATGAGGGTTTCACCAAAATCGAGGTCGGGAACAATGGTTTGATGTGGATTTGGATGGAATAGAGGGTTGGTCGTCGTATTTTCGCTACACCGGAGCTCCGGTGAGCTCGGTATTGATGACAAATTGGAGAAAAAAACGTTGGCTAAGACTGAAATTCGAGCTGACAGTGTTTGAATCCGTCGAACAATAGTAGTATCCGGCGAGTTTTAACGGAAAAACTGGAAAAAAAACTAATTATCGGCTTAAATTTGGATCGACTTGAGGTTCGGGTCGCTGTTTCACGTCGCCAGAGATCCGGCGATCTCAGACAATGGCAAGGACCATGAAGGCAGACCGGATTTAGGCCATACTCAGGCAAAATTCGCCGGAATAGTACCCCTTTCCGTTTCTCTCCTTTGTTCCCAGATCATCTCTTTTGAATCTCTCTGCGTGTGTGATTTTTGTGATGGTGTTCTTCGGTTATGATGAGTGACGATGGAGGATTCTGTGAGAGTGTCGTGAGAAAGAAAAGAAGAAGATCATGGACTGCTCTCTATTTTTTTCTTTTTCGATTCAAAAATGGCCTTCTCTTCCGTCCTTTTCCATAAAAAATGTTAGGGGGTCTATACGTTGTGAGGTGAGGGTGGGGTAGTGGGGTAGGGTAGGTGAGGTCATATGGGGTAGAGGGTAGGGTGTGATGGGTTTTTTTGATTGGATGGGTTGTTAGGATAGGGTAGGTAGGTGTTGTTTTTTAATTGGAGGGATAAGGGTTAGGTGTCTATTTTTATTTGGGTAGGTTGCTAGGATAATACAAAATTAGTTAGGAGATTGTTATTTTTGTCATTTTGTGGAGGGATTATCACACGGGTGAGGGTACACGGTAGGATAACATAAAATGGGTAAAAGTGAATAAAATTGAACTTTAAGAGGACGAAATCACGTGTCTACAACGGGTGATTTCGTGGTTAAGTCATCTATAAGAAAATCTTTTGACGCCTTCAGAAAAATACTTCGAGAACAAAAATTGGATGTTTATTTCAGGGACAACTGTTTTGGGAAATATCTTGATTTGCCGGAGGACAACAATGCTCGTTTCCAAATGAAAATGTTATATGAACTATTCAAGAGTAGGTTTATGTATGAAACAAAGATAAGATGGATGAGGTATGGATAAATTACTGTGGCATTCCTGTTTGTTTTGGTTGGAAGGAGTTTGCCATAGTTACTGGACTAAAATGTTATCCTTCTTCTCAAGTTATACCTATTCTAACCCCCAAAAAAGTACCCTGTATACCCAAAAAAGGCAAAGGCAAGTGTGTGATCGTGATGACCCAATGTCCATTATTGGTCCAAGCTTCAAAAACAAAAATTTGATAGAAGCGTTGAAAGGTAAAGGACTTTCAAATCTCGCATCTTCCAATCGCCTTGAATTTGATGGACAAGCAAATCTGAATCCCCGAACACCAATAATTCTTGGACTCCCATATCAACAGCTAACCTCAAACCAAGAATGCAGGCTTCATACTCTGCCATATTGTTAGTACAGTAGAATCGAAGTTGTGCTGTTACCGGAAAATGTTGTCCCAATTCAGAGATAAGAACTGCTTCTATTCTGACTCCTTTCATATTGACAGCTCCATCAAAGAATAACCTCCAACCTGGATTAGCATCTATAATGACTTTTTTGACACACGACACTTCTTCATCAGAAAAATATGTCTTTAATGGCTCGTACTTTTCATCGATGGGATTCTCAGCAAGATGATCTGCCAAGGCTTGGGCTTTCATGGTGGTTCGAGTCACATATACAATGTCGAACTCGGTAAACAATATTTGCCACTTTACCAATCGACCCGTTGGCATAGGCTTCTGAAAGATATACTTCAAAGGATCCATGTGGGAGATGAGATAAGTAGTATAGGATGAGAGATAATGCTTCAACTTCTGTGCTACCCAAGTTAAGGCACAACACGTCCTTTCAAGAAGAGTATACTTGGCCCTCATAAGTGGTGAACTTCTTGCTAAGATAATGAATAGCCTGCTCCTTTTTGCCCGTGACATCATGTTGACCCAAGACACAATCGAAAGAATAGTCCATGACTGATAAATATAAGATCAAAGGCCTACCAGGCTCCGGGGGTACCAGCACGGGCGGATTTGACAAATATCTTTTGATTCGATCGAACGTTTTCTGACATTCTTCAATCCATTTTACCGCAGCACTCTTTTTCATCAACTTGAATATGGGCTCACAAGTAGTTGTGAGTTGAGCAATAAACCTGCTAATGTAGTTCAGTTTACCAAGCAAATTCATCACCTTCGTTCTATTCTTGGGCAGGGGCAAGTCCTGCATGGCTTTGATTTTTGAGGGATCCAATTCAATTCCCCGACGACTGACTACAAACCCCAACAGCTTTCCAGACGGAACTCCAAATACACATTTTGCTGGGTTGAGTTTGAGATTATACCTGCGAAGCCTTTCAAAGAACTTTCTTAAATCTTTAACATGGTCGGCCTGACTTTTTGACTTAATGATCACATCATCCACGTAGACCTCAATCTCCTTATGCATCATATCATGAAACATAGTGGTCATGGCTCTCATGTATGTTGCTCCAACATTCTTTAAATCGAACGGCATCACTCGATAACAATAAGTCCCCCATGGTGTGATAAAAGATGTCTTCTCTGCATCGTCATCATCCATAATGATCTGGTGATATCCGGCATAGCAATCCATAAAAGAGGCAACCTCGTGTTTAGCACAGTTGTCTAGAAAAATGTGGATGTTGGGCAGTGGAAAATCATCTTTCGAACTTGCTCTGTTTAAATCACGGTAATCAACACATACTTGAATTTTGCCATCTTTGTTTGGTATGGGAACAACATTGGATAACCACATGGGATAGAGAGCTACTCGAATTACTTTGGCTTCAAGTTGTTTCATGATTTCCTCTTTAATTTTAATACTTACATCCGTTTTAAACTTTCTCAACTTCTGTTTGACAAGAGGGAACGCGGGATCAGTTGGCAATTTGTGAGTCACTAATTTAGTGCTTAAACCAGGCATATCATCATAAGACCATGCAAAAACATCCTTATAATCAATTAATGCTTGAATCATTCCATTTTTTAGCTGTGGGAAAACATGTACAATGATTTTAGTTTCCCTAACATCTTCTTGATCCCCTAGATTTATTGGCTTAGTCTCATTCAAATTAGGATTCGGTTTGTCTTCAAACTGTTCCAACTCTTTGCTTATTTCTTCTAGTGTTTCTTCTTCATCATATTCCCCATCCTGCTTCATTACATGTTGATTAGTTTGGATTTTAAGGTCAGGCTAAAAATTTTGCATGCATATCATTTCATTAGAATCAGCATAAAGAGAACTGTGTAAAAAAAAGAAAAACAAAATATATTAGACACGAAACAAAAGGGACATTGCATTTCATTAAGATAGAAGGGTTTAAACATATACGCCAACATAACATAAAAAAACTAAAATCCGAATTACAACCCTGAAATAGCTCGGATAAACAGAAAGAAAAACAAAATAAACTACCAAAACTCCATCCTGACGGGGAGAGGAGTGACTTCCCAATTATTGAGCCGGACAGCTGGACCTATGAATTGCACATCTGCCATACTGGTACCTTCTCCTGCTTCGACTAAATCAACTTCAATAAAAAGATTCTGGAAGTCATCAACCAATTCAACTTCAAAGTCCACATGCTTCGTGATACCGCTCTTAACAAATGATTCACTGAGTAATGGCATTGGGCGAGGGAGTGACCATGTTTTCTTTTTCCTTCCCTTGGCTTTCTTTAGATCTTCAGCTGTAGGCTCGAATCCTAGACTAAACGTGCCCACGTTCTCACTCGGATATATGGGATGAACTATACCGTACAGAGACGCTCCCAAACCCTTTCCTGGCTCAAATCCGTATTTCTAAAGTTCACTCACCATCATGATAGAAGCAGAAGACAATTGCAGTCCCGGTATAGCCTGTCATTCAAGGATCCGATTCACTGGCACTGTATCAAAAATTTGATAGACGAATGTCTCATCTACGTTATTTGCTTCAATAAGAGACAAGGGAGAATCTTCATAGGATGACAAATCTCTTTCACCATGAATAACTACTTCTTGCCTGTCATGCTCAAACTTAATCATTTGGTGCAGTGTAGATGCAACCGCCTTGGCCTTGTGGATCCACGGCCTTCCCAACAACAGATTGTAAGAGGAGTCTACATTCAATACTTGAAACTCTATGGTGAACTCAACAGGCCCTAATTGTCAACATTAGTTCTATTTCGCCAATGGAATTTGATTTTGCACTATCGAAAGCTCTAACACATACATTGTTGGGCCTGATCCTGTCAGCACCAATATTTAACTTTTTCAAAGTAGAAATAGGGCAAATATTTGCACCTAAACCTCGATCAATCATAACATGAGTGACGTAGAAATCTTCACACTTCACTGTAATGTAAAGGCCCCGGTTATGCCCTGTACCTTCAACATGCAATTCATCGTCAGAAAAGCTGATCCGATTGACCTCAAAGATTTTTCCAACCATTTTCTCAAGTTGGTTGATTGTAATCTCCCTTGGAACATATGCTTCATTTAATACCTTCAGTAAAACATCACGATGCTCCTTGGAGTGCAACAACAAAGATAAAAGGGAAATTTGAGCAGGGGTTTTCTTCAACTGGTCTAATATTGAATACTCTGGCAATTTTATTTTTTTCAAAAATTCTTCGGCTTCTTCTTCAGTGATAGGCTTTTTGATAGATGACGGTCCACTCACCGTTGGCTGGGACTTTCTTAAGCTTTCAGGCACGAAGCATCTTCCTGACCTAGTCAAACCCCCTACCTCATCTACATCTTCCACTACTTCTTTCCCGTGATAGGTCATCACAGTCCGTCCATAATTCCAGGGAACCCTTTTCGTATCAACTATCAAAGGTTGGGTCACCGGTTTGAGGACAATAGGCGCTGCCAGTGCTCCTTTCACCGTCAAGATGAGCTGACTCAGAGCTCCCACCACTGTCAACTTAGGTTTATCCTGGCTTAAATCAACATACCTTCTGGCGCCTTGGACTGTGATCCGGGGCTTCTTTGTGCTTTCTTGGGGTTTATCTTCTCTCATTCCTTCCCGGTTCAATGACATTGCTTTCAAAGACTCCGCTACATTTACTGATTTCTCCTCAATGGTCTGTATCTTGACAATAGGCTTATAACCCCTCGAAGACTCATCCCGTCATATATCAATTCTAATATATTGGCTTCAACATGGGTTGTCAGCGTATTCTGGTTAATGTTTGGACCCTCCGGGGCCTGGACCAACATCTGATTTGTGTCAATTAAATCTTGGATAGCTCTCTTTAAATGCCAGCATTTCTCGATATCATGGCCTGGCATATCAGAACAGTACGCACACCTTAAAGAATAATCGAGATTCCTCGACAGTAGATTTGAAAGCCTTCCTTGAATTGGGTTAAAACCTTTAACTTTCTCAACCTATCAAACAAGCTAGCATATGACTCCCCAAGAGGTGTGAATTGATTTTTGACCGCCCTCTCCTTCTTATACTCGGTCCTAGGCTGAAAACTGGGTCTGGAGGGGTTTTGGTAATTTGGTGGAGTGAATAGGCAATTTTGTGGAGCTTGTGTGCGCCACTGCGGGTAAGAAGGGGTTTGGGCATATGGCTGCGCGCTATATACTGGGTACGGGGGTGGTGGAATGGAATATAAAGTATTTTGTGGAGGTTAGTAATGGTGAAGAGGAATATATGGAGCTTGGGCGTAGACTTGGGCTTAGGATTGGGGATAGGGGCGAGGTGGTCTTTTGGGCTAGGAATGGGTTCCGGTTACGACAGTCGTCACGTCCTCTTTCTTATTTTTACCTCCAAATGCTCCTGATCCACCTTGATGTGCTTGTGTGGTGGCTTTTAATGCGGCAAAACTCACTATTCAGCAGGTCTTAATTTCGTCCTCTATCATCTCCCCCATTTTGAGGACTTCAATAAAAGATTTTCCCATTGTCGGAAGTAAATGTTGAAAATAGGTCTCATCCTGTGCCTGAATCAAAACTTCTACCAACTTACTTTCTTTCATTGGAGGCTTTACCCTGGCAGCCTGTTCACGCCACCTTATCGCGTATTCCCTAAAACCTTCAGTGCTCTTTTTCTTCATGTTGACCAAGGATTTTTCGTCCGGGATCAGGTCGATGTTATACTGATAATGTTGAACAAATTCAGAAGCCAAGTCATCCCAGCTGTTCTATTTATCGATATCTCGATCGATAAACCATTCTGAGGCCAGATCAGAAAGACTCTCGCCAAGAAAGGCCATGAGCAGTTCTTCCTTTCCTCCTGCAGCCCTCAACTGGTTGCAATAATGTCTTATGTGTGCCACGGGATCGCCGTGTCCTGCATACTTCTCGAACTTAGGCATCTTAAAACCGAGGGGAAGGTTGATGTCTGGGAATATGCAAAGATCTTTATAGGAAACACTCCTGTAATCTCTAATTCCTTGCAAATTCATCATAGCTTGTTCTAAACTTTTCAATTTTCGGGCTATGATATCCTGTTCCTCTGTTGTGATAGGTTTCTCCGTATCAAATGGAAATGCAGGCGGCTGAGTATACCCATACGGTTCATTCATTTGCAAAGTAGGCTCCGGGACATAATACTGACTATCTGAAACCTTCAGTACTGGCTCACTGGCAGACCTAGGAAGCTTCATTGTGGAACGCACAACATATATAGGAGTTTCATATGGTGGCGGAGCCACGAATACCGGTGTGATCGGTGGAGCTAGCTGAGTAGCTGGTCTTGATTGGGGAGCTGCCAAGGGCACACCAGAACTGCCAGGATAATAATGTCGTGGAGTGAATCCTGGCGCGTGCTCAGGTGACTCAGTAGGAGCAGAGAATTGCGCCTGAGAGAGCGGTGGGCAATTAGAGATATTCCCAAGACCTTCAGGGAGTGGAGTAGGAGGCATTCCGCTGGCCCATGCCCAGTGTAAATCTATCAATTATTGCCTGAGCCTTACTACCTCATCATTGTGTTCAGAACTTTCTGCCCTGTGATCCTTATCCGGGTCAATGAGCGAATTTTCAATCTCCCCGCTAGCCATGGCGAGCTTTTCTTTGGATCTAGTGAAGTATGGGTGACTAGCCAGAGTGCTGCAAACCTACCACTGTTATCTGAAAGAACATGCTCATCAAAGACGACATCCGTTAGGATTAGGGCACACAACAAACATGGGAATCACATTGGTAAAATTGTCCTAAGTTCATGTTCATTTCTACCAGCTTTCGAGGGTAGTGAGGTCATTTTAACATCATCCTGATTTTTGTCTACACTTTTTTTATCTATACTTATTATTATTATTATTATATTATTATATTTTTTCGTATCCATTTCTGTTCTTTTCTTTTCTCTCGTTATCTACCTTTATTTTATCATTCTTTATCGTTTTTGTTTTTCTTTAAAAGAGGAAAAATAATTAAAAACAACGAAACAAAATGATTAGATCGAACCCAAAAGTAGGCTGCCTACGTATCATGTTGTATATGAATCAGATCTTGCGTAGTTCAGACAGCATGTGCATAAACATTACCCACTTTTTTTTTTGCGAAAACGAAAATAAACAAACCAAGGAAATACGTAACATCATAACATTTTGAAGAAAGAAAACAACAAAAACGTACAAAAGTTTGGGACCACTTTAAAACTAAACAACAAATACGAAACAACATTATAGACCCCTAAGACGACATAGGTGAAATTACTAATAAAGACTCTAATACCAAAAACAACTTGACTTCGACTTAAAGAAGACACCACCTTACAATGACAGACACTTAAAAGACTCAAATTGAATAAAGATAAGAAGTGCTCTTTCAGACTAGTGCTCTGTGTGATGACCCTGGCTGATATAGACCTGCCTTTGAAGTTCTCTTTCTCTCATTTAAACTTTGTAGCATATCCTGTAAAGACACCCTAATACCGGGGAAGAAACTTCAGGCCCGTATTCCTGCTTCATGAGGAGTGCACTTGGAAAGATTATTCTGACACCTTTCTATCGTCTTGAACAAATCTGCTAACTGAACTCTCAGTGTTTCTACTTTGGACCCCGCACTTTCATCTTGATGGTCGTCTACTATGCATTCTTCCTGTATTCTCCCTCTAAGCTGTGCTGGTAAGGGTTGACTGATACCCCGAGGGATATATTGAAGCCAGAGCCAATATCCTTGAGTGTACCCCGGATTATCCAAATTTTCTTTGAGTGTGTCTACACCTAGCTTTGTTGCATGCTTCCAAAATTGCTCGTACTTGCTCTCACCTAAGGCTTGGTCCTTGAAGTACTCAACATCCTTCAGAAGATCCACTGCTGGTGGCACGTCCTGCAGCCTAGCCAACTGGCGCATTACCCTAGAAGGACTATATGGTCTAGTGCAATGAGCCCTAACATAACTAAAGGGAGCTGCGTCTGATAACCCAATAATACTATCTTTGGTTGAAGCTACAGATAAGTCCACAAAATGTTATCCCTGGTTCTTGACTCAAGAAATTCAATCCAAGCGTCGACCCCCATGGGTAATGAGAATTTATCCAAATGCAACCTGGAGTCCATGGCTTTCACTCGATTGGGAATACAACGATCTAACACGTCTGATCTAACTAAAGAAGGCGCATGCAAATGCTCCATCATCCATAACTGCAATATCAGGTTACTGCCCTCAAAAAATCTCCTTCCCCCCCTCACTTTGGTTAAAGCCTTATATATTTCTGTTAAGATCATGGGTATAAGAGTGAACCTATTCTTTTGATTAATGCCCTTGTCGTTTTGATCCTTATGAAATAGGGCCATCACCACAGATTGCAAACGGGTATTAATACGTCTTTCTTCTAGTGGAAACACTAAAGTACCTAACAAAGCGAGGGTGAAGACTTCAAGACGTTTTCTCTCCCACTTCTCCTTAGTCACATGAAATTCATCCCAAAAGCAATCAAAACCTTCCGAGGGCCCAAATCTAAAGAACAAAAAATCTAAAGAAACCCATGAATCACTTAAACAACCCAAATGGATACCCTTACTTCTTAAACCACAAGACTGCAAAAATCTCACGCCAGTATGATTTCATGCTCGAATTATATCCTTCTCGATATAGGGCAAATGCAATAAACCGGATATTTCTGCCAAAGTAGGAGTCATTTCACATTCCCCAAACCTGAACACCAAACTACTTGGATCCCAAAAGGTCAACAAGGCCTCTATTAAATCTGGACGAGGGGTAACATGCAGAAGTTCTGTAAGATCACCTAATATTTTAATCAGTTTCTGCTGATCAACATAGTTACACATTTCCCACCACTTGATTAACTTTTTGGGAACCTTGACAACCATCAGAACTCTAGACTTGGTGGACAAATCCATCATGTAAAAACACATAAGACGTTATCTCAAAAATTCGACAGGAGTAGAAGATTCCCAACCCTTGGGATTTTTTATGCAAGCACATGTCGATGGGACAGACCACATTCATGACTCCAATTTGCCGAACAGAAGTACTGAGCGAAATTAGTCTACTTGGCAAACAATTCTAGATTACGGGGTGAGAGACCTAGGCTAATAATAAGACAGAGGCCAACACAAAGAATACCGGACCCACCGAGGGTTACCTACGTATCCCAACCCGAGGAGAGGGAATCAGGTATGCGTAGCTCATCCAGATTGGTCAATTAACGATTAACTAATAAATTGACCCTAACTTAAGAGACACTACCAAAAACAAACGAAAAAACTTTTGGATTTTCAGCTAGACACTTTAACTAAGACTGACACCACCAATTATGAAGAAAAAAAAATCTTTTTGGTATTTTTGTTTTTGACAAATAAGTAGAAAAGGCAAACAAAACTTTTTTTTTGAATTTACGGTACTTTGAGAAGACAAATGTAAAACGTAAAAAATATTTTTGAGTTTTTGGATCGTGAAGAACAAAAGCCATAAAGAACTCTAAAATAAACTACCACACTCCTTTTGATTCATTCTTTTCGACTCACTTTTATATATATATATATATATTTTCTCCTCTCTCTCTTTTTTTTTCTTTTTTGTTTTTGCCTACGCACCTTACTCCTAACAATTTTTTTTTCTTTTTCAAATCAGTTCGTCAAATAACCACGTTACCCTTAAATATGCGACAGTTAGCACGTAGAGATTCTTTAGAGGTGAGTCTCCTACAAAGGGATATGTGGGTACCGCTAGGTCTCAGTATGATGCACATAAGCATGACCTAAAGGCTGACCTACGTTGTGGTTCACTAACAAGGCTGTTCGGGGGAGCGTATGGTCGATAGTGGCTGCTTTGCTTTCCACCTACTCCATAACACCGACGGCTCCCCCCCTAAAATAAGGGTGAGTCAACTAGAGGTTGTGTACAACACGTGTACTACGGACTTGTTGCATAAAGAAGGCCGGGGGGTGGACTCATGATGACAGATATAAAGCGGTAACACATAGGATAAATACTATAAACAAAGAGCACGAAAATGCACAAAAGTGAAAATAACACCAACAATAATCACAAACAATGCTTATACACTCGTAATGCCAACCAAAGCCGATACGACTCAAAAAGAAGCTCGAATTCTCAACCTGTTCCCCAGAAAAGTCGCCAGAGCTGTCACACCCCTTTTTCGACTCCAAAAAAATGGTTATAAATTAATATTCGAAAGGGTTTTAATTATTAAAGTGACAAAAGATGAAAATTTGTTTCGAAAAAGGATTATTTTTAACAATCAAAATTCAGAGGCGCCACTCGGCATAAATCGGGTGTGCCGAGTCACCCATGGATATCCTTTTTCAAAATAGTTTTGACTCTTTAATACTGTTTTGCGAACAGAGATTCTGGCTAAGGAATTCTGTTGACCGAGGGGAAGGTGTTAGGCACCCCTCGATCCCGTGGTTTGACCACAGTCTCTTGGCAGAGCGTATCGACTATTTTTGGCACTAAGAAATGTATAAACCACACAAGAGCACGCAAAATAATAAAACAAAACAAAACAATCCAAAATGTAAAGTCCAGTCCAATTATACAGTCCAAAAATAAAAAAATACGAAAATATAAATCCTATTCTAAACTAAATCTAGACTAAGCTCCAATGCCTTACCCGATGCCGCGGGCCTTCATCACGATCATTTTTCGCCAACATGATACGTCGGGGCATTCCCCGGTGAATAAATACAAGTGATCTCGGGGCATTCCTCGGCTAAGTGAATACATTTGAATTAAATACGATAAACTAGAAAGAAACATTCACACGCACATTCCAACATCCAACAAAACACTTATTCCTAAATTTCGCCTAACCAAACTTAAACTTCGCCTATTCAATTCAACAAGATTCATGCTTATTCCGAATTAAACAATAAATCAAGATAAATCTAAATTAGCTCATTTTTATTAATTTCTCGATTCCACCCCATTTATCCCAACATGATGAAACCAATTCGATATGTAACCCATTATCAAGTTTTTACGTCCAAATTCGACAAACAAACAACCCACAATAAAGATTCAAACATACCAAACACACGAATTATCCATAATTACGTAAAGATTAAAAAGAGAAAAGATAGAATTGGACCTCAAGAGCTTTCGATTTGAACCGCAACCAACGAAGAAACAGATGAATACCCAAAACAAATAACTGTGAACAAAGCCAAAATACTACCAAATCTCGACAAAACGTCCTAACCAGTTCGATATAATAATGTTGTGACCCGTTAAATAAAGAACAAACCCCGAAATTCTGGAATTTAACCTTTTTAATGTTATTTTCACAGAACCCCGATGGTTTTAAGACTTTTCGGTGATGGAGCTACGAAGGTCTGACTGGCAGTGCCTTTCTGGTAGCGATTCCAATGAGGGTTTCACCAAAATCGAGGTCGGGAACAATGGTTTGATGTGGATTTGGATGGAATAGAGGGTTGGTCGTCGTATTTTCGCTACACCGGAGCTCCGGTGAGCTCGGTATTGATGACAAATTGGAGAAAAAAACGTTGGCTAAGACTGAAATTCGAGCTGACAGTGTTTGAATCCGTCGAACAATAGTAGTATCCGGCGAGTTTTAACGGAAAAACTGGAAAAAAAACTAATTATCGGCTTAAATTTGGATCGACTTGAGGTTCGGGTCGCTGTTTCACGTCGCCAGAGATCCGGCGATCTCAGACAATGGCAAGGACCATGAAGGCAGACCGGATTTAGGCCATACTCAGGCAAAATTCGCCGGAATAGTACCCCTTTCCGTTTCTCTCCTTTGTTCCCAGATCATCTCTTTTGAATCTCTCTGCGTGTGTGATTTTTGTGATGGTGTTCTTCGGTTATGATGAGTGACGATGGAGGATTCTGTGAGAGTGTCGTGAGAAAGAAAAGAAGAAGATCATGGACTGCTCTCTATTTTTTTCTTTTTCGATTCAAAAATGGCCTTCTCTTCCGTCCTTTTCCATAAAAAATGTTAGGGGGTCTATACGTTGTGAGGTGAGGGTGGGGTAGTGGGGTAGGGTAGGTGAGGTCATATGGGGTAGAGGGTAGGGTGTGATGGGTTTTTTTGATTGGATGGGTTGTTAGGATAGGGTAGGTAGGTGTTGTTTTTTAATTGGAGGGATAAGGGTTAGGTGTCTATTTTTATTTGGGTAGGTTGCTAGGATAATACAAAATTAGTTAGGAGATTGTTATTTTTGTCATTTTGTGGAGGGATTATCACACGGGTGAGGGTACACGGTAGGATAACATAAAATGGGTAAAAGTGAATAAAATTGAACTTTAAGAGGACGAAATCACGTGTCTACAACGGGTGATTTCGTGGTTAAGTCATCTATAAGAAAATCTTTTGACGCCTTCAGAAAAATACTTCGAGAACAAAAATTGGATGTTTATTTCAGGGACAACTGTTTTGGGAAATATCTTGATTTGCCGGAGGACAACAATGCTCGTTTCCAAATGAAAATGTTATATGAACTATTCAAGAGTAGGTTTATGTATGAAACAAAGATAAGATGGATGAGGTATGGATAAATTACTGTGGCATTCCTGTTTGTTTTGGTTGGAAGGAGTTTGCCATAGTTACTGGACTAAAATGTTATCCTTCTTCTCAAGTTATACCTATTCTAACCCCCAAAAAAGTACCCTGTATACCCAAAAAAGGCAAAGGCAAGTGTGTGATCGTGATGACCCAATGTCCATTATTGGTCCAAGCTTCAAAAACAAAAATTTGATAGAAGCGTTGAAAGGTAAAGGACTTTCAAATCTCGCATCTTCCAATCGCCTTGAATTTGATGGACAAGCAAATCTGAATCCCCGAACACCAATAATTCTTGGACTCCCATATCAACAGCTAACCTCAAACCAAGAATGCAGGCTTCATACTCTGCCATATTGTTAGTACAGTAGAATCGAAGTTGTGCTGTTACCGGAAAATGTTGTCCCAATTCAGAGATAAGAACTGCTTCTATTCTGACTCCTTTCATATTGACAGCTCCATCAAAGAATAACCTCCAACCTGGATTAGCATCTATAATGACTTTTTTGACACACGACACTTCTTCATCAGAAAAATATGTCTTTAATGGCTCGTACTTTTCATCGATGGGATTCTCAGCAAGATGATCTGCCAAGGCTTGGGCTTTCATGGTGGTTCGAGTCACATATACAATGTCGAACTCGGTAAACAATATTTGCCACTTTACCAATCGACCCGTTGGCATAGGCTTCTGAAAGATATACTTCAAAGGATCCATGTGGGAGATGAGATAAGTAGTATAGGATGAGAGATAATGCTTCAACTTCTGTGCTACCCAAGTTAAGGCACAACACGTCCTTTCAAGAAGAGTATACTTGGCCCTCATAAGTGGTGAACTTCTTGCTAAGATAATGAATAGCCTGCTCCTTTTTGCCCGTGACATCATGTTGACCCAAGACACAATCGAAAGAATAGTCCATGACTGATAAATATAAGATCAAAGGCCTACCAGGCTCCGGGGGTACCAGCACGGGCGGATTTGACAAATATCTTTTGATTCGATCGAACGTTTTCTGACATTCTTCAATCCATTTTACCGCAGCACTCTTTTTCATCAACTTGAATATGGGCTCACAAGTAGTTGTGAGTTGAGCAATAAACCTGCTAATGTAGTTCAGTTTACCAAGCAAATTCATCACCTTCGTTCTATTCTTGGGCAGGGGCAAGTCCTGCATGGCTTTGATTTTTGAGGGATCCAATTCAATTCCCCGACGACTGACTACAAACCCCAACAGCTTTCCAGACGGAACTCCAAATACACATTTTGCTGGGTTGAGTTTGAGATTATACCTGCGAAGCCTTTCAAAGAACTTTCTTAAATCTTTAACATGGTCGGCCTGACTTTTTGACTTAATGATCACATCATCCACGTAGACCTCAATCTCCTTATGCATCATATCATGAAACATAGTGGTCATGGCTCTCATGTATGTTGCTCCAACATTCTTTAAATCGAACGGCATCACTCGATAACAATAAGTCCCCCATGGTGTGATAAAAGATGTCTTCTCTGCATCGTCATCATCCATAATGATCTGGTGATATCCGGCATAGCAATCCATAAAAGAGGCAACCTCGTGTTTAGCACAGTTGTCTAGAAAAATGTGGATGTTGGGCAGTGGAAAATCATCTTTCGAACTTGCTCTGTTTAAATCACGGTAATCAACACATACTTGAATTTTGCCATCTTTGTTTGGTATGGGAACAACATTGGATAACCACATGGGATAGAGAGCTACTCGAATTACTTTGGCTTCAAGTTGTTTCATGATTTCCTCTTTAATTTTAATACTTACATCCGTTTTAAACTTTCTCAACTTCTGTTTGACAAGAGGGAACGCGGGATCAGTTGGCAATTTGTGAGTCACTAATTTAGTGCTTAAACCAGGCATATCATCATAAGACCATGCAAAAACATCCTTATAATCAATTAATGCTTGAATCATTCCATTTTTTAGCTGTGGGAAAACATGTACAATGATTTTAGTTTCCCTAACATCTTCTTGATCCCCTAGATTTATTGGCTTAGTCTCATTCAAATTAGGATTCGGTTTGTCTTCAAACTGTTCCAACTCTTTGCTTATTTCTTCTAGTGTTTCTTCTTCATCATATTCCCCATCCTGCTTCATTACATGTTGATTAGTTTGGATTTTAAGGTCAGGCTAAAAATTTTGCATGCATATCATTTCATTAGAATCAGCATAAAGAGAACTGTGTAAAAAAAAGAAAAACAAAATATATTAGACACGAAACAAAAGGGACATTGCATTTCATTAAGATAGAAGGGTTTAAACATATACGCCAACATAACATAAAAAAACTAAAATCCGAATTACAACCCTGAAATAGCTCGGATAAACAGAAAGAAAAACAAAATAAACTACCAAAACTCCATCCTGACGGGGAGAGGAGTGACTTCCCAATTATTGAGCCGGACAGCTGGACCTATGAATTGCACATCTGCCATACTGGTACCTTCTCCTGCTTCGACTAAATCAACTTCAATAAAAAGATTCTGGAAGTCATCAACCAATTCAACTTCAAAGTCCACATGCTTCGTGATACCGCTCTTAACAAATGATTCACTGAGTAATGGCATTGGGCGAGGGAGTGACCATGTTTTCTTTTTCCTTCCCTTGGCTTTCTTTAGATCTTCAGCTGTAGGCTCGAATCCTAGACTAAACGTGCCCACGTTCTCACTCGGATATATGGGATGAACTATACCGTACAGAGACGCTCCCAAACCCTTTCCTGGCTCAAATCCGTATTTCTAAAGTTCACTCACCATCATGATAGAAGCAGAAGACAATTGCAGTCCCGGTATAGCCTGTCATTCAAGGATCCGATTCACTGGCACTGTATCAAAAATTTGATAGACGAATGTCTCATCTACGTTATTTGCTTCAATAAGAGACAAGGGAGAATCTTCATAGGATGACAAATCTCTTTCACCATGAATAACTACTTCTTGCCTGTCATGCTCAAACTTAATCATTTGGTGCAGTGTAGATGCAACCGCCTTGGCCTTGTGGATCCACGGCCTTCCCAACAACAGATTGTAAGAGGAGTCTACATTCAATACTTGAAACTCTATGGTGAACTCAACAGGCCCTAATTGTCAACATTAGTTCTATTTCGCCAATGGAATTTGATTTTGCACTATCGAAAGCTCTAACACATACATTGTTGGGCCTGATCCTGTCAGCACCAATATTTAACTTTTTCAAAGTAGAAATAGGGCAAATATTTGCACCTAAACCTCGATCAATCATAACATGAGTGACGTAGAAATCTTCACACTTCACTGTAATGTAAAGGCCCCGGTTATGCCCTGTACCTTCAACATGCAATTCATCGTCAGAAAAGCTGATCCGATTGACCTCAAAGATTTTTCCAACCATTTTCTCAAGTTGGTTGATTGTAATCTCCCTTGGAACATATGCTTCATTTAATACCTTCAGTAAAACATCACGATGCTCCTTGGAGTGCAACAACAAAGATAAAAGGGAAATTTGAGCAGGGGTTTTCTTCAACTGGTCTAATATTGAATACTCTGGCAATTTTATTTTTTTCAAAAATTCTTCGGCTTCTTCTTCAGTGATAGGCTTTTTGATAGATGACGGTCCACTCACCGTTGGCTGGGACTTTCTTAAGCTTTCAGGCACGAAGCATCTTCCTGACCTAGTCAAACCCCCTACCTCATCTACATCTTCCACTACTTCTTTCCCGTGATAGGTCATCACAGTCCGTCCATAATTCCAGGGAACCCTTTTCGTATCAACTATCAAAGGTTGGGTCACCGGTTTGAGGACAATAGGCGCTGCCAGTGCTCCTTTCACCGTCAAGATGAGCTGACTCAGAGCTCCCACCACTTTCAACTTAGGTTTATCCTGGCTTAAATCAACATACCTTCTGGCGCCTTGGACTGTGATCCGGGGCTTCTTTGTGCTTTCTTGGGGTTTATCTTCTCTCATTCCTTCCCGGTTCAATGACATTGCTTTCAAAGACTCCGCTACATTTACTGATTTCTCCTCAATGGTCTGTATCTTGACAATAGGCTTATAACCCCTCGAAGACTCATCCCGTCATATATCAATTCTAATATATTGGCTTCAACATGGGTTGTCAGCGTATTCTGGTTAATGTTTGGACCCTCCGGGGCCTGGACCAACATCTGATTTGTGTCAATTAAATCTTGGATAGCTCTCTTTAAATGCCAGCATTTCTCGATATCATGGCCTGGCATATCAGAACAGTACGCACACCTTAAAGAATAATCGAGATTCCTCGACAGTAGATTTGAAAGCCTTCCTTGAATTGGGTTAAAACCTTTAACTTTCTCAACCTATCAAACAAGCTAGCATATGACTCCCCAAGAGGTGTGAATTGATTTTTGACCGCCCTCTCCTTCTTATACTCGGTCCTAGGCTGAAAACTGGGTCTGGAGGGGTTTTGGTAATTTGGTGGAGTGAATAGGCAATTTTGTGGAGCTTGTGTGCGCCACTGCGGGTAAGAAGGGGTTTGGGCATATGGCTGCGCGCTATATACTGGGTACGGGGGTGGTGGAATGGAATATAAAGTATTTTGTGGAGGTTAGTAATGGTGAAGAGGAATATATGGAGCTTGGGCGTAGACTTGGGCTTAGGATTGGGGATAGGGGCGAGGTGGTCTTTTGGGCTAGGAATGGGTTCCGGTTACGACAGTCGTCACGTCCTCTTTCTTATTTTTACCTCCAAATGCTCCTGATCCACCTTGATGTGCTTGTGTGGTGGCTTTTAATGCGGCAAAACTCACTATTCAGCAGGTCTTAATTTCGTCCTCTATCATCTCCCCCATTTTGAGGACTTCAATAAAAGATTTTCCCATTGTCGGAAGTAAATGTTGAAAATAGGTCTCATCCTGTGCCTGAATCAAAACTTCTACCAACTTACTTTCTTTCATTGGAGGCTTTACCCTGGCAGCCTGTTCACGCCACCTTATCGCGTATTCCCTAAAACCTTCAGTGCTCTTTTTCTTCATGTTGACCAAGGATTTTTCGTCCGGGATCAGGTCGATGTTATACTGATAATGTTGAACAAATTCAGAAGCCAAGTCATCCCAGCTGTTCTATTTATCGATATCTCGATCGATAAACCATTCTGAGGCCAGATCAGAAAGACTCTCGCCAAGAAAGGCCATGAGCAGTTCTTCCTTTCCTCCTGCAGCCCTCAACTGGTTGCAATAATGTCTTATGTGTGCCACGGGATCGCCGTGTCCTGCATACTTCTCGAACTTAGGCATCTTAAAACCGAGGGGAAGGTTGATGTCTGGGAATATGCAAAGATCTTTATAGGAAACACTCCTGTAATCTCTAATTCCTTGCAAATTCATCATAGCTTGTTCTAAACTTTTCAATTTTCGGGCTATGATATCCTGTTCCTCTGTTGTGATAGGTTTCTCCGTATCAAATGGAAATGCAGGCGGCTGAGTATACCCATACGGTTCATTCATTTGCAAAGTAGGCTCCGGGACATAATACTGACTATCTGAAACCTTCAGTACTGGCTCACTGGCAGACCTAGGAAGCTTCATTGTGGAACGCACAGCATATATAGGAGTTTCATATGGTGGCGGAGCCACGAATACCGGTGTGATCGGTGGAGCTAGCTGAGTAGCTGGTCTTGATTGGGGAGCTGCCAAGGGCACACCAGAACTGCCAGGATAATAATGTCGTGGAGTGAATCCTGGCGCGTGCTCAGGTGACTCAGTAGGAGCAGAGAATTGCGCCTGAGAGAGCGGTGGGCAATTAGAGATATTCCCAAGACCTTCAGGGAGTGGAGTAGGAGGCATTCCGCTGGCCCATGCCCAGTGTAAATCTATCAATTATTGCCTGAGCCTTACTACCTCATCATTGTGTTCAGAACTTTCTGCCCTGTGATCCTTATCCGGGTCAATGAGCGAATTTTCAATCTCCCCGCTAGCCATGGCGAGCTTTTCTTTGGATCTAGTGAAGTATGGGTGACTAGCCAGAGTGCTGCAAACCTACCACTGTTATCTGAAAGAACATGCTCATCAAAGACGACATCCGTTAGGATTAGGGCACACAACAAACATGGGAATCACATTGGTAAAATTGTCCTAAGTTCATGTTCATTTCTACCAGCTTTCGAGGGTAGTGAGGTCATTTTAACATCATCCTGATTTTTGTCTACACTTTTTTTATCTATACTTATTATTATTATTATTATATTATTATATTTTTTCGTATCCATTTCTGTTCTTTTCTTTTCTCTCGTTATCTACCTTTATTTTATCATTCTTTATCGTTTTTGTTTTTCTTTAAAAGAGGAAAAATAATTAAAAACAACGAAACAAAATGATTAGATCGAACCCAAAAGTAGGCTGCCTACGTATCATGTTGTATATGAATCAGATCTTGCGTAGTTCAGACAGCATGTGCATAAACATTACCCACTTTTTTTTTTGCGAAAACGAAAATAAACAAACCAAGGAAATACGTAACATCATAACATTTTGAAGAAAGAAAACAACAAAAACGTACAAAAGTTTGGGACCACTTTAAAACTAAACAACAAATACGAAACAACATTATAGACCCCTAAGACGACATAGGTGAAATTACTAATAAAGACTCTAATACCAAAAACAACTTGACTTCGACTTAAAGAAGACACCACCTTACAATGACAGACACTTAAAAGACTCAAATTGAATAAAGATAAGAAGTGCTCTTTCAGACTAGTGCTCTGTGTGATGACCCTGGCTGATATAGACCTGCCTTTGAAGTTCTCTTTCTCTCATTTAAACTTTGTAGCATATCCTGTAAAGACACCCTAATACCGGGGAAGAAACTTCAGGCCCGTATTCCTGCTTCATGAGGAGTGCACTTGGAAAGATTATTCTGACACCTTTCTATCGTCTTGAACAAATCTGCTAACTGAACTCTCAGTGTTTCTACTTTGGACCCCGCACTTTCATCTTGATGGTCGTCTACTATGCATTCTTCCTGTATTCTCCCTCTAAGCTGTGCTGGTAAGGGTTGACTGATACCCCGAGGGATATGTTGAAGCCAGAGCCAATATCCTTGAGTGTACCCCGGATTATCCAAATTTTCTTTGAGTGTGTCTACACCTAGCTTTGTTGCATGCTTCCAAAATTGCTCGTACTTGCTCTCACCTAAGGCTTGGTCCTTGAAGTACTCAACATCCTTCAGAAGATCCACTGCTGGTGGCACGTCCTGCAGCCTAGCCAACTGGCGCATTACCCTAGAAGGACTGTATGGTCTAATGCAATGAGCCCTAACATAACTAAAGGGAGCTGCGTCTGATAACCCAATAATACTATCTTTGGTTGAAGCTACAGATAAGTCCACAAAATGTTATCCCTGGTTCTTGACTCAAGAAATTCAATCCAAGCGTCGACCCCCATGGGTAATGAGAATTTATCCAAATGCAACCTGGAGTCCATGGCTTTCACTCGATTGGGAATACAACGATCTAACACGTCTGATCTAACTAAAGAAGGCGCATGCAAATGCTCCATCATCCATAACTGCAATATCAGGTTACTGCCCTCAAAAAATCTCCTTCCCCCCTTCACTTTGGTTAAAGCCTTATATATTTCTGTTAAGATCATGGGTATAAGAGTGAACCTATTCTTTTGATTAATGCCCTTGTCGTTTTGATCCTTATGAAATAGGGCCATCACCACAGATTGCAAACGGGTATTAATACGTCTTTCTTCTAGTGGAAACACTAAAGTACCTAACAAAGCGAGGGTGAAGACTTCAAGACGTTTTCTCTCCCACTTCTCCTTAGTCACATGAAATTCATCCCAAAAGCAATCAAAACCTTCCGAGGGCCCAAATCTAAAGAACAAAAAATCTAAAGAAACCCATGAATCACTTAAACAACCCAAATGGATACCCTTACTTCTTAAACCACAAGACTGCAAAAATCTCACGCCAGTATGATTTCATGCTCGAATTATATCCTTCTCGATATAGGGCAAATGCAATAAACCGGATATTTCTGCCAAAGTAGGAGTCATTTCACATTCCCCAAACCTGAACACCAAACTACTTGGATCCCAAAAGGTCAACAAGGCCTCTATTAAATCTGGACGAGGGGTAACATGCAGAAGTTCTGTAAGATCACCTAATATTTTAATCAGTTTCTGCTGATCAACATAGTTACACATTTCCCACCACTTGATTAACTTTTTGGGCACCTTGACAACCATCAGAACTCTAGACTTGGTGGACAAATCCATCATGTAAAAACACATAAGACGTTATCTCAAAAATTCGACAGGAGTAGAAGATTCCCAACCCTTGGGATTTTTTATGCAAGCACATGTCGATGGGACAGACCACATTCATGACTCCAATTTGCCGAACAGAAGTACTGAGCGAAATTAGTCTACTTGGCAAACAATTCTAGATTACGGGGTGAGAGACCTAGGCTAATAATAAGACAGAGGCCAACACAAAGAATACCGGACCCACCGAGGGTTACCTACGTATCCCAACCCGAGGAGAGGGAATCAGGTATGCGTAGCTCATCCAGATTGGTCAATTAACGATTAACTAATAAATTGACCCTAACTTAAGAGACACTACCAAAAACAAACGAAAAAACTTTTGGATTTTCAGCTAGACACTTTAACTAAGACTGACACCACCAATTATGAAGAAAAAAAAATCTTTTTGGTATTTTTGTTTTTGACAAATAAGTAGAAAAGGCAAACAAAACTTTTTTTTTGAATTTACGGTACTTTGAGAAGACAAATGTAAAACGTAAAAAATATTTTTGAGTTTTTGGATCGTGAAGAACAAAAGCCATAAAGAACTCTAAAATAAACTACCACACTCCTTTTGATTCATTCTTTTCGACTCACTTTTTTATATATATATATATTTTCTCTTCTCTCTCTTTTTTTTTCTTTTTTGTTTTTGCCTACGCACCTTACTCCTAACATTTTTTTTTTCTTTTTCAAATCAGTTCGTCAAATAACCACGTTACCCTTAAATATGCGACAGTTAGCACGTAGAGATTCTTTAGAGGTGAGTCTCCTACAAAGGGATATGTGGGTACCGCTAGGTCTCAGTATGATGCACATAAGCATGACCTAAAGGCTGACCTACGTTGTGGTTCACTAACAAGGCTGTTCGGGGGAGCGTATGGTCGATAGTGGCTGCTTTGCTTTCCACCTACTCCATAACACCGACGGCTCCCCCCCTAAAATAAGGGTGAGTCAACTAGAGGTTTTGTACAACACGTGTACTACGGACTTGTTGCATAAAGAAGGCCGGGGGGTGGACTCATGATGACAGATATAAAGCGGTAACACATAGGATAAATACTATAAACAAAGAGCACGAAAATGCACAAAAGTGAAAATAACACCAACAATAATCACAAACAATGCTTATACACTCGTAATGCCAACCAAAGCCGATACGACTCAAAAAGAAGCTCGAATTCTCAACCTGTTCCCCAGAAAAGTCGCCAGAGCTGTCACACCCCTTTTTCGACTCCAAAAAAATGGTTATAAATTAATATTCGAAAGGGTTTTAATTATTAAAGTGACAAAAGATGAAAATTTGTTTCGAAAAAGGATTATTTTTAACAATCAAAATTCAGAGGCGCCACTCGGCATAAATCGGGTGTGCCGAGTCACCCATGGATATCCTTTTTCAAAATAGTTTTGACTCTTTAATACTGTTTTGCGAACAGAGATTCTGGCTAAGGAATTCTGTTGACCGAGGGGAAGGTGTTAGGCACCCCTCGATCCCGTGGTTTGACCACAGTCTCTTGGCAGAGCGTATCGACTATTTTTGGCACTAAGAAATGTATAAACCACACAAGAGCACGCAAAATAATCAAACAAAACAAAACAATCCAAAATGTAAAGTCCAGTCCAATTATACAGTCCAAAAATAAAAAAATACGAAAATATAAATCCTATTCTAAACTAAATCTAGACTAAGCTCCAATGCCTTACCCGATGCCGCGGGCCTTCATCACGATCATTTTTCGCCAACATGATACGTCGGGGCATTCCCCGGTGAATAAATACAAGTGATCTCGGGGCATTCCTCGGCTAAGTGAATACATTTGAATTAAATACGATAAACTAGAAAGAAACATTCACACGCACATTCCAACATCCAACAAAACACTTATTCCTAAATTTCGCCTAACCAAACTTAAACTTCGCCTATTCAATTCAACAAGATTCATGCTTATTCCGAATTAAACAATAAATCAAGATAAATCTAAATTAGCTCATTTTTATTAATTTCTCGATTCCACCCCATTTATCCCAACATGATGAAACCAATTCGATATGTAACCCATTATCAAGTTTTTACGTCCAAATTCGACAAACAAACAACCCACAATAAAGATTCAAACATACCAAACACACGAATTATCCATAATTACGTAAAGATTAAAAAGAGAAAAGATAGAATTGGACCTCAAGAGCTTTCGATTTGAACCGCAACCAACGAAGAAACAGATGAATACCCAAAACAAATAACTGTGAACAAACCCAAAATACTACCAAATCTCGACAAAACGTCCTAACCAGTTCGATATAATAACGTTGTGACCCGTTAAAGAAAGAACACACCCCGAAATTCTGGAATTTAACCTTTTTAATGTTATTTTCACAGAACCCCGATGGTTTTAAGACTTTTCGGTGATGGAGCTACGAAGGTCTGACTGGCAGTGCCTTTCTGGTAGCGATTCCAATGAGGGTTTCACCAAAATCGAGGTCGGGAACAATGGTTTGATGTGGATTTGGATGGAATAGAGGGTTGGTCGTCGTATTTTCGCTACACCGGAGCTCCGGTGAGCTCGGTATTGATGACAAATTAGAGAAAAAAACGTTGGCTAAGACTGAAATTCGAGCTGACAGTGTTTGAATCCGTCGAACAATAGTAGTATCCGGCGAGTTTTAACGGAAAAACTGGAAAAAAAACTAATTATCGGCTTAAATTTGGATCGACTTGAGGTTCGGGTCGCTGTTTCACGTCGCCAGAGATCCGGCGATCTCAGACAATGGCAAGGACCATGAAGGCAGACCGGATTTAGGCCATACTCAGGCAAAATTCGCCGGAATAGTACCCCTTTCCGTTTCTCTCCTTTGTTCCCAGATCATCTCTTTTGAATCTCTCTGCGTGTGTGATTTTTGTGATGGTGTTCTTCGGTTATGATGAGTGACGATGGAGGATTCTGTGAGAGTGTCGTGAGAAAGAAAAGAAGAAGATCATGGACTGCTCTCTGTTTTTTTCTTTTTCGATTCAAAAATGGCCTTCTCTTCCGTCCTTTTCCATAAAAAATGTTAGGGGGTCTATACGTTGTGAGGTGAGGGTGGGGTAGTGGGGTAGGGTAGGTGGGGTCATATGGGGTAGAGGGTAGGGTGTGATGGGGTTTTTTGATTGGATGGGTTGTTAGGATAGGGTAGGTAGGTGTTGTTTTTTAATTGGAGGGATAAGGGTTAGGTGTCTATTTTTATTTGGGTAGGTTGCTAGGATAATACAAAATTAGTTAGGAGATTGTTATTTTTGTCATTTTGTGGAGGGATTATCACACGGGTGAGGGTACACGATAGGATAACATAAAATGGGTAAAAGTGAATAAAATTGAACTTTAAGAGGACGAAATCACGTGTCTACAACGGGTGATTTCGTGGTTAAGTCATCTATAAGAAAATCTTTTGACGCCTTCAGAAAAATACTTCGAGAACAAAAATTGGATGTTTATTTCAGGGACAACTGTTTTGGGAAATATCTTGATTTGCCGGAGGACAACAATGCTCGTTTCCAAATGAAAATGTTATATGAACTATTCAAGAGTAGGTTTATGTATGAAACAAAGATAAGATGGATGAGGTATGGATAAATTACTGTGGCATTCCTGTTTGTTTTGGTTGGAAGGAGTTTGCCATAGTTACTGGACTAAAATGTTATCCTTCTTCTCAAGTTATACCTATTCTAACCCCCAAAAAAGTACCCTGTATACCCAAAAAAGGCAAAGGCAAGTGTGTGATCGTGATGACCCAATGTCCATTATTGGTCCAAGCTTCAAAAACAAAAATTTGATAGAAGCGTTGAAAGGTAAAGGACTTTCAAAGAATCACAAGCAGTCATTGTGCTTGGTTTGATTTGTACATAATATTCTTTGGGCGAGAGACGTTAACAACAACATAAGCCTCGATTTAATAAGGCTCTCCGAGGATCTTGATGTGTTTAACAACTATCCTTGGGGGTATGAAAGCTTTAAAATGACTGTCAAATATTTGTTGACTCCGTTAGCGCCAAAGACAGTCAACTTATATGGCTTCCCATGGGCTTTCATGGTAAATGTTTCTTTCTTCTATTATGATATCATTCATTTTTTTCGCTCAATTATGGTTTTGATTTATTGGTGTTAGCTTATAGGCTTGGGCGTTTAAAGCCATTTCTTATTTGAGACAACAAGTGAACTACCAGGAAGGAGTTTCCTGTCCAAGAATTTTGAGATGGTTGTCGGCTAAAACTGATAAAAGTGCAAAATTTCTTGATCTCTTCAACCCCCCCAGTATGCAGTAAGTATAATTATAATTAATTTTTTCTTTTAATTAATAATTTTTTTAATGTTCTAATCATCATTCTAATATATGTAATGATTTATGTTAGATTGTGCATCCGTCGCTAGTTCCGACTAATCGAGAGTGGAATATGTCATTTTTTCTTACTTTACAGTCTATGCAAACTTTATCGGACCCTAAGGTCATCGACAGAATAAAAATGGAATTATTTGGAGCAACAGTCATTACAAGAAAAATAATTTTGGAGGGTGGGCTTGTTATTGTTGTTGATGGTCTTAGTGGTGATGGAGTTGTTGGTGATGGTAGTGGTGCTGCTGTTGGTGCTAATGATGCTCCTCTTATAATATTTAAAGCAAACCATTATGAGTATGATCATACTGGTTATACAGATTTTGCCTCTCCCAGCGAATGTTCTGCATGCAAATATCAAGAGTGCATGGCGAAACATGATGTAGTGATTAATGCTACTAATGCATTAACTGCTTTTGTAAAGAAATTGACATCTAAGAGGAGTCTCATTCCATCAAAGAAGATTTTATTTCCATCTGCTCCATTAGAGATTAGGGCTAAGAAAAAAAGAAAAGTGATTTATAGGGCATTATCAAGCATCCAAAAAAGCAAAATTGTAACTCCTCTGTCTGTGTGTTGCACTGAGCAACGTACAATGTCTAAAGAAGAGCAGCAGGACCTGAAGAAGGTGAATATATTATACGTCTTCCAACAGACAAAACAAACAGACATATATCTGTTTCAACAGATGACACATCTGCTGAAAATTATCAAACAGATATATACATATATTGCAATAATTGACTAACCTGTTGCACCAGATACTTTATCTAGTGCAACATATGTCTCGTTTGTTTTAGCAAATCAAACAACTCTGCGTACCACATTTATTTGTACCAACAGATGACCTATATGCTGCAACAGATGATTCATATGTTGCAAGGGATGATTCATCCATTGGAAATTATCACACAGGGTCTTTCTCATGTAGAAATTTATCCCAATAGTTGATTCATTGTTGCAATAGAAATATAATCTATTTGGGACAATTTAAAATGGGAGGAAGACCTATTTGATTTGCTATAAGAGATAAGTTATCCTTTTCTATTTTGTTATATCTTCATGATTAGCATTGACCAATTCTGGCTTTCCAGGTGGATGTAGAAGAAGCTAGTACTGAACAACATTGACAATATGCTACTCTTTTTATGGAAATAGGAGAACAGAAAGTGCAGAAATCATACGTAAGCGACAATAAAAATCCACGACGAGCAAAGCCGAATTCCATAGCACCGGATGAAGAACAACTTTTCCATACTGAGTAGATCTTTATAGCTTGAGCTTGTCAAATCAAAGCAATCTTTGGCAGTATACATAAATTGTTGTTGATGTATTTGTTGAGATCTGTACCCATAATAATTTTTTTACATTCTATTTATTCGTTGACTTATTCAGCTAATTTATGAAGGGTTTGATTTATTTTATTTTGTCTACGAATTTTATTTATTCCTTAGATTTGAACTTATTAATTGAAAAGGAATAATAGATTCAAATATTGCAACAGATAATGTATCTGTTTCAACAAATGATACATCTATTGGAAAAATCGAATAGATTTAGACATATGTTGCAACAGGTAGGTGATCTATTGGAATTTATCAAATAGGTCTTCCTACTGTTGCAACAGATGGACTTTAGATAAAAAAAAATTGAGATAATGAAACAGATGACCAACCTATTACAACAGATAAACTATATGTCAGAACAGGTAGGATAACTGTTACAACGGATGGAAAATCTGTTGCATTATAAAAATTCAACTTTAGTTGGACATAAAAAATTGTCACTACATGAAAAAAGGTTAAAGTGAATTGAATTGAAATAAAAAGGACGTAACCCATCGACGGTGTTCAGTTCAAATACCTAAAATAAGATAGGCATCAAGCAGACAGTGTTCATTAAACACGTAAAATAAAATAGGCATCAAATGTGTCAGTGTCGGTCTGGCACATTTCGCTGACTTGCCGTCACTTGGCCCCCAACGGTCATTTTTTCTCCTCATTGTCTTATATATTCATCTTCCTCCTAAAATTTAACCCTAAATTCCCAAATCTTCTTCTTCATCATCATCTTCTTTTATCTATTCAAATTATTTCTTTCTTTTTTTCCAACTGAGCTTGACAATGTCGATCGCATCTTTCACTATTTTTTGTGATAAAGATTTTTGATATTGTAAGTGTGGTCATGAAGCTCTGTTAAAGACTTCTTGGACTCAACAAAATTCGGGTCGTAGGTTTTTTACTTGTAAGATTTCAAAGGTAATATTTTTTTTATTTAATTAATTGATTAATTATTGACTTGTAATTATTTTGTAATTGTGTTCCCTTTTTTATAAAAATTAGGTGGATGCGATTACTTTGATTGGTACGAAGAACGACACCCTTCACAAGCAAGTCGTGTAATCTAGGGTTTGTTGAACAAAGTCAAAGCTTCTGAAGAGAAACAAGATCGAGCAAGAAGATACTACATTGTTGTCATTATTGCTACTGGTTTGGTGTTGTTGGGCACATGGATATTCAAGCCTAATTGCTAAAATTTTCATGGTGGTCTGTATATTTGCTACTAGTTTGGTGTTGTCGAGCACGTGGATATTCAAGCGTAACTGTTGGAAAATATCAAAAGGATTTAGACATATGCTGTAAAATTTAGGCCCTGTTAGAAATTATCAAATAGGTCTTTTCACTGTTGCAACAGATTAGACTTAGATTATTCATAGAAATAATATCGCCGTAATGCAACAAATAACCAACCTATTTCAACAGATAAACTATCTGCCAGAACAGATTAAAGATATTTTATAAGAGATTTACAATCTAATCTATTGCATTATAAAAAACTCAACTTTCATCAGAAAAAAATTATTGCCACTACATGTACATGTAATAAAGTGAAGGGTGACTTGAAATTAAAAATTTCTATTTCACAGGATCTTCTATATACACAGGCTTCAAGTGTCCAGTTAGTACCCCATAATCCCAGACCTCTTGCAGGTTTGCCCCAGTGTTGTTGCACAGAAAAGTCATTGGCTCAGCCATTTCAGTGTCGGTCAGCAAACATTCAATATGTGCAAGAGCGTGCGAGCCACTCGCTTTAGCGGCATCATCTTTTGGAAGGATCATTCTCCTGTTTTGACCTTAAAATTCCCATGATTTCTTCATCAACACTTCCTTTGGCAAATGATTCATCAGTTTACTCTCCCTCAATAAGATGGGCAACAACACCATCAGTGGCTCCACGAGGAGAAAAAGATCGAAATTATCGACGAGAGGTACGTTGGAGTCATAAACATTGATCTTTCCCTCCCCGAGTAGTATCTCAACAGCCCGATAATACATGTCATTCATACTAATGACTGCAAGAATCCTTTTTACCTCGGTCCAGCTCTTGTTGTGTGGATTTGGCCTGTTCCCTCTAACATATTTTAACATTTCTTCTTCATCTAAGACCAATGTAGGAACAAGGAAATCAAGTCCCATGCCAAGGGTTGACGCCTCTCCATTGAGTTGATCGTACCTATCCTTAAGCGTCTTGTAGAAGTCGAGGTCCATTATCCTATCGGCAGCATCATAAGCTTTCCAGTACGTTAATTGCCTTTTCCTCATGAGGCAGAGAATTATGTCAACATGCTGTGAGATAAAAAGTCAATTTTTAAATAGGTTTTGTAAAGATGCAACGGATGGTCCATCTGTTGCATAGGGTTCTCTGAATTAATAATCCAACGCAACTTATACAACAGATAGATAATAATTTGCAACAGAACCACTACCAGTTGCACCAGTATACCCAGCTGTTGCAACAGATGTGAAATCTATTGCGTAGCTTCTTCTTCATGGGGTAGATTAGAAGGGCTAGATTAGGAAAAGTAAACTTGCCTTGTCTTCGTACGGCATACGCATACCAGTCATAGTCTGGATGTCTTGGGGGAGAAAGGAAGGCCTGAGGTAATCTGGTGCTCCTTGCTTGGCATTCTTGGCCTGTCGCAGATCCTTCTTCTCTTCGGCGTCAAGTTTCGCGTATATGTCCACCTTCTTGACTGACCCCTGAACTTTAACAGCTTTTGGAGAGGGAGGAATTACAATTTTTTTTATTTTCAAGCGAAGAGTACATCTCTAATTGCTCCTTTCTTTCTCCTAACCAACGTTGTAGGAGTGTGTGTCTCCCTCACCTTCTTGGATGGTATGACACACCTCTTGTATTTGAATTCCTCGATAGCTTTAGAGATAGACTTTACTTTTTTAAAGAGTTTATCTTGTCTGTCCTTGCACTCATCACATTCGCAACGAGAACACGAGGGTGGAGAGAGGTGAAAGGGACCTGTGTAAGGGCAAAAAGGGGTGTTTTCAAGTATATTTATTCTTTCTTGAGTATCAACATGCTCATCATAATGAGTGGTAGCAGCATCAGCATGCCTGCCACCACCAACAACAACTCCACCAGAAGAAGCACCCGGATCTGCCTTAGTAAAAGGTTGGTCATGAAGAGCCTCAACATTAGGCTAACCTTGCCTAACTGCTCTTCTTATGGCTGTTGCTCCAGCCAATTACTTCTTTATTAACTCCACCATTAGGTCTGCAATAGTATCAACATGACCTAGAGTAATATAAGAAGTCATCACCGACTCCTCCTCAGTAGGCACAATCCATGGATACACAACCTATAATTAAAAAAAAAAGACAGATGCATTTAAATCATATAATGTAATAATTTTCATAGTTGGGCTACATTTTAGAAAAAAGATCCATCTGTTACATAGTTTGCAGTATATAGTTAAAATCTGTTTGAGTCTGGTTCAGAGAAATAAAGGAACACATGAATAATCTAATTTAAAATATCAATCATCTGTTGCAACAACTGCACAAGACGGGTAATCTGCTATGCAACAGATGATTTGTACGTCGCAACAGATGAACGATATGTTATCAGATTAAACATGTGTTGCATAATTTGCAGTAGATAGTTAATCTTCTAGGAGTCAGGTTTAGAGAACCAAAGCAACAGATGGGTAATCTGATGCAAGATATACCCCGTCGCAACAGATGTCCCATCTGGTGCATCAGATATAACATCTGTGTCACCAGATATAACATCTGTTCAATATCTTTCTTATCTTTAGTAGAATTATTTTACTTGAAGAAAACGTACTGCATCATCCGGAGGGTTAAAGAGATCAGCCTCCTTAATATTGGTGTTGCTCTTTGCATCCAACCATCTAAACATCCTTGGATGAGAAACCTCATTCGGGTAATCCATTAACTGCTTTCGGAGGGAAGGAATGACTTCAAATGCCCAAGCCTAAAAAATGTAAACAGGAAGCAAGCAAAAGAAATCATAATAACTATATTCAAAATAAATTAATAGATGAGTAAAATTAGTGATTAATTTTACCATGAAATTCCAAGGAAAGCCATATAATGTGGTCGTCCCTGAGGATAGCTTTGTCAGTAAATATTGGACAGTCAAGTAGAAGCTATCATATACCCAGGGATAATTGTTGAATATATAAAAATCCTCAGCGCGTGTCAACAAATCATCTGGTGCATCAGATATAAATGCGATGCATAATATGGTTTTATCCTCGAGATCTGTCAACAAATCTGATGCTTTATAGCCACGTCGAGCAATGTCAAACAACCCATCTATTTTTTCTTTGAATTTTTTTGCCTTGAATCTTTTGCGGGGTGGTGGTCCTTCTGAACGATGGCATCTCAAGCCCGTTACTATGGCAAACTCTTGCAAGCCAAAACAAACAGGCATGCCACAGTAGTTGATCCAGATTTCATCCATCTTTTTTTTGCCCCCTCCTTCTAATCTTTATCATCCTTCGCGTACTTGATCCTGCACTTGAGAAGACCATATACCATCATCATAGGGAAATGGATACGAGCAGAGGGGTCCTCACACAGCTCGAGAAAGCGTCCAAAGCAGCTCTTCTTAAAAAGTCCGCCTATGTTTTCGTTCTTCATAATTTTCATAAAATGTTCAAAAAATTTCCCCATCTGATATTTAAGTACAATTTGACCAGTTAGTTGTTTTCCTTCTGGGTCATTTAGCGGCATCGCAACTTGAAATCTGTCAATACTAAAAGTTTCGATAGGATAATGCTGGGATGTCGATATTAACTAACGCCCCATCGGTGATCCATTATCATCATGTTGATGATCATCCTCTTTTTTTTCTGACTTTCCAATTCCTCCTCTTTCTCATTTTTATTTTCTTCATCACCATCTACGGACCCTTGTCCACCTCCCTCAACGTTGTTTTCATATCTCTCCTCAACTTCACTTTTCCCTGACTGAGATTGTTCAGGAAGCTCCTCCGAATCCCTCTGTACTGTAGCCTTTTTTTTAGTGGTCAGACGTTGATTCACTTTTACTTTCTTTTCTTTTGGGAGACATGTTTTACCTACAGACAAAGAAAACCAAAAATTACATTATAGTTGATGTATGCATAGATTTTAAAAAATACATTACAAACACCATGAATACCGACGCACCAACAGCCACCACCACAAACACCACCAACCAATGCCAATAAACAAACAAACAAACACCACGAATACCGACACCACCATAAACACCACCAACCAATGCCACTACCGGTGCCACCACGATGACCACAAACACCACCACCACCACCACCACCAATACCACAAACACCATCCAACTATACCACGACAGTCAACAGAACACTACGATGGAAACTAGGGATTTCTCGAGTTCTTCCTACGATTTTACCATCAAAACTCAAAATTGTAAACCCATTCTCAAAGATAATACAACTAAAAGTTTTATTTTTCATCATTAACTTAAAAGCCCTTATTTTTTAGAAAAAAAATAAATATAGAGCTTTTCTCAAACTCTGTTACCTATGAAGACAAAGAAAACAACTGATATAAGCAAGAATGAAGTCAAAAATAACACGTATGTGGTCGAAAATGAGAAGAAAAGCGATCTCATTATGTAATTATTAAAAGACTCAATTGAAGTTGTAGTTGACCCTATGAGAACTCACCCCTAGTCCCAGACTATTCAATTAAGGTATTAGTACCATAGTCCTAGATTAATCAATTAAGGTATTAGTCTAACATATGAGGTAGTAAGAATAGGTTCGGCTCAGAGTGATCGATCAACGACTCTGTCGGGAGGAACGCAGTACCGTCTTATTATGCAATTACCAAAAGACTCAATTGAAGTTGTAGTTGACCCTATGAGAACTCACCCCTCGTCCCAGACTATTTAATTAAGGTATTAGTACCCTAGTTCTAAATTAATCAATTAAGGTATTAGTCTAACATATGAGGTAGTAAGAATCGATTCGACTCAGAGTGATCAATTAAGGTATTAGTACCCTAGTCCTAAATTAATCAATTAAGGTATTAGTCTAACATATGAGGTAGTAAGAATCAATTCGACTCAGAGTGATCGATCGACGACTCTATCGAGAGGAACGCAACACCGTCTCATTATGCAATTGCCAAAAGACTCAATTGAAGCTGTAGTTGACCCTATGAGAACTCACCCCTAGTCCCAGACTATTCAATTAAGGTATTAGTACCCTAGTCCTAGATTAATCAATTAAGGTATTAGTCTAACATATGAGGTAGTAAGAATCAAATCGGTTCAGCTCAGAGTAATCGATCGACGACTCTATTGGGAGGAACGCAGTACCGTCTTATTATGCAATTACCAAAAGACTCAATTAAAGTTGTAGTTGACCCTATGAGAACTCACCCTTAGTCCCAGACTATTTAATTAAGGTATTAGTACCCTAGTCCTTTATTAATCAATTAAGATATTAGTCTAACATATAAGGTAGTAAGAATCGGTTCGGCTCAGAGTGATCGATCGACGACTCTGTCGGAAGGAACGTAGTACGTCTCATTATGCAATTGCTAAAAGACACAGTTAAAGTTGTACTTTACCCTATGAGAACTCACCCCTAGTCCTAGACTATTCAATTAAGGTATTAGTACCCTAGTCCTATATTAATCAATTAAGGTATTAGTCTAACATATAAGGTAGTAAGAATCGGTTTGGCTTAGAGTGATCGATCGCCGACTTTGGTCGGGAGGAACGAAGTACCATCTTATCATGTAATTGCCAAAAGACTAAATTAAAGTTATAGTTGACCCTATGAGAACTCACATTCAATTAAGGTATTATTCTAACATATAAACTCAATTGAATTATATATAAACAATTGTTCATCCTGTTGCAACAGATGTCTTTTCTATTGGATCAAATCAAACAAATTATGTAATCTATTGCAATATATTGTCCATCTATTGTAAACTATCAAACAAATTAAGTCATTTGTTACAACAGATCACGAATCTATTATAAACTATCAAACATATTAAGTTATCTATTGCGACAGATTACCCATCTATTGTAAATTATTAAATAGGCGATGTCATCTATTGTAGTTGATATTATGAGAACTCACCCCTAGTCCTAGATTAATCAATTAAGGTATTAGTTGAACATATGAGGTAGTAAGAATCGGTTCAGCTCAAAGTGATCGATCGACGACTCTTGTCGAGAGGAACGCAGTCCCGTCTCATCATGCATTTGCCAAAAGACTCAATCGAAATTGTAGTTGACCCTATGAGAACTCACCTCTAGTCCCAGATTATTCAATTAAGGTATTAGTTGAACATACAAGGTAGTAAGAATCGGTTCGTCTCAGAGTGATCGATCGATGACTCTTGTCGGGAGGAATGCAGTACCGTCTCATCATGCAATTGCCAAAAAACTTAATTAAAGCTGTAGTTGACCCTTTTATGCTCATTCATCCATCCCTAATTCCATCTAGATCAATGTAGGTACTATTATCAATCTTAATATTAAGTTAATGAGAACACACTTCAACTCAGAGTGATCGATCGACGACTCGGATTGGGATGAACGCAATACTAACACCATGCAAATGCAATGACTCAATTGAGTTTGTAGTTGACCCTGTGAGCTTATTCATTCATCCCTCGTTCCACCTAGATCGATGTAGGTACTATTATTAATCTTAACATTAAGTTAATGAGGAGCTCATTTTTTCATCCCTAGTTCATCCTAAATCAATTGCAATGAAATTTGTTGCAACAAACAACTGAGCTGTTGGAGAATTTCAAACAAATAACAATATCTGTTGCAACAGATAACATTTCGTATTTAAGTATCAAATAGACATTTGCATATGTTATGATGGATGACTGAGCTATTGGAAATTTTCAAACAGATGACGTTTTTTATTTAGTTATCAGATAACATTTCCATCTGTTGTCACAGATGACTGAGCTGTTGAGATTTCTCAAACAGATATCTAAATCTGTTGCAACAAACGACATATCAGTTTGAAAATCTTTTTATTTTCTTCTAATTTTAAAGCAAGCTACTGTCCGAGTAGATAAAGTAGTAGTACTACTACAGACGATAAAAAATATTTCTTGGATAACTCAAAAATCTCATTGAGTAGTCTTGTCCTGTCTTTTCAATGTCACCCATTTTCTATCTCGTGCCCCTCAAATTATTAGTGAATATTAATTAATGAATATTGAAACCCCTAATACTTCTTCTGTTTCATTTTGACTTGGCACTCCCATCAAGAAAAAATATTAATTAGGGGTTTATTTTACTACCAAATTAGCCTTATTAATTATGCTTTGAAAATATAAATTTGAATAAATACACTTTGTTTAGTCATTTAATATTAAGGGTAGTACATCTAGAAATTAGAATTATCTCATCTCTCCTCTCATCTCCTTCAGCCCTAAATCTCTTATTTTTTTTCTTTCTATCCTCTTTAGGGTTATCACAGCCTTTTTTTCTCTCCTCTTTCTCAAACTTTTTCGTTCGGATCTAAATCGATCGATATCTATATCTTAGATTCCTCGACTGAAATTGCTATTTTGACCCCCTTTTAACATTAAGGTATGATATAATTCACTATTGCTCTTTCATTCTCGTCTTCTTCTTGCAACTTTATTTACATCTTTTTTTTATTTAATTACCATTTTCCCATATCATATTTATTTAAAAAATTTGAAGGAGCTTTTAATTATTGAATAAACATACCAAGAATTTTTATTATAAGATGCGAAAAAAAGTCATTTGTTGGGAGAAGTTTAAAAGCCTTGTTGGCAGTATCATTTTTTATGTATTTTGTTTGTTTCTTTGTTGTTGATGTTGTTATTGATATTGTTGGTGGGGTTGGCGTTGTTGAAACTTGTGGTGTGGTATGGTTTAGACGGTGGATATTTCTTAGCTTAAAAATAGTGAAGTCCAAACAATCAACACAAGGAGTAAGGGAGTAAAAAATAAAAAGTTTAAAGTGAATAAGAAGAGAAGAGTTGGTTACCAAAATTAAAAATATGTGCTGAGTGGGAAGTGAACTCAAGACCAAAAGAAATAAATAGCCTTAAGCAGCCATAAACAACAACTTGGCTAACCAAACAACTCTTACTATGGGTGCTTACTGATTAGATTATATATGTTTTTTCTTTATTTTCACATACATATATAAAGTTCGATACGAGTTCAGTCTGTGCTCGCGTACCCGGAGGACTCCATGTGGGTCCGTCCCTTGTTTTTTATGGTGTTGGAACATAGGATGTATGCTTCTTTGTTGTTGATAATATTGTTGGAACAAATGTTGTTGTTTTGATTGTTGTTGATGTTTTTTATTTGTTGTTTGTAGTTTATTTTGTTGTTGATGTTAAAACAGACGGAGCAACTGATGAAACAAATCAAACCACCAGTAAGGCTGCTATGTATTCTAACAGACTCTATATCTGTTGCATCAGACTCCATATCTGATGCAACAGACTCCACATCAGACACAAACTATCCGGGATTTAATGTAATATTGCTGAAACTATCCGGGATTTATGTGTTGTGTGTGTTATTTAAATAAAACTGGTGACTTTATTAATATGTAAATTAAAATAAATGGATCTAAATACAATATTTTATCTTTTTGTTGTATTTCCGAAAGAGACAGATTGGTAATCTATTGCAAAATATATTCCACTTGTCAGATAACTTACAACATGTGGATAATCTGTTGCAACATATGGATATATCAGTTTGCTTTTCCATTAGTTGTGGCGTCTGTTGGAACTTGCTAGTCATCTGTTTATTCAATTTCATCGAGAGCAATAGATTTTTCTCAACACTTCTTGGCCAAACTCAATTTTTGTTCTTGGATTGCTTCTCTTTTTTTCTTTGCATTGTTCAAGTTGGCCTCCAAATTCAATTTTTCCCTCAATCCAATAGCAAAAATTTAGTTTGATTGAAGGATGCAAAGAAAAAAAGAGAAGCAATTCAAGAGCAAAAATTGAATTTGGCCAAGAAGTGTTTAGAAAAATCGATTGATCTCGATGAAATTGAATAAACAGATGACTGGCAAGTTGCAATAGACGCCACAGCTGATGAAAAAACAAACTGATATATCCATCTATTGCAACAGATTGTCCATATGTTGTAAGTTATCTGACAGGTGGAATATATTTTGCAACAGATTATCAATTTTTCTCTTTCGAAAATATAACAAAAAGATAAAATGTTGTATTTAGATCCATTTTTTTTAATTTACTTATTAATAAAGTCACCAGTTTTATTTAAGTAACACTAACACACACAACATATAAATCCCGAATAGTTTCAGCAATATTACATTAAATCCCAGATAGTTTGCTAATTACATCTTATCCCGGAATTTCGAATTGTGATACATATGTTAAGCAGTGATACATATATGGACTAGTGATACATATGTATATGTATCACTAGTATATACCTATGTATACAGTAGTGATACATATAGCATATGTATCACTAGTAAATATGAATCCAGAATTTTATGTAATTTTTTAAAACATTAAGGGATATTGTGTAATATGGTGTCTTAAATATGGGATTTGTGTAATTTTTCTTTGTAAGGGATATGAACAGTCGTGATTTTTTGTTTGACTAAGTCCAGTCCCTTTCAATTTAATCATTTTATAAATAGGTCCCTCCGGCCTCCTCACTCACTCTCGTTCATTCTACTATACTTACAATACTAATATGTCAGATCCAAATTCGTATAAGAAGGTTCATATCGAGTCCTTGCAGAAACTTCAAAGGCAGTTTGATGAACTCCAGAGGGATTTGGCCGACTTCCGAGCAAGGTTGAGGAGGGCCCTGCTGCTGTCGGATGAAAATTGTCCGGTTGACAATAATAATAGTAATAATAATAATAATAATAATAATAATAATAATAATAATTAGGTTTTATTTTTTCTTTCTTTTAGCGTATATATTTCCCCTTTTCATATCCGATCTACCTATAAGTGATTCAAAAAAATCCATGTATATGTTTGGTTTGGTCGATTTTGAATTTTTAATTCTTATTCAATATTTAATTATCATTCTATTTATTCCCTATTCTCAACATGTCGGCGGTTGGAGTTAGGGATACGGTCATGATGAGAAATTCTCTTAAAAATGGTTCGTTAATAAATAATAAGGAACTAAATGATATTATAGTCGTAAAAGAAAGATTATTTAATTTTAAAAAAGTCACAACATTGGATTAATTTAATTAAGATATAAATATGATGATATGATTTTTAAGAAAAAAGTTAATGAATAGTCGTGATTGTGACTTTTGCTTAAACACATTCAACAAACAAACAAAAACAAAAAACGTTTCTGATGCATCAAATTCCTCACCTGTTGCGACTTATTAATCAGTTAGAAGAAATCAAAAAAGTTCCTTAAACAGATGGTCGATTTATAGCAATAGATGGTATGTTGAAACAGATAGGTTATCTGATGCAATAGATATATAATCTGTTGCCATAACTCAATTAATAAAAATGGTTATTAAAGAAACAAAACGGTTATTGAAAACCAAGTGTATTCGATTTTTAAATTGAGAAAAAAGTTATTTAAATTTAATAAGCTAAAAAGTCATGACTTGTCACAATAATAAAAAAACTCACCACCAGCTTGATTTAATTAAGTCATTTCTTTTCACAGAAAAGAATAAGGAAATAAATAATAAATACAATTTAAACAGTAAAAAAATCACCAGAAATATTCTTGTTTTTAAATCTTCTTTATTAATTTATATGATTAAAAAGTCAGAAACTTTGGATGTCATGAAGATAATTTTTTTTTTAAAGATATATATATTATATGTTGCAACAGATATATTATCTGATGCAACAGGTTAACTATTTGTTGCAACGGATGATATATCTGTTGTAATAGATGATTTATTTGATGGAACAGATATATAATCTGTTGTCCAACTCAGTGTAAAAAAAACGGTTCCTGGAAATAACTAATTATTAATAATAATAAAGCTGAAAAGTCATGACTTATCATAATATTGATTAGTTTAATTAAGTCATAACTTTTTACAGTAATCAAGAATATTATTAATAAATGGAGGTGAACAGTTGTGCCTTTATATTTTTTTTATTAATTTATATAATGAAAAAGTCAGAAAATTTGGATGTCATGAAGATAATTTATTTTTTAAAAAATATATATATATTATATGTTGCAACAAATATATTATCTGATGCAACAGGTTATCTATTTGTTGCAAATCATGATATATTTGTTGTAATAGATGATTTATCTGATGCAATAGATATATTATTTGTTGTCCAAAATAGTATAAAAAAACGGTTCCTGAAAATAACTAATTATTAATAATAATAAAGCTGAAAAGTCATGACTTATCATAATATTGATTAATTTAATTAAGTCATAATATTTTACAGTAATCAAGAATGTCATTAATAAATGGAGGTGAACAGTTGCGATTTTTTGCCTAACTCATTCAAGTTCAATCCTCTATAAATAGGTCTCTACTTACTCAATCGTTCGTTCTACTGCACACTATTTATTCCTCGCTCCTGTTATACCTTCAACTACTTTCTCTTCAAGAACTTGATAGCTTTTTTCTGTCTCTGGTAAGTTTTTTTTCTTGATTTTTGTGTAAATATACATTGTATTACATTACATTCGAATTCTTTCTTTTCTTTACTTTTGTGTTTACGTGTGTGTTTTGTCAACTTATGCGTTTTTTAGATATGATTGATCCTGTGTGGGATGCCATTATTTTACGAGACGCCATGAGGGAACTGCAGAAAGAGGTTCATGACCTGCATTAGGAGTTGGCCGCCGTCAGAGTAAGGATATTGCGGGAGATCCGCAGGCTGCAAAGGGTGCTGTTGCTGCCCTTTGAAGATTGGCCGGCTGACCATACAAATAATAATGATGTTAATAATGATAATAATAATAATAAGTAAGCTTTTTTTTTTCTGTTATCTATGTATTTTTTTTTTGTTTTATAAAAAATTATGTTTGATGCACTTGACTTTTTATTTCTTATTTAATTTTCGTGTTGTCTATTTCTATTTCTTAACGAATGACATGTCTACAATTAAGAAATAATTTGATTCCAGTATCAGTAGCAAGAACATATGAGTTATCTGTTAGGTTTTGTGTGTGACAGGAGTTGTATCTGAATTTTGTTGTTCGAAACATATTTGTAATCTGATGAAACATATTATTTATCTGTTGAAACAGATTACTAATCTGGTTCAACAGAATACCCATCTATTCAATTCATATTACGGGCACCTAAAATCCTTAAACATGAATCCATCCAACATGAGTCTACTGTTACAACAAAACATTTATCTGTTGCCGCAGATAATGGATCTGTTTAAACTGATTGCTCTTGTATTGCATTCATGTTCGCATGAAAGCTATTGTTGAAAAAACAACACACTAGCAATTACCCAGATTCAACTAAAAAGCATAATCTGACTTACCAAACTCTCCTCTCAAGTAAATTTCAAAGTTGAAAGTGATTTACGAAATAAAATTTGACATAAGAATTTAGTCAAAGAGCAGCAGTTGGGGTAACAACAACAACAACAACAACAATGGTCAATAAGAAGAATATGAAGATGATAACGAAGTATAAGATGATGAATAAAGCAATAACAACAATGAACAATAAATATCGCGAAGAGAGGAAAAATAACAACTGATGAGGAGAGAGAAAAAGACATCTTTTTCCCTTCGTTCCCCATTATATATTAACTAACATTTAGATCAAAGTATAAATTTAAAAACTTATGAGTTATTTTGAAATTTCCAAAAGTTTCTTAAACCATAATTAAGTAATTGTCACCTCTACTCAATTATTAAGATTTGTGTCACCTACACCTCATTTTAAAACTTTTTTGTCACCTGTGGCCAAACCCCCTACTGTCTTTGAGAAGTTATCATATCTAAGGTTCCATGTCACTTTTCTTTCTCTTTCCTTTAAGTGATTTTTACTTTACCTTTTATTGTTTGAAATCTCTTACATTTCTTTTTAAATTTTTTCCCTTTCCGATAAATTACTTTTATTTAAATTAATAGATTCCTTTTCCAAATCAAACTCAATTATAAAGAGTATTACCTTCATGATATTCAAAATTTCAAAATATCACTTTCTTATTTCTCTAACTTTTTTTTCTTGCTAGTTTTTTTTCATTTTTTATCGTTTTACTTTTTATTTTAATTTCTTTTTCTTTCTTCTACTTCTCTTTTTTTCCTTTTTCGCTTTTTTTCTTTTTCGCTTTCTTGTTTTTTTCCTTGTATTTTTTTTCGTTTTCTTCTTTTTTTATTTTTTTCGCTTTTGCTTTTACACTTCTATTTCTATTTTTTTTTTTCATTTTTTACTTCTTCTTTTTTCAGATTTTTATTTTTTATTTTTTTACTCTTCTATCTCTATTTTTTATTTTTACAAGACAAATATCTATATCACATATACATATTCAAAAAATATACAAAATAAACATAAGTACAGATCAGTATATGTATTTACGTTAAAAAACATACATATATATCTTCATATGTACTCCTCCATCCCAAATCCCGTCCCAAATTGAGATGACACATTGATTAAGAAGAATAATTAATAACATGACTAGTTTACCATAGTGCTCTATTAAATGATGTTTACATTTTAATTTGAAGAAAAAGTAATTAATGCAAAGGGTAAAACATGAAAAAAAAATTGTCTCTTCTTGATTAATGAAAAAGGACAAGTAAAATGGGAAATCAAATTAGAAAATTTGGGACGGAGGGAGTATTTACAAAAATACATATCTGACTCACATGTATATATAAACACATAGGATATGTATCATGTATTTTTTTATTACCTATATGTATATGTATATAGTTATCCTTTTTGTTATAGAGATTTTGTGTCCTATATGTTTATATATACATATGAGTGAGATATGTATTTTTGTAAATACATATACAGATACATATGTATGTTTTATACTGTAAATATATATTTAAATCTCGATGGCGATGTATTTTGTATATTTTTTGAATATGTGTATGTGATATACATATTTGTCATTTCAAAATAAAAGTTAGAGATAAAACAGTAAAAAAACGAAAAAAAAAAACAAAAATTGAAAAACAAAAAAAAAACAAAAAAAGAGAAGTGAAAAAGAAAAAAAAATTGAATTTGAGCAGCTTGAAAAATCAATTTTGATCACTATATTGTTCGATCAGTTCAATTTACTATTGTATTACTTTTTTTCGAAATTCGTTTACAAAATATTCAAAAACAATTTAACGAAATAAATTATTGAATTGTACAACGTAACAGAAAATTAATTTTGATAACTTTAACAAAAAATCGTTATTGGCTCAAAATATTCAAAAATAATTTAACGAAAAATTAATTTTGATCACTATATTTGGACGAAACATCAGTAATGGCTAAAAAAAAATTGAACGAAATAACAGTAATGATTAAAAAAAAAATTCAGAACAATTTTTTTTTGGAAAAATTTCAAATAACTGATGAAATTCATATAAGAAAACAATATTACGATTAAATACCTTCAACAAAAATAGTTGTTTAATTTGAATTTTCGAAGACAAAAGAAGTTTCAGTTGAATTTGATTTTGAGAAATTTGAATTTTGATTTCAGTTGGTAACAAATAACGGAAATCATGTTAATTCAGAGGTTTTAATGGAAAAGAAATCTCCACATTTAATTCATAGTTAATTATACCATATTTAACTCAACTGATTTGAGTTAAATATGGACTGTAAAATGATTTGTATATGTATTTTTATAGTAACAGTTTGTTCAAATATAAAATACAAGTTATTAGATTAAGTAATTATGAAAGTATTGCTATGAATCTCATAATTATGGTCTTAGTTTAAGAAAAAATTACTTTCTATGTTTAAAAAATATTTTATCATTTATTATAATTTTTTTTGTTTATTATTTTAAAAAATAAATTATGTATGCAATTTAGACGTATTATAAGTATTTTAAAATATACTATATTTATTAGATTAGAAATCTAGTAAATTATGTATTTAAAAAGAATTATGAGTGCAATATAAATTTATTATAAATAAATATTACTATATCTAAGAAAAATAATTTTACATAGATGGTAATGTTTTTTATTTAATTTTTGAGTTAATACATAAAAATTACTCTAAACTTGACACCAAATTATAACTTTGACCTTAAACTTTAATAGTGCACAAATAGGACCTTTAACTATTCAAAACCTAAACAAATATGACCACCGATTTTGCAACCCTATGCGTGAGTCTCACTCGCGCCTACGTAGAAAGGTAATCCAATCACACGGTGCCACGTCGTTAAATGGGCTGACTTGGAGAGAGGTCATATTTGTGCAGTTTTGAATAGTTAAAGGTACATATTTGTGTACTGTAAAAGTTTTATTTTTTATATTAAAACGACGTCGTTTTTATTATTATTATTATTATTGTTGTTGTTGTTGTTGTTGTTATAATATTTTTTTATTAATTTCTATAGTAGCAGCACCTAACTTTTTTTAAATTATAAAAAATTCTTCTTCTTCTTATTTATTTATTTCTATAGCAGCAACATCTAGTTTTTTTTTAATTAAAAAAAAAAACTTTTTTTAAATTATAAAAAATTCTTCTTCTTATTTATTTATTTCCATAGCAGCAACATCTAGCTTTTTTTTAATTAAAAAAAAATAGTCACTAACAGGGATCGAACCCGCATAGTAGACTGAAATAAGCGCCCAAGAAGAGCAAATAGCACCACTAGGCTATCTAAGTGCCTTGTTTCATGAGGTTAACATTAATATACGTACATAAATATACATTTTCTATCTTATATATATACAATGTAATTTTTTTACCGAGGGGGTTCGGATGAACCCCATGACAACCACGTAGGTCCGCCCCTCGTTAATTTAATAACGTTTTAATAACGATAATTTAATAACATTTTAATTACGTTAATTTGAAAAACGTTAGTTTAATATACTACTACTACTATCCTTAATAACATTAATTTAATAATGTTTTATTAAAATTATAATTTTTTTTATTATTAGTATAGTTACCTCTTTAATTTAATATTTAAATAAATAATATTTAGATATATTATATAACTTAAATTCGTCCTCTACTTTATAATATATATACATACCCCGCTCAATTTTTTCGTATAAAGCTAACCCGCCTAATTAATAAATCTTTAATATTGCTTTTTTTCCACAATGATAAAAGAAATTAGATGTCATTTTTATTTTTGAGTCAAAAATAATAAAAAATAATAGTGAAAAGTCATTTCAATGTTATATTTGTACAATTTTGAAGAATTAAAGGTCATATTTATGTACTATTAAAATTTAAGGTCATATATTATGTCCGTTGAATACGCTCAATTTTGTGTGTTGAATATAGGATTTGCCCAGTAGGATTGAAAGTTATATTTGTGCAGTCATGTTTACGCACCATCAAAACTTTAAGGTCAAATTATAATTTAGTCATTCCCCCGCTGATATGGATTGATCTGTCGCGCCATCAGTGTCCAAGTCAACAAGCAGGTCCTCCATTTCTCTCTCTCTCACACACACACAAACAAAGATAAATTGAGCATTTTGTGTATGATTATATTGTAATTGGGTGCTGTAACTTTGTCTGTTTAGTGTATTTGTTAGATTTATTTTACAGGTTTAAATGGTAATTAATTAGTTTCCGTTAAGAGTTGTTGTATCTTCTCATTGCGTTGTTGCGAATATGTGTTGTGCGTCTGTTTAATATTTGAATGTTATACAATGTGTAAAAGAGCTTGTTTAATTACTTTAGGCATATTATCAAACACCTTAGCTACATCAATGTAAGTAAAAGAGGCTGAATTAGACTTCAGATGTAAGTTTGAGCATTCGACATTTTAAAAGAGGCTGAAAGTATCGAGAGATGAGCATTTGAGTAGATTAAGCGAAGTTCTAAAAAATAACAAGAGATGGGTGAATTTTAGCCCATCCAAGTTTGATTTATATAGACTTCATGTGAGTATTTAGGCAAAATATCTGATAAAAAAGTAGCATATCTTAGGTCAAAATGAGTACGGGAGTCTAGCCTAGTTTAATTGACTAAATTAGTGCGCTATACCAGTTCATCCGCTTGATGGACAGTACAGCGCACTAGTTTAATGCATTTAGTAGTAGAAAAACAGATGAACTGGTATAGCGCACTAATTTAATACATTAACGTTAGAAAATGAGAACTTAATTAGATACGGGACTCCCTAATAAAAGATTCATAGTCCCTTTGTAATTTAAAACTTTGTAATTGTCAGTGTAGGCACTGAATGTGCAGTTGTCAATTTCATTAAGGGGACTTTGCTATACAGAAACTTGACAAGGGTTCACTATTTGTTTGGCATTGCAGAATGGGTACAATAGCAGCACGACTCAGTCCTGTACGTTCCTCTAAAGTCTAAAACTCAAACCGCCCATATTCCTCAAATTATGATTATATCATCAATTCACATTCTTCATTTAGCGATATCTGTTGTTTTCATTTGTTAATGGACTTGTGTAATAATGTTAATGTAGTATCTATGGAGGCGAACGCCTATAAATTTACAACACCGGCGTTTTTCTACTTCCAGCTTTGGGAGAGGTAACAATTATTTGATTTTTCTACTTCTTCAATGAGAGTGATTTTCTTAAAGATCTTTTAGATGTTATTAATTACTGAGATATATAAATGAGCTGTGCAGTTAAGAAGAGATATCAGGAAAAAATGTTATTCCTGATTTATTCTATAAATTGGGAATCTTATTACTTCTTTAGTGTTTTAGTGTTTCTCTATCTGTTACTAGTTTTTTTTTTTTTTTTAAATTTTTGGTTTCAATTTGTACAATGAAGTTGTGGAGGATGCAGATTAGGGTAGAAGGCTAGTGGGTAGGAGTTCGTATGTAACAGCAGGGAAGAGTGCTTTGTCTGCGTCTGGAGTTTCTTGTTCGTGGTGTTTTGGTGTCTTATGATTTCGAATAGATAGTTTATAGTATTATCTTGTGATTGTCTTGTTTCCTGAATTAGCTAGCAATGTGTTATCTCATTTTAACGTGTGTTTTTTTGTTTTTTGTTTGTTATACTGTTGTTTGTCCTAAGCCGGGGGTTTATCGGAAACAGTCTCTCTACTTCATCTGAGGTAGTGGTGAGGTAGTGGTATGGACTGTGTACACATTACCCTCCCCAGACACCACTATGTGGGAATACACTGTTGTTGTTGTAATTTGTACAATTATCTTTTAAGGGAACTTGCTATTCCCTCTTGTGGGTTCATAACACTGGAATGCTTTGATATTTATTTTTATGTGATTTTCTAGATGAACAGTCAATAGAACAAGAGGCTGAAAGAAAAGTAGGATGGCTCTTAAAATTAATTTTTGCTGGGACTGCTACAGTTATTGGGTATCAAATTTTCCCATACATGGGTAAGGTCTCATTTTTATGGTTACAAGAATAAACTGCACCATATTTGATTTCCTGCCTCGTCTGATTTTGCGTTGGCATATTAATGTCTGATTTAAATAGGAGACAATCTGATGCAGCAGTCTGTCTCACTTCTAGAAGTCAAGGATCCCTTATTTAAAAGAATGGGTGCGTCCAGATTAGCTCGTTTTGCTATAGATGGTAAGCTTGTGTCACAGTACTTGGAAATTGAGTTGTTCTGTATATGCGATTCTGTAATGGGTTGAAGTATATGTTGGCAATTTGGTGCACAATGTCAGGAATTTGGTGTTATTAGTTATGTGTGTGAATATCTTTGTTTTAAGAGCAGTAAGGAGCAATCACTATATGTTTTAAGGCTGGTGGAAAGATATAAGCAGCAAAGAAGAACTATAGTTGGTATCTGAAAGCCAAAATAACAATTCTGTGAGTTATGAATCCAGTGAACCTAGGTTGATCACCCTTTTTATGATATTAGCAGCTCATTTAAATTTAATTGATAATGTTAACCTCCTGCGCGTTCTCTTTTATATTAATAATCTACACATTGGAGAACTATGTGGAGCCGAGTCTCTTGCATCTGGACGCCTTCCCAATTCTTTGTGATTTATTTACTGCATAACATTCCTTTGAAACTTTAGCCAATGGAACTCCGTACTGATTACTTGTACAAAATAAGGAAATACGTTTCATTGTCCTAATATAAGATGAGACTACTCATGTACCTTAGATTTTAGTATCATAGTTAACCTGTACTTTGATTGTTGTTCCTTTTCCTGGTACTATGACGAGGCAGCTGTATTTCTTAAATAGAATTTTTTTGGTCTTTATATATCTGAAACATTAGACAGCTAAATAGGTGTCTTATAGATTTGACTATGTCATAGATTATTTGTATAACAGGTGTTCATACAGTTCTTGTTCGCCCCTGCTGTTTTGGGGCATGACATAACTGACTAACAACATAGTTTACAGTTTTTGCTCTAAGTGCAATAGTTGAAGTTTGTAGTCAAAACACGACAGTTGTTTGAACTAATCATGAGACTTTAAGATTCGTATTGGTGAATCTTTTTCACTTTGATTTTTTGTTTCCTAGATGAAAGAAGGATGAAAATAGTTGAGATTGGTGGGGCTCAAAAGCTTCTGAACATGTTAGAGTCTGCCAGAGATGATCGCACGAGGAAGGAATCCTTGAAGGCTCTTTTTGCAATATCAAAATCAGGTCAGGACTCAAATTTATCTGCAAATTAAATCCATGAGGATTCCCCTTTGATTCTGCAAATCCAGCCTCCTCCCTCCGTCCGAGGCCTGCAGGTCATTTTTTGCCCCCGAATCACTACTCCATGGATGCATTTTTCTGAAATGTGTTGTTTATGTGTTATTTGGATGTAAGTCTCTTTGGAGAGCATTGTTAGGCTATCAGGGAAGCCAAATATCACAAAGAGTTGTCCACATTTATGTGATTGAACTTCCTTTCTGCTGTGTTTTAAATCAATCATTCATTTCTGAAACACCATATAGGCAAATGAATTATACTGTGCATGCATCATCCCGGCGAAGAGAGTAATTAATATTTGTGTGACATCTTCAAATTCAAGAGAGGGCTTTCCTCTTATCTCTAAAATTATAGACGTCGAAGCAATCGAGAAAATAAGAGTTTATATCATACCACCAGCTTGGTGCTATTTTCCTGAACGTAGCTACAGCTTTAATAGACATAAATTATCTAGCTGTTCGAGAATGTTACCCTACTTCACATTGTAAAGATATGTTAACAAGAGTAGTCTGCTTACTGGTTGAACTTCTCAGTAGTTCTTCTACCTATTGGCTAGACCCAAGAATTCTGTGATTGAACAATCTCTGGGCATTTCCACAACCACACATGCTTCTGTGCTATACTCTAATTTATGCTTGATGTTTACTTGGAAAAACATCGTCTTAAATGCCTTCAATTATACCGCCAAACTGTTGAAGCACAAAGTAAATAGACAAAATCAACTGGACAAGAAATCTTCTGTAATTTTGAGTACTTGGCAGGTCCTCCTTTTATCAGTGAAGCTCTTAGGATAGATAAATTAGGAACTACTTTTGTCAGACAAACCTCGGATACTGCTTGGATAAGTTACATAGTGTCCGTGACTGACTATCCTGTATTTTGTTGAGACACAGTGATTAATATTTCTAGTCTTCCTGAGTCAAAAAATAAGAGATTCTTTTGCAATAGGTTTGTAATTATACAAGATAGCAGTAAGCTTCTTGTTTATTCAACAATGGAGGAAGTACTGAGTTTGATAATGTTTGTAGAAGAAGGGAAGGAAGAGAACTGAGAGAAGAAGAAGATGAGAGAGAAGAGTAACTGCTTGTATTGAATGAATAGAACAATGTACATTGTTGTGTATATATACTAGCTTGTGATATGCCTAACTAACTCAACTAGCCGTTAACTACTTTGTAACTAACTATTAGAACAGTTATAACTGAAAGCTGGAACCAAGTCTACTTTGTTTTTTGTTTGAGTTCACTACTTCTTCAATGTCTTCAACACTCCCCCTCAAGTTAGGAAGGTGTGAAGATGTCATAGATTCCTAGCTTGGTATTGAGATGAGTTTGTTGAGCTTTTGTCAGTTCTTTAGTCAGCATGTCTGCAGGTTGATCTTGAGTAGCAATGTAGTGTGTCTTGATCATTCCTTGGACTATTTTTTCCCTTATAAAGAAACAATCAATATCAATATGCTTTGACCTCTCATGATATATTGGATTAGCTGCTATTTGTAGTGCAGACTTGCTATCACTGAACACATCCACAAGTAGCATTGCTTCACTTCTAATTTCCTTCATCAGACCTAGAATCCATACCAGTTCAGTTGTCACTGCTGCAAGACTTCTGAACTCTGCCTCAGCTGAGCTCTTAGAGACGGTGTTTTGTTTCTTTGATTTCCATCCTGACTCTCCAATCTTCACAAAGTAACCAGTTACAGACTTTCTAGTTTGAGGACAAGCTGCCCAGTCTGCATCACAGTAGGCACTCACTTTATTATCTGAACCACTAGACAACAACACACCTGGATTTGGTTGTCCTTTCACATACTTTACTACTCTGAGTGCTGCCTCCATGTGTGATCTTTTAGGATCTTGAAGAAACTGACTGAGTGTTTGAACACAAAATGCTATGTCTGTCCTTGTCATAGTTAGGTACAGCAGCTTTCCAATCAATTTTTGATAAACACCTTGGTTTGTTGGTGGATCCTTAGTAGTCTGTCCATGCTTAACATGCTCATCAAACTGTCTAGATGTTAGCTTGGTGTTGTAGTCCATAAGAGTGGCTGCAGGCTTGGCTGCTGTTAAGCCTAGCTCAGATAGTAACTCTAAAGCATATTTTCTCTGATGCATCAGTATTCCTTTGTCAGTCCTTGCAAATTCTATTCCTAGGAAGTATCTCAGCTCACCTAGATCCTTCATCTTGAAGTTTTGGTGTAGAATTGTCTTGGTCTCTTCTATTAGCTTTATCTCCTGTGATCAACATGTCATCAACATATACTAGTACAAGGTCTTCCTGATATACAAAGATGGATCATATTGACTCTGAATGAAGTGAGATCTTACCAAAACCTCTGATAGCTTGGTGTTCCATTGCCTTGGTGCTTGTTTAAGACCATATAAGGATTTGAGTAGTCTACATACTGCATTCTCCCCCTGACTAGCAAATCGCTGAGGTAGATCCATGTACACTTCATCATAAAGATCACCATTTAGGAAAGCATTGTAGACATTCATTTGTTGGATCACTAGCAAGTACAGTTCTTACTGTCTTCATTTTCACTACTGGAGAAAATGTTTCTTGGTAATCAATGCCTTCTCTTTGTCCATAACCCTTTGCTACTAGTCTTGCTTTAAACCTCTCAACTTCACCTGAGGCCTTATACTTCACTTTATATATTCATTTGCAACCAATAGCCTTCTTTCCTTCAGGCAAGGTAACAACCTTCCAGGTGTTGTTAGAATTCAATGTTTCTATTTCATTCTTCATTGCTTCCACCCATCTAGGGTCTTTGCAGGCTTTAGAGTAGCTTGTAGGTTCAGCAACACATGAAGTCTTCATCACATAGCTCTTGTATGAATGAGAAAGCCTATCATAAGACACATGATTTGCAAGAGCATGAGGTACCTTCTTTGTGTTTTTGGAAACAAAGTCATTCATCCATGCAGGTGACTTTCTTTCTCTAGTTGACTTTCTTTGATCTTGAGATGCAGCTTGTGTAGTGGTAGGAATGCTCTGGAGTTGTTGCTCTTGTTGAGTAGCCCCTTTGACTTCTACTTGACCTCCTTTAGTATACCTTTGTTATGGATTGTCTAAGAGTAGGTTCCCTTGGTGGTAGCTGCTCTTGCTGACTGTCTGAGGTAGTAGTCCTTTGGGATGAGACTTGTATAGGAATCTGCGTGACCTCAGTAGTTACTGGATACTGATCTTCTAAAGGGAACACATGTTGAGGTGCCTGAGGCTGCTTCTTGAGTTCCTTAAAAGGAAATATATCTTCCCCGAATGACACATCTCTACATATAGAAAAAATGTTAGTAGATAAATCATATAGAACCTATCCCTTCTGAGTGCTAGAGTACCCCATCATGATGCATGTCTTTGTTCTAGACATGAGCTTATCATGTTCATTCAGTACTTTGACATAGCTCAGGCATCCCATTACTCTGAGATGATCACAATTTGGTTGCTTACCATACAATTTTTCATAAGGACTCACAAGCTGAATGACTGGACTAGGCAACCTATTGATATATACTGCAGTTAGAACATAATAACCCCAGAACCTTATTGGAATTTCAACCTGAAATCTGATAGCTTTTGTCACTTCTAGGATATGTCTGTGTTTTCTCTCAGCAACACCATTTTGCTGAGGAGAATATGGACATGTAGTTTGATGAACTATGCCATGTTCCTGGAACAACTCTTTACATATTGAGTTTACAAACTCAGTACCATTATCAATCCTCACTACTTTGATAGCCTTGTCAAACTTAGTTTTGACATATATAAGAAAGTGTTGAATCTGAACACACACATCAGACTTAAGTTTTAACAGAATTATCCAAGTGTACCTTGAAAAATCATCAACAACTGGTACAAAATATCTATTTCCATTCATAGTTGGTACTTTGTAAGGTCCCAAACATCCATGTGTACAAGATCAAAACAACATGTACTTTGACTGTTAGTAGATAGAAAAGGTAACCTAGTTTGTTTAGCACTAGGACAGATACTACATTGCTTTATTCCATCTTCTATTACTTGAACTTCTTGAGATATAATCTTTTCTGCACACTGGTTGATGCATGTCCCAACCTTTGATGCCACAGATCTACTTCAGTTTTCGGTCTTTCCACAACTGGTTTACTAGATGCTTTAGTTGCTACTGCAACCTCTTTCCTTGGCTGATCTCTAAGCACATATAGTCCTCCATCAAGCTTACCAATCCCCCTCACCTTTCCAGTACAAAGATCCTGGAAAACACAGAAATCAAGAAAGAAATTAGCAATTCCACTCCTTAGTTACTTGTGACACTGATAGAAGGTTACATGTAAACTGTGGAATGTGATAGACATCTGTGATGTTATTTCCTTCTGACAGGCTACTAGTTCCCACATGAGTGTCCATTGTAGTGTCACCATTTGGTAGATATACCTTCTTTGGTTTTTCCAACTCTGTAACACTCTTGTTAAGTAACAGGTTTGAGTTTCCAACCATATGGTTAGTAGCACCAGTATCTATAATCCTAAGTCTGAGAATCAAAAGAGGCTAGACAAGCAGAAATACCTGCACTTGTTACATTTGCAGACTCACAAGGTGTGTTGACAGAGTTGTTTTTGTTGATCATTTGCAAGATTTGACCATATTGTTCCTTGGTGAATGCAACATTTCCCATCTGACTCAACTGCTCTAGCTGACTATCAGACACTAGAGACTGTCCTACATCCTTACTAGACCACTTCTGCATAGAATGAGAGTACTGACCTGCACACTGATCATAGCCACCCTGATCCATTAAAGACACATTGTAAGTTGTGTTGTTCCCTTCATGTTTGAACTTCTTCTTGGCCTTGTAATCTTGAGGATAGCCTACTATCTTCTAGCAGTTTTCCTTAGAGTGCCCCTTCAGTTTGCAGAAATCACATTGCAGATTGAAATTTTTCTTGAACTTCTGATTGTTGTTTCCACCTGGACCATTTCTTGCATACATGGCTATCTCAAGGTTCTTGGCATTAACTGCAGGATTTATTCCCAAGATTCCAGCCTGACTTGCAATAGATTTTTGACTTTCATCACTTATGATCATTGCACAATCTTAGTTCACATTTGGGAGAGGGTTCATAAGCAAGATTTGACTTCTTGCTCTCATTCAGACCCATAAGAAACTGAAATAGTTTCAGTTTCTGCAGATGCAGTACATATTCTTTTAATTTCTCACATTCACACCCAGGTACAGGCACAAGAGCCTCAAATTCTTCCCACAAATCCTTTAGTTTTGAAAAATACACAAACACTGAGGCAGTTCCTTGAGACAATGTGATATCTGTGTGCAGATTAAAGGTTCTTGCCTCATCAACTTTGTTAAACCTTTCAGATAGCTCATTCCCCTAGCTACAGATGCATACATGATTCCACCAAGTAACTCTTTGGAAACTGAATTCATGATCCAAGAATGTACAATTGCATTCTCTTTCCTAGTGACTACTCAACTCATTTGAGAACTTATCTTTAGAGCATGTTCCATCTACCATGCCCAACTTATTTCTCCCTAGTAAGGCTATATGCGTGGATCTAAACCAGACTGAATAGTTCTCAATTCCTGTCAATTGAAAAGAGATGATTTGTATGCCACGTACATCGGAAGGGCTGGGAAAGAGAGGATGATTGTAGTCCAATAAATTGGGAGTAACTCTGGATGAGCATCAACAACAACATTTTGATTCACCATTGTTGCAGATTTGTAAACCCTGATTCAAGACTTCTTGATCTTGATTCAATATGCTAGAATCGATCTTGCTCTACAAGTTTTCTAGTGAGTAAAGCTTTGATACCATGTAATTATACAAGATAGCAGTAAGCTTCTTGTTTATTCAACAATGGAGGAAGTACAGAGTTTGATAGTGTTTGTAGAAGAAGGGAACGAAGAGAACTGAGAGAAGAAGAAGATGAGAGAGAAGAGTAACTGCTTGTATTGAATGAATAGAACAATGTACATTGTTATGTATATATACTAGCTTGTGATATGCCTAACTAACTCAACTAGCCGTTAACTACTTTGTAACTAACTATTAGAACAGTTATAACTGAAAGCTGGAACCAAGTTTACTTTGTTTTCTGATTGAGTTCATTACTTCTTCAATGTCTTCAACAAGGTTGGATAATCCAACCTACTTTACTTTCTACTTTGTCTAACGAACTTTGAAGCTTGAAAAAGTAGATTCAGTATACTTAGACAAGGCATGGATCATGATGACTTTGACACACAGGTGACCATTGTCACAGCTTCTGTCGTGTCACATAATTTTCGCGGGAATACCAAAGAAGTGATGAAAGATTCACGAAATATAACACGATGACACGGTTTGCCAATGACACTGACTAACGACCGACTCAAAGTGAAAATGTTATTTCGTTTTCTCTATCATCTAATCGGAAAATGCATGCCCGACGTGATGACATAGTTTGATGAATAAATGTTAAGAGTTTTTACAAAAACCTTTTTGTTATGAATTATGATTTGCTCATTTAGTAAAATTGCAAGAATTGGGAAATTTTTCATTGTTTTCACAAATCATGGGATTTTCTTGTTCGTGAGAATAAGTACAATTTTTGAGATCCAAATTGCATGTCCAAACAAAATTTCAACTTCAAATCAACCTGATTCCAAATCATGTCCAAACGTGCCCTCAATGTTGCTAGGGCCAGGGACTGATGTTTTCTAGCGTACAGGTTAGCTCGACACATTCCATTATTGTCAGTTGTTACAAGAACACCTTGCCGAGGCACTTGTTATCCGTGCTTGCCTATTTGATTGAATGCATGTAGTTTTTAGTGCTTATTCTTATACTGCAGATGAGGCTGCCGCGGTCTTACATCAGGCTGGAGCCATATCAATCATCAGGTCCACCCCCGAGTCTGCTGAGGATGCTGAAGTTGGGAAATACAAGTCAAATTTGCTGAGTAGATTTCAAGTTTTGTCATATGATATTAGGTCTTGAGATTACTATTATCAGATCTGAGATTCCTGTCACTTTCTTAGAAGTTGGCCATAACGTCTTTACGTAGATGTTTTATTAGATTGCGGACCTTTTAGAATTTTTCTTCTGAAAAAAGTTGAGAGAATCCTTACCTTCTTAAAAGCAGGATAGTTGAGAGGATCCTTACATGGTTATTACATTTCATTCGTGTTACATGTCCACTAAAAAGCCATGGGTTATGCTTCTTGAGAGAACCATGTTGTTTTGTCGGTTCTTACTTTTTGGTATACTTCTTGTATGCGGCCGTTTTTGGCCTTCTGATTAATATAATTCGTTTACCTAATCAAAAGAGGGGGGAAAAGGCCGAGGTTACATAAGCTATCTTGCTCGGACTCTTAAAAAATGTTCACGGGTGTTTGTCAGATCCTTCAAAAGTAGTGCATTTTTGAAGGATCGTCACGGGTGCGACATCATTTTTAGAGAGTCCAATCTACATAGGTGCCAACTGAAAGCTCCTTGTCTTAGTGGGATCTTAAACATTGCTATAATGTTGTAAAATCTTAAAGGGACATCAGAATGGAAAAAATAATCCGGATGCCCCATGCAAAGGTTCCATTGACACACAAGATCCTGTTGTTTTTCTATGAATCTTCATGGTTCTATGACGTGTGAGGAACAGACAAGCACAGAAGTTACGGCCATTTGTATTTTTTTAGTTCCTAAACGGATTGGTAAATGTTGATTTGCATTTAAGCTTTAAATCCAGTCCTTAATGACCTGAATTCAGGACAATTATCAGTTAGAATCAATCTACTTTAGAAGATGCACTTGGCCAGAGTATGGTGCACCTTTCTCTTTATTGTCACTGTGCTATTGATATATAGTTTTAGCAAAATTTGTGTGATCCTGGTTTCAAATGGCTAGAATTCTATATCACCGAACACGAAACAAATGAGGGTCATTAGATTTGCTTTCAGATGTCTGGACAAGTATCAACTGGACGTGTTTTGGATTCTTTCTAGTCCAGCAATGTAAATAAGTACTCGATAACCATGTTTTCTGGACTTGTTCTTTCGGTAAATTTGGCTAAGATGTTGTAGGATCAATGTTTCCCAGAAGAGGTGCTCAATGTTGTGCGACGCAGAACAACTCAAAAAGTGAAAGAATAACCTCATTTGCCCCTCACACTACAGCCTATGCATGCTATCTCAGAAAAGTATTCTGTTAGAAGAGTAGATAAAATCAAAGCTGTACAGAGAGTTGCGTGGATGCGAAGATTGTAAGAGTAAGAGGTTTTGCTGGGAGAATGTATGAATTATGAGGCTATAAGCAGTAGGGACACTTAGACACGAAGCATTTTCTGAAAGGAATAAAAAACTGCATCCAACTAAATTTCAATGTTAGGAAAGATTGTTAATAACTTAGTTTATATTTATATGTTCAAAGACACTTTTGTGTGTCAATTTGGTTGAAATAGTAGGGATAAATAGTTTTGGGGTAAAATGTCCCATGTTTAGTGTGAGGCATTAATTAATACTGAGATTATTTATCCCATTATTTACACCATAGTGATGAGATAAATTATCCCATATGCATGGTGGGATAACCAAGAGATAATTCTTTCCCAACCGAACGACCCCTTTGGGGTCATTTGATAGGAGGGGTGAGGGATAACTAATCCCAGGATTAATTTTAAGATGAACTTGTCCCATGTTTGGTTGGAATGAAATTCATGAAATAACTCATTCCATGATTAGTTATCCTTGATGAGATAGCTAATCCCGGAATAACTTGTTTCCCAACCGAGCGACCCCTTTAAGTTTTGCAAATTTAAATACCGATTTGCATGTGAATGTACTTTCCCCTAGTGGTGCGCTCTCCAACTGAGAGTCATACAATTTGATACCTTTGGCTTCCCTAATTATGTTTTGGGAGTCAGATTATTATGAATGATTCCTGCAGCATCCATGTTTTTTTTAATTTGATTTTGATTGTAGGTTATATACGTTAATGTCCGATCTTTAAACAAACCTTTTCAACGAAGTAAAAGGTTGTGGCAAAATGAAAAAGGGAATGAAAAGCAGAAGCATGAGAAGTGTAGAACTCAAAATTTAACGAAATTGATGTTGAAAGTCTGCAACATATATATACAATTTTCATCGAAGAAGTAATCCTCGTTCTAATATTCCGAATCAATTAGCAGAAGACCTGCATTCTACTAGCCGTGACAAGATTTCCTCACAACTAGGCCGTTCATCTGGTTCTGCCCAGCAATCTACAACACAAGGAAAAAATATAACGAGATCACAATATAATAGCTTATTATACACATAGGGTGTGTTTGGTATGATGGAACTACTTATTTCTCATGTTTGGTTGGTGAGTGGAAAATATTTTATGATGTTTGGTTGGTGAGTAGAGACTATTTTTTAGAAAAATATTTTTTAATGTTTGATTGGTGAGTGAAGAAATATTTTTTAGAAAATACTACTAACTGTTAACTAGTATATCACTGCCTCTAGCAACTCAACAATTTGTAAGGACTAATTTAAGCATAACAAATAATATCAATATCGAATACTAAAATATTACAATCACTAAATTTAAGCAACTATTAATTTGCAAATATAGGAGACACTTTTCAATATTTTGTCAAGACAATCTCAAGATACTACAATCAATAGAAATATAACAGAACGACAAGCATATTCAACCTCGTGAAACAAGTTACATCGATGACAAAATGAAATATGCAATTAGCAAAAGTAATATAGGTAAGTCTTCCTCTATGTATATGAAAATAACAATACATTCAAATGAAAATAACAATACATTCAACGAACATTGAAAATGGGAAAAATTCGGGCTTCACTATTTTTTATTTCAAGCAGTGAAAAATTGAAGCAAAGTACAGTGAAAAATATTTCTGAGTAATGTAAATTTTTGAAAAATATGAATTTTTTGAGTCACGTGAATATGAGTGTTGTTGGGTGGGGAAGAGGGGTAGGGGTGAGTTATAAGTCACATTTGTTATTTTTTGAAAAATGACTTCCCTTGCCCATGAGGGAAGTCATTTTCCCTCAAATTGAGGAAAAATATTTTCCAAACATTTTATTGCAACCAAACAAAGGAAAATAGGAAAACATTTTCCATCATACCAAACACACCCATAATGTAAAAGAATCAGGTATAGATGAATAAAAACTACTTCACACCATCAGTAAAGTAACAATGCGTCCACAATGTAGAGTAAGATATTCTAATGAAAATTACCTGCAATTAGCTTTCCTAGAGGACCTTCAGGAAGTTCTAGCCGTTTTCCATCATTCGCAACAGCATATACGACCTGAATTTTGAGTTTCCACTATGTGAACATTGCAATTGAAGATGAAAGGAACCGTAGTTCTCTCCTGTTTCTTCTAGTGGAGCTTACAAGAAATGTCATGTAGAAATTACCTGGATAGCTGGAACACCTTCCCATGGTCTTTTAAGTGTGTATAGTTCCCATATTATGACCCCAAGACTAAAAATGTCACATTTTTCGCTGAAAGGTTCGTTACGGATAAGCTCTGGGGCCATCCATTCTGGTGTACCTGCTGAGGAAGAATCTTGCACGGGTGTTGGAGTCAGTGATCGGGACAGCCCAAAATCACAGATCTTGACTTTGTAGTGTTTATTTACGAGGCAGTTTCCACTCTTTAGATCACGATGCACAATTTTCATCCTATGTATACACATCAGCCCCCTAAATAATCACAGAGAAGCAGACATTAAATAGTAGAGAGCAGAGCTATAGCACACAAAAAAACTACTAGATTTTCTCTTTACTGGGAACTAAGCAAAGATCATATCAGAGTACAATTTCAGTATGTACCCCAACATTCAATTTACAAAGTGTGCCTTGCCCGATTCTGTACTGTCTACATTCCTTTTGATCAAGGAGACATGACAAGTAAACTGACTGGACATGAATCAAGAAATCTGTGTGCATCTCTTTTGCCGTATGCCTATTGAATACTCCGGTCTCTTCCATTCAATATAGACATTTCAGCTTATGTAAAGACCAGCTCTAATTCTGATCTCACCAAAAGCTATGTTACAAATATCCTTCATTAGACTTGTCATACCCATGTCTAATAGATGTGATATGGGTATGGACTTGATTCTACAGAACTTTAGAAATTGGCACAAAAGCTGCACATATTCATACCAAAGACTTCTAACTTGTATTTGAGATGTACTGGTATATCAACAACCACTATTAGATTCATGAAGTGTCAACAGATTTTAAGCATATTTGTCCAAAGACATGGAGTTTACTGCAGATAATGAAAATTTGATTTAGCAAAAAGTGGACAGGCTCGACAACTTGGATGGCTCCAACACCATAGAAGGTCCTGTTGCTCCCTTCTTCATTCAGCTTTACAAATTAAAACTACAACCTTGTACTCAAGGGGAGTATTTTATTAAATAAAACTATTTCTTTCATTGGTTAAACAAATGATAACAGCATGAGTAGATTCACTAAACATTCATTTGTAGAATGATTTACTCATGTAACCCAGGTGATCTTGCATCAGCTATGAAGAAAAATCATGCAGTCGTTAACAATGGTGCATAAGTTCCCCAACCTAACACAGCTATGAATTTACTAATTCTAAGAATAATATTTAGCTCCAACTTGACTTGTTATTTTATTTACTTTTGTCTACGGATCTTAACAGGACTCATTTACAACTTCAAAGAGCCATATAAATTTCCAAAGGCTATCCAATTTATTAAGAAAGTTGATGGAATTTTGAAGTTCAATGGAATGTATCCAGTCATATGGACAGTAGCCTTTATCAGACACAATTTGTAACATTTCTAGGCGTTATGCCAAAATCTTGTGAACCCCGCAAAACAAAATTATTGATAAGGTAGTTGAAATAAAAAAATTAGTAGCAAAAGACCTATGACCCTCTTCAAAAATAGAACTCTGAAACAGAATCTGAGTACCAGAGCTTATGTTAGAAATACCTGCATATATCACAAAGCATTTTCAATCTCCTTTGCCAGCTGAGGTTATTCTTCTGTCCACTTACATGGATCAGATGATATAGGGATCCCATCTCCATGAATTCAGTAACCACGGACAAACGAGGTGGAGTTGTGCAAGCACCGAGGAACAAGATAACTGAAAGGAAAAATGTGTTTGGCATACAACTACAGAACTTTTCCTTCACAAAAAGTGTATTCTTTGATTTTTGGTAACATAACATAAATCTGAAATGTATTTCATATTTCCAGTAGAATCTCAAGGATCAAGTGCCTTCTACAGCTTTTAATAGCACACTCAAGGAAGTCGGTACAAGCAGTATGTCACCACAAACATAGATTCAGGGAAGAGCAGAAAAATTACCATTTGGGTGGCGAATGCGGCTGCATAAAGGGAAAAGAGATACAAGGTTAAGCTAGATAAATAAGCATAACTGATTTGGTTTACACTCTATAGGATGTTCCTGAGATAAAAAGGACAAAAATGATTTTCTTTAAACGACTTACCTAAGGATGGATATTTCATTGGCAAAATCTTCAATGTTCTCTTCAGTCAAGTCCTGTTCTAGGAAAACTTTAACTGCTACCTCTGTTCCATTCCAAATACCGCGGAAGACTTCTCCAAAAAAACCTTCAAATCATAACAATCAGTCAGCAAGATTTATTCTATATGACTAACAATTATATGAACACAAGTTACATGATCACCAGGACTAAACTGATGATGTTTCCATCTCCACCGTTATAGAAAAGAACTAATGAAATATAGAATAGCTAGAAACTCATACTTAGTTATTATATGTCCGCTTTCTACCAAATAATATTCATAAATAAAGAATTGAGAATAAATGTCGAGTTTACCTCTTGACAGAACTAAATGTTGTGAACAAGTATGAGAAAGAAGAAAAACAGCAAAGGAAAGAAACTATGAAGTGTATCTTATGGAATTTTTATATACGGAAATTTATGACCAATCTTGTTCTTTGAACCAGTCAACTATCTAGGACTTGGACAATATGGATATCATCTTGACATGGACTTTTGTCAATTGTAAACTCAGAGCCAATACATGCTCAACAGATCCAATAGGAAAGACGCTATGTTGCTTATTCAATTAGCTCTATGAGAATTTTATACCCAAGAAAGTGTGATTTTTACAAGAGTGAAGTTCTAAGTAATCCACAAAGAAGGAAATTTATGACCAATCTTGTTCTTTGAACCAGTAACGGTCAAGGACTTGGAGAATATGAATATCATCTTGATATGGACTTTTGTCACTTGTAAACTCAGCCAATACATGCTCAACAGATCCAATAGGAAAGACGCTATGTTGCTTATTCAACTAGCTCTATAAGAGATTTATACCCAAGAAAGTGTGATTTTCATAAGAGTGAAGTTTTTAAGTATCTTACTGAGAAGGAAATATTATATTTGTCTCCATCTCTTTCTTTCTCTTTTACTCTTAAGAATCTGTGAAGGAATGTATCCTAGCACAGCTACGTCATGGCCTATAGTCATTGTCCATATTTTGCGCTAAAATCCCTTGCTAACTCCGCCTATGGGGTGAAGTTGGAAATAAAAAGAACTATCATTGGAGTTCTTGGATGAATTATGTCATCCCAGAGACGAAAGAGGGACTGGAGTTATGAGAATGAAAAATATCAATGCCACATGCATTATGAAGAAAACATGGATATTCAGGACTCAACCATCACTGCGGGCAGCTTTTCTCAGTGCTTAACACTGTACCAGAGCCCACCCAATCAGTAAGAAATTTAGAAACTCTCAGGCATGGAAAGGTTTGATGCAGATTAAACTCAAGACTGAGAAGCACATATTTTGGATAATTATTCAGGGGAATGCAGTTTTTGGTGGTACGCTTGGACCCTTAAAAAGGAATATTAGCTATCCAATGGCCTGGTTCTGGAAGATCTGCTAAACTAAGAGTCAAAGATTTCGTGGAGCGTGGTAGCTGGAATGTAAATAATCTGGAAAGAATGGTTCCTGAGCACCTGGTCAGATATGGAAGAGGTACATTCCTTTTAAAATCTCTTTCTTAACATGGAGTCTAACTACCTTTTGATGATATAATTACTAAGTTTGGAAATCAGATTGTGTTTAGATGCTCGTGTTGCAATAACCACAATGTGAAGCTTTATATCATGTACTCGTTGAAAGTGACACTACAGTTCACTTGTGGATTTTCTTTTTGGAAATTCCATGGGCATACAGCATCACTTAGGCGTATCTGAAATGTCTTGAGTAGTTGGTGGCAGCTTAAGACTCGGAATATAGTCGACAACTACTTATTACAGATTGTGCCAACTGCTATTGTTGGGACAAAAGAAATCTTCTGCTCCTAGCATGCAGTATCATATTATGTGGAACATTAAAGCTGCACTACAAAAAGCTTTCCCTAAGATGGAGACTCATATGAATAGGCCAACAATCTGTGCGAAGGTTGAGAGTCTGAAACCAGTTCCTATGTGGAAGCAGGTGCAGGTGCAGTGGACTTAACCACCCAGTGGCATGGTGGAAGGTAACACAAATGACATCTTCATCAGAGAAGGGATGAGCATGTGGCTCGTTTCCCTACTAAATTTCCAGAATCACCTTCATTTCATGTTTATCTGTTCATCGGAGGCATTTCTGGCAAGTTAAACGAACTTTCAGACCTGCTATCCGATTAAAGGTTAACAATCTGCTACAACCCACACTGGTTAAATAATGTAATTATGTCACTCAATGAAGAATGGACATTACAGACTTTTGGGGGCAACAGGTACACAACCTATTGGTGAATCATTGTAATTTGCGTTAATTTTCTGAATGCCAGTGATGATTTCCTTATTAGTTGTCATGTTTTCTTCACTTCTGTATTTTCTTTTCATAACTTCTTTGATTTGCTGCACTTGAGCCTAGGTTTCAGAAACAGCCTCTCTGCCGGAGGTAGGGGTAAGGTCTGCGTACATCTACCCTTCCCACCCTCCCCAGACCCCACCTATGGGATTACGACTGGTTATGACGTTGTTGTTGTTGTATAGCTATTTGTGTTCAAAGAATCAAATATGGCAAGAGAAATAAATGCAGATGGTCCCTAACATGTGAAACGAGCAATGTCCACTGACCAAACCACCTGTATTCCCACCCATAGGAAAGCATTTAGTTAACTGCTAGTGAATGCACGACTCAATAAGCACGTGGAGCTTCAAATAGCACGTGGGTTAATTAGTTGTCATATTGTAGTATATAAGTAGAATGTTTACCAATTCCAACACGTGCTCCAATGGAGATTTCAGAAAAATCAATGTTCCATTCATCAAATGGTAACAATGGTTTGTTGAGGATCCTTGATGATTCTATCACTTTGTCCAATCTTGACAACATATCAGGACTGCCAAAAATTCCTGCTGTCTTGCCTCTACCATAGCTCCAGCGTGGAGATGAAGGCAGGGATATTGCTTTGTCAGATGTCAAGGACTTCCTGTGAAAATGCTGTGGTTGACCTTTTTCACCATTCAGTACCTGGAAAGTGGTGAATTGATTAATGTCACTATTGAGTTGAGCAAATTCCATGACTTTGATTCAATCAGTTAATCTAACTGACTCACAAACAAGTTAAAAAGCATAGAAAATGAGGTCTACCAAGTTAGAGAACCGGTTGGAAGTAGCTATAAGAAGCAGAATGCAAAAAATACTAAGCACAAATTATTGAAAAACACTATCACAAATCAAAGACACTAGGACAAATATTTAACAATCACGGCATTGCTTATTGAAGTGGAACAACAACAACAATAACATACCCAGTGTATTCCCACCTAGTGGGGTCTGGGGAGGGTAGAGTGTACGCAGACCATACCACTACCTCAGTAGAGAGGCTGTTTCCGATAGACCCCCGGCTTAGGACCGATACTCATATACCAACCCAAATATAAGTGTATATAACTAGTATGGTACACAAGACAAACTAACAGAATACCAAACACAAAAGATAAGTACATATATAAACTAGTACGGTAAGCAAAATAAACTAACACCGCTAGCCACGAACAAAAAACTCCAACCCCCGAGGAGCGCACCCCTACTATTACTGACGCCCTCCCACCCCTAACCCTCTACCCTAATCTGCTTCCTCCACACCTTCCTATCAAGGGTCATGTCCTCCGTTAGCTGTAACTGCTCCATATCATGCCTGATCACCTCCCTCCAATATTTTTTTTGGTCTACCTCTACCCCGCCTAAAACCATCCATAGCCAGTGTCTCACACCTCCGCACAGGAGCATCTAAGCCCCTCCTCATCACGTGCCCGAACCAACGTAACCTTACTTCTCGCATCTTGTCCTCCACCGAGGCAACTCCCACCTTCTCTCGAATAATCTCATTCCTTACCCTATCTTTCTTGGTATGCTCACACATCCATCGCAACATTCTCATTTCCGCCACCTTCAACTTTTGGATGTGGGAGTTCTTAACTAGCCAACGCTCCGCTCCATACACCATAGCCGGCCGGACTACCACTTTATAGAACTTACCTTTAAGCTTCGGAGGCACCTTCTTATCACACATAGAACTCCCGAAGCGAGCCTCCATTTCAACCATCCTGACCCAATACGATGCGTGACGTCCTCGTCAATCTCACCATTGCCCTGAATCATAAACCCCAGATACTTGAAACGCTCTCTTCTGAATAGCCTGAGAATCCAGTTTCACAACCACTCCAGCCTCCTGCGACACATCACTGAACTTACACTCCAAGTACTCCGTCTTGGTTCTACTTAACCGAAATCCTTTAGACTCAAGCGTCTGCCTCCACATTTCCAACTTATCATTAACTCCACCCCGAGTCTCGTCAATCAGAACCACATCATCTGTGAATAACATACACCAAGGCACCTCCCCTTGAATATGTAGCGTCAAAACATCCATCACCAAGGCAAATAAAAACGGGCTAAGAGTCGATCCCTGATGCAACCCTATCACGACTGGAAAGTGCTCTGAATCTCCACCTACCGTCCTCACTTGAGTCTTCGCCCCATCATACATATCCTGAATTGCCCTAGTGTACGCCACGAGCACCCCTCTAGCCTCCAAGCACCTCCACAGAATCTCCCTGGGAACTCTATCATATGTCTTCTCAAGATCAATAAACACCATGTGCAAGTCCTTCTTCCTCTCCTAAAACTGCTTCACTAATCTCCTTACAAGGTGAATGGCCTCAGTGGTCGAGCGATCTGGCATGAAACCGAACTGATTCTCAGAAATCATCACGATCCTTCTCATCCTCACCTCTACCACCCTTTCCCAAACCTTCATAGTATGACTCAACAACTTAATACCTCTATAGTTATTGCAACTCTAGATGTCTCCCTTGTTCTTATACACTGGAATCATCGTACTCCATCTCCACGCTTCAGGCATCTTTGTTGTCCTAAAAATACTGTTAAACAACCTTGTCAACCACTCCAAACCTGCCCCGCTAGTGCTTTTCCAAAAATCCACTGGAATCTCGTTTGGCCCCGTCGCCCTACCTCGCCTCATCCTGCGAATAGCTCCCTTGACTTCCTCAACCTTGATACGCCTACAATACCCATAATCTCGACACTCCTCAGAATTCTCCAAGTCTCCCAACACGAAATCTTTGTCCCTTCGTCGTCCAAAAGTTTATGGAAGTAGGACCGCCACCTCTCCCTAATGAGAGCATCTTCCACCAACACTATACCATCCTCTCCTTTGATGCACTTCACCTGGTCAAGGTCACGAGCCCTCCGCTCCCTAGCCTTAGCCAGCCTATACAATTTCTTATCTCCACTTTCTCCTCTAAAGCCGCATACAGGCGCTCAAAAGTTGCAGTCTTAGCCGCCGTAACCGCTAACTTAGCCTCTCTCTTAGCTACCTTATACTCCTCCCTATTTGTCTGTCTTTCCTCCTCATCCTTGCTCGCAACCAACTTAGCATAAGCCCCCTTCTTATATTCCACCTTTCGCTTAACCTCTTCATTCCACCACCAGTCTCCCCGATGTTTTCCAGATTGACCTCTCGAGACACCCAACACCTCTCTAGTGGTCTCCCTAATACAATTAGCAGTCGTCTCCCACATACTATCCGCACCTCCTCTACTCTCCCAAGCCCCCCTACTCTTCAACTTCTCCTCTATTTCCAAAGCACCAGCCAAAGTGGAAGAATGTTAGAATTTTTTTTCCTAAAAATAAAAATATACGCATATGTCCTCAGCATGTTTAAGATTTTCTATTTCTTTTTATGACAATGGTGTCCGGATCAACTTCTTTGCGCCTCAACTAATCTACCCAGAAACTTGCTGCACCCAACAAGCACAAGGCTGGGTAATCCTTCCCATCATGGTTGGAGCAGATGAGCATACACTGAATGTTGTTGTCGTGATTCGATACTGGGATGTAAAATTGTTACTCCTCTGCCTCAACCTCCTCAATCAACCCTTTCCGACCATGTTTAAGCTCATTTAAGAAGCATAGACAAATTTTGTCTTTCATAACAAATTAATAACTCCCAAAGGTAGCTTTGGCTGCAGTAAATTTGGATTTAGTTGGAGGAAGTTTTGTCTATTCTGAGATAATATTTAGGTAAATTTGTAAACAGGAGTAACTGCACCAGATTAGACCCAGTTTAAGCTTAATGTGGATTGGGTTCTATCCATGGGGAGGTTGATTGTAGTAGCTGTCATACTATTTATTCCATCTTTTCAACAAATTAGAGCTTGAGGCTAATCCTATTAACTGTAGTAAGCATCTGCCTGTCCAATTGGAATTTACTCTACTTTACTTGATTGCAAAAGATGTATTCAATCAAAAACATATTTTATCTAATTTAAATTAAAATACGTCTGGATAATAACTTCCACCTTTAGAGTAGCCCTTCAAAAGGTTCTTGGAAGCTAGTATTTGCAGATAATGCTAAGAAAGACAGCTAGATACCTGTGTATCCTTTAACATACAAGGAGTTCAAGAGAACAAACACTCACTTGATGACCAGAATTATCTTCCCTTTTGCTTGTAGACAAATCAAATGTTGCTTGTTCCCCTGACAGATGATTTTTCTTCATAGTTGCATTCATTTCCCGAACAACCCTACATTCAAGGTCAGACAAATGCTTACGAGATATGCAGAAAGTTGGTGTAACCTAGAAAGAAATCGGTCTAGTTTATGTATATTTCTCGCATAAGAATAGAGCTGGATGGGCTCATTCAGCTAAATGGAGTAAATGGGGGTGCCTCTGTACTACTTATAAATTTTGCTAGAAGAGTCTGCAACCTCGCATGCATTTATTGCTGGTGCCAAAAACTACAACTATTAAAGAGATTGAAGTGGTTGTCAGTTTTTTCAAAGGTAGTTATCAATTTATAGTCATTTCATTTCTCAAGCTATAATGGTCAAAATTCTGACTTCTCTTTTGTCGTGCCATTCCATGAGTTGTCAAAACTAGTTGTACAGCTCATGGTGGGACTACAAGATGTCAAAACAATTTGATCAAGTTACATCCTCATTTGGAAAAATCTTAGTATACATAAAAATGATGATAAGCCTCTGCTGTAACTATTATTCCACATAAGTTACGTAAGCAACATACAATAGCTACTCCCTCAGGTCCATTTTTTTACTTGTCCACTACACTAAATATAGATGTTCATTTCTTCTTTTGAAAATTTAGAAGGGGGGAGTACTATATACACTTTTTGGAGCTAAGTATTGAAAGTTGTCTTCTTTTTAAAAGAATGTGAAACTATTTTGCTAGGAGGAAAAAAGGAAACTAAGAAGAAGAAAGGAGATGTCTGAGAGCTAAAAGTAATACGAGGTTTAGTTAGAGGCAAAGGGACATGGTCAACCTTACAATGTCATCACCAATCTCCGGAATCATGCTAATGGATCTCCGTCTTCTTCTACGAGCGTGTATAGGTGATGCACCAGCAGACCTGCAGTCAGTTCAATTCATGTGTCGTGTCATGATGCTAAGCCATGAGATGCGGACATTTCCAGAGAACTTCTGCCAGTCCTCCCCGAAAGAGACAGGAGAACACACAATGACAGAGAAGCATAATGTTAAGAAATTACCCTGGGCGGAATAAGAACGTTGAATCATTTTTTGAACAAGAACATTGGATTGTTTCTGTAGTTCCTCATGAAATAACAGAGAAGATTATCATGCATTTCAGAGATCAGGAATAATCGATAAGAAGAAAAATCTCCATGCTCTTGACACAGTTCAAAGAGTAAGAACCCGAAGTGTATAAGGTCCACCTTTTTTACACATTGCAGCCAATTAACTATAACAAAACACCTCAAATACATATGAGCTCCTAGTTCTCTAAGGAAACATAAAACAGCTCCACCAGTCAATGGATCATGCCTCAATATTAGTTCTAGTTTCAAAAAGGATCTGTCTGGTTGAATATATTAAGCAACCAGGCTACTGCCTGAAAATAAAAAAACTGCACCTTTTAGATACATACCACATCCAAGTAACCATAACGCACCTCAAATATATTATACATATGAAACCTTCAATTTCACTGGGAAAATCTAAAACAGCTACCCCCCCTCCCCCCCCAATGCAAACAATTCACAGATAATGTATACATATGACTTCTTGGTTCAAGCATGATTTGTATGGCTGAGAATATTATGCTACCAACACAGCTACCTTATATCTAATGACAAATTTGACTAAATAGAGAATCGGAGATTAGAAAATCTATTCTACAGCCTGATTGTAACATTAGAAAGCAAAATTCTATATTTGATGCAATTTGATAGTTTATACTCCCTCCGTCCCATATTACTTGAGCACTTTTCATTCTGCACGGTGCTTAAGAAATCATAATTGGAATGACCAATTTTACTAACCTTTTGTCCATATTGATGAACTTTTTGAAAAAAGAAATTTTTGGAACTTCTAAAGTAGTTTAAGCTTCCAAAGAGTATTCCATATTGATGAACTTTTTGAAAAAAGAAATTTTTGGAACTTCTTAAGTAGTTTAAGCTTCCAAAGAGTATATTAAAATGATGCGCATTATTTTCTTGTTATCTTCACTTAATTGGTTTCCCAATATGTTCCATGCTTTACTATGTATTTGTGTAGTATTCCGTGTCTCGAGCCGGGGGTCTATTGGAAACAGCTTCTCTACTTCTTTAGAGGTAGAGGTATGGACTGCGTACATCTTACCCTCCCCAGACCTCACTATGTGGGAATACACTGGGTTTGTTGTTGTTGTTGTTGTTGTTGTAATCTTGATTTAGTAAGTGATCAAATAATTTGGGACATATATTTTTAGATGCTGATCTTTAAACCATAATAAGGCTAATGAAAGGGATAAACAACAGATAGACAGACACAAGATCTTTTAACATTACTGACTGATTAATACTTTCAGAAGAAAAAAACATTACTGACATATATACGTGGTATCAAAATGGAAAGGGACGTTATGATATAAAAGTGATGTAGCACCTATAATGAAGCAGAGAGAAAGGCAAGGGGAAGAAATGAGAAAGGCAAAGAGAGAGAGAGATAAAGAAAGAAGAGAGACTGAGCAAGAGAAAAGTAAGACAGAGAAAAATAAGGGAGAAGGAACTAGAAGATAGAGAGAAATTTTAACCAAATCAATTTATCCAAACAAAAATATAAGGGTATAGGATAAGGAGTTTAACAAAGTAGAACCCTAGAAATTACTAAACCTCTATCTTTAACTAGAAAAAGAAGACCTTTTATTCAACTAAAAGATAAATATTTCTCTAATAGTTAAAAAGAAATTATTTTGATAAGATAAAAATTAAAAATCAAAAATATATATAGTGTAATCTTTCATTTTGTTAAGCTATATATTTCTCCACCAATTGCAGTAACGCTCAATCCCGATGAGTGAAACTGTTGGTGCAACTCCCAAAGGACCTTCTTGAAATACTAACTGAAGAAGACGAACATATCCATCAACTAATGGCAGGAATAGCAATGATAGATGCTAAAATGTACGGTAATGTGATGAATCAAACTTGATCAATGATAGATGCTAAGAGTATAGTAGTGTGATGAATAAATTTTGAAACCTGAGTTCTGATATCAAATTGATGTATTACCAAAAAAGAGAAAAGGGAGCACAAAATCAATGTAACAGCAAGAAGGAAGAGAAAAAAGGCAGGAGGTGGAAACGAGAAACGGGTGACAGCTATGAGAATAAGAGGAACAGGAAGAAAGGGAGAAAGATTGGATGAGAGGAGAAATAGAAAGAAGGGAGAACTGAGAAGTGAGCATGAAGAAGAGGATAATAGAGAGACAAATTGTAATGCGACATCAATTTAGCAAACCATAATTGGAGCCTGCAACACAAAGTTCATAGGGATCCTAGTTTTAGGCTATGAATTCTAAACAAATCAGGACTTTTGAAAAGTAAAACTCTATATCTAGCTAAGAAGATAAGGTAACATAATACTGTATCTGTAACTAAATATAACATCTAAGTAAAACATGCAGATAAGTAAAACAGTTGTTGAGAGAACTAAAATTTGGAGAAATCGGTCGGATGAAACTTGTGTGTGATAATCAAGCGGCCCATCATATCGCATCAAATCCAGTGTTTCACGAGAGGACTAAGCACATTGAAATTGATTGTCACTTTGTCAAAGAAAAGATACTCTCGGGAGATATTGTTACAAAATTTGTGAAGTCTCGGGAGATAGAGCTGGTGAAGATTCTTAAGAGGAGGAGGATTACTATTGCATGTGTTCAGGAGACTAAGTGGGTAGGGTTCAAGGCTAGGGATGTGGATGGGTATAAGCTGTGGTACTCAGGGAGTGACAGGCGTCGGAATGGAGTGATATATATATATATATATATATATATATATATATATATATATATATATAATAGGGTGGTGTCAATTGTTGTCATAATACGTAATTTGTTATTTGAAAGTGCTCGGATAAGTCTTGTTTTAAGGAAAAAGTTATAAAACATTTCATAAATCAAGACATAATATGGTAGTGTCAGCTCATGGGGCCTGACTTATTGTTTGCTAGTCTTTAGACTAAGTCCTGCCTCTAATGTAATAGTTATAGAATATCTCATAAACAAAATAGTGTCAGCTCTTGCCCATGCGACGTAATTTATTGTTTGAAAGTCATTGGGCTAAGTCTTACCTCTAACGTAAGAGTTATAGAACATCTTTTAAACAAAACACAATATGGTAGTGTCAACTCTTGTCCATGGGGAGTAACTTATTATTTGAAAGTCCTTGGATTATGTCTTGCCTCTAAGTCAAGAGTTATAAAGTATCTCATAAATTAAAGTCTAATGAGGTATTGTTAACTCTTGCTCACGGGGCCTAAGTTGTTGTCTGAAAGTTTTTGGGCTAAATTTTGCCTTTAAGACACGAGTCATAGAATATCTTATAAATGAAAATACAATGTAGTAATGTTAACTCTTGTCCCTGCGGCGTAACTTCTTGTTTGAAAATTCCTGGTATAAGTCTTGCCTCTAAGACAAGAGTTATATGACATCTCATAAATCAAGACACAATATAGTAGTATCAACTCTTGACCATGGAGCGTAACTTATTATTTGAAGGTCCTTGGGATAAGTTTAGCCTTTAAAGTAAAAGTAATAAAACATCAATGCTAGAAATTGGAGCTTGCTAAATGCTGGAAATTGACAGTGGGCAATGTAGGGAGAAGCATTTAGCATGAACCAAATCTGGACCAACAATACTGTTTTTCTAATTGAGACTGTTTCCATGTTTCTGGTGTACTCAGTGAAACGATAAGCTAAGCTGTTGTAATTATACTAGCATTTGTCCACCGCTCCTAGCATGTTAAAGAAAATTTCAATGCCAAACCTCTGTGGTCACCAAGAAAAAGCTAGATGTATAAGTAGGGGTCCCGACGATGTGCATGGAGGTTTTGGTGATAGAAATGATGAGGGAGTTGGTCTGTTGGATTTGGCGAGAGCCTTTGGGCTGGTGGTGGTGAATACGAGCTTTCCGGAGAAGGAGGATCACCTAATTACCTTCCGAAGCGCGATAGCCAAGACTCAGATTGACTTTCTGATACTTAGGAAGGGGGACAGTGTTTTATGTAAGGACTGTAAAGTCATTCCGAGTGAGCATCTTTCGACCCAGTACAGGCTTCTGGTGATGGACTTGATTATCAAGAAGAGCAAGAAGAGAAGGATCGGGTAGGGTCGGCCTAGAATTAAGTGGGGTGACTTGACGTCAGGTAGTGCACTGGAGATAGAGAAGAAGGTGGCGGGATTTAAGGTGTGGGAGTACAAGGGAGACGTGGATGTTATGTGGGATAGAGCTGCCAGTTGCATCACGAAGACTGCTAGAGAAGTGTTGGGTGTTTCGAGGGGTCGAGCAGGATGGCATAAGGGGGACTGGTGGTGGAATGAAGAAGTTGAGAAGAAAGTGGAGATTAAGAAGGGGGCGTATGTTAAGATGATTGAGAGTAAAGATACAGAGGAGAAGCGGGTGAATAGGGAAGTCTACAAAGTAGCAAGGAAGGAGGCTAAGCTAGCAGTTACGGCTGCTAAGACAGCAGCGTTTGAGAGCCGGTATGCAGGGTTAGAGGAGAAAGGTGGGGAAAAGAGGTTGTTTAGGCTTGCTAAGGCTAGGGAGCGGAAGGGTCGGGACCTCGATCAAGTGAAGTGCATTAAGAGGGAGGATGGTAGAGTTTTGGTGGAGAATGTTCATATTAAAAAGAGACGGCGGGAGTATTTCATAGGCTTTTGAACGAGGAGAGGGATAGAGGTATTGAGTTAGGGGAGCTGGAGCACTCGGAGGAGAGCCGTGATTTCAGTTATTGTAGACGTCTTAAGGTTGAGGAGGTCAAAGAGGGTATTCGTAGAATGCGAAGGGGAAGGGCGATGGGGCCTAGCGAGATTCCAGTGGATTTTTGGAAGTTTATAGGTGGGGCAGGTTTAAGGTGGTTGACTGATTTGTTTAACGACATTTTCAAGACGGCGAGAATGTCTGAGGCTTGGAGGTGGAGTACGATGATTCCGTTATATAAAAACAAAGGTGACATTCTGAGTTGCAATAACTATAGGGGTATCAAGCTGTTGAGTCATACTATGAAGATTTGGGAGAGGGTGGTTGAGCGGAGATTGAGGAGGATCGTGTCCATTTCGGAGAACCAGTTTGATTTTATGCCTGGTCGCTCGACGACAGAGGCAATCCACCTGGTGAAGAGATTGGTAGAGCAGTATAGGGAAAGGAAGAGGGATTTGCACATGGTGTTCATCGACCTAGAGAAGGCGTATGACAAAGTCCCTATGAAGGTTCTTTGGAGATGCTTAGAGGTGAGAGGGGTCCCAGTGGCGTACATCAGAGCTATTAAGGACATGTACGATGGAGGGAAGACTCGGGTGAGAACAACGGGGGGGACTCAGAGCATTTTCCGGTCGAGACAGGGTTGCATCAGGGTTCCACGCTTAGTCCGTTCCTGTTTGCATTGGTGATGGACGTGTTGACACGGAGTATTCAAAGGGGAGGTGCCTTAGTGTATGTTGTTTGCGGATGATGTCGTGCTGATTGATGAAACGCGAGGGGTGTGAATGATAAGTTGGAGGCTTGGAGGCAAACCCTTGAATCTAAGGGGTTCAGGTTGAATAGGTCCAAGACGGAGTCTATGGAATGCAAGTTTAGTGACTTGAGGCAAGAGGACGATATGGTGGTGAGGTTGGATTCCCAGGATGTTTGTAAGAGGGATAGTTTCATGTATCTTGAGTCTATGATTCAGGGGAATGGCGAGATTGATGAGGATATCTCTAACCATATTGGAGCAGGTTGGATGAAGTGGAGGCTCGCCTCGAGAGTATTGTGTGATAAGAAGGTACCCCTTAAGCTTAAAGGCAAATTCTACAGAGTAGCAGTCCGTCCAGCCATGTTGTATAGAGCAGAGCGTTGGCCAGTCAAGAACTCCCACATTCAAAAAGTGAAGGTGGCGGAAATGAGAATGTTGCGTTGGATGTGTGTGACTTACTAGAGGGGATTGAGTTAGGAATGAGATTATCCGGGAGAAGGTGGGAATGACTTCGGTAGAGGACAAGATGCTGGAATGAAGGCTGAGATGGTTTGGGCATGTGATGAGGAGGGGCACGGATGCCCCAGTTCTTAGGTGTGAGAGGCTAGCGTTGGATCGCTTCAGGAGGAGGAGAGGAAGGCCGAAAAAATACTGGAGGGAAGTGATTAGACATGACATGGAGCAGCTTCAGCTTACCAAGGACATGACCCTAGATAGGAAGGTGTGGAGGTCACCGATAAGGGTAGAAGACTAGGATGAGTGCGTGGGTTGTAGCTAGTAGTTTGAAGAGCTCGTGTATATCCGGGTTAGAAATCCTAGGACTGTGTCCATAGGTAGGAGCCCCTAGTCAGGAGGGTTTGGGGGTGGTGGGTGCCTTTGGTCTGTGAGTGTATGTTACTACTAGGTGATTGTCTGATTCCAGATGTCCTTTTCTTATCTCTTATTTCATATTGCGCTTATTTATCTTATTTCGTATTGCTCTGATTTCTATTTTATTATGTCTTATTCCTTATTTATGTTATGCCCTACATCCTGCTTTATGTTTCATTACGCTCTTGTTTACTATCCTTTATCTTGAGCCGGAGGTCTATCGAAAACAGCCTCTCTACTTCTTCGGAGGTAGCGGTATGGACTACGTACATTTTACCCTCCCCAGACCCCACTTTGTGGGAATACACTGGGTTAGTTGTTGTTGTTGTTGAAGTGATCAACTTGCAAATATCTTCACCAAGTACCTCACCAGTCCTCGTATTTATTACATCTGTAAACAAGCTAGGTACATATGACTTGTATGCACCGACTTGAGAGGGAGTGTCAAAATTGGGGTAGGAGGAACACGAATAGTAAATAGAATTATTTTTTTTTTTTTGACTTGCACCAGGTGTCCGAGACTCTTCGAGTCCCGACTAATCCCGGGAGTGCACAGGCCCTCGGCAAGGAGTTTCCCGCAAGTACACCACGGGTAATAGTAAATAGAATTCTAGTTGAAAAAGGATTGCAATGTAGTGTTCTAGTTGAAAAAGGATTGCAACATAATATCCTAGTTGGAAAAGGAATAAAGTGTAGTAGTCATAGTATCCTAGTTGGAAAAGGAATAAAGTTCTCCTAGTTGGAAAAGAACTAGTGTAGTGTCTATAAATAGGGTCTCAATCTAATAATGTAGATATAACAATTCAATAATATTCTTCTATATTTCTCACGAAAACAAAAAGATATTTTCGTGTAATTGTTTCTTCATGAGCTACTTAACTGATTATAGCAACCATTTAGATTAAGCAAATCTGGAACTGGATACTTTCAAGTTTCATTAGGTCTGATATCTTTAAGACCAAACTAGCAGACAGACTCCCACTAGAAGCCATTAAATGACAGAGAAAATGTAACTATAACAATTTCAGATAACCTTTAATCTAAAGATATAAGAAATGGTAGAATTCGAACCTTGAAGAAGTAACATCATAGCTGCAGTCCTTGAAAGACTTTGCACGACCACCAAGAATGGATCTCCCAGGTCCTCTGAAGAAAGGATGCTCTGGACTGAAAAAAGGATTTCAAGTTTAAGTATCAAGAAAACCTGAAACTCTAACAACCAACATAATTCATGTAACTGTCAACTGTCAAGTAAGAATGATTGCCTTAAAACAAAATCTGGAAAGGCTTAAACATCCTGAGATATAAAATAAACATCTCTGCTTTTACGAACTCACAACAGCCTTATGATAAAATGTGAGAACATGTTGAAACTTGTGGTAAGGTCTGCATACACTCTAACCTCCCCAAACCCCACTTGTGGTGGGATTACACTGGGTACGTTTAGAAAATGTTGAAACATGCAAATAACTAACAGCAATTCTGACAAATCAGATGTATGAAATAGAACTATGTTTGTATGATAGATTTACATGGTTACTATAAATTGGCTGATCCACTTTTGCCCACAGATTATTGAACCTGCTATACAACATGGAGAAATACAACCAGCTTTCAGACTAAAATATAGGGTGAACCGAGACAGAGTGACTCCACATATAAATATTTTATTTTTGTGATAGTTAACAACAACAACAACAAACCCAGTGTATTCCCACCTAGTGGGGTCTGGGGGGGTAAGATGTACGCAGTCCATACCTCTACCTCTAAAGAGGTAGAAAGGTTGTTTCCGATAGACCCCCGGCTCAAGACACAAGACACCGCACAAATACATAGATACATAGTAAAGCACAGAACAGGATTTCATTACATAAAAACGGCACCCATAAGTAATAAAAACAGAGAAAAGCACACAGGATCTTAATAAAACATGGAACCAGGTACCATAGCAAGAATAATACCCCCACCAAGTAATTCCCTACACTAGCGACCCAAACTGGCCCTAGCCTTCTGCCCTAATTCGCGTCCTCCAGATCTTCCTATCTAGGGTCATGTCCTCGGTGAGCTGTAACGGCTCCATGTCCCGCCTAATCACCTCACCCCAGTACTTCTTCGGCCTACCCCTACCCCGCGTAAAGCCATCCAACGCTAGCCTCTCACACCTACAAACCGGGGCATCCATGCCCCTTCTCATCACGTGTCCGAACCATCTCAATCGGACCTCCCGCATCTTATACTCCACTGGGGTCGCACCAACCTTCTCCCTGATAATCTCATTCCGAACTCTATCCCCTCTAGTCAACCCACACATCCAACGCAACATCCGCATTTCTGCCACCTTCATTTTTTGGATGTGGGAGTTCTTAACTGGCCAGCACTCCGCTCCATACAACATGGCCGGACGGACTACCGCCCTGTAGAATTTGCCTTTAAGCTTGGGCGGCACCTTCTTATCGCACAATACCCCCGACGCGAGCTTCCACTTCATCCATCCCGCCCCAATACGGTGCGAGACATCCTCGTCAATCTCGCCGTTACCCTGGATCACGAACCCGAGATACTTGAAACTATCCCTCTTACATACCTCCTGTGATTCCAACTTCACTACCACCTCATTCTCCAGCCTCACGTCATTAAACTTGCATTCCAAATACTCTGTCTTGCTTCTGCTCAACCTGAACCCTTTAGACTCAAGCGTTTGTCTCCACACCTCTAGTTTGTCATTCACACCCCCTCGCGTCTCATCAATCAAAACTACATCATCTGCAAAAAGCATACACCAAGGCACCTCCCCTTGAATATGTCGCGTCAACACATCCATCACCAAAGCAAACAAAAAGGGACTAAGAGTAGATCCCTGATGCAATCCTGTCAAGACAGTGAAATGCTCTGAGTCCCCTCCCGCCGTCCTCACCTGAGTCTTCGCTCCATCATACATGTCCTTAATTGCTCTGATATACGCCAGCGGGACTCCGCTCACCTCCAAGCATCTCCAAAGCACCTCCCTGGGGACTTTGTCGTATGCCTTCTCCAGGTCGATAAACACCATGTGCAGGTCCTTCTTCCTTTCCCTATACTGTTCCACCAGCCTTCGCACCAGGTGGATTGCCTCCGTCGTCGAGCGGCCAGGCATAAATCCAAACTGATTTTCCGAAATAGACACTATCCGTCTCATCCTCACCTTGACCACTCTCTCTCAAATCTTCATAGAGTGACTCAATAACTTAATCCCCCTATAGTTATTGCAACTCTGTATGTCACCCTTATTCTTATAGAGAGGGATCATGGTACTCCACCTCCAAGCCTCGGGCATTTTTGCCGTCTTGAAGATTTCGTTAAACAATCCAGTCAACCACCTCACACCAGCCTCTCCAGCGAACTTCCAAAACTCCACCGGAATCTCATCCGGCCCCGTCGCCCTACCCCCTCGCATCCTGCGAACAGCCTCTCTAACCTCTTCTACCTTGAAACGTCTACAATAACTAAAATCCCGGCACTCCTCTGAATGCTCCAGCTCCCCTAGCACAATAGCTCTATCCCCTTTGTCATTCAAGAGCCTATGAAAGTACGACTACCATCTATTCCTAATGTGGCCGTCCTCCACCAGCACTGTACCGTCCTCCCCCTTAATGCACCTCACCTGGTCGAGGACGCGACCCTTCCTCTCCCTAGCCTTAGTGAGTCTAAACAACTTTTTCTCCCCTCCTTTCCCCTGTAACCCTGCATACAAGCTCTCAAAAGCGACCGTCTTAGCCGCCGTAACTGCTAGCTTAGCCTCCTTCTTAGCTAGCCTGTACTCTTTCCTATTCACCCGCTTCTCTACTTCGTCCTTACTCTCAACCAACTTATCATACGCCTCTTTCTTGGTCCCCACTTTCTTCTTCACCTCTTCATTCCACCACCAATCCCCCCGATGATGCCCAGCCCGGCCCCTAGAAACACCCAGCACCTCCCTTGCATTCTCCCTGATGCACCTAGCCACCCTATCCCACATACTATCCACGTCCCCCCTACACTCCCACACCCCCATTCCCGCCAACTTCTCCCCTATCTCCCACGCATTCACTGGCGTCAAGCCGCCCCACTTAATTCTAGGTCGACACTCCCCACCCCTCCTCTTTCTGTTCTTCTTTATACCCAAATCCATAACCAGGAGCCTATGCTGGGTCGAAAGGCTCTCACTCGGGATGACCTTACAGTCCTTACACAACACCCTATCCCCTTTCCTAAGCAACAAAAAGTCCATCTGGGTCTTGGCTATCGCGCTTCGAAAGGTGATCAGGTGATCGTCCTTCTTCGGGAAGCCCGAGTTCACCACCACCAGCCCAAAGGACCTCGCAAAATCCAATAGAGTAGCCCCCTCTTCATTTCTCTCCCCAAAACCAAAACCACCATGCACATCACCAAAGCCTCCCGGTAACGCCCCGATGTGCCCGTTGAAATCTCCTGCTACAACAATCTTCTCCGAGCTAGGCACGCCTCTCACCACCTCATCCAAAGCCTCCCAAAACCACCTCTTCTCCTCCCCTCCGAGCCCACTTGCGGCGCATAGGCACTACACACGTTTAGGGTAAACCCCCGAATAACCAATTTAATAGCCATCAACCTGTCGTTGATCCTCTTCACCTCTACTACCTGACCCCTAAGCTCTTCATCTACTAAGATGCCAACTCCATTCCTATGCCTCTCGCTCCCAGAGTACCACAGCTTGTAACCATCCACATCCCTAGCCTTAGACCCCACCCACTTGGTCTCTTGAACACACGCAATATTAATCCTCCTCTTTCTAAGAATCTTCACAAGCTCTATGGACTTACCCTGAAGGGTCCCTATATTCCAAGACCCAACCCTCAGCCTACCCTCACTATCCCCACGTCTTCCTCTACCGCCCCTGAGGCCAAACCTTGGTCTCCCTCCCACTCCCGCCCTTTCCTCACCCCCTACCCCCACAACAGCCCCACGCCCCAATCCCCTCGGACATGACCCTATCCAACCATCACCGCCCACCGCCACTACTACAAGCAAATATAACAGAATATAAACAGTGGTAGTAGTAGTAGCAAAGCAGCAGCAAGAATACAAGGCTCACACAAATACGAAGAAATAATGAAGAAACAAAACTAAAGTCAAATAGAGAGCAAACACCACTGGGCTCAACACCCAAAGCCCCAAACAGAGCCCCGAGCCGCTAACCCAATAGACGCAGTGATGACTCTATGTTCTCTCAAGAAAAAGAATACAGAAAGAATTATGTAATTGGCCAATACTAAATAGACCTATCTCTAGGTATATAAGAAGGTAATCATCTAGCAGTGTATCAGTAGGTTGCAACTAAATATGCAACTTTTAGTGACCTACGTCTCCTGGTCCAGCCCTATAAATTATAAATTCCAAGCCGGAATGAAGAAATGTCTTCTTCTAATTATTTATTTATTTATTTGGTATAACTGACCAACAAATACTACTAGAAAAATTAGCACAAAGGGAACAAGTCATAAGAAATGAGAACAGAAAAGGAAAAGGCCAAATCCCATCTGGAGCTTAAAAGCTGCATGGAGTTCCAGCTCTCTTTAATATCTCCTTCTGGAGAAACCCCAAAAACTTATAGTTCCTAACCTTTATAAGTAAAAGCATTACTAAGAACTAAATAAAATAAATATCAATCAATTTAACTGACTATCTCTCATAAGAATACTTTAACTGTCTTTCAGTTTAAATTAATTAAACGTTTCACTGAATAGGTTCTTTTTGTGCTTATTTGTACTTGCATATTGGATCAAATTAATCAAAGGATTAGCTGCAGAGACTCATCTCATAGAAATAAGTGCCTTTAACTAATTCCATAACCAAATTAAGTTTCAAGTGGTAAGACCCTCTGCTCATATTACTTAGTGTATCTCTCAGGAGATATGAAATAAATCATCCTCTAAAGAAGAGGATAATGATTACTTGGCATGCAAGAACAATTACATCAGAAAGCAACTGGGAGTTGAATCTCTAACTTCAGTTAATCTGGAAAAGTTAGGATTCTTTGTATCTTAAGTCCTGGAAGGCTACAAGACAAACTGAACCTTGAACTTGAGGCCCTCTGTTCAGATACAACTTTGTTCCTTCCATGCCAAAGTGAACTTTTGACATCGGGCTGACTGCGTGATAAGCTGAAGAAAGTGAATAACACATCAGCAAACACAATGCAGTACTCAAAGGGATAAAGTGAATAATTAGTTCCTTGTAAAATATAGGAAAATTAAGGAAGATGAAGAAGACTGGACAGAATATGGAGATGTTTATCTATACAGAGTTTTGAAAGACAAATGCATTAATTACATTGTCCAATTGCAGCAATATGCTTGTCGCAGATGGGCCAAATGAAGTTGTTGGTTCATCCAGCTTATGCTGATACAAAGACTGGCTTTTCACACGCATAAGTGAAACGAAATCAAAATTCTCTTGTTTTTTTTAAGTGAAAAAGTTCTATTTTATTGTCCGCGGCTATGCCCAACTTACTGTGTCTTAATTCAAATGTGCTATGACTTTGATGGTAAAAATTGACAAACTTTAGACTTATACTTGATCCATGGGTGCCAAATTGTCTATGGCTGAAACTTAATGCTATGCATGTGTTAAATCACCTAGTCTTAGATGCCAAAGACTGAAATTGTTTAGAAGGCTATTGGTCAATAACTTAAAACATGAAAGACAGAATAGAACAGTTAGTTGATTCTGAATGGGTTATCAACAATACGACAAGATCTTGAGTGCTGTCCTATCAAAAGTCAAGAGAATCATAAAATGAATTGTCTACAAAATGAATTCTTAACAGCTATGGTATAGTAATTTGAAACCACCAGAATCAGGAAACTCCCCTTATTTTACACTAGGTGTACTTCTCATGCAAGAGTTTTAGTTCATCTACAATCTTGGTAGGGATTAAGTAGCTTTTGCTTACCAGTAGGCTGTCTAACACCATCTACCCTAAAAAAAATTATGTCTTCCCATTGTTCACTATTCTTGCCTCTTATAGATGATAATAACTTCGACAACAGTGAACCTCTTCAATGATTGTTATAGAGATACAGAGCCTCTTTTTTTTTTGGGATAACCGTGGTGTCCTGGCCAGCTTTCGCGTAACTCGACTAAATCCACGGGATTCCAGCCACCTCCCACCAGCAACAGATACCAGGTAACTTTGTCCACCGAGGCTGGGACAGATGGGAAAAATCATCTAGTGTTTTTTGCCTCTGCGGGGATTTGAACCTGAATCCTCAGGTTCTCAACACACTTTGTTGACCACTAGGCACACCCTTGGGTGCGATATAGAGCCTCTTTTTGGTGACTGGCTCGACGTATCTGCCCATCTTTCCAAAGATACGCTCTGGCAGAATTGTGCCTATTCTGCCAGAATTATGGTCATTCTTCTAGAAAGTTGTCATGCTCCCATGTGTGCACCGATAACGAAAAGACCAAGGTGGCATTTATGAAGTACAGGTACCCACTTTTCCTAGGATGAACATGAAACTCTGCCAGTAATCTCTCCGGTGACAGGCTCCTTGACTATCTGAGATTTGGAGACAAGCCAGCACTGACAAATTGAGAAGTCAGTTATCTTCATGCATATAATTTAGTTTACAATCCTATAACTCTCCTAATTACATAATTATTTCGGGAGCCTTTCCATGTTTGCAATATAGATATCCTCGCCATATTTATGAATTCGTAACAGTTCGCGGAGAATATAATAGAGAAAAGTAGTAACAAAATTTTACTTTTAATGGAAGTGGACAAGGACAAGTACAACTGTGATAGGCCTAGATCTATCTTTCTAGACTGAACGATAACTAAAACTTTAGATGGTGCCCTCATTACATTAATTTGATTTTCACCAGCATAAAACATTAACTTTGGCCCATACTTTTTCCTATTAACATTAGATAATATAAATGTCACTTTATTTAAAATGGTTACTGCGACACACACACACAAACACATACATACAATCAGAACAAATTTGAAAGGAAGGAATAAAAAGTTTGAATTCTAAGCAAATATCATACCAACTATCCTCCCAAGCTTGATATCCTTACCTTCCAGTGGCGCTGTAGTCGGAACTGAAACAGGTAGGACTAATGGGATCCATCGGTGAGTTACATGAATCCGTGTCTACAGAATCACTCTCACCAAAAAAATGTGAGCGATGTCGCTGCTTCATTGAACAAGGAAACAGCTTGCCAGGATAATGCATAAGGTCAACCAGTAGTTCTATGGAATCCAGAATGACTGTGACACAAATGTTCTTATACAAATCTGCGCACTCCAGTGCTCCTCCTCTTGGGAAACCCTAATATAAGTTAGAAGATAAAATGGAGGGAATTGGGAGGAAAAGAAAAGGAGGGGAGGGCAGAGTGAAGAAGAGCTGGAATGATTGTGCATTGACTTATGCATTATCCACATTGAAAAGAGTCTTTTTTCCAATAAGTAAAGCAGACTAACATCAAATCCTGTTGAAGAGAAATAAAAAGCTCACCACAATCAGCTTGCACTCAAGGCCCACAGTATCAGCAAGAACTTTGAATAAGATTGCTCGAGAATGGCAGGAACCATCCTTTATTTGGCACAGCATGTGGATTCCTTGACTACCCAAAGCATGTGAGACCTCCTCAAGTGTACCACTCACATGAGTGGACTTGTACTTGGGATGTTTATAGAAATCGCAAACCTAACCATAGTGATATACTGTCAGATTAAAAACCACACAAACACGGGAAAACAGATTTTTCGGTGATTAACTCCTGCGGCTAAGTCATCTTTTTATTTTGAAAACTTGATCACAATTTCACAATAAACATATGTCATGCAGAATTATGGGTCATATCAAGACTGGTACATGATAGTCCTAGATGACTACATGCATTAAAGGACTACCAAACTCACACGATGCCTTTAGAAAAGTGAAAAAGATGCACAAAAACTGAACCAAAAATGATTAGTCGGCGAAAAATCATCAAGATAGCAAATCTTAGGCTCGGCTTTTTCTTTTTCTTTTTCTTTTTTTTTTTGGTCTAAAAATGACATAAAACCGGTATCACATAGTTCCACAAAATTATATGGAAATTAAAATTGAGAAACCTTCCATGTGGAAATTATTATTTCCAGAGGAATAATATGTTCAAGAAATTAGGAGAGCTTTTGAAAAAAGAAATTAAGAACATGGAAATTTCATACTTCCTTAGAAAAACTTTGTTGAGAACTTTTAAGTTTGTTGACCTCTTACACTTGAGAAACCATAATTTGTACTCGAGAGAATGGTTATGCAGTTTCAGTTTCCTTACTGGTTATATAGTTTCCGTTTCCTTTTCAACTCTTCAAAATATAATAAATATTATACATATATTCAAATTACAGCTTAATCTTAAAAAGGACAGCCCGGTGCACTAAAGCTCCCGCTATGCGCAGGGTCCGAGGAATGGCCCCACCACAAGGGTGTATTGTACGCAGCCTTACCTTGCATTTCTGCCAGAGGCTGTTTCCAAGGCTTGAACCCATGACCTCCTGGTCACATGGCAACAACTTTACTAGTTATTCCAAGGCTCCCCTTCGAATTACAGCTTAATCTTATTTAGTAATATTCTGATTACAGCTTAATCTTATTTATGCATTATGGTTTCCAACATACCGAAAAATGTAAAAGGAAAGCTACCATTGCCTTCTCCTAATCAGGTATTAAGTTTCTGTTAGATGGTAAATAACTAGCAATCCAGGCCAAAAAGCATTAGGTACAATGACGGATATATTAAATATGTGTTGACTCCAGGATTAACATAATGCACCACATGTAAACCAAACGCAAAACAACAACAACAACAACAACAACAAACCCAGTGTATTTCCACCAAGGTAGAGTGTACGCAGTCCATACCGCTACCTCCAGAGAAGTAGAGAGGTTGTTTTCGAAAGACCCCCGGCTCAAGATAAAGAATAGTAGACCAAAGCGTAATTAAATAAGAAGCAAGATGGATGGCATAACATGACAAGGAATAAGACACATAAAAATAGAAGTCAGAGCAATAAGAAATAAAATAAATAAGCGCAATAGGAGAAAGAGACCCACGCCCGCCTGACCGGGCTCCTATCTTGGGACCCAATCCTAGGTTTACTAGCCCGACTCAACCTGAGCTCTTCTAACTACTTACTAAATCCACGCACACAACCTAGCCTTCTACCCTTATCCGCGACCTCCACACCTTCTCATCTAGGGTCATGTCCTCAGTAAGCAGAAGCTGCTCCATATCATGTCTAATCACTTCCCTCCAGTACTTCTTCAGCCTACCTCTCCTTCTTCTGAAGCCATCTTAACGCTAACCTCTCGCACCTACGAACTGGGGCATCCATTCCCCTCCTCATCACATGCCCAAACCATCTCAACCTTCCTTCGCGCATCTTATCCTCCAACAAAGCCACTCCAACCTTCTCCCGAACGGTCACATTCCTGACTCTATCCCCTCTGGTAAGTCCACACATCCAACGCAACATTCCCATTTCCGCTACCTTCATTTTTTGAATGTGGGAATTCTTGACTGACCAACACTCTACTCCATATAGCATAGAAGGACGGACTGCTGCTCTGTAGAATTTACCTTTAAGCTTTAGTGGCACCTTCTTGTCACACAACACTCCCGAGGCGAGCCTCCATTTCATCCAACCAGCTCCAATACGGTTAGAGACATCCTCATCAATCTCGCCATTCTCCTGAATCATAGATCCAAGATACCTAAAACTATCCCTCTTTCGGACCTCCCGGGAATCCAACCTTACCACGACATCATCCTCCTGCCTCACCTCACTAAACTTACATTCCATATATTCCGTCTTGGACCTACTCAACCTGAACCCCTTAGATTCAAGGGTTTGCCTCCAAACCTCCAATTTTTCATTCACACCCACCCGCGTCTCATCAATCAGCACTACATTGTCAGCGAACAACATACACCATGGCACCTCCCCTTGAATACTCCGTGTCAACACGTCTATCACCAATGCAAACAGGAACGGACTAAGAGTCGAACCCTGGTGCAACCCTGCCTCGACCGAAAAATGCTCTGAGTCTCCTCCCGCCGTTCTCACCTGAGTCTTCCCTCCATCGTACATGTCCTTAATAGCTCTGATGTACGCCACCGGGACCCCATTGGCCTCTAAACATCTCCACAAAACCTCCTTGAAACTTTGTCGTAAGCCTTCTCCAAGTCGATGAACACCATATGCAAATCCTTCTTCCTTTCCCTATACTGCTCCACCAATCTCCTCACCAGGTGGATTGCCTCTGTCGTCGAGCAACCAAGCATAAAACCAAACTGATTCTCCGAAATGGACACGATCCTCCTCAATCTCAGCTCAACTAACCTCTCCCAAATCTTCATAGTATGACTCAGCTTGATACCTCTATAGTTAGGGCAACTCTGGATGTCTCCCTTATTTTTATATAACGAAATCATCGTACTCCACCTCCAAGCCTCCGGCATCCTTGCCGTCTTGAAAATGCCGTTAAACAAATCAGTCAACCACCTTAAACCAACCTTACCTATAAAATTCCAAAAATCCACCGGAATCTCATCGGGCCCCGTCGCCCTTCCCTTTCGCATTCTACGAATAGCTTTCTCTGACTTCCTCCACCCTAAAACGCCTACAATAACTGAAATCACGTCTCACCTCCGAGTGTTCCAGCTCTCCTAACTCGATGCCTCTATCCCCCTCCTCGTTCAAAAGCCTATGGAAATACTCCTTCCATCTCCTCTTAATGTGGACATCTTCCACCAAAACAGTACCATCCTCCCCTTTAATGCACTTCACTTGGTCTAAGTCCCGACCTTCCTCTCCCTGGCCTTCGCAAGCTGATATAACCTTTTTTCCCCACCTTTCGCATCTAACCCCGCATACAAGCTCTCAAACGCTACAGTCTTAGCTGCCGTGACTGCAAGCTTAGCTTCCTTTCTAGCAACTTTGTAGGCCTCCTTATTCACCCGTTTCTCCTCCGCATCATTACTCTCAATCAACTTAACATAAGCACCCTTCTTAGTCTCCACCTTCTTCTTAGCTTCTTCATTCCACCACCAGTCCCCCTTATGTCGACCTGCCCGACCCCTTGAAACACCTAAAACTTCTCCAGCAGCTTCCGTGATGCAACAGGCAGCCCTATCTCACATAGTCTCCACGTCCCCCCTGCACCTCCACACCCCCAAACCTGCCACCTTCTCCTCAATCTCTAACGCACTACCCGGTGTCAAGCCACCCCACCTAATTTTAGGCCGACCCTCTTCAGCCCTTCTCTTCTTGCCCTTCTTGATAGTCAAGTCCATCACCAGAAGTCTGTGCTGGGTCGAAAGATGCTCACTCAGAATGACTTTACAGTCCTTACAAAGAGCCCTATCCTCCTTCCTAAGCAACAAAAAGTCGATCTGAGTCTTGGCTATCGCGCTTCGGAAGGTAATTAGGTGATCCTCCTTCTTCGGGAAGCTCGAATTCACCACCACCAAACGCAAAAGCAGATGGAAAAAAAGAACTAAGCTAACAACCAGTCAGAACTAAATCCCAGTATAGACAACAGAATAATAAATGACGCACCAACCCTGCAATCTTCTTCACCACTACAGGAGTCGAACTCAATCCTTTCACTAGAGTGAGGGTTAGCTGTTTTAACATGGAAAGCTTTTTATCCTTATGCATATTTACAAGAATAACATTAGGTCGAAGACCCTCCATCTCCAAAGCATAAAGGTCATCCAAAGATGGAATTGTGTCGAATAGCTCCTTGAATCTTCTTTCCTGCACAAATTCAAAGAATTAGAACAATATTGATTTGACAAGATTCCATCCGGAAAAGAAGCAAAGCAAACAAAAGGTACATATTCAGAATGTCGTGTTAGCAACATAATTGACACACAAAAAAAAAGCAGCATGCGCTACACTAAAAACACATGATTCAATTTCTTGTCTTGCCACATTACTATAACGGGCTCTGGAGAGAAATCATCCAAGTGAAAAATAATCCAAGACCGCACAAAACTATTGTATACTCACTGGAACAACAAAGTAGAAACCATCAGGAATAGGTTCTGCAAGTTCCCCCGTGTCCCACAGAATCTGAGATGCCCTCTTTGATGCTAGACCGTCTGGCTCCTGCTTGCTGCTCAGTGTAGAATTTGCTTTATCTTCTGAAGAAACCAAATTGATCAACTGTAGTTTGTCAGAAATATCTGCTGGCCACCAAGGAGAATCAGGAGGCAGAGCCTCTGCTGGTCCCGCATCATTTCCCGTCTTCTCCATCTCCTCAAAGATTCAAAATTCTATAGCATGTTCAGCAGATTTTGACCCGTAAATGATAATTGTATACGAAGCCAATAGCTCCAACAAAATTTCAGGCGAGCTCTATGAGACGTCCTGGTAAAAACATAACAACAAAATGTAGTCAATTTCACAGTTAATGAAGTGCGCGCCTTGTTTTCTAAAACGAGGCTGAAGCAAATTACTAGAACTTGATTTGGTGTGCATTGCACTTACATTTAATAGAGCTTACACGTCACTGAGAAGAGGCTGAATCTGTTAGATCCCGCATCAATTGGGGATTTTCAAGGGATACGTACCAACATGTACAGTTCGGCCATTAGTTTACAAAATATGTACAAAAATGACCGAAGTATACACAACATAGACACTGGTTGTGTACAAGTACGTATATTATATGTATAGGTATAGGTATGTATCTTATATGTATAGTATAGGTATACACAACCTATACATTGTGTACTTGTAAACTAGATCACCCAAAGACATTGAGTTGTAATTTTCCCATTTAAAAATGGGTCTCTTAACGGTTTTGGGCAATCCTGTACTCATGAGCTAGCTTTTGGGGATGAGTTACGCCCAAGATTCTCTTATCATGGTACCACAGTCAAGAACCTTAACTGATCTATTCGATGTTGGGTCCCTGTATTATATTGCTCATGCTCCCCTGTCCAATACTGGGCGTCCAGGAGTGTTTAGTCCCATATCAGTAGAAACATTGTGGTCTTGGCAACCTTGGCTCATTAGCTAACTTTAAGGGGCGAGATAGAATCGAGGTACATTTCTTATCAATTAAAATGGGTCCATCTTCACCTCATGAGCTAGCCTTTGTGATTGAGTTAAGCCAAAGGTCCATTCTTATCATGGTATCTGAGCCCAGGTTTATCCAATATTCTTGGTTTATCCAATGTTTCTCCATATTATATTGTCCATGCTTCAATTATCCCGTCCTAGGCATGCGGGAGGGTGTTAGTTCCCACGTCATTAAGGAATAAAAGATGAGTCTCCTCATAAGATCTTGGGCAATCCTATCCTCATGAACTACCTTTTGATTGAGATAAGCCCAAGGACCATTTTTTATCAATATCAAGGGATGGTACTGGATGCTGAGTCTGATTTCATTTTTGATGAAGTTCAGTGTCAAGCCAATAACATGCATACCTATTCGGCTGACAAATAAGTGCATCATTCACAAATAACTTGGTATGCGAGCAAACCTACAACAACAACAACAACATACCCAGTGTATTCCCACATAGTAGGGTCTGGGGAAGGTAGAGTGTACGCAGACCATACCACTACCTCATATGAAGTAGAGAGGCTGTTTCCGATAGACCCCCGGCTTAGGACCGATAGTAGTATAACAAATACAAAAAAAATGCATATAAACTAGTACAATCTGCCAAATAAAATAACGCCACTAAGCCATAAGCCACAAGATAAAACTAAAAACTATCTATCCGAAACCATAGACAACACTCAACACCACAAACAAGAAACTTCATACACAAAAAAACAACGCTCCTCTATTGTTACCGACGCACTCTCACCCCCTAACTCTCTACCATAATCTACGTTCTCCACACCTACCTATCAAGGGTCATGTCTTCCGTAAGCTGTAACTGCTATATATCATGCCTAATCACCTCCTTCTAATATTTCTTTGGCCTACCTCTACCCCGCCTAAAACCATCCATAGCCAGTGTCTCACACCTCCGCACTGGAGCATCAGAGCCCCTCCTCATCACGTGCCCGAACCAACTAACCTTACTTCTCGCATCTTGTCCTCCGCCGAGACCACTCCCACCTTCTCCCTAATACTCTCTTCCTTATCCTATCTTTCCTGGTATGGCCACACATCTATCGCAACATCCTCATCTCCGCCACCTTCAACTTTTGGATGTGAGAGCTCTTAACTGGCCAATACTCCGCTCCATACAACATAGTCGGTCGGACTGCCACACTGTAGAACTTTTCTTTAAGCTTCGAGGGCACCTTCTTATCACATAAAACTCCCGAAGCGAGCCTTCATTTCAACCACCCCGCCCCAATACGATGCTTGACATCCTCGTTAATCTCCCCATTGCCTAAATCATAGACCCTAAATACTTGAAACTCTCCCTCTTTTGAATGGCCTAAGAGTCTAGCTTCACAACCACGTCAGCCTCCTGTGACACCTCACTAACTTACACTCCAAATACTCTGTCTTGGTCCTACTTAATCGAAATCCTTTAGACTCAAGGGTCTGTCTCCAAATCTCCAACTTATCATTAACTCCTTCCCGAGTCTCGTCAATCAGTACCACATCATCCGCAAATAACATACACTAAGGCACTTCCCCTTGAATATGTCGCGTCAAAACATCCATCACCAAAGCAAATAAAAAAGGGCTAAGAGTCGATCCCTGATACAACCCTATCAAAACCGAAAAGTGCTTCGAATCTCCACCTACCATCCACACCCGAGTTTTCGCGCCATCATCATGTCCTGAATCAACCTAATATACGCCACGCGCACCCCTCTAGCCACCAAGCACCTGCACAGAATCTCTTTGGAAACTCTGTCATATGCCTTCTCAAGATCAATAAACACCATGTGCAAGTCCTTCCTTTCCCAAAACTGCTCCACTAGTCTCCTCACGAGGTGAATGGCCTCAGTAGTCGAGCGACCTAGCAAGAAACCGAACTGATTCTCAGAGATAGTCACACTCCTTCTTAGCCTCAACTCTACCATTCTTTCCCAAACCTTCATAGTATGACTCAACAACTTAATACCTCTATAGTTGTTGCAATTCTAGATGTCTCCCTTGTTCTTATACAAAAGAATCATCGTACTCCACCTCCACGCTTCAAGCATCTTAGCCGCCCTAAAAATGATATTAAATAACCTTGTCAATCACTCCAAACCTGCCCCACCAGTGCTCTTCCAAAAATCCACTGGAATCTCGTCTGGCCTCATCGCTCTACCCCGACTTACCCGGGGAATAGCCCCCTTGACCTCTTCAACCTTGATACGCCTACAATAACCATAGTCGCGACACTCTTCGGATTTCTCTAAGTCCCCCAACACGAAACCTTTGTCCCCCTCGTCATTCAAAAGTTTATGAAAATAGGACTGTCACCCCTTCTTAATGAGGGCATCCTCAACTAACACAGTACCATCCTCTCCCTTAATGCACTTCACTTGGTCAAGGTCACGAGCCTTCCGCTCCGGTCAGGCAAGCCTATACAACTTCTTATCCCCGTCTTTCTCCTCTAAAGCCGCATACAAGCTCTCAAAAGTTGTTGACTTAGCTGCCGTAACCGCTAACTTAGCCTCTCTCTTAGCAACCTTATACTCCTCCTCATTCGTCCGTCGCTCCTCATCATCCTTGCTCTCAAGCAACTTAGAAAAAGCCACCTTCTTAGACTCCACCTTCCTCTTAACCTCTTCGTTCCACCACTAGTCCCCTCGATGCTTGTCAGAACGACCTCTCGAGACACCCAACACCTCTCTAGCGGTCTCCCTAATACAACTGGCAGTCGTCTCCCACATTCTATCCACAACCCCTCTACTCTCCCAAGCCCCCCTGCTCCTCAACTTCTCCCCCATCTCCAAAGCACTAGCCAAAGTCAAACTACCCCACTTAATACTGGGCCGAACCTCCACCCTCCTCTTCTTTTTGCCCTTATTAATAACCAAGTCCATCACCAACAGCCTATGCTGAGTCGAAAGATTCTCACTAGGTATGACTTTACAGTCTTTACATAGCGCTCTGTCATCCTTCCTAAGGAGCAAAAAGTCTGAGTCTTGGCCACGATATAACGAAAAGGAATAAGGTGATCTTCCTTCTTTGGAAAGCTCGAATTCACTATCCACAACCCAAACGCCCTAGAAAAATCCAAAAGAGAAGCTTTTCTTTCATTCCTCTCCCCAAAACCAAACCCGTCATGCACATCATCATAACTTCTCGACAAAGACCCCATGTGCCCATTAAAGTCTCCTCCCACGAAAAGCTTCTCAGTGCTCGGAATGCCCCCCCCCCCCCACCTCATCAAACACCTCCCAAAAGCCCTTCTTCTCCTCCTCATCCAAACCTACTTGCGGAGCGTATGCACTAATGACATTCACCGTAGACCCTCCCATGACCAACTTAATAGACATGAACCTATCACTGACTCTCTTAACCTCTACCACCTGCTCCCGAAGTTCTTCGTCTACTAAGATACCTACCACATTTCTATGTCTCACGCTACCCGAGTACCACAACTTATATCCATCCGCATCTCTCGCCTTAGTGTCTACCCATTTAGTTTCCTGGACACACGCTATACAAACCCTCCTCTTTCTAAGAATCTTCACCAGCTCTATAGACTTACCTTGCAGCATCCCTATGCTCCAGGACCCAACTCTCAACCTAGGAGCACCCTTATCCCACCTCGTCCTACTATCCCTTGCCCCCAACCCCAGACTCGAACCTAGACCCGACCCCAACCTATGACATGGCCCTAGTCCACCATCTATCACCCCACCCACCACTCAAAAGGATATGATAGAAGAAAAAGAAGAAGAAGAAGAAGAAGAAGAACTTGACCCAGAGAGTCAAATTAAATGCACTAGCAGACTGTTCATGTTGGCTAGGTTTTTTGGTTCCTCTTTCAAGTTAACTATGACTTTCCAGACTACTTGAGACACCAGTAGAAATCAAAATAGTAAGAAACTGCGCCATATTGGGCAAAAACAATGGAACGAGCATACAATTGAATCTGGGTCAATTGTACTGTTCTAGCTTTAAGAAAAGGAGACATTTCAAACAAGACAGCAACTAACTAGGTAAGAATGAAGCATTGTGCTTAAATTGACAACAATTTTCTCTATGGTCAAAATATTACAAGTCTAAATTTACAACAAACATTTCTATCTTTTTTTCCAGTAAAAAGGTAAATTACGTTCTTATTCCCTTCCTCAATTGTAATGTGAGGATCAGGCCTCCCTCGCTAAGAAGATATTCCACTGAAATTTGGGCAAAAAAATACATAAGGGGAGAGAATATATTAGAGTTCTTATTACAGAATTTTGTGTTTTCATTTTCGGGTAACCTCTGTTCCTGGCTAATCGTGCATAGCTCTTGCAGCTTGCAAGCCTCTTTTCAATGAGATCAACATCCAAAACCAGATAGTGGACTAAAAGGTCACTGAAATGTGCTGATAGATTTCCAGCAACTGAAATCTGATTATTTAAGATGTCGATGCAATCATTCCTATGGGAAGGTCCTGATACTGGCACATGGAAACAAAAGTGGATTGTGAGGATGTGTGTCCATGACAAAGGGGGTAGTTTAACTTCTTTAAAATTATTATGAAGAAATATGAATATTTTGAGCAAAAGATACTTTCACGGGTTAACAAAAATCTCTGGCCAGTAACCATCGCTCAGGACTGCTGATGGATTTAGGAAGTATTTGAACTCATTTCTACAGCAAATAATTTGATAAAAACCAAGAAATGAAAATGGTTGTTGAGCTCGACTTTGGTTTAAGCCCAATTATCCTCATCCCCACATATGTGAATTTCTAGGGCAAGTGCTTGAGTTCAACTAGGAAATTTACCAGTGATGCAATTGACATTGTTATTTTTAACAGCTAAACAACTGCAGCCTCGAGTAGAAGTTGAACAGCGACTTATTTGAAAGGGTCCACCAGTTTAATTTTCTTTATTCTGACACAAACGCTCTAAACTCTGATTTATATGATCGAGGGCACTATCAAATTCCTTAAGAGTCCACTGTTTTTCTCTTTCTACTCATGCTACCATCTCAAGTGACACATGTTTCTATCAATCCTAAAATGAGAATGTCCCGCTACTTTAATCTTCTCTTCTTCATTTTTTTTTTTAAGAAAAGGAAAGAAAAAAGATTAATTGTGTACGGCCACTTTAATCTTTCCATCAGCAGACTACTCATAATTCAGACTTTCAGTGTCCCAGTATGAAATACTGTATCAAAATTTATTTGTAGATCACCATGCTTTTTCTGAAAATTGTAATGTTGTATTCCTCAGCATTAAGGATATGTTGGAGACCTCCAAAAAGGGATCACAGAGAGTAGTAAATCTAATTACAAGGATCCTAGCATATCTTCTAGTTGTTCTACCTCCTCAATACCTTCCTCTTTACACCAAATATACAAACATACAATATATCTCTCCTTTACTTTCTGAATAGAATTAGATTTGTTCTTAAAGCATCTTCCATTCCTTTCCTTCCATATTGACCACCATATGCAAGCTGGAGTCATGGTGACTTTTACATCACCATGTTGACCACATCTCTAATTTTTTTTGACCATTAAGTTTCACCTTTTTAAAGTAACAACACATTAGAACCCCATATTTCATCCAACAAATCAATCTTTTCAGTCCTAAAATCAACCTGAGAAATTCAACTGCCTTAAATGAGTGATTCCATCGTCCTAATGCAGTAAGGATCTGAACTTTACAAGTGCAGCTGTCTTGAGCTAAGACACCATGTCATTCATCTCATTCCAAGTCTAACTAGAGCAAAAGCAGCCATAGATATAAAATCTGCAAGGATAACTCGAGCAATATAATAAAAGCTTCGACTCTAATACTGCATTTCCTAAATAGAAAAATGAGCCTAACCCTCCCTCACACAGAATGTCCATCAAGGGAAGATTGGTAATCAAAAAAACAAAAGAAAAATATTCCTATGACACAGCTAATCCAATTGAAAAGAACTCAGCTTGTAAAGATTTTGATGGCATACCAAATTACACAATCACCCTTCTATTCCTCCAACAACAACATTCCCAGTGTACTCCCACAGAGTGACGTCTGATGCGGGTACTTATATGCAGACCTTACCTCTACCATGAAAGTGAGCAAAGAGGTTCTTTCCAATAGACCCCAGGCACATATCACCTAAGTTGTGCGGCTCTTCACTTTCGATGGCGCACCCGAGTCAGATTCTCCAAAAATACACTAGTTTTGGCGAATCTGACACGCACCCATCAACATTTTGGAAGAGTCTGAGCAACATAGCATCTCACCCTTTTATTCCCAACAATCACAAAATCATCGAAATCTATTACCCTAACAAAAGGATTAGTATTAAAATTGCACTAATACAGAAACATCAACTATGAATCTCACCACATAGCTAAAACTTGATCATATAAAACCCCAATGCCGCAAATTAGGTAATGCCCAATTAAGAAAATCAATTACATTACTTCAAAAAACCCATAACAACAACAACAACAACAAATCCAGTATTCCCACCAAGTGGGGTCTGGGGAGGGTAAAATGTACGAAGTCCATCCCGCTACTTCCGAAGAGGTAGAGAGGTTGTTTCCGATAGACCCCGGCTCAAAAAAACCATAACATTGCACACAATTTCACCAAAATAAACGCGCAAGCAAATCGCCCATATAAAAATACAGCAAGATTTTTTCTTTATTACCTAAAATTGAAGGACGACAAGTATCGAAGGGCTGTTGAAATCATACCAATACCATCAGAATCTGAATGGCGCTGACTTTGCTTTTGTATTCCTTTGTTTATTAATTTGTGATTCTGAATCTGAATCTGTATGATGATAATTATAATAAAATAGGAGTAAATGTTTAATAGTATAATTATATTAAAATGTGTTCTACTACTTCACTTCTTCCTCCTTTTGGGATCTCGTTATAACGGTCACCCATTCCATCTCATTTTTTTAATTTATTTCATCATATCCAATTAAAGTATGTTTAACTTTTAATTGCTTCGAATTTGAACTTGTCATCCATTTGCACGTGAATAATAATCACATTATTTCTATAGCCGTACTAGTTTGTTCAATCATTTACCCTCTCTGTTTATAATAATGTATCCTAATTATGGTAATGATGAATTTCATGTTTGGATGAAATACATTGTTTTTGTTGTTGTATAATGTTATACATATTGTAGAATGGTCTTCGGAAAAAAAAAAAAGGTGTAATATAAAATTATTATAAGAAAAATGAGATAAAGAATAAAATAAGATTATTAAATATCAAGTAAAGATAAAATAAGGAAAAAAAGAAAAAAGATAACAACATGATCATACTAAATTAGTTGTTAAACAAAATGTGACTTTTCGTTGTTATTTAATTGTGAATTTAATTATACGATGTGATAAAATTTAAATAACAAATAAAAATAAATATTATATTTAAACAACAACATAATATGCACCACCATCCAAACGAGCTTAATTGTCGATGCATTATGTAAAAATTATTTCATAATCTAAATATAATTATGATTTCATAATCTAAATATAATTATGTGCATAATCTGCATATAATATACATTTTACATCAAGGAGATTAAAATTACATGTTTTAATTAATTAAAAATCAAATATGCTAAGATATGTGTCACAACATCAACAGAAAAGAAACAACAAAATCTATCGGTGAATAAATGATCAAAAGTCATCTTTTTTAGAATTTATTTTACTTCACAAAAAATTATCTTATTATAGGAAAACAGTATTGGAGTCATTTGTTACGTAGATTAAATTATTCTAAAATTATAGTCATGGGATTATAATTTCTAAACTAATTTGTATCATATGAGAGGTGGCACAAAGCAATCTAGGTTGGATGGGATAAGATGGATATCTCAAAACAAAGTTTGATATTAAATATATATCATATTTGATTGAAGATATAAATTAGTCTCGAGATAAATTTATATCATTAACCAAATATGATATAAATCTAGTATCAAACCTAACCATGCAATATCTCACCTCATACCGCATACCAAACAATCAGTGACGGATCCAAAATTCAATCAGCAAATAGGTAAATGCTATAATATCAATAGTATAAATAGCGTTGAACAAACAAATAATATTTTTGTTGCTCTTTTATTGTGTTTTTTTTGTTAATAATATAATATCAAATATGATTTTTTTTTTAAAAAAAAAAAAGAATTGGTTTTTCTTTTTATTTAATAAAAATGGGAAAAATTAGAAATGTTCAAATTTAAGTTATATATTCAATTAAAATAGATGCATGTTTTGGCTAAAAATTATAAAATAAAAAAAAAAGTGTCAAAGTTCAATTAATAAAACTTAAATTTTATTTGAAGTAAAATAGATTTTAGATTTTTATTGAATTTGAGTAAAAAAATAAAATATGCAAATTGAAATAGAAAAAGAGAAAAAAAATACAAGTGATAAATTAGTAGTTACATTTCACTGGCACCTAATAATTAGGCTAAACACATCGATAGAGCCCTCAACTTGGCACCATCTTTTACTTTGTCACCTCAAGTAGTCATAAAGTATGTCACTTTGAAACCTTTTGCTGATTCAACAAAGGGAATGTTCTACACTCGCGATTTGGTGTGTGATAGCGATATTTTAGCTCATTTTTTATTTAATTTTACCATCTTCTTCCTTATTTTTTATTCAAATAATTCTAAAATTATTAATTTAAATAAAAATAATAATCAAACCCTTTCATCCACCCACTCCACCCAAAACATATCTTCTCTAAACACTACAGCCCCCTGGCCATTCACCTACCTAAATCATCTTCTCCAAACAGCCCCCCCTCCCCCAACCAAATCTCCTTCTCTGAATACCTCAGCACCCCCACCCCCACCCCCACCCCACCTAAGAATCATTCTCCAAAACACCCCAGTGTCTTCTTGTTTTAACCATTCTTTAGTTCGCAAGTATACATAATCCTCAGCATTTATTTTATGGAGCTGTAAATTTTGTGTTAAAAAGTATTTTTCTCACCCCAACTCTCTTGCTCATCGATTTTAACACATCTCCAGACATGTAAGAAGATCAATCGAATTGAGCTCTTTCAGAGTGTGAGATTTATGCTTCTTGTGAGCCCTGTCCGATGTGTTTTGGTGTCATCCATCAATCACGCATCAAGGTTCACATTCGTGCCTTAATTCAAAAAATTTGAGTTCCTAATTCAAAAACAAAGAGTAAAATATTGTATTAATATGATAATTAACTCTTCAAGAATCTGAAAAATTCTACCTCTATTAATGGAGATTCACCCTCCACTAAGCTTAAAAAAGTTAGGTGGGGAAGATGTTATGCCGGATTTTTTTGTAATTATTTAGTGAGAAAATACATAAAGACACCCTTGATCTTGTTTGAATTTTTTAAAAAGACACCTAAATTTTACTTTCGACCTATTACCCCACAATTCTTCCTTAATCCGTTGTAAATACATCATTTTCGCTGAATTTCAGTCACAACAAAGAGGGTAAATGCACGCACTTAGATGTTGCCACGTGTAAATACATTTAATTTCATATTTTGTTTATATTTTTTAATAAAATTTACCTTTTTATTTTATTTATCACCCTACCCCATCCCCACCTTCATCCCCCGTCCAGTATCTCCCCCACCCCCGCAACACCCCCCACCCCACCCACACAAAATACCATTGCCTTTTTCAACAGCTCCATTAAAACTTTTTTTTTTAATCATTGAACTATTTTTATTAAGAATTATAAAACTCTATTAAAGTTTCATTAATGGAGTTTTATGATTCAATTAGAATGGTGTTGAAGAAGACAATGGAGCTTTAATGGTGTTTCAAAGCTCCATTTTTGAAACACCATTAAAGCGCCACTGTCTTCTTCAGCTCCATTCTACTTGAATCATAAAACTCCATTAATGGAACTTCAATGGAATTTTATGATTCTTAATAAAAATAGTTCAATGATTATTTAAAACAAAAAATCTTTAATGGTGGTGTTGAAGAAGACAATGGTCCATTCTACCTGAATCATAAAACTCCATTAATGAAGCTTTAATGGAGTTTTATAATTCTTAATAAAAATAGTTTAATGATTACTTAAAAAAAAAAATATTTAATGAAGGCGTTGAAGAAGACAATTGGGGGGGGTGAAGGATGTTTGGGCGGGGGGAGAGGGGGTATGAAATAATTTTAAAAAGTAAATAAATATTTATTTAAAAAAAAAGATAAATTTTGTATCAAATTATTTACACGTGGCAGCTTTTAATTGGTCAATAAAAGTCAATTTTGAGTCTTTCACGCGCCTGTTATCCGTGTATATACGCAGAGGATCAAAATAGTGTATTTGCAACGATTTAAGTAAGATTCATGGGGTAATTAGGTCTAAAGTATAGTTTAGGTGTCTTTTTAAAAAAGTCGGACAAGATCAGGGGAGTCTTTATGTATTTTCTCTTATTTAGTTAAAAAAAACACATGTCATTAATTTATTAGACACTTTGCCATATATTTTGATCCTTTTTATGTTTTAAAAAAAATTATGAGGGTATATAATGATGTGGTAATTTAAAATGAGTTGGCACAAATTAATTGGCTGTTTAATCCATGTCGGAAGCGTGTGTAATTCACGCACCAGAGTTGGTGTCGAAAGGTGTTAAAGTGACACACTTTATGGCTACTTGAGGTATCAAAAGTGAACAACGTCTACTTGAGATGTCAAAGTGAAAGATAATGTCAAGTTGAGGGATCTATTGATATGTTTGACCTAATAATTAATATGATCTATTGCATATACGAGGTGTCATGAACATTATACACTAAACAATTTGCTAGCAATGGGGGTGTGGATTTTAAGTAAAGTAATGAATCTCATGATACTATTAAATTGAAATGAATAGTGAGAGTTACTATTTTCACGAGGAAGTAAACAATGTGAAATATTTTTATTTTTCTCTGAAATTAGTAATTTTTTATTTCTACACCAAATACAATGTTCGAATGAAAATAACAATCGGTGAGAATTTATTTTATGTTATAAATGTACCATATATAGTGAATGTTTACTTTATCATATGTAGTGAATACTTATTTTACCATATATTGTGTATGTCTATTTATGGAAAAGTTACAAACTCCAAGGTTAGTTTTCCCCTATAAATAAAGGGTTTTCCTTCATTGTAATTCACCCCATCAAGAGATCCCAAGAGAAATAAAGTGTAAAACTTATTTGATTTGCAGTCCAAACACTTGAAGATGTCACACATGAAATGTTGAATATTATCACTTGACAAAATTTATATGAAAACTTCTTTAAGGATTCAAAATATGAAAGTTCTTGGGAAACTTATTGATAATCCTTATATTGTATAAGCTTATAGCTTGAAAATTATTGAAACTCTTGGAGAGTTTTCAAAGCAATAGATTATTTGCTGAAATGGGAAATACACTGAATTAGATTGGTAATGAAGTACCATATCCTAGTGCAAGTGGTGCACTCATGTATTTTGCAAATACTACAAGGTCTGATATAGCTTTTTAAGTCAATTTGTTAGCAAGGTATATTTCTGCTCTTACTAAAGATTGCAGTCCCGATCTTATTGGTCATACTGATGCCTGATGCTGGGTACTTATCTGACCCGCATAAAGCTCGGTCTCAAATAAACATGTGTTCATATGTGGTGGTACTGCCATATCTTGGAGATGTACAAAGCAGTCTATCATAGTCACTTCATCAAAGCAAGCCAAGAGTGTGTGTGGTTGAGGTCTATAATACATCTCATTCGAGAAAAATGTGGTTTGAAATGTGACAATGTACCCATAATTTTATACAGAGATAAAGCAGTATGCATAGCACATCTTAATGAAGGATTCATAAAAGGAGATAGAATGAAGCACACTTCATCAAAGCTTTTCTACATACATGAGCTACAAAAGAATGGTGATATTAACGTGCAACAGATTCGTTTAAGTGGCAATGGGATTGATTTATTCATCAAGTTTCTCCCAACTGCAACTTTCAAGAAGTTGATGCACAAAATCGAGATACAAAGGTTCAAGGATGTTCTTATTAGGAGGAGTTAATACACGCTGTACTCTTTTTCCCTTTCAAGTTTTTGTCCCACCGGGTTTTCCTTGTAAGGTTTTTAATGAGGCAGTCAAAATGCGTATTGGTAGAGATGTATACTCTTTTTCGTTTACTAGATTTTTTTCACTGAATTTTTTCTAGTAAGGTTTTAACGAGACACATTATTTATCAATTAGACATTCAAGGGGGAGTGTTATAAATGTACCATATATAGTGAAAGTCTACTTTATCATATATAGTGAATACCTACTTTACCATATATTGTGTATGTCTATTTATGGAAAAGTTACAAACCCCAAGTTAGTTTTCGCTTATGGATAAAGGGGTTTTTCTTCATTGTAATTCACTCCGTCAAGAGATCCCAAGAGAAATAAGAATTACTCTCTCTCTTTCTATTTTTTTTCTTTGCTCTATATTTCATAACATTTTAGTGAAATTAGTATGTTTATTTTAGGTCTTACACTTTTCTAGCAATCGTTTAGCTTTACTAAAATAAGAGGAATTAGAAAAGTACAAAGACTTGCTACTTGTACATGTTATTTTTATTGTGTAAAATATTGATTTGAAATGAATTGAAATGGAAGACTTGACTAGATTTTGACGGCATCGAAAATTTAGAATAACACTAATAAGCTCTGCTCAAGTTTGAATTTCAAATCTAAAGTGAAAATGACATTTGAATAAGATAAAATTGTGAGATGTTGCTAGTCTCGAAACTGCTTTTTTGCCACTTTGAAAAAACTTTGGGCGAAAAGACCATCATTCCCAAGAACTCCAAGCTTTGAATTTGAAAGAGTTCCATAACATGGACATTTGAAGGTCGAAAAACGTGATAAAAAATTGCTTCACAATATGAAATCGTTGCTTATTTATTGAAGTGAAATCAGCTGGTTTGATTATTCATTTGACTTTAGCGGGGTGGCTAAAGGATGAAGCTAGTAAAACTTTTGTTTTAAACTCTCAAAATTTTTAAATCTCACAAAACTTTAGTTGTTAATTTTATAAAAAAAAAAAGTTGACAATATAGAATATAATAATAATTAAAATTTTTTTATCATCATTCAATAGAAATATTTTGAAAATGTGAACTAAACTACTCAAATCTTTATAATAATAAATAATATTTTTACCAATAACATCTAGATAATGTATTGAAAATTCATGGTTAACACATTATTAACTTGAATCAATTTTTACTATGATAAATAATACTCCCTCCGTCCCAAATTATCCGTTTCAAATTTCCCAATTTGATTTTTTCATTTTACTTGTTTTTTTTCATTAATCAAGAAAAGATAAATTTTTTTCCATGTTTTACCATTTGCATTAATTACTTTTTCTTCAAATTAAAATGTAAACATAATTTAATAGAGGTATTATGGTAAACTAGGCATGTTATTAATTATTTTTCTTAATCAATGTGTCATCTCAATTTGGGACGGGTAATTTGAGATTTAGGAAATAATAGAAAAAATTACCCGGTTTAGTCATTATTGAACTTTTATTACTACTTAAAGCCTAAATTTCAATTAATTACATTTCATATCCCCTCTTACCTATTAATTATTCCTAATTACAATTTATAGTTTTTCTCATGTATTTTCTCTCTTTTTCTATTTTCTATTATTCTCTTCTTTTTTTCTTTTTTTCTTTTTTTTCTTCAATTTTTCTTTTATTTTATTTGTTGTTTTCTCTTTATTTTTTCTTTTTTCACTTTTTTCTTTTTCTTTTTATTAATTTTTTTTCTTTTCATTTTTCTCCTTTTTTTTCTTCTTTTTTTATATTTTTTCTCCTTCATTTTTTTTTCTTTTCAATTTCTCTTCTTTTTATTTGTGCGAACTAGCAAACACAAATACAAGTGCAAACTATAAAATACAAATATAAATGCAAACTATAACATACAAATACAAGTTCGAACTATAAAATACAAATTTAAATGCGAATTAAAACATATAAATACAAGTGTGAACTATAAAATACAAATACAAATGTGAACTATAACATATAAATACAAGTGTGAACTATCATTTATATTTTTTAATTATTGAAAAGGAATAGTTGATTTTCTTTCAACGAATACTTGTTTGTATTTATTGATACTAATTGTATTTATTTATATAAATAATACAACTCAAATTTTTTATACAAATACATATTGTATTTGTATTTGTAAAATCATTAGTTTCATTTGTTTGTCATTGTATTTTTATCAAGTGATATTTGTTTATTTACAAATATGAATGATAATTTTGATATACAAATACAAAACGGTACATTTGTATCAAATGATACATTACATATTTATATATTTTAGAATCACGAAAATACAATTAATGCACTTACTTGTTTGTATACAAATGATAAATTGTACATAGTCACGACTAAATATAATATGCAATCAACTTACAAATACAAATACAAAATAATTTCTTAAAAATTTAAAGGCAATGAAGAAAATAGAATACAAATACAAGTATAATCCAAATATAATCTAAATATACAAACACAACAAAACCATAATATAAATATAATCCAATATAATATGCAATACAAATTCAAAATAGTTCTTTAAAATACAAGTGTGAATTATATAAAATATAAATGATGACGCGAACTAACAAATACAAATATACAAATGCAAACTATTAAATACAAATACAAATGCGAATTATAAAATATAAATAGGCATAATACCCACGTAAATACTTGAACTTTGACCAAATTTTCAATGGAGCATGCTAAACTTTGCGAGGGTTCAATTACCCCCCTAGATTTTTTTTCTGTATTTTAATGGCATATATCGACCAACTTTTACACATTCGTGTGTTCACCGACCTTGGGCGCGTGAGAGTGATTAAAAAAATGTTATAAACCTATTTTTTTTGACATGTAACTCTATATTTTGGGTTAGTCCTTTAATTTAACCAATTTAAGGAGAGGTAAATCTCCTTCTTCTTCTCTACTCCCTTTTCCTCTCAATTCTTGAAGATATGCATTTTTTTTTTGTTTTCTTTGGTAAATTTCTGACTATTTTCTAACTTCTTCTCACTATTTTCACTAATTTTTAATTTGTGATTTTTGAAATTAGGGTTAGCTATGGAAGATATAAAATTGAATTTGAATAGAATTTGTTTAGACAAGGAAGATCCAATGTTGAATGCAGAGGTGCGATGCAATCATGGTCTCTTACTCCATTTGAAAACTTCTTGGTCCGATAATAATCCGGGAAGAAGATTTTGGTCTTGCCCTTATTATGGATCAAACAAGTGTAACTTTTTTCTTTGGAGAGATGGTGTGGTTGATGAACGATCTAAGTTCATTATTCCAAAGTTGGTGAAGAAAGTGAAGGACATGAATGAAATGTTGAAGATAATGAAAACGAAGGAAGAATTGGTTGGTGCTTACAGTGATAGGAAAATAATGGAGATGGAAGCTGAATCTGCATTCACTCAAAAAGAAGAACAATGTAGCTCATTTGTTAAAATGAAAGACGAGGTGAAAAATACACCACAGAAGATGATTAAAGTGAAGAAGATAGAGAGCTTTAGTAGTATTTTCATGGTGTGTATCTTCATAATGTGTATTGCTATATGGTTCAAACAGCCGGTTGAAGTATTTTGTGTAGTATTATAATATGAATTTATCGTTGGTAGTGTTTCTTGTATGGTATTGTAGTTTGAACTTGATTCTCCTATGACAGTGTTTCTTGTATGGTGGTTGAAGTTGATTTTGTTGAATGAAATCTCTTATTTCAAATTGATTATTGGTTTTGAGTACTTGTATGTTTTATTCATTTTGTCGAACTAAATTCATTATACTTGTTTGTTTTGCTCATTTTGTTGAGCTAAATTCATTATTCCAAAATTGATAAAAAGGAAAGAATACAACCACAAAAAGATAGATACAAATTTATAGATCCCAATATTTAATACAGTAGAATAAAATCAGTGCATAACTGTTAGAGATGCAACTTGGACTTTCAAGTGCAATATATACTACAAAATAACTGCACAAATGTCTGAGATGCAACATTCAAGTGCATCATAGAACCTTCACAAAAAATGATCTTGTCAAAATAGCCTACCCCAATTTATAATACAACATCAGTTTTAGTGTCAAAAACTATCAACATTTTAAAACTACTTTCATTGTTGCTTGGATTGTAATGAAGTCATTTTCTGTCTTTTGTTCATTCTCATCTCATCTCTCATCACTTTAAGCTGGTTTTCAGTCATTGCTTTTTTGCCCCTCCACCTTACTCCTATTTTTGATTTGTAACCAAGGTCCCCAGTAATATCAGCAGATCTTATAGGATGTGCAGAACCAGTATGTAGTATCCTACTGCTTGGCAACCCGGGCTGCAGACAAAGAAAGAAAGAAAGAAAATTATACACATATAAACATCTAAAGACAAATTAAACTTAAATTAAATCAATTAGCACTTACACTATATGTTGTGAAACCATTTTCAGTAATCAAAACACCCATTTCGACTGTCTTTGACCTTTTACCAGTTGAACCATGTGAATTTGGTAGAGTATGAATAGGTGAAACAAATGGATTTGGTGGAGCATAAACGGGTGAAACAAATGGATTTGGTGGAGCATAACTGGTTTGATTTTCAAACCACTCATGCAAAGGTGTCCTCCTTGCCACTCCTATGTCACCAAGAGGAGTTTTTGTTGGCCTTCCCCTGCCTTTTCCAGCTACTGCAGTTGCTGCAGCATGTTCAACACCCCTTTCCCTTCCTCTTGCAGCTGTTGCAACATGTTTAACACCTCTTCCCCTTCCTCTTACAGCTGCTACAATATGTTCAACATGTTCAACACCCCTTCCCATTCCTCTTGCAGCTGCTGCAGCATGTTCAATACTTTTTCCCCTTCCTCTTGCACCTGCTACAACATGTTCAACACTTCTTCCCCTTTGTTTTGTAGTTGCTGCAACATGTTCAATATCCCTTCTCCTTCCTCTTATAGCTGCTGTAATATGTTCAACATGGTCAACATCCATTCCCCTTCCTCTTGTAGCTGCTGCAACATGTTCAACATGTTCAACACCCATTCTCCTTCCTTTTGTAGCTGTTGCAACATATTCAACATTTGCAGTCAGTGCAGCTTATCCAACCGGTGTAGTAGGTTTTGTCTTTCTAGGCCTTTCCCTAGGTCTAGGAGGTGCATCATAATTATCACTTTTTTTTCTTGGTCTTCCCCTAGGTCTAGGAGGTGCATCAGTAGTAGTAGGAGAAGTGTTTCTTGGCCTCCCCCTAGGTCTTGAAGTACTTGGTACATCACTTGGTCCAACATTAAGAATACTTGATCCAACAAAATCCTACAAAAATAGTTGAAGCAGTCACATATTCAAAAATAATTAAGCTACAAATAAATAATAGAAGTCATTTAAAGTTACACACCTTAAAAGGACAACCTCTTTTGTTGTGATTTTGTCCATGACAGGTGTTACAAGTAATGTAAACCCCTTTTCTTAATATCTTTCCACACTTTTTGGTCTCATAAAACTGTCTATTCCTTTTCTTCTTTGGCCTGCCAGGCATAGAAACAACAACTGGAGGCTCCACATGAGGATTTATTGACTCTGGCCACATGTTCATGCTGGTCACTGGTTGAATGTAGTGACAGTAAGTCTTGAGATAAGTCTCCTTACTGTAATATCTATCAACAAAATTAATTGGGTCCAATTTCTTGTAGAGTATGGCTACAATCCCATGTAGACATGGTATTTCCTTGAGCATCCAAGATTTATAACTGCATGTTTTATCCATCAAATCCACATTATGTATATATGGTCCATCTGATATTTTAAAACCTCTCTCTCCATTGAAGTCAATATTACATGTCATTGACTTCTCAGTATTTTTTTCTAACACTCTCAAAGCCATTGGAGATATTTCAATCACCCATGTTTCTGGAAAGTTTGGGAATTCACCTAGTCTAGTCATTACCTTCACCCTTATCTCTTCTAGCATAGTAATAATTATTTTATGCCTTGGTCCTAAGATCCAAGCACTAAAACTCTCAACCATGTTATTATCTATGCTATCACACTTGATGTCAGTTCTAAAGTATATTTTACACCAACTTTGTACCTTGTAATGAAGTAAATCTAGAACAATATCTTCACCACCTAGCATGACCAAATGGTTCAGATTTTTCTTCATTTCAGCTTCAAAGGTGCTTCTTGCACATTTTCAGAACTGGTTTCTTCTTTGAAGACTTCTCTATTTTTTTCCCCAATTGGCAAGGATATGTCTTGCACACATCCTATGCTCCACCTCTGGTAAAAGCTCCATCAATGTTGCTTTAAGACCCTGAAAATCAGATCATAGCAAATTACATATTCATAACTACACATAATATTCATTACACATAACTAAATGAAGATAAAAGTATACCTTTTGCATATCTGAAATGATTGTGTAATCTCTTCCATCTGTTAATCCCAAATCCTCTATAAAAAATTACGCAAACCATGTCCAAGTGTTCTTATTCTCATACTGTACTACAACCCAAGCAATAGGCAACATTTGATTATTGCCATCTTTAGCCACAATAACCAACAACTGTCCTTTGGTTACTCCCTTCGGAAAATATCCATCTAAACCAATACATCTTTTACAACCATCCAAAAAGCTTTTTTGCATGCATCAAAACAAATGTAGAAACTTTGAAAAACAAGCTTACCACTATCATCAGAATCATTAACTTTCACAACACAAGTGGTGCCCGAATTGGACCTCAACATTTCATCCCTATAGTCAAATATTCTTCCAAACTCTTTCACATGATTACCCATTAAATCTTGAAGTATTTTACCTCTAGCTCTCCTGGTATTACTCTTTCCAACATGTATACCCAACTCTTTTCTAATCAACTGTTGGAACTGAAATATTTTCATGTTTGGCTGCTCACTGATTCTATCTTTGAAATACTTGTGCAGGAATTTTGCATTACACATGGAATTTCTAGTGGTTTTGATACACCTATGCTTAGGATTGTAGGTTTTAATTTGAAAATCATTGGTAGACTTATTAATACTTGCATATAATAGCCAAGGATACCCTTCCCTACATCTAACCCTAACCTTTTTAGACTCATTAATATACTTCTCTAACTTAACACCTCTTTGAAATGCATATTTTGTAACATCTCTAAACTCATTCACATCCTCAAAAACCATACCCAATTGCCACGCAACCTATTTTGCAGAATCATCATACACTACCTTTCTACTATCTGTCCTTCCTAACCCATATTCTAAATCAGAGTCCACAATATATTCATCAAAACTAAAATACACAGGCTCATCCCTAGCAACTTTACCTCTTAAACTTTTATCAGCAATTTCTGTCTCCTCAAATCCCAGATCTGGACCAACTTCACCAACAGAAACTTATGTAGGGTCATTACGTATTCTTTCTCTTCCTCATCTAGTATTTCCTCCTTCCAGCCCTCAAGTTTATGTCCTCCTCATGCACATCACTTTCAAATTCAGCATTATCTTCAACAAATAGATCTTCATGGTCTGAATCTGAGCTGTTTTCAGTCGAGAAGTCAGAAACATCAGTATTTTCAGCCTCAGAAGTAGCTGCAACTTCACCACCAGCTGCAGCCTTACCACCCGTTGCAACAACACCAGCAGATGAGGCCTCACCAGGTACAGCCTCAGCAGTAGCTGCAGCTTCACCACCAACTGTAACAAAACCAACAGATGAGACCTTACCAGGTGCAGCCTCATTTTCAAGCTCAACATATGCTGCAGTAGTTGGTGCTTTATTAAAATGACCACCCTTAACCCCTTTTTCAACAACCTTATCCCCTTCATGGACCCCCTTGTCACCTTCTTTATTAAAAACAACAAAAGATTCCTCATTGGTAGTACTGTATTCCAGCAAATCAATGGGACCATCAACTTGATCAAGTTGATCAATCATGTGACAAACGCACACCTCAACAATATCCCCATTTTCAAAGGATTGTGAAAGTTCAAAAATATCCTCATCACATTGAAAAGATAACAGAAAGTTCTTTTTAGGTGGCCTTAGATAAAACGTGCACCTTGTTGTAGCATGTCCTAACTCTTTTAAAAAGCCAGTTAGCTCAAAATAAGATATTTTATCCACATCCACATAAAAAATATCTGTGACTTCATCACCTTCATAATCTGATTTTTTACTTTTACTATTCAAAACACCACCATGAAAATATCTCATGGTTATATATGTAAAATCACCCATTCCTGGAATTTAGTCACATTCAAAACGAGTTACAATTAAGAAAAATTTAAGTATTCAAACATGCAGTAATTAGTCACATAGGAAGAGTCAATTTAGATTACAAAAAAGCCCTAACTCATTGATAAAAATAAGAATGATTTAGAATAGCAAAAAATCCTAAATTTGAGAAATTATGAAACTACAGACTTGTTGAACAATAACCCTAAAGAAATTGTTATAAAGTTTCAATTTTTAAGATTAGAAAAGCTAACCTTCAAGACTTGTTCAACACCAAGACTCTCACAGCTCCCAATACGAAATCACACCTCGAGGAACACCCGAACAGTTGTTAACGTTGATCTTGCAAGTAATTTTTTTTAAAAGAGTAGTGTAAGTGAGAAATAAGGATTAAGAGTGAAAAAGATGATTGAAAAGGTAAGAGTGAAAGAGATGATTGAAAAGGTGAGCTGTTTGTTGAGTATAGAGAAGAGCAGAGAAGAAGAAAGGTTCATTTTTGTTTATTAATTAATTTAACTTTTATTACATTTGTGGATAAGTAGGAGTTAAAATAAAAATTAAATGGGATAATTATTATTTAAACGGGCGCGTGTATCCACCACTATTGGGTTGACTGAGTATGTGTAAAAGTTGACCGATATATGCCATTAAAATACAAAAAAAAAAATCTAGGGGGTAATTGAACCCCCGCAAAGTTCAGTATACTCCATTGAAAATTTGGTCAAAGTTCAGATATTTACGTGGGTATTATCTCATATAAATACAAGTGCGAACCTTAAATACAAATACAAATATAATTGTATCAATAAATACAAAAGTATAAATGGTGGTGTGACTATAAATACGATAAACAATTGTGGTATTTACGTTATCATCCATGATTTGTGCTCGACTAGTCATATTTTTTGAAAATACAAAAAATATAAAATAGGACAAAAAAAATAATAAAGAAAATAAGTACAATAAAGAAAATAAAAAAAATCAAAGAAGAAAAGAAAAGAAGAAAGAGAAATAGAAGTTAAAGATTAAAGAGAGAAAAAAAGAAAGAAATGAAAAAAATAAAAGTAGGAAAAAATAGAAAAAAAAAAGAAGAAAAAATGGAAAAAACACAAAAAATAAAAAGATATAAAAAAAGATAATGGTAGTGTTAGGTAAGAAAATATTCAGTTCAACGAAATAAGCGTGATTGAGATTTTTTTCTTTTTAAAAATATTGAATTTTATTTTTGGCGTGACTAAATAGGGATTATATTCATATTTTATATGAATACATACTATCTGTAAAACCGAATACAACGGCTATAAATGGTAATTATATAAAATGTGGCTAATGGAAGGTAGGTTTTATAGCAAAATTAATACTGCTATTTTTTAAAGATCGCACAATAATATTATTACGTGAAATATAATACTACACTAAAAACAACAAATATAAAAAATGAGAAAAATCAATATTAATATTTTACGTATATGTATATTTTTAAGAACTCAAATTAAAATTCGATTTTAAGCTATTAATTTTATTAAGACATTCTTACATTCTCGGTGTCCTTAGATTCTCGTTAAAACCTGTTTGTAGAACGAATCAAGTTAGAGGATTATTTTGAGTTTGAAAGTTGCAGCGGCGAGCTTCTGAACCTACCATATACTTTTATTAATTATTATACTAAAGATAAATATTCATTTTCACTTGTGTTAATTTTAAAAACAAGTTAGACCGAACAAAAAATTTAAATTAAATAAATTATATTTGATGTTTGAATAAAATTGAAGCTCATTTAATTTCTAGCAATTTGGATCGATCCGAAGTTGAGATGAAAATTGTGATGGATGATTATCGTAGAAGACCAGAACAATCATCACAAATGCAATTAAAATTGATTTTGATAGAAGAAGACATAAAAGAGAGTTTATTTTAATGTCGGCAAGACTGTCAATTATCGAAAAAAAAAATATAATGGATAATTAATATAACTTAAAATATTATTTTTGACAATACATGATCAAATATAAGCTACCTTAAGACAATTGGTTGGGTTGGGGGTTGTGGTTGGGGTTCTGGTTTGTGCAACACCAAGGGCGGGGCTGTGGTTGGGGCCTGGGGGTTTGGAGGTAGGGGCATTTGGTTTGTGCAATACCAAGAGCGATATAGATATTTTGCTTCTTTTCAATTTTCCAACAATGATTTAACGTCCTTATTAATATTTGGCCAAATTCCGTATGTTAAATAAATAAAGTAAGGTTAAATATTTTTAATCTAATTAATAATACATGAAACAAAACTGCAATATTGTTATTACTTTAACTAAAGGAAATCTTTGTTTATTTTTTTTAAATCTTTCTCAATGGTTAGAGTTTCAATAATCTTCGATTTCCTTTCTATCTTTCTCGATGATTACAGTTTCAAAATATATACGATATTGACATTACAATCTTATTTTAAGTTTTAAATTTGAATTTCATAGACAATTCTACTTAGAGCTAATTTTAGAAATATAGCTCAATTATTAGCCTTAAGATTTTGAAAAGTTGGATATTCAACAGCCTTCAACTGAGTGGCCGGTCATGGAGAGTACACGTATAAATCATCCAGCTTTTAATATAAAAAAAATATAATAATTCTTATTACATGCTTTTAGAAAAAAAAAAAAAAGTATCAGATAAAGATAATAATATACTACTCCTATTTAAAAATGGATTAAAAGCACAATAAGTTATCTCCAAGTTTAAAGTTCCAATAAAAAAAGAGCCTTCCGACGACGAGTTGTATTTTAGCGCATGATTTATGCAATGAATGAGGCAACTTAAAAACTAAGACAATAATATGTGACCTAAGAAGCTCATGAAATATGTTACGTCTACTTTTCCTTTAATTTTTTTTTTCGCTGGACTAGATGCTCATCACTAAAATAAAACCACCTCCTTCTGGAATCTTCGGTACATAGTTTTGCAATCATACGGTCAGATCTTATGATAATGTCATCTTATTATAATGAAATTTCACTCTAGTAACTTAAATTTTTTTAAAATTAATTTCTTATATTATATACTCTACTTCTCTATAATAACATGTTCAAATATTTTATAAAAAATATATTATTATGTATAAAATAAAATATAAAATATTTATAATCATCATCATTAATATCATGCACATACTAAATTTTAAGTATAAATATCTAATTTAAAAAATTATATTTAAATGATACATATCAATTATTTCATAATTTTATGAGAAAAAAGATATTGATATTTATCTTTTTTATATTCGTGTTCTTTCTAGTTTTGTATATTTTTGTTTATAATAGTAAAATAAAGTTTGAACGTCAAATATCAATAAACATATATAATAATACTTTTTTATAGTAATTATAAAATTTTTAGATAAATATTATCAGCGTAGAGAGGTATGTCTCTATAGTGGTGAATTCAATGTATCGTTAATGGATTCATTTAAAATTAACATTTTAATTTACAATTTATAATCTTTACTTTTTCTTAAGAGTTTATTATAATAAACATTATATACGAATCTCTAACTTTAAATACGTAATATGTTCAATTTGTGACGACGGAGTAGTAGACTATGTATGCAGTTAAACGCATCATGACAAACTTATCTCTAAAGGAAACGATTGAACACCATTAAGCCAACATTATTAGATCTCTTACAAGAAAAAGAAAAAAGATTTATTCTTAAATATTAATGTGCACACACAAGCCTTTTACATTTCCCTCTCTATAAATAAATACTCAAATCACTAAAGATTCCCTTCAAGACATCCAAAGTACCACATGTATATCATTCAATCATGTTATACACAAATCCACCAAAAAACTCAAAAGCTTTAGAAGACATGGTCAAACTTTATCACACTCATGAACTATCACCAAACCAATGTTCTTCCTTGTTAGTCCAATCAATTGATGCACCACTTCCTTTAGCATGGTCATTGGTTAGAAAATTTGAGAAGCCACAATGCTACAAGAATTTCATAGGCAGTTGCAAGTTGTTATCTGGTGAAGGTGGTGTTGGTAGCATAAGGGAACTGAACTTAGTTTCTGGATTTCCTGGGAAAAAAAGCATAGAAAGGTTGGATTTTCTTGATGATGATATGCATGTGTGTGTGTTTAGTGTTGTTGATGCTGACCATAGTTTCTTGAACTTTAAATCTACTACCACTTTGCATGAGGATAAAGATCAAGAGAAAGAAAAAGAAGTAGATGGAGTAAGGAACTATACAATTAATAAGACAATTGCTATTGAGTCTTATGTTGTTGATATTCCTGAAAATAGTTGTAAAGAAGATACTTGTGAGGTGACTGATAATATCTTGAGATGGAACCTTAGATCTTTAGCTTGGGTTGCTGAAAATGTTGGTACTACTCAAGTTTCTTCCTTGGACTTGAACAAAAAGGAAATTGCTTGTTAGGACCTTCTAGCTCTTGGGATTTTTTCAATCACATATTGATGTGTAAGTTATTTTATTCACCTAATGAATATAAATATTGGAATTCCAAGACATATATAGTAATAGTTGCATAGTATTTTTGTTGGTGAAAAGTAATACAAGTAGATATTTTGTGAAATTAATTAAAGTGTACATAAATTAACTCGGTTGATAAAAAAAAATCATAACATTAGTATTGGAATTGGACTAGGATAAAAGTTTTCTTGTTCTTCGGTGGACTCTTTTATTCTTGAGATAAAGTTGCTCTAATTTTCTTGCGTTAAAGAATTAAGTATTGTCATAAAGAAGCAATTATGGGAGAGTACTAGCTTTTGTTTTTTTGGGTAGGCGGAGAGTACTAGCTAGTAATACTCCCTTCGTTTTCATTTCATGTTAGTTGTAATTGTTCCTTTTTTTTTTTTTTTTATTCGTAGTTTTCGGGTATCGCTTTGTGAATCCGACTAGCTGTGTCCATCGCCCCGCTGTATCGCCCCGCTGTTTCAAGGCGGAGCTCTAACTAGTTTTACGGGCCCTGGATGTGCGACCGATTTTCAATGGCGCTAGTGGGACTCGAATTGGCGACTTGAAGAAATTTGTCCTCGGCCTTTACCAGCTCAACTTCTCAGTTGAGCCACCGCTCAGGTTAATTATTCCTTGTTGACTTAGCAGATTTATTTTAAAAAAATATTAATTAAAATTTATTTTATTAAATTAATTATATTTTAAAAATATAAATATAAATAAATATATTTTATTTAATTATTTACTCTTAAAAATAATATTGAAAGAATATAATATAATTTTCTTGATTTCATAAAAAAAAAAAAAAATTAACTAAAACTAACCGAAGGAGTACTATTTTTGAATAAATTTACCATGCTATCCTAGGAGACAATTTTTGTGACGTTTCACTTCAAAGAATGCAACAAGATAAATGACGACATACTTTAGTGACGTGTTCAAAGCATAAAGAGTTCTTCAGTATACTAAAGAGTACGTGGCAAACTGATAAGCTGCACACAAATAAGATCTTGTAGCTACGTGGCATAATTTGACTTTACAAGCAGGGACGGACCGATAATTATTTTTTTTCCTCCGACGTTAAACTTGAGATAAATTAAATATAATTATATAAAAATTAATATAAGATGTAAAAATACTCAGTAAATCAAGAAATAATTAGGTATTTTAATTTTCAAGCAGAATTTTAAGTTTTAGATATTAATATAGGTGTTTGAACCTTTTGAATACTCACGACTCATAAATCATAGACTCGCCACTATTTATGAGCGTCTCAAACTAATATCTATCGTGTTACGAGGTTATACAATGGTGATTCAGTGGCAGAGCCACATACATTTTATGGGTTCATTCGAACTTCTTTCGTTGAAAAATTATATTATTTTTATATGATCAAAAATATTTTTATATATATGTAGTAGATATTGAATCTCTTCAATTAATTCATATATTTATTTTAGTGAAAATTTTGGCTCTATCGCTGTGCTGATTAACCAATTGGTAAATAAGTAAGCATTTCTGCCTTTTCTTTTCCTTTTATCTTTTTTATGAATAAGGCAGGGAGTCTCGAAAAATAATCCACAATTCAAAAACATATAATTCACGTGAATTCTAGACAATGCATGTAGATGTGCCAAAGCATATGAATGTGTTACGTATAATTTGAAAATAGGCTTAAGTCATCGACAGATATTTAAAGTTGTTTCAAAAATTTATTTGAATTCCTCAATTAAGTAGAGACGGACCACATGTATAGGTTAGGGTGTACGTGCATTCGTTAACGTCGAAAAAAATTGTGTGCATATATATGTATATAATTTGAGAAATTGGGATATAGTTAATACTGCACCCAAAGATAAATGATAGTGCATCTTGATGGGCTGGTGGTTGCCTACACGTTCGTCCATGAGACCTGGGATCGACCCTTGGATCGCACAGCGCCCTAGTTACTGGGGATTCAAACCCTTGATCAGTTCATAAGGTAAACCCTCGGTCATTAAGCTACAATAACTAATTGTTCAAAAGTGTTAAAAGTAAACTTCATATTAGAAAGTAAAGTTATTAGCTTAAAATTTTTATTTGTTCTATATATTTATTTTTTCAGTATTGTTCATGTCTTTGGCGATCAATTGAATTAGATAATATCCCTTAATCGACACCAATTTTTTTTAGCGTCTTAAGATAATATTGGTGCTCCGTAATATTATCAAAAACAATAAGCGTAAAAAAGTTTCAAGGTCTATTGTGTTTAAGCACAAAGTACAAATAAACGTGAGACTTAACGAAAAAAACATAAAGATAGAAAAGATATAAATATATATCTAGTACAAGACTAATAATATAAGCATGAATGATAAATATATTCACAAAAAAATCTTTTTTGATAAAGTGAAATATCAATTGTTTAGTATTCGCTTCTTCAGAAAACCTTATTGACAAGAGAAAGTATGTATCAGAAATTAAAATCTAAGCTGCACATTAAGCGAGGTGAGCGCTCAACACATTTTGAGTCTTACTTCGAGGCTTATGTGTGTCTTTGACAACATTGGTGCACCCACAGACTTCAAATCCTGGGTTCGCCTCTGCAATTAAGCCTTTACCTATCAGCACCTCAAGTGCTAAAATTGATACCTATCAGGCACAAAATGTTGATTTGACAGTTACACTCTCCTTGGCGCGTGAATAGTAGAATAAATAATATTTTACTTTTTTTTAATTAAAAAAAATATATTTAAATTATTTTATTAATATAATTTTTAATTATTATAATTTCTTAATTTAAAAAAAAAACAAACACCCACCCCCCTTCATCGTCTTCTTCACACACACTCCCTTCATCGTCTTCTTCGCAATCCCCCACTCCCCATTCATCGTCTTTTTCACACACCCCATCATCTTCGTCTCCACATCTCCGTCGTCGTCGTTTTCAATCCCCCACCCTCTCCGTAGTCGTTACAACTTTCCCACCCCTTTAGTCATTTTCGAATGCATTTTTGGACGAGTTATGTTCAGCAACACCAACTCTTAAAGAAATCGGAAGCAAATAAACCACCTGATTAAGTCACCAACTGATATGATCTTCAAGTTATGTTTCTTTACAAACCACGTAAATTATCTCTATCATCGTTGTCTTCAACGCCCACAAAACTAACAACATTTAATAGTAAACTCAAACACAAATTCAACATTGTAGATAATTAATCTTATTAAAAAACAAGAATCTTGCAAATCTCGATCTGACTAGTCTTTGATCAAATGCACTACTATTCCTTCCAGTTACTAATGAAGAACGAAGCAAATTCTGATCTTTCTTCAAAGAAACCCCATTTTCAAGAGACCCCATTTACATTCAAAATATCTATACAGACCAACTCATACAAGTAAAGCAAAAGAAAAAGAAAATCAAAAACACAGTTAACCCACTTCACTAGTACTTTTTGCTTTATTTTAAGTAAAATATTTATTGTGATGTCAAAAAGAAGAATTAGGATAGTGTGGTTTGTTTTCTACCATTAAAGAAATTAAGAAGATGGTTGTGAGTTTAGTAGCTTTAAAGAATTTTTTTTTTTTAATCTTTTAAAGAACAAGCTTCACATTAATACAATATAAAAAAGATATTCACATATTAATTACTGTAAATTAAATTTAATAAATAAGTATGAATAAGGTGAACTGTGAAGACGTCAGAGGATGGGGTGTGTGAAGATGACGACTGGGTAGGTGGGGGTGCTTTTTTTCTTTTTTTTTTTTAATTTAAAAATTATTATTAAATAGATATTTAAATAGAAAAATGAACAAATCAGTAATTTCACCATATAATTATTATTTTTACCACGTCAGAAGTTGTATAGGCTTGTCAATGTCAGGGAGCGGAGGACTCATGACCTTGACCAAGTGAAGTGCATCAAAGGAGAGGATGGTTCAGTGTTGGTTGAGCATGCCCTCATTAGGGAGAGGTGACAGTCCTATTTTCATAATTTTTTGAACGACGGGGGACAAAGGTTTCGTATTGGGGGACTTAGAGAAATCTGAGGAGTGTCGCGATTTTGGTTATTGTAGGTGTATCATGGTTGAGGAGATCAAGAAAGCTATTCACAAGATGCGGCAGGGTAGGGTGACGGGGCCAGACAAGATTTCAGTAAATTTTTGGAAGAGCACTAGCGGGGCAGGTTTGGAGTTTGACAAAGTTGTTTAACATTGTTTTTAGGGCGGCGAAGATGCCTGAAGTGTGGAAGTGGAGTACGATGATTCCAGTGTATAAGAATAAGGAAGACATCAAGAGTTGCAACAACTATAGAAGTATTAAGTCGTTGAGTCATACTATGAAGGTTTGGGAAAGGGTCATAGAGTTGAGGATGAGAAGGATCGTGTAACACCCCGTACTTAATTACGTGCATTAGCCATTGTTATATGTGTTGGAGTATATGTATTGATCCTAAGTTAGGTATATATGAGTATTGATTATTTTGAGATGGTTTCAAGTGTATAGTTTGATTATATGTGTATAGGAATCGACCTTATTTATACCGTAATTTGCCCGTCGATGTTTTCATACGAAGGTTATTGAATAAGCTTTCCGACAATATAAAGATTTTCAAAAACAGATAAGTTTCGGATATAAGCGAGCACGTTCGAAACTATAAAACGGTGGTCGGGATGTGAACAGTAAAATTGCAGGAAAATTTCCAGTTTTTGGGTCAACTTTGAACGATCATAACTCCCTCAATATAATGAACTGGGCAAGCTACCACATATCAAAAGAAAGATCTTTGAGTATTCTTTCTAATGAAATTAGTTTCATCCAAATCCAACATCTGAGTAAGGAGTTATACTCGTTCTACTTCAGCCTCTCAAAACAGATTTTTGTGAACAGTAAATTAGCAGGAAAATACTGAGGCCCGCCAGTTTTTTGGGTCAACTTTGAACGATCATAACTCCCTCAATATAATGAACTGGGAGAGATACCATATATCAAAAGAAATCTCTTTGAGTCTTCTTTCCAATGCAATTGGTTTCATCCAAATTCAACAACTGCGTAAGGAGTTATACGCGTTTTACTTCAGCCTCTCAAAATAGATTTTTAGGGTCAACTTCAAACGATCATAACTCCTTGTACAGGACGAAATGGGTGTCCTAATTTATATGAAATGAAATAACTTTGAATTATCTTTACAATGATACCAATTTCACCCAAATCCGATATCGGAGCAAAGAGTTATGGTCTATCTACTTCAGCTTGTCAAAACAGTCCACCGGAGGACATATTTGACATTATTTAAATTTTAAGGGCACTTTGGTCATTTTCTATGGTATTATGGACGGGAATATATGTATATATACATGTATATGAGTTCAAAAACTCATATTCATCATCAATTATAGGAAAGAACAAACCATAGCCTAATTTTCAACTCTAATTATCTTGTGATTCAACCGTGGAAAGTCCAAATTGATTCCGTAGTTGTGTTCATCGTCTCAAGGGCTTCGAGAAGCACCCCTTATTTGTGCCAACAGGACTTCAAAACCCAAAGGGCCATTCTATGGTAAGGATGTAAATTATGTTGGTGTTATTTATATGGATATGTATATATATATATATATAAATATATACATGTGAGCATAAGAAGTATGTTATTTGATTGTTGTTGAAAGATGATTGGAAATGATGTTGGATCATTCTTGTGCATGGTTGGATTATGTTGAATTGTGAAGGGATGATGTGGTATTGATGATATGGTATTGAAATGATGATTATATATATATATACACATAAACCTATTGTTCAAGTTGGTTTTTGGAATGCCTTGCAAATATTGATTGTATGGAATTATGGAAGAGAATTGTGGTGTTGGGTTGCTAATACTAGATGCCAAATATTTCATTGTAGATAAGTGATTTGTAAAGGCGGGAAGTTGTGTTGAATTGGTATCCGAATCTACAACGAGGTATGTAAAGCATACTCTAACGATGTTCTTTGGCATGAAAACACCAATGTTCCATCAAGTAAGATTCCGAGGTTATCCAAACACATGTATTGTTCTACATTACCAATGAAGTTGTTTCCATTCTATAAAGTGTCAAAATGTTTCATTGATATACCAAGAGGCTCCTATTTCATTGTTGTGATATTGATGATTCTGAAACATACTGTTGATGTACCAATGAGTCCTTATTACATCGTTATTGTATAGAAGGTTTATTACTTGATTCCTATTGATGTATCATTGTTCCAAAGGTACTATATTGACATGAACACTAATGTAATAATCTCAAAAGCTTTTGAACTAAGTTATTGGAAAAATCTCTTATGTGTTACTTGATATAAGTGTGGGTGGTATCCCAGGGGCATAAGCCTAGCATGGGTCGATCCCAATTGATATGTACTGGGGGCAGCCTAATGGTCACAGTACGGTACAGTATTGATTATTGTTAGGTGGTTGGAGGTTCGGGAGGAGGAGGTAATGGCGAATAATAATTGTAAAGAATAAAATGAACGAATGTATACCGTTCCACAAATGTGTTTGTATTCAAGAACCCAATTCAGATTAATAATAATGTACATGATCCTAAAAGTGTTTATGAAGTGTGGTTCACTTCTATTATGATTTATTCACATGTGTATGATTTTCTTGATCCCCCATATCACATATGATTATTTACAGCTTTACATACTCAGTACATATTTCGTACTGACGTCCCTCACGGGGGACCTGCATTTCATGCTGCAGGATCAGGTACTTCAGCTCATTCACAGCATAGATAGGAGCCAGGTCATACACCTGTTGTTGGTGAGCTCCAGTTTGCTTCAGAGCTTTCCGAGTCGGTTTCTTATATTTTGTTATTGTACAGGAGTCATATGTGGGCGGGGGTTCGTCCCGACCCTAGTTATGTCATGTATATCCTAGAGGCTTTGTAGACATAAAGAAGGGTAAAGTCATGGAAGTTTATATAGTGATGTTATATTCGTATATGGGGTGGCCCCGACGGCCAAGTATTATATATATGTATATATATTTGTGCGTGTTGTGCTGATACAGGTAATTAGACCCTTTTATATGCAGCGAAGTGCTGCCCAAATTTTTGGTGACATGTAAGTGAAAGTACAGGTATTTGAACGGGTTCTCCCGGGCATTCTCGGCTTCGGGTGTCAGTCCGGCCCGATGGGATTTTGGGCCATGACAAAAGTGGTATCAGAGCGGTTCGTCCTAGTGAGTCTACAAAGCCGTGTCTACGTAAAGTCTTGTTTATCGGTGTGTTGTGCACCACATCTATAAACAGGAGGCTATGGACATTTAGGAATTGTTTCTTTTCTTCATGTCTTAGATCGTGCGATAGAGCTTATATTGTATATGAAGTCATAGTTGACCACTAAATCAGTTTGTTTCTCTTATTATAGTAATGATGCCGGTTACCAGAAGCAAGAATACCGGTAAGCAAGTAGATGTGGCTGCCGGAGAGGGGACTAGTAAGTCACCCACTATACCAGCTAATCAAAGTGAGGCTCCAGCTGAGCATGCATCAGAAACTTCCCCCAGTCCAGAAGAAATAAGGGGGAGGAGAACTATATCCCCAGAGCCACCTATTAATGTTGTTGATCAAGATCTTAGAAATGCAGTGCAACTTTTGACTCGTATAGTTGCTGGGCAAGTCCAAGGTCAAGCCATTCCTGTCGCGGGTTCTAGTAGTACTTATAGGGCGGCTAGTCTTCGGACGCAAGATTTTCTTAAGATGGATCCGCCTACTTTTACCGGATCCGATCTTAACGAAGATCCGCGGGACTTTATTGATCAAATCCAAAGGGCCCTAGAGGTGATGCATGTATCGGGCAAAGAGACAGTGGAGTTAGCCGCGTATAGATTCAAAGGTGAGGCTATATATTGGTATGAAGACTGGAAACGGTCGAGGGGCATTGATGCACCCCCAGCTACTTGGAAAGAGTTCAAAGAGGCATTTATTGATCATTATCTTCCATATGAGACTCGTCAGGCCCGTGCGGATTAGTTCTTAAATCTTCGGCAGGGTAATACAAGTGTGAGGGAGTATAGTCTTTGATTTAATTCCTTGTCCAGATATGCTCCTAATGTTGTAGCTACTATGGATGACAGAGTTCATCGGTATGTGAACGGATTGGATCCGTATTTGGTTAGGGATTGTACTATTGCTGCACTGAATAAAGATATGGATATAGCTAGTATCCAAGCATTTGCACAGAAAATGGAAGATCAGAGGCAGAGAAGAATAACGCAGGAATTTGAAAGCGGATCTTCTAAGAGGTCCAGATCTACAGGGCAGTTTATGGCTCCACAGGGAGGTTTTAGACCTCAATTTTCTGCTAAACCACCTAGGCCATTATTTTCTTATTCTGCAGCTAGTGCTCCACCACAGCATCAGGGGTTCAGAGGCAGTCAAATTGGGCAAAGAAGTGAGGGTCATAGTTCGCGATCAGTGGGTTATCATGGGCAAGGGAATATGATCCAACTGAGACATCCTCGAGAGCCATGCAATAAATGTGGAAGGAATCATATGGGCGCATGTCGAATGGGAACAAATGTTTGTTATTGGTGCGGTATGACGGGGCATATGATGAGAGAATGCCCACGAAGGGGCGCAGGTGGTGTAGCACGACCTTTGGGATCAGCTGTTGCATCATCGTCACCGGTATCTTATTCTGGTAGAGGCGCACGACCCGTGGGTCACGCTAGAAACGAAACAAGAGTTGCCAGTTCCAGCGGGACTCAGAATCGCACTTATGCTTTAGCGGATCGACAGAATCTAGAGGCTTCCCCAGATGTGGTTACGGGTACGTTGTCCATATTTTCATTTGATGTATATGCTCTAATTGATCCCGGTTCTACATTATCGTATGTTACTCCTTTGGTTGCTGGAAAGTTTAAAAGAACCCCCGAATTGTTAGATAAGCCGTTGGAAGTGTCTACCCCGGTTGGGGAAGCTATTATTGCTAGAAGGGTTTATAAAGATTGTGTAGTATCTGTGTGTGGTCGAGACACGATGGCCAATCTCGTGGAACTAGAAATGGTAGATTTTGATGTTATAATGGGTATGGATTGGTTGGCGTCTTGTTATGCCAAAATTGACTGTTGTACAAAAAAGATGTATTTACATTTTCCGAATGAAGCAGTTATTGAATGGCAAGGTAAGATTGGCGCACCAAAAGGTAGATTTACTTCTTATTTCAAAGCAAGAAAAATGATTTCCAAGGGATACCTATATCATTTAGTTAGAGTAAGGGATACAGAAGCGGAGCCACCAACTCTTCACGTTGTTCCGGTGGTAAATGAATTTCCTGATGTATTTCCTGAAGATCTTCTAGGTTTGCCTCCTGAACGAGAAGTAGAGTTTGGTATTGATGTAATTCCAGGCACCCAACCAATCTCCATTCCTCCATATAGAATGGCCCCAGCAGAATTGCGAGAATTGAAAGAGCAATTGAAAGATTTGCTTGAGAAGGGATTCATAAGGCCTAGTATGTCCCCCTGGGGAGCACCAGTGTTATTTGTGCGCAAAAAGGATGGCTCGCTGAGGATGTGTTTTGATTATCGGCAATTGAATAAGGTGACTATTAAGAATAAATATCCTCTCCCAAGAATTGATGATTTATTTGATCAGTTACAGGGCGCCAAGTGCTTTTCTAAGATTGATTTGAGGTCAGGTTACCACCAAGTGAGGGTCAAAGAAAAAAATATACCCAAAACAGCTTTCCGAACAAGGTATGGTCATTATGAGTTTCTAGTTATGTCATTTGGGCTAACAAATGCACCTGCAGCTTTTATGGATTTGATGAATAGGGTGTTTAAGCCATTCCTTGATGTATTTGTGATAGTTTTTATAGATGATATTCTAGTTTATTCTAGATCAGAAGAGGACCATGCCAATCACTTACGACAGACATTGCAGACTCTTCGTGATTGTAAGCTTTATGCAAAGTTCTCTAAATGTGAGTTTTGGTTAAAGTCGGTGGCATTTTTGGGTCATATTGTATCTAGTGAAGGGATAAAGGTTGATGCTCAAAAGATAGAAGCTGTGAAGAACTGGCCAAGGCCCACAACGCCGACGGAGATTCGTAGTTTTCTCGGGTTGGCCGGTTATTATAGGAGGTTTGTTAAAGACTTTTCTTCCATTTCAGCACCCTTAACCAAGCTAACGCATAAAGCATCCAAGTTCCAATGGAATGATACGTGTGAGGAGAGTTTCCAAGAATTGAAAAATAAGTTGACTTCTACACCTGTGTTGGTACTTCCAGAAGGTACAGAAGGGTATACAGTGTATTGTGATGCTTCTAGAATTGGTTTAGGATGTGTATTGATGCGGCATGGTAAAGTAGTAGCATATGCTTCTAGACAATTGCGGCCACATGAGAAAAATTATCCTACACACGATCTTGAGCTGGCAGCGGTTATCTTTGCTTTAAAAATATGGCGCCACTATTTATATGGGGTTCATGTTGATATATATACTGATCACAAGAGCTTACAATATATTTTTAGTCAGAAGGATCTAAATCTGAGGCAGCGAAGGTGGATGGAACTATTAAAAGATTATGATGTCGATATTTTGTATCATCCAGGGAAAGCGAATATAGTAGCTGATGCGTTAAGTCGTAAGGCTATGATGATGCCTATAGAAAGGCAAGGGATGGTTAAAGATCTTCACCAGTTAGCTAGTTTGGGAGTTCGCCTTCTTGAAACTCCGGACAAAGAGCTTATCGTACATAATGCTGCGGAATCTTCATTAGTAGCTGAAGTGAAAGAGAAGCAATATGCAGATCCTATTTTATTACAGCTTAAGGAGAACGTTCAGAGTGGTGCAACCAAGGCATTTGAGCTTACGCGAGAAGGAGTACTTTAGTGCCAAAACCGATTGTGTGTGCCGGATGTAGACGGGCTAAGAAAGAAGATTATGACAGAGGCATATTTTTCAAGGTATTCCATTCATCCAGGATCAACCAAAATGTATCAAGATTTGAAAGATATGTATTGGTGGAATGACATGAAAAGGAACATCGCAGAATTTGTAGTTGAATGTCCAAATTGCCAACGAGTTAAAGTGGAACATCAAAAGCCCGCAGGCTATATGCAATGCATAGATCTTCCAACTTGGATGTGGGACATGATCAACATGGATTTTGTTATAGGTTTGCCTCGTACAGCTCGGAAATTTGATTCTATATGGGTGATTGTGGATAGGCTTACTAAATCCGCACATTTCTTACCCATTAAGACCACTTACACAGTTGAAGAATATTCGAAGCTGTATGTTAAAGAAATAGTCCGATTACATGGAGTGCCAACTTCTATTATATCAGATCGGGGAACTCAATTTACTGCAAACTTTTGGAAGTCTTTCCAACGGAGTTTGGGAACACAAGTGAATCTGAGTACATCTTTTCACCCTCAGACGGATGGACAAGCAGAGCGCACCATTCAAACACTTGAAGATATGCTACGAGCATGTGTTATAGATTTTAAAGGCAACTGGGATGATCATTTACCTCTTATTGAGTTTGCCTACAATAATAGCTATCATTCAAGTATCAAAATGGCACCATATGAAGCTTTATATGGGAGGAAGTGTAGATCACCAATAGGATGGTTCGAAGCGGGTGAAACTCTTATGTTCGGACCGGATCTTGTGTATCAAGCCATAGAAAAAGTCAAGGTGATTCAGCAACGGTTGAAAACAGCCCAAAGTTGACACAAGTCATATGCGGATAGTAGAAGAAGAGGGCTAGAGTTTTCGTTAGGAGATTGGGTATTTTTGAAGGTATCGCCAATGAAAGGGGTGATGAGATTTGGCAAGAAAGAAAAGTTGAGTCCACGATATATAGGCCCGTATAGGATTATTCGAAGATGTGGGCAAGTTGCTTATGAATTAGAGCTACCCCAGGAACTCTCATCAGTGCATCCAGTATTTCATGTATCAATGCTTCGAAAGTGCATCGGAGATCCGTCCCTTATTACTTCTACTGAAGATGTGCAAGTAACAGAAGATCTTACCTACGAGGAGATGCCTGTTGCTATATTAGATTGTCAAGTTAAGAAGATGAGAAATAAAGAAGTAGCATCGGTGAAAGTACTTTGGAGAAATCAACAAAGGGAAGAGATTACATGGGAAGCGGAGGAAGCAATGAAATTGAAATACCCTTATTTGTTCAAAGATGAAAAAGAAGTGCAAGGAGTGGAACTGGGACACTAACAAGTAAATTTTTACATATGCATAACATCTATATGATGATGTGAATATCAATTATGAATTCGAACTTGTTTCGGCTAAATAACTACATTCACATTCGAGGACGAATGTCCTTAAGGGGGGAAGGATGTAACACCCCGTACTTAATTACGTGCATTAGCCATTGTTATATGTGTTGGAGTATATGTATTGATCCTAAGTTAGGTATATATGAGTATTGATTATTTTGAGATGGTTTCAAGTGTATAGTTTGATTATATGTGTATAGGAATCGACCTTATTTATACCGTAATTTGCCCGTCGATGTTTTCATACGAAGGTTATTGAATAAGCTTTCCGACGATATAAAGATTTTCAAAAACGGATAAGTTTCGGATATAAGCGAGCACGTTCGAAACTATAAAACGGTAGCCGGGATGTGAACAGTAAAATTGCAGGAAAATTTCCAGTTTTTGGGTCAACTTTGAACGATCATAACTCCCTCAATATAATGAACTGGGCAAGCTACCACATATCAAAAGAAATATCTTTGAGTATTCTTTCTAATGAAATTAGTTTCATCCAAATCCAACATCTGAGTAAGGAGTTATACTCGTTCTACTTCAGCCTCTCAAAACAGATTTTTGTGAACAGTAAATTAGCAGAAAAATACTGAGGCCTGCCAGTTTTTTGGGTCAACTTTGAACGATCATAACTCCCTCAATATAATGAACTGGGTGATCTACCATATATCAAAAGAAAGATCTTTGAGTCTTCTTTCCAATGCAATTGGTTTCATCCAAATTCAACATCTGCGTAAGGTTATACGCGTTTTACTTCAGCCTCTCAAAATAGATTTTTAGGGTCAACTTCAAACGATCATAACTCCTTGTACAGGACGAACTGGGTGTCCTAATTTATATGAAATGAAATAACTTTGAATTATCTTTACAATGATACCAATTTCACCCAAATCCGATATCGGAGCAAAGAGTTATGGTCTATCTACTTCAGCTTGTCAAAACAGTCCACCGGAGGACATATTTGACATTATTTAAATTTTAAGGGCACTTTGGTCATTTTCTATGGTATTATGGACGGGAATATGTGTATATATACATGTATATGAGTTCAAAAACTCATATTCATCATCAATTATAGGAAAGAACAAACCCTAGCCTAATTTTCAACTCTAATTATCTTGTGATTCAATCATGGAAAGTCCAAATTGATTCCGTAGTTGTGTTCATCGTCTCAAGGGCTTCGAGAAGCACCCCTTATTTGTGCCAACAGGACTTCAAAACCCAAAGGGCCATTCTATGGTAAGGATGTAAATTATGTTGGTGTTATTTATATGGATATGTATATATATATATATATGCATGTGAGCATAAGAAGTATGTTATTTGATTGTTGTTGAAAGATGATTGGAAATGATGTTGGATCATTCTTGTGCATGGTTGGATTATGTTGAATTGTGAAGGGATGATGTGGTATTGATGATATGGTATTGAAATGATGATTATATATATATATACACATAAACCTATTGTTCAAGTTGGTTTTTGGAATGCCTTGCAAATATTGATTGTATGGAATTATGGAAGAGAATTGTGGTGTTGGGTTGCTAATACTAGATGCCAAATATTTCATTGTAGATAAGTGATTTGTAAAGGCGAAAAGTTGTGTTGAATTGGTATCCGAATCTACAACGAGGTATGTAAAGCATACTCTAACGATGTTCTTTGGCATGAAAACACCAATGTTCCATCAAGTAAGATTCCGAGGTTATCCAAACACATGTATTGTTCTACATTACCAATGAAGTTGTTTCCATTCTATAAAGTGTCAAAATGTTTCATTGATATACCAAGAGGCTCCTATTTCATTGTTGTGATATTGATGATTCTGAAACATACTGTTGATGTACCAATGAGTCCTTATTACATCGTTATTGTATAGAAGGTCTATTACTTGATTCCTATTGATGTATCATTGTTCCAAAGGTACTATATTGGCATGAACACTAATGTAATAATCTCAAAAGCTTTTGAACTAAGTTATTGGAAAAATCTCTTATGTGTTACTTGATATAAGTGTGGGTGGTATCCCAGGGGCATAAGCCTAGCATGGGTCGATCCCAATTGATATGTACTGGGGGCAGCCTAATGGTCACAGTACGGTACAGTATTGATTATTGTTAGGTGGTTGGAGGTTCGGGAGGAGGAGGTAATGGCGAATAATAATTGTAAAGAATAAAATGAACGAATGTATACTGTTCCACAAATGTGTTTGTATTCAAGAACCCAATTCAGATTAATAATAATGTACATGATCCTAAAAGTGTTTATGAAGTGTGGTTCACTTCTATTATGATTTATTCACATGTGTATGATTTTCTTGATCCCCCATATCACATATGATTATTTACAGCTTTACATACTCAGTACATATTTCGTACTGACGTCCCTCACGGGGGACCTGCATTTCATGCTGCAGGATCAGGTACTTCAGCTCATTCACAGCATAGATAGGAGCCAGGTCATACAGCTGTTGTTGGTGAGCTCCAGTTTGCTTCGGAGCTTTCCGAGTCGGTTTCTTATATTTTGTTATTGTACAGGAGTCATGTGTGGGCGGGGGGTCGTCCCGACCCTAGTTATGTCATGTATATCCTAGAGGCTTTGTAGACATAAAGAAGGGTAAAGTCATGGAAGTTTATATAGTGATGTTATATTCGTATATGGGGTGGCCCCGACGACCAAGTATTATATATATGTATATATATTTGTGCGTGTTGTGCTGATACAGGTAATTAGACCCTTTTATATGCAGCGAAGTGCTGCCCAAATTTTTGGTGACATGTAAGTGAAAGTACAGGTATTTGAACGGGTTCTCCCGGGCCTTCTCGGCTTCGGGTGCCAGTCCGGCCCGATGGGATTTTGGGTCGTGACAGATCGTGACGATCTCTGAGAATCAGTTCGATTTCATGCCAGGTCGCTCGACCACTAAGGCCATTCACCTTGTGAGGAGATTAGTGGAGCAGTTTTGGGAGAGAAATAAGGACTTGCACATGGTGTTTATTGATCTTGAGAAGGCATATGACAGAGTTCCTAAGGAGATTATGTGGAGGTGCTTGGAGGCTAGAAGGATGCCTGTGGCGTACACTAGGTCGATTCAGGATATGTATAATGGTGCAAAGACTCGTATAAGGATGGTAGGTAGAGATTCGGAGCACTTCCCAATTTTAATAGGGTTGCACCAGAGATCGACTCTTAGCTCATTTTATTTGCCTTGGTGATGGATATTTTGACGCAACATATTCAAGGAGAGGTGCCTTGGTGTATATTATTTGCAGATGATGTGGTACTGATTGACGAGACTCGAGGTAAAGTTAATGATAAGTTAGAGATTTGGAGACAGCCGCTTGAGTCTAAAGGATTTCGGTTAAGTAGAACCAAGATGAAGTACTTGTACTGTAAGTTCAGTGATGCGTCGCAGGAGTGGTTGTGAGACTGAACTCTCAGGCCATTCAGAAAAGGTAGAGTTTCAAGTATGTGGGGTCTATGATTCAGGGCAATGGTGAGATTGACGAGGATGTCACGCATCATATTGGGGCAGGGTGGTTGAAATGGAGGCTCGCTTCGGGAGTTCTATTTGATAAGAAGGTGCCCCCAAAGCTTAAAGGTAAGTTTTACAGAGTGGTAGTCCGACCGGCTATGTTGTATGAAACGGAGTGTTGGCCAGTTAAGAACTCCCACACCCAAAAGTTGAAGGTGGCGAAGATATGAATGTTGCGATGGATGTGTGGACATACCAAAAAAGATAGGGTGAGGAATGAGATTATTCGGGAGAAGGTGAGAGTTATCTCGGTGGAGGACAAGATGCGAGAAGTGAGGTTACGTTAGTTCGGGCACATGATGAGGAGAAGCTCTGATGCTCTAGTTCAAATGTGCGAGATACTGGCTATGGATGATTTTAGACGGGAGAGAGGTAGACCGAAGAAATATTGGAGGGAGATGATTAGACATGATATGAAACAATTACAGCTTAAGGAGTACATGACCCTTGATAGGAAGGTGTGAAGGATGCGGAGTATGGTAGAGAGTTAGGGGGTGGGAGTGCGTCGGTAATAGTAAGGGAGCGTTCTTTTGTGTCTGGAGTTTCTTGTTCGTAGTATTGTTGTAGTATTATCGTGTGGCTATTTTGCATATCGTACTAGTTTATACGCACTTATCTTGTATGTTTGGTATACTGTTATCGGTCCTAAGCGAGGGGTCTATCGAAAATAGTCTCTCTACTTTACCTGAGGTAGTGGTATGGGCTGCATACACTCTACCCTCCCCAGACCGTGAATACACTGGGTATATTGTTGTTGGTTAGTTTTGTCATGTCAGGCGAGTGTGTCACACACACTCTATACTTGTTGTTGATTAGGCAAAAAGGCCTGATTGAATCAAATTCGGGTGGGTTGGGGTATGATAGTTACAAGTTTAGTTGAGGGATTTAAGTAAATTTTCGAAACAACTTTAAGTATTTGTCGATGACTTAAGCCTTTGAAAATTACTACCTCTTGAAACATAATTAAATATTCTTCGAGATTGAAGTTTAAAATTTCGAAATTTTTCATGGCGATGCATTTTCCCTAAAGAATCAGTTAAGCGGTATGAATTTTCGATCAGTTCTCTTTCGCCTTCTCCTCAAATTAATAGCCTACTAATCTTTTTATACTACTTGGATGGGTAATTATGATTTAAAAATCTTGTCTTTTCTATGTGAGAAGGAACTTCATCTCCATTTTTTACATATTAATTTATTTTTGTTTACAAAATAAAAGAAAATTCAAAAGAAATACTATGTTTTATCGGTTTTAGTGTAATCTATGTTTTGGGTATGTTGTTGTAGTCTAATCTAAGTTAAAAAAAAAATAATAAATAAATGCTAAGTACTTAATATTTTTATTTTTCTATTTTAATTTAGTATAAGTTATATTTTCTTCATTATTATTGTTGTTATTTTATTACTAATATATATGAGTGAACCAGAGTAGCTTCCGGTCGTCCTGGGTGTTTGAGCTGCTTCAAGCGTAATGCGTAATTTTACTATATCATCCTTAATTAATTATTATAACTCGTTTAAGTATAAAAAGTTAATAAATTTAATAAAAAAATAAAATAGACATTTCTGACATGTCTGTTTCATCTGCTTCAATCGTAATTTTACTATATTATCCCTAATTAATTTTTATAAGTTATCTAAGTATTAAAAAGTTAAAAATATATCATAAAAAATAATAAAATAGACATAAAATGATAAATTAACGCTTAATATTTTAATCATCTTAACGCATTATATGAGGTCACTTACATTTTTTACATGAGTATTTCTTATAGTAATTTTGTTATACCACTTCTAATTAGTTATTATAAGTCATTTAAGACATGTCTGCTTCGTTGGTTTGATCGTGATTTTATTATATCACCTGTAATTAATTATTATGGTCATCAAAGCGTTAACAAATTAATAATATTTCATAAAAAAGGTAAAATAGACATAAAATAATATGCAACATAAAAATTTTGATTGACTATCATAATTATATTAGTGTCATATAAATTGAAATGAGTCAGAGAAAAACATAAAGTAACATATATTATTTGGAAATGAGATAAACAATATTATAAATCACAATAATTAAGAAATTAATAGATATATCTATATCTATAATTTATAATATATTAAAAGTGTAAAGCCTCTTAGAAAAATGATTTGAACTTTTTGTCACTCGTTAAAAGAGACCCTCCTATGATCGTTTCACTATTTAATTTAATTATTATATTAATTAGACTCTTAAAATATATAGACTCCTAAAATATATGGAAGGAGAATCCATTAATATTTTTTCTTTGTACTGATCTACTAAAAAAAATGCTCCTAAAGACTCTATTAAGGGAATACTTCTATATAGCCAATAAGATTCTATTAAGAGTTCTACAAGCAGGTTGTGATTTCATTATTTCTTAGTCTTTCGTTAAAAATTAAAGAGATTTAGTCTACATATTCATTTCTTAATTATTCTTTCATAATTAAAAATTAGATCAAAATTACTACAAATAATAACTTCTTGTTATTTAACATATTTAAAAGTTACTACAAACTTTTCATTGTCAATAGACCCTCAATAATCCCTCCTTCATAATTTTTTTCTTAATTACACATCACTGTTTTTATCAACATAATAAAATTCAACGTGTGTATGTATATATATATATATATATATCTTTTTTATTTTCATTCAAGTCATTTTTAGAATCAAAATTTTCGTTTAGACAAGAATTATTTTCATTAAAATTGAAGCTTTATGATCACTATTGTATTGTTTTGTTGTAGTTTACAGGTCATGAATGAATGTCAGTTGACTTTGAGGGATTTTTTATATAAATGTTAAGTTTAATTATATTATTTTGATATCTTTATTATCGTATTGTTTTATTTTAATTTACAGGTGGTAATGAATGTCGATTAGCTTTGAGGAAATTTTTTTAGGTAAAGATTAGGTTTAATTGTATTGTCTTAATATCTCTATTAATTTATTATTTTGTGATAGTTTACAAGTTGTAGATGAATATCGTTCGATTTTGAGAATTTTTTGTGTGTAAAGTTTAAATTTAATTGTATTATTTGATATCTCTTTTATCGTATTGTTTTGTTGTAACTTGCAGGTGGTTGATAAATGTCGGTTGACTTTGAAAAATTTCTTTAGGTAGGGATTAAGTTTAATTGTATTGCTTTGATATTTCTGATTTGAGATTTTTGTGTGTGTGAAGATTATGTATAGTTATATCATTTTGATATCTCTATTATCATATTATTTTGTTATAATTAACAGGTGGTAGATGAGTGCCAGACGTTTTTAGAAATTTTTAGTGTAAAAATTAGATTTAATTATATCATTTGATGTCTCTATTATCGTATTGTTTTATTGCAGTTTACAAGTGGTAGATGAATGTCAATCAATTTTGAGAATTATTTTCGGTAAATGTTAGGTTTAATTAAATAAATTCTCTATTCAAAATATGTTGAATTTAATTATTGTATTCATCTTTATTATTTAAATAAATTTTCTATTTAGAATAACGTTTGAATTCATTAAAGTTAGGTGCACGCGCGAGACGCGTACACCTAAACTAGTATATATATGTGTGTGTATATGTATATATGTATGTGCGTGTGTGTATATATATATATATATATATATATAAATTGATTGACTATCAAAATTTTATTTGTGCCATATAAGCTGAGACGTAGAGTGTATTTATATCTTGTTAAAAAATAATGTTAAAAAATTATAAATCACATAATTAACAATTTAAAAATTTAAAAGATATAAATATTTGACAGCTCTCAAAATTATATTAGTATCACTTAAATTGGAATAAAGAAAAAGTATTATGAATTACAATAATTAAAACTTAATTATTTTAATAAGTGATTATCTAAATTCTATTTGTATCACATAAATTGAGATTAAAAAATAATATATATTAGGTCCATTAAAAATAATAAATTAACTCTTGATGTTTTAAATTAACTTGACATCTTAGATCAGGCCCACTTCATTTATTTTTTCACGAATGTTTTTAATAGTAGTTTTGTTCTATCACTTATAATTAGTTATTATAATTCATTTAAGACATGTTTGTTTCGTTGATTCAATAATGATTTTATTATTTAAAAAAAAAATACTTTAAAATATCATATCTCACAATAATTAACAACCTATTTTTTTTTTTTTAAAGATATAATATATTTGGTTGATTCTAGAAATCATATCAGTGTCACTTAAATTGGAAAGGAAAAAAGGTATTTTAAATCTCAATAGTTAAAAACTTAAATTATTTTAAAAATATAATTGACTATCGATGCCACAAAATTTGAATAAAGAGAGTAACATGTATTATTTAAAAATTACATAAAAATATTATAAATTATGAAAGTTAACAACTTAAAATATCTAAAGCATATTAAAATATGATTGATTATCTAAATTTTATTTATTTATTTTATATATATATATATATATATATATATATATATATATGAAATTATTTTTTAGTTGAATATTCTGCCCAAAAATTAATTTTCAATTTGATAAAAAATTAAATAGAATAGGCTAAACCTATCTAATTGGAGTTATTTTTTTTAATAACCGCAAAAATAACCTAATTCTATCCAACTAGAGCCAACCTGCTTTGACCCGAACCGAGGCCCATTCTCTTTCTAAAAATTACTTATAAACACAAAGTAACTTTACCTTATTACATAAGATCCCATATTAGGAAAGAAATTACAAAAATTTCAAAGTAATTACTTAAATCACTTGAATTTACTCTTTCTCTCTCATCCCCTCATACATATCAAAATATCGTTTTTTGCTTCTTTTTTTTGTGCATCAATTTTTGCTCCATATTTGTGCTCCTTTATTTATGCTTACAATCAAGTTAATATGATTTGAGGAATTTCAGATGTTTAGTTATAAACCACTAACTGAACAAAGTTCACCTTCTTCATTCAATTTTAAGGGTTTTTTTTCAACTTTACCAAATCAAATTTATATTTGAAATTTTCTTTGTTTCGTGTATGTACTTATCAAAGTATTCGATTTTGTAATTCAATAACATTGTGAGAGTTGAAAAATTGAATTTTAGGGTGTGTTTGGTATGAAAGAAAATTGAATTTTCACGATTTTCAGCAATAACATTGAAAATTGAATCAAGAAGATAATGAATCCTACCATGTCAAGAAGATCCCCAAGGCGATCACCAAAGGTAACCTCCACTACAGTTGATTCTAGATTCGAATCCAAATCTATTATGACTTTGGGCGTTGGGATAGTCTCTTGGGAACTTCCATCCTGATTCCCAAGTCCCATGAATCAAAAACAAATATTCAAACAATAAAAACAAGGGGAACAAGTTATTTCATTAAGTTAAGGTAGTATACTTTAGATACCTCAACAGCTGCAGTTGAGGATGTGAAATTGTTGTATGGGGTTGCCTTTTATTTATTTTGACAATATAATTCTATGTATAAGATTTCATTATACTTGTATTAATACTATATTTTTAATTGTATAAGGTTAACACATACATGTGAAACTGTTGTATCAGGTTGCATTTTTATTTTTTATTTTTTTGCTTCTATGTATGAGATTTCATTATACATTGGTGTCACGCCCCGAAGCCTATAGACAGAGCGGACAAGAACTGTATAAATATGTGCTATACAACTGACAGATATTCTAAGCAGAAAAGTCATTATCCTTAAACAATTATGAGGGTCTATGTGAATGCACAATTCTGGTTCATTAAACCCAACAGATATAGACAAGTGAAACAATGACCACACATGACAACTTAACACTATCTACGAAGCCTTCAGAGAAATAGTAACTATATCGGGGAAGATGGTCGGGGTAGGGCCCCAACATACCCAAACTATAACCGAAAACATAATGAAATAGTGCTAGACATTTATTAACTCTAGGTAAGAGAGGATCTCACTGACTGCTTTGCTGAGTACAGACAAATGCCTAGTATAAACGTCTGCTTAATGATATATCTGATCCTGTATTTACAGAAGTGAAGTGCCCCCAAACGTAGGGACGTTAGTACATATAAAATATGTACTAGTATGTAAAGCAGACAGAATAACAATTAAACGTGTAAGAATGCTCAATGAATCAAACAACAAAATGAGCAACTGTGGATGACTGAACACTAGAACCTCTTATATGAAACTATAACTTACGAAAGAATGGGTGAAAAATATACCATATAATGTTGTTACCTATGTATTTACCTTATTACTTGTCATATAACCGCTTATGAATACATTATCGTTATTAAGAGCCTAGTAATTTGCCTAAGTGATGTCCTGCAGCCACTTTTAATAAAAATAATTATATGATGGCCCACCAAGGGCATTCTATGTCAAGTGTACCATATGTATTCCCCGGATACTTCTGACTATAATTTTATACGTATAACTGTAATCGTGATCTGATACAGAGTACGCCCCTCCTTGAAGCTCACTATAAGGGTCTGCCTGCAGGCCATATGTGCCATTTATTGGCTCGAGTCAGGGGCACCCCCAGCTGACTCCAAATGCAAATGATGCCACAAGGGCAGGTACGCCACAATGTTTGGGCTCACTGTAGTGGTCTGGTCTCGATCCTGTGTACAGAATCATGTCGAGTGATATGCCAAGCCAAATCTATATACCCTCCCGTCGATAACTTTTATCAAATAGTGTCATATAGGTCTATGGAAGTATATATTATGACAAATATTGTTTACTTATTCAAGTAGTGCTTTTCATATGCAGCTGACTTTTTTGATAGTGTCGATCTATTAAAATGCTTGTACTTTATATCATCACATGACTATATCGTTGTGTGATCTAATTTAGTGCAACTATAATATGGTCATTTATTCTAATTTATAGCATATGACGATATACTAGATGACTTCTAAGAATTTCTAATGAAGACGAACCAACTCTATAGATACTTGACTTGACAGGAGTAATATGAACATTTGTCACTTCAACAAATAGACGCATGAGACATGAAGATGCGTAATTTCAAATGAAAAGGAAACGTAGTCATATGTTAGGCATATAGAAACTGAGGGCTCTATTCACATATATAGAGTAGACTATATCAGCTATTTTAGGAGAAACAAACAATAGTAGGTCGTGCCTTAAAGGCGAGGGAGGTTTTAGCTTTACATACCTTAATTCTGAATTCCACAAGATACAATGGGCTGTCCCTTTATCTCACAGTAAGAAATCCCGAGGACTTCGTAGATGAAGTAGATTTGCGGTTCCAAACGATCCGAAGATTCAATCTACATAGCCATAATTTATTCACCTCATACTCGACTATGAAATTAAACGATTAGATCACTATGACATTTTATCGAATATCTAGCGGACATAAAGCTCCTCAACCTTCAACAATGGTGCTTAAACAATCAATAACTCCTATCCTTAATGAAGAAGACTCTACAAATATACATATACATAGAACGACTTACTTCACTGTCGATGAATTAACAGTTCATCTAATATATAATTCCATTAATTCTATCCAATTTCAATTTTTTCTTTTGTTCAAAAACACTAACCAATCTAACCCACTTCAAGATATAGTATAAAAATTCAAATGAAATATTCCCAAATACTTATCTATAGCCATATTAAAAAATAAGATAAGAAATTTACTTCTTGGAGTTCAAAGTTCAACTATAGATACTATAAATTAATTATTGAAATTCTTTGAGCTTGCCATAAAATCCCTTAGCTTCCGATCCATAGGACGTAGGTATCCCTCCACCGCTTATAATTCTTTCTTGATAAGTTGGATTAGTTCTCTTGTCGAAAGGTGAGAAAAAGAAGAAGCAAAGAAACACAGGAGTATCGTTACTCTTGTTTTCTGAAAAAATTCCAGTGAGTACTAAGAATTACTCTCCTCCCTTTTCACTAAATACTAATTAGGAAAATAATTAAAAGGTGCCCCTCTCTCATTTCCCCAATATTAACAACAAACATATAAAAAGAAAATATATAGAGGGATCACTTATTATTTTATTTCAATAGGCATCAAATTGAGATAAGTAACTATACTTACACTACTCTTCATAACTTAATGTTATACTCTTCTACAATATTAACTTAGATTTTTTTTTCATTTTTCGAGACGCTACAATAAACTATATGTACCACCATTCTCTATAGACTAGAAGTTGTACTTATTCAAAATATCAAAATAAATTCAAATTTTTCCTAAGGTGTTACAATTGGTTCAGATTACGTACTGATTTGTATGAGGTTCACACATATATGTGAAACTATTATATCAGGTTGTATTTTTTTTATTTTGGCTTTATACTTCTATGTATAAGAATTCATTATACATTTGTTCGAATTATGTACTAATTTGTATAAGTTGTACACATACATATGAAACTATATAAGATTATATTAAGACAAGCTTGATCAGTGCACTCAACTTCTCAATCAACATCCATTTGATGTTGACTATGTGCAAAACATACCTCAGCAAACATCTGCTAGTCTGTAAGTGCTCATGTTTTTTTTTTTAGTTTATAAGATGTATAAACATGTAATAATTTTTTTAACGGCTTGTTAAATAATACCATCACTTTTGTATTGTTGATAAAGAATTTCGGACTCCCAAATATTCGAATGACGCAATAATGTTGATTTTTTTGGAGAAGTGAAGAAAGCAAATGTCGACCTTTTTTCTTACCAGATCGTATTGCAACCCAAAAAAAATTAATTGCGATGTTTAAGATATTTTTTGAATTTGAATTTCAGTTACTATATTTAATCATACACCACATAATGATATGTAATTAATAACGTTAATTAAGGAAGAGAAAGAAAATATCTTATTTGTCTTTTCATAAATATAAGCTAATCAGTTTTTTCTTATACAATCCAACAATGTATGAGATTCCATCAAATGTACAAGTATATTACCAAAATCGGGAGAGAAAAAGTCGGTCGGAATTTTAAGTAAATACTTTCATTAGGAAAGGAGTTATGTTATTTAACCCTCAATTTTTTCATCAGCCCAATAACACCACCAGCAAACCCAGACTAACAACCCATGACCCGGCCCACCTTATAACTCCCTTCTCTAATCCGATTCAACGCCCAACATCAGTCATCAGCAGCAGTGATACACCGATCAAACAACAACACAGCAACTTGAGCCAAAACAACAACAAATATCAACAACAACAAAGCAACTTTATCTCTGTGTGTTGTGTAATTATCGGAAGAGTTCGTGGGTGCTGACAAATTTTCTGCCAGAGAAATAGACACCAGGTAATAGTCCATTTTTGAGGATTTACCCTTCTTCAAGATCCTCTTTTTCATCTACAAACACTTTGATTTTACAAAATACCTCAGGGTTTATTGTTCTTTTTATTGGTTATTTCGTGAGATCTTTGATTTTTCTTAAGTAGTATTTTGGTGTTTTTGAGGATTCAAAGGTACCCTACTTACTTGTTTTATTGATTTTTGTGTAAAAATTGGATATTGGTTGAAGTTTTTGAGGATTTAAGGGAACCCAATTTGCTTGTTTTCTTGATTTATGGGTTAGTTGTTTATAAAATTTGAATCTTGATTGAAGTTTGAGTTAGTGTAGGTTGCAATCTTGAGATACCCTTTTGGTGTTGGAGGTTAATTGAGTGAAAATTTGGTGTTTTAGCTGTGAAATTTGAGATTTTGTTGTGTTGATTGGTGGGGAAAGGTAAGATTTTGAGACCCTTTTTGTTTTAGCTGAAAAGTTGGATCTAGTTTGAGTAGTGTAAAGTTGCAATCTTGAAAGACCGTTTTGAGGTTGGAGGTTAATAGAGTTGAAATTGGTGATTTAGCTGTGAAAGTTGAGATTTCGTTGTTGATTGATTTTTAGACCCTTTTAGTTTGAGGTGAAAATCGGATCTTTACCTGTGAGAATTGAAGCTTTTTGTTGTGTTAGTTTGGTGGGGAAGTTGAGATCTTGAGACCCTTTTGGCTGAAGGTTTTGAGGTTCTTGGGTTTTGAAGATCTGGTTCAATGGGTAATTGTTGTGCAGTGCGGAAAACATCTGACACAGAGGAGAAGAAAAGGGGGAAAAATAAGCCAAAGCCATTTTCTGTTGACTATGTTCATGGAAATGGACACAAGTCCTATGTGTTGGATAATCCGACTGGCGGTGATATCGAGGCGACGTATGAGCTAGGGCGTGAGCTTGGGAGAGGTGAATTTGGCGTCACATATTTGTATACTGTTCAAAGCAAATGGAGGTGTGTATGCTTGTAAATCGAAATCCAAGAAGAAACTTAGGACTCGAGTGGATATCGAGGATGTAAGGAGAGAAGTTGAGATCATGAAGCATTTGCCTAAGCATCCTAATATTGCCACCTTAAAGGGTACTTATGAGGATGACAATGCAGTCCATATATCATGGAGCTGTGTGAGGGTGGTGAGCTATTTGATAGGATTGTTGCAAGGGGACATTATATTAATAGGGCAGCAGCAACTGCGACTCGCACTATTGTTGATGTGATTCAGGATGATCAGGAAGGAGGGTGAGCGTGAAGGCCAGTAACCGAAGAGTATCGGATTTGCTTCTATAGGAGGCTAGAACATTGGATTTAGTTTTTTTTAAGGTAAATAAGATGAATATAACTATCTTGTAAAACTTGACTCTAATATGTTTTATATATTTATGTTCTGCAAGTAAAAATTCTAATGAGCATCAATCTAGCTTACCATACACACTCTAAAACATCCTTGATGTTGGGCCCGTGCTACACGGGTAGGGATGGCAATGGTGTGGTGCAGTGCAGGTTTTTTCTAAACCCGCAAATTTTAAAACCGCACCGCACCGCATCACCTTTAAACCCGCATAAACCCGCCCCACATTCATACCCGTGCATAACCGCACCGCACCGCCCATGCATGTTTTTATTTTTTTCCTTTTTTTTGAAAAATTTGTAACTCCATTGAAAATAATAATATTTTCAAATCTACAATTAGGAAATAATAACTAATTCTATTGTATCACTTTTCACTAAAAAATTATCAAAAAGTATAACGTGTACAAGTAATCATATTTTTATAAAAATGAATAGAGATGTTAAAAAAGATACTATAAAATTATTTATTTGTAGTGTTATACATGTCGTTTTAAATATTATAAAATTTCAAGTAAATAATACATATAATTTTAGGTATATTCACGAGAACAATACTAATTTTTAGCTTTTTTTAAAAAAATTTAAGCCCGCATATGCCCACAACCCGCACCGCACCGCATAACTTAAAACCCGCCCCGCCCCGCATAGCTCAAAACCCGCACCGCACCGCCCCATTGCCATCCCTATACACGGGCCATACTTCTCTAGTTATTTTAGAAAAGAGACCCAAATTATTAGGATCTAAATAGGACATAGATAGGCAAGAAAAGATTGGGCCCGTTTTTGCCATCACTGCCGGTTCTTCATCTCTCTCACCGCTGAATACGATCGCGGCTAGGCTGGTTCGCATGTTTTCGGGCAACTCTGGTTCGCATGTTGGGTGTCTCTAGGGGCCGAGCCGGGCACCATCGGGGGGATTGGTGGTGGAATGAAGAGGTGGAGAAGAAAGTGGGGGCCAAGAAAGGGGCGTATGCTAAGTTGGTTGAGAGTAAGGACGAAGAAGAGATGCGGGTAAACAGAAAGGAGTACAAGCTAGCTAGGAAGGAGGCTAAGTCAGCTGTTACGGCAGCTAAGACGGCCGCCTTTGAGAGCTTGTACGCAGGGTTACAGGGGAAAGGAGGGGAGAAAAAGTTGTTTAGACTCGCTAAGGCTAGGGAGAGGAAGGGGCGAGACCTCGATCAGGTGAGGTGCATTAAGGGGGAGGATGGTAGAGTGTTGGTGGAGGACGGCCACATTAAGGATAGATGGCAGTCGTACTTCCACAGGCTCTTAAATGACGAAGGGGATAGAGCTGTCGAGTTAGGGGATTTGGAGCGCTCAGAGGAGTGTCGGGATTTTAGTTATTGTAGACGGTTTAGGGTAGAAGAGGTTAGAGAGGCTGTTCGCAGGATGCGAAGGGGGAGGGCGACGGGGCCGGATGAGATACCGGTGGAGTTTTGGAAGTTCGTTGGAGAGGCTGGTGTAAGGTGGTTGACTGGTTTGTTCAACGAAATCTTCAAGACGGCAAAGATGCCCGAGGCTTGGAGGTGGAGTACCATGATCCTTCTCTATAAGAATAAGGGGGACATCCAGAGTTGCAATAACTATAGGGGGATTAAGTTATTGAGTCACTCTATGAAGATTTGGGAGAGAGTGGTCGAGGCGAGGCTGAGACGGTTATTGTCTATTTCGGAAAACCAGTTTGGGTTTATGCCTGGCCGTTCGACGACGGAGGTAATTCACCTGGTACGGAGGTTGGTGGAACAGTATAGGGAAAGGAAGAAGGACCTGCACATGGTGTTTATCGACCTGGAGAAGGCATACGACAAAGTCCCCAGAGAGGTGCTTTGGAGGTGCTTGGAGGTGAGTGGAGCCCCGCAGGCATATATCCGAGCAATTAAAGACATGTATGAGGGAGCAAAAACACAGGTGAGGACGGCGGGAGGAGACTCAGAGCACTTCAACGTCTTGACAGGGTTACATCAGGGATCTACTCTTAGCCCTTTTTTGTTTGCTTTGGTGATGGATGTGTTGACGCGACGTATTCAAGGGGAGGTGTCGTGGTGTATGCTTTTTGCGGATGATATAGTTCTGATTGACGAGACTCGAGGGGGTGTGAATGATAAATTAGAAGTGTGGAGACAAACCCTGGAGTCTAAAGGGTTCAGGTTGAGCAGAAGCAAGACAGAGTATTTGGAATGCAAGTTTAGTGACGTAAGGCTGGAGGATGAGGTGGTAGTGAAGCTGGAATCACAGGTGGTTTGTAAGAAGGATAGTTTCAAGTATCTCGGGTCCGTGATCCAGGGTAACGGGGAGATTGACGAGGATGTCTCGCACCGTATTGGGGGGGGGATGGATGAAGTGGAAGCTCGCGTCGGGGGTGTTTTGTGATAAGAAGGTGCCGCCCAAGCTTAAAGGCAAATTCTACAGGGTGGTAGTCCGTCCGGCCATGTTGTATGGAGCGGAATGTTGGCCAGTTAAGAATTCCCACATCCAAAAAATGAAGGTGGCAGAGATGCGGAGGTTGTGCTGGATGTGCGGGCTGACTAGGGGGGATAGAGTTCGGAATGAGATTATCAGGGAGAAGGTTGGTGTGACACCGGTGGAGTGCAAGATGCGGGAAGTTCGATTGAGCTGGTTCGGACACGTGAAGAGGAGGGGCATGGATGCCCCGGTTCGTAGGTGTGAGCGGCTAGCGTTGGATGGTTTTAGGCGGGGTAGGGGAAGGCCGAAGAAGTACTGGGGTGAGGTGATTAGGCGGGACATGGAGCAGTTACAGTTCACCGAGGACATGACCCTAGATAGGAAAGTCTGGAGGACGCGAATTAGGGCAGAGGACTAGGCCAGTTGGGGGTCGCTAGTGTAGGGAATTACTTGTTGGGGGTAGTATTCTGATTATGATTTTTCGTGTTCCTTATCCCTTGTTTCAGTACGAATCTGGGTGCTTTCCTCTGTTTTCCCTCTGTTTTCTTTCTGTTTTTATTTCTTTTACTTATGGCTGCTGTATTTATGTTATGGATGTTATGTTGTGTAATCTTGTAACCTTGTTCGGTGCTTTACTTTGTATTTGTGTGGTATCTGGTGTTTTGTGTCTTGAGCCGGGGGTCTATCGGAAACAGCCTTTCTACTTCTTTAGAGGTAGAGGTATGGACTGCGTACATCTTACCCCCCCAGACCCCACCAGGTGGGAATACACTGGGTTTGTTGTTGTTGTTGTTGTTGTTGTTACGAAATCATTAATATAAAAATTTCATGTAAAACAAAATGCATTTGGGATGTAGTTTTCAACAAAATCCGTCGGTGAAATTTTCAGAAAGCAAGCCATCTCCTCTTTTTATTAACCTTGTGCAAGAACACTATTCTGAAAATGTACAAATACCATTATGTTTACATGCCAAAAGAAGATGACAATTAGTGTTTAGTACTCAATATGAAGCTTCAACCTTTCCTTTGTCAGATGAGTAATTGCAGAATCCCAAATTCCGCGTGCTAATGCTAAAAAAGTCAAAAGTCTCTGGCTTGCCCGATTTTATCCGTCTAATTCCATGGTTTTTTGTTGCTCAATATATCCAGCGGGTTGGAAGTTAACTCATGTGATATTTAGGCGATCCAATTCAAAAGGTGTATATTCTCGGCACGAGTACTTTGATTTTCTAGAGTGCAAGTACAATGCGGTATTTTCATCTGAATTTTAAAAGAATAAGATATTTACTTTTTCTAACAGTTGTTATTTAGCAGCTAAAATTTGTTTTATGTTCTCAAAAATCTACTTCTGTCAATTTCTAAGGCCCTTCTTATTTGATAGTAATTTGTTTAAGTGGCATAAGAGCACATAACATTGTGCAGGTTAATTTTACTATTTACTTAGTCTTAGCGTGTTTTTCAGTGTTCAACATGGGAACTCAGCTTCAGCCAAGAGTAATAGGCATTCCCAGAAATCAAGGTAAGTGAAAGTTTGGATTACATGGGCATTGTTTGCACGTATAGTACCTCCACCCTAGATGGAAATAGAAAAAGAAAACATTAAGAACGAGATAACCCTTTTTAAGAAATAATTTGTAATTTCAGAAGATAATAAGTTAAGCGTTGGCTTTTGATTGATTGCTTTTCCACCATGTCCATTGTTCTCGAGTTTGTTGAATCTTATGTAGAAAAGTTTTCCTTGTTGACCTCCTCGTATTTTGTTTCTTATTACCAGTATGTGGAAGATGTAAATTTGCAACTGATAGGTGTTTTAAGAGTAACTTATTACTATGATTTTTCCTTAAAACTGGTTCAGAGTTCTGGTTGAAATACAATATGTCACATATGCTACATCATTCATTTGCCAAAGCTTCTTTTACAGGTCTGTTGGATGTAAAAGTATACTCTAAAAATAGAGCACGACTGAGGACTTCCACCAGTAACAGATTTATGTGCACCTTAAATCAGTCAGCACAGGTCTTGGCTCAAGCAGAGCAAACAGAAAGTAGGACTTTAGTCAAAATGTGTGGAATTACATCAGCTAGAGATGCTGCTCTTGCAGCAGAAGCTGGAGCCAATTTTATCGGTATGATTATATGGCCTAACTCAAAACGTTCTGTTTCACTTTCTACTGCAAAGGAAATCTCGAAGGTTGCGCGGGAATATGGAGCTCAGCCAGTTGGGGTGTTTGTCGATGACAATGCTGACACAATTCTAAGGGCCTCTGATGCAGCAGACCTTGAATTTGTGCAGGTGAGAAAATGTCATCTTTCAGCATTTTGAATTCCTTGTTTTCAATACTCAGATACACGACATGTTCAAATTGAGCAGCTTCATGGAAATGGTTCACGAGATGCTTTTCCAGTTTTAGTTGGGGAGAAACGTTTAGTATATGTACTTCATGCAAATGAAGACGGAGGCCTTTTGAACGCTGTTTCAGTTGAGGAGTCTTCTCTGATTGATTGGATTCTAGTGGATAGTGCCAAAGGTGGCAGGTACACTTTTTCCTCGTGTATATGTATACCTGCCATTGGCATGGCTGTCTATGTAATCATGCATTCTCTTTTCAACTTAGCTGAACCCCCACTTCTATATGGAGCTAATTAACAAAGATGCAATTCCATTTGCTTAGTATGATTAAACTCCATTTTTGGATGCATTACTAAAGCAAACTTGTTTTTGTAACTTTAGCACGGCCGAGCAACTGAATCTAATGAGATAGGAGGCAAACCACGAACAGTGACATTGTAGTGAGAACAAGAATAGCACTAGTAACAATTAGGACACTCGACTATTTTAGAGAGATGAATTCGATATTAAGGTTGAGTAAGTGATGGACTGTAAATTGTGAAATATCTATATATTGTCTATAGATGAAAACTGATGAATGATTCTACTGAAATGAAATTGGGTCTAAGCAGCTGAATTAAACTTTCTTTGGTGATTTTCGACCACCAATGTTTTTGTCGGTGTACAATGATTATTAATTTAATGAAGCGGCAAATACCCGGTTCCCATAAACACTGTAGGATCTTGACTCTCAAAAGTTAAGTGTAAAATAAATCAGCTTTACTTCACTCATTACTCTCACAAAGAATGTAAGACAAGTGCTCAAATCTCAATTACCAAGCTGTATGAGATTTAGTTCTTGGTTTTCTTTGATGCTTTAATGCTACTGTGAATTAATTTTGGTGAGAAAAAAATTATTTCTTGGTTCTATTTGAGGCTTTAATGCTATAGTCAGCTCATTTTTGTGAGAAAAGTGGGGAAAAATGTTGGGTCGGCCGTCAATTTTGCTGTCCCGGACTGGAAGTTTCAGCCAGAAAATTTGGGTCAAAATGCTATGGCAATGCTAGGGAACCTTTGTTTTACTATATTTGTACTTGGGGTTTTGATTTTCACTATAATTGCTGCAACTTTTCAGCCTGAAGACCCTTTGTTCCACCCTTCAGAAAAAATCACTGAATTCCTTACTTCCAAATCTAATGCTACATTTAGCGCTGATGATACTGTTGTGAGGACTTTCTTGGTGCTAATCAGACAGCATTTTCAACCTTCATTAACCTCAATGATGTTGATGTTCTGGAAACTGCTGATGGTGGAAGTGTCACTGAGAATAATTTGGATATTGGTTGCGCTGATCTGGACGTATCTCATTTGTTGATGAGGGCTGCCATTGAGAAGTTCAAGGACATACATTTTTACCCATTTGGGAAGCTGGTCAGGGGGTTGAATGATAGCTCCTGCCACATGGCATGGCGGTTTAGGCTTAAGGAAGGGAAGACTGCTGCCTTTTATAAGGATTACCGGTCGTTTGTAGTTTCTAGGTCGGAGAACTGCACCCTTGATGTGGTCAGTATAGGTGATTATCATTCTGGTGGAAATGCTCGCAAGAGGAAGAGAAAGAACGAGGCAGGGTTTGACGGAACTCCTGGTAAGCTAGATGACGGGTTTGAGAAGGCGACTCCTAAGACAGAGGGTGAACCTATTGCTCTGCCTGTGTTTGGGGAAGCTGTAAATGACTCACTTCCTGTGGTGTAGTCAGAGAGTTCATTCGGTAATGGAGAGTATTTGATTTATTCTGGAGGTGGGGATAGGTGCAAGAGCATGAGCCATTACCTTTGGAGCTTCATGTGTGCGTTGGGAGAGGCTCAAAATATTTGAATAGGACATTGGTAATGGACTTAAGTATTTGTTTATCCAAGATTTACACTTCATCTGGTGTAGATAAGGAAGGAAAGGATTTAAGGTTTTACTTTGATTTTGAGCACTTAAAGGATTCAGCCTCAATCCTCGATCAGGTCCAGTTTGGGTCAGATTGGAAGAAATGGCATAAAAAAGACAGATTAAGTCATCATCTTGTGGAGGATTTTAGGATTACACCGATGAAGTTATCTGGAGTGCAGGATACTTTAATCAAGAGGAAATTTGGTTCTGTAGAGCCAGATAATTACTGGTACAGGGTATGCAAGGGTGAGACAGAATCTGTCGTTCAAAGACCATGGCATCTGGTATGTAAATCAAGATGATTGATGGACATTGTTTCAGCTATTTCGTCGAGGTTGAATGGGATTATGACCCACTTATTGTAAGGGGGGAGACGGCAAGGAATCGTTAAATGTGGCCACATTTGGCAGAAGATACTTCTCCCGAGGCTCTACGGTCTAGCTTGCGGGACAAGATCGATGACGGGAGGAACCTGTATATTGCAACCAATGAACCAGATACATCCTTTTTTTGACCCTTTAAAATACAAATATTCCACCCATTTCCTTCATGAATATAAAGATCTTTGGGATGAAAACAGTGAGTGGTATGCAGAGACAGCCAAACTTGATAACGGGAATCCAGCTGAATTTGATGGGTACATGAGGGCTTCAGTTAACACGGAAGTTTTCTTTAGGGGTAAAAAGCAGGTTGAGACATTTAATGATCTCACCAAAGACTGCAAGGATGGGATCAATACATGCACTTCGTCCAGCTAATTTCTTACTGGCGTTTGAAGCTTTACTCCTGCAGTTTTTGGATAAATCTATACCATACTGTTGTTTTAGGTAAGTTTTTGTCTTAATTTTTGGAATGAATTCGTAAGTATCTATTTGAAAAGCAATAACAGATTATTTCTTTAGTTGGTACCTCTTTATAGTGTGGTTGCATTGTACTCGGTGTCTGCTTCAAGCTTGTATCCTAAAATTTGGTAAGTTTAATAAGAATGTCATTTGTGCTCCTGACTTAAATTGCAGTTACATTAATCGTGAAATTGTTGTTTGATCTTGTCTATGGTATATTTGGGTGTGGTAATTTCTATTGTATCTTGTCCTTTTACTATTCCTTGTCTTGATTGTTTTATCTTGAGAGAGGGGTCTATCGGAAACAACCTCTCTACCTCTCCTCTGAGGTAGTGGTATGGACTACGTACACTTACGCTCCCCAGACCCCACTTGGTGGGAATATACTGGGTATGTCGTCATCGTAAGTTCGTTAGTTCAAATGCAGTGGTTGTTATTTCAGTTTTTATTTAAGACACAATTCATTTGAAATTTTTCATGTCAAGAATGAAGATCCCTCCGACGCCCTTCCCTTTTCTCTACAAGCTTATTTGTTCTCTTTGAATTCATTATTGATCAACTATGTATTAACATACTTTTGCAGTGGCAAAGGGTTCAACTGGGCTCAGTTTAAGCTACCATCAATTAGAAGCAAACTCGGGTGGCTCTTGGCTGGAGGAATTAAGCCGGAGAATGTTTGTGAAGCTATTTCTGCTCTTAAACCCGATGGAGTGGATGTGAGTAGTGGCATATGTGGACGGGACGGCATCCAAAAGGATGAGTCCCGGATACTATCATTTATGAATGAAGTGAAATCGTGTCGGCTTTAGTTAAAAATCTAATAGAGGCAAATTCCTTAGTGCAGATTGTTAATCCAACTGCAATGCTGGTTCCAGTCCTCTTGTAATTGTTCTGCTGATTAGATGTTAGAGAAAAAATATCTACTTATTTCATTTGCTCTGTGACTGGCAACAATTGAGAATCTCCAATGGAGAGCATGTAAGCTATTACTTATATATTTCAAAATTTAATTGACTAAATTCTTTAGGTCAAACACATCGACAGGTCTCTCAACTTAACACGATCTTTTATTTTGGCATCTAAGATGGATGTTGTTCATTTTAAGTACCTAAGGTAGTCATAATCTGGGTCACTTTGGCACTTTTTGCTGATTTCAGCAAAGTGAGTGTTACACTTACTTTTGGGCGCGTGCAACATCTTTTTAGCTCATTTTTTATTTAATTTTATCACCTTCTTCCCTATTTTTTCATCCCATCATCTTTCACCATTTTCTTAAGCTCAAACTCCTTTAATGGTACTTCAAAACTCCCCTTATTTCTTAGAGAATAATTTATTTGAATGTTTTTTCCATATCACTTCTAATAATATAATTTAAAAAGTGAAAAAAATAAAAATTTGTCAAAAAATTCAACCTCTATTAATGAACATTTCTTTACGTCATTTTGATCTAATTAATTAATTAATAAATCATTTATTCAAGCGATTGAGTTTATTTAGTTGGTGTTTCTAAATTCATTTTGCAAGTTGTATGTAAATAAAGCGAAAAATATGTTGGATATTTTGAGCTAATGGTACCTATATTTTCTTTTGTTGATTAGTTTTCTAATCGAACATAGGCCTCCTCCATTTATTTTTTTTCATATATTTGAAATTCGGGAAGCTATAAATGTGGATCTATCATTCATAAAGAATGAGGAGCCATGTTTATCATTCTTGAAAAATTCAACCTCCATTGATGGGGAGATTAAGCTTGAAGAATGGTTGGGTTAGGAAGATGAAGTCAAAGCACTTTGTAATTATTTGGTCAAAAGCCACGTGTCATTAATTCATTGGACACCTTGTAATGTATTTTGGTCTTTTTTTAAAAAAAAATTGTGGATGCATATAATGATGTAATAATTTAAAAATGAGTTGACACAAATTAATTGATCATTTAATTCATATCAGAAGCGAGTGCAATTCGCACGTCAGAGCCTAGAGCTGATGCAAAAAGGTGCCAAAACGACACACTTTGTAGCTGGTTTGAGTGTTTAAAATGAACAATATCCACCTTAAATGTCAAAGTGAAAGATCGTATCAAGATGAGCAGCGGGTCGATGTATTTGGTCAATTCTTTAAAAGGAATCATTTCGATATCTGTCTTATCACAGTGGAAAATAATATCTTAGTAGTGGAACCTAATTTTTGTGAAAGCTATTAAACTGAAATGGGACAGTCAAAGGTGAAGAGTGAGCTGTATTTAAAGTTTTAAACAAGCTAAAAACGCTAACTGCCACTTCACTATGATTTTAGTTCTAACTAGTAGCAACAACGAACAAGCTAAGGTTGGCGTATATTCGATTCTTCTTAGAGTTTACTTGTAAAATTATATTAGATACATTATTGTTATTATTACAAAAATTTTAAAATAATTTCATTAAATATCTGCAATGTATTGTGTTTTAGTAATTTTTTAAAATTCCAATAAAATTTGAAAAATGAATTTAAATTCTAAATATGACATCTCTTAAGTTAGTAGTAATAAGAAGATGGTAACAGAGCATCAGGAAAAGCTGCGCATACAAAATTACAATGGATGTGACAAAATTCAGCTTTGTGGGTACAGATTTGATGAATATTTTGTTTGTTTTCTGATCCAATTTTTGTCATTTCCTCCATTGATACCTTATTTGTTGAGGAAAAACTGGTTATAATTTAAAGTGGTTGATGTTTATATCAATTTATCACATTAAAAATAAAATCATATTTTTCATTCTAATTAAACTTCTTTCCTTTTAATGATGGATTTGAGTCACATGAAATTTAGACTTGAGAATCACATATTTGACGTTCGGCAAAATTAGATATAAGTTAGATAAATTTTAAAAATTAAATACAAATGAAATAACAGTATACAAATAAATCACAATTTTTTTTTTTTAAAAAAGTGAACATCTCATCACATCTTAGATATAATCATCTTTGTCTCATCTGATTGGATACGTGTTATCACTTTCCTTTTGCCTTCCACGTGTATTAAGATTTCATGCTAACGATTTTTAAAGAATAGTTAATCATCAGGATTTTATTAATATGTGTACTAATTGACAAACTTTTCTCTAAATAATTTCGTAGATTAGAATAAAATATCAAGTGGGAACTCACATGATATACTCAAAGTAGAAGAAGTGCTTAACAATTCTATCCTTATATTTCTTTATGTTTAAAATTACCCTTGTAGCCCTGTACTTTTCAACCAGCATATCCCATCGTTTTCTTTTCCAACTTCTTGGTAAAATAATGTCAATTAGTTATTACTAAGTTTTATTAGGACAGATTATGACAGAATAATATTATTGGAAAAAAATAAGAAGTAGACTGAAGACAACACAAAAGAAACCGAAAAAAAAAAAAAAAAGCGTGGTGGGGCTTAGCTATGTAAAATGACAATTAACAATAATGGGCGTTGATGGAGATTAAGTCATCTAGGTACATGTTTGTCCTGATTCACACACTCAGTAACCTTAGTTCAAATATGAATTATTATACTCCTCTTATTAAATCTTAATTAAAATTTTAGCTCAGTCAATGTAGTTCACAGTAAGCAAAACATCTTATATTTCTCCTATTATCAAAAGTTATGGTGGGATGAAATATATATATATATATATTCTATAAAAAAAAATACTTTTGCTAGAGATTATTTTTTCTCAAATAAATTTTTCCATATGAATTTGAATTAATAATCCAAAAACGAATGTCAGTGGCTGTAAGAAAAGAACCAAAAGAAAACTTATATAGTTGCGCAGATCTGTAGCTTAGCAGCAGAAGCACATGCTTTATATATGCAGAATATCTCTTAATTTATTGCTTGTTTAGCTAAACATTTAAAATCAATTAATTTGATAAGTGTTTTTTTAAAAAAGTAAGTACTTTTATGAAAAGCAAATTATGTTTTGGCTAATAAATTTAGAAAACACTTTTGAGCAAGTTTTTAAAAGTACTTTTAAGTATATTTTTCTCTTTTTTTAAAAAAAAATAGTTTTAGGAATAAACAACTTTTTTTTTAATTTATGAAAAACTGCTTCTGCTACTCCCACTTATTTTCATCCAAAAACCTACCAAATACCTCAGTCTTTTAAATAAGTATTTTAAAAAAAACTAAATACTTTCGAAGAAGAATAAATTTAGACAAACAAGCTATTAATCTACTCGTCGATTTAGATCTCACGTGCAATCCTACCCTACCAACCAACACAAGCACCATTACAATTTACACGTAAATTTAAGTTAGACATAATGATATTGTAAAGAATTTTCATATCATTAAAATACTTTAATAATTTAACTACTTATAATAAAGGGCAATTACTTATCATTTCTGTTAGGTTTCAGTCCATTCTTATTATATGAAATCATTTATAATTATATTTTAATTCATGCATTTGTATAAGTATTTTTTACTATTGTTAGTTGTAAATGTCTTTTAACATTATTTTTTATCTCAGATATACTCATGAGAAATTCAAAACTCTCTATATTGTCCTTTCACTTATGGTGGAAGCCACGTAGAGTTATGTGGACTTTTTAATTATTTTAAAATATATATGATTTTTTAAAGTCTCAGTGATGTGTTTGAGCCTTTCAACTTTACCAAGTACGTGCTTCACATTGTTGTAGTTGCTATTAAAATATGCACGATTTATTTTTTCAATAATGAACCACATATTTTATGTATGACCCCTTTCCCCTTGATTTGGTTAAACGTTAGAGGATATAGAGCAAAATATATAGTCTCATTTTAAATAGATTTAAAGGTAAGATTGGCCATTCTTAGTAAGGATACACTAGAGGTTAGAGGGTATTTTAGAATTATAACAAGAGATAAGTCGGTACCTTCTCGAACTATGTCTAAAGTTATACGACACACTCCAACTTCACAAGAATCTTATTGTCTTCAAACTCCATTTTAACGTATTTTTATCATTTTTTTGTGCTGAGATGACATCTTTTATTACATAAAATGAGGCACAGTGTTATGTCAGCTAAAAAAATTGACAAGAGGCGTCATGTTAACTAAAAAAGATACAAAAATATGCTAAAATTTAGTTCAGGATAGTAGAACCTCGTGAAAAATGGAAGTGTGTTAGTAGCAAATTTGATAATAATTCGGGAGATACTGAATGCTTTATTATTATAATAATAAAGATATGTTAATGCCAAAGGGTAGTTTTAAGAAAAAGATGGCATATTATTCTTATCAAATAAACAGAGCAGTAGGAGAAATTGGTGATGCAAATTACAATAGATGCGACAAAATTCAGCTTTGCCGTTGTTCAGATCGACAGGGAAGTTGGCGAAATAGATTATCTGGTCGTCCTACTCCTGAATTTTCGTTTATCTTTGTAAGTATACTTCGAACTTCGATGAATATTACGTTTTCTAGTTCAATTTTATAGTTAACTTAATACATATGTATACGTGCTCTTTAACTCGGTATCAGCTGACATCGTCGTTTAGTTTTTTAAGTATAAAATAGCCGTTTAAATTGTCATCAAAATTGAATAAATAAATACATTTTATGTGATAAATTACTTGAGATGCGTGCATCCTGCACGTGTGATATGTGTCAAGTAAAACGCATACGCCTAATGATAACTATTTGTGCTCAAAGTCAGAACACACTACTGTGCGTGTGTGGGGGGAGGGGTGGGGGTGGGGGGTGGGGACTAATGTGTGGAAAATATCTTCAAACATCAAAAAAGTTTTCATTCAGCTCTACTGGGTTCCACCTTCCATGGCCCTCCAAAAAAAGTTAAAGAAATAAGTCATTGAACATAAACATAAACATGTGTAATCAACTGCTGATCGATAATTGACTCTTATTGAAAAAGACTTGATATTTTGTTGGACCCTAGAAACGAAAGGAACTTTATATTATAGGAAAAAAGATAAAGTTCACAGCTTCACCATTCTGTTGTGTCTGGAACTTTTTTTGTTTTGTGTTTCATTTGCTATCCGATACTTGTATTATAATCCGATTAATTTGGATTCGTGCTGCACGGGATGGAGTCGAGAAAACGTGCTGCTACTATTCAAATTAATATGTATTCAAAGATAACAACAATTCAGGTAGTTGCTGCTCCATATCAAAGATTTTTTATAAAATATTCAGGCTCAAATCCGAGATCACCGGCAAAAGCTAGCAGCAGAAGCACATGCTATACTTTATGTTTTCCAATTTTTCTAGGAACACATGCTTTGCATGCACAATATCTCTTAATTTAATCTACTCATTGATTTAGATCTCAGATCGAATCCTTACCTACCAGCACATACACCATTACAATTCACAAGTAGGTTTGAGTTATAATACAATATCTATGTAAATAGTTTTCATACCATCACAGTACTTTAACTTGTTATAACAGATGATCACTTGGAGTATTTTTAGGTTTTGAGTCAAACTTGTAAAATAGAGTAAACTTATATTTACCTTTTAATTGATATGATTGTGTAAATATCTCTTTGCATTGTCCGTGCATAAAACTTCTTTAATTCCTTCTTAAACTTCAAATGAATTAGGAGTCGTTTGGTAGAGTGTATAAGAATAATGCAAAATATGGTGTATTAATAATGCTTGTATTAGTAATGCTTGTGTTAGTTATGCTTGCATTAATTATGCTTGTATTTTTTTCGATGTATTAAAAAAAATATGAATTACATAATTTCTAAAAACAAAAAATTAGTTTATATAATACCCTCAATATATATGTTGGAAAGGATATAGAAAATTTTTTGAGGGGTAATAGGGTCTTTAAGCATGTTAATGCATGCATTAGATTCATTGCATTATTAATGCCGTGGATTTTAAGGTATTAGTAATACACACCTAAATACACAATAGAATAGGATAAAAAGGTATATAAATCAAAATACTATTAATACACATTAAACTAATGCATGCATTAACATTTTAATACACTCTGCCAAACCACCCTAGAGTTCTTTCAAACAGTTGACTGAATCATTGAACATCACATCAATGGAAAAGAGTTGTGAAATGGAAAAAATTACTGGCCAAAGCTTCTCAGTTTATTTTAGTTACCAGCTGTATGTAGGGACAAACCATAAATACTTGAGTTAACTGGGAGTAGCCCAACTGCCCAAGTCATTGAAGCATGATAAACATAAAATACTATTAATTTAAAATATCCACACCAACCATCCTCTTCTTTTTTAAACAATTCTATTATTCCCATTCTCAAGTCTGAACAATAGCTAACTGTCCACAATTGTTCATCCCTTATCATGGCATTGACTAATTGGGAGCCTCAAAAGGCATCTTCTCCAGAAAAGTAGTACTAGTATATATAGTATACAAATTGAAGTGCCTCAGAATCATTTCATGGTTTGATGTTACTGAAAAATGAGAAATGTTCAAGAAACTTGTCTTCTACTTTTTCTTTTCTTGATCTTAGCTGCTTTATCATCTCAAGTATATTGTCTTTCTAGTGACTTTTCAATATTAGACATACCAGATGAGTTCATATCAGATGAAGGAGTTTTCCAACTTTTTCAAGAATGGAAGCAGAAGCATGGGAAAGTTTACAAGGATGAGAAAGAGGAAGAAATGAGGTTGGACAAGTTTAGAAGGAATGTGAAGTACATAGTGGAAACAAACTCAAAAAGGAAGTCAACTTCACAACATTTTGTTGGTCTGACTAATTTTGCTGATATGAGCAATGAAGAGTTCAGGGAAGTTCATGGTTCAAAGATAAAGATGCCCTTTAACAAGAGGAAGATTATTCAGATGAAGAATGTGGAAAAAAAACCAACTCCAATTTCTTGCGATGCTCCTCGTTCGAGGGATTGGAGGAAACATGGGGCTGTCACTGAGGTCAAGAACCAAGACCTATGTGGTAAGCTCACTTACGTTCTTTTATCTTTTTCAACTGATCATCTCGCTGATAGCTAGATGCTATTTTTCCTGCCTGCCAGTCAGTTGACCTGATCACTTGAATAGTAAAAAAACACACACAACATACCCAGTGCATTCCCATCTAGTGGAGTCTGGGGAGAGTAAATTGTACGCAGACGATACCACTACCTCAGGTGAAGATCACTTGAATAGTAAGTGTTGGAAATGAAGTTTATGCTCCCCTTTATTCAAGTCTCTTACAGTTTTAGTAACTACCTTGTTGCTTATTGGCTGGAGGTGCTTGTGAAGTTTACAGCATGATATAGTACTGAGAAATAAATGTTGCTTCTATTTAGTAGATCTCTGGATAGAAAAAAGGTAAGTAGAATGATTTGAACATTCAATGGACAGGAAAAAAGGGTACTTCAGTTGATTTAATTCTGTTTCTCTCTCAGATTATAGCACATAAGGGTGCAGTCGTTTCTACAGTTTGATTTGCTAATAGAGTGTAAAAATTAACACCAATAACTTGATACCAATAAGGGAAAATGAAGATATGAATACCTTCTTTTAAGCTTCAAGCTTTACTACAATCTTGTTTGGGATCCAAAGAAGTACTGGAGAGGAGTGATTGGACGTGACTGTCAAGAATAGACCTTGGGTCTAACTCAACCTCAAAAGTTAGCTCATGAGAGGATGATTGCCCAATACTATATAAGGAGACTAAGGACCCTTATAAGACGGGTGGCCCAACTTCTGAAATAATGAACTAGGTGGTCTTGACTTTGAATGAGCTAGCTTTTGAGGTTGAGTTAGGCCCAAGGTCCATTCTTGACATGGTATCAGAGCCAGGTCCATCCCCGTTTTGGGCTCTCAGTCCACGCGCCAGTATCAATTGGGCCTGGGCGTGAGGGGGTGTTAGAGTGGGTAAAAGTCCCACATTGGTTGGGGAATGGACTAGTGGTTTGCTTACATGGAGTTGGGTAATCCTCACCTCTTGAGCTAGCTTTTGAGGTTGAGTTAGGCTCAAGGTCCATTCTTGACAGTGACATGAAGCAGAGTTACAGCTTACTGAGTACATGACTCTAGATAGGAAGAGATGGAGGAAAAGTATTAAGGTAGAGGGCTAAGGTGTGTGGTCGAGTCGTGGTCTGTAGCTAGGAGGGTTTGGTATAGCTTTGGTGGTAGTTCAAGGGTGGGGGTGGGGGGTCCTTGGTTTGTTTATGTACTTTACGTTTGTGGCTGCCGTATCTCTGTTAGTTTATCTTGTTGCTCACTTTCGACGTTTTTGTCTACGGTCCTTTGTCTTGAGCCGGGGGTCTATCGGAAACAGCCTCTCTACTTCTTCGGAGGTAGTGGTATGGACTACGTACATTTTACCCTCAGACCCCACTATGTGGGAATATACTGGGTTTGTTGTTGTTGTTGTTTGGGATCCAACCAAAACAAACTATTTTTGCTTTATTTTAAAGAAATGTTTCATCATGTATATGTCCTGGTGCTTTTAGTTTTTACTTTATCACAAGAAAAAAAAGTCCAGGTGCTTGTAGTGTTCGTATACCTGTACTTTGTTCGGGAATTATAAATAGCATTGGAGGCCACATCGATATTGGATTGACTTACATAAGTTACATGTTTTACATCTGGGCAGTTTCTAAGAATTATATTCCCTGACATGATCAGTATCAAAGGCAGAATAGGCAATCTGGAGATTGAGCAAACTTACAGTCTAAATGGACCCTCTTTGGCGTATGTTGCTGGTCAACAGTACTGCTACTGTGGCCGTTTCCTGCTTTGAAATTTCATAACAGTTATGGAGCAATCCAGATGATCCATGGTCTTTAAATCAGTTATGGAGCAATCCAGATGATCCATGGTCTTTAAATCTATGTTAGTGGAGTAGTTACTTTGATTTGTACTACACATTTGCAGGAGCCTGCTGGGCATTTTCAGCATGTGGAGCCATGGAGGGAATAAATGCAATAGTTACCGGTGAACTTATTAGCCTTTCCGTCCAAGAACTTGTCAATTGTGATAGTGAAACTAATTCCGGCTGTTATGGTGGATATATGGACCCTGCTTTTGAGTGGGTGATCAACAATGGTGGCATCGATTCAGAAGCTGATTATCCATACACTTTCTCTCAAGGCGCATGCAATATCACCAAGGCATATGATGATCAATTTCATATCAAATCTTCTATTCGTTTTTCAAAATAATATCCTTCTCTGAAAGAAAATCTTGATCATTGTTCCTCAATAGGTGAACCATAAGGTTGTAACAATCAGTGGGTACCAAGATGTGCCACAGGAAGAAACTGCTCTTCTTTGTGCTGTCGCTCAACAACCTGTCAGTGTGGGCATCGTTGCAACAAGTGCTGATTTTCAGCTATATAGAGGGGTACTCTTATCCGTTACACTTTATTCACGTAATTATTTACCCTTTCTTCTATCGAGATTCCTAAAATAACGTGTACTCCCTTTTCTTGTATTATGGGAAAAATGCAGGGAATCTATGATGGAAGTTGCTCTAGTAGTCCAGATGACTTAGACCATGGAGTACTAATAGTAGGATATGGTTCTGATGGGGATGATGACTACTGGATAATCAAAAACTCATGGGGTACATCATGGGGAGTGGAGGGGTATGGATATATAAGAAGAAACACTAATTTGCCATATGGTGTTTGTGCTATTAATTCATTGGCTTCTTATCCAACGAAGGAACTATCTTCTGCACTACCGTCTTCAGCTGTGCCATCATCTCCTCCACTCTCCCCTCCGCCCCCTCCACCACTCCCTCAACCATCTCCTTATCCATCGCCAACCATTCCACCACCTTCTGCACCATCTTCTTATCCGCCTCCAGCCGTTCCACTAGTTCCTCCACCCCCACCTTCTGAACCATCTCCATCCCCTCCACCACCTTCTGCGCCATCCCCTTATCCATCTCCTGCTATTCCACTATTCCCGCCGCCCCCTCCACCACCTTCCGCACCATCTCCAATCGTTCCACCATCCCCTTCGCCTCCTCCACCTTCCCTTTCGCCCCCTCCACCACCGTATTCACCATCCCCAACCGTTCCACCACCTTCTCCACCGGCCCCTTCTGCGCCATCTCCTTATCCGTCTCCAATCATTCCACCACCTCCTTCACCTTTGCCATCTCCAGCCATTCCACCACCTCATTCGTTCTTCTCACCACCACCACCACCTCCACCATTCTTTCCGCTCCCTCCACTGACCCCTTCGCCCCCTCCACCGTCTCCATTACTACCTCCGCCGTCCCCTTCGCCCCCATCTCTGCCGTCCTCACCACCGCCTCCTTCACCGTCTTCTTCGCCACCTCCACCATCTCCGTTGCTACCACCACCACCTTCACCACCATCCCCTTCACCTCTTTCACCACCTTTGTCATCCCCGCCTCCTCCACCATCCATACCACTGCCTCCACCACCTCATCCACCACCTCCTCCACAATCCCATCCTCCTCCATCTCTACCTCCACCACCTCCTCCCCCGCCCCCTCCTCCCCCTTCACCACCTCGATCGCCCCCTCCACCACCTCCTCCCCCTTCGCCACCTCCCCCGTGCCCTCCACCGCCCCCTCCACCACCTCCTCCCCCTTCGCCACCTCCCCCGTGCCCTCCACCACCTCCACCGCCCCCTCCTCCCCCATCCCCTCCACCACCTTCGCCACCTCCCCCGTCCCCCCCACCACCTCCTCCACCTTCGCCACCTCCCCCGTCCCCTCCACCACCTTCGCCACCTCCACCGCCCCCTCCTCTCCCTTCACCCCCTCCACCACCTCCTCCCCCTTCGCCACCTCCCCCGTGCCCTCCACCACCCCCTCCTCCCCCGTCCCCTCCACCACCTTCGCCACCTCCCCCGTCCCCTCCACCACCTTCGCCACCTCCCCCACCTCCACCGCCCCCTCCACCACCTCCTCCCCCTTCGCCACCTCCCCCGTGCCCTCCACCACCTCCACCGCCCCCTCCTCCCCCGTCCCCTCCACCACCTTCGCCACCTCCCCCGTCCCCCCCCCCCACCTCCTCCACCTTCGCCACCTCCCCCATCCCCTCCACCACCTTCGCCACCTCCACCGCCCCCTCCTCCCCCTTCGCCACCTCCCCCGTCCCCTCCACCACCTTCGCCACCTCCACCGTCCCCTCCACCACCATCCCCTCCTCCCCCTTCGCCACCTCCACCGTCCCCTCCACCACCTCCTCCACCATCCCCTCCGCCCCCTTCGCCACCTCCACCATCCCCACCACCGCCTCCACCACCTTTTCCAAAACCAAATGAATGTGGAGATTGGTATTATTGTCCTGAAGATGAAACATGTTGCTGCGAGTTGCATTTCTTTGGCATATGCTTAATTCATCACTGCTGTCCTTTTGAGAATGGTGTTTGCTGTCATGGATCAGACTTTTGCTGTCCAATTGAATATCCCATTTGTGATGTTTATGAAGGCCTTTGCTTCAAGGTACGACTACTTGTCTTATGCTTTGTAACATTCAAACTGTAATAAGCAAATGTATTCCTTTCATTGGAGTATTCAAAATCATTAGAAAGATAATTTTAACTATCTTATTGACTTTTAATGACTTCACCTCTTTCTTCTTATTTTTCTTCTCTTTCAAGCCTTTGTAAGAGTTAGTCATCTCTTATATTCTGGTACTCTATAGCAACTCTATGCAAATCCTCATTCCAAAATCTACGGCTTGAATTGCACCATCTAAGCGAGAGAGTAATATTGGTACTTTGGAGCATGAGAGAATATTTGGGAGGAATATGTTACTGGAATTAGGATATGTTTTTTACTCTAATTGGAAATCTATCGCCTATATACCTGGAAATTGTAGTCATACACATCATCTGTATCCAAAAATCTTGCTAGAGCATCTGGTTTTCCCCTCTCTGCCTGTTTGTATCTGTTCATGACCAAAATCTACTAAAGAGAGCCCTTCAATCTTCAATACACCAAAGAGGATGCAAATATCTTCGTCGATCTCGTTGTCTTCATTGGTTTTCCTATTTATGAGTTTCCAAAGGGTGCACATACTAGAGAAACAGGTACAATGTCAAGGCAGTTAAATGCCAGAGAACTCATAGAGTAGGCCATTCTTGATAATTTGCTTGTACCAAGAAGTTGGGAGTTTAATCAACACAATAGGTTAATAACAAAAAATATTCTGTTGAATATCTTCTTATTGTTTACTTTCATACTTCTTTTCCTTATTGCAGCGGTTTGATGATACTGTTGGAGTGGCAGCAAAGAAAAGACAAATGGCCCACTACAAGTTACCATGGAGTACAAGCACTAAAGAAAGAGAAGAGATGGGCCAAACTCTGAAATGGAGGAGGAAGCATGTTGCCCCAGTGTTCTAAAGTTAAACAATTGTTATCATGCCATTCCACATTCTTAAGAATACATTTAGTTGTGGTTCTAACACCAAGAATTTTGATGAATCAAACTTGTTTGTTAGCTCATAGCTGGAACCACAAGCTCAATTCCTTAATAAATCTTGGTTGTGCAAAAGTATGAATTTCTTGAAATAAAGGACTGGAGAGAGAGTTATGTAGCCCAAAAATTCGACCCGCCACAATGCCACATGCATTTCATCAGCAGCCTCACTATACCTTCTGATGAAGGTGGTCTTGGATGTCTTTTAACCGTTTTCTTATATATACTTGAAAGACAATGGTGTCTGTGGAGGAGGATGCCACAGTTTATTGGACTGCATGTGTGTGTGTTTTTCAGTGTACGTGATGTCTACCTAGTTGCATGATCTTCAAATCTATCAACATTTGACATGAGTAAAAGAAGAAGATTATGGCTATTGAGTCTTATGTTGTGTACATTCTTGAAAATAGTCGTGAAGAAAAACTTGCATGGTGACTGATAACATCATGGGCTGGAACCTATATTGCTAAGTATGGCAAACTCTGGGAGTTATGACAAACTCCGGAGTATCTTCGAGTTCGGATTGAAGAAACAGAAAAGGCTTGTTATTACTTACTTGATATGAAAATTATGATTTAATATTTTCATTAATTTGTCTCATTTGTATTAAAAGACTTAATGTTGGACGTTAGTGGCTGCATGGCTTAAGTTACATTCTTGGCAGCAGCTCTCACTTCAATTGCCAATTAATCTTGAAAGAGTTAATGACCTTTATTTGGCAGTAATCCACATACGTTTGCATGGCTGATAATTCAGCCTCCAAAAAACGTCCAAGAGCTTTACTCCCTCTTTATTTCCTTGTGTTTTATGACAATAGTTAGTGGTGGTAGAATGTGGACATAAGTTTTATGTAACTCTTGTAACTTTCATTCTTAATTTCACCATTACCCTGTTCTTTATGTGGTGCAACTCATGTAACTCTTGTAACCTCTAAGCCATTGATATTCTATCTTTACTACTCCACATCCATTCTTATTCATTGCATGGAAGATTTCTCACCTATAAATAGAGGTAGTCTTGCATAGTTTTGGTACACATATACACAGGATAATTGAGAGTTCACAAAAGATAGTAAAAAAAAAGAGTTCATTAGTTGAAGGGAGGTGTTCTTTTGGTGGAGCTTTGAACTCAACTCTTGTTCAGAGTTGTTGAGTTGTTATTTGAGAAAAGGCTGTTGTATCCTGGAGGGGACAAGTCAAAAAGATTACTGCTGGACCGGTGAAACATTTGTTGCAGTGGACTTGAATTTCCTTAAAGAGAGCGAGATATCCGTGCCTCAGCCGAAGAAGAACATATTCTTTTTATTTTCTTCACTTGTAATTTTCTGTTGTAAGAATTGTAATTTCACCAACATAGGGAAGTATTTTTCATTATAAAAGTTGTAAGTAATATAATACATATATGTAGTTTATAGTAGGTTGTGACATGGGGCTTTGGGCTCTAGGTTTTAAAATGAGGTGTGGGTGACACAAGTCTTAATAATTGAGTGGAGGTGGCAATTACTTTATTAAGGATTAAGAAAGTAAGAAAAGTTTGAAAATAACCCACAAGTTTTTTAATTTACACTTTGATCCAATGTAAAACCTAATATAACTAGAAATGGAGGGAAAAAGAGGCATGTTTCTCTCTCTTCTCATTTATTGAAGTTTTCTCTCTCTTAGTGATTTTTGTTGTTCATTGTTGTTGCTTTATTCATCATCATCTTCTTCATTATCATCATATTGTTCTTCATTATCATCTCTTCTTGTCCATCATTATCATCTTCTTGTTGTTGAACATTATTGTTACCGCTACTATTGCTACTTGGTCAAATTTTTTTTAGGTCAAATTTTATCCGTGTATCACTTAGGAATTACTTATAGGTATTTTAGTAAGTAAAATTATAATTTTTAGTTGAATTTCTCATCTGGGTGTATCTGGTACTGCTGTTTTTTCAACAATGGATAAAACATGTAATGTGAATCCAACAGATGAGTAATCTATTACAACATATATGACTAATCTGTTACACAGATGAGTAATCTGTTGCAACATATTGACTAATCTGTTGCAAAAGATGAGTAATATGTTGCAACATATATGACTAATTTGTTGCAACAGATTACTCATCTATTGGATTCGTATTATACTGTTGTAATATGATCCAACATATGGGTCATCTGTTGCAACATATTAGTCATTTGTTGCAACAGATTACTTACTTGTTGCAATAAATGACTCATATGTTGGATTCATGTTGCAGGTTCTATCCATTGTAGCAGTAACAGATATACCAAATAAAAAATTCAACAAAAATCAAAATTATACTTACAAAATCACCTATGAAGTAATGTCCAAGTGATATACGAACAAAATTTGACCTAAAAAATTTTCAAAAATTTCAACAAGGGCACAACGAATAAGTGAAACACATGAAAAATTTTATGAAACAGGTAAAGAAGACAAAAATAGTGTATCATACATCAAATGCAAAAGGATCAAGGGGACAAACGTTTGAGTTCTCCTAAAAACATTTAAGTTCCCTAGTATTTTAATTGCTTTCTAATGGATGACCCATCTATTATAACAGATTTTCTATCTGTTTGATAATTTTCAACAGATGAATCATCTGTTGCAACATGTTAGTCATCTGTTGATTCAAATTAAGCTATTATTAGTAATAACTAAATTGATTTAGCTAAAATTAAAGACAAGTCTTTAAGACAATGGGACAAACATTTGAGTTCTCCTAAAAATGTTTGAGTTCCCTAGTATTTTAATTATTTTTCAATAGATCACCTATTTGTTGCAACAAGTTAGTCATCTGTTGCAATAAATGTTTATAACAGGTAGTCATTTGTTGATTCAAATTAAGCAACTATTAATAATAATTAAATTGATTTAACTAAAATTGAAGACAAGACCTTAGACAGGGGGGAAAACGTTTGAGTTCTCCTAAAAAACATTTGAGCTTTAGTATTTTAAATTATTTTTCAACACATATTTTGTCTATTTAGTAATTTCCAATAGATGAGTCATAGATTGCAACAACTTAGTCATCTGTTGCAACAAATGTCTATATTTGTTTGATAATTTTCAATAGATGAATTAGTTGTTGTAACATGTTAGTCATCTATTGATTCACATTAAGTCATTATTAGTAATAACTAAATTGATTACTAAAATAAAATATGAATTAACAAGTTCAATTACCGTTTCAATTAATCTCATGGTAATACACGATCATCTAAGTATGTTCGTCCTGAGTAGAATGATCAATTGACCAAATTTATTGGAAATGATTCAAACTAAGTCATCATTAGAAAAAACCATATTGATTTAACTAAAATTAAAGATGAATTAGTAAGTTCAATTACGATTTCAATAACTCTCATGGTAATTACATGATTAATTAAGTGTTCCGTACTGAGTAGAATGATTAATTGACTAATTTATGTGAAATAATTCAAATTAAACCATTATTAGAAATAACTATATCGATTTAACTAAAATTAAAGATGAATTCGTAAGTTCAATTACAATTTCAATTAATCTCAGTAATTACATGATCAATTAAGTGTTTCATCCTTAGTAGAATAATTATTTAACCAATTTTATTTTAAATGATTCAAATTAAGCCATTTAGTAATAACTATGTTGATTTAACTAAAATTAAACATGAATTAGTGAGTTCACTTACAATTTCAATTAATCTCATCGTAATTACATAATTAACTAAGTGTATTCGTCCCCAGTAGAGTGATCAATCGACCAATTTTATTTGAAATAATTCAAATTAAGTCCTTATTAGTAATAACTAAATTGATTTAACTAAAATTAAAGATAAACTTACAATTTCAATTAATCTCATAGTAATTAAATAATCAACTAAGTGTATTCGTCATGAGTAGAGTGATCAATTGACCAATTTTATTTGAAATGAATCAAATTAAGCCATTATTGATATAACTAAAATTAAAGATGAATTGATAAATTCACTTACAATTTCAATTAATCTCATAGTAATTACATGATCAAGTATGTGTATTCGTCTCGAAGAGAGTGATCAATCGACCAATTTTATTTGAAATGATTCAAATTAAGTCATTATTAGTAATAACTAAATTGATTTTGACTAAATTAAAGATGAATTGATAAGTCCACTTACAATTTCAATTAATGTATTCGTCCTTAATAGAATGATCAATTGATAAATTCTATTTAAAATGATTCAAATTAAGCTATTATTAGTAATAACTAAATTGATTTAACTAAAATTAAAGACAAGACCTTAGACAAGGGGACAAATATTTGAGTTCTCTTAAAAACATCTGAACTTTAGTATTTTAAATTATTTTCCAACATATATCCTATATGTTTGATAATTTTCAACAGATAAGTCATCTGTTGCAACAACTTAGTTATTTGATGCAACAGATGTCTATATTTGTTTGATAATTTTCAATAGATGAGTCATTTATTGCAACAGGTTAGTCATCTGTTGTAACATATGTTTATATTTGTTTGGTCATTTTCAACAGATGTCTTTATCTATTTGGTCATTTCCAATAGATGTCTTTATATGTTTAGTCATTTTAAAAAGATTACTCATCTTTTGAAACATGTTAGTCATCTATCGATTCATATTAAGTCATTATATTAGTAATAACTAAATTTATTTAACTAGAATTAAACATGAATTAATAAGTTCAATTACAGTTTTAATTAATCTCATGGTAATTACACTATCAACTAAGTGTGTTCGTCCTGAGTAGAGTGATCGATTAACCAATTTTATTTGAAATGATTAATTGTGAAATCATAATTAGAAATAATTATATTGATTTAACTAAAATTAAAGATGAATTAGTAAGTTGACGTACAATTTCAATTAATTTTATAGTAATTACATGATCAACTAAGTGTTTCGTCTTAAGTAAAATGATCAATTGACCAATTTTATTTGAAATAGTTAAAATCAAGCAATTATTAGTAATAATTAAATTAATTTAACTAAAATTAAAGATGAATTGATGATTTTAATTATGATTTCAATTAATCTCATAGTAATTACATGATCATCTAAGTGTGTTAATCTTGAGTAAAGTGTTAATTGACCAATTTTATTTGAAATGATTCAAATTAAGATATTATTAGTAATAACTACATTGATTTAACTAAAATTAAAGATGAATTGATAAGTTCAATTACAATTTTAATTATTCTCATATTAATTACACGATCATCTTAGTGTGTTCGTTCTGAGTAGAGTGATCAATTGACTAATTTTATTTGAAATGATTCAAATTAAGCCATTATTATTAATAGCTAAATTGATTTAATAATTACAATTTCAATTAATCTCATAGTAATTACATGATCATTTAAGTATATAACTTATTGCAACAGATTAGACATCTGTTGAAAATTATCAAACAGATATACACATATGTTGTAATAGATTAGTTATCTGTTGTAACAAATGTCTTTATCTGTTGGCCATTTCCAACAGATGACCAATCTGTTACAACATATGACTTTATTTGTTTGTTATTTTCAACAGATTACTAATTTGTTGCAACGGATGTCTTTATTTGTTTGGTCATTTTCAATAGATTACTCATCTTTTGCAACATCTTAGTCATCTATTGATTCATATTAAGCCATTATATTAGTAATAACTAAATTGATTTAACTAGTATTAATAAGTTCAATTACAGTTTCAATTAATCTCATGGTAATTACACGATCAACTAAGTGTGTTCGTCCTGAGTAGAGTAATCAATTGACCAATTTTATTTGAAATGATTCAAACCAAGCCATAATTAGAAATAACTATATTGATTTAACTAAAAGTAAAGATGAATTAGTAAGTTCACTTACAATTTTAATTAATTTTATAGTAATTACATGATCAACTATGTGTTTCGTCTTAAGTAGAATGATCAATTGACCAATTTTATTTGAAATAATTAAAATTAAGCAATTATTAGTAATAACTAAATTGATTTAACTAAAATTAAGTATGAATTGATAATTTAATTACGATTTCAATTAATCTCATAGTAATTACATGATCATCTAAGTGTATTCGTTTTGAGTAAAGTGTTAATTGACCAATTTTATTTTAAATGATTCAAATTAAGACATTATTAGTAATAACAACATTGATTTAACTAAAATTAAGATGAATTGATAAGTTCAATTACGATTTCAATTATTCTCATATTAATTACATGATCATCTTAGTGTGTTCGTTTTGAGTAAAGTGATCAATTAACTAATTTTATTTGAAATGGTTCAAATTATGCTATTATTAGTAATAGTTAAATTGAATTAATAATTACAATTTCAATTAATCTCATAGTAATTACATGAATATTTAAGTGTATAACCTATTGCAACAGATTTAACCTATTGCAACAGATGAGTCATCTATTGAAAATTATCAAACAGATATACACATATGTTGCAATAGATTGGTCATCTGTTGTAACAAATGTCTTTATTTGTTGGTCATTTCCAACAGATGACCAATCTGTTGCAACATATGACTTTATCTGTTTGTCATTTCCAACAGATTACTAATTTGTTGCAATAGATGACTAATCTTTTGCAACAGATGTCTTTATTTGTCTTGTCATTTTCAACATATTACTAATTTGTTGCGACAGACGATCAATTTATTGCAATAGATGTCTTTATCTACTTGGTTATTTTCAATAGACTACACATCTGTTGCAATAGATGGGCTATCTGTTATCAATCTATCTTTAATTTTGTTGTAATAGTAAATAATCTTGTGTTGTTATTTAATTTTAGTCTATGACCTTGCTCTCAACCAAACACTTTCTTTCTTGTAATTGACTCTTTCCACTCCCGAATGCTCAAAATCCTACACCTCTCAACATCTTAAAAAAATAGGCAGAATGGAAAAAAAAAAAACTCAGTCAATCAAATAAAGATTTTCTTATTCATTACATAAAAAATATTTACAACATTAGGTAGATCCGATAAAATAAATTACAAATGATAAAAAAAATATAACCTAATTATTATTATTATTATTGTCAATTGGAAATTCATTGGGCAGCAGACCCCTCAGCCTTCGAATCCCACAAAGCACCCTTGCTGTTGCGGTGCCCAACTCTCACTCGAGTTCATGAACCAGCCTTTCAAGTTTCTACACGGTGTCAAGCAGAATCGCCATGTACCAAATCAGATTAGACATATCTAGAACATGCATGAACAAATAACGTAAACACTAAACCACATATAGTACCAATTGGTAGTTTAACAAAAAAAAATGTGAAACTTAACGTGAAAATAGATGCATGTTAATAATTTTCATATTAGAACAAGAAAATAAAACATACCTCAACGGACGAACAAGAAATTTATTTTTGGAAGAGAAGTGATTGAAGATATAATGACGATTCTATGCAAGACAAGATGCAAGAGATAGAGCTGAGGAGACCTATTTATAAAAGATTGAATGAGTGAGTAGTGCAGCGTGTTAGGCAAAAAATCACGACCGTTCACCTCTTTTTTAATAATTATATCTCTTAATTAATCAAACTTGGTAACTTTTCGATTATTTAAATTAAAAAAATAGATTTAAATACAAAAAAGGTGAAAAGTCATAACTTTTCATCTTTTTGGTATTTTAGTTATTTAAATTAAATAGTTACAAAATTGTGTTTATCATATTTTTTTCCTATTATTTATTTACGAATCATTTTTTTAATTAAATGATCGAAAAGTCATGACCCTTGAGTTCTTCCAACAAATGATCTGTTTGTTGCAACATATGGTCCATCTGTTACAACAGATGACCCTTCTGTTGTAATATATGACTCATCTGTTGGAGTAATTGATTCATTTTTGCAATATATGGTTCATCTGTTGCAATAGATTGTTCATTTGTTGCAACATATTATTTATTTGTTGAAAAAAGAAATCAATAGCAAGATTTATTCAATAGAAATAACAACAAATCATCATTTATCAATACACCATTTTTACCATGAGATTAATTAAAATCGTAATTAAACTTACTAATTCATCTTTAATTTTAGTTAAATCAATATAGTTATTTCTAATGATGGATTAGTTTGAATCATTTCAAAAATAAAATTGGCCAATTGATCACTCTACTCAGGACGAACATACTTAACTGATCGTGTAATTATCATGAGATTAATTGAAACTGTAATTGAACTTATTAATTCATATTTTATTTTAGTTAAATTACTTAGTTATTACTAATAATGGCTTATAGATGAATAACATGTTGCAATAGATGAGTAATTTGATAGAAAAGACCAAACAGTTAAAGACATTTATTAAAAATGAACATTTATTAAAAATGACCAAACAGATATAGACATTTGTTGCAACAGATGACTAACCTGTTGCAATAGCTAACTCATCTATTGAAAATTATCAAACAAATATAGACATTTGTTGCAATAGATGACTAAATTGTTGCAACATATGATTCATCTATTGGAAATTATTAAATAGACAAGATATATGTTGAAAAGCAATTTAAAATACTATTGCTCAAAGTTTTTAGGAGAACTTAAACATTTGTCCCCTTGTCTAAGGTCTTGTATTAAAGACTTGTCTTCATTTTAATTAAATTAATTTAGTTATTATTAATACTTGCTTAATTCGAATAAACAAATGACTAACCTGTTATAAACATCTGTTGCAATAGATGACTAACTTGTTACAATAAATAGATAATCTGTTGGAAAATAATTAAAATATTAGAGAACTCAAATATATTTAGGAGAACTCAAATATTTTTAGGAGAACACAAATGTTTGTCCCATTGTCATAGAGATGTCTTTAATTTTAGCTAAATCAATTTAGTTATTACTAATAATTGCTTAATTTGAATCAACAGATGACTAACATGTTCCATCAAATGATTCATCTGTTGGAAATTATCAAACAGATAGAAAATATGTTGTAACAGATGGGTCAATTATTAGAAAGCAATTAAAATACGAGGAAACTTAAACGTTTTTAGGAGAACTCAAACGTTTGTCCCCTTGATCCTTTTGCATTTGATGTATGATATATTATTTTTTTCTTCTTTACCTGTTTCATGAAATTTTTCATGTGTTTTACTTATTCGTTGTGCCCCTGTTTAAATTTTTGAAAAAAAATTTAGGTCAAATTTGTACGTATATCACTTGGACATTACTTCATAGCTTATTTTTGTAAGTAAAATTATGATTTTTGTTGAATTTCTTATTTGGTGTATCTACTGCTGCTACAATGGATAGAACCTGCAACATGAATTCAACATATGAGTCATCTATTGCAACAAGTGAGTAATCTGTTGCAATATATGACTAATCTGTTACAACAGATGACCCATATGTTGGATTCATGTTACAACACTATAAAATGAATCCAACAGATGAGTAATCTGTTGCAACAGATTACTCATTTGTTGCAACAAATTAGTCAAATATGTTGCAACAAATTACTCATCTGTTGCAATAAATTAGACATATATGTTGCAATAGATTAGTCATATATGTTGCAACAGACTACTCATTTATTGCAATAAATTAGTTATAAATGTTAAAACAAATTAGTCATATATGTTGCAACATATTACTAATCTGCGCAATAGATTAATCATATATATTGCAACCTATTACTAATCTGCGCAACATATTTGTCATGTATATTGCAATAGATTACTAATCTGTGCAATAGATTAGTCATATATGTTTCAACAAATTACTCATCTGTTGGATTCACGTTACATGTTTTATCCATTGTTAAAAAATAGCAGTAGCAGATACATCCAGATAAGAAATTCAACTAAATAATAATAAACATTAAAAAAAATAACAAAAAACATAAAAAAAAACAAACACCAACAAATCAAGTTCCTCGTTTTCGTCATAACTTAAAAGCCCTAATTTTTTACCTGTGAAAATTAAAAAAAATGATGAAGAACTCGAAGTTGTTATCGCTGGAGAATGTTGTCACGTCGATTGGCGGTTGAAAGTAAAAAAGGAACGGGCAAGAACTCAAAACTTTTTGTTGCCAGAGGTTGAAGTTGCACAAGATTGAAGGGTGAAATTTAGAAAGTTGTTGGTTGGAAGAAGTTAGAGAGAGAAACTATCGAGAGAAAGAGAGAAAAGAGATTGATTTGCAGAGAGAGGAAAGTTTTGTGGGTGTGGTTTAATTTGTATTTTTGAAAAGATTAAAAAGTTTGAAAAATATTAATTAAGTTCACAATGAACCCAATCAAGTTTTTTAATTATGTTTGACCCTTTAAGTTGGTCAATGTCACCAATCCTTTGTTCAAAACTTAAAAGACACCTTTCCTTCAACTCCTTGACATACCATGGGAGTACAACTTTTTTCAAATTTTAGTGTGTTTAATTTCCTTTTTAAAAGGACTTGTATGAAAAAATATGGTATCTCATGTAATTTTCTTTGTATAGTGTATAATTTTTTTTTTCCAGAGATATAGTAAAATTTAGGTAAATAGACTCTTGAAACGTGATAACTATTTTAAATTTAAAATGGAGGGAATGTTAATTAACTATACTAACCATCAAGGAATAATTGGACCTAGCTGTTAAGTTATCTCCAATTTGTGAAAGAGTAGTGTAGAAAAAGAAAGTATACTCATTGAAATAGTAAAATAAAGAAATTTAATCGGGCTTCCAAATACTATTTACATATACTTACCGTATATAATATCTAAAATTTATATATATACATGAACTAAAATTTCCTTATTACATAATATACCAATTTGGCAAAGTATTTACACATATACCAAAATATTTACAAAAATCCCTTTATTTTCAACTTTCTCTCTCTTAAAACATTATACATATCTAAAGAGGTTTTCTCTTCCATATTTTACTCCCCCATATCCTCCCACAACACCCGATAATTACTCCATAATTGAATCCCCTTATTCTCGGCAAAATTGAAGAATCGTGTTTTTGGGGGTTACAATTTGTAAGTTTGAAGATTTCTTTTTTCTTTTTTTTTTTAACTTTTTCAATTTTTGAAATTGACCGTATATTTGTTGTGGTTGCATGTTTGTTTTTACCGTATTTTTCAAGTATTTTCAAGTTTAGTAGTTCGATTTTTATGTTTTCTTCATATAATACATTTTCGATTCTTGGTTTGTTTTTTTGTTTTTTCAAAATTACCTATATTTGTATTTTCCAGTTTATTTTATGAATGCATGTTTGTTTTTAAGGATTTACAACATTTTTGCAAGTTTTTTCAAGTTTCGTAGTTGATTCGGGTTAATCGAATTACTAAAAAAATTTGCTAATGGATTCTTGTCCTAACTTTAGTTTAGGACTTAGTCAATTAGATATACCTGTTGGGTTTGTTCCTGGTACATTTGATTTTGAAGAACCCGATTTCGTAGAGAATCATTCAAAGCATCGAAACTATCCCACAACAATGAAGAAATTGAAGGAAGCGGCCACTTCCAAATCAAAGAAATCAACTTCAAAAACGGCAAGTAAGAAGAAGTTTGATGATTTCGGTAGACCACGTCTTCTGAAGGTATTGATAAAACATTATACTTTACTTATACAATGGATGTTTTTATTACATATAAGAGACATTTGAATCTGGGTGTGTTATTATACATTTATGAAGTTTTTGTTATGTATAATGTTGCATTATACATTCTGACAACATTACATGTCATATATGTTTAAGGTTAATTGTTTAATCTGACATTATACATTGTATATACTTGATTATTAATGTATACAATGTATAATCTGACATTATACATTGTTTAAGGTGAATGCATGTTTAATCTGACATTATACATTGTACATTATACATATATGTTTAGTGAGGTTTTCTTAATGTATAAAGTGACATTATACATCTGCTAATGACATTGAATTTATGAAGTGACATTGAATTTAGTGAGGTTTTCATAATGTATAAAGTGACATTATACATCTGAATAACTGATATGTCTTTCATGTATATATTGTGAACTATTATAGTATTATACATTGCTTATACATACCATTATACATTGCTTTCCATACTCTTATTATACATAACATGCATTTTATGGTTTAGTTGATGTTATACATTTATTGAGGTTTCATAATGTATAAAGTGACATTATACATCTGCTAATGATATTGAATTTATGAAGTGATATTGAATTTAGTAAGGTTTTCATAATGTATAAAGTGACATTATACATCTGAATAACTGATATGTCATACATGTTTTTAATGTGAACTATTCTAGTATGCAACATTATACATTATTGCATCTAAAAAATGTGTAACTTTTTATGTAATTATTGTATTTTTTTCAGGGCATGAAATATCGTATAGATAAAGTCCTGGAGCACTCTTTCCATATTTTGAGCTTATGCAACCGTGGTTTTGTTGGAGACATAAAGTCTTATTTTGGAGAAGATGTTTTGGGAGCATTTAGAAATACGTTATTTGAGATTTTTCTTGACCCTCCGCAGTGCAACTGGATTGGGCAGATTTCAAAATGTCTCCTTATGCTAGAAATCCAACAAGAAATTAAGGACGAGATATATGTGTGTGTGCAGGGAAAGATTTTAAAATTTACCATGCTTGAATTTGCCATTATCACCAGCCTGAAATGCACCGGTGATATTGATGAGTTTATGTATACTTCATCATCAAAATCCCCTTTGATGTCGAAGTATTTTCCTGAATCTGGAGGTGGTATAACTAGGTCAAAATTGATAACACATGTGAAGATGAGAAATTTCGAGAACTCTGAAGATGCTTTGAACCTTGTGATATTATATTTTATTCATACATTCATGTTATCTCAGCATAAAGAAGCACCAATCAGTGTAACTCACTTCCAAATGGTCGACGATAGTCACTACATACACTTTCCATGGGGAAAGATAACTTTTGAAAAGTTGATCAACTCATGGCGGCAGGATTTCAGAGTTGCAAAGCAGTTATATTGTTTGGGTGGAATGCCCCACGCTCTAAATGTCTGGATTTTTGAGTGTTGCTCTGCGTTAGATAAAAAAACTGTTTTGCGATATGGAAACATCATCCCAAGAATACTTAACTGGTCTGTTGAGTGTACAAGGCCTAAGTACGAATCTTTAATGTCTGGCATGTTCAGTAAGGTAATTGTATAACATGTTAAATATTTTTATTTTATACTCACTTTTTCGAAGTTCTAATATTTTATTTTAAAATAATTTTTCAGTGTTCTTTCAAGAATTTACAGCCTACAAACGAAGAAGTTCGTACTTTAGATTTGTCTTTCTCTGAGGATTTTGTGGTTTTTGATCCAATATCTGTTGCTTCCACTTCTGTTGCTGCAAAAATGCAAACGGCAGGCGATGAAAATCAATCGCATGTTGTCACTGGAGATGACGACTATGATGATTTCACCACTGGACCTACTCAGGAATTTCTAAGAAAGGCTCGTTTGGCTAAATCTGTATCAACTGAACAACCATCCAAAAGAAGAAAAATAGTTATGTTTCAGAAAGTTAGTCCAGTTGCGACAGATGGACAGAATCAACAAGTTCTCATTCAGTACGTCGTGTGTCGGGTATGTTTTCTAAAAAATAATAACAATTAATAGATAAACTATAAATTCGCGTGTCTGATTTGATCATTGTCATCAGTAGAAATTGGTGTTTTCCCCGAGCACGAATAACTCAAGTCTGTTCCTTCTTTTTCCTCTACGTCTGAAGGGACTTCTAAGTCTAATTTAGATATGGAGCAGATAAAGAGTTACATCAAAACATATGTAAGTTAATTTTCTTATTCAGAAATTTTAATTTAAAAAAACATTATTTGTTTCTAATATCTTATTGTTTATCTGTACGTTATAAGGTGAATGGACAAATTGCTGAGCTGAAAACACTAATCTCCAATATACCTACTGAGGTTGTTAAAGCATTGAAGAAAGAAGAGAATAAAGAATCTCTGGTATAAAATAATTTTTCCTTCAAATTTTTAATACTTTGAATAAATACTCATACATTAGTATTATTCATGAAATATAGGAAGAGAAAATTGTTCATCAACAAGAAGGTGCGGAAGAAGGATCAAAAATAAATGACAGTATTCATAAGACTGATTTGTCGGTAATGTTAATCTAAATTAAATTGGCATGTTACGATAAATTTGATTATCTCCAACATCTTAACCTATTTTTGTTTGGTTCTTATATAGCATAAAGATGAGTACACGGGACCAGTCATTCACATAACAAATGATGAACCAACAGTACTTGAACCTTTGAAAACAGAGATCCAAGATTGTGTCCACATTCATACTGAATGTCCAACAATAGCTGAGGTTTAATTCGATCAGAAGTTATATATATGATATGTATAGATATGGCTATACAATGTAGATATGAAATCATTAAAAAAATTTCATTCGTCATTATTTAAATTTGATTAAATGTACAGACATCTACTTGTCAATTTTTTGTAGGATGAGCATATGAATGATCAAGAAGAGGGACATGAAGAAGAATAAAAAAACACGCACATTACTGAAATGGAAGATATATTAGTACATTTTTTGTCTATCATGTTGTTTTATTTTTGATCCATAATAATATTTTAAATCGATTACTTGTAGGATGTTATAGTATTACTACACATACATTTTAATGTATATTGATGTGTTATACATTATTAATACTAGTAGTACATTACAGAAAATGAATGTTTTTTTATTTAAAGAATGTGTGAGCTTTGTTATACATTCATTTAAATGTATAACATTATGTTATACATTAAATCCCCATATAACAAATACATATGCATTTGTTATACATATCAATTCAAAATCATTAGTTCACATTTTTTCCATTCAACAACTTATCACTTTGACTAAATTTTTTATAAATAAAACTTGTTACTGAATGTAGGATGAGTATAATGACGCAATAGAAGCAGATTGTACTGAAGATCTGACCATACATCAAAGCCCTCACATGGAGCATTTAAAGGTATTTTTGGTTGTTCGTATTGTTTATTAACTCAAAACTTACATGCTTCTACATTCACATCCATGCCGACTAGATATCAAATTCTATAAACAGGTTTTCATTCACCATTATATGGCTTTTCAAATTAGTATTATAAATTTGTATTGTAATACTATTATAGTGTGATACTGTCTCAGATTCATTATACATTCAACTGAATGTATAACATTACATTATACATTAACATGACTTTTATACATGATGATTGTGACTGAATGTAGGATGAGCATAATGATGCAAAAAAAACAGATTGTAATGAAGAACTGAGCAGAGAGCATAACGCTCATATGAAATATTTAGAGGTACATTATTAGTTTTTCATGTTTTTTATCAACTCAAAACTTACATTCTTATACACTCACATCCATCCTTAATACATATCAAATTATGTAAACATCTTTTCGGTCATCATTGTATGACTTTTAAAATCACTTTTACAAATTTTTATCCTTTAGAACTATGTTTTACTTTTAATAAATGTGTTCCGACATGCTACTTAACTCTTAATTTAGGATACGCTTATTTCCAATAAAGAGGAAGCTACTATCAAATATTTGGGAAAACAGCATACTCCTGTGATGGTGCTTTTTAAATTTTTTCTGTTTTAATACTGCTGATTTAACACTTCAAGTCTAAAAACATAAACTTATGACATAGTACAGTCCTTTATACATTTGTGATACGTATATATATATGACATATTTATTTTATTACATAATGATTTTACTTAAAATAGGATGAGTATATTGCCACAAAAGAATCATTTTATGCTGACGAATTGAACAAACATCATAGTACTGATGTGATAGATTTGCAGGTATTTTTTTTACAGTTCAAATTTTGTTTTTAAACAAACAAAAAAATCCACATAAATGTCGCTGCTGCTTAGATATCACTAACGTTAAACATTAATATGTTTGATTTTACACATAACACATCAATCTTTAATCTGTAGGATGATGTGAATGCCACACTAACGGAGTTTGATCAAGATGCTTTAGACACACTAATATTTGGATTGTCAGCACCTTCGAATACAAAAAAAATTCGATGTTGTTACACCAAATTTAGTGATGGAAAGCCAGTGATCACTTCCAGATAGTCAGTTTCCACTAGACTTTCCTGATGCACAAGTAAGGGAGCTTGAAGCAGCAAAAGCTCGTGAAGTAAAACATTAATCACCTGTTAAAAGAGTCAGAAAAAAGTCAAAGATTTTCAGGTCACCATACATTACAAAATTTGGATCGAGCTCTAAAGATGAGGGCAGTTCTGATAATGAAGAGAAACAGAGGTATGCTTTTGATGGTTGTACCATTTATGAAGACATGCCGAATCAATTGATCAACAATTATTCACAGTGGCTTGAACTTGGGTTACTGAAATATCATGCATCAAAGTAAGTTATTTAGAAAGCTTACTAAATTACTGAATTTAGTACATAAGAATAAACCTTGGTGAAGTCTAATGCTTGTTTATGTTACAGGAAACAAACAGACAATCACTATCTAAAAAATGCGTCAGGATTAGGTTATCCTCTATTGGACTTTATTGTTGCACAAGCACTCTCAAAGAATTGGTTCTACTTGATGACGCAACCCAAAATATGTTGGAATGATGAGGTAAATTAAACTCAACTATATCATGATTCTTTAAACTTTTACTAAAAATATTCTAATTGTTACAAAATACATAAAATCTATTGTATTATTACGTATCATACATATGGTGTTATGTACAATCACTTATTGTACATTTAATTGTAATAGCTCATACATTGATGTACTTTGTTGAAAACATAATAATAACGAAAATATATGACTTCGAATTTATTTTATGACACAATTTAATACATGTGGTAAGACATATAATCACATTTAGTACATGTTATGTTAATACATCATGCATTGTTGTCATTTATCAATACATAATAACAACTAAAATTTATGCATTAGTATCTGTTGTATAATTAAAATACATAATACATATAATCTATTGTATAGTTACATATCATACATGTGGTGTAATGTATAATCACATTTAAAACAATGACTTGTAACATATCATACATTTCCGTTCTTTGTTGCAAAATAATAATAACTAAAATATTTTACTACGATTTAATTTTATGACTACTGATTATACCTGTAGTATTACACATAATCAGATTTTATACATGTTTTGTTAATATATCATACACTAATTTATATTCTCAATACAACTCAAACATATACATTAGCATCTGTTGTATGAATAAATATCATATATGTTATGGACTATATAATCACATTATAGATGTAATGGAAACATGTCATTCATTCAACTTCTTACGCAATACATAGTAATAACGTCTTAATATGAAATTTTTTTTCAGTGCTTAACATAACCTAACCATTTCTACATGTAGCACTTAGATGTGATATTCTATCATTTGAGAAAAAAATCGAAGTTGCAGCAGTGTGATCCATATAGATATACGACAACCAGCTTCTTCTTCAAAACATATATGGAAAAAACATACGAACGCTATTTTCCAGAAGTTAAAACAGATCACATATCCATGCAAGAAGACTATGCAGAATCTGTTGCTTGTGCTTCTAATGAAATCGCTATAACAAATATATTTAATGGATTCTGTATTCCTGCGGATTTACCATGAAATTTGGTTGATGAGTATATGTTCCTGTTAACTGTGGAAAAGAATATCACTGGGTATTGGTTGTAATTGTATTAAAGGAGAGAACAATACGCGTGTATGACTCATTGTCAAGCAAAAAGAAAAGTGAACCACCAACTGAAATAAGAAAGTTAGCAGCCATGCTGCCTACTTACTTGTCGGACAGTGGTTTTTTTAGAAAGACTGAAAGAGTTGATTGGTCAACACTTAAAGCGTACGAAGGGAAGCTTGATCTGCGAACTGGTGAGATAATTCACAACCCATTTGATGTTGAATACATCCAAAACATTCCACAGTAAGCGTCTGATAGTTTGTAAGTGTCTCTTACTTTTTAAATTTTCACATGTATAATCATGGTAAATTACTATACTTATCGATCTTTCATTTTATTAAAAATTCAGGGACTGCGGGGTATTTGTCGCTGCATATGCAGAAATATTGAGTGAAAGGCAGCAAGTTCCTTCATGTGAGTTTGAAGTTGTTAGTCAAGGTGCACGTTATGTTTCGTTACTATGGCATTACGGAGTGACGAAGATAGAAAAATGTTATACGAATGATAATGATGATCCTCCTCGTCCAAAGAATACTTTTCTCCAATTACCTGATGAAAGTACAATTGTTACTTTGGAGTAGCTCATTCTTAAAAATAGTCTAATTATTTTTTTTGTTGTTTCTGTTAAATAGTTATATACAGTAATGTTTTTTGGAATGTTGGTTTTTAGGCAACATTATATGGATGACAGTTATTGGTTCTAATACATTTACATTTACATAAATTCTTTTCTACTTATTCTATCTTGTTTGTTAATTACTCATTTAACCTAATTTAATATTAAAAAGACCGTACAACAACATTTTACATATGTAAAATGTCACATACGTATAATGAATTAAATATATGTAAAACATTTTTTTTCCGACATTAAAGAAGTAAATATTATATTATGAGTTAATTATACATTGAACAGGTATCAATTTATTTTTAAGAAATTCAGTAGACAACATCATACGTGTTGAAACATCTCATTGCTTAATTGAAAACAACTTTGTATTCAAATTTTTTTTAGAAAAATAACAATACATCGTAAATTGTAAAAAAAACTTAATGTATCAACATTTATACATAATACTAATAACAAAACAAAAATATTTTTACTCTCATACATAGATCTTAATGTATAATCCATAATCCTCACACAAATTCGTTTGATTCATATTATTATTAGTTGTTATGCTTTTAAAAAACATTTACTTAAAAGTCATACTTGTTGTCAACGTATAATATCATACATGTTAAATATATTATACATTAAGATTACATATTACTACGCTGCAATAATAAGCAGTAAAGTCATAAACTGTAATAATTCAAAACTGTATGATATTATTTTCAAAATATCAAACATTCAGTCATAATTAAAAAGCACTTAACAAATAAAAACATACAATAAACTTCAACAAGTAAATAAATAAAAAATAAAAAATAATTGACGTTCTGTAGTTATATCCAAACAATCACTTAGCATTTAGAACAACAAACTAAAATCTTCAACTTTCTTTTTGGAAGAAACCGCACGTCCTACGGTTGTGGCCTGCACGCCCGCATTTACTGCAATGGTTTGAACTTGTAAGTGATTCACTAGATTTCAAATGTCTTCCTTTTTTGCCTCCCGGGAGGTCTTCTGTATTTGGGTGGCAAGACTTCATCTGCATCAACAAAATCTGTTTCAATCCAATCTTTCATATCTGGCATAGGAATTATGGGGAGTTCATACGTCTTGAACAGTAACGCCCATACTCTTTTACATCTATAGTTATACTCTTCAAAACCGCAATTGCGTGTGCACATGAAACTTCATCAATTTGATACTGACAACAGCTACACGTGCCACGCTCAATATCAATAATGTACCTCCTTCCTGATTCATACACACAGTACAGATAACTACCAGCTGTCTTAACCTGTCATCAATGATTAATTTTATACATTTAACAATATAAAAATTAATCACAAATAAAAAGTAGATTCAACTATCAGAATACATACCGTCATCCACAACGATTTAACCCCATTATCAGTTAGTATTTCTTGAAATCTTCTCCCAAGCGTTGTGTTTGTATAAGATGCAATTTCACTGTTCTTACAATTCCATGCAGCAAATAGAATCATCACTTCTTCAAGGAAACCTAAAATAGGAAGTACTCTAACCTCTACCAAACAACCGTTAATACATTCAGCTATATTAGAGGTCATCATTCTACCTCTATTAACAGGAGCGTGACATCGAGATCATTTCTCATAGCCAGTTTCTTTCAAATATTCCTTAACCCTTGGATCAACTTTTCCAACCTTTGACATAATGTAATCAAAATCTTCTTTTCTATACGCTTTAGCCATGGAATAATAAAGGTCACTAAGTCTGTCTTTGTTTTTTCTAAAATATTTACAAACATTTTTTCATAAATGCCAAATACAAGCAAGACGGGGGAAATTAGGATAAACAATGCTCACACCTTTAATGATACTTTTGTTACGATCCGATACAACACACATGTTGTCCCGTTCTTCAAATGCTTCTCTAAATTGATGAAAAGACCAAGTCCACGAATGATCATTTTCGGAATCCACTACACCATAAGCTAATGGAAGAATGCATCCTAAACAAACAAAAAAAAACAGTTCTATAATATATGTACACCATTGCACAGGTCTGTAATTATTTTACACTTAGCTAATACATGACATCATACAGGTTGTCCCACCAGTATCACTATGTTGAAATCAAATAAAATATATAACTTCACACATTTTAATAACGTATAACAGTACATCATACATCATAAACATACTGTTAGGGAATTATATACTAAATGTAAAATATATAACAAAGTATGAATATTTTACAACATCATACATACACCATTGAGTATAATAGGTAATCATACACATAACACAAAAAATAAAATCTACTTACATTTTACTCGTTCAATTTTAAAATGAAAATGAAATTTCTAACGTTGTTTAAAACAGAAACTAGCATCTACTTTATAGAAAACATCAAAAACACAAAATAAAAGGCGTATATTGGTATTTTATGTACTCATTAAGCAAGTCCAATTTTTATTATACATATTAGAGCAACATATAATTTGCTAGGACGCATGCACAATGCTGAAATACCAAATGTAAATACTTCAAAGTATAATACCTGCACCATCAAGAGTACTTGTCGATACAAACGTTCCTTGATATGGCCCGCTTAAATGTGCACCATCTACAACTACTACTGGACGACAAAATTCGAACCCCCTTATCATGGGATGTAAGGCAATAAATAAGTATTTAAACTCGTTATCTAATGCCTTATGCATCCGAATGTATGATCCAGGATATACCTGGTTCAACATATATATATAACGGGGCATTTTTCTATATCCATCAGCTGGTCCATCTCTAAGTATCGCAATTGCCTTTTCTTTTGCCCACCAAACCATCATGTAGTTAATATCAACACTGTATACGGTCTTCATCTCTTCAATTATGTCCGTAGGTGTGTGTATTCTCTTGTAATTAATTAACCTTGGTGTAGTAAACTCACTGACAAAAGCTGTTGTCGCAACCAATTTATTCAGAACTCTATCACTCAAGCTGCAACTATGTTTCGAATCAATTGTCTTTATCACAGAGATTTTCGAATGATTCATCGAATACGCCTTCAGGACCCATTTACAATCTTTGACACGACAATGTAACACATAGCTGCAAATACATTTTAAAACATGTTGTTCATTTAATCACATACATATAAAATCTTTAATTTAAATAAGAAAATCATAACTAAATTGTTACAGTTTTATTATATATTCGCATGCATGTATGATGGAATATTATGCATAATAAATGTAACTCTTTTTTATGCAAACATCAAAGTCAGAAATTACAGTCAATAATAAAACTCGTTTAACAAATGCTACAACACAACAACATCATTCGCAACATCTACAAATAAAAATTAATAATTTATTCCATACCTTTGTTTATCAGATCGTTTAGTAAAGGTGTTAAATTCATTCGATATCGCATATTTCGCCATAACCGATACTAAATTTTGCTTATCCTTATAAAGTTGGTTCACTTTTATTTCAGTGTTCTTGCAATCAGTAATGAAATTATTAACTTCAAATTCTGGAACGTATAATGAATACTGAGTCTGCGTTTCAACAATAATTAGTGAAGAATTACCATCAACAATATATTTTACTTCAATTTTTTTCGAACATCATCAATATCCAATTCCATCGCGATTGTCGCAACCAATTTCGCAAAGTTAATACTTTCAGAAACAACAATAGCATCACTTTTGTATGTTTTACAACTTATTTCCGTCTCCCATACACCTGAATGACACAATAATATTGGGATGTTCATATTTTTTCTCACAAGAACGTACGAGCAAAAAATTTTTACACAGAAAAGTAAATCAGAAAAGAAGACAATTAAATGTAATGTTTAAAATTTTTTGTTTTTGAAATTCAAATTTCAGTTACTATTTTAACTGATACAATAATTAACACCAGGTAATTAAATAATTTAAGGAATAGGGATACATTTAATGATTCCTTATCCCTTAATTTTAGGTAAATCAGATTTATCATATATTCAGCAAATGTATAACAATCAATCGAATGTATGATAATATTTTGAATACAAGGGAGAGAGAAAACCTCAATGAAAAATTATGTAAATGGTTTCACTTTTGCGGTATATATGTTGTTTAGCCTGTAATATTTCCCACAAATAAAAAGAGAACCTTTGCCAAACAAAATCGGCTGAATAAAAGTAATTCAAAAAATAAAATAGTAGTGATTGGATTTTACTAATCTGTCACTCAATACAAAATTCAGTTAAACTAGCCCTAAAATTAATGATTTATCCTTAGTTAGAATAAATAAACATTAATAAAATTAAAAGAAAAAGAAAAGGAATATCTTACTCCTAGGGTTTTTGTCCAAAAGCCCCAAGCACTATCACTGGTCTTGCTCCTCCCACCATTGAATTTTAGCTGATTTTGGTTGCCCATAACTAAAAGGTATTCTCTTGATATAAAAATTGTATCTTTTTTATTTTATTCCCAAAATTTATGTATAATGATTAATTTTTATTTCAACCTTTAATTTTTAGCATGCAGAACTGGTGTGCACACCATTGTAGCTCAATTTTTATGCATTTAGGTGTACTTTTTTTTCTTTTTTTTTTTGGAAAAAGAGCCAAAAATGGGGTAAAGGCAACTCCTTTGTAGCAAGAAATGTTCTTGAGTGGACCCAAGGATGTGGTTTAGTGGTTCAATGAAGTTTGGTTTCAGGTGTTGCCAACAGATACAAATATTAGGTGATTGTTTCCCATTTGTTGTACCCTTATCTATTGCTGGAGGGAGGTGTCAGGTATCCCGTGGAATTAGTTAAGGTCCGCAAGCAGGCCGACACCACAGTTTAAAAAAAAGAAATTTTCTTGAGTGGAGTATTTAATTTGAAGTTTTCTTGGGTTTTTGAGTTTCTTTTCTTTAGCTTATATATATATTGTGTTAATATGTGAGAAGTTGAGATTGTTTCTGAGCTCAAAAATTTGTTTTGCTGACTGTTTCTTGTTTCTTTTTGATTGCTATTGTAGGCTCTGGTTTTTTGTTTATCTGAAAGATAATTTATCTCCTCTTATTTATTTCAGTAGCAGGTTTTGGCAATGGCTACATCTGCTTGGGACATTACTGCAACAGAATTCTTACAGGTATTATCATATGATCATTTCTGGTTCTTTTTTAATTCCAGATTGTGTTGTGTCTAATGATGTTGAGAAAATTGTTTAACTCTGATTTGTTTTGTATTGTAGGGTTTTCATAGACAAAAGTTAGCATTACCTAGACATTCTAGTAGGCAGACAAATCTTTTGCTTTGGGGTACACTTCCAAGACAGAGCCCTGTTTGGTATTCACATAAAAAATTGAGACTCAGGTCCCATATTCCGGCGAAGATTAGAGCTGTCGTTTCGGGGAATGTCAGTAGCTTGGTAGATGAAGATTCAGGCAAAGTTCAGGAGGTTGCTGAAAAGGTGATACATTTATATCGTGTTCCGTTTCTACAAGACAGTGCCACAGCTGAGCTTCTCAAGTTGGTTCAGGCAAAGATTTCTAATCAAATAGTTGGCGTGAAAACTGAACAATGCTTCAACATTGGACTCAAATCAGATCTTTCAAGTGAAAAAATTTCTGTGCTTAAATGGGTTTTAGGAGAAACTTATGAACCTGAGAGCTTGGGAAGTGAGAGTTTCCTTGACAGGGAGCAGAGGAAGCTTCAAGATGCATATATCATTGAAGTTGGTCCACGATTATCTTTCACTACGGCGTGGTCTGCTAATGCAGTCTCAATTTTCCAAGCATGTGGGCTAACAGAGATAAATAGAATGGAGCGCTCTAGGAGATACTTATTATATGTCAATGGGTCACTTCTTGATAGTCAAATAAACGAGTTTGCTTCAATGGTTCATGATCGAATGACAGAGTGTATTTATGCTGAGAAGCTGACTTCTTTCAAGACAAGCATAGTTCCAGAGGAGGTTCGATATATACCCGTTATGGAAAGGGGTCGCAAGGCACTGGAGGAAATTAATGAGGAAATGGGATTGGCCTTTGATGAGCAAGACTTACAGTACTACACCAAACTTTTCAGGGATGACATTAAGCGAAACCCGACAAATGTGGAACTATTTGATATTGCTCAATCTAATAGTGAACATAGTAGGCACTGGTTCTTTACTGGGAATCTTGTTATAGATGGTCAACCTGTGGATAAGACTCTTATGCAGATAGTCAAAAGCACTTTGCTAGCAAATCCAAACAATTCAGTTATTGGATTCAAAGATAATTCCAGTGCTATCAAGGGGTTTCCAGTGAAGCAATTGCGGCCTATTCAGCCTGGTTCGACATGCCCCTTGGACACGGTTACTACTGACCTTGATGTCTTGTTTACAGCAGAAACCCATAATTTCCCTTGTGCTGTGGCACCTTATCCTGGTGCCGAGACAGGTGCAGGAGGCCGTATCCGGGATACCCATGCTACCGGAAGGGGTTCTTTTGTTGTTGCATCTACGGCTGGATATTGTGTTGGAAATCTTAATATTGAGGGGTCATATGCTCCCTGGGAAGATCCTTCTTTCGCATACCCAACAAACTTGGCATCACCATTACAGATTCTTATTGATGCTAGCAATGGAGCATCAGACTATGGGAATAAATTTGGGGAGCCCATGATCCAGGGTTATACTCGAACTTTTGGAATGAGACTTCCAAGTGGTGAGAGGAGGGAATGGTTGAAGCCAATCATGTTTAGTGCTGGCATTGGGCAAATAGATCATCTTCACATATCAAAGGGAGAACCGGAGATTGGTATGTTGGTAGTTAAGATAGGAGGACCAGCATATCGTATTGGAATGGGAGGTGGTGCTGCATCCAGCATGGTCAGTGGACAGAATGATGCGGAGCTTGACTTCAACGCCGTGCAGCGTGGAGATGCTGAGATGGCACAGAAGTTATATCGAGTTGTTCGTGCTTGCATTGAAATGGGTGACAACAACCCCATCATAAGCATTCATGATCAGGGTGCTGGTGGAAACTGCAATGTCGTGAAGGAGATAATACACCCACAGGGTGCCAAAATTGATATACGGGCAATTGTTGTTGGTGATCACACAATGTCTGTTCTGGAAATTTGGGGTGCAGAATATCAGGAGCAAGATGCCATACTGGTGAAGCCTGAAAGCCGCGGTCTTTTGGAAGCTATCTGTTCAAGGGAAAGACTTTCAATGGCTGTTATTGGAACAATTAATGGTGAGGGGCGTATTGTTCTGGTGGATAGTGTGGCAACTGAAAAATGCAAGTCTAGTGGACTGCCTCCTCCTCCACCTGCAGTGGATCTTGAGCTTGAGAAGGTGCTTGGCGATATGCCTAAAAAGACATTTGAATTCAGTCGCATGAACAATCTGCGTGAACCACTTGATGTTGCTCCTGCAATAACAGTTTTAGATTCATTGAAGAGGGTCCTGAGGCTTCCTTCTGTTTGTTCGAAAAGGTTCTTGACCACTAAAGTTGACAGGTGTGTCACCGGTCTTGTGGCACAGCAGCAAACTGTGGGTCCCTTGCAGATTACTCTTGCTGATGTGGCTGTTATAGCTCAAACTTATACAGACTTGACTGGAGGTGCATGCTCAATTGGGGAGCAACCAATAAAAGGTCTCTTGGATCCAAAAGCAATGGCACGGCTGGCTGTCGGAGAAGCACTCACAAATCTTGTTTGGGCGAAAGTTACATCTCTTTCTGATATTAAAGCAAGTGGGAATTGGATGTATGCTGCAAAACTAGACGGTGAAGGAGCTGCAATGTATGATGCCGCTATTGCTCTTTCTAAAGCTATGATTGAACTTGGGATTGCTATTGATGGGGGGAAAGATAGTCTTTCCATGGCAGCCCACTCATCAGGGGAAGTTGTTAAAGCACCAGGGAATCTAGTCATCAGTACGTATGTGACGTGTCCTGATATAACAAAGACAGTTACGCCTGACTTGAAGCTTGGAGATGATGGTGTGCTGCTTCATATTGACTTGGCCAGAGGAAAACGACGACTTGGTGGATCTGCTCTTGCACAGGTGTTTGATCAAATTGGGGATGAAAGTCCTGATTTGGATGACGTCTCTTATCTTAAAATTGTTTTTAATGAGGTTCAGAATCTAATCTCTGATGAGCTTATCTCCGCGGGTCATGATATCAGTGATGGGGGACTCATAGTGAATGCCCTTGAAATGGCATTCGCAGGGAATTGTGGCATTCGCTTAGATTTAAGCGCTTCTGGGAGTACTATACTCCAAACACTTTTTGCGGAGGAGCTTGGCCTTCTTATTGAAGTTAGCAGGAAAAATGTGGATTTAGTTCAGGAAAAGCTCCGCCATGGTGGTGTTTCTGCTGATATAATTGGTCAAGTTATTTCATCTGCGATAGTTGAATTGAAGGTTGATGGGGTTACACATTTGGATGAGGAAACTTCGGTGCTCAGGGATATGTGGGAAGAGACTAGCTTTCAACTGGAAAAGTTCCAAAGACTGGATTCATGTGTAGAACTAGAAAAAGAAGGATTAAAAAGCCGGCATGAACCATCCTGGAAACTCTCTTTCACGCCAAAAGTTACTGATGATAAGTATATGACTGCCATTTCAAAGCCCAAGGTTGCAGTTATCCGGGAGGAAGGCAGCAACGGTGATAGAGAAATGTCTGCAGCTTTTTATGCTGCTGGATTCGAACCATGGGATGTTGCAATGTCAGACCTTCTCAATGGAGTCATAACGCTGGATGAATTTAGAGGAATTGTGTTTGTTGGAGGTTTTAGTTATGCTGATGTACTTGATTCTGCCAAAGGCTGGGGAGCATCCATTCGCTTTAATCAGCCTCTTTTAAACCAATTTCAGGCATTTTATAACCGTCCAGACACTTTCAGCCTCGGAGTTTGCAATGGGTGCCAACTTATGGCTCTATTGGGTTGGGTGCCAGGTCCTCAAGTGGGAGGTGTTTTTGGTGCTGGAGGGGACCGATCACAGCCGAGGTTTATACATAATGAGTCTGGAAGGTTTGAATGCCGGTTCACTAGTGTGACAATAGAAGAAACACCAGCCATAATGTTCAAAGGTATGGGAGGTAGTACACTAGGTGTTTGGGCTGCTCATGGTGAAGGAAGAGCTTATTTCCCTGAAGATAGTATTTTCAATCATATTCTTGGCTCGAATCTGGCGCCAGTGAAATATTGCGATGATGATGGCACACCAACAGATGTATATCCTTTCAATCCTAATGGTTCTCCCTTGGGTGTGGCTGCAATTTGTTCCCCAGATGGAAGACATCTCGCGATGATGCCTCATCCAGAACGATGTTTCTTGATGTGGCAGTACCCATGGTATCCTAAAACTTGGGATGTGGAAAAGAAAGGCCCGAGCCCCTGGTTGCGCATGTTTCAGAATGCCAGAGAATGGTGCTCATAAGGTAACTCATTTAACTAACTTCATCATGAACCCTTTGTCTCATCTATCTATTCGTGTTGGTGCATAAACTCATGTTCTTATCAAATGTACAGATGTTCCATATTGTGGTTCACAAACAACATAGAAGTTAAAAAGGCAAAGATTGGACGGAAGCGGCACAGTTTAATTGTCAGCGCTGAAGGACTAGTTCTAACGCCAAGAAGTTTGATGAATCAAACTCTTAACTGAAACTACAGGCACAATTCCTTTATAAATCTTTGTTTGTGCAAAAGTATGAATTTGTTGAAATTAAAGGACTGGAAAGAGAGTTATGTAGTGGCACCGAATACTTCTTAAAAGTTCACTACTCCATAAGAAGTATTCTTCTTCTTTGTTGTGCTTAGTAATTAAACGACTGTGGCTTTTCAGTAAACTTTAGTAACTAATGCACGTAACTAGAACAATTCTGCTGTTTTTTTCCAACTTTAGCATCAGAACCACATGGCTCCATTGACACTATTATGGTTAAGCCATTAAAATTTGCCCGTCTTTTTAATATGCACAGACTCACTCAAATCATTTATTCTTGTCCCGAGGGAATTTTAGTAGCTCAACTTGGCTAACTTGTTGGTGATTGGTGAGAGTTAGATTTCCCACGTTGTAATCAATTGCAAATACTACTATCAATATATAAGTCAATTTTCCTGTCTTAATCTACAGCTGCAAAGTCAATTTTATGTCTTAAACCTACAATTGCAAACACTACACTTGTTCAAATACATCCAAATTATTTCCTTACTGGTGATTCATTTTTATCACGGTGTTCCCTGCATGATTGGCCCAATGGAGCTGAAAGAAAAAAACATTGTTTTCCCGCCCGTACGTAGTTAAAGTGCTTTTATAGTAACACATTACCTACCAGAAAAATTGTCTTAACGTAACCACACCAACCACTTTCATCATTTTAAACTATAGTTTAAAAATCTTCGCAGTTTTTCATGTGTCTCACGTGTTGAGTTATTGGGATTCTCGTACATCGACTTGAGTTTTGTACTCTGTAACTAAATTTTTATGTCATGGAATGGAAAATCTTGATAATAAGATACATTAAGTGCCACAATAGAAAAATAAGATAGGATAGCGAAATAATTATACATAGTTGCCTCATTTAGCCATGAAAAATATTTATCTTTTTCGATTTTATTCAAAAAAATGATGTTTGATCATAAAAACTTCACATATAACTTGAAGTTGTATTTGTAAAAGTGAAAACAAAACTTCAAAATCTACTAAAGCTATAAAACAATGAGACTAGGACTAGAATGATCACACAACAACTGGTTAAAAATGGGAAGCAAACTGAGACCTTCTATCTTCCTTCTTCTTTTCCCATTTTTCTTGATCTTTGCTGCATTATCATCTCAAGTTTCTGCTTTTACTACTGATTTTCCAGTACTAGACAGACCAACTGAGCCTCTTTCACATGAAAAAGTATCCCAACTTTTTCAAGAATGGAAACAGCAGCATGGGAAAGTTTACAAGAATGAGAAAGAGGAAGAAATGAGGTTGGAGAATTTTAAAGGGAATGTGAGGTATATAGTGGAAAAGAATTCAAAGAGGAAATCAGATTCAGACCATTTGGTTGGTTTGACCAAATTTGCTGATATGAGTAATGAAGAGTTCATCCAAGTTCATACATCAAAGATAAAGATACCCTTTGACAAGAAAAAGACTATTCAGATGAAGAACGTGGAGAAAAAGATCACAACTATAGCTTCTTGTGATGTTCCTCTTTCAAAGGATTGGAGGAAACATGGGGCTGTCACTGAGGTCAAGGACCAAGGACAATGTGGTAACTTTACTTATCTTCTCTTACCATTGCCGGTTCATGTTTGCGATAGTTTGTTTTTAGTAGATTTTTCAGTGGACAGGATAATGGTAAAATGTTCTTGTATAGCTCATAAGGGTGCATCCATTCTCACTTTTGATTTCGTGACATTGTAGTGATATCTGAAAGATGTGTTGCTGACTCTGTCAAATTTTTGTTATGCCTCTTTAACACAAAAAGGCAAGACAAATATAGTGAATATAAGCTTATAAGCCTGACTACGATCCACAAAAAATCACTACTTTTACTCTGTTCTGTAGATGTGTACATTGCTAGATCTTGTATTTAGGCATATCTTCTTGCATTTTATGTACATCTGTGATGTTGGTTTACACTACATACATGTTTTATTCTAGGCAGCCTTATGTGCATTATTATTATTTTATGTTTCCTTAACGAAGCACTACAAAATCCAAATAAACGGAATTGAATTAGTTGAATCTGCAAATTGGTCTAACCTACAGTCCTACTAGGACTTTTTGTTGGCTCATATCAAAAGGGAGCAATAAGAAGACCTATGACTATGTACATCGCTGGAGTGATAATTTGATGTATGCAAAACTTTTGCAGGAGCTTGCTGGGCATTCTCGGCATGTGGAGCCATGGAGGGAATAAACGCAATAGACGCTGGTGAACTTATTAGCCTCTCCGAACAAGAACTTATCGATTGTGATAATTCATACAATAATGGCTGTGAAGGTGGACTTATGGACCCTGCTTTTGAGTGGGTGATCAACAATGGCGGCATTGATTCAGCAGCTGATTATCCATACAATGTCTATTCTGAAGGCTTTTGCAACTACAAAAAGGCATGTGATGATCAATGTCATATCAAGTTTCCAAATACTTACCATTTTCAGAACTTGATCATTCTTCGAATATTTTCCTCTACAGGTGAACCATAAGGTTGTAACAATTGACGGATACCAAGATGTTCCACAGGAGGAAGGTGCCCTTCTTTGTGCTGTTGCTCAACAACCTGTCAGTGCGGGCATCCACGGTAGCAGCCCTGATTTTCAATTATATAGAGGGGTAACTATTTTCATTACCTCATTATCACATATTTCAATGGTCCCAAAATGATGTGATTGTTATTTCTATTCTGCTGTGGGGGTCAATGCAGGGAATCTATGATGGAGAATGCTCTGGTGATCCAGATGACATATCCCATGCAGTACTAATAGTAGGATATGGTTCTGATGGATGTGATGATTATTGGATTATCAAGAACTCATGGGGTACACATTGGGGAATGGAGGGGTATGGATATATAAGAAGAAACACTGATTTGCCATATGGGGTTTGTGCCATTAAGTCATTGGCTTCATACCCAACAAAAGAATCATCTTCAACGCCATCTCCTTATCCGTCTCCAGCCGTTCCACCACCTCCACCGCCTTTTCCAAAACCAAGTGAATGTGGAGACTTCTATTACTGTCCAGAAGATCAAACATGCTGCTGCGAGTTAGAGTTGTTTGGCATATGCTTCATTCAGGGGTGCTGTCCTTACGAGGATGGTGTTTGCTGTGATGGATCAGACTCTTGCTGCCCAATGGACTATCCCGTTTGTGATGTTTATGACGGCCTCTGCTTCAAGGTATGACTTCTCGTCTCACTTTCTTAAGGAAAAACATCCAAAACTTGGTTTCCAAATGGTTTCTGAGTAATCTGAAGCCCCATAAATGAGAGAAATGGGCAGCAACTCTTCTACCTCTACAAGGTAGGGGTAAGGTCTGCGTACACTCTAGCTTCCCTAGATCCTACTCGCGGGATTAAACTGGATATGTCGTTGTAGTATGATGCAAAGGAATTTGATGTCACAAATCATAAGCTAGATAACTCTCTAAGATTCTCCTGAATCCATGTTGAGTCACATTAAGTTTACATCAAAATAAATCCATGCAAAAACAGCCAATGAATTGTTTTTTTATTTTTTTTTGTTATTGGGGCACTAGGTGGTACCATGCTAAAATTGCTGATAGCCGGCAAATAGATTAGATTTGTCATCATAAACTAGGTAGTACTAGTAATATTTTTTTATAGATAAAAAGCTTTGAAGAGATATAAAAGGTTGCATAAATTTGCTCAATCATTAGATACCAGCAGAAAGTAGTATAATGATAAGTTGCGAAGAATCTTCACCGTCGATGCCGCACCCGTGTTGGATTCTCCAAAAACACACTAGACATCCATTTACATTTTTGAAGAGTCCAAGCAACATAGGCGCAATACCTAAAATAACTCACTTTGGATAAATCAAAGAGTAAATAATTTTCATCTTGAAATCCAAGGGCCCAACTAACCCACGACTACACCAAATATGTTAAAGAGTAAAGCGCTTTCTACCAAAGATTAAATATTCAATGTGGTAGAAGAAGGATCCCAAGCAAAACAGAAAGAGCAATTAAACGAATCTTTAGAAAGTTAAATATATTTCCCCTTTTTGCAGGATTATGGAGACGAAATTGGAGTGGAATCAAGGAAGAGAAGAATGGCCAAGTACAAGTTACCATGGAGAACTAACACTGAAGCTACAGAGGAGAAGAGCCAAACTCTGAAATGGAAGAGAAATCATGTTGCTGCAATGCGTTGAAACAAATATTTCGTCATCAAAAAGCACTTGAACTTTGCAAAAATTTCGATAGTTCAGTTGGTTGACTACTCAATTTTTACCGTCTGCATGCAAACGGACAAATATAAGTTGAAGAATATTCTCTATTTCATATCATGTGTGATAAATTTATGAATATATAAAAAATAAAAAATTGAAACTTGTGATTTTAAATTAAATGTTTATATAATAGGTTTGTGATTTTAAACCTACCGTATTGTATTTAAATATATTTTTGCTCCGTCCCCCTAGTTACAAAACTTCCATCCTTGTTATATTATCTGTGTGTAAATTATATACTCATGCTCTATGTGTGTGGATTGTAGTTCAAGAATTTTTATAGCAATATTGGAATTTAGACAAAAGTAAATGATTTTGCCAATCACACTTTGAAATCTAGTCCTTTTTTAAGGGTAAAAATTTATAAACCGGGTGCGTCTAAGTTTTATCCTTTTTTAAGGATGGAGGGAGTACGTCCATCAGTCTGGCTAATGTGACTTATTTTTTTAAAAAAATGCACTTATTACTCTCTTTGTTCATTTTTACTGATCATTTATTTTTAAAATTAATTTTTATTTTTCTTGTTACTTTTGACATATCATTAAATTTTATTTTATTTTCATATTTTATCCTTTAGCATTAAATTTTTTTATTTTTTTTTGAAAACTTCAGAAAAACTCTCAGCCGCTATACCCTTTGCCACAATCTCTTTAAATTATTTTTCAGTATATATTACTCTCTTCATTTCAAAATAGTTGGCCCTTGTTACTTTACACTCACCTAAAGAAAATATTTATTAGAAACTTATTTTATCAAAGTAGCCTTATTAATTGGGCAAACAATATAAATTCCGACGGTTTGAAGCTTAGTTACATAAAATTTTGATATTTTGCATAATTAATGAAAATCTCAACTTTGGTTCTGTTGAGATACAAAATTAGCTCCTGATATATTTTTTTCGATTTTGGGTCTGTCGAGGTACATAATTAGCTCCCGATATATCTAACGAAGATACATAATTACTTGAATTTTTGTAATTACTTTATAAGGGTGGAGATTGTGTAAATATGGTACGTTAATGTGTATGTTTATGTTATTTTTTCTACCTTTTGAAAATATAAATTTGAGTATATATATTTTCTGTAGTCATTTAATGATAAAATAGTATTAAAAGAAAACAATCCTTCCTTCGTTCCATTTTATGTGTCGTCATTTTTTTTTGGTCCGTCCCTAAACTAATGTCACCTTTCCTTATTTGGTAACTATTTAGTGGCATCATTCTCATTTTATCTTCACTGGTTCCACTTAATCAGAAAAGACAAATAAAAAGTAAACACTAAAGTAACTTTAAGAAGAGCAATTTTGTAAACTTCACATAGTCATCACTTATTTTTTAAACTTCGTGTCCGATCAAATGGCGACATATAAAATGGAACGTAGAAAGTATAATTTTCTTGATTTTATAAATGGGATAATTAGATTGAAACAAATATTTTTAGCAAGAAGGACAACCAAAATAAAATGAAAAAAATATTAAACATCAATTAATACAAATAGTTTGATAATAGTCATGTCAATTATTACTCCCTCCGTCCATTACAACCAAATAAAATGAAAAGAATATTAAACATCAATTAATAGAAATAATGTGATAACAGTCATGTCAATTATTACTCCCTCCGTCCGATTTTACTGATCACTTTTTGATATGATACACCTATTAACAAATAATAATTGGTAAAATAATTTTACCATATTACCCTTATTAATTGATACTATTTAGTACTCTCTTTGTTCGATTTTACTTGTCACAATTTGAATTGACACACCGATTCAAAAAATCAATTAATAACATGACTGTTTTACTACAGTACCCCTATTAAATGATGTTTACATTGTGTCTTGAAGTAAATTTGAAAAAAATAATAATTAATATTTAGGATGAAATAGGAAAAAAGAAGTTATCTTTTCTTGATGTAAAAAATGACAAGTAAAGATAGAAATTCAATCAGAAAATTATTGACAAGTAAAAGTGAACGGAAGGAGCAATATGTATTGAAAAATGATTTGGATAATAAGTAATTAATACAAAGGGTAAAACGTCAAAATTTTTTATCTTTTCTTAATTTATCAAAAATAACAAATAAAAATTAAATTAAAAAAAATAATACAACAAAAGCGAATGAAGGAAGTATTTTCTTAATAAGCTTACTAAATCAAAATGTGACAAAGTAAAAAATGTACGAAGGGAGTAATTAAGTTCTCGAAAGTTTCCAAAAAGAGTTGAATCGTTGCAGCATATATATATTACTTTCTCCGTCTTATTTTACTCGTTTCAAATTTCTTGATTTATTGTTTCATTTTACTTGTCCTTTTTTACTTATTACAAGATAATTTTTTTTCATTATATCCTTAGTGTACTCCTTATTATTAGTATTCTTGAAAAATATTGCAAAGATGAGTATCATTAAGAATACACCATTAAGAATATAAATGGTGCTTTGATATTAGCCATCCATCAATATTGAAACCAACAAGAAGACACAATTAAGAGGGACAAAATGATAAAGTTACATTGCCAATCATTATTTTCTTAATAGCCGTGTCATCCCAATTTGAAACAGATAAAATGGGACGGAGGTAGTAAATAAAGTGTGGGAAACGAAGGGACGCCTGCCCAAGTAATGTGAAGGTTACAAATACAACAATGTACCATAAGGTTGTAGCAAGCTAGGATAACAACAGCAATACTCCACTCTTCCTTTTCACAGTCCATCGTCCCCTTCTTTTTAAACATAGCACTAAGAAAAGAATATACATAATTCCAGCCATAAAGAATTTAATATTTGGACTCGAAATTGGATTTGCAAATGATATATATATATATATATCCAACTTTGTCGGATTATACTTGATATGTTGATCAGTGTATGATTTGATGAAAGTTAAAGAGTTTAATCTGTCAACAGAAACAAGAACAAGCTTCAAGAAGCTTCCTTAGATGTATACATGAATAAAGTTGGGAGCAAGGTTTGAAAAAGTTGAGTTTATTGGTTTTATTTGTCTACTATAAATGCATGCTTGAGTTTTCTCTTTAGACATTTATTTACGATAGAGACTAGCTCGGCAATGTAGGAGCTTACAATAATTTTCTAATTTGAGTTTAATTTGATCACTACATAAAAAAATGAATGGCAGGGAAGTAAGAAAAAACAAAAGGGAAGGAAAAGGGGGAAAGTTCAAAGACGAGAAAAAGTGTTAGTTGAACTTGCAAGATTTCGGCTTAGTAGTTAATAAAATAGATTAAATACTTTTAATTTTGTTGATGTTGTTTTATTAAGAGATGCTATAGTTACGAGTGTCTTTCCATGATCTTTTAGCCTTAGAATATATTTCAATTCTGATGGTAGAGTTATAAAGGTTTCTATTTTTTTGTTTTTTCATTTGATGTTTGGTACCCATATTAGAATCCGATTAATTTAAATTTGCATCGAGTTAGCGCTTTCTACGAAAGATTTTTTCATACTCAGAGTTATAAAGTTACATAGTTTTACCAACATATGCTATGCAACTAAAAGATAGATCAACTATGATCTTTCCGTCCATCTTTAGAATCGTTGGCCATAAAAATTCAACATATATTCACTTTATTTGATGTGTTGAAGTTGAAAATAGAGTGAAGTTATTTTGATCTTAGTATTTTGAAAATAGAATATTTTTTAAGTTAAAAAAATATAAAAAGTGAAGATAAATTTTAAAAATTTAGAGTTTTATGAAGATTAGGTCATTTTATAAAATTAAAAAAATATTTTTTTAAAAAAAAATAAATTAAAAAATATAAAAATTGTATCCAAAAATAATGAAAATACCTCTTGTGGCGTGTTTCAAAAATTTAAATATTGTGAAAATATATTTCAAAAACATATATGATCAAACAAATATTTTAAAATATTGTGAATAATACGCACGACAAATGTCTACTTGATTATCTAGTAAATTAGTACCTAACTTTACTTGTTCAATTTAAAAGATCAAGATATAGTTTACTATTCCCTCCCTTTCGAATTAGATGGCTCCTTTAGTCTTGGCACGCCTATTAAGAAATTCAATACTTAGAAGTGTATTTGTTCTTTTACCATTTTTAGCATTATAAAATTCAATAATTAATTAAGCATGAAAATTTGGTGCAATTATTCCAATTCATGCATGCATAAGCCTGCTCTTGAAAGGAGAAGAAAAAGTAAAGTTTCATATTTAAAATTAGTATTGAAAATATAAAATTGTTTCTTTCAATAATTTAAAAAATGTGGTTATATTTAATACTATCAAGGGTAGAATGAAAAAAATATGTGTAAAATATTCTTGATTTTACAACTTGAACAAGTAAATTGAAATAAATATTTTTAGAAAGAATTCCAACTAAAACAAAACAGAGCAAGTAGTTTGCATCACTTTTATCCTTGTTATTAATTACTCCCTCCATTTCGTTTTAGTTGACGCTTTTTTTAAAAATATTTATTTCAATTTACTTGTTCAAGTTGTAAAATTAAGACTATTTTACAATTATTTTTTCTATTCTACCCTTGATAGTATTAAATATAATCACATTTTTTTAAATTATTGAAAGTAACAATGTTATATTTTCAATATTAATTTTAAATATATATTTTTTTTCTTTTTAAGAGTAGACTTATGCATGCGTGAATTGGAATAATTACACTAAATTTTCATGTTTAATTGATAATTGAATTTTATAATGTCAAGAACGATAAAAAAAATTAAATGCACTCCTAATTATTAAATTTTTTAATAAGTATGCAAAGGCTAAAGGGATCATCTAGTTCGAAATGGAGGAAACATTATTCATATTTTTGCATGAAAGTTCAAGTGCCAACTAGCTTCTTTAACTACTATTTATTTCTTTATTAAAAAAATATGTTATTACTATTTTTAATTAAATGAAATCATATAGTATATGATTAAATAAAAAATTTAACATTTTCTTTTGAGACGAATTAAAAAGAATAACTACACATAAAATGAAAACTAAGGGAGTATTATTGTTCAATCAGCTTGTCAAGTAAAAAAACATGTAAAATTGATGCCAATTGAGTAGAAAAAAAAATCTGAATTATATGATATAAAATGATTAAAAATTGAAATTTATTTAAATTTGAAAAAGATTACTTGGCTCTTTTATGGCAGGGAGAAGTGGTGGGCAAATTCGTTACAACACCCACTGCAATCGTGAAGGGAAAATAATTTATTTGAATGGCAGGTTTAAGTAGAGGAAGCAGAATAATCTTCCAGCAAAATCTGAAGATAACACAGTTAGGAAAAAGGGGACAAATAGATGAAGCTATCAAAGTGTTCAAAAGTATTACCCACCCTAATACTGTCACTTACAATTCTATGATTTCTGCTTATGCCAAGAATGGTAGAATTATCAATGCGCGCCACCTGTTCGACAAAATGCTGTACAGAAATTTAATTACTTGGAATACAATGATTAATGGGTATTTGTTTAATGGTCAAATTGATAAAGCGTGTGAACTGTTCGATAAAATGCCTCAGAGAGACCATTTTACTTATGCATTGATGATAACTTGTTACGCGCGTAGTGGGGAGCTTGAAAAGGCTAGAGATGTTTTTGAGGCGGTTAATGATAGAAGTAATGTAGCTTGTTGGAATGCGATGATTACGGGTTATGCAAAAGCGGGAAGGTTAGATGATGCTAGGAAAATGTTTGATGGTATGTCGGTAAAGAATTTAGTTTCATGGAATTCGATGCTTTCGGGATATACCCAGAATGGGGAAATGCAATTTGGGTTGAAATTTTTTGAGGGTATGGAAGAGAAGGACGTCATTTCTTGGAATTTGTTAGTGGGTGGGTTTATTGAGGTTGGGGATTTGGGTTCTGCTAAAGAGTTTTTTGCTAAGATTCCTAATCCGAATGTTGTTTCATGGGTGACAATACTGAGTGGATATGCGAGGTATGGGATGATATTGGAGGCTGAAATGGTTTTTGACCAAATGCCGGAGAAAAATGAGGTTGCTTGGAATGCCATGTTAGCTGCATATGTTCAGAATGGCAAAACTGACATGGCTGTATCGTTATTTAATAGAATGTCTCAGAGGAGTGCCGTGGCTTATACATGCATGATTGATGGTTATTGTCGTGCTGGAAAACTCAAAGAAGCAAGGGATTTGTTGGATCAAATGGCATACAAGAATGTTGGTGCACGAACAGCGATGATTTCAGGGTACATCCAAAACAATAGGGTGGATGAAGCTCGTTGGGTATTTGATCAAACAGCTACTCGTGATGTTGTTTGTTGGAATACAATGATTGCAGCCTATGCTCAATGTGGACGGATTGGCGAAGCTTTTGATCTGTTTGAAAAGATGGAACCAAAGAGCATAGTTGTTTGGAATACCATGATAGCAGGTTATGCTCAAGTGGGACAAATGGATAAAGCACTTGAGATCCTTAAGAATATGGGAGATAGAAATGTAATTTCTTGGAATTCTCTAATTTCAGGTTATACCCAAAATGGTTTTTATGTAGATGCACTTAAATATTTTATCATGATGACACGTGATGGCAAGAAACCCGATCATTCTACATTTGCTTTAGTATTAAGTTCCTGTTCGAATCTTGCAGCAGAGCATATTGGTAAGCAACTTAACCAACTGGCTAACAAAACCGGTTATGTGAAAAATTTATCAGTTTGTAATGCTTTAATCATTATGTATGCAAAGTGTGGAAACATCTCTGATGCAGAAAAGATGTTTCAAGATGTTGACAATGCTGATGTTATATCCTGGAATTCCTTGCTTGCTGGATATGCTTTAAATGGATACGGGAAGGAGGCTGTCAAACTTTTTCAAGAGATGGAAGACAAAGAAGTCGTTCCTGATGAAGTCACATTTGTTAGTGTTTTATCTGCATGTAAGCATGCTGGCTTGAGTGATGCTGGAGCAAATTTGTTTGAGCTCATGACCAGAAAGTATTCTATCGCTCCTTCGTCTGAACATTATGCTTGCATAGTTGACTTACTCGGGCGATCAGGGAGGTTAGAAGAAGCTTTTCTTTTAATAAAGGAAATGAAAACAAATGTCACTGCAGAAATGTGGGGTGCCCTATTTGGGGCTTGTCGCATGCATAACAATATAAATATCGCTGGCTGTGCTATTGGGAAGCTTCTTGAACTTGAACCTCATACGTCTACAAATCTAGTTGTCTTATCAAACATGTATGCTGAGCTAGGAAGATGGGGTGATGTGGAGAGAGTTAGGGAAACAATAAAGAAGAGTGGAGCAGGCAGACTACCAGGATGCAGCTGGCTTGAGGATAGGAATCAGTTGCTTGTTTTTCTTTGTGGGGAAGATACTTCACCGCAAGCTGTGGATAACTTTAATGTGTTATTCACTTTAACTGCACAGATGATGGATATGGGCCATATGCCTGTCATGACATCATTTTGTCTCGACTCAGATAATTGAGCCATAAACGTGTATTTTTAAGTTCCAAACTTGCATTCACGAAATCACTTCTGGTTTAGGGCTGCAAGGTGGCTTTGTATGACTATGGCACACAGGAAAATCACTCCAATGTCTGGGAAATCTCTTGCATCTGCAACAGAATGAATACAGAGCTGGAATGGGATTCTGTTGCTTATGAGTCAACTGCTGTGTCTGGATAGATGGTTAGTGCTGATCTTTACAGTGATTATATGTTAAAGCAGCTGATAACCGTGAATGCTATGCTGGTGTTGCCAGGTATGTGAATCTTAGTTCGCCCTTACATAATGTGCATATAATAATACTTGTTGCATCTGCTGTCTTATCATCAATCTTTTTCCTCTATCCTTGTAGTATCTTCCATCTTTTTATCATCCTTTTTTTCTGATCTTAGAGAAAACTAAAATTGCCCATATTTATTTACCGTCTCTCCTTTTTTCATTTCTATAACAGTTCATGCATTGTAGCATTATGCAACATAATGAACTTTGCTCTCTTGAAGGAATTTCTGATTTTTGTCTGGTTCTTCTGCTCCATATCTATGTGAATAATCATCTGTGTAATAACCATCTGTGTAATGATGGTTTTTCAATTTAAAACAGATAGATAATAATCTTTTGACATTGAATTTTGCAATTATCCTAGTTCTTCAAAACTAAGACACTCAAATGTGGTGTTTTAACTGATCCTTTTCTTCTTTATCTGTTTTGGTTTCCATTTTCTATTTAAATGTGTATTAAAGTTTCATCTGAAGTGTTTTACTCCCGCCGCCCATAAATACTTGTCCACTTTTGACTTACCACATACCTTAAGATTTGAATATAATAATTTTTTTGCATTGAAAAATGCAGTGAGTGATGTATTATATTTAATATCAAGGGTAAAATGGGTAAAAAAATAGGTAAATTATCCATTGATTTTATAAACTGGACAATTATTGTTGGACATCCCAAAATAAAAAAGTGGACAAGTAAAGATAGACGGAGGGAGTAACATGGCTAGTTGTGTGTAGTGTCCAAGCTGTAGACAACGACCGGGTGAAGTTGCAAGGAAAGTTTCTTCTAAATGACTCCCAATCTCAGGTTGGTGTCTTTCTAGGAGGTCTACCTCTAGGCACGGGTATCTTCCTTAATGGCTTAGTCATAAAGCATGCATCTAAAGCTCCTCCTCCCCCACCAGGATTGAGGTCAATCGAATCACTTTAAATCCTCAAACTGCTTTTTTCCTCCTTTTTTAAAAATTTACTGTGAACTTGGTGAAAGGATATAGAATTATTGATAGAGGAACTTGAAGCCTAATCTTTTTTGAGAAAGTATTAGGTTATACCACTTAAGCTCGCTAGCTGGCACTTGAACTGTTTGATCTGTTTAAACATTAAGTACTGTTATGCTTCTCCAATCATTACCTCTCTATACGGCATTCTAAACATTTTACTATTTGATTTTTCATCTCTTTTAGGATGTTGATTTTGGCATTAATAAGATTACAAATGCTAGTCTTTATGATGACACAAATGGCTGGTTGCCAGTTGGAACTGTACAATGAGTGTTCATGCCTTCATGGCACTTAAGGGAGCAGTTACATGACATCTGGACTTATGTACATTGTTGTTGAATTATGTCTGATTTCATTGGAGGTGGAGTACGATGATTCCGTTATATAAAAATAAGTGTGACATTCAGAGTTGCACCAACTATAGGGGTATCAAGCTGTTGAGTCATACTATGAAGATTTGGGAGAGGGTGGTTGAGCGGAGATTGAGGAGGGTCGTGTCCATTTCGAAGAATCAATTTGGTTTTATGCCTAGTCGCTCGACAACAGAGGCAATCCACCTGGTGAGGAGATTGATGGAGCAGTATAGGGAAAGGAAAAGGGATTTGCACATGGTGTTCATCGACCTGGAGAAGGCGTATGACAAAGTCCCTAGGGAGGTTCTTTGGAGATGCTTAGTGGCGAGAGGCGTCTCGGTGGCGTACATCAGAGCTATTAAGGACATGTATGATGGAGGGAAGACTCGGGTGAGAACGGCGGGAGGGGACTCAGAGCATTTTTCGATCGAGACAGGGTTGCATCAGGGTTCGACTCTTAGTCCGTTCCTGTTTGTGTTGGTGATGGACGTGTTGACGCGGAGTATTCAAGGGGAGGTGCCTTGGTGTATGTTGTTTGCGGACGATGTAGTGCTGATTGATGAGATGCGGGGGTGTGTGAATGAAAATTGGAGGTTTGGAGGCGGCAAACCTTTGAATCTAAGGAGTTCAAGTTGAGTAGGTCCAAGACGGAGTATATGGAATGCAAGTTTAGTGACTTGAGGCAGGAGGACGATGTGGTGGTGAGGTTGGATTCCCAGGATGTTTGTAAGAGGGATAGTTTTAAGTATCTTGGGTCTATGATTCAGGGGAATGGAGAGATTGATGAGGATTTCTCTAACCGTATTGGAGCAGGTTGTATGAAGTGGAGGCTCGCCTTGGGAGTGTTGTGTGATAAGAAGGTGCCACTTAAGCTTAAAGGTAAATTCTACAGAGTGACAGTCTGTCCAGCCATGCTATATGGAGCAGAGTGTTGGTCAGTCAAGAACTCCCACATTCAAAAGATAAAGGTGGCGGAAATGAGAATGTTGCGTTGGATGTGTGGACTTACTAGAGGGGATAGAGTTAGGAATGAGACTGTCCGGGAGAAGGTGAGAGTGGCTTCGGTGGAGGACAAGATGCGGGAAGGAAAGTTGAGATGGTTTGGGCATGTGATGAGGAGGGGCACGGATGCCCCAGTTCGTAGGTGTGAGAGGCTTGCGTTGGATGACTTCAAGAGGAGGAGAGGTAGGCCGAAGAAGTACTGGAGGGAAGTGATTAAACATGACATGGAGCAGCTTCAGCTTACTGAGGACATGACCCTAGATAGGAAGGTGTGGAGGTCGCGGATAAGGGTAGAAGGCTAGGATGTGTGCGTGGGTTGTAGCTAGTAGTTAGAAGAGCTCATGTATAGCCGGGTTAGTAATCCTAGGACTGTGTCCATAGGTAGGAGCCCCTAGTCAGGAGTGTTTGGGTGTGGCGGGTGTCTCTGGTCTGTGAGTGTATGTTACTATTAGGTGGGGGTCGTATTCCAAATGTCCTAGTTTTTATCTCTTATTTCATATTGCGCTTATTTATCTTATTTCGTATTGCTCTGATTTCTATTTTATTAAGTCTTTCCTGTTTAATGTTATGCCATCCATCATGCTTCATGTCTCATTACGCTCTTGTTTACTATTCTCTATCTTGAGCCGGAGGTCTATCGAAAACAGTCTCTCTACTTCTTTGGAGGTATCGGTATGGACTGCGTACATTTTACCCTCTATACCCCACTTTGTTGGAACACACTGGGTTTGTTGTTGTTGTATTTGCATGAGCTTGCTTGGCATTTTCAGCATGTGCAGTCATGGAAGGAATAAACGCAATAGTCATTGGTTAACTTATTAGCCTTTCTGCACACGAACTTATCCATTGTTTTAACTGATAATTCATACAATATTGACTATGAAGGGGATTCTGAACCCTGCTTTTGAATGGGTCGTCAACAATGGTGTCATTGAGCTGCTGGTTATCCATAAACTGCCTCTCAAGGAACTTGCAATTACAACATGGCATGTGGTGATGATCAATTTCATATCAAGTCTTCTTATCATTTTTAATATTTTCCTCCTAAAACGTGATCATTGTCTAAATATTTTCCTCAACAGGTGAAACACAAGGTTGTAACCATTGATGGATACCAAGGTGTTGCAGAAGAGGAAAGTGCCCTTCTTTGTGGTGTTGCTCAACAACCGTTGGTGTGGAGATCACCAGGAGCCTCCTGATTTTTAAATATTTGATGTTGCAGTAGAGGAATGTGCTTTTCATTAGCATCCGATAATGAAGGTAATTGATGATCTAATGAACTATTTACTTTAGAGCTTTTTCGTTTTTCTTTCTCTGAACTTAGTAGTTTTAATAACAATTTTGGATTCTAGAGATTAAATTTATAAGCTAAAAATGAAAATAAATAAATAGATATAGAGGAGTATATATGTTATGCCCACAATATTATGTACTTTAATGTTTCATCTTCTTTTTATAATTTCTGGTTACATAATGATATCCTGATGCTAATAACTCAATTAATGTCTTTCCAAGTTTCATTCATAACAGTAGACTAGTTAAAACCCAAAGATGTTCAAGATATAGAATAGTATGATTAGAACATGTTTTGTTTGCCCTAATAATTATTAATGAAAATGGAAACATTATCCACAACTCATCCGTAATCCAAAGACTCAAGTGGATCATAAAGTTTGTAGATTTGTTATATTTTTTCCTTTGTCTGGAGACTAAAAGATTCCTTTTTTCGCTTTCTCATATTACGTCCATAAAATTCAAATCACTTAACATGCATCAAAGGGTAAGTAGTTTTTCTTTCAGGGACTTAATATGTTAAAACGAAAAAATGACTGATTAGTCTTCTATCAAAGGATAAAATATGACAAATTTTATGGTTCATTTTAGTCTTCGACTTCCTAGTAAGTTATGGATAGTGCTTTTCATTTTCATTAATTAGTAGGGCAAACAAAAGATATTCTAATCATGTACTTGCAGTGTTCTATATCTTGGTTATCTTTAGATTTAATCTTGAAGTGTTGTGAAATAAAACTTGATAGCACAGCGAGTTAATACCATTTGAATGTCATGGTAAACTTTGAAAAGAAGAAGAAAACATATTAAGGGACATATACTTCTTTATACTTATTTTCATTTTTTAGTTTATAAATTTACTAATATCTAGAAAATAAAATTATTATTAAAACCACCTAAGTTAAGGGAGAAAAAAGCTGTAAAGTAACATTCATTTTACCATGAATTACCTTCTCAATTTTTTTTTTTTACCTTGAATTACCTTCAGCCCGGATGCTAGATAAGGACACTTTCCTTTTATTGATGCAATTCGTTGAAAGAACCATTTCTTAACAACAACAAAAAAAAAAGAAGAGAAAAGACGTAAATACCCCCTCAGACTTATCACTTGTATGTGTTACAAGTATGCAATAGAGAGTATAAAGAGGAGAAGAAAGCAAGAATTAAGCTGAGCTAACATTTGATTAGTTGAAACTGTTAAAATGATAGTTGTAGTTTAAAATTCTGTTTTTACTGTAGCTGTTACTGTAGCTGCGTCCCAAAGTTAGTTAAGGCGGTTACAACTATCCAATTTAAGAGTTTTAGCTATATAAACCATTGTACTGATTGTAATATGAATTGAATAATAACATTTCTCTGTTCTCTCTCAAATTCTCTTCTCATCTTAGCTATGTTCTCGGATTTTCCCTGACTAGCATATCCGTTTTTCGAAGATAATTCCTAAAAATGACCCACAATTGCCACTCGATTAGCAATTGTGCATCAATTGGTATCAAAGCTGTCCTGATCCTTGGCCATAGATGGTTAATCGGAGTAAGTCGAATGAAGGTATGGAGGATAAGGTCTCACAGATGCAAGAACAACTTCAGAAACTAATGGAGGGAATGACCAGCATCATGAATAGGAATTTACAGGTTGACAAGGAGATGGGGGAATAGAAGGAAAACTTGGCGAGACTAGCAGTTAATAACCGAGAAAAAAAAGGGGGAAGAGAAGAATCTTCTAATGGAAGAGCTTGCTCCATGGATTTGCATAATGATTACAGGTCAAGAGACAATCATAATCATGGTAACTTCTTCACTCGATTTTCTAGGTTGGATTTTCCTAAATTCTCTGGCTTAGAATTAAGAACTTGGCTATATAAGGTTGACCAGTTCTTCTCTATGGATGAAATTCCATTTGAGCAAAGGGTTAAGATAGCTTCTATCCATATGGAAGGAGAAGCTATAGCTTGGCACAGATCGTATGTGAGATTAAGGAACTCAACTGCAGAGTTGAGTTGGACTGAGTATGTATTGGCCTTGAATGAAAGATTTGGGGAAGGGTTTGAGGATGCTATGGAAGCGCTCAAGAAATTAAATCAAACAGGTAGTGTGCAGGTATATCAGGCTGAATTTGATAGGCTGTTGATATCTGTGAACCTATCAATGGAAAAGCAAATTAGTTGTTACTTGGGAGGGTTGACTCCAGAGTTGAATAAGGCTGTAAGGCTGCAATCACCTAAGACATTGATGCAGGCCTATAAATTGACAAGATTGCTGGATGATGTTTTTAAAGCTCAAGCAAAGTCTTGGGGTTTGAGGAGTGGAGGAAGAGTGCAAGGACCCCTATTACCTACTCCCCCATTTGCTAAACCACCTGTGCCAAATTCTGCAGTTAAAAAGACTAGTGATGTTCAATCAATTAGATATCCAAGGTTTAATGGAAATAATACTGGAAGGAGACTAACTTTTGCAGAAATGGATGAGAAGAGGGTAAAAGGGTTGTGCTTCTTTTGTGATGAAAAATATGTTATGGGACATAAGTGTGCAACCCAGAAACAAATTTCTTTGATGATGCAGTAGAAGATGATCAGCTACAAGAAGTTGAATGTGATGAAGCAGGATAAGAAGTTGTACTAGAACCTGAAGAGTTGATGTCCATTTCCTTACAAGCCTATACTGGTATCTCTGGATATCAAACAATTAGGGTGACAGGTTATCATGAGAAGATGCCCTTGCAGGTTCTTATAGACACTGGGAGTACACACAACTTTATAGATCAGGAGGTTGCAAAAAGGCTGGGATGTCAAGCTAATAACATAGAGGAGCAATCTATAAGTGTAGCTGATGGGAGAAAAGTGACCACATCATCAATTTGCAAAAATTTGCAGTGTTTGTTACAAGGCACTACTTTTGCTTCAGATTTCTTGCTACTTCCTTTAGGTAATGTGGATATTGTTTGGGGTGTCCAATGTTTAAGCACCTTGGGAAGAATACTCTTTGATTTCAGCAGCAGAACTATTGAGTTCAGGTACCAAGGCAAGAAACATGTCCTGAGAGGAGCAACCAATAAGTTGAAGACTACTAAGAGTAAGACTTTAATCAAGCAGTGTGCAGTTGAGAATCAGCTTTACATGTTATCCTTAATGCCTACAGATTATGCAGAAGACCTTTGCTATAACATTCAAACTGATCAAGGTAATGAAACTCCCTTGATTTTAACTGGTTTACTTGATGAGTTTGCTAGCATCTTTGAAGTGCCAACAACCTTACCACCTCATAGAGGACCTTTTGATCATAGAATTCCTCTGTTAGATTCAGCAAATCCAGTCAGTAAAAGACCTTACAGGTACCCTGGGATTAAGAAGGATATTATTGAGAAATTGGTTCAAGAAATGTTGGATCAAGGTGTGATACAACATAGTACTAGTCCATATGCTTCACCAGTGGTCTTGGTGGGAAAAAAAGATGGTAGCTGGAGGTTATGTGTAGATTACAGAGAATTAAACCAAATCACTATCAAGGACAAGTTTCCTATTCCAATTATAGAGGACCTCTTGGATGAATTGGGAGGTGCACAGTTTTCAAAAATAGACCTTAGAGCTGGATACCACCAGTTGAGGATGTTTGAAGGAGATACACATAAAACAACATTTAAAACTCATGAAGGCCATTACGAGTTTTTAGTTATGTCTTTTGGCTTAACTAATGCCCCATCATCATTCCAAAGCCTGTGTTTAAACCACTCTTGAGGAAGTCAGTCCTTGTATTTTTTGATGATATATTGATTTATAGTAGAAGTTGGAATGAGCATGTTGATCATGTGAGGGCAGTGTTTGAGTTAATGCACCAGTTCCAACTATTTGCTAAGATGTCCAAGTGTGCTTTTGGAGTCAAGCAGGTGGAATATCTTGGTCATTTCATAAGTGGAGAAGGTGTTGCTACTGATCCTAAAAAGATCACTGCAATTCAACATTGGCCTACTCCTACTAACCTCAAACAGTTGAGAGGGTTCTTGGGATTAACTGGCTATTACAGAAGACTTATTAAAGGACTTGGTACCATTTGTAGACCCTTACACGATCTCTTAAAGAAGGATGGGTTGAGCTGGTTAATTCAAGCTACTGAAGCATTTGATCAACTAAAGAAAGCCTTGATAACAACTCCAGTCTTAGCCATGCCTGATTATACTAAGACATTTTTAGTAGAAACTGATGCTAGTGGGAAAGGCATTGGGGCTGTACTCATGCAGAAAGGACATCCTATTGCTTTTATCAGTAAGTCCTTAGCCCCTAAACACCAGGTCATGTGTGTTTACGATAGGGAATAGCTTGCACTTATTTTTGCTATTACAAAGTGGTCACATTATTTACTTGGAAGGACCTTTGTTGTCAAAACTGATCAAAAGACCTTGAAACATCTTTTGGAACAAAATATTCATACTGATTTCCAGGTAGCCGGCATCACTAAATTGATGGCTTTTGATTTCACTATCGAGTACAAAAAAAGGATGAGAACAAGGCTGCCGATGCATTATCAAGAAAACCTAAGACTGAGCTCTTAGCTATTTCATTATTGACACATGATGAAGCCTTATATGCAAGAATTCAAGCTTTTTGGCAAGGTGATACCACATTGCAAGAAGTGATCCACAGGTTGCAGGTTCATCCCTTCAAATCTTTTACATGGCTTAATGATCAGTTAAGGTGGAAAGGAAGACTAGTTGTAGGCAAAGATTTACAATTAAGGAAGGATATCATTACATTGTGGCATGCTACACCTCAAGGTGGGCATTCAGGGATGGATGCAACAATCAAGAGGTTGCAGGCATTGTTCTATTGGAAATCTCTAAACTCTGATGTTAGAGATTTCATCAATAAGTGTGACACTTGCCAGAGGAATAAGTATGATGCTTCTGCTTATCCTGGATTGTTACAACCTTTACCTGTACCTGATGGATCCATCTGGACTGATGTATGTATGGATTTTATTGACGGCTTACCTAAGGTGCAAGGTAAAAAGGTGATCTTAGTGGTGGTTGATAGACTAAGCAAGTCTGCTCATTTCATCAGTCTTTAACATCCATATACTGCTCAAATTGTTGCTCAATGTTTCATGGATCACATTTTCAAGTTACACGGACTACCTTCTACCCTGACAAGTGACAGAGACCCCATTTTTGTCAGCTCATTCTGGCAGGAGTTGTTTGGATTGTTGGGAGTCAAAGTACAACATTCTATTGCATACCATCCGCAGACTGATGGACAAACTGAGGTTTTGAATAGGACATTAGAGACCTATTTGAGGTGTTTCTGCTCAGATAAGTCTAAAGAGTAGGTGTCTTATTTGCCTCTTGCTGATTGGTGGTACAATACCACCTATCATACCACTCTTAAATGCACTCCATATGAAGTACTCGATGGCCAAGAACCTCCCATTCACCTCCCTTACTTAGCTGGAGAATCCAGTTCTGATATGGTTGATAGGTCACTGATTGTAAGGGAAGCAGTTATTCAACTCTTAAAGTTTCATATCCTTAGAGCTCAACAGAGGATGAAGGATCTGGCAGACAAGCATAGGTCTGATAGGAGTTTTGAGGTGGGAGATTGGGTGTACCTGAAAATTCAGCCTTACAGATAGATTTCAGTAGCTACCAGGCCCTTTAACAAACTGGCTGCTAAGTTTTACGGCCCTTATTTGATTGAAGCTAGAATAGGTGTTGTGGCCTACAAGCTATTGCTGCCTAGTGATGTACTCATTCATCCTACATTCCATGTTTCTCAGCTAAAAAAATGTCATGAAGTCCCTTGCAGCATTGCACACCCTCCAGTTATTCAATTGTCAAGTCCTTACTGTCCTACCCCTGAGAGAGTTCTAGACAAAAGATTTGTTAAAAAGGGTAACAAAGCGGTGGAACAATTGCTTATTAAGTGGAGCAACTTGGATGAAGATCAGGCAACTTGGGAATTCTCTTCTGAGTTTCAATTGAGATATCCCTCGTTTAATCCTTGAGGTCAAGGATCTGCTGAAGGAAGGGGTATTGTTACAAGTATGCAATAGAGAGTATAAAGAAGAGAAGAAAGCAAGAATTAAGCTGAGCTGACATTTGATTAGTTGAAACTGTTAAAATGATAGTTGTAGTTTAAAATTCTGTTTTTACTGTAGCTGCGTTCCAAAGTTAGTTAAGGCGGTTACAACTACCCAAAGTTAGTTAAGGCGGTTACAACTATCCAATTAAGAGTTTTAGCTATATAAACCATTGTACTGATTGTAATATGAATTGAATAATAACATTTCTCTGTTCTCTCTCTCAAATTCTCTTCTCATCTTAGCTACGTTTCTAGGATTTTTCCTGACTAGCATATCAGTTTTTCGAAGATAATTCCTAATACTGACCCACAATTGCCACTCGATTAGCAATTGTGCATCAGTATGTGCCTATTGTCACTTGTCTGAAGTGGAATAAATATCTGAGTGATGATGAGGCACAAAAGACATGCTCATTCTTTTGGAGAGGCAAAAAATAAGTTAAAATTAGTACTCTCTGTTTCACTTTATTTATGTCTCAACTTGGATGGCCACAAATTTATTATTTTCTAATGTAATTTTGCTGCAATAACTAGTTATTTTTCCTTCCTATAGTTCCATTCTTAATACTGCGTTGAGTGAGAAAAAATCGGGTATATGTGTAATGCACTCAAAATATCCACACACCACCCTTTCAAAAAAAAAAATCATCATTTAAATCTTTCAATTAAATAATTAATTGATAATAGTTTGTACTCTTGTTCCTCTTGCTGACTGATTCCTGGTCATAAGGGTCATCTTTTCAAAAGCTATATATAACAGAAGAATCTCAAAGTCATTGGATTGTGTTACTAAAAAAATATGGGAAATCCACCAAATTTCCACCTTTTGCTTAAGTTCCCACTTTTCTTGATCTTAGCTGCATTATCATCTCAAGTTTATAGTTTTTCCAGTGGTTTTCAAGAATTAGACAAGCCACAAGTGTTACTTCTTGAAGAAAGAGTTTTCCAGCTTTTCCAAGAATGGAAACAGAAGCATGGGAAAATTTAAAAGAACAAGAAAGAGGAAGCAATGAAGTTGGAGAATTTTAAAAGGAATGTGAAGTATACAGTGGAGAAGAACTCAAAGAGGAAATCAGAAGCATTCCATTTAGTTGGTTTGAGCAATTTTGCTGATATGAGCAATGAAGAGTTTAGGCAAGTTCATTCTTCAAAGATGAAGATGCCTTTCAACATGAAGAAGAAGACCGTTTCTGCAAATTCTTGTGATGCTCCTCCTTCTAAGGATTGGAGGAAACATGGGGTTGTCACTGAGGTCAAGGACCAAGGAGGATGTGGTAATATCTCTTCTGCCTATTAAATTCAGTCATTTCACAATTTTCTATTTTTACCGGATTACTAATTTAAGCTTATTGCAGATATTAACTTGTACTTAGCTTACTACTTTACTTGATAATAGAGAGTCTGGAACCAAAATATGTCATGAAACTTAAAAAAAAAATACCAAAATATGTCATGTATATAAAAGGTGACCATAATATGCTTAACTCACTTTTTAAGTGAGTTATATGTATTGTCTTTTTAAGTGAGTTGTGCATTGAATATATTACTTTACCTTTTCTCACTTTACCATTTATCTCCAATTTTCTCACTTTACCTTTTTTCTCCAAAACGGCAAAACCTTCATGTTCCCACAAAACGCCACTAGTCCCCCATTGATTTAGCATAATGACACATAAAATTACAAAATTTATTCTCCACTGGCCTTCCATCCAACACAAGTTTTGTTGATTAGTGATCGTTGGTCCTACTTGTTTTTTTGTGCTTCAAAATCAAACAAGTGAGGTATTTTTCTAATTTTGCATATTTTTTAATACTGAATTGGAGTATGAATTTAGAATTGATGTGGTGTTTTAGCTTGTGGAATCGGCAGTACTTTTGGAACAAGTTGTTCGCACTTTTGAATGAGATATTCTAAACTTAGAAACTTTCATCAAATGAGACAAGTTATTTTTACTTTTGAATGAGATGTTCTAAATTTCCCTCCACACTCAACATTATAATGCAAAATAAGAGGCCAAATAAGAAAATAAAAGTCTTTGTATCAAAAAGGGGGAAAAAGATAAGAAAATGTCATGGAAACCGGTACGAACAACTTGTCCTATAAGTACTGCCGATTCCACAAGCTACTATAAAATACCATATCAATTCTAAATTCATACTTCAATTCAGTATTAAAAAATATGCAAAATTCAAAAAATACCTCACTTGTTTGATTTTGAAGCACAAAAAAATAAGTAGGATCAATGATCACTAATCAATAAAACTTGTGTTGGATGGGGGACCAGTGGAGAATCAATTTTGTAATTTTATGTGTTATTATGCTGAATCAATGGGGTACCAGTGGGTTTTGCCGTTTTGGAGAACAAGGGTAAAGTGAGAAAATTAGAGATAAATGGTAAAGTGAGAAAAGGTAAAGTAATATATTCAAAAGTGAATTATGTAGAAAAAAATGCGTAACTCACTTTAAAAGTGAGTTATGTAATTTCTATTATATAGCTCCTTTTTAAGTGAGTTGTGTAGATAAAAATGTATTATAAATTTCTTATTCTTGATTTTCTTTTATGTCATCCATCCCCCCTTATTTACTATTCTTTATCTTGAGCCGGAAGTCTATCGGAAACAGCCTTTCTACTTCTTCGGAGGTAGCGGTATGGACTGCGTACATCTTACCCTCCTCAGACCTCACTTTGTGGAAATACACTGGGTTTGTTGTGTAGAAAAAAATGAATAACTCACTTAAAAAGAAAGTTATGTACTTTTTCAGAATTTTAACTCCATTTGGCAACTTTCGCTAAAGACAATTCATATAATTCATTTAAAAAGTGAGTTAAGCATATTATGATCACCTTTTATATACATGACATATTTTGGTACTTTTTTAGTTTCATGGCATATTTTGGTTCCGGACTCAATAATAGAGAGTCCGGAACTAAAATATGCCATGAAACTAAAAAAAGTATCAAAATATGTCATGTATTTAAAATGTTACCATAATATGCTTAACTCTCTTAGTATGTATTATTTTTAATGGAAGTTGTCAAACAGAGTTAAATTTTTGAAAATGTACATAACTTACTTAAAACGAGAATTATACATTTTTTTCTACATAACTCACTTTTTAAGTGAGTTATATAATAAAAGTTACATAAATCACTTAAAAAGAGAGTTATGCATTTTTTTCTACATAACTCACTTTAAGTGAGTTATGTAATACATGTTACATAACTCAATTAAAAATAGAGTTATGCATTTTTTTCTACATAATTCACTTTTTAAGTGAGTTACGTAATAAAAGTTACATAACTCACTTAAAAAGAGAGTTATGCATTTTTTTCTAACTCACTAAAAAGGTGAGTTATGTAAATGAAAAGCTTGTGAATTATAAATGAAGAGAAAATGTAAAGGAGAACAAGTAGTTATTTGGAATACCATACAGGCATGCCTAATTAGTAATATCAATAACTTATGCTAATTAAGGTTGCAATCTAACTTTTGGTGGGGTGAACTTGTGCACAGGGTGTTAATGGTTAGGTTTGGGTCGATTTTGGGGTAAAATCAAATTAATTTAGTCGATTTTTAATCATTAAAATCAAATGAAATCAAATATAATTTATATAATGATAATTCTCTCTTTTAATTTTTTTCGTTTGTTAACCTTCTATGGTGGTGACTATCATTTCTTGGATTATGACAAATATCTAAAGATCTATTAGCTTTAATCAATTGAATAAAGTTGGCACACACACACATATATATAGGTAAATCTCATTGTTGTTTCTCTAAATAAATGAGTTTGACTTCATGATTTTCTTTTAATAAATGAGCTTAAGATGTAAAGTTCATTATCCTATTAGAGATAACAACAATTTTCATGAAAAAGGTACAAAGAATTTAAAATTATTTATAACATATAATATATTATATATGTTATTATAAAATTTGCGTATATAATTTATCATTTTGGAGTAAGTTTTATTCAGTTTATTTTAAATAAAATCAAACCAAATCAAGTATTATCGATTTTTAAAAATTTAAATCCAAACTAAATCAAAACCAAATAAAACCGATTTATTTAATCGGTTTGGTTCGATTTTTCGACTCAAATCGATTTCTAAACACATCATGAACCGCCAAATGACGCATAATGGGGACGCATTAATTAGGTTAGGTTAGAAGAAGTAGTAATTGATAAAGTTTTGATGAGTCCTAAACTCCTAATTACTACTTATAATTCATATATTTGTGTTGTGATATGAAGAAGCTTGTTGGATTCTAAACTTGCATTTTTTTCTCTTCATTTATAATTCAAAAGCTCATTTAAGCGAGTTATGTAATTTTTATTGCATAACTCACTTAAAAAGTAAGTTATGTAATAAAAAATACATAACTCTCTTTTTAAGTGAGTTATGTAACTTTTATTAAATAATTCACTTAAAAAGTGAGTTATGTAGAAAAAAATGTATAAGTCTTTTTTTATGTGAGTTATGTACTTTTTTAGAAATTTAACTCCGTTTGACAACTTCCGTTAAAAATAATACATATAACTCTCTTAAAAAGAGAGTTAAGCATATTAAGGTAACATTTTAAATACACGACATATTTTGATACTTTTTTTAGTTTGATGGTATATTTTGGTTCCGGACTCTATAATAGCCATGGTAGTCTTGTTTTGAACAAAAGAGAAACAGTTGTAGCTTCATTTAGTTCATAGATCTTTAATTCCCATGCTGTTGATGCCTAATTTAACGAAACAAATGAAAATTCAGTAGTACAACCTTCAATTTTTGGCTCATTCAATTCCATTATAATCACTTTGTTGATCAAGTGATTCTCTTGATAGGCAGCTAGCACCAATGTTGGTTTAGGCATATCAATGAGCCTGAAATTATGCACCATTTCTAAAATATCTCTGATTTCTACATAACAAATGCAGGATGTTGTTGGGCATTTTCGGCATCTGGAGCCATAGAAGGAATAAATGCATTAGTCACGGGAGAACTTATTAGCCTTTCAACTGAAGAACTTGTCAACTGTGACACTTCCAATAAAGGCTATGAAGGTGGACTTATGGACTCTGCTTTTACATTTGCGATCAACAATGGGGGATCGATTCAGCACGAACTTGCAATTATAACAAGGCCTGTGATGGTGCAAATTCCCTATGATATTTTTTCAGTTCACTTTTTTCATATTTTTTGAAAAAATCTTCATCATATTTGCTCAACAGTTGAACAAGAAGGCCCTAACAATTGATGGATACCAAGATGTTGCACAAGAAGAAAGTGCCCTACTTTGTGCTGTTGCTAGACAACCTATTAGTGTAGGCATAGATGGGAAAAGCCTTGATTTTCAACTGTATGCAGGGGTAACTCTTATACATTTGTCATTTTTATAATTACTTAATATCTTTTTCAACAAATCCCGTTATTAAGCTCGTGGCCTTTCCTTGTTTTTTGGGGTTATTGCAGGGAATCTACGATGGAGAATGCTCTAGTAATCGAGATGACCTATCTCATGCAGTACTTATTGTAGGATATGGTTCTGAAGGAGGGGTTGACTATTGGATTATCAAGAATTCATGGGGAAAATCTTGGGGCATGGAGGGGTACGCATATATAAAAAGGAACACTAGTTTGCCCTATGGGGTTTGTGCTATTAATTCATTGGCATCTTATATCCCACAAAAAAATCGTCTTCCATTCCACCATCTTATGTGAAGACGGCTTATATTACTGTCCAGAAGGTCAAACATGCTGCTGTGGCTTAGATTTCTTTGGCATGTGCTTAGTTCACGGATGCTGTCCTATTGAAAATGGTATTTGCTGTGAGGATTCACAATTATGCTGCCCACAAGACTTCCCTTATTGTGATGTTTTACAAGGCCTCTGCCACAAGGTATGACTTGAGCTGATGAGATATATTCTTGTTAATTCCCATCAATCTTTTGAATCTTCAAGTGTCTTCATAATAGCGAGACTTGTAGTCTAGAGATACTCGTGAGGTCTCTCTCTCTCTCTCTCTCTCTCACACACACACACACACACACGCATGCGCGATAGGTGTGAAACGGATTCTCACGCCCCTTCTCCTTCCTCTTTCTCTACATATAAGTACCTCATCTTTTCAACAAATATATGCATACTAATCATTTCATTCTACATACTATTTTAATGTACGATATACACCACATATATTTTCACATTTCATGCATTCATATATTGTGTGTTTCCCTTTTTGCAGGATTATGGAGACAAAGTTGGAGTTGCTGCAATAAGGAGAAGGATGGCCAACTTCAAGCTGCCATGGAGTAGTGGTACTGAGGGAATAGGAAAAATGGACCAAACCCTCCAATGGGAGAGGAATCTGTTTGCTGCGATGCGCTGAAAAAACTAAGTTATTATAACTTTGTCTTCCTAACGGGCACTCTCACTGTCAATCTGGTTCTTGTTGTCAGGTAAATGCTGTACAAAAATATATAATAAAAGATAAAATGTACAAAAATCTTTTGATTATCTATGTATGATAATTTTGAATTACAATCAACAAGTTCTTGAGCTGAAAGGCTTTTTAGTTAACCAGTAACTATCACATTTATTCCCCTCCATTGATCCACACGCCGAAAATGGTCAATAAGATCCTGGAGATGTTATGCATAAATCAAGTATATTTTTACAAATGATGCTGACAAGCAAACTTTCTCATAAGGAGCTGCTTAATTCAGGACTACAAGTAGCTTGAGACTTTTTGTATCAAGAATGTTCATGTACTGACTGTTAAAATTTCAGGTTTTAAGTATTATATTTCACCTTCTTTCAAGTCCAAATGTGCTCAAATGAATTTAAAGAACAATATTATTATAGGAAATCACTCATAAAACAATAAACTTGGCATGAAATTGCGACTATGATCAAAGATTATTAGGGCTTTTTTGTGGATTTCCCATTTTGTTTGGAATAATAGGCAATTTGAGATGTTCTTGTGGCTAATCTTACATTGTTATATTAATACTAGTTTAATTAGGAGAGGATGAACCTCATTGATTCTACTAATATGTCAAACAAATTAGAAGCTTGTAGTTGTATAAGCAAGAATATTACAACTACAAAAGAATTTTTTGTGGTTGTTTAGAGGTCCTTGTGTCACTTTGAGGATTACCAGAGAATATTAGGGATGCAATAACAAAATTTTGAGAAACTAAAAATAATTGTAAGTAGGGATGACCATTGGTCTTGTAAGCTGGTCATATATAAGGGTGTCTGATTTCTTATTGTAATGTCTGTTTACTTATTGTAAGGATTTAACTTATAAGCATTTTTGTTCTACTAAAAACTAAACAAATAAAAAATTACTTCAAACCAGTTTAACCAATTTGTAAGTTTATCAAAACATCCACTTATTACAAAAGTTCTTCCATCCCATTTTGCAATGTTCATCTTGTATCTGGATGAAAGAAACCAAAACAAAAAACAGAGTTCAGAAAACATGAGAGTATTTGAACCATAAAATTGAGAGTGTTTGATTGAAGAGCTTGATTTGTTGATTCAGAATCTGAAATTCAAAAGTTATTCCTGAAGTTAAGGGATTCAACAGACACGCCATAATTATCATCCCGTTAATTGCTCACTGAATTTAAATAATCTGCTGTTATTTTTCATTTATATCGTCAATTAGTTAATTATTTATGTATAGATTAGTTATGTATCTTGAGTCTTTTTTATGTATCAGGGGTCTCAAAATTCGGGATTTAATGTAATTATTAAAAGAGCCGGGGAAAATATAAGGAAAAATTAGATATCAAATTCCTGCAATTTATGTTGTTTATACTTACTCAAAACCTCTTACTTTATGATGAAATTACACGTGCTTGCTTTATCTGTACATTTCTTCTTTGGATTCAACTAAAGTGCATTGAAAAGCCCAATTGAACCTTGTCCATATTGGGTGAAACGCATTGCATATGCGGCCTATTTTGGGACTCCTGTTATTATAATGTTAACAATAAGCGGAATTCCTATAAAATGGACATGTATCTAATGATTTTTTGTCACCACTTGTAAATAATTCAATTATTCTATGCCCAAATCGTAAAAAAAAAAAAAAAAAAAAAAAAAAAAAGTATTGTTTTGAGGTGCTAGTCTTTATCACAATTCGATATATAGAGCAGAGTGTTTGGAAGTTACATTTGATAATTGTATAATATATCAGGACTAAAGCAAATACTGATTAGCCTTTTCTTCTTTTGCGTATATAGTCGATTAGGGAAATTGAAAAGGGAAAATTTCAGAAATAACAGCTGTAGAGTCATAATTATAACTTTTATAGCAATAGTTTTAAAATTACGAAAAATAGCAATATATATTTTATATTTTAGTAAAAGGTTGCTATAAAAATACATATACAAATATGTTTAAACGTTCCGTATTAAACTCTAATCAGTTAGAGTAAATTAAGGGATAAAGCTATTCCTTATTTTAAGCAACATTTAATTAATAAATACCTTTACCATTAATGACTTTTTTTTTTTTACCTTAACCGTTAATTCACAATTTGAAATTCAAAAATCGTTTTTCATATACATCATGTAAAAGCATTTAAAAAAAAAATTTGAGAGATTCAAATATCATTGATGAACTCTGTATTTTACGAAGAATATTTGAATAATCAACTCCACGATTACAGGTATGGTTAAATAAACATTTTAGATCATGTTTATGAAATTGTGAAAATATTTTGAAAGTTAATAACAATATGGGTTAATGATCATGAAGTTGAAAATTTTATATATTGTATTTTGAATTTTATAAGTTATGGGTGAAAATATTTTTCAAATACCTTTTTTTCTCAAAAATCAAAGATTTCCTTTTCGTCATATATGTATGAAACTAAATTAAACTTCTTAAATGCTAAATTTAAATTGTAGTAGATGATACACATTATTCTGACGAAAAATTAATTTTCCGTGGGAATTTTTTTTTTGATTGTATATATACAAATTATTAATTGTATGCAATACATATTATATAATTGAATTTGTATTTGATATTTTGTAGTGTTCTGGACCTTGGCGATGGGAAGCATACTTGTTCTCATTAAATATACTGGTAGTATGAACAACAATATGAAGATTACATCTGTGATGCAATATTTTTGAGCATAAACGCTTCATACAACCAACTGCGCAAAGTACTAGCTTCGCACATGGATATAGATTTGACACACAAAAGCATTCAAATTGAATATCAGTTAACAGATATTGAAGGTAAAATACGTATACGTAATGACATGGATTTGAAGGTTTACATTATGCAGAAAAGGGAGGTAAAGGCAATGAGTGCTTTGCCCTTGTACATAAGTGTTTCAGAAAATGATAGTTTCAATGAATTGGTTAGTTCATCAATATGTAACGCTGCGAGTATGAATCTGTCTATCACTGCACGTAACATTGTGAATACAAGTACTAAAAGCGCGTTGATAGTTACTAATTCAGATGAATGTTTGGATGTATTGGATATTGATGCAACTAAAGTAATTATCTCGGACCCACATCACAAACATATTGAGGCTGAACAAGTTTATATCTCGAAAAGGGTGTTAAAATCTGTGATGAAGGATTACACGATTCAAGAGAAGTTTCAATCACGATCTGTTTTAACCTCTGACTCATATTCCGCTGGTGTATTTACATTCATCTCGATTGCACCTTCTTTGTACTGTATAAATTTTATAAAGATCTAGTAAGATTGCATTTTCCAACAAATTAAAAAAAGCAATCAATGCACGTATTCTAGATACCTTGAACTCATCTTCAACTTCAACATTGACTTTTGTTATGGAGTCAAGATCAATGTTTCTAAGGACGTCATCTGGAAATGTGAACTGAGATTCTGATATTTGTGCTTCACCAATACTTTCGTCAACCGTTTTTGTGTTCTACACATGTTCATACAAATTAAATAAAATAATATTTTTGAAGAACTAAAAAACTAACCTATATGTATTCAGCATACCAGAGCGACACATATATCTCTTGCTTCATGCACATCTATATCAGTTTTTCCTTTCAAAATGAAACAATAAAAATTTAAAATAATTATTATTCATTAATATACCTATACCTAACAAAAAAAAAAAAGCTCTGCCAGAACAATGTCATTATCCTCTTTATACCCATCAATCTCATTATACACATCATTCATACTGTTTAATATTATTTTTTATAATGATAAATTAAAATTGTATATATAAAATTAGTTGAATATAAATATACGGAATTTACTTACCAATGTGCCTTTAGGATTCTTATTAAACTCATGAACAAACTTTGTAGTCGCTTGATGAGGTGATGTACTATTAACATTTTCATCCGTTGGTGGCTGATCAGATTCGCTGCCTTTTGCTTGTTTCTTCGCCTTTAAAACATGAAAATATAAATCAAAAATAAATAGTAAATAACAACTTAGTTGTAAAAAAATACATATGTTGTAAATGTATATATGTTGTACCTTATTTTCATTAATTGCATTCATCATCTGATCAAACCTGGAAGACACTAGGCCTCAGACATCATTAAACTCTTGCCATACCTAAATTATAAAAAAAAAAAATAGAAATGGAAAAATAAATTAATCAAAAAGTTAAACAGAAATTACCTTTTCACAAAACTTATCAAAGACTTTCTTCGAGACAACACCGTCTTCATCTTTAGAACTGAACGAAGACGGGGCAGACGACTGAACCGGAATAGATTTTTTAATGTCAGGCCGGTTTATGTCTTTCCTATTTTCACGTAGCGTAACTTTTGTTTGAATTGGCTTGTGAATTGGAGTCCTCACAAAAGAAATCTTTGTACCACGGGGTGGAGGAGTCCGTTTTGATGTCTGCTCATCTACACCTTTAGGATGTGGCTTCAATTTTTTCTTTGCAGGTGAAGCTGATGAATCGACATGATGTTTTTTCTTTGTGGTTAACTGATTTTGACTTTGTGGAGGATCCTGAAAGTCATCACCTGAATCAATGTCATCTTCATTATGACTAGCAGAGCCAGGAACAAGCTTCTTCGGTATATGAAAAGCTGAAATCTTCTTTCTTGTTAGCTCGATATTCTTAAAAACAACCTACAATTTAAATAACATAATGAAAAAAATAATTTAGATGGTAAAATTAATTACGGTATAAACAAGTTAACCATGATCCAAACCCAATAATGAATGTACAATGACAAATACTATGTTGTATATATACATATACCATATCAGAAAATATATTTACAAAATAATCAACATCACATAAAAAAGATAAAAAGTAAAACTAACCTTGTCATCTGTATCATCAAGCATACTTCCCATAAGAGTTTCATATCTTGGACGAGGAGAATTTATCTTCCAATTCAAAATACATGGAATTTGAGAATCCACCTTGGAAGCAACATTACGAGGCACGTTTGAACAACACTCGTACAACCAAATTTGAATGGTCAGTGGCATTCCAAGAAGCATAGAACTTTTCTTTCGGTTTCAACTTTTTATGCAAGCTTCTAGCTAATTCTTCAAAATGCAACCGATCTCCACGGATAATCACTGTAGCGACCACTCTCAACCAAATCAAAGTGGAGACGTGGAATAGCTACGATATCAACTGACAATAGGAAGAATGCGTGAATAAAATACAAATTGACAAATTTTAACGCATCTTCATCGTTATCATTCTCCCAAATTTTGTCAGAAACAGCCGCAAATAAATCTTTTTTCTGTACAAAACTCTCACCATTAAAATATTAATCAATAATTCTATTTGAGCACTCTTTGTCAGATACAAATTCATCCTTATTTGTAGCACAATTCAAACCAGTCACCAAAGCAAACTCTCTAATAGTGAAATGAAGAATTGTGCCCTTTGCTCGAATGACTATGACACTTGTAGAACTTTTCCTAGTTTCAAGTGACATAATGCATCTCCCTAACTGGGCTTGGACGACACAATCTTTCTTCTTTATGAAGAAACCAAATATACTTTAAGTACAAAACATCTTGTACTGACTCTTCGTCAACATTGTCTTAATACGGTCTTCAATGTCATTGACCGTCTGACATCCTATATGAGGAAAAAATTTGGGTAATACACGTGCCATGTATATTTGATCACGAATGACCTAAACAATAAAAAAATACATTTATTTGACAAAACGGTCTCTTATATGTATTTATGAAATACATCTTAAAACTAGTTTATACAAAGTGTCTTGTATGTATTTATGAAATACAACTTATAGTTAGTTTATAAGATGAATAATAACAAATAAAATTATATATGTAAAAAATACATTTCAACAAAGAAGAACTACATATCACATTAAAAATCTAATGACTACCAAATACAACTTAACATCGAATAAAAATGTTAGAGGTAACATAAAAACACATATCTAAACTGTATGTATTTTCATAATACATATTAGAATTATATTTCAACAAACACATTATGTATTTTGTGAATACATGATTTGTACAAATTTAATTAACAAGCCAAGAATATAACAACACATATACAAATTATATAACAAATATATTTTAATAATATATATTAATACAAACATTCTTTTATACGTATTTATGAAATACATCTTATAGTATGTAAAAAAATATATTTCAATAAACAAGAACTACAAATTACATTTAAAAATCTAATGACTACCAAATACAACTTAACATCGAATAAATATCTTAGAGGTAACATAAAAACACATATCTAAACTGTATGTATTTTCATAATACATATTAGAATTATATTTCAACAAACACATTATATATTTTGTGAATACATGATTTGTACAAATTTAATTAATAAGACAAGAATATAACAATAAATATACAAAATATATAACAAATGTATTTTAATAATACATATTAATACATTCTTTTATATGTATTTATGAAATACATCTTATAGTTATTTTATAAGATGAATAATAACAAACACAACTATGTATGTAAAAAATACATTTCAACAAACAAAAACTACATATCACATTCAAAATCTATGACTACCACATACAACTTAACATCGAATAAAATTCTTAGAGGTAAACATAAAAATTTTACCAAGAAATAACAATAGGTATTTGTTATTATTCATCTTATAAAATAACTATAAGATCTATTTAATAAATACATATAAAAGAATGTTTGTATTAATATGTATTATTAAAATACATTTGTTATATAATTTGTATATTTGTTGTTATATTCTTGTCTTGTTAATTAAATTTGTACAAATCATGTATTCACAAAATACATAATGTGTTTGTTGAAATATAATTCTAATATGTATTATGAAAATACATACAGTTTAGATATGTGTTTTTATGTTACCTCTAAGATTTTTATTCGATGTTAAGTTGTATTTGATAGTCATTAGATTTTTAATGTGATATGTAGTTCTTGTTTATTGAAATATATTTTTTTACATACTATAAGATGTATTTCATAAATACATATAAAAGAATGTTTGTATTGATATATATTATTAAAATACATTTGTTATATAATTTGTATATGTGTTGTTATATTCTTGGCTTGTTAATTAAATTTGTACAAATCATGTATTCACAAAATACATAATGTGTTTGTTGAAATATAATTCTAATATGTATTATGAAAATACATACAGTTTAGATATGTGTTTTTATGTTACCTCTAACATTTTTATTCGATGTTAAGTTGTATTTGGTAGTCATTAGATTTTTAATGTGATATGTAGTTCTTATTTGGTGAAATGTATTTTTTACATACATAGTTGTATTTCTTATTATTCATCTTATAAACTAACTATAAGTTGTATTTCATAAATACATACAAGACACTTTGTATAAACTAGTTTTAAGATGTATTTCATAAATACATATAAGAGACCGTTTTGTCAAATAAATGCATTTTTTTATTGTTTAGGTCATTCGTGATCAAATATACATGGCACATGTATTACCCAAATTTTTTCCTCATATAGGATGTCAGACGGTCAATGACATTGAAGACCGTATTAAGACAATGTTGACGAAGAGTCAGTACAAGATGTTTTGTACTTAAAGTATATTTGGTTTCTTCATGAAGAAGAAAGATTGTGTCGTCCAAGCCCAGTTAGGGAGATGCATTATATCACTTGAAACTAGAAAAAGTTCTACAAGTGCCATAGTCATTCGAGCAAAGGGCACAATTCTTCATTTCACTATTAGAGAGTTTGTTTTGGTGACTGGTTTGAATTGTGCTACAAATAAGGATGAATTTGTGTTTGACGAGGAGTGCCCAAATAGAATTATTGATCAATATTTTGATGGTGAGAGTTTTGTACAGAAAAAGATTTATTTGCGGCTGTTTCTGATAAAATTTAGGGGAATGGTAACGATGAAGATGCGTTAAAATTTGCCAATTTGTATTTTATTCATGCATTCTTACTATCGACAGTTGATGTCGTAGCTATTCCACACCTCCACTTTGATTTGGTTGAGAGTGGTCACTACAGTGATTATCTGTGGGGATCGGTTGCATTTGAAGAATTAGCTAGAAGCTTGCATAAAAAGTTGAAGCCGAAAGGAAAGTTGTATATGCTTCTTGGAATGCCACTGGCCATTCAAATTTGATTGTACGAGTGTTTTTCAAACGTGCCTCGTAATGTTGCTTCCAAGGTGGATTCTCAAATCCCACGTATTTTGAATTGAAAGACAAATTCTCCTCGTCCAAGATATGAAACACTTATGGGAAGTATGTTTGATGACACAAATGACAAGGTTAGTTTTACTTTTTATCTTTTTTATGTGATGTTGATTATTTTGTAAATATATTTTCTGATTTGGTATATGTATATATACAACATATCATTTGTCATTGTATATTCATTATTGGGTTTGGATCATGGTTAACTGATTTATAATGTAATTAATTTTACCATCTAAATTATTTTTTTCATTATGTTATTTAAATTGTAGGTTGTTTTTAAGAATATCGAGCCAACAAGAAAGGAGATTTCAGCTTTTCATATATCGAAGAAGCTTGTTCCTGGCTCTGCTAGTCATAATAAAGATGACATTGATTCGGATGATGATTTTCAGGATCCTCCACAAAGACAAAATCAGTTAACCACAAAGAAAAAATATCATGGCGATTCATCAGCTTCACCTGCAAATAAAAAATTAAAGCCACATCCTAAAGGTGTGGATGAGCAGACATCAAAATGGACCCCTCCATCCCATGCTGCAAAGATTCCTTTTGTGAGAACTCCAATTCACAAGTCAATTCAAACAAAAGTTACGCTACGTGAAAATAGGAAAGACTTAAACCGACCTGACATTAAAAAATCTATTCCGGTTCAGTCGCCTGCTCCGTTTTCGTTCAATTCTAAAGATGAAAACGGTGTTGTCTCGAAGAAAGTCTTTGATAAGTTTTGTGAAAAGGTAATTTCTGTTTAACTTTTTGATTAATTTATTTTTCCATTTCTATTTTTTTTTTTATAATTCAGATATGGCAAGAGTTTAATGATGTCCGTGGCCTAGTGTCTTCCAGGTTTGATCAGATGATGAATGTAATTAATGAAAATAAGGTACAACATATATACATTTACAGCATATGTATTTTTTTACAACTAAGTTGTTATTTACTATTTATTTTTTATTTATATTTTCATGTTTTAAACGCGAAGAAACAAGCAAAAGGCAGCGAATCTGATCAACCACCAATGGATGAAAATGTTAAGAGTACTTCACCCCATCAAGCGACTACAAAATTTGTTCATGAGTTTAATCAGAATCCTGAAGGCACATTGGTAAGTAAATTTCGTACATTTATATTCAACTAATTTTATATATACAATTCGAATTTATCATTATAAAAAATAATATTAAAACAGGTTGCCGAAGAGATGGCAGGATACCAAAGCAACAGTATGAATGATGTGTATAATGAGATTGATGGGTATAATTGTAACACCCCATACTTAATTATGTGCATTAACCATGGTTATATGTGTCGGAGTATATGTATTGATCCTAAGTTAGGTATATATGAGTTTGAGTATGAGTATTGATTATTTTGAGATGGTTTCAAGTGTATAGTTTGATTATATGTGTATGGGAATCGACTTTATTTATACCGGAATTTTCCCGTCGATGGTTCCATACGAAGTTTATTGAATAAGCTTTCCAACGATATAAAGATTTCCAAAAACGGATAAGTTTCAGATATAATCGAGCACGTTCGAAACTATAAAACGGCGGCCGGGATAATTGTGAACAATAAATGTGCAGGAAATTCAAACTACTGAGGCCTGCCAGTTTTTTGGGTCGATTTTGAACAATCATAACTCCGTCAATGTAATGAACTGGGAGAGCTACCACCTATCACAAGAAAGATCTTTGAGTCTTTTTTCCAATTCAATTGGTTTCAGCCAAATCCAACATCTGAGTAAGGAGTTATACTCGTTTTACTTCAGCCTCTCAAAACAGATTTTTAGGGTCAACTTCAAACGATCATAACTCCTTGTACAGGACTAACTGGGTGGCCTACTTTATATGAAATGAAATCTCTTTGAATTATCTTTCCAACAATACCAATTTCACCCAAATTCAATATCGGAGCAAAGAGTTATGGCCGATTTACTTTAGCCTGTCAAAACAGTCCACCATGGACAGATTCGGACTTACTTAAAATTTTAAGGGCAATATGGTCATTTTCCATCACCTCATGGACGAAAATTGATCTTTATATACATACACTTAGCCTCATATCTATCATTTTTATCCAAATTATTGAAGAATAAGGAAACCCTAGCCTAAGTTCAACTCCAATTATCTTGTGATTCAACCGTAGAAAATCCAAATTGATTCCGTAGTTGTGTTCACCGTCTCAAGGGCTTCGAGAAGCACCCCTTATTTGGGCCAACAGGACTTCAAAATCGAAAGGGCCATTTTATGGTAAGGATGTAAATTATGTTGGTGTTATTTATATGGATATGTATATATATATATGCATGTGAGCATAAGAAGTATGTTATTTGATTGTTGTTGAAAGATGATTGGAAATGATGTTGGATCATTCTTGTGCATGGTTGGATTATGTTGAATTGTGAAAGGATTTGGTGTGATGATGTGGTATTGAAATGATGATTATATATATATACACATAAACCTATTGTTCAAGTTGGTTTTTGGAATGTTTTGCAAATATTGGTTGTATGGAATTATGGAAGAGAATTGTGGTGTTGGGTTGCTAATACTAGATGCCAAACATTTCATTGTAGATAAGTGATTTGTAAAGGCGGGAAGTTGTGTTGAATTGGTATCCGAATCTACGACGAGGTATGTAAAGCCTACTCTAACGATGTTCTTTGGCATGAAAACACCAATGTTCCATCAAGTAAGATTCCGAGGTTGTCCTAAAACATGTATTGTTCTACGTTACCAACGAAGTTGTTTCCATTCTATAAAGTGTCAAAATATTTCATTGATATACCAAAAGGCTCCTATTTCATTGTTGTGATATTGATGATTCTGAAACACATTGTTGATGTACCAATGAGTCTTTATTACATCGTTATTGTATAGAAGGTCTATTACTTGATTCCTATTGATGTATCATTGTTCCAAAGGTACTATATCGGCATGAACACTAATGTAATAATTTCAAAAGCTTTTGAACTAAGTTATTGGAAAGATCTCGTATGTGTGTTACTTGATATATTTGTGGGTGGTATCCCAGGGGCATAAGCCTAGCATGGGTCGATCCCAGTTGATATGTACTGGAGGCAGCCTAATGGTCACAGTACAATACAGTATTGATTATTGTTAGGTGGTTTGAGGTTCGGGAGGAGGAGGTAATGGCGAATGATAATTGTAAAGAATGAAATGAACGAATGTATACCGTTCCACAAATGTGTTTGAATTCAAGAACCCAATTCAGATTAATGATAATGTACATGATACTAAAAGTGTTTATGAAGTGTGGTTCACTTCTATTATGATTTATTCACTTGCGTCTGATTTTCTTGATCCCCTATATCACATATGATTATTTACAGCTTTACATACTCAGTACATATTTCGTACTGACGTCCCTCACGGGGGACCTGCATTTCATGCTGCAGGCACAGGTGCTTCAGCTCACTCACAGCATAGATAGGAGCCAGGTCATACAGCTATTGTTGGTGAGCTCCAGTTTGCTTCGGAGCTTTCCGAGTCGGTTCCTTATATTTTGTTATTGTATAGGAGTCATGTGTGGGCGGGGTTTGTCCCGACCCTGGTGATGTCATGTATATATATCCTAGAGGCTTTGTAGACATAAGGAAGGGTAAAGTCATGAAAGTTTATATAGTGATGTTATATTTGTATATGTGGTGGCCCCGACGGCCAAGTATTATATATATACATATATTTGTGCGTGTTGTGCTGATACAGGGAATTAGACCCTTCTATATGTAACAAAGTGTTGCCCAAATTTTTGGTGAATGTAAGTGAAGGTACAGGTATTTGAACGGGTTCTCCCGGGCCTTCTCGGCTTCGGGTGCCAGTCCGGCCCGATGGGATTTTGAGGCGTGATAATAATGAGGATAATGACATTGTTCTGGTAGATCTTTTTTTGGGGGGGTTAGGTATAGTTATATTGATGAATAATAATTATTTTAATTTTTTATTGTTTTATTTTTTAAAGGAAAAAACTGATATAGATATGCATGAAGCAAGAGATGTATGTGTCGCTCCGGTATGCTGAATACATATAGGTTAGTTTTTTAGTTCTTCAAAAATATTATTTTATTTAATTTGTATGAACAAGTGTAGAACACAAAAATGGTTGACGAAAGTATTGGTGAAGCACAAATATCAGAATCTCAGTTCACATTTTCAGATGACGTCCTTAGAAACATTGATCTTGACTCCATAACAAAAGTCAATGTTGAAGTTGAAGATGAGTTCAAGGTATCTAGAATACGTGCATTGATTGCTTTTTTTAATTTGTTGAAAAATGTAACCTTACTAGATCTTTATCAAATTTATACAGAACAAAGAAGGTGCGATCGAGATGAATGTAAATACACCAGCGGAACATGAGTTAGAGGTTAATGATATGGATAATTCAAAGTTAAATCAGCAACATAAGAGTGCAGTCCACATTCCTGCGAGAGTAAATGATGAAAGCAATGCTGATCAAGATTTGTCTAACTCTCAGATCACTCTTCCGGATGAGCTTATTCCCAGTCTTAATGCATATATCAATCTTGAACGAAGTATAATTGTACATCCATCGACAAATCAAGCACAATAAACGTCAATGCATGTTTCAAAGATTAGGCGACCATCTAGATACAATGAGTCACCATTCACAATGAAATTTGGTTCAACAGATGGTTAGTACTCTTAACATATTTTTTTTAGTTAAGAAATTTGCTTACTTTATATATTAAAATTATATTTTTTTCCTAATGGATAGTGAAGTATGAATTTATATTTTGCTGTTCATTTGAATTTTTGGACCAAATGTAATTGTTTTTAATGAGATATGATTATATTTTGAAGATTATTTTTTTTATTTTGAAGTTGGATAGTTTAGATATTTTTACTCTGCATTTGTTCATATGTATTTCAGAAATACATCTGTTGCAGTTTTAAGACATATGATTTAACTTTTGTTTCAGCAGTATACTTACTGTTACTTATAATACTACATCGTCTTATGTAATTGATTATATTTACATAATTAATTACATAACTTAATAATAAAGTAAGCTCGGAAGAGCAACGGAGAACATTCGATCAGAAGCAACCCTTCACATCTCATCCAGTTAATGCGATAGAAGACACTAAGGTCACTGACAAGTTCATGACGTGGCTTTCATTGGATCTTTTTAAATATCATTCGAAGAGGTATACATCTTACAACTTAATAGTACTAACTTTTGTAAATTAAGATTATGTAAATTACAGTCTAATATGTATAATGAATAAACAGAAACAGCAAAGAAGAACATTATTTGAAGGAAAAGGCAAAAATACCAGTTATCAACTTTGAAATTTTATCTGTTGAAGATAAAAATTGGTTCTATGTTATGGGTACTCCTATCCAGACGTGATCAGATGAGGTAAGTGATGTATTATTACGTTGATTTATCTATTGGAATAAATATTAGTTCTATGTTAAATATGAATAATTTTAATTGATTATATTATAGTAGAAAATGTATATTTGTATATACATATGAAGTATGTTATACGTTCACTGATATATACATGATATTTTCATATGTAAGGTTTGATTTTTTTATTTGTTTATTTAATATTAAGTATGAAATTTATTTATAATGCAGCAAATTGATGTATGCTTGTACTATCTACGAAAGAAGTTCAAGTATGATTCCAATATCTCATATAAGTTCATCACTATAGACTGCAATTTCATGAACATTGTTAGAAGTGTGTTTAATGTGTATAAATTGGATGATGCAACTCTTAATGCTGGTTGAAAGAAATATCATCTGAATGAGTACGTAAGTGGATTCCGCATGCATGATACAGTGCCATGGCATATGGTTGATCATATGTTCATTTCTGTTCACGTAAAGGCAAAACATCATTGGGTTCTTGCTGTTATATCTTTCAATCATAGGTGCATATATGTATATGATTCTTTGTCAGCTTCTGGTCATGATGTGGCAGTGCTTATTGAAATTGAAAAGTTAGCTAAGGTTATACCTATATGTCTCATTGAATGTAAATTCTGCGAGAATAAGGGTATTGACATCGACAATCATCCTAATTACAAATTGAATGATAAGATGGATCCGTTTGGTGTTTCAATTGTGGAGAATGTGCCTCAACAACCAAGTGGCAGCTTGTAAGTAATTAGTATGCATTTTACTTGTATATATACATATGCATTAAAAGTTTAACAACTTCTTACTTATTAATGTATGTCTTTGCAGGGATTGTGGCTTATATATGGTTACGTATGCCGAGTGCCTTACTTTTGGTGAAGGTGCGTTCCATCTGTTGACTTTGACCCAGATCTAATTCACATAAGATATGCTTCACTGTTGTGGGATTATGGTACTAAGAAAGCAAAAGCAAAGGCACAAAGTGATGATGAAGCACCAATGAGGCCTCTTCAGATCACCGAGTTAACAGAAGGCACTGAAGTGGTTGATATTTGATTTGTATTTTATTTTGTTGAAGTTAACAACATTTAAGATTAGGTGAATATTTTTTTTTTTTGAATATATTATGGGATTCATATATTACTTTAATGGTCAAAGATGGCATGTTAATGTTCCTTTATTGTTATGTTAACTTTTTGATCTTTAATCGTATAATTTTTAGTTTTTCATGGTTAGTATATGTCTATGTGCATATTTGTAATAATAAATATGCTTATTCCAGTGAACATATGTATTTTTAACATACATATGCTTATTCCAGTTAACATTTGTACTTTTAACATTACATGAACATTCAATTAACAAATCAATTATGAAGTGAACATATTATCATTACAGTGAAGATAGGTATTTTCAAAATACATATTACTATTACAGTGAACATATATATTTTAAAAATATATATCACCATGACAATAAAGATATGTATTTTTAAAATACATATTACTCATAAAATATGCCATTCCAGTTAACAAATGTATTTTATTAACATAAATTATATAATTTCAGTGAACAAATGTATATTTGAAATACATATACCATTCAACTGAACATAATCGTTTATAATACATATGTATTTTTATTTGATTTCCATATATATGTTTCTACTAAATACACATTCAGACATATGTATTTTTCAGATTTTCATTTGTATTTTTTGAAAGATATACATTATGGTTAATACTAATGTTCGTTTCAGATTGTATTTTCATTTACGTCTAATGTAAACATATTTATTTTTCAAAATAACAATGGCTCCTATTATTCTATATTCAAACATATTTTTAGTGCAAAGAATATATGTATATATATACATATATAATATAAAATTAATCATTTGAACTATAACAAATTAACAAGTTCAACTTCATAAAAGTGCAACATCTAAACACTAACAAATTATCAATATCAATAAAAAGTTCAAAATTCAAAATGAAACAATTCAAATTAAAAAAAATAAAATAAAGCAACTGAATTTTAACTAAAAACATGATCAAATGTATCATTTGTTGTATTTCCTACATGAACGTCTATTGTGACCTTTTTGTCCGCATGAACTACAACAATTTTTGCTTTTCTTTCCAAACACATCTCTTCCTGATTTACCGCGCTCCTTCTTTGCAGGTCTTCCAGGTGGCCACTTGTATTTTTGGGGCAAACTACTTCCTCTAATATATCCTGAGGTATCACCCAGTCATCTTTATGTGGTAGAGGATATACAGGAAGATCATACGTTCTCAGTACAGTTTTTGGCTTGTGTAGATTAGAGCAATATGATCCTTTTTCAAGATTCTTGCTATCAAGTACAGCACAAGCATGCACACATGGTATCTCATCCAATTGAAATGCATGACAAGAACATTTTTTTTCCTTTAGACAAACTATAAAATGTTTCTCCTTATCGTGGACAATATAGACGTACTCTGAGGCTGGTATAACCTGAAAATATTAATACATAAAAAATATTATAAAAAAAAATTACAGTAAAATTTGCTACAGATTAGCAAATATATTTTTTTTCAAAGTAGCAAATGCAAATTAACATGTCTAAAGAAGATATACATATTTTTTTTATTACAACACATAGATTAGTTATAAATTTAATAATTTATATATTAAGATATGTTTCATACAACATATCAAAATTCAAGAAGATATAACATTAAATGATTATATCTATTTTATCATACCTTCATACGTGTATACTCTGCTTCATTCTGTTGAAGAATTGCTTGAAATTTTTCAATAAGATCCGTACGTGTGTACAATGCCTCCTGTCTGTTTTCACAGTTCCATCTACCAAACATCAATCTAACTTCCTCTAAAAAATCGTATATTGGAAGTTCTCTAGCTGATACCAGTGCAACATTAATTGACTCTGCAATATTTGATGTTAAGATCCATCCCCTATGAACTGTTGCATATGACCTAGCCCACTTATCGTATCCCGCCAACTCCAAGTAATTCTTCACCTTAACATTAACTACCTCCACTTTCTCCATTAAATTATGAAATTCAGACTTTAAGTATGATTTCATCATGGTATAGAAGATTTTTGACAATGCATCATGTGACTTCCTAAAATTTTTTTCACATTACCCCATAGATGCCACATACAAGCGTAATGTGGTACATTTTGTACACACCAGCAACAACTTTTATAATGCTTGGGTTACAATTGAAAACTACACACATATGTTCTCTTTCACCGTATGCTTCCTTTAGATTATGAAAGAACCATGTCCAGGATGCATCATTTTCAGAATCTACTATTTCATATGCCAATGAAAATATATGGCCTGAACATGAAACAAATACATTAAAAATACGATATATACAAACATTAAAAAAATCATATGTATTTTTCTAATACATATAGTTGAAAACAAGTTTAACTGAAATTTAACACATAAACATAACTCATACCTATAATACATATAAATATATCTGGAACCATATCCTTCTCCCAATCAACATCCACAAAAAATTGAATAAGTACTCTATAAAAACATATAACTTACCGATTATGTGAATGAAATTTATTTCATAAACATAATTCACAACTTTAATATAAATTCATATATCTAAAACATAACAAATAAATAGTATAAAGATAAATATGCAGCACATAAATATAATAAACACATACATCTTTTCATAGAGTCAAATACATTTTGAGAATAGCTTACCAGCTCCATCCATGATACATGCAACTACAAATGTGTCATTGTACAGTCCTCTGAGATAACTTACATCAACAACCATCACAGGTCTACAGTGATCGAACCCTTGTATGAATGTAGTTAGTGTGACAAAAATATACAAAAACTCATTATCTTCATGCTTTTTCATTCGTATATGTGAACCTGGGTAAGTAGTGTTCAAAACATGAATGTATACAGGTAGTTTTCCATATGATGCCGACGGTTTTCCTCTCAAATCTTCAAGTGCTTGTTCCTTAGCTCGCCAACACATACTATACGTCAAATCCATACCAAGGTCTTCCTTCATGTCACTTTTGATTTCAATCGCACTGTACTTTCTTTTGTGGTTTTTAAACTTTTGTTTCACCATACCTCCAATCAACTTACTAGTAGCATAAAACTTAGGATAAATCTTATCCTTTATCGAACATGTGTGTTCAAGTAAGAATTTTCTAACACAAAACATTCCTGATTTGTTGATATCAGATGCACGGAATAAAAAATCACAATTACGTGATTTGCATATTAATGTGTAACTGCAAAAAAAAAAAAAGAAAAAAAAAGATGAAATGTAATTTACAACATGTAAAAAAAAAAAATTAATCTATACGTATTTTTTAAATACATATGTTGTAATACAATTTAACAAGAAAAAAACAACAAATTTTATATACATGACAAACTTATCAGGTTTTACTTGATCTAACAAATCGTGATTGAAACTTCTCTCGAATCGTGTAATCCTTCATCACAGATTTTAACACCCTTTTCGAGATATAAACTTGTTTAACCTCAATATGTTTGTGATGTGGGTCCGAGATAATTACTTTAGTTGCATCAATATCCAATACATCCAAACATTCATCTGAATTAGTAACTATCAACGCGCTTTCAGTACTTGTATTCACAATGTTACGCACAGTGATAGACAGATTCATACTCGCAGCGTTACATATTGAGAACTAACCAATTCATTGAAACTATCCTTTTTTGAAACACCTATGCACAAGGGCAAAGCACTCATTGCCTTTATCTCCCTTTTCTGCATAATGTAAACCTTCAAATACATGTCATTACGTATACGTATTTTACCTTCAATATATGTTGACTGATATTCAATTTGAATGCTTTTGCGTGTCAAATCGACATCCATGTGCGAAGCTAGTACTTCGCGTAGTTGGTTGTATGAAGCGTTTATGCTCAACAATATTACATCACTGATGTAATCTTCATATTGTTGTTCAATGTTGTTCATACTACCAGTATGTTTAATGAGAACAGGTATGCTTCCCATCGTCAAGGTCCAGAACACTACAAAACATTAAATACAAAATCAATTATATAATATGTACTGCATACAATTAATAATTTGTATATACACAACCAAAAAAAAATTCTCATGGAAAATTAATTTTTCATCAGAATAATGTGTATCATCTACTACAATTTAAATTTAGTATTTAAGAAGTTTAATTTAGTTTCATACATACATGACGAAAAGAAAATCTTTGATTTTTGAGAAAAAAAGTATTTGAAAAATATTTTCACCCATAACTTATAAAATTCAAAATACAATATATAAAATTTTCAACTTCATGATCATTAACCCATATTGTTATTAACTTTCAAAATATATTCGCAATTCCATAAACATGATCTAAAACGTTTATTCAACCGTACCTGTAATCGTGGAGTTGATTATTCAAATATTTTTCGTAAAATACAGAGTTCATCAATGATATTTTAATCTCTCAATTTTTTTTTAAAATGCTTTTACGTGATGTATATGGAAAACGATTTTTGAATTTCAAATTGTGAATTAACGGTTAAGGTTAAAAAAAAATTATTAATGATAAAGGTATCTGTTAATTAAATGTTGCTTGAAATAAGAAATAGTTTTATCCCTTAATTTGCTCTAACTGATTAGAGTTTAATAAGGAACGTTTAAACATATTTGTATATGTATTTTTATAGCAACCTTTTACTAAAATACAAAATATATATTGCTATTTTTCGTAACTTTGAAACTATTATTATAAAAATTATAATCATATCTACAGTTGCTATTTCTCAATTTTTTTTTTTTTTATAAGTGATGGGTAAATCCGTGATGCATATGGGAGGGAATATGAGTCAAATCATAACATGTGTATAAACAAGTTAGCACATGTAGTGTTGTCTCTATTCTTCAAAACATATAAAAAAATAAAAAATTGACACGACTGAACACTTAATCCATACATTATCCTAACATCACGACAAACATTTCCTGCATCTCATTACTTTTTTTCTAATTCTCCCACCATCTTTCTCTAAATACTTTAATTTTTTTGTTTTGTTTTATTTATCTCATAAATGTCAAGGGCATTTTTTGTTTAATAGGTAAAAGAAGAATATGTTCTAGTTCAATTCAATAGGCCAAGAGTATTTTTGACTCTTTTCTCTTCTTTAGGGGACGAATTTTGCAAATGAGTACAAACGAGTAAATATTTTACTCTCTTTTTTTTTTCTTTAAAGAAATTGAATAGGGTATCGGAAACTTGTTTGGGGATTACAATTTACATAGCCAATCAATTAAGCTATTGAGATTTTTGATTAAATATTTTATTTTGTTAGATAAATAATTACTGAAAAATCCTAATTTTAATAAGTGGATCCAAAGGAAGATTGAATTTAAACTATTTGACACTAATAATTACAAGACGTGACATAACATGGATGAAGTTTTGGACCTTTTCCCATTTTCATAGTATAGGTAGTTGAAAAGAATAGATAATGAGAATAGCAACTGCCCAACTTTTTTGTGGCTCAATTTTAATGCTTGAATTAAAGTAGGGAGAGTAGTAGTAATGAGAAGATTGCTTGAGAGGTGAAAGTAGTAGTAAAAGAAAAAGAGGCTAATAAATGGGGATCATCCTTCACAAGGAATATTGATTGTGAAGTCCTTAAAATACAAGACAACTTCACATGGCCTATATTCAATTATTGTTATGCACTTGATTAACCAAACATTGATTATTGTAGGGGACCTAGCTCCTCCTTCATTTGCAGTCCATAATCAGGTCCTTAATTCTCTATAAGTCAACAGCATTAATTTATTGGAGCTAGCTTGCTCTTTTTAGTTTTTTCGAGTTGAGCGCCGGACCCGGGATTTTTATTAAAGGGATTAAAAAATAAATATATGAATAAATTAAAGGGGATTCAGCATCTGCTATATACACATAAAAAATAATTAAAACTATATATAAATAATATAATTTTTCGCGGAAGGAGATTCGGATGAACACCTCGCTGAAGGGTAGCTCCACCCCTGGTGGGGGATGGAAAGTAGAAAATTTATTCTATAAAGTAGAAAATAATGTAAACAAGGATACACAAATTATTTTTGAGATATAAAAACGGAAAACATATATATATATATATTATGATTATTATTATTATATTAATTATTCTCCATAGGAAAGTCAGTATGGTAATTTATTTTCCCTTAATTCTCTTTGCCTTCATTGCTTCTAAGAGTACACTGTATTTATTGAGCAAAAAGAAACCAAAGAGGAAAGCGCCATATTTATGAAAATTTGGGGTTTAAGGTAATTAAATTCCAGAGGGAAAGTACATTTTTTAGTTGGAGTTCCAAATGATTTTCTTTTAACAAAGTTAACAGGAAAAATGAAAAAAAAAATGATTAGGTTAAAATTCAGACACTATAAAACTGTAATGGAATGAATGGGATCTTTTTGAAAAAAAATTATTCAATATTTACCTAAAACAATAACATGACAAAATTATAAAAGTAACGTCCAAGTAAAAATATACTTGTCTGAAAGTCAAAAAGTTTAGTCCATCCAAAATTTTCATGCTTGTGAATCATTTTTATAATAATAATAATATAGAAAATACAAAAATAAATGATTTCTGAATACTGAAGTAACAACAAAACATTGGCGCCAACCTAGGACAAATTTTTCACAAGATTAACTACCAGATATCATTGCTTTATACATCTCCTTTTTCTTTTTCATGTCACTTTCTAAAATTTTAAAAGAAAAAACAAATCTCTACGTGTTTTTTTTTTTTTTTGGGGGGGGGGGGGGGGGTTCCGTAATCCTATAGTAAGATGAGGTCCAAATATAATCCAAAATAACAAAAGCAAAATCCAAATAAATCACTTAACATGCTGAAAATTCGGCGCTTATGTCTCTGAAACAAAAATAATTATGTCTTTTCTTATTATATAATAAGATGACATCCGTTTATTTAGGTGACATATTTTGTCATTTACCTTTATGTTCATTTATTTATTTTTTTCTAAGCGTGGCCAACAGACAAACCTTTCTTAATTAACGAACAAAAATAATTCTCCAATAAACAAATACTTTTGGATTGATGACACAGTCAATTATAGCAGACAACAAAAGTCATCAAATAAAAAAGTCTTTCATAGATACTCTTCACAAAAATTAGTTTGAAGAATTTACTTTTCTTAATTTATTTGGGGGCCCGATTGGCAGTTTCTTAAAAGCTTATTAGGAAGTTGTTGGGAATTTAGACCAAGAAATTATTTTTAAAAAACTACTACTGTATATACAACCACCCGAGTCTAAAGCATTAACTTAATGCACAAATTAAGTGGGAGGGGCTACCATTTCTTAATTTTAGACTTTTCTTCATTCACTTTAATTACTCTCAAGACGATAAAGTTAGTCATATTTAATGAGGAATTGTTTGAAATTTACAAACTTAGACTTAGACTTTTTCCAATATGAATAGTTTCGTTTCAAGACTTTTAGGATATCACACGAAAAATATAGACTTTTTCCATGGATTTTTTTTTTGTGTGTGTGGATGGTGGTGGGGGCATAAAATGAAAGCAAGTCATTAAAAGGTAACATGCATAAGCATCAGTCTCAATTAGCAAAGTTTTTGTTGCTTGATGGTTAATTAAATGATCCATACAACATTTATGAATTTAGGACAATTACTTTTGTACTAGTCTTTTACAATTTCTTTTTTTAGTTTATATGTTCTTTTTTCGAGAGAACTCCATTTTAGATATAAGAGGTATGACAAAAATCATCTTATAAGTGGTCAAGAATTTTTAATTTCTCCAAAACTAAAAGAGTAAGCTCCCAAGTTTTGCTCCTCAACAACAACATATATACTAAGCATATTTCTATAAAAGTGGGGTTTAGGGAGGATAAATTGTAGCTATTCATATCCCTCGTGTAGAGATGTTGTTTCTGATAGATCCCTGATTCAGGACAAACACCAATATAACAAATAAAAAACATAAAAACACACAACAAAATGATACAAGAAACAAGACACCCATAGATTAATAGTATAAACTATCTATCCGAAATCACCAACAACATCAAAACACCACGAACAAGAAACTACAAAACATATGTATAACACTATGAGGACAGACACAATTACACACAAAACACTCCTCCCTATTAATAAGGACACACTCCTATCCACTAACCCTCTATCCTGATCTACGTCTCCCATAACTACTTGTCATGCATAATCCCTCTTTTTGTTAGGATTTTTTATCCCGATTTTCTTACCAAATTCTAAGTTTTACTTTTTCTTGTAAGGAAATAAAAGTAACCATAAATATTTTTACTTTTCCTGAGAGGAAAATATAAAATTTTTTCATATTTGACAAACTTCTTTCTTGGAGGAAAGGTTTTGGGTATCTATAAATAGAAGACCCCCTTCTCATACCATAACACAATAACATTCACGATGTAGTCGTTTAAAGAGTCTCGTTTAGGAGGAGATTTTCTCCAAATAGTTTTTAATATTTTTTTATATTAGTTTTCAATATGTAGATCACTTGACCAAATTATATCAATAATATGTTTTTTAGTTTATTTTTCGTTATCATCTGAATTATCATCATATTAGTTTATAAACTATTAGTTTCCACACGAGGCCTTCTCGATTTCGAACCAACACTTTTTAAGTCCTGCTATTAACTAACATAATGTACAACAACTGATTTTCTTTGTCAATTGTCATGTCAAGAGCACATGCATGAATAGACTTTACGAAATTTAGGACGGCTCCACACTACTCCAAAAATTTTGTACACAGGTTTTAGCTTTAAGAATATCAATTATTTGACTGAAAAATTTAATTATTAAAAATAGAAATGAAATACAAAATAGTACAGTAGTTTGAATCCCACCCACTGTTAACTAGTTGGGTCGGTCTGAATCTCCGTGTTGATTATATGGATTTAAATACTTTAGTTTACCCTCAAAATATGATGATATTTAATAAGATGTAATGATGTATAAAGTATAAATCTCATCATTTTGAAAGATGGGAAGTATATGATTTTGTATGGTAGAGTGCTTATTTTCATTTTTACTTCTTATTCTGATTTATGTATGGTAAAGTATAAAACACACTATTTTTTTTTTTTCAAATTTATCCTTACTAAGCTATTTACGAGTGGGAAAGAGATGAAGGTATTATAAATTAAGCCTATTAAATATGTTTCTTAAAAATTGTACAATTTATTTTTTTCTTTTACATCCAGAATAAAATGTAGGTAGTACTACCTTTTATTAACTTAACGGATCAAAATTAAATATTAAGGGATAAGAGACAAACGTGACCATGAATTAGTAGATTGATTGGAATTCTTCCATTGTGAATTAGAAGTGTGAAGTACTACTATCGAAGCTTAAGTCAGAAAATCAAAATAATCTCTTTGAAAGCATTGTCCATAAAAATAAATATTGTACAGAGTATATAAATTCAAATTTAACTAAATCATAATGCAGATATCAAATACGTAGAAACAAAAAAAAAAGGACAGGATGTTAACTTAATATATAGATCAGAAAAGTAGTTACTGAATTGAGGTGAGGAAGTGATAAATAGAGCAGCCGAAGAATTTAAGGCCGTTAGGCTATTATTATTAACTGCCAATTTGATTCCCCTTTCCCTACTTTATGTGAACCATACACCAATAACACATTATAATAAAATTAAAAAAAAAAATTAAAGCAACATCACTTTGGACCCTACCCACGCCCTTGTCCTCCACCCCATCCACAACTCTGCATACTACTTTTTTTGTCCTTTATCTAGAATTAATTAGTATTTTAAAATTAATTATTTCATATATTTTATTTTAATTAAAATAAATTTATTTTAAAATCAATTTTGTAGTTAATTATCTATCATTATTTGATAATTATTATAATACTATTAAAATAACTTTAATTTAAGTAATTTTATAAATTATAAAGCCATTATTTATTTTTTAAATTTCGTATACGATCAAAACCACGATACATAAAATTAGTAGAGGGGAGTTAAAAAATCGAGGCAATATCACTTTGGACCCCACCCCCTCACCCCCCACCCCACTCCTCGTTGGTCCTCCACCCCCATCCACTCTACAAACTACTACTACAGTCATCACTAGAAAAGCAAAAAGCAGCGAAGAAGCAAAGGCTGACCTTTCTTCTCTCTCCAATTTGTGGCCCTTTTATCACTCCATAACTGGCGCCATCATTCAAGGACACATTTCACTCAACTCTCTCACTCCTTAATTCCCCCCACCCTTCAACCTCAAGGTATCAACCATTAACATTGTCTTCTTGGCTCTTCTTTTTCTTGAATCTTTTTTGGTGAAGTTTTCATATTTTTCCAAGTCTCTATAGGTATGAACTCATTTTCTTGATTATTTATCTTTTCTGTTTGATGCATTGTATTCAAGTTCGTTACTTGTTTGTCCTATTGGTTCTTGGAAAATGGAATAATGGTAGTATTTATAGATTCTTTGCTTTTTTATTTTTATTTATTTTTGTTTCATAGTGGCTAAAGAAGATATCGGAAACAACCTCACTACCTCACCTCCTCTGAGCAGTGGTATAGATTGTGTACATTTTATTCTTCCCAGAGCCCATTTTGCTGGAATATAGTGGATATGTTGTTGTAGTAGTGGCTAAAGAAGATGTAAAAGTTGTGGGTTTGCTCTTATCTGGAATGGATAATTAATGCTAGATTTTATCCTGTAGTTGGTTCTGGTTCTGGTTTGGCTACTTAGTGAGTGACAAGATCTTATTTTTGGAGTATTAATTTGGAAATTAACAAGGAAATGACACTTTCAAGTGTTCTTGTTTTAGGAATTCTCTCTTTTGCTCACTTATCTTGATTTAATTGTTAATTAGCAGCTCCTCTTCTTTGTTTCCTTGTATAATTATCCTGTGAATTGCCAAGAGAAATAGCATGCTATCCATTGTCTCTGAGTTCTATTTTCTTTTTCTTTGAGGGTGTGGGGTTGGGTTGGCAATAAAGAAATACATTCTTTATCTTTTCTCTTTGTTAAAAGACAGAAGCTCCCTTTCTCACGGACTCCAATGGGGCCATGTCCTTACACCAGTATTTTCAGCTTTCTTGATTTCTTTTTCTTGCAGTGATTGTTTGAAGATTTGGAAGGCATATATGCGATTGCTGATTGCTGATTGCTGATTTTGTTTTGGAAGGAAGGGAATAGAAAATTTGTTAGCAGCACAGGGGGAAATATGGCGAAAAAGCAGCTGGATTTCAATGCACCACTTCTATCTGTGAGGAAAATACCATCATCTTTAGCTGCCAGTGAGAGAGCAAATAAAAAGATTGTAGATAAGATACCACCAAATAGACAACAATCACTACCTGTCAAAAAATCAGATTGGGAGTTGAGTGCGGTGACTAAACCAGCAGCTGTTCCATTTGTGTGGGAACAGATCCCTGGAAGACCAAAAGATGACAACGAAGTCCGAACTAATCTTCGTGTGGAGCGCGCAAGTAGTCCTAGGTTGCCCCCAGGAAGATTGCCAGAGACTGTACGGTTCTATTCGGGTGAAAGGCCTCGTACTCATAACATTTACAGGTCTCCAGCTGAAGGACTGCCTTGGATGGATCATGCAGCTTTACTGGATAGCCTGGTGGAAAGTATGTATTCAAGAGGAGATAGAGAAAATGAGGATGATGCCTATTCTGATGCTCTTGAAACAATGTCACCTACCGAATCCTTGTCCTTGAACTGCAGTGTCAGTGGTTTGAGCGGACATCAAAGTTCAGATTTGCAACCATCCGGAACCTTTTCAATTGACTCCCAAACTCGAGACTTTATGATGAGTCGATTCTTGCCTGCAGCAAAAGCTGCTGTCTTGGAGACACCTCAATATGTCCATAAAAAACCAGTCTCTGCTGAACAATCGATGCCAGTCAAAAAGCTAGTCCCCGTGGAACGAAAGCCTGTGGTTAAACCATTGGAATCTTACCCTGTCTCACCTTATAGCAGCTATCCAGCAGATGTAGGAAGTGAAACTGAAGATGATGTGTCTGAGAATCCGCACAAAAAGCCAAGTAAAGGGTGGAAATTTTTCCCTCGGATTTGTGTGAAGAATTCATTGTGCCTATTAAATCCACTGCCAGGACTGAAAGTGAAGACTCGTGCTCCCACACCCTCAGCTCAATCAGTAAAAAGAGTTCCAGGAATGAAGCCAAAGATGGCACAGAGTCCCACATCTTATGCTCATGAAGTCAAGAAATTAAGTAGAAAAGCTTATAGTGGGCCTATTGAGAAGGTAAGAATCATAGTCACAATTTCTTTTTCTGTCCTAAGATTAATAAGATTTATATCTGTTTCTAATGATCTGGTTCTTTGCAGAATGCTTGTGATAACATAAATAAGCAAAGATTTCATTCTGGAGTACTGTCTCGCGAGCTGTACAAACCTGATAATAGGAGTTTGTCGGGGCAGCTGTCTAACCCTAGCGATTCATGTAAGCTTGTTGGAATCTCTCCTGGCAGGCGTTCAAGAAGTGGAGCTATATCTCCCTACCGAAATGTAGCACCCCCATCTCCATTCAATGAGGGTACACGGTTTCTTGGTGTGCCAAAGGAAATGGAGAGTCTTTGGGCTAGTCGCTTTGATTCATTCCGCAAAGGTTGTTACACTGTCAAGGACAAAGCACCACAACGGATGGTCACAGGAAGGTTTTCTGATTCACCAAGTGAAATAGTTGAGAAAACCTTGTATGTAGATTCTGTAGATAATGTGCCACTTTCAGCCCCTAATGCTGCTTCTTCTAAACCCAAGGGATTAGTGAACTCCTCGGATAAGAATATGAGAACTCCGCTTGAAAACAGTAAAGTGTCTGAAAAATTGGCTGCCGTGGCTCCTACTAAAGGTGCCAAGCAATTGGATGTTTCAGAGAAAGATGGCAAACAGATTGCTGAAAAGAAGTCTTTCCTTGATTTGATGGAAGCTTCTCCCATGTCCATATCAAGACACAAAGGCCCTGCTGATCAAGAGTCTTTGAAACCAAAGCAAAATCTTGATACAGTACCCGGAGCCTTAGAATCTTCAAAAGTGCATCCTTGTGGAAATTTAGGTACAGAAAACGAAGATAACCCAAATTTAAATGACCAAAAAGATTCTAACCTTACCTCCTTGGAATCTACTTTACCACCACCATTACCTAAATCTCCCTCCGAGTCTTGGCTTTGGCGCACGCTGCCTTCCATTCCTTTGAAAACCCCATTCTTGAGTTTTAACTCTAAGAAGCAGCATCAGAAGCCCCACACTGATGGTACCAAGTGGGAGACTATCGTGAAAACTTCTAATTTGCACAAGGATCATGTCCGTTACTCTGAGGTAACCTCCTTTCCATCTTTCTAGTTCTTTGGAGCAGACTTTGATGTTTGAGAAAGTGAAATTATTTACTTGTGCTCCATTTTGTTTGAACAGGAACTATATACTCTTGATTCTTGTCAGCAGAGCAAACCTTGAAGATGGATCATGCATTGATATGAAGCATCTTGTTTCTATTGGTATAGCTTCAATGATATCATGAAACTTTATATCATTCCTTCTGGAGTCTCTGTCACCATTTTAGTCTAGGTATACGAGGAATTCTTTTTCCTATTCCACTTCAAAAGAATACTTGGTTTTGAGAGTGATGATTGTTGTAATTTTCAATTGATAGTAGTGGGCATGAGCATTGCTGAGTTTTTTTTTGTGTTAAAACCAGCCCTTGCCTTGATATATGAATGAATGAAATTTGATTCTATATGAGATATTCTGGCATAGTATTGCTTTTTATAATGTAGCCTTGAGCGTGAAGTAATTATCTTTAGCTTTTCTGGCAATATTTGATTCAAATCTTCCTCTTCTCACTTCATCTTTTGGTCCATCAAATGAGCTAGCTCACCGATATTTAACAGGGAGAATATCAGGTTTACATCTGCATTTTGACTATAAAAGGCTCGGTAGTACTCCGGTCTTTTATCTGAAACAGGCTCGAGTAATAGAGTTACAAGGTTGCACCATATTTGGGGTTCACAATCAAGGTCTTGGAAACGAATTCAGGATTTTAGAGTCTGGGTGTCGGTGAAATTGAGTTTGCATACATTTTGTTTAAGATATTCATCAATCTATATGATCCATACTGAAAGCAACGCGCGCAATTGAGCTTGAGCCTACAGTCAATAGCCTAAATCTCCCTCCATTGCCTGGAGAAAAGCACAAGCTCATTGCCTACCAGAATATAAGTCTATTTATGCAATCTGAGAGAACACCTTGATCTAGAATTGAACCCTTATGAGCTATGTGACTTACAAAGGAAGGGGAACTGTTGGGGCCTAACATGAGCCTAGGCACAGCCCTCAAACCTATGCCAGCCTAGGTGAGCTTGGATTTTAATTCAAGCCCAATTCCATTGGGCACTTAAAATCTATGTCGCTCGGACTCTCCAAAAATATCATCGGGTGCGTGTCGGATCCATCCTTAAAAAATAGAGTATTTTTTGGAGGATTCAAGTAACTTAGCTTAAAACACTCAAATTCCTAATTCTTCTCATCATTTCCTTGAATTTCAAGAAACTCAAATATAGTGAGCTATCTTACAGAAACTCAAACATTCTATTCATGACTTTGTTAATACTTAGTTCAAGACTTTATCAAGATTAATTTTGTTCTTGAGTTTACCCTTCAACTTTATCCAATTCACCCCTCTGCCTCTAATAGTCAACATAATCAGGGTAGGACTCATGACTATTACTCAGTTGGGCTGGGTGAGAACTTGTTTTTCTCTTTTACCACTCTTCTCTTGTATACTGTCCAGCCCAATAACACTGATACCTGCTTGTCAGTCTTCTGCAAAATGGTGTATTACATCTTCTTCAAGCAAGTCAAGAAACTAAAAATTATTATTACTACAGCTAGAAAGCGTACTGCGTATGTCCAAATCTTTACTTGTCCACTTGGCACACGTCTAAAGAAGCAACAAAATAAAGTGATAATTTTACTATACATAGAATAGGTACAATGCCAAAAATATTTAGTGATTTTTTTAAATTGAACAAATAAAAATAAATATTTATTTTAGTGTATCGGACAAATAAAAATAAATGGAGGGAGTAATTTGTTTGACATTTCTCTTATTTTTGTACGTCAAAGAAAAAGCTACAACTTTGTGTTTTTAAGAACTTGTAATGATGTTTAAGCTGTATGAATTTAAAGATTTGATAGTACTAAGTTGGATTTCAACTAATGTTTATCTACATTAGTTAGATTACGACTAATACTTATTAATTACTTTAAAGGTTTTTTTTTTTTATAAATTTACTCTTTGACATGTGATTTTAACTTATTATTTCATATTAATTTGTTTTGTCTTTTTCTTTATATTATTCTTGATTTAATTCAATATAACTTCATTTGCCATTATATATATAAAAAAATAATTTTGAGATATTTTACAACACTTTAATTTGATTTCCTCTCTCCTCTACTCCCCCCTGGCTCCCCAACCCAACCCACACATACACCTCTTTCTCTTTTGTGTTTTATATAATGACATTAAGTTAGTAATTTTGATAAATAAATATATGTTATTGTTAATAAATAATAATTCTAAAATATATAATGATTTACATTATTTTACTACTATATATAGTGGAGAACACTTAATTTTTCTAGGCTTCACATGAATTTATTATGTCAATTTTATCCTAAATTATATTTTAAAGACTTTGGAAGATCCCACCCATTTTTGTAAATTTAAATCATTGTATTGACATTTAAAATACTATAGAAAAAGTAATGATCTATAGAAAAAAGTGATAGTGACACCCTAAAAGATCTATTTATCCAATTAAATTAAAAATTATTTAAAATAGCTTGATGATTTTTTTTTTATGAAAAAAATAAGAGATAAACTCAATTTTTAATCTATTTTATCCCAAATTAAAATTTTAATGATCTTGTACGATTTCACCCATTGAAAGAACATCTACAAAAGTATTTTGCCAAATCAGACTTTCAACTATTTAATTTAAATGTTATCTTTATTTATAAATTAACTTTATCAATGTAATCATACAAGAATTTGTAGCCTCAAATATTTTTTATATTACTTAAATATTATATTTCTAAAAAATAAAATGGATTATCCAATAAATTTAATTGAGAAAAGATAATGAAGGTAATTCAACATAAAACAATAATTATTTTAGATTGTTGAAATCATTAATTTAAAAAAATTCAGTGAATAAAAAGGAGAAAAATTTTAGTCTGTATTTTTTTTGAAAATTAAAAGAAAGTCTAAAATATATTCTAATAAAAGGTTGTTTTTTAGCATACAAAAACTTTTACTTCCTTTATTTTTAACTTGTTTGTTTGATTTTGACTTAGCTCGAAGTTTAAACGCATGATGAAGATTTTTAAATTTTGTGATCTTAAACTAAAGATATATGTGGAAAGAACAAAAATATCATTTAATCTTATGATCTTAAACATGTGGTATGAAAATAGATAAATTAAAAGAGTTTGCAAAAAGAAAAGAGATATTCTTTTTTAAATGAACTAAAAAAGAAATAGGACACAAGAAATTGAAACGAATATATGATTTAACATTTTAAAAATATTGAAAGATTATCGAACTGCTTTCAACTAATACTTTAATGTTACAAAAATAAATAAAAAACAAGAGTAGAAAAAAATAGCTATAAATATAAATATTAATGTAGTATGGACTTGGTCTTAGCGCGAGCTAAATGACAGTAGCTTGTGAAGAAAAGAGAAACATCCCCACCAATATTAGATTCATGTAGCTAGCAAGGTAATCTTTTAAGTACTAGTAACAAACTAACAATTAACCCATCAATTTTTTTTCTTGGAAAAAAAAAAAAATTATTCAGCATCGTTAATACTCCATATAGTTCCCAAGCCATATCAAACTTCAAGACAAAAATGTACACAAGAGTCGAACCTAAAAATTGGTTTTGTAAAACAAAGAAAAATACTAAGAATGATGAAAGGGATGAGTGACAACTCAAACTGAATGGTTGCGGCCTATATAAGGAAAGTACTTAGGAGATCTGACACCAATTAATATAATGTTAATTGCTTGGTCAGATCTCAAGTACTCACCCTCCTACCTAGGCTGCTATTTCTTCTACTATCTTCACAATAATTAACAAGCTAATTTAATTATTTTGTATGGTTTTAGAACCCTAATATAATCTCTCTTAATAGCTAGGTTGCTGAGTAAGTAGGCAGTGAAAGAGAAAGCATTGTGTTTATATCTGATTGATCCCTCCTATTGCTCTCATTCTTGTCCTCTGTGCTTCTGCTTAATCTTAGTTGCAAATCAGGTAACCAGTCTTTTTCCTCCAAGGGACTCTTGTCTTGTTTCATCTGCAAATTCAAAATTACTCATTAAACAATGTATAACATGACAACGTTTAGATAAGTACTAGCCAATATTAGTCAAACTGAACGTTACGTTAGCAGTACTGGTCGATCAGTAATTTATTTTATATAAACGAGGGGTTGAATTATCAAATGCTACTTGGACTAAAAGGATTGGCCGGTTCAAGATGATTAGCTAAATATTGCAACTCTTACCTATTTTTAGTTTCTTTATTTGTTTTGTTATAATTTGTTTGGTTCTTAGATAAAACTAATACAGTAAGAATATCTTTTTTATGATTACTGAAACATAAAAGAATTATTTCTGTAAAGTATTTTAATTTGACAAGATTTCATGGGACAATTTGAGTTACATATTATTTAGCCAAATCAGTCCAACTGCCTAAGTGGGCTGAATTGATCGATTCGACCAAAATAGGGTAAGCTGATAAGCGAGATGGTCCTTAATCTGTCCAGTCTTAATCAAACGAGTTGAAGGGATCATATTTTTTAATAGGTGATCTTGCCACACCTTTAATAAAATTAAAGTAATCGAGTTTTAATAATTGTGGTAAGAGTGAGCTAATGCTTTTGTGTATTACCTCAAACGTGAAAGGTGTCACAAGATTTTGCTCGAGGGCATTATTGTTTCTGCTGTACTTCCACTTGGAATATGGTTGTCCCAAATTTTGTTGAAGCAAAAAATGGGAGTTTTTAGCTGAACAAAAATCGGCCCTTTTCTCCTCCCACTGATTGGGGATGAATGGAGGCCACTTTTTCTGTTCAAGAAATTGGGTTGACCTAATTGGGACAATTTCATGTATTCCATTTTCTTCAATTACTGCTTGTCTTGGTGTCTGCCAGCTCTTCATTCTCAACAAATCTTCACCTTGCAGAGACTTGGTAGTATTATATAAGCCTCCTTGATTATCGGAAGACCACTGCATGTACCTATACATTAAATTTGTACTTATTAAATTTAATTTCTATGCAGTGACATTGTGTAATTTCTTGATCTACCAAGTCCTTAAAAGATAAAGGAACATACAAAAGTGGGATTACTGGTTTAATTACTAAAAATAGATGTTGAACAATATTTCTTAGGAGTAGTTTAGAAAATCAAGACATAATTGAGCACATTGTTAATTCCAATTTTATCGTTAGCACACTTTTCATTAATTAAAGAGAGACGGTTAAAGAAATAAGACAAGGATATGATGGTAAAAGAAATATGTCTAATTTCTTAATTAAGAGATGTGCGGACAAAAAATATGACAAATATTTAGGAACGAACAGAGGGGATAGAAAATAACGTAAAAAATAATTTATAATGTCGAGTATATAAGTTGTCCTAAATTATCAATTTATATATAGGTTATCAATTTCAGTACCTGGAAATGATGCCTTTGGACTGATATGGTGGTCTCGAAAAGGAATTTCGAAAATGGCCTTTAAGTGCATGGTCATCATAGTTGAAATTCCTTGCTAATACAATGGCACCATTCCTCATCTTGAAATCTTGTATAGGGTTATATCTTTGACCACCTAGGTGGTTTCTAAAGAAATAGCCTCTTCCTTGCACTCCCCTATTATTACCTCGACCTAACACTACGTACAACAAAAAAATAAAATAAAAATGAATCACCATCAAGATTGGTTGAAAGGAAGAAAATTTTCTAATTTGAAGATAAGAAATGTACCTTGTCCAGATTCATCTAGTTTCTTGCTTCGATACATCTGGATCAAATAAGTATCTTATATTACATTAAGAACAAAACCATATATAAGTATTTCAACTGACCACAATGTGTGTGTATATATGACTACCTGTAGATGACTTTTTACATGGGCGATACTTAGACCTCTCACATTCATCATTTGGAGAACCAACTTAGGTGTGGCTCCTGCAAAATCCAAGTTGACCTTATTAAACATTAAACAAATGTTTCTTGAAAATACGAAGAATCTTGTTTATCACGAACAACAACAAATTTGGCAACAATAATTTTAATAATAGAGTAACAAACAAACAAGCAGATAATAATAATACCGCGTACTATACATTTTTTTATTTCCTTTTCCCTTTTACGAATTTATACAAATAAAGTTTGATATCGACCTTTTTATTTGACAAGATACACATTGATCATTAAAATAGTTCTATAAAAATCATTAAAAAAGGAATACTTGCAACAACAATGTCTATCATGATCTCTAGCTAAGTTAATGAAGGAGAACATATAATTCATTTATGTCTCTCAACTCCTGATCGGACCTTTGAAAAACCCTTCAATATTGAAACATGGATTTACTTTATACAACATAGCACCAACATGTAGTGATGTAGATAACTGAATTACACACCACTATATTGGTGTTATACTTTTAACTAGTTGAAACGTGAAGTTCTTTTTATATATAGTTATCTTTTAGTTGACATGCATGTTGATGGCATAGCTCATGAAGAAGTTAAAAGTTATAGAATACATGTTGAATGAGTGTCATCTTACTTTCTTGACCACCTAGTCTTTGAATGGCATGAACAAAGGAGCGATGGAGCTCTGGAGTCCAACGGAGCCTCGGCAATTTCGATCGAACGTATTGCCTTACGTTTTTCTTTTCAACATCACAACTATTATAATTACTTATTCTTTCTGTTTCTTTCTCACTACAATCTTCCACCTCAATGACTTCTTCTTCTTCTTCTTCTTCGCTTTCCCCTTTGTTGTCTTCGTTCAAATCAATGGACGAGGAGGATGAGTTTTCCATAATCATCATCATCTCTTCATGGTCTTGTTTCACTAAATTTTCAGCCATGATGACTAATTGTACGTCTTACTCAACTTGGAATGCAAAGAGGTCTGTCTTCAATGCAATTGATCAGAAACAAGACTGCATTATGTATATATGAATTAATAAGAATTCGATTAATTGGAAGAAAATAGCATTAGATAAAGAGAACATGATTCAATATGGTAAAATAGAACTAGCTACCATGAAGAATCTCGTGAACCATGCATTGAGCCTTTGGCCATAAGTTATACCCCAAACCATTTTAGGTTGAGGGCAGGTCTGTCAGGACATCACTCTTCTTGTGAAATAAATAAAGCTAGTGCCATGTAATGAAATTTCTTTCTAGGTATGTGTGTATATCTATGTGTATGTATACTTTTTACTAGTTGAGAAGAGGGTGGGGGCGGGGGGTAGGGGTCAGTTGGTAGGTGCTTTTCTTGATCTTGTATGGGCCCTCTGGAGGTAACTGATGAACAATAATATGCCACATTAGTGTTCTCTATATATTATATTACTATATAGTAAGTAACAACAATGGAATGAACATATTTAATTTCACCATTGTCGATCTGTACTTGGTTACAGACTGTTTTTTTCGCGTGCAATAATAATATTGTACTCTTTGCCAGTGGAACAAAATATTTCTGACAGTATGAACTACTAGTTGGAAAATTTGCAGATGGAAGAAACTAAAGTGTAAACAGCACAAATCTGCAACTTGAATTTAATGGTAATTATATTCCCAATGTTCTACACAAATGGAAGTAGATATATGACATAAAGAAATGTTTAAGTCAAATAAAGACTGTTGAAGCTGGCAGCTGGTTTCTTTCTAGTAAAGATGTGTCCTGGGAGGTTACGAAATTAAAAAATCCAGAGTCTTTCATGATGATTTAAGAATCCAGCAATATTTATTCTTGTTTTATATCCTCAATACTAGGTAACTTTACTGAGTACTTAATTAGTTCTTCTCCAGAACACCCAAAAAACTGATTAGGTACATAGAGAAATATGACTAGACAAGTGAGGCATGATTAGGTTGAGAGTTTGAGTCACGCTAAGAGTTTGAGTCACGCTAGAGGGTAAGTGGGAACACTGTTAATCCTTTCCGCATGGAAAAAAAAATTAAAGATCATATATACCAAAATTAGGAGTAAATAAAATCTCTAGAGCTGATAGAAGATAAAAGTTACTCTAACAACATATGTATCAGGGAAAAAAATCCTAGATGAAGTGGCTGAAAAAAATTACATACTATATATAAATTGATTAGCCCTAGCTAGCTTTTTCCATAAGGAAATATTTCCCAATTTTCATAATATGCACAATATGGCTGTGCTGAAACTATATTATCTCTTTGCATCAAGAATGAAGTCTAGCTAATAAATAGTACTTAAGGGAAATATTATTCATGGGAAAATAGTCAATATTAACTTCAATTCGTACACAGTGCAAGATATATAATAAAGTAAAGAGAAATTTCTTCAAAGGAAATTAAGAAGGGAGAAGAGAAAAGAAGAACATGAAGAAAAACAATAATAAAGTAGTATTCAGGATATAGCTGACAATCACTGGAAAAGAGAAAAGAATCAATGAAAGGAAGGAAGGAGAAGAAACAATTTCCAAACTGTGTAACTAATTTTTTCCCTAATAATTAGTCAGGTTTCTGTTTAATATTCCTATATATTCACATACTTGATATAGAGGGGAAAAAAAGAAAGTTTATAATTGTACTTTTTCTAAATACAAACCATCTATCAGTCAGCTGCTTGCTCAGTTTCCAAAAAATCTTCTATAGACGATCGATCACTTGCTGCACATAGGAGTCAAACATACCCTAATTCATTTTGCTTGAAAGTTTAAAACAATAATAGATACGTCTCCGTTCCAAACAAGTTAGATCGATCGATCAGATTAACTATATGTATGAATCATTACTGTCCCAATTCAGCTTGAAAATACATAAGAAGACAAGAAATTTTCCTTTGATGGTGGAAAATATGAAGAGAAGGCTAAAGGAGAAGGTGTTATATTTTTCCTTTGGGGGGTTGGGAGGTTTTTGTTTCATTCAACAATGGAATTAATTTTCAATATACATGTTGATATGACTTCTCTATGAAGTTCTTTTTACTTCGATTAAATGACAAATGAATACATTTAATATAACAAGAAAAATTACAAGCTTGGACGTAAGACAGTCCACTTGTGCTAATTATAATGTAATAATTCTGGCATTTATATATAATTATTATTATTATTATGGATACAGATGAGGCCACTGGTCCTTCCTTTTGGTTGAACTTATAATTAGTGTATCATGTGACTTTCCCGAAAAGTTATTTTAAAATCTGTTAAACCTCTTTGTTTGACAGTTGTACTCCTACATTTTTTTACTTTTCTTTCTCAATGTATCTTATAGTTTGACCTTTGTTGAGGACTTTCCCATTGAATGTATACTAAATATATCTTCTGTTTCTTTTTTTTTTTTTTTTATGATAGAAAAACAACAAAGGAGTCGGCTGTTTCATCTAAAAGTCGTATATTCATATGGCCATTATTGTCCAAACATATATATATATATATATTATAGTGGGGGTCTCTTGTATGTTTAATTATATCTACTTAGAAGAGTTCATGCGTAATACTTGAGCTCTTGTAATTTAGCTTAGTTACTTTTACTTTAATATGGGAGATACGTTTTATGTATTAATATTTGTATTATAATTTTCGGTGTTTATTATCACATTATACTATAATTTGATCATAAGATATTTGATCAGAGCGCGCGAACTATATATCACCAGTCAAGTTTGGTATGAGGTGGACTATACATTTATTTTGTGTAATAATTTTTCATTGAGATATATATTAGAAAGTGAAATATGTTATATGTGAGGACGTTTTTCAAATCTATCTCGAGTAACATTTTTATTGAGTCAAAAAAAATTATCAAAAATAATTTTTTATCTCATAAAATAAAAGTAGTTAAAGTTTGAGTATAATTCGCTCTTTTAAAGCCTCAACTATGAAAATACACTGAATTTGTGAATATATGTGCAATGACTTAATTAGTATGATGTTCCAAACCGTCATTCATTTGTCTAACACAAATTTTTAGTCAATTATTTTTAAAGATGAAATGGTTAATTTCTCTTCCATCGAATTCTAATTAATTTTTAATTAACATGGGGCCAGGGTCTACCTTACGTGACATACATACGAGTTCGTCCTTCACGAACTAGCTAGCTAGATGCCTGTATAGGTCGGTCAAAAGTTTGATTAGTTCCATCCATTAATGTGAGGTTATATCTATTTTTTTTTTGTTTCAAAATGGTTCTCACTCATGCTTCGACAATTAAACGTCTTCGGTTATTAAAAGTTAATTTTACTAATATTTAAAGGTAAATTAATGTGTATTAATTTAATAATTTTAAGTTAAAATTAAATTTTTAAAATTATGCAAAAGATAATTCAAATTATATTTTTTCTCTTCCTAAAATGTTGATCAAAATTCATATCTTTCAACTGTATTAATTAGATTCTTATATGTATCATAAAATTTTGCTCAGGACGGGGCGGAGCGGATCTAGAGTGTAGCAATGGGGATTACACTGTATTTGTGAGGCATTTTTTCAATTATTTGTGTGTGTGTAAATCTATAGTTTTTGAACCTCTTGAACATACAAATAGAGGTTGGCCGTTGGCCTACTGGTTGAGGACTTCAAAATTCACCTTAGCTTTCAAGTTCAAATCTCAAGAATTACTCATATTACTAGTATATAATATATATCTTGGAAAATTATTCTTTGTTTTCACCAAAACTATACGGCTAAGGTTAAGCGTTCATACTTGTAAAACAAAGGCCATACCCCCCTTGTTTCTTCTCGATGGTCAAATCTTTCTTTATACTCTAGTCTAGACATAACAACTTGTATATGTAGCCTTGTTAAGATGGTTTATTTGCTAACATTAATTGAAGAAGGAATTTAAGTTATAGCAGGTACAAGTGGTAGGTGAAAATATAACAATTAGTCAATTTCTGGTGGGACAGTTGCATGCAATCAAAGAAGTTGTAAAATCTTTGACTTTGGCATTCACTAATTATTCATATATATGCCGTACTGCATTGTTAGATCACTAGGATAAGACAAGGTTAATTGAGAAAAAATCAAACTAATATAAAGTTAGAAAATTTATACCTTCAAATTGACCCGCTTAATTGTTGGGTTCGAAATCAAGAGGGCGTCATGCAAAGCTATTAGTTGCAAACTATTGAGACGATAAATTAGACGAAAAGAAAAACATACTAAAAACATGATTATTATATAGTTTGGCCAATTGACCTACATATAAAAACTTAATATAAAAGAAAACATAAAACTATTAGAGAGAAAATCTCCCCTAAACAAAGTCACTTTAAAAGACTACATTGTGGATGCTATTATGTTATGGCATGGGAAGGGGGGTCTTCTATTTATAAATGTCCAAAACTTTTCCTCCAAGAAAGAGGTTAGTCAAATATGAAAAAGTTTTATATTTTTCTTTAGGAAAAGTAAAAGTATTTATGGTTACTTTTATTTTTTTTACAAGAAAAAGTAAAACTTAAATTTGATAAGAAAATCGGACCAAAAATCCTAACATTAATTTATTATAAAGAAGTCACTAAAATTATGACATGATCAAGATTTAGAATTAGTGTAATTTGATGTACTATATATACTCTTTTATAATTCTAATTTATAGAGTTATTAAGTCTTTTGAACAATTACCTTGTTCCCTCTAATGAAATGCAACTTAAATTAAAGAAATTAAAAGGAGTAATCGTATTATGACTTAGAGCTCGTTTGATTTAGTTGACTGTAAGTATTAGAAGATGAGTTATTAAATGAGAAAGAATAAAGAAGAGTAGAAAGAAGAGAGAGTAATTCTTATTACTTCTTGAGGGATCTTGATTTTTGACAGAATCTCGTGCTGATAACGTATTATAAAACAAGAAAGAATAAAGAAGAAGAGTAGACAGAATAGAGAGAGTGATTTTTATTTCTTCTCCTGAGAGATGAGAGATCATAAGATTGTCAATACAATGAACAAAACTCCTCTATTTATAGGAAAAATTTACTCCTAGTCTGAGGAAGAGACGGATGCTTCAAATCCTAATAGATATCAAAGTAGATCTTGATAGACATTCACTATAATGTAAATACATTTATAACACTCCCCTTTGAATGTCTAGATAGATAATGTGACTTGTTAAAGCCTTACTAGAAAAACCCAGTGGAAAAAAAATCTAGTGAAGAAAAAAGCGTACACATCTCTAACAATACACATATAGGCTGCCTCATTAAAAACCTTATAAGGAAAACCCAGTGGGACAAAACCTTGACAGGAAAAAAGAGTACAACGCGTATTTGCTCCCCCTAATGAGAACATCCTTGAACTTTTGCATCCCGATCTTGTGCACCATCTTTTTGAAAGTTGCAATTGAAGGAGACTTAATGAATAAACCAGTCACATTGTCAATTGAACAAATCTGTTGCATGTTAATATCACCATTCTTTTTGTAGCTCATGTGTATAGAAAAGCTTTGATAAAGTGTGCTTCGTTCTATCTCCTTTGATGAGTCCTCCATTAAGATGTGTTATGCATGATGCATTATCTCCGTATAAAATTGTGGGTAGATTGTCATATTTCACACCATATTTTTCTCGAATGAGATGTATCATGGACCTCAATCATACACATTCTCGGCTTACTTCATGAATAGCTATTATCTTAGCATGATTCGATGAAGTGGCTATGATAGACTGCTTTGTATATCTCCAAGATATTGCAGTACCACCACATAGTTTATTTGAGACCGAGCTTTATGTAGGTCAGATAAGTACCCAAAATCAGCATGACCAATAAGATCGGGACTGCAAACTTACTAACAAATTAACTAAAAAAAAGGCTATATCAGGCCTTGTAGGATTTGCAAGATACGTTAGTGCATCAATTGCACTAAGATATGGTACTTCATAACCAAGGAGTTCCTCATTCTTTTCTTAAGGTCGGGCCTTATTCAATTTTGGCATGTTTCTCATTTAAGCAAATGCTCTAATGCTTTTGAAAACTCTCCAAGAGTTTCAATGATACTCAAAACATCGAATTATATCTTATGAGGATAATAAAAAGTTTCCCAGAAACTTTATATGCTTCAGGCATTTCGAATCCTTTAGGGATTTTCATATGGATGTTTGTCAAGTAACAATATCCCACATGCCAAGTGTGACATCTTCAAGTGTCTGAACTGCAAATCAAATAAGTTTTACGCTTACGAAAATGCATCCTTTCAGGTCACTTGATATATGTTTCTACGTCAGCATATTTAAATAAACGTAGAATTTGAATCCTCGTAATCTTTTACAATATTGCGCTAATATTATATCAAAGATATTATCAATGATATATCATTTTGTATGGGTTCACAATGTGACATAACATTTTGAGATCTCATCACTTCATTATTTCAGATACCTGAACCTCTCATAGGTTTCATGAAGTGTTATGTCATAGGATCTTCAAGAGCACATTGTCTTCTTATTATGATTATTTGATCTTTATCCTTTTCAAGGATTATTTCATTTGGAACCGATTAGTCTACCACACTTCATGCATACGCAGATTTTGTCCTTTAGGAACACAAAATAAAAGCACTTGGCTTAATATGAGATGCTTTCGGCATTTAACTTGAATTATCTTTTGGATGAGGATCTGGTGATAATCCCTAACATATTTCATAGCGCTTATAAGGTCCCCCTTATGTTAGGAAAACTAACATACATCCTCTACTTCTTTGAGGAATCCATCTTTGTGCATTATGGTATATTCATTATGTAGACACGTGATTTCGTCCTCTTAAAGTTCAATTTTTATTCACTTTTACCCATTTTTATTTTATCCTACCGCGTACCCTCACCCATGTTATTATACCCTCACAAAATACAAAAAATAACAAACTCCCTAACAAATTCTATCCTATCCTAACGCCTACATCTTATCCTAACAACCCATCCAATCAAAATAAACCACATCACACCCTACCCCCTACCCCACATGACCCCACCTACCTGACCTCACTACCCCACCCTCACCTTACAGCATATATACACACACAAAGGGACCATAGACAGAGATTCCAGGGATACACATTAAAAAAAATAAATACCAAGAACCGAATGATGATTTTTTTAGTTTCTTCCTCACAATAACAGAGGATCCCATTTTCTTCATTTTTTTTTCCTGGAATACACGAAAGGCACATATACACTAAAATTTTCTTTCTTCTTCAGACGAACTCACGAAAACCACCATAGACATACCTCCATTCCTTTTCCATTTCTTACTCCCTTCATCTTATCATCATCATCATCTTCTTGTTCTTCTTCATTTAGATAATATATATATATATATATATATACCACACAGAATGCACATAAGGGGACTCTAACCTTGACATATTCATTGAAAATTCAAGAATCAAGGTCTTCGATGCTGAATCTGGCCAAAAACAGCGAGACTTGCCGGAGTCCACCTGGGGTCCATCGTTTTTCACCTCCGCCTGAGTTCATCTGAGCTCAGGCCTAACTGGGTTCGATCTCCTGTCATGTGAATTGAGGTTTTGGGTTCATCAATCTTAGTGTTTCGTTTTTCAAATCGTGCTTGGATTCATCATTTTTCTCTCATAGAAATCGCGTACTGACATACCTATTCGTGCCTGCACTGTTTGGGACCGTTGTTTTTTCTACTGGTTCTGGAATTTGGACACTGCTTGGTCTCAATATTAGTGTTTTTTTCACTATCAGATTTTCGTTTCTCTATACCGAGTGAGGGATTTCGTTGTTGTTGAGGTTTTCTACTCGGGCTTTTGATTTAGGCTTCCTTAACGTTATTATCAACAAAAGTCGATATTGAGGTCCATTTCTTTAACCTGTTCTCTTCTTTATTTTTGATTGGTTGCATTGACTGTGATTATGTGTTTGGATAACTGTGATAGTCTGATTTCGCTGATATTGTTGCGTGATTTGAATTTGTTACTAAAATGAACATGAATTTTTGAAATGGTTTGTTAATCGTGGAAATTTGATACAAGAAAGAAATTTGGGGTGGAATTAAAAGTTGATAAAAGTTGTAAAGTTAAATTTTGGTTGGTTGTTATTTTGTTCAATTCGGGATAAACATGAATGTGATCGAGCTCAGATAGGTAAATGTAGGTTGCGGTTGGCGAATTTAGGGATCGTGGATTGATGGAATATTTGAGTTGTGTGATTGAATATTTTTTTTATAGCTATATTGCGTTGGGATCCTTTGTATCATTTGGACGGAGAATGCCCCGAAGTACTTGTATTGATTTATTTGGGGAATGCCCCCAAGGTATCTGTTACTTGGAAAATGATCGTGATGAAGGCCCGCGGCATCGGGTAAGGCATTGAAGCTTAGTCTAGATTTAGTTTAGAATAGGATTTATATTTTCGTATTTTTCTATTTTTGGACTGTATAATTGGACTGGACTTTACATTTTGGATTATTTTGTTTTGTTTGATTATTTTGCGTTCTTTTGTGTGGTTTATACATTTCTTAGTGTCAAAAAATAGTCGATACACTCTACCAAGCAACCGTGGTTGAACCACGGGATCGAGAGGTGCCTAACACCTTCCCCTCGGTCAACAGAATTCCTTAGCCGGAATCTCTGCTCGCAAACCAGTTTAAAGAGTCAAATAATTTTGAAAAGAATTTTCCAATGGTGACTTGGCACACCAGATTATGCCAAGTAGCGACTCTGAATAAAAAATGTTAATAATCCTTTTCCGAAACAAATTTTCATTTCTTGTCACTTAAATAATAAAACCCTTTTCGAACATTAAATTATAACCATTTTTTGGAGTCAAAAAAGGGATGTGACAGCTCTGGCGACTCTGCTGGGGAGTCAATGACAAGTTTTCAGAATTCGAGCTATTTTTGGAGTCGTATCGACTTTGTTTGGCATTACGAGTGTATAAGCATTGTTTGTGGTTATTGTTTGTGTTATTTTTACTTTTGTGCTTTTTTGTGCTCTTTGTTTATAGTATTTATCCTATGTGTTACCGCTTTATATCTGTCATCATGAGTCCATCCCCCGGCCTTCTTTCTGCAACAAGTTCGTAGTACACGTGTTGTACACAACCTCTAGTTGAGTCACCCTTATTTTAGGGGGGGGAGCCGTCGGTGTTATGGAGTAGGTGGAAAGCAAAGCAGCCACTATCGACCATACGCTCCCTCGAACAGCCTTGTTAGTGAACCACAACGTAGGTCAGCCTTTAGGTCATGCTTATGTGCATCATACGGAGACCTAGCGGGACCCACATGGCCCTTTGTAGGAGACTCACCTCTAAAGCATCCCTACGTGCTAACTGCTGCATTTTAAAGGGTAACGTGGTTATTTGACGGACTGATTTTTGAAAAAAAATAAAAATAAAAAATTGTTAGGAGTAAGGTGCGCAGGCAAAAACAAAAAAGAAAAAATAGAAAAAGTAAGTCGAAAAGAATGAAAAAAAAAAGAATGTCGTAGTTTATTTTAGAATTCTTTATGGCTTTGGTTCTTCACAATCCAAAAACTCAAAAAGATTTTTTTTACGTTTTGCATTTGTCTTCTCAAAGTACCGTAAATTCAAAAAAAAAAAGTTTGTTTGCCTCTTCTACTATTTTGTCAAAAACAAAAATATTAAAAAGATTTTTTCTTCATAATTGGTGGTGTCAGTCTTAGTTAAAGTGTCTAGCTGAAAATCCAAAAGTTTTATTCGTTTGTTTTTGGTTGCGTCTCTTAAGTTAGGGTCAATTTATTAGTTAATCGCTAATTATCCAATCTGGATGAACTACGCATACCTGATTCTCTCTCCTCGGGCTAGGATACGTAGGCAACCCTCGGTGGGTCCGGTATTATTTGTGTTGGCCTTTATCTTATTATTAGCCTAGGTCTCTCGCCCCATAATCTAGAGTTGTTTGCCAAGTAGACTAATTTTGCTCAGTACTTCTGTTCGTTAAATTGGAGTCATGAATGTGGTCTGTCCCATCGACATATGTTTGCGTAAAAAATCTCAGGGGTTGGGAATCTTCTACTCATGTCGAATTTTGAGATAACGTCTTGTGTGTTATTACAGGATGGATTTGTCCATCAAGTCTAGAGTTCTAATGGTTGTCAAGGTGCCCAAAAAGTTAATCAAATGGTGGAAAATGTTTAACTATGTTGATCAGCAGAAACTGGTTAAAATATTAGGTGATCTTACAGAACTTCTGCATGTTACCCCTCGTCCAGATTTAATAGAGGCTTTGTTGACCTTTTGGGATCCGAATGGTTTGGTATTCAGGTTTGGGGAATGTGAAATGACTCCTACTTTGGCAGAAATATCCAGTTTGTTGCATTTGCCCTATATCGAGAAGGATATGATCTGAGCACGAAATCAAACTGCATGAGATTTTTGTAGTCTTGTGGTTTAAGAAGTAAGGGTATCCGTTTGGGTTGTTTAAGTGATTCGTGGGTTTCCTTAGATTTTTTGTTCGCTAGATTCGGGCCCTCAGAAGGTTTTAATTGATTTTGGGATGAATTTCATGTGACTAAGAAGAAGTGGGAGAGAAAGCGTCTTGAAGTCTTCACCCTCGCTTTGTTAGGTACTTTAGTGTTTCCACTAAAAGAAAGACGTATTAATACCCGTTTGCAATCTGTGCTGATGGTCCTATTTCATAAGGATCAAAGTAACAAAGGCATTAATCAAAAGGGCAGGTTCACTCTCATACCCATGATCTTAACAGAAATATATAAGGCTTTAACCGAAGTGAAGGGGGGAAGGAGATTTTTTTAGGCCAGTAACCTGATATTACAGTTATGGATGATAGAGCATTTGCATGCGTCTTCTTTAGTTAGACCAGACGTGGTAGATCGTTGTATTCCCAATCGAGTGAAAGCCATGGACTACAGGTTGCATTTGGATAAATTCTCGTTACCCGTGGGAGTCGACGCTTGGATTGAATTTCTTGAGTCAAGAACCAGGGATAACATTTTGTGGACTTATCTGTGGCTTCGACCAAAGATAATATTATTGGGTTGTCTGACGCAGCTCCCTTTAGTTATGTTAGGGCTCAATTGCGCTAGACCATACAGTCCTTCTAGGGTAATGCGCCAGTTGGGTAGGCTGCAAGACGTGCCACCAGCAGTGGATCTTCTGAAGGATGTTGAGTACTTCAAGGACCAGGCCTTAGGTGAGAGCAAGTACGAGCAGTTTTGGAAGCATGCAACAAAGCTAGGTGTGGACACACTCAAAGAAAGTTTGGATAATCTGGGCTACACTCAGGGATATGGGGTCTGGCTTCAATCTATCCCTCGGGGTATCAGTCAACCCTTACCAGCGCAGCTTAGAGGGAGAATACAGGAAGAATGCATAGTAGACGACCAAAGTGTAGGATCCAAAGTGGAAACACTGAGAGTTTAGTTAGCAGATTTGTTCGAGATGGTAGAAAGGTGTCAGAATAATCTTTCCAAGTGCACTCCTCATGAGGTAGGAATACCGGCCCAAAGCTTCTTCCCTAATCTCAGGGTGTCTTTACAGGATATGCTACAAAGTTTAAATGTGAGAAAGAGAACTTCATAGGCAGGTCCATCTCATCCAGGGTCATCACGCAGAGCACCAGTCTGAAAGAGCATTTCTTATCTTTATTCAGTTTGAGTCTTTTATGTGTCTGTCCTTGTAGGGTGGTGTCTGCTTTAAGTCGAAGTCAAGTTGTTTTTGGTAATAGGGTCTTTGTTAGTAATTTCACCTATGTCGTCTTAGGGGTCTAGAATGTTGTTTCGTATTTGTTGTTTAGTTTTAAAGTGGTCCCAAACTTTTTGTACGTTTTTGTTGTTTTCTTTCTTCAAAGTGTTATGATGTTACGTCTTTCCTTTGTTTGTTTTCTTTTCGTTTTCGAAACAAAAAAAAAGTGGGTGATGTTTATGCACATACTGCCCGAACTACGCAAGATCTGATTCATGTACAATAGATACGTAGACAACCTACTTTTGGGTTCGATCTAATCATTTTGTTTCGTTGTTTTTCATTATTTTTCCTCTTTTAAAGAAAAACAAAAGTCATAAAGAATGATAAAATAAAGGTAGATAACGAGAGAAAACAAAAGAACAGAGATGGATACGAAAAAAAATATAATAATAATAAATGTAAAAAAAAAGTTTAGAGAAAAATCAGGATGATGTTAAAATGACCTCGCTACCCTCAAAAGCTGGTAGAAATTAACATGAATTTATGACTATTTTACCAATGTGATTCCCATGCTTGTTGTGTGCCCTAATCCTAACGAATGTCGTCTTTGATGAGCATGTTATTTCAGATAATAGTGGTAGGTTTGCAGCACTCTGGCTAGTCACCCATACTTCACTAGATCCAAAGCAAAGCTCGCCATGGCTAGCAAGGAGATTGAAAATTCGCTCATTGACCCGGATCAGGATCACAGGGAAGAAAGTTCTGAACACAATGATGAGGTAGTAAGGCTCAGACAATAATTGATAGATTTACACCGGGCATGGGCCAGCGGAATGCATCCTCCTCCGCTCCCTGAAGGTATTGGGAATATCTCTAATTGCCCACCGCTCTCTCAGGCGTAATTCTCTGCTCCTACTGAGTCAGCTGAGCACGCGCCAAGATTCACTCTGCGACATTGTTATGTTGGCAGTTCTGGTGTGCCCTTGGCAGCTCCCCAATCAAGACCAGCTGCTCAGCCAGCGCCATCGATCACACTGGTATTCGTGGCTCCGCCACCACATGAAACTCCCAAAAATGTTGTGCGTTCCACAATGAGGTTTCCTAGGTCTGCCAGTGAGCCAGTACTAAAGGTTTCAGATAGTCCGTATTATGCCTCGGAGCCTACTTTTCAAATGAATGAACCGTATGGGTACACTCAGCCGCCTGCATTTTTATTTGATACGGAGAAACCTATCGCAGCAGAGGAACAGGATATCATAGCCCGAAAATTGAAAAGTTTAGAACAGGCTATGAGGAATTTGCAAGGAATCGGATATTATAGGAGTGTTTCCTTTAAAGATCTTTGCATGTTCCCAGACATCAACCTTCCCCTCAATTTTAAGATGCCTAAGTTTGAGAAGTATGCAGGACACGGTGATCCCGTGGCACACTTGAGACGTTATTGCAACCAGTTGAGGGCTGCAGGAGGAAGGGAAGAGCTGCCATGGCCTTCTTTGGCGAGAGTCTTTCTGATCTGGCCTCAGAATGGTTTATCGATCGAGATATAGATAAATGGAACAGCTGGGATGACTTAGCTTCTGAATTTGTTCAATATTTTTAGTATAACATCGACCTGATTCCGAAAGAAAAATCCTTGGTCAACATGAAGAAAAAGAGCACTGAAGGTTTTAGGGAATACGCGATAAGGTGGCGTGAACAGGCCGCCAGGGTAAAGCCTCCAATGAAAGAAAGTAAGTTGGTAGAAGTTTTCATTCAGGCACAGGATGAGACCTATTTTCAACATTTACTTTTGGCAATGGGAAGATATTTTATGGAAGTCCTCAAAATGGGGGAGATGATAGAGGACGGAATTAAGACCGGCCGAATAGTGATTTTTGCCGCATTAAAAGCCACCACACAAGCGATTCAAGGTGGATCTAGTGCATTTGGAGGTAAAAAGAAGAAAGAGGATATGACGACTGTCGTAGCTGGAACCCATTCCCATCCCATAAGACCACCTCGCCCCTATCCCCAATCTCAAGCCCAAGCTCCATATATTCCTCCCCACCATTACTACCCTCCACAAAACCCTTTATATTCCATTCCACCACCCCCGTACCCAGTATATAGCGCGCGGCCATATGCCCAAACCCTTTTTTACCCGCAGTAGCGCGCGCAAGCTCCACAAAAGTGCCCGTTTGCTCCACCAAATTACCAAAACCCCTCCAGACCTACTTTTTAGCCTAGTCCCAAGATAAGAAAGAGAAGACGGTCAAAAATCAATTCACACCTCTTGGGGAGTCATATGCTAGCTTGTTTGATAGGTTGAGAAAGTTGAAGGTTTTAAGCCTAATTCAAGGAAGGCTTTCAAATCCACCACCGAGGAATCTCGATTATTCTTTAAGGTGTGCGTACTGTTCTGATATGCCAGGCCATGATATCGAGAAATGCTGGCATTTAAAAAGAGTTGTCCAAGATTTAATTGACACAAATCAGATGCTGGTCCAGGCCCCGGAGGGTCCAAAAATTAACCAGAATCCGCTGCCAACCCATGCTGAAGCCAATATATTAGAATTGATATATGATGGGAAAGAGTCTTCGAGGGGTTATAAGCCTATTGTCAATATATAGACCATTGAGGAGAAATCGGTGAATGTAGCAGAGTCTTTGAAAGCAATGTCATTGAACCGGGAAGGAATGAGAGAAGATAAAGCCCAAGAAAGCACAAAGAAACCCCTGATCACAGTACAAGGCGCCAGAAGGTATGTTGATTTAAGTCAAGATAAACCTAAGTTGACAGTGGTGGAAACTCTGAGTCAGCCCATCTTGATGGTGAAAGGAGCACTAGCAGCGCCTATTGTCCTCAAACCGGTGACCCAACCTCCGATAGTTGATACAAAAAGGGTTTCCTGGAATTATGGGGGGACCGTGATGACCTATCACGGGAAAGAAGTAGTGGAAGATGTAGATGAGGTAAGGGGTTTGACTAGGTCAGGAAGATGCTTCGTGCCTGAAAGCTTAAGAAAGTCCATGCCAATGGTGAGTGGATCATCATCTATCAAACATCCTATCACCGAAGAAGAAGCCGAAGAATTTTTGAAAAAGATGAAATTGCCAGAGTATTCAATAATAGACCAGTTGAAGAAAAGCCTGCTCAAATTTCCCTTTTATCTTTGTTGTTGCATTCCAAGGAGCATCGTCATGTTTTACTGAAGGTATTAAATGAAGCATATGTTCCAAGGGAGATTACAATCAACCAACTTGATAAAATGGTTGGAAAAAGCTTTGAGGTCAATCGGATCAGCTTTACTGACGATGAATTTTCTGTTGAAGGTACAGGGCATAACTGGGGCCTTTATATTACAGTGAAGTGTGAAGATTTCTACGTCACTTATGTTATGATTGATGGAGGTTCAGGTGTAAATATTTTCCCTATCTCTACTTTGCAAAAGTTCATTATTGGTGCTGACAGGATCAGGCCCAACAATGTATGTGTTAGGGCTTTCGATGGTGCAAAATCAAATTCCATTGGCGAAATAGAACTAATATTGACCATAGGGCCTGTTGAGTTTGCCATAGAGTTTCAAGTATTAAATGTAGACTCCTCTTACAATCTGTTGTTGGGAAGGCCGTGGATCCACAAGGCCAAGGCAGTTGCATCTACACTGCACCAAATGATTAAGTTTGAGCATGACAGGCAAAAAGTAGTTATTCATGGTAAAGGAGATTTGTTAGCCTACGAAGATTCTACCTTGTCTCTTATTGAAGCAAATAATGTAGAGGAGACATTCGTCTATCAAATTTTTAATACAGTGCCAGTGAATCGTATCTTTGAATGGCAGGCTATACCGGGACCGCAATTGTCTTCTGCTTCTATCATGATGGTGAGTGAACTTTGGAAATATAGATTTGATCCAGGAAAGGGTTTGGGAGCGTCTCTGCATGGTATAGTTCATCCTATATGTCCGAGTGAGAATGTGGGCACGTTTGGTTTGGGATTTGAGCCTACAGCTGAAGATCTAAAGAAAGCCAAGGGAAGGAAAAAGGAAACATGGTCACTCCCTCGCCCAATGCCACCACTCAGTGAATCATTTGTTAAGAGCGGTGTCACGAAGCATGTGAAATTTGAAGTTGAATTGGTTGATGACTGTCAGAACCTTTTTATTGAAGTTGATATGGTCGAAGAAGGAGAAGGTACCAGTATGGCAGACGTGCAATTCATAGGTCCAGCTGTCCGGCTCAATAATTGGGAAGTCACTTCTCTCCCCGTCAGGAGGGAGTTTGGGTAGTTTATTTTGTTTTTATTTTTGTTTATCCGAGTTATTTCAGGGTTGTAATTCGGATTTTAGTTTGTTTATGTTATGTTGGCATCTATGTTTAAACCCTTTTATCTTTTATTTAATGAAATGCAATGTCCCTTTTGTTTCGTGTCTAATATATTTTGTTTTTCTTTCTTACACAGTTCTCTTTATGCTGATTCTAATGACATGACATGCATGCGGAATTTTCAGCCTGACCTTAAAATCCAAACTAATCAATATGTAATAAAGCAGGATGGGGAATATGATGAAGAAGAAGCACTAGAAGAAATAAGCAAAGAGTTTGAACAGTTTGAAGATAAACCGAATCCTAATTTGAATGAGACTGAGCCAATAAATCTAGGGGATCAAGAAGATGTTAGGGAAACTAAAATCAGTGTACATGTTTTGCCACAGCTAAAAGATGGAATGATTCAAGCATTAATGGATTATAAGGATGTTTTTGCATGATCTTATGATGATATGTCTGGTTTAAGAACTGAATTAGTGGCTCACAAATTGCCAACTGATCCCGTGTTCCCTCCTGTCAAACAGAAGTTGAGGAAGTTTAAAACGGATGTAAGTATTAAAATTAAAGAGGAAATCATGAAACAAATTGAAGCCAAAGTAATTCGAGTAGCTCGCTATCCCATGTGGTTATCCAATGTTGTTACCGTACCAAAGAAAGATGGCAAAATTTGAGTGTGTGTTGATTACTGTGATTTAAACAGAGCAAGTCCGAAAGATGATTTTCCACTGCCCAACATCCACATGTTGTTAGACAACTGTGCTAAACATGAGGTTGCCTCTTTTGTGGATTGCTATGCCGGATATCACCAGATCATTATGGATGATGACGATGCAGAGAAGACGTCTTTTATCACACCATGGGGGACTTATTGTTATCGAGTGATGCCGTTCGGTTTGAAGAATGCTGGAGCAACATACATGAGAGCCATGGCCACTATGTTTCATGATATGATGCATAAGGAGATTGAGGTCTACATGGATGATGTGATTATTAAGTCAAAAAGTCAGGCCAACCATGTTAAAGACTTAAGAAAGTTCTTTGAAAGGCTTCGCAGGTATAATCTCAAACTCAACCCAAAAAAATGTGTATTTGGAGTTCTGTCCGAAAAGCTGTTGGGGTTTGTAGTCAGCCGTCAGGGAATTGAATTGGATCCCTCAAAAATCAAAGCCATTCAGGATTTGCCCCCGCCCAAGAATAGAACGGAGGTGATGAGTTTTCTTGGTAGACTGAACTACATTAGCAGGTTTATTGCTCAATTCACAACCACTTGTGAGCCCATGTTCAAGTTGCTGAAAAAGAGTGCTGCGGTAAAATGGACTGAAGAATGTCAGGAAGCATTCGATCGAATCAAAAGATATTTGTTAAATCCGCCAGTGCTGGTACCCCCAGAGCCTGGTAGAACTTTAATCTTATATTTATCAGTCATGGAAAATTCTTTTGGTTGTGTCCTGGGTCAACATGATGTCACAGGCAAAAAGGATCAGGCTATTTATTATCTTAGTAAGAAGTTCACCGCATATGAGGCCAGTTATACTCTTCTTGAAAGGACGTGTCGTGCCCTAACTTGGGTAGCACAGAAGTTGAAGCATTATCTCTCATGCTATACTACTTATCTCATCTCCCGCATGGATCCTTTAAAGTATATCTTTCAGAAGCCTATGCCAACGAGTCGATTGGCAAAGTGGCAAATATTGCTTATCGAGTTCGACATTGTATATATGACTCGGACCGCCATGAAATCCCAAGCCTTGGCAGATCATCTTGCTGACAATCCCATCGATGAAGAGTACGAGCCATTAAAGACATATTTTCCTAACGAAGAAGTGTCGTGTGTTGATGAAGTCGTTATAGATGCTGATCCAGATTGGAGGTTATTCTTCGATGGAGCTGTCAATATAAAAGGAGTCGGAATAGGTGCGGTTCTTATCTCTGAATTGGGTCAACATTTCCCGATAACAGAACAACTTCGATTCTACTGTACTAACAATATGACAGTGTATGAAACCTGCATTCTTGGTTTGAGGTTAGCTGTTGATATGGGAGTCCAAGAATTATTGGTGTTAGGAGATTTGAATTTGCTCATCCATCAAATTCAAGGCGATTGGGAGACGCAAGATTTGAAGCTCATCCCGTATCAACAATGCTTGCAGGAGCTATGTCAACGGTTTGTGTTAGTAAAATTTAGGCGTATTCCAAGGATTCATAATGAAATTGATGATGCTTTAGCCACTCTGTCTTCAATGCTCCAACATTCTGGCAAAGCCTACATCGATCCAGTGCATATACAGAGTCGTGATCAACATGCTTACTGTAATGCGGTTGAAGAAGAGCTCGATGGAGAACCTTGGTTCTTGGATATCAAGCGGTACATTCAGTCAGGAGAATACCCATCATATGCCACCAACGATCAAAAGAGGATTATTAGGCGTTTGGCTAGTGGATTTTTCTTAAGTGGGGGAATCTTGTATAAGAGGACCCCAGATCTGGGACTTTTAAGGTGTGTAGATGCAAGAGAAGCCTCGACAATCATGGTTGAAATACACTCTGGAGTATGCGGGCCGCACATGAACGGTCATGTCTTGTCAAAGAAGATTCTTCGAGCAGGTTATTATTGGCTTACTATGGAAAGGGATTCAATTCAATTTGTTCAAAAGTGTCATCAATGTCAGGTACACGGTGATCTGATACATTCTCCTCCTGTTGAGTTGCATGCAATGGCCGCTCCATGACCGTTCGTGGCTTGGGGAATGGATGTGATTGGACCGATTGAGCCGAAGGCATCAAATAGACATAGATTCATTTTGGTAGCCATTGACTACTTCACAAAGTAAGTAGAAGCAGTAACTTTCAAGTCAGTGACAAAGAAGGTTGTTGTGGACTTTGTTCATGCCAATATCATTTGTAGATTTGGAATTCCTAAGATGATCATTACAGACAATGCTGCCAATCTCAATAGTCATTTGATGCTAGAAGTATGTCAACAGTTTATGATCGCACATCAAAATTCTACTCCATATCGCCCAAAGGCCAATGGTGCTGTAGAAGCCGTCAATAAGAATATAAAAAAGATACTGCGAAAAATGATACAAGGGTCTAGACAGTGGCATAAAAAGTTGCCGTTTGCATTGCTAGGTTATCGAACCACTGTTCGCACTTCAACAAGGGCAACTCCATATTTATTAGTGTATGGGACAGAATCAGTCATCCCTGCAGAAGTTGAAATCCCCTCTCTTCGAGTCATTGTAGAAGCAGAGATTGATGATGACGAATGGGTAAAAACCCGAATGTAATATTTGAGCTTGATTAAGGAAAAAAGGCTAATGTCTGTGTGTCATGGCCAGTTGTATCAGAGGAGGATGGCTCGACCGTATAACAAAAAGGTCCATCCCAGGAATTTTGAAGTTGGTCAGTTGGTATTGAGACGTATCCTTTCTCACCAGGTTGAAGCGAAAGGCAAGTTCTCCTCTAACTGGCAAGGTCCCTTCGTTGTGAAGAAAGTGTTGCCCAATGGAGCCTTATATTTGACAGATATTGAAGGCAGAATGGCAGAAATGGATATAAATGCTGATGCGGTCAAAAGATACTATGTATGATATTTGATCCTTTGTTGAGTTTATTGCATGTTTAGTACTTGCATTTTTGAAGATTGATATGATGAAGGCATTTTATTCTTCTATCCAAACATGGTGTCATCCTTTGTTTACCCGTTTGAGCTTCGTTTTATTTTTCTTTCATACCCCTCTTTTGGAATCAAAATAGAGTCAAAGATAAATGTCAAGAAAATAAGAATAAAAGAAAGAGTTCAAAAATAAAAAAATTAAAATCAAATCAAAACAAAGAACAAGCTGATGGAACTACGTACGACCTGATTCTCCTCTCTCGGGAGTGAGATACGTAGGCTGCCCTATTTCGGGCTTGGTCCAACCAAATAAAGATCTAAGATTCACCCAGTCAACAAAGCTGAGGCATGAGTTAATGTGTTGTTTGACTCGATTCCAAAAGTTGTAAGTCCCACCCCCACTTCAAGCATCGTTTGAGCCCCTTACCATCTTTTCAAAGCTTAACCAAAAGCCAAGTTACAACCAAAGAAAGTCCTTTAGATCAATTTTTGATAATGTTAAGGCTAAACATGCAATGGATATGATGATACATTGTGAGGTACCGCTCGTCTCCCTCAGCATAAGAAATCAGGAAAGAAATACAAAAAACGAGAGAGTCTTCTTGGTGAAAACCCCCGTGGGCATCATAAGGCGATGGTGAGTTGCGAGAAATGAAAATGAGAGATTCTTATTGGTGAAAACCCTTGCAGGCACCATAAGGCGATGGTGAGTGGAGAGAAATAAAAATGAGAGAGTCTTATTGGTGAAAACCCTCACGGGCACCGTAAGGCAATGGAGAGTTCAAGAGAAAAGTGAAAAATGAAAATAAAGAGATTTGTTGGCAAAAGTCTTTCAAGATGCCGTCAATTGAATATGATGTATGAGTCCAATGGATTTGAAGAAGCGGCTCAGCGGCAAAGGCACGAACTCAACAACAAATGGAGAGTTTGGATAGGAAGATCAGGCAGCTCAATCCAAAAATGCATGTCATACTCATTGGAGTTGGTTGTCGTATTCAGATAAGTTTTCTTTTTGAATATGGGACATTGCCCTTTTCTTTTATTTACATATTCATGCTTTTTGTCTTTTTATGTCATTTATCAAAATAAAAGTCACAATCATTTCTTTACATTTTAAGTCAAGTCTGTGTCAAAACAAGCGAGAAAGGATTTCAAAATTTACTACCAGTCTTTCCAATCATACGAGAAAAAGCCAAGGAATAGCACAGGAAAGAAATATGACCGTAATTCAACACGAAACAAAGGAAGTCTATCAACCGACGGGCTGTTGGATTCGTGAAAGTATTCAAATTTGGAAAAAGGGTGCACCTCAGAGGCATGGTAAAATGGAAGCCCATTGTTCGAGTCAGAACTCACTTCCCTCAATCTGGATCTAGGTCGATGATGCGGCAAGACAGGGCAAGTGTTAGCAATTTAGAACAAAGATGAAAGGAATGAGTGCTGGTGTAACACCACGTACTTAATTATGTGCATTAGCCATAGTTATATGTGTTGGAGTATATGTATTGATCATAAGTTAGGTATATGTGAGTTTAAGTATGAGTATTGATTATTTTGAGATGGTTTCAAGTGTATAGTTTGATTATATGTGTATAGGAATCGACTTTATTTATACCGAAATTTGCTCGTCGAAGTTTCTATGCGAAGTTTATCGAGTTAGCTTTCCAACGATATAAAGATTTCTGAAAACAGATGAGTATCGAATATAAGCGAGCATGTTCGAAACTTGAAAATGGTGGACGCAATGAACAGTAAATGTGCAGAAATTTTCTGCACACAAAAGTACTGCAGCCAAACAGATTTTTGGGTCGACTTTAAATGATCATAACTCCTTGTACAAAATGAACTGTGTGAGCTGCTATATATCGATGAGAAGCCCCGAGAGTCTTATTTCTAATGCAATTTGTTTCACCCAAATCCATTATCGGAGCAAAGAGTTATGGTCAATTTACTTTAGCCTAACAAAATAGTTCACCATGGACAGATTCGAATTTACTTAAATTTTAAGGGCAATATGGTCATTTTCCATCACCTCATGGACGAAAATTGGTCATTATATACATATACTTAGCCTCATAACCATCATTTATCATCCAAATTATTGAAGAATAAGAAACCCTAGCCTAAGTTCAACTCCAATTATCTTGTGATTCAACCGTAAAAAATCCAAATTGATTCCGTAGTTGTGTTCACCGTCTCGAGGGCTTTGAGAAGCACCCCTTATTTGTGCCAACAGGACTTCGAAATCAAAAGGGCCATTTTATGATAAGGATGTAAATTATGTTGGTGTTATTTATATGGATATGTATATATATATATGCATGTGAGCATAAGAAGTATGTTATTTGATTGTTGTTGAAAGATGATTGGGAAATGATGTTGGATTATTCTTGTGCATGGTTGGATTATGTTGAATTGTGAAGGGATTTGGTGTGATGATATGGTATTGAAATGATGATTATATATATATATATACACCTAAACCTATTGTTCAAGTTGTTTTTTTGGAATGCTTTGCAAATATTGGTTGTATGGAATTATGGAAGAGAATTGTGGTGTTGGGTTGCTAATACTAGATGCCAAACATTTCATTGTAGATAAGTGATTTGTAAAGGCGGGAAGTTGTGTTGAATTGGTATCCGAATCTACAACGAGGTATGTAAAGCATACTCTAACGATGTTCTTTGGCATGAAAACACCAATGTTCCGTCAAGTAAGATTCCGAGGTTGTCCAAAAACATGTATTGTTCTATATTACCAATGAAGTTATTTCCATTATATAAAGTGTCAGAATGTTTCATTGATATACCAAAAGGCTCCTATTTCATTGTTGTGATATTGATGATTCTGAAACACATTGTTGATGTACCAATGAGTCTTTATTACATCGTTACTGTATAGAAGGTCTATTACTTGGTTCCTATTGATGTATCATTGTTCCAAAGGTACTATATTGGCATGAATACTAATGTAATAATCTCAAAAGCTTTTGAACTAAGTTATTGGAAAGATCTCTTATGTGTGTTACTTGATATACGTGTGGGTGGTAGCTTAGGAGCTTAAGCCTAGCATGGGCCGATCCCGATACTTGATATGATTACAGTTGATATGTACTGGGGGCCGCCTAATGGTCACAGTACGGTACAGTATTGATTATTGTTAGGTGGTTGGAGGTTCGGGAGGAGGAGGTAATGGCGAATGATAATTGTAAAGAATGAAATGAACGAATGTATACCGTTCCACAAATGTGTTTGAATTCAAGAACCCAATTCAGATTAATGATAAGGTACATGATCCTAAAAGTGTTTATGAAGTGTGTTTCACTTCTATTATGATTTATTCACTTGCGTCTGATTTTCTTGATCCCCCATAGCACATATGATTATTTACAGCTTTACATACTTTGTACATATTTCGTACTGACGTCCCTCACGGGGGACCTGCATTTCATGCTGCAGGCATAGGTGCTTCAGCTCATTCACAGCATAGATAGGGGTCAGGTCATACAGCTGTTGTTGGTGAGCTCTAGTTTGCTTCGGAGCTTTCCGAGTTGGTTTCTTATGTTTTGTTATTGTACAGGAGTCATGTGTGGGTGGGGGTTTGTCCCGACCCTAGTTATGTCATGTATATCCTAAAGGCTTTGTAGACATAAGGAAGGGTAAAGTCATGAAAGTTTATATAGTGATGTTATATTTGTATATGTGGTGGCCCCGACGGCCAAGTACTATATATATATATTTGTGCGTGTTGTGCTGATACAGGTAATTAGACCCTTCTATATGCAACGAAGTGCTGTCCAAATTTTTGGTGACATGTAAGTGAAAGTACAGGTATTTTAATGGGTTCTCCCGGGCCTTCTCGGCTTCGGGTGCCAGTCTGGCCCGATGGGATTTTGGGGCGTGACAAAAGTGGTATCAGAGAGGTTCGTCCTAGTGAGTCTACAAAGCCGTGTCTACGTAGAGTCTTGTTTATCGGTGTGTTGTGCACCATATCTATAAATAGGAGGCTATGGACATTTAGGAAATTGTTTCTTTTCTTCAGATCATAGATCGTGCCATAGAGTTTATATAGCAAATGAAGTCATAGATGACCACTGAATCCATTTGTTTCTCTTATTACAGTAAGAATACTGGATACCGGAAGTAAGAATACCGGCAAGCGGGTAGACGTGGCTGCCGGAGAAGGGACTAGTAAGTCACCACCTGTACAAGTTAATCAGAGTGAAGTTCAAGCTGAACGGGTATCTGAAATGTCTTCCACTCCAGATGAAATAAGTGGGAGGCGAACCACATTCACAGAACCACTTGTTAATGCTGCTGATCAGGATATGAGGGATGCAGTACAACTGTTGACCCGGATTGTTGTCGGTCAAGTCCAAGGGCAAGCTATTCCTGTCGCGGGTTCTAGCGGTACTGATAGGGCGGCTAGTTTTCGGACGCAAGATTTTCTTAAGATGGATCCGCCTACTTTTACTGGATACGATCTTAACGAAGATCCGCAGGACTTTATTGATCAGATCTAAAGGGCCCTAGAGGTGATGCATGTATCGGGCAGAGAGACAGTGGAGTTACCCACGTATAGATTCAAAGGTGAGGCTATATATTGGTATGAAGACTGGAAACGGTCAAGGGGCATTGATGCATCCCCAGCCACTTGGAAAGAGTTCAAAGAGGCATTTATTGATCATTATCTTCCATATGAGACTCGTCAGGCCCGTGCGGATCAGTTCTTAAATCTTCGACAGGGTAATACAAGTGTGAGGGATTATAGTCTTCGATTTAATTCTTTGTCCAGATATGCTCCTAATGTTATAGCTACTATGGATGGCAGAGTTCATCGGTATGTGAATGGATTAGATCCGTATTTGGTTAGGGATTGTACTATTGCTGCACTGAATAAAGACATGGATATAGCTAGGATCCAAGCATTTGCACAGAAAATGAAAGTTCAGAGGCAAAGAAAAAGAACACAGGAATTTGAAAGTGGATCTTCTAAGAGGGCCAGATCTACAGGGCAGTTTATGGCGCCACAAGGAGGTTTTAGACCTCAATTTTCTGCTAGACCACCTAGGCCATTATTTTCTTATTCTGCAGCTAGTGCTCCACCACAGCATCAGGGGTTCAGAGGCAGTCAATTTTGGCAAAGAAGTGAGGGTCATAGTTCGCGATCTGTGGGTTATCATGGGCAAGGGAATATGAGCCAATCGAGACCTCCTCGAGAGCCATGCAATAAATGTGGAAGGCATCATATGGGCGTATGTCGAATGGGAACAAATGTTTATTTTTGGTGTGGTATGATGGGGCATATGATGAGAGAATGCCCATGAAGGAGCGCAGGTGGCATAGCACGACCTTCGGGATCAGCTGTTGCATCATCATCACCGGTATCTTATTCTGGTAGAGGCGCACAACCTGCGGGTCACGCTAGGAATGAAAAAAGAGTCGCCAGTTCCAGCGGGACTCAGAATGACACTTATGCTTTAGCGGATCGACAGAATCTAGAGGTTTCCCCAGATGTGGTTACGGGTACATTGCCCATATTTTCATTTGATGTATATGCTCTGATTGATCCCGGTTCTACATTATCATATGTTACTCCTTTGGTTGCTGGAAAGTTCAAAAGAACCCCCGAATTGTTAGAAAAGTCGTTGGAAGTGTGTACCCTGGTTGGGGAATCTATTATTGCTAGAAGAGTTTATAAAAATTGTGTAGTAACTGTGTGTGGTCGAGACACGATGGACAATCTTGTGGAACTAGAAATGGTAGATTTTAATGTTATAATGGGTATGGATTGGTTGGCGTCTTGTTATGCCAAAATTGACTGTTGTACGAAAAAGATGTATTTACATTTTCCTAATGAAGCAGTTATTGAATGGTAAGGTAAGATTGACGCACCAAGAGGTAGATTTATTTCTTATTTTAAAGCGAGAAAAATAATTTCCAAGGTCTACATATGTCATTTAGTTAGAGTAAAGGATACGGAATCGGAATCACCAGATCTTCACACTGTACCAGTAGTAAGTGAATTTCTTGATGTATCCCCTGAAGATCTTCCAGGTTTACCTCCTGAACGAGAAATAGAATTTGGTATTGATGTGATACCAAGCACTAAGCCAATCTCAATTCCTCCGTATAGGATGGCCCCAGCAGAATTACGAGAATTGAAAGAGCAATTGAAAGATTTGCTAGAAAAGGGGTTCATTAGGCCTAGTATTTCCCCTTGGGGAGCACCAGTGCTATTTGTGCGCAAGAAAGATAGCACATTGAGAATGTGTATTGATTATATGCAGTTGAATAAAGTGACTCTTAAAAATAAATATCCTCTTCCAAGAATTGATGATTTATTTGATCAGTTACAGGGTGCCAAATGTTTTTCTAAGATTGATTTGAGGTCAGGTTATCATCAAGTGAGAGTCAAAGAAAAAGATATACCCAAAACAGCTTTTCGAACAAGGTATGGTCCTTATGAGTTTCTAGTTATGTCATTTGGGCTAACTAATGCACCTACAGCTTTCATGGATTTAATGAATAGGGTGTTTAAGCCATTTCTAGATGTATCCGTGATAGTTTTCATTGATGATATTCTAGTTTATTCTAGATCAGAAGAGGATCATGCTAATCATTTGCGACAGGCGTTGCAAACTCTTCGTGATTGCAAGTTGTATGCAAAATTTTCTAAATGTGAATTTTGGCTAAAGTCAGTGGCATTTATGGGCCATATTGTATCAAATGAAGGCATACAGGTTGATACTCAAAAGATAGAAACTGTGAAGAATTGTCCAAGGCCCACAACGCCTACGGAGATTCGTAGTTTTCTTGGGTTGGCTGGTTATTATAGAAAGTTTGTTAAGGGTTTTTCTTCTATTTCAGCACCCTTAACTAGCTAACGCATAAAGCATCCAAGTTCCAATGGAATGATGCGTGTGAGGAGAGTTTCCAAGAATTGAAGAATAAGTTGAGTTCTACACCTGTGTTGGTACTTCCAGAAGGTACATAAGGGTATACAGTGTATTGTGATGCTTCGAGAATTGGTTTAGGATGTGTATTAATGCAGCATGGTAAGGTGATAGCATATGCCCTAAGGCAATTGAGGCCACATGAGAAAAATTACCCCACACATGATCTTGAGCTGGCAGCGGTTATCTTTGCTTTAAAAATATGGCGCCACTATTTATATGGGGTTCATGTTGATATGTATACTGATCACAAGAGCTTACAATATATTTTTAGTCAGAAGGATCTAAATCTGAGGCAGCGAAGGTGGATAGAACTATTAAAAGATTATGATGTTGATATTTTGTATCACCCAGGGAAAGCGAATATAGTAGCTGATGCATTGATTCGTAAGGATATGATGGCACCTTTAGAAAGGCAAGGGATGATTAAAGATCTTTATCAATTAGCTAGTCTAGGAGTTCGTCTTCTTGAAACTCCGGACGAGGAGCTTATTGTGCATTATGCTGCGGAATCCTCATTAGTAGCTGAGGTGAAAGAGAAGCAAGATGCAGATCCTGTTTTATTATAACTCAAGGAGAATGTTCAAAATGGTGCGACGAAGATATTTGAGCTTTCGCAAGAAGGAGTACTTCTATGCCAAAATCGGCTATGTGTGCCTATTGCTGTGAGTTTGTGAGTTCATGACACGTATATTGATTATATCATTATTCTCTTCATCTTAATCTACATTCTTTGCGGTTGCAAACGCAAGAATACGCCAGTCTAACATTTAACTTGTTCGAGAGAAAGGTTATTTGTCTGGAAAAGAGATAATGTCAAGGTAGTAGGACACCCTTTCCTATTAAAAAGCTAGTGCCGTAACTAGACTAACCTCTTGGAGAATTCGTACCGTTAGACACGCTTTAAGCTCGAGAGAGTTAAAGTGAAATAGTCCTTGTTGAGGTCGAGAGACGCTTGGATTTACCATAGAATACAATTCTCTATAAGCACATGCATGTCACAATTCTACACACTCATAGGCAATAGAGACGTATACCTCAGAAGGTGGACATAACCCCAACGCTTCAATTCTCATTGTTTACAACTCACGTAACAATCTCTCTCTCTTTACTTTATTATTTTCAGCTTTTGTTTACATTACTTGCACGACAAGACTGCCCCCCTTCTTACGAGACTTGCACCAAAAGTTTAGTAATTTTGCTTACTTGTTGGCCAAGCTATTCCCTGTGGGATCGACAACCAACCCAGGTTGGGTTCTATATTTTCTAACGACCGCTTTACACTCACAAGAGCTGTAGATTGAGCGTTATCAAAAACGCCGTTGCCGGGGAATACGAGTGTCAATCAAGTTCGTGATAATTACTAGACCCTTTGGTCAAAGATTCTCGTACTTTTACTTTTAGTTTTTGTTTTTGTTTCTTGCAGGTTTTTACTTTAGTGGATTCCCCATACTAGAAGTTCTGGTCAACCGTTATTACCAATCAATCCTGAACCACAACGAATTAGAAGAATGGAAGCACAAGCTGAAATCGACAGGATGGCTGCTCAACACGAGCAAGCAAGATTAGATGATCTTGCCGCTGCTCAAGTCCAACAACAAAACATTGATAATCCTGGGCGAGCAACAAATCCTGACGATGAAGATTTAGGTGATGACGAGTTGATAAACCCAAGGCATGTTGCTGAAACTACAACACCTGCCAACAGAAGAGGTCGACAAGCTCGGTATAGGTATGATCGCCAACCTTTGCAGCCAGCTTTCGACGATGATGATGATGATCTTGATGGTGCCGGAGCCACTGGAGCTATAATTCCACCACCATTAGCGCCCGGAGCCAAGTTCAACATCAGAAGCACCATGATTCAGTTATTGCAACTCAAGGGATTATTTGGTGGACTAGCAGGCGATGATCCGAATATGCATCTCATCAACTTTATTTCTACATGCAAGTCCTTTGACAATCCTGTTGTTGGTCAGAATGCTATTCGATTACGTCTATTTCCATTGTCTCTGTCTGGGGAGGCAACACTATGGTTGAATGGGCTGACTCCTGATTCAATTACAAATTGGAGGCAATTGAGAGACGCTTTCCTAGAAAGATTCTTTCCGCCATCTAAAAGAGCACAATTGAGAGATGAAATCAGCAACTTCCGCCAGCTTCCCACTGAAGCTCTTCATGAAACATGGGAGAGGTTCAAGACAAAGCTAGCGAGATTCCCAAACCATCACATGACTAATGTTCACCTCATGGAGATCTTGTATAGAGCCTTGAATTCAATAACTAAACCAGTGGTGCACAACGCAGCTGGAGGTTCTTTCATGGACCTCACCTTTGGTCAAGCAAGCAATATGCTAGATCGTATGACGAAACAAAGTAGAGCTTGGCATACCAGGGATTCTGAGGTAGCAATCCCCACTTTATCTATTGGCATGACTGCAGACCAACGAAGAAGAGAAGAAGAACGTGATCAAGATATGGCGCACATGAAAACCCAAATGGATCTTCTTACAAAGCATCTATTAGGGAAGACTGAAAAAGTGAAAGCGATTGCGTCAAAAGGAAGAGACGAATCTGATTCGGAAGAGGAGGCAAGGGATGATTAAAGATCTTTATCAATTAGCTAGTCTAGGAGTTTGTCTTCTTGAAACTCCGGACGAGGAGCTTATTGTGCATTATGCTGCGGAATCCTCATTAGTAGCTGAGGTGAAAGAGAAGCAAGATGCAGATCCTGTTTTATTATAACTCAAGGAGAATGTTCAAAATGGTGCGACGAAGATATTTGAGCTTTCGCAAGAAGGAGTACTTCTATGCCAAAATCGGCTATGTGTGCCTATTGTTGATGAGCTAAGAAAAAGATTTATGACTGAGGCACATTTCTCAAGTTATTCTATTCATCCAGGGTCAACCAAAATGGATCAAGATTTGAAGGATGTATATTGGTGGAATGACATGAAAAGGAACATTGCAGAATTTGTAGCTGAATGTCCAAATTGCCAACGAGTTAAAGTGGAACATCAAAAGCCCGGAGGCTATATGCAATGCATAGATCTTCCAATTTGGAAGTGGGACATGATCAACATGAATTTTGTTACAGGTTTGCCTCGTACAGCTCGGAAATTTGATTCTATATAGGTGATTGTGGATAGGCTTACTAAATCCGCACATTTCTTACCCGTTAATACCACTTACACAGTTAAAGAATATTCGAAGCTGTATGTTAAAGAAATAGTCCGATTGCATGGAGTACCAACTTCTATTATATCGGATCGGGGAACTCAATTTACCGCAAACTTTTGAAAGTCTTTCCAACGGAGTTTGGGAACACAAGTGAATCTGAGTACAGCTTTTCACCCTCAGATGGATGGACAAGCAGAGCGCACTGATGATAGGCGAATTTACACGCCTATATCAATATATTTTGCCCATATTTTAGCCTAGTTTTGAGAACAAACTATATATTTCATGCACTTTTAGTCCTTTTTCCTGTAAATGAGCTAACGAACATGATTAGAAAAGTTTCAGGTATAAATGATGCAAAATACAGCATTTTATGGCTTACTTGACGCAAAAGAAAGCTCACGAACAAAGGAGAAGGAAGTGGGACGCCTAAAGGACCAAAACTGCTGCATGGAAAATCTGTCCCGGGCTAAAACAACAATTCTAAAGACTTTGGGGACTTACAGACACAAATCTGGATTTGGACAATGATACATTAACCTAGTACAATTGGGTTATGTATTTCATTAGTTTATTTGGATTATGATAATGTTACATTAACCTAGTACATTTGGGTTAAGTATTACATTAGCCTAGTAGGATTTGGTTATTTATTTCATTAGCTTAGTAGGAGTAGGATATGGGTATTATAAATACCCTATCATGCTAGAGATTTTTAATTCAACTCCTCCCTTAGTGGAGAGGTACATTCATCCCTCACCACAATACATTCTTCCATCCCTCTCTTCTTCCACCACAACAATTCTACAATTCTTCTAATCTTTCCATTAATTCTATTTTTCTTCTTCTATTCATCTATTCAATTCTTAATTTCCGCAACAAGAGAAACGTTACTTGCTAAGGAAACACGCCTCACGCCTATCACTTGATCTACACGCCATTACTCAATATTGTGATATAATAACAATGTCAATCGTGATCTCCTTCGCATTCATGGGAAACTAAACCTCTCTATTGGGGTTATGGAAGCCGAATGAGATACTATCTATTGCTGTGAGTTTGTGAGTTCATGACACGTATATTGATTATATCATTATTCTCTTCATCTTAATCTACATTCTTTGCGGTTGCAAACGCAAGAATACGCCAGTCTAACATTTAACTTGTTCGAGAGAAAGGTTATTTGTCTGGAAAAGAGATAATGTCAAGGTAGTAGGACACCCTTTCCTATTAAAAAGCTAGTGCCGTAACTAGACTAACCTCTTGGAGAATTCGTACCGTTAGACACGCTTTAAGCTCGAGAGAGTTAAAGTGAAATAGTCCTTGTTGAGGTCGAGAGACGCTTGGATTTACCATAGAATACAATTCTCTATAAGCACATGCATGTCACAATTCTACACACTCATAGGCAATAGAGACGTATACCTCAGAAGGTGGACATAACCCCAACGCTTCAATTCTCATTGTTTACAACTCACGTAACAATCTCTCTCTCTTTACTTTATTATTTTCAGCTTTTGTTTACATTACTTGCACGACAAGACTGCCCCCCTTCTTACGAGACTTGCACCAAAAGTTTAGTAATTTTGCTTACTTGTTGGCCAAGCTATTCCCTGTGGGATCGACACCCAACCCAGGTTGGGTTCTATATTTGCTAACGACCACTTTACACTCACAAGAGATGTAGATTGAGCGTTATCACGCACCATTCAAACACTTAAAGATATGCTACGAGCATGTGTTATAGATTTTAAAGGCAGCTGGGATGATCATTTACCTCTTATTGAGTTTTCCTACAATAATAGCTATCATTCAAGTATCAAAATGGCACCATATGAAACTTTATATGGGAGGAAGTGTAGATCACCAATAGGATGGTTTGAAGCGGGTGAAACTCTTATGTTCGAACCAGATCTTGTGTATCAAGCCATAGAAAAAGTCAAGGTGATTCAGCAATGGTTGAGAACAGCCCAAAGTCGACACAAGTCATATGCGGATAGTAGAAGAAGAGGGCTAGAATTTTCGTTAGGCGATTGGGTATTTTTGAAGGTATCGTCAATGAAAGGGGTGATGAGATTTGGCAAGAAAGGAAAGTTGAGTCCACGTTATATAGGCCCGTATAAGATTATTCGAAGATGTGGGCAAGTTGCTTATGAATTAGAGCTACCCCAGGAACTCTCATCAGTGCATCCAGTATTTCTTGTATCGATGCTTTGAAAGTGCATCGGAGATCCGTCCCTTATTACTTCTACTGAAGATGTGCAAGTAACAGAAGATCTTACCTATGAGGAGATGCCTATTGCTATATTAGATCGTCACGTTAAGAAGATGAGAAATAAAGAAGTAGCATCGGTGAAAGTACTTTGGAGAAATCAACAAAGGGAAGAGATTACATGGGAAGCGGAGGAAGCAATGAAATCAAAATACCCTTATTTGTTCAAAGGTGAAAAAGAAGTGCAAGGAGTGGAACTGGGACACTAACAAGTAAGTTTTTACATATGCATAATATCTATATGATGACGTGAATATCAATTATGAATTCGAACTTGTTTCGGCTAAATAACTACATTCACATTCGAGGACGAATATCCTTAAGGGGGGACGGATGTAACACCCCGTACTTAATTACGTGCATTAGCCATGGTTATATGTGTTGGAGTATATGTATTGATCATAAGTTAGGTATATATGAGTTTAAGTATGAGTATTGATTATTTTGAGATGGTTTCAAGTGTATAGTTTGATTATATGTGTATAGGAATCGACTTTATTTATACCGAAATTTGCTCGTCGAAGTTTCTATGTGAAGTTTATCGAGTTAGCTTTCCAACGATATAAAGATTTCTGAAAACAGATGAGTATTGGATATAAGCGAGCATGTTCGAAACTTGAAAACGGTGGACGCAATGAACAGTAAATGTGCAGAAATTTTCTGCACACAAAAGTACTGCAGCCAAACAAATTTTTGGGACGACTTTAAACGATCATAACTCCTTGTACAAAATGAACTGTGTGAGCTGCTATATATCGATGAGAAGCCCCGAGAGTCTTATTTCTAATGCAATTTGTTTCACCCAAATCCATTATCGGAGCAAAGAGTTATGGTCAATTTACTTTAGCCTATCAAAACAGTCCACCATGGACAGATTCAGATTTACTTAAATTTTAAGGGCAATATGGTCATTTTCCATCACCTCATGGACGAAAATTGATCATTATATACATATACTTAGCCTCATATCCATAATTTATCATCCAAATTATTGAAGAATAAGAAACCCTAGCCTAAGTTCAACTCCAATTATCTTGTGATTCAACCGTAGAAAATCCAAATTGATTCCGTAGTTGTGTTCACCGTCTCGAGGGCTTCGAGAAGCACCCCTTATTTGTGCCAACAGGACTTCGAAATCAAAAGGGCCATTTTATGGTAAGGATGTAAATTATGTTGGTATTATTTATATGGATATGTATATATATATATATGCATGTGAGCATAAGAAGTATGTTATTTGATTGTTGTTGAAAGATGATTGAGAAATGATGTTGGATTATTCTTGTGCATGGTTGGATTATTGTAACACCCCGTACTTAATTACATGCATTAGCCATGGTTATATGTGTTGGAGTATATGTATTGATCCTAATTTAGGTATATATGAGTTTAAGTATGAGTATTGATTATTTTGAGATGGTTTCAAGTGTATAGTTTGATTATATGTGTATAGGAATCGACTTTATGTATACCGAAATTTTCCTGTTGATGGTTTCATATGAAAGTTATTGAATAAGCTTTCCAACGATATAAAGATTTCCAAAAATGGATAAGTTTCGGATATAATCGAGCACGTTCGAAACTATAAAACGGTGGCCGGGATGTTGTGAACAGTAATGTGCAGGAAAATTTCCTGCACACAAACTACTGAGGCCTGCCAATTTTTTGGGTCAACTTTGAACGATCATAACTCCCTCAATATAATGAACTGGGAGAGCTGCGACCTATCAAAAGAAAGATCTTTGAGTCTTCTTTCCAATTCAGTTGATTTCATCCAAATACAACATCTGAGTAAGGAGTTATACTCGTTTTACTTCAGCCTCTCAAAATAGTTTTTTAGGGTCAACTTCAAACGATCATAACTCCTTGTACAGGACGAACAGGGTGTCCTAATTTATATGAAATGAAATCCCTTTGAATTATCTTTCCAAAAATACCAATTTCACCCAAATCCGATATCGGAGCAAAGAGTTATGACCGATTTACTTTAGCCTGTCAAAACAGTCCACCATGGATAGATTCGAATTTACTTAAATTTTAAGGGCAATATGGTCATTTTCTATCACCTCATGGACGAAAATTGGTCATTATATACATAAACTTAGCCTCATATCCATCATTCATCATCCAATTATTGAAAATAAGAAACCCTAGCCTAATTTCAACACCAATTATCTTGTGATTCAACCGTAGAAAATCCAAATTGATTCCGTAGTTGTGTTAACCGTCTCGAGGGCTTCGAGAAGCACCCCTTATTTGGGCCAATAGGACTTCGAAATCAAAAGGGCCATTTTATGGTAAGGATGTAAATTATGTTGGTGTTATTTATATGGATATGTATATATATATATGTGCATGTGAGCATAAGAAGTATGTTATTTGATTGTTGTTGAAAGATGATTGGGAAATGATGTTGGATTATGTTGAATTGTGAAAGGATTTGGTGTGATGATTTGGTATTGATGATGTGGTATTGAAATGATGATTATATATATATACACATAAACCTATTGATCAAGTTGGTTTTTGGAATGTTTTGCAAATATTGGTTGTATGGAATTATGGAAGAGAGTTGTGGTGTTGGGTTGCTAATCCTAGATGCCAAACATTTCATTGTAGATAAGTGATTTGTAAAGGCAAGAAGTTGTGTTGAATTGGTACCCGAATCTACAACGAGGTATGTAAAGCATACTCTAACAATGTTCTTTGGCATGAAAACACCAATGTTCTATCAAGTAAGATTCCGAGGTTGTCCAAAAACATGTATTGTTCTACATTACCAACGAAGTTGTTTCCATTCTATAAAGTGTCAAATGTTTCATTGATATACCAAAAGGCTCCTATTTCATTGTTGTGATATTGATGATTCTGAAACACATTGTTGATGTACCAATGAGTCCTTATTACATCGTTATTGTATAGAAGGTCTATTACTTGATTCCTATTGATGTATGGTTGTTCCAAAGGTACTATATTGGCATGAACACTAATGTAATAATCTCAAAAGCTTTTGAACTAAGTTATTGGAAAGATCTCTTATGTGTGTTACTTGATATACGTGTGGGTGGTATCCCAGGGGCATAAGCCTAGCATGGGTTGATCCCAGTTGATATGTACTGGGGCAGCCTAATGGTCACAGTACGATACAGTATTGATTATTGTTAGGTGGTTGGAGGTTCGGGAGGAGGAGGTAATGGCGAATGATAATTGTAAAGAATGAAATGAACGAATGTATACCGTTCCACAAATGTGTTTGAATTCAAGAACCCAATTCAGATTAATGATAATGTGCATGATCCTAAAAGTGTTTATGAAGTGTGATTCACTTCTATTATGATTTATTCACTTGAGTCTGATTTTCTTGATCCCCCATATCACATATGATTATTTACAGCTTTACATACTCAGTACATATTTCGTACTGACGTCCCTCACGGGGGACCTGCATTTCATGCTGCAGGCACAGGTGCTTCAGCTTACTCACAGCATAGATAGGAGCCAGGTCATACAGCTATTGTTGGTGAGCTCCAGTTTGCTTCAGAGCTTTCCGAGTCGGTTCCTTATGTTTTGTTATTGTACAAGAGTCATGTGTGGGCGGGGGTTTGTCCCGACCCTAGATATGTCATGTATATATCCTAGAGGCTTTTTAGACATAATGAAGGGTAAAGTCATGGGAGTTTATATAGTAATGTTATATTTGTATATGTGGTGGCCCCGACGGCCAAGTATTATATATATATATATATATATTTGTGCGTGTTGTGTTGATACAGGGAATTAGACCCTTCTATATGTAACGAAGTGCTGCCCAAATTTTTGGTGACATGTAAGTGAAAGTACAGGTATTTGAACGGGTTCTCCCAGGCCTTCTCGGCTTCGGGTGCCAGTCCGGCCCGATGGAATTTTGGGGCGTGACAATTATGTTGAATTGTGAAGGGATTTGGTGTGATGATATGGTATTGAAATGATGATTATATATATATATACACCTAAACCTATTGTTCAAGTTGGTTTTTTGGAATGCTTTGCAAATATTGGTTGTATGGAATTATGGAAGAGAATTGTGGTGTTGGGTTGCTAATAATAGATGCCAAACATTTCATTGTAGATAAGTGATTTGTAAAGGCGGAAAGTTGTGTTGAATTGGTATCCGAATCTACAACGAGGTATGTAAAGCATACTCTAACGATGTTCTTTGGCATGAAAACACCAATGTTCCGTCAAGTAAGATTCCGAGGTTGTCCAAAATCATGTATTGTTCTATATTACCAACGAAGTTGTTTCCATTCTATAAAGTGTCAGAATGTTTCATTGATATACCAACAACAACAACAACAACAACAAACCCAGTGTATTCCCACCTAGTGGGGTCTGGGGGGGGGGGGGGGGGTAAGATGTACGCAGTCCATACCTCTACCTCTAAAGAAGTAGAAAGGTTGTTTCCGATAGATCCCCGGCTTAAGACACGAGACACCACACAAATATAAAGTAACGCACAGAACAGGATTTCATAACGTAAATACGGCACCCATAAGTAGTAGGAAACATCGGAAAGCACCCAGATTCGTAATAAAACATGGAACACCGAAAGCATAACAAGAAGAAGAATAGAAAATAGGAATAAAAATAAGAATAGGAAGAATAACAGGAATAAAACACCCACCAAATACTTCCCTACCCTAACGCCCCAAACTGACCCTAGTTTTCTGCCCTAATTTGCGCCCTCCAGACCTTCCTATCTAGGGTCATGTCCTCGGTGAGTTGTAGCTGCTCCATATCCCGCCTAATCACCTCACCCCAGTACTTCTTCGGCTTCCCCCTCCCCCGCCTAAAACCATCCATCGCTAGCCTCTCACACCTACGGACCGGGGCATCCGTGTCCCTCCTCTTCACGTGTCCAAACCAACTAAATCGGACTTCCCGCATCTTGCACTCCACTGGAGCCACACCAACCTTCTCCCTGATAGTCTCATTCCTAACTCCATCCCCTCGAGTCATCCCACACATCCAGCGCAACATCCGCATTTCCGCCACCTTCATTTTTTGGATGTGGGAGTTCTTAACTGGCCAACACTCCGCTCCATACAACATGGCCGGATGGACTACCATCCTGTAGAATTTGCCTTTACCTTCTTATCACACAACACCCCCGACGCGAGCTTCCACTTCAACCATCCCGCCCCGATACGGTGCGAGACATCCTCGTCAATCTCACCGTTACCCTGTATCACGGACCCGAGATACTTGAAACTATCCCTCTTACATACCTCCTGCGAATCCAGCTTCACGACCACCTCGTCCTCCAACCTCACGTCATTAAACTTGCATTCCAAATACTCTGTCTTGCTTCTGCTCAACCTGAACCCTTTAGACTCAAGAGTTTGTCTCCACACCTCTAATTTGTCATTCACACCCTTTCGGGTCTCGTCAATCAGAACTACATCGTCTGCAAAGAGCATACACCAAGGCACCTCCCCTTGAATACGCCGCGTCAATACATCCATCACCAAAGCAAACAAAAAAGGACTAAGAGTAGATCCCTGATGCAATCCTGTCAAGACAGTGAAATGCTCTGAGTCTCCTCCCGCCGTCCTTACCTGAGTTTTCGCTCCATCATACATATCTTTAACTACTCTGATATAAGCCATCGGGACTCGACTCACCTCCAAGCATCTCCAAAGCACCTCCCTGGGAACTTTGTCGTAAGCCTTCTCTAGGTCGATAAACACCATGTGCAGATCCTTCTTCCTTTCCCTATACTGTTCCACCAACCTCCGTACCAGGTGAATTGCCTCCGTCGTCGAGCGCCCAGGCATAAATCCAAACTGATTTTCCGAAATAGACACTATCCGTCTCAGCCTCCCCTCGACCACTCTCTCCCAAATCTTCATAGAGTGACTTAATAACTTAATCCCCCTATAGTTATTGCAACACTGGATGTCACCCTTATTCTTATAAAGAGGGATCATGGTACTCCACCTCCAAGCCTCGGGCATCTTTGCCGTCTTGAAGATTTCGTTAAACAGACCAGTCAACCACCTTACCCCAGCCTCTCCAACGTACTTCCAAAACTCCACCGGTATCTCATCCGGCCCCGTCGCCCTACCCCTCCGCATCCTGCGAACAGCCTCTCTAACCTCTTCTACCCTAAAACGTCTACAATAACTAAACTCCCGACACTCCTCTGAATGCTCCAGTTCCCCTAACACAATAGCTCTATCCCCTTCGTCATTCAAGAGCCTATGAAAGTACGACTTCCATCTATTCTTAATATGTCTGTCCTCCATCAACACTCTGTCATCCTCCCCCTTAATGCACCTCACCTGATCGAGGTCACGGCCCTTCCTCCCCCTAGCCTTAGCGAGTCTAAACAACTTTTTCTCCCCTCCTTTCCCCTGTAACCCCGCATACAGGCTCTCAAACGCGGCCGTCTTAGCTGCCGTGACTGCTGACTTAGCCTCCTTCCGAGCTAGCTTGTACTCTTTCCTATTTACCCGCTTCTCTTCTTCGTCCCTGCTCTCCACCAACTTAGCATACGCCTCTTTCTTGGACCGTACTTTCTTCTCCACCTCTTCATTCCACCACCAATCCCCTTGATGGTGCCCGGCCCGGCCCCTAGAAACACCCAACACCTCACTTGCCTTCTCCCTGATGCACCTAGCCGTCCTATCCCACATACTATCCACGTCCCCCCTACACTCCCACACCCCCATTCCCGCCAACTTCTCCCCTATCTCCCACGCATTCACTGGCGTCAAACCACCCCACTTAATTCTAGGTCTACACTCCTTACTCCTCCTCTTACTATTCGTCTTTATACCCAAGTCCATGACCAAGAGCCTATGCTGGGTCGAAAGGTTCTCACTCGGGATGACCTTACAGTCCCTACACAACACCCTATCCCCTTTCCTGATCAACATAAAGTCAATCTGGGTCCTGGCCATCGCGCTTTGAAAGGTGATGAGGTGATCGTCCTTCTTCGGGAAGCCCGAGTTCACCACCACCAGCCCAAAGGACCTTGCGAAATCCAAAAGGGTAGCCCCCTCTTCATTTCTCACCCCAAAACCAAAACCACCATGCACATCACCAAAGCCTTTCGGTAACGCGCCGATGTACCCGTTGAAATCTCCTGCTACAACAATCTTCTCCGAGCTAGGCACGCCTCTCAGTACCTCCTCCAAAGCCTCCCAAAACCGCAACTTCTCCTCCCCCTCCGAGCCCACTTGCGGCGCATAAACGCTACACACATTCAGGGTAAACCCCCGAATGACCAACTTAATAGTCATCAACCTATCGTTGATCCTCTTAACTTCTACTACCTGGCCTCTAAGCTCTTCATCTACTAAGATGCCAACTCCATTCCTCCGTCTCTCGCTCCCAGAGTACCACAGCTTGTAACCATCCACATCCCTAGCCTTAGACCCTACCCACTTGGTCTCTTGAATACACGCGATATTGATCCTCCTTTTCTTAAGAATCTTCACAAGCTCTATAGACTTACCCTGAAGGGTCCCTATATTCCAAGAACCAACCCTCAGCCTACCAACACTATCCCCCCGCCCTCCCCTACCGCCCCCGCAGCCATACCTTGGCCTCCCTCCCACTCCCGCCCTTACCGCATCCCCCACCCCCACAACTGCCCCACACCCCAACCCCCTCAGACATGACCCTATCCAACCATTACCGCTCACAGCCACTATATAGGAAAATATAAAAAAATATACTCAAAGGCAAGAAACGACCACAACAGCAGCAACAACAGACAACAGTCACAGCAACAACAAACAACAGACAATAGCAATAATAAACAGCAGATAATATCAACAAATCACAAGCAGATACCCAAACAAAAGCAGTGCAAGAAAACAACCACAGCCACAGCAACAACAACAATAGATACGGACAATATCAGTAAATCAACTGCAAATCAAATAAAACTAGCAGGAAACGGGGAATAAAATGAAATAGCGAGAAATGAAATATCAAAGGTTAGAGATCACCGGGTCACGCTTGTAGACCAAGCCGGAAAACCCGAACCCAGCGTTGACCGGGTTCCGGTAAGTTCCGGTGCTGAGATGGAGCTCCGGCTGCTGGAGGCCGGCTGAACTGGTCGGCGGCATCTGGTTGGCGTCCGGGTGCTGCAGCTGTTGGCAACCGAGCAGCTGGCGGGTGAAGGCGGAGCTGCGATGGCGGCGGCTGGCTGGGGCCGAGCTGCGGCTGCTGGGGGGAGGGGGGGGTCGGTCGATCGGCGGCTGCTGGAGGGGGTCGGTCGATCGACGGCTGCTGGAGGGGGGTCGGTCGATCGGCGGCTGCTGGAGACCGAGGGGGGGTCGGTCAGCGGCTGCTGGAGACCGAGGGGGGGTTGGGGGGGTGGATCTCGCCGGATCCGGCGATGGGGGGGAGGGAGGGGTCGGCGGGCTGACGCCGAAGGTCGCGCCGATGGTCGCGCCGGTGGCCGGCGACTGGAGCCGAAGATCGGGTCGGGTCAACGACGATGGTCGACCGGAGGTCGGCTCCGAAGGTCAGCGACGGCGACGGGGCCCGGGACTGAGGAGAGAGAAGGTAGGGAGAGGGAGAGGGAGAGGGAGAGAGAGAGAGCCGTTGGGGAGAGGGAGAGAGAGAGCCGATATCATTTCATGCTAGTCTGAAACACATTGTTGATGTACCAATGAGTCTTTATTACATCGTTACTGTATAGAAGGTCTATTACTTGGTTCCTATTGATGTATCATTGTTCCAAAGGTACTATATTGGCATGAACACTAATGTAATAATCTCAAAAGCTTTTGAACTAAGTTATTGGAAAGATCTCTTATGTGTGTTACTTGATATACGTGTGGGTGGTAGCTCAGAGGCTTAAGCCTAGCATGGGCCAATCCCGATACTTGATATGATTACAGTTGATATGTACTGGGGGTAGCCTAATGGTCACAGTACGGTACAGTATTGATTATTGTTAGGTGGTTGGAGGTTCGGGAGGAGGAGGTAATGGCGAATGATAATTGTAAAGAATGAAATGAACGAATGTATATCGTTCCACAAATGTGTTTGAATTCAAGAACCCAATTCAGATTAATGATAATGTACATGATCCTAAAAGTGTTTATGAAGTGTGGTTCACTTCTATTATGATTTATTCACTTGCGTCTGATTTTCTTGATCCCCCATATCACATATGATTATTTACAGCTTTACATACTCAGTACATATTTCGTACTGACGTCCCTCACGGGGGACCTGCATTTCATGCTGCAGGCACAGGTGCTTCAGCTCATTCACAGCATAGATAGGAGCCAGGTCATACAGTTGTGATTGGTGATCTCTAGTTTGCTTCGGAGCTTTCCGAGTCGGTTCCTTATGTTTTATTATTGTATAGGAGTCATGTGTGGGCGGGGGTTTGTCCCGACCCTAGTTATGTCATGTATATTCTAGAGGCTTTGTAGACATAAGGAAGGGTAAAGTCATGGGAGTTTATATAGTGATGTTATATTTGTATATGTGGTGGCCCCGACAACCAAGTATTATATATATATTTGTGCGTGTTTTGCTGATACAGGTAATTAGACCCTTCTATATGCAGCGAAGTGCTGTCCAAATTTTTGGTGACATGTAAGTGAAAGTACAGGTATTTGAACGGGTTCTCCCGGGCCTTCTTGGCTTCGGGTGCCAGTCCGGCCCGATGGGATTTTAGGGTGTGACACTTGGGCAGATACCTGAGAAGCCAAGATCTACAAACCACCACTAAGTTTTTAACTGACAAATTTTCTTTGTTGAAATAAGGGCAAATTCGCTTCACTTAATTCAGCTACCATTGGAAATGCACATCCGTGAGACTTTACTTTATGTTCAGGACCCTCCTGAAAAATGGGATTTTACTTGTTGTTCAGGACCCTCCTGAAAAATGGGATTTTACTTGTTGTTCAGGAACCTCCTGAAAAATGGGATGTTACCTTATGTTCAGGACCCTCCTGAAAAATGGGATTTTACTTCTGTTCAGGACCCTCCTAAAAAATGAGATTTTACTTGCTGTTCAGGACCCTCCTGAAAAATGGGATTTTACTTTATGTTCAGGACCCTCCTGGAAAATGGGACAATGCTTTCAAAAAAATGAAATACTACTTTACTATAATTTTTGTTTGGGATAATCTTCGTTCTAGTTTTAATTTTGGGTTTCAGGAGCCCGCCTGGAGAATAGGGTGAAGAAATGAAAGGTCAAGCAACAAAGTGAAGAAGTTGAAAGTCAAGCAAACAAGGTGAAGAAGTTGAAAACAAAGCAACAACGTGAAAAGTTGAAAGTTAACAGATTGAAAAATATCAAGTCAGGAGCCCGCCTGAAGAATTGGGTGAGAAAATTGAAATTTAAGCAACGAGGTGAAATAATTGAAAGCCAAGCAACAAATTGAAAAAAATTGCAAGTCAGGAGCCCACCTGAAGAATTGGGTGATGAAAGTCGAGTCATGAGTCAACAAAAGCTGTATAGATAGGATTTTCGTAATTTCATTTATGTTTTAACTTATAAATTTCATTTTTTTGATGTAATGACAGAGCCGCAGACCGGAACCTCGATGGAACCTCACTCGACTTTCCAACTCGGTATAGTCCACCTCCTTCCAATCCTTTGAGATACTTGTCACTTGATCCCCTCATAACTTGGGTGGGTAGGATTTCCTAAGTCAAGACTTGGTTTTCCTCCTTCCTCTTGCTCCGTGCTTTTAAATAAAGGTTAGGACATAATTCCGCCCCGTTGTCTACTGCTTTGTATGAAAACATCATGTGTTTACATCCAAAGGGGGCATGATGTAGACACGTGATTTCGTCCTCTTAAAGTTCAATTTTTATTTACTTTTACCCATTTTTATTTTATCCTACCGCGTACCCTCACCCATGTTATTATACCCTCACAAAATACAAAAAATAACAAACTCCCTAACAAATTTTATCCTATCCTAACCCCTACATCTTATCCTAACAACCCATCCAATCAAAATAAACCACATCACACCCTACCCCCTACCCCACGTGACCTCACCTACCTGACCTCACTACCCCACCTTCACCTCACAGCATATATACACACACAAAGGGACCATAGACAGAGATTCCAGGGATACACATTAAAAAAAACTACCAAGAACCGGATGATGATTTTTTTAGTTTCTTCCTCACAATAACAGAGGATCTCATTTTCTTTATTTTTTTTCCTGGAATACATGAAAGGCACATATACACTAACATATACACTAAAATTTTCTTTCTTCTTCAGACGAACTCACGAAAACCACCATAGACATACCTCCATTCCCTTTCCATTTCTTTCACCCTTCATCTTATCATCATCATCTTCTTCTTCCTTTAGATAATATATATATATATATATAAATATATACCACACAGAATGCATATAAGGGGACTCGAACCTTGACATATTCATTGAAAATTCAAGAATCAAGGTCTTCGATGCTGAATCTGGCTAAAAACAGCGAGACTGCCGGAGTCCACCTGGGGTCCGTCGTTTTCTGCCTCCGCCTGAGTTCATCGGAGCTCAGGCCTCACTGGGTTCGATCTCCTGTCATGTGAATTGAGGTTTTGGGTTCGTCAATCTTAGTGTTTCGTTTTTCAAATCGTGCTTGGATTCATCGTTTTCCTCTTATAGAAATCGCGTACTGACATACCTATTTGTGCCTGCACTGTTTGGGACCGTTGGTTTTTCTACTGGTTCTGGAATTTGGACGCTGCTTGGTCTCAATCTTAGTGTTGTTTTCACTATCTGATTTTCGTTTCTCTATACCGAGTGAGGGATTTCGTTGTTGTTGAGGTTTTCTATTCGGGCTTTTGATTTGGGCTTCCTTAACGTTATTATCAACAAAAGTCGATATTGAGGTCCATTTCTTTAACCTGTTCTCTTATTTATTTTTGATTGGTTGCATTAACTGTGATTATGTGTTTGGATGACTGTGATAGTCTGATTTCGCTGATATTGTTGCGTGATTTGAATTTGTTACTAAAATGAACATGAATTGTTAAAATGGTTTGTTAATCGTGGAAATTTGATACAAGAAAGAAATTTGGGGTGGAATTAAAAGTTGATAAAAGTTGTATAGTTAAATTTTGGTTGGTTGTTATTTTGTTCAATTCGAGATAAACATGAATGTGATCGAGCTCAGATAGGTAAATGTAGGTTGGGGTAGGCGAATTTAGGGATTATGGATTGATGGAATATTTGAGTTGTGTGATTGAATGTTTTTTTTTTAGCTATATTGCGTTGGGATCCTTTGTATCATTTGGCCGGGGAATGCCCCGAAGTACTTGTATTGATTTATTTGGGGAATGCCCCCAAGGTATCTTGTACTTGGAAAATGATCGTGATGAAGGCCCGCGGCATCGGGTAAGGCATTGGAGCTTAGTCTAGATTTAGTTTAGAATAAGATTTATATTTTCGTATTTTTCTATTTTTGGACTGTATAATTGGACTGGACTTTACATTTTGGATTGTTTTGTTTTGTTTGATTATTTTGCGTGCTTTTGTGTGGTTTATACATTTTTTAGTGTCAAAAAATAGTCGATACACTCTACCAAGCAACCGTGGTTGAACCACGGGATCGAGAGGTGCCTAACACCTTCCCCTCGGTCAACATAATTCCTTAGCCGGAATCTCTGCTCGCAAACCAGTTTAAAGAGTCAAATGGTTTTGAAAAGGATTTTCCAATGGTGACTTGGCACACCAGATTATGCCAAGTGGCGACTCTGAATAAAAAATGTTAATAATTCTTTTCCAAAACAAATTTTCATTTCTTGTCACTTAAATAATAAAACACTTTTCGAACATTAAATTATAACCATTTTTTTGGAGTCGAAAAAGGGGTGTGACACATTAATCGTATAACGCACATCAAAATTATTAGATGGAATAATTGGTTCCCAACCTTGAATCAATTTAGAGGGAAGAAATAATCATAATTTATTGGTCGAATGCATACAAGTGTTATTGCAATATATCATATTTCAGCCCAATACATGAAGTTTTGTTCTCATTAACAATAGTTTAGATATTTATCGAAGGCATTCAATGCTAAACTATCATCATCAAAATAAATTATCTAGAATACACAATCTGAAAGTCATGCTTAACTCGATTTTCTTGAGTGAGCAACTTTATGAATGTCAAACTGCAGGTTGACAATAAATGTACATGTGATCATCTTATTGATGCATCATTTTAACATATCACATGATAGATGAACGGACCCTTATTCACCTTTTATAATTTTCAGATTTGAAAGGATCCAATCCCAATATTAGTTGGTCCAACCAACTTATCATGAGAACAAATGACATAAACAATTCTTGAAGAATCTTCTAGTTCTTCAATACATGCACATGTTCGATATGTCACAATCGTTCATATCAATTTATGAATTTTTATTCTAGTAAACTCCAAGTTTACCATGACATGTACTTTTTCTTTAGTAAATTTCAGATTTACTATTACATGAATAAATTTTAGATTTACTACTTCAAAAGTAGATTTCAAAATTATTCAACCTCTTTCGGAGGTGAGTTGTGATACAATCACAATCAAGTGCACGTTTGCATTAATAAGTTTCTCATTCACCAAGAATGAAATATAATCGTGCCTTCAACCTATCAAATTATGATAGCTTATAACCTCTTTCAAGATTTTGCTACTTCAGAAGCAAATCGAGGCATACATATGATGTAGAGAATTTTTTTCTCTAGCATATCTTATAATTATATAAGCGTGTGAAAATATCATCACTTTTGATGATCATTATCATATTGTCCCTCCACTCGTATATTCGTGCATTCAATCACTTGACTTCTTTTAGATATATTATGCACTGCTACCACATACACCTTAAGAATGAAGTAAGTTGTCATATTTCAGACTTATTATATATTGCTACCACATTCACTTCATGGAATGGAGCATATTTAATGGGTCGAATTTCATGACTTTTCATCAAACACCCATTATTTTGCCTTAGGCATCACAATATCATCAATATGGTGTATTAAGATTCAAACTCAACATCTTATCTATATAAAAATGTCTTAGGCATGGATCGACGGAACTTGAACCCAACATATTATCATCTTTTTTGATAATATTGTTCTTGAGGAATAAATTTAAAATATAAATGGTTCCAAAACAATTATTTTTCCTCAAATTCAATAATAATTATATTGGTAGTAGCAAAAGAAAGATAACATAAAGAATTACTAACCTTGAAATCCTTCAGATTTATAATCTCACCTTGTTTGACAGAGTCTCGTGCTGATAACGTGTTATAAAATAAGAAAGAATAAAGAAAAAGAGTAGAAAGAATAGAGAGAGTGATTCTTATTTCTTCTCTTTGGGGATGAGAGATCATAAGATTGTCAATATAATGAACAAAACTCCTCTATTTATAGGGGAAATTTATTACTAGTTTGAGTAAAAGAAGGATGCTTCAAATCCTAATAGTTATCAAAGTAGATCTTGATAGACATTTACTATAATGTAAATACATTTATAACAAAAACTAATTTTTATAAGTAGTAGTTCCGTATTTGGAGAGAAGTGTTGAAAGTGCTAACAAACAGTTGATGTGCTAGATTAAAAAAAATATTGATAAGTTGTTTTTTGTTAAAATGATTAAGATACCTTAATGTTTATACAAAACTTATGAATTTAGTGTCATTGTAAAGCAAAAGAGGAATGATGAATACAAAATGAAGAGGAAGTTAGTAGTTTTATTCTGTGAAAGGTACTTTAATTTGAAAAAGAATAAGTAATACTTAGGATAAAAGTTGCTACTGGAAATTAAGGAATTAGCGGCCGATAATATTTTGTATCTAAATAACAGATTTCATGTTAATTTCATTTCGCTACAGATTAACGACAGATTATAAGAAAATTCAATTGGCTAAGAGTATTTTAGCAACAGGTTAGTTGGAGATTACCAACAAATTTCATAACTAATTCCTATTTTAATTAGTGAATAATAAAAAACCTGACCAATTTCAAAATGCTTATTAGATGAAAAAGTCATAAAATAATCGAAATGATTACCTTATGACTTTTAACTGATTTTGATTTATAAAAATGTGCTTATAATTACTTTGATTTATAAAAATCTGCTTATATAAGTTTAGCTAAAATATATGAAAAAAGTAGATAAATCATTTTACCTTTTTTTATTCTAAGAAAGGATAATATATATTAACTAGTGTTGTGGAACATGTCAGTGCTATCCAGTAAGGTCAAATATAGTTACATTTGGTCTTAATGAGTTTAATTGCAACCCCTAAATTGATATGCAAGGGGAAATCACGACTGGAGTGACAATACACAGCAGTCAAATTTTGGTGCATATTATATTGCATTTTAAAATTTTATTTTCTCCTGTTTCATTTCTATTCTTTATTCTTTCATATTTAATGGACCTGACATGCAATTCTAGAGGAGAATATGGTTCCATCACATATTTAATTACCAGCCTCCAATTTTTTTAATATCATGTACTTTGAGAAAACTTTACTACATTGAGAATAAAAGTAGTCATAAAGATCTTGGTGAAGGCCAGTTGTCCGCTCCTACTTAATAAATCTTCAAAACCAAACAAACAATATTTGATTTAATACTAGTAATGTATATAATTAAAAAGACCCCAGTATGTACGTAGCAGAAGAAAATAAGCTCATTATGTTACATAACATAAATATTGTATAATTGTTCGATTACCTTCTACTATCAAAAATATCTTCGGTTTTACTTTAAATTAAAATATTTTTAATGGCCTGAATTTTTTATCCCCAAATAATTGACATTGATCAGGGTACGTCTTCCTTATTATTTTTAACTTTTGTATATTTTTTAGCGAAAAGATAATTATATTGACTAAGAGAACAGCTCGAACTGTAGCTCAATGTATATATAATAAGAATAATGTTTACTATGATGTATTCTGTGGAAAAACACAGGATAATTTAGCTGTATGATGTATTCTGTGGAAAAACACAGGAGTCTGTCAAATATTGATCATTGAACTAGTCAATTATCTCAGAGGAATTATTGAAAATTAGCAAATTGAAACCCTATATAGTAATTTAACCCTAAATATAGTACTTTGAAATATATATTTTGACTTTTGCATGGGAATTAGGTAACTTGTCCACATCCCTGTTAGGGATTAAGAATCAATAATAATAGGGATAATTTTATCATATCATTCATTGAATATAATAAATTTAATGTTTTAAAAAATGCATTAGATAATGAAATTTATTGCTAAGGGTGAATTGGGTAGAAATAAATAAATTATTCATTAATTCTATAAACTGGACAAGTATTGTTGTATATTATAAAATATAAAAGTGAACAAATAAAGATGAACGAAGAGAGTAGCTTCTCTTTAATTACCTACAAGTTAGTAATTTCTTTTTCAGGTAGATAATTCATATATAATTGATATCATAAATTATAAATAATTGAATATATAACTTAAATTGTACTCATTATACTGTGAAAATTCTTCACATACCGTTAATTAATGTGCGCTTAATTTGGAAGTCATTGGACGTGGCGGGTGGAGGGGGAGGGGGTGTGCGATGAAGATTTAAATTAGATAAAAAAGATAGTTCGGTGCACTAAAACTTTCGCTATGTGCAAGGCAGGGGCGACTCTACCTTTTCGAAAAAAAAAGCTTGCCGCCTTAGGCCCCAAAATATGAGGGACCTCATTTTTTTTTTAGTAATAGTAGATTATATAGTTTAAAAAAATATTAAATACTTTGTAGAAAAAATAAATATTTTATATAAAAGGAAGTTAGAAGGAGTTTGATATATCTTGTCTAGAGTACTATGTCTCAAGAATTTAATACATTGACTATATTATTAATTAAAAGATTTATTATAAGAAATCAATTATATAATTTTAAAAATAAACTTTATAAAGACAATTAATTTTTCTTAAAAAATTCAAGGCTTTCGTTTAATTTTGGCCTTAGGCCATGGATTTGCTTGAGCCGCCCTTGACGCATGGTTCGGGAAAAGCCTCGTTATAAGAGTATATTGTATGTAGTCTTACCTTACATTTCTACCATAGGCTATTTCCTGCACTACTCGAGGGTGTATTTTAGTGGTCAATGCATTGAGTTTAGAATTATAAGGCTTTAATTTTTAGAATTTAAAATTACAAATCTCAAGAGAGGTAAAAATGCTAGGTCATTTTCAGTAATCTCTCTTAAGCCTTAATTGGTGGACCAGATAGAGTTATTCAATTTCTGTGTGATGATGGATGATAGAACATACCTCATGAAATTAATCGCAAGGAAAACGCAAATAGACTAATGGCCCAAACACCATGATTATAATCTTTTATTTTTTTAAAAAAATATTGTTGCCAAACGCTAATGCAAAGTTTAAGTTGGCGATTGCCCATGAATATTATTTTTAATATTTCAAAATATTTTTTTGATCATAAATATTTTAAAATAAGTTTTCATAATATTTAGATTTTTGAAAAACACCTCAAAATGCATTTTCACTGACTTTGAATTCACTTTTTGTACCTTTTAATTTATTTATTTTTCAAGAAAATTAAATTTTTATTTTCACAACATAACCCAATTTCCTGTAAATTGTTTAAAATTTATTTTCACTTTTTATATTTTTTAACTTTAAAATTACTTTATTTTCAAAATACTATAGCCAAATACAATTTCAACTTCATTTTTAATTTTACAAATATCAAATAAAATGAATATATTTTTAATTTTCATGTCGAAATGGATATTAAGTGGGGGGAATAACTACATATAAGGTGGCCCTCCCCATCTCCAAAAATTGGGAAAAAAAAAAAATGTTGGCACTATTTTAGTCAATACATAGAGACCTAATATTACGTACTAGCTAGTAGGTGATAATACCTAAAGTTTAGCTAGCTGGAAGGAAGAAATTAAAAGAATTTATGATTACAACTATGCTAATATTACTACTCAAATTTATAGTACTAATTTAAGATGCCATAATATTCGCATGTGTTTGGTAAACTCTACTTAATACTATTATTGTACTATAACGTCAAATATTTTTCATTTGCTCTCCCACGCATATCTCTCCTAAACTGATGAAGTGTTCTTTTTTACAGAATTAAGCTCAGAAAAATGGGAACAAATATTATATTTGGAAAAAAATGAAGAAATGATTTTTTTGGGATTTATTGTGTTTATTTGCATTATTGAACCAAACAAAGAATAGTCATAAGTTGGGAATTACAAAATCTAATGAAATGTATAACTAATTAGAAGTCCAATAACAACGTTACTGAAAGAATTGAATGAAGTATTTCAGAAAAAAACTATTAATATATCCCTAGAATCTTTGAACCTCAACAACAACAGATTCAGAGATTTGAGTCATCCAAGGTAAGGGTGTGTTCATTACAAATTAAAAGTAAATGCTTTCTTAAAAAGTAATTGAGTTTCTTATTTATCATTTAATTTTCCTTCGGTACGTAAGGAAAAAATGTAATTTTAAAAGTATGTATATAAAAACTAGACATATATTATAAGATCTAGTTGAATAGGGGTAGGGGTGTGATTGGTGAGAATGGGATGTGTTGGACGTAACATTGGAGGAGAAAATTTAATTATAGTGAATGTCTATCAAGACCTATCAAGATTTATTTGATGTTTATCAGGATTTGATGTATTTGTCTTTTAGTGTGAAACTAGGGGCAAATTTCTCCTGTAAATAGAAAAGCTTCTTTCATTGTGAATAATCCATCAAGAAAAGAAATAAAAATCACTCTCTCTATTCTCTCTACTCTTTTTCTTGTTTTTTATTGTTTTATAACACGTTATTGGCACGAGACTCTACCGTCTCAATATTTTTCTTCCTTTTTTTAGTGGCTAACAATCTTACGAAGTGTGAGTTCGTTGTCCTTCAAAGTTCGGGCAAGAACTATATTTCATGGGTGTTGGATGCTGAAATCCACCTAGATGCTATGAGTCTTGGAGACGCCATAAAGAATGAAAATACAACATCTAGTCAAATTCGTGCTAAGGCTATGATTTTCTTGCGTCATCATCTTAACGAAGTTCTGAAAATTGAGTACCTTACTACTAAGGATCCACTCGTATTGTGGAATAGTCTAAAAGAAAGGTTTGACCACTTAAAGATAGTCATCCTCCCGAAAGCACGATATGAGTGGATGCATCTAAGATTTCAAGACTATAAGTCTGTTCATGAATATAATTCTGTCATGTTCAAAATTTCTTCTCAATTGAAACTATGTGGAGAGACGGTGAATGATGATGATATGATGGAAAAAACACTCTCCACTTTTCATGCCTCGAATGTGCTCTTACAGCGACAATATCGAGAAAAAAGTTTTAAGAAATATACTGAACTGAGTTCTCTTCTTTTCGTGGCTGAAGAAAATAATGATTTGTTGATGAAAAATCACGAGAACCGTCCTACTGAATCTGCACCATTCCCTGAGGTGAATGATGTGCACGCTCACTATGCTAGGCGTGGAAAAGGTTGTGGCCCTGGTCGTGGATGTGGTCGTGATCGTAGTTGTGGTCATAATGATCAAGAAAGAAATCATGTTCCGGGTGTTAATCATTCATCGAATAAAAAGAGAAAAGATAAGAAACGTGAAGCAATTACTTGTTTCCAGTGTGGTGGAAAAGGACATTATTCACGTGACTGTCGTGCTCTCAAGCACTTGGTTGACCTTTATCAAGCATCACTAAAGAAGAAAGAGAGAAATTTCGAGGATAACTTTCTCTCTGAAAATGTTGTTGACATCACAAGCTTAGATATAACAGATTTTTTCGAGAACCCTAAAGGAAAGATTGATCACTTGATTGGTGATGGTTCCGTAAACATGAAAGAATGAATGCTTTTAAATTTTTTTTAATTATTATTGATAAGAATTAGTGAAGAAAGAATCATGTAAAAGTAATTGTTTGCATGAATAATAGTTTTTGATTAGTATTTATTAAGTTCAATTATATTATTGTAGTTTGTTATTGAATTGAATTTAAATTATGCCAGTATTTATTGAAAAAAAAAAGAAGAAAGAAACAACGATACATGCGAGAAAATTTTATATGCGTAGAGATGCAGGGATTGAACCCCATTACCTTTTGCATGCAAACTGCAAAGCAAACACTTTCAATATATCATAATATTATATTCTTAATGTAAGATTAATATAGTACTTGTGCAGTTTTACTCTTTGTTGTTGTGTTCGTCCGTTAGGTCCCACGTGACCACCAACTGTTTTGTTTATCCTTCAACAATGTACAGTTTGGATAATGTAATTTGGGGGTTTGGGCCAGAGGTGACAAAAGAGTTTTAAAATGAGGTGTAGGTGACACAAGTCTTAATTATTAGTTGAAGGCGAAAATTATTTTATTATGGATTAAGAAAGTTGGGAAAGTTTTAAAATAATCCACAAGTTTTTAAATTATTTATACTTTGATCCCAATGTATACCTAAAATAACGGAAAACGGAGAAAAAAAATGCATCTTTCTCTCTCTTCTCATCTATTGTTGTTTTCTCTCTCTTAGCGATTTTTGTTGTTAATTATTTCTGTTTCTGCTGCTTTATTCATCATCTTTTGCTTCATTATCATCATCTTCTACTTCATTATCATCTTCATCTTCTTCTTGTCAACCATTTGTTGTTGTTGTTGTTTTTGTTGTTGGTACAGCACTACTGCTGCGATCTGACCAATTTCTTAGGTCAAATTTTGTTTACTACATCACTTTCCACTTTGGCATTATTTCATAGGTGCCTTTGGTAAGTAAAATTGTGATTTTTATTCGTATTTGTCATCTGGGTACACTTCTGTTTTACCAACAATGGATAGAACCCCGATTATGAATCCAGCATAAGTGCCCATAATTTAAACAGATCAATTATCTGGTGCATCAGATGAGTAATCTGTTGCATCATAAGATTTATCTGTTGCATCAAACTGTTTATCTGTTGCATCAACGTATTACCTGTTGCATCAGACATATTATCTGTTGTATTAGGATGTTTATCTATTGCACCAGACTAATTATCTATTGCACCAAAATGTTTATCTGTTGCACCAGACTAATTATCTGTTGCAACGAATGATTAATCTGTTTGAAACAACACAAATCAACCCCTGCCACAAACCCAACAGATAACCAATATGTTTTCAACACTTGCTATTGCTACTGGATTCAAAATTATTCCTTATGTCTAATTACTCATCCCAAATTTCCTAATTCGATTTCTCATTTTACTTGTCTTTTTCATTAATCAAGAAAAGATTAAAAAAATCCATGTTTTACCCTTTGCATTAATAACTTTTCTTCAAATTAAAATGAAAACATCATTTAATAGGGGGACTATACGCCGACCGACGTTAAAAGCTTTCTTCTCTTATGAAATTTCAATTGAATAGCAAACAATGGCTATTTCAAACACCTCTAATGTCCCACCAACTGATCAGTGGGTTATGGTAAACTAGACATGTTATTAATTATTTTTCTTAATCAATGTGGCATCTCAATTTGGGATGGGTAATTTGACACGGAGGGAGTACGAATTAAAACGTCAGAGCCAAGCAAAGCAACAAATTAGTCATCTGTTGAAATAGACTATTTATCTGTTGCATCAACTTCTTATCTGTTGCAACATGAGTAATTTGTTTTGAACAACACATCAACCCCTGCCACAAACCTAACAGATAAATCTTGCTATTGCTACTGGATTCTAAATTATTTCTTTTTACGTCGAATCGTCGACATGTTTATTGAGAAGATAATAGACAAAATGAAAATTAAATATGCATTTAAACGTCAAAGATCAAACATAATTTATTTATTTATTAAACAAAAGCAAATAAAAATACATATAATAGACTAAAAGAAAAATAATAGTCTAATTATTATTATTATTATCAGCATCATCATTGCCAGCCAGCCAATCTTTAACCGGAAGTAGCAAGGCCCTCCTCAGCCTGCGAGTCTCGCGGAGCATTCTTGATCTAACTCCTCCCAGTTTCCATTGCAGATCACGAACTTGATTCCGAAGTTCATTCACGGCGTCTTGCAGAAAAGCAACGTCCCACACTGGGTCAGCCATAATCTTATCTTCTAGAGTGTAATATGAAAGATGAGATGCAATAAATAAATAGAGTGTATTTGAATGAACGATTGAGTAAGGAGAGACCTATTTATAGTGGATTGAATTTGAATGAGAGGCAAAAAGGCGCGACTATTCACCTCCATACATTAATTACATTTTTGATTAAATTAAGAAAATAAATATTGTGATGTAAGTCATGACTTTTCAGATTATTATTATTAATTAGTTCTTTCGAAAAATTATTTTTATTGAGTTGTGGCAACAGATTCTATATCTGTTGCATCAGATAACACATCTGTGACAACAAATATATTATCTGTTGCAACAAATATAAAATATGTTGCATCAGATAACATATTTGTTGCAATATATAATCTAACTGTTCACCTCCATTTATTAATTATATTTTTTATTAATGTGAAAAGTAATGAATCAATTAAATTAAGAAATATTGTGATAACTCATGACTTTTCAGATTATTATTATTAATTAGTTCTTTCCAGAAACCGCTTTTATTGAGTTGTGACTCGATATAGGTTGCATCAGATAAATCATCTGTGACAACAGATTATCATCTTTTGCAACCATAGTGAACCTGTTGCGTCAGATAATTTAATTATTGCAACATATAATCTACTTTTTTTAAAAAAATTAACTATCATCATATCATTAATCCAAATTTGCTTACTTTTTTATTTTATAAATAAAAAAATACCTTTTCAAATTTCTTAATGAAATAATAATCATTTTATTATATAATAAATAATTTAAAAAATAAATTCAAAAATAAAGATGGTGAAAAGTCACGATCAGTTAGTAAAATTGTGGTTATAAATTATGTTTATCATTTATTTTCTTATTATTTATTTACAAAACATTTTTCATATTGAATAATCGGAACGGAATGTCATGTCTTTTTCTTTTCACCCTCTCAATAACAATAACCCTTTTTTATTAATAACTGGCAGTTGCAACATATGATCGATCTGTCGTAGCAGATTAACCTTTAACTGTTGACACAAATTTCTACTCAATCCCTATCACCAACCGTCGACATGTTGAAAACAAGAAATAAACAAAATGAATATTATTAAATACTAAATAAGAATTAAAAATTCAAAGTCGACAATAAAATAAAATGAATGTACATAGATTTTTGAATCCCTTGGGTATACTTGATATACAGAAGGAGGAAAATAATCTCTAAAATAAAAAACATTACCTAATTATTATTACTACTATTATTATATTGTCAATCAGACATTTTTCATTCGGTAACCTTACTCCGAAGTCAGCCAAATCTCTCAGGAGTTCGTCAAACTGCCTTTGAAGTTCACGCAAGGACTCGATATGAATATTCTCGTACGAATCTGGATCATCCATGTTTGTAAAGAGGGACCTATTTATAAATTATTGTATGTCGGAAAGAAAAGAAACTTTAAAATAAATCTAACAGATGGGTAATCTGTTGCAAAATATATTTTTTTGTTAGATAACTTACAACATACTGCAACAGATGTATATATCTGTTTGATTTCTGCAACAGGTTGATCAACTGTCATAACAGATGTTTCCAATTGTTTACAATATAAACAGATGTGTCATCTGTTGCAACAAGCTAGTTATCTGTTTATTCAATTTAAATCATATATGTGATTTAAACCGGCTCTACCAAGCCTATCAAATATTACGTAACTCCAAGCTTATTACCCTATCAAAATAATATGCCCGAGTTAGTGCACAAATAAAAAAAGTCCTATCTGTCAGCCTTTCTGCTGATCACTCTTCTCCAATATAGATGACAAGATATCTGCTATGCAAAATTCTACACCATCGCCAGACATGCTTGCCTGGAAGCAATTCTTCAAAAGACATCAACATATATCTTCAGAAGAATTGTCCCTTGGTAAACATGTCTGGTGACGGTGTAGACTTTTGCATAACAGATATCTTGTCATCTATATTGGAGAAGAGCGATCAGCAGAAAGGCTGAGAGATTGAGCTTGTTCGATTTGTACACTAACTTGGTTATATTTTTTTAATAGAGTAATGAGCTTAGAGTTACATAATGTTTGATAGGCTTGGTAGAGCCAGTTTAGATCACACGCTACGTAACTCCATGCTTACTAATTTATCAAATTGGTTAAGCAATATTTATGTAGCAACGCTCGATAAGAGTGTGTTGTTCAACTGTTGATACCACATCTTCAACGTTCATCAACACATTTTAAGCTAAAACAAATACAGAGACCCCCCATGTATCCTTTAAGGCTTCTGAAGAAAGTGTTCAGAAGGGCTTCTAGAATGCCATAACTTTGAATGTAGTGTTCTTGATCGAGCTCACAGGAGACGAGGAACTCCTTACCAATTTTGAAGACGGCAACAACCAGCTTGAATACAGAATCAAAAAGCTGGAGGCAAGCTTGAAACTTATCAGAATTCACAAACTATAGCAAACATCTGATCTTCTCCAAGGAATGTTGAAAGCATGTCAAGGCAAGAAAACACAATCAATTATAACCATATTGCTAAGGAAGCAATGATACTCTATTTGCCTTTCAGTCTCATTTGTTGGCATAAGTTTTCTAGACTTACTATACATCATTTCAACCCTTGATGCTCGTGAGGCTTCTTTGTTGGTCTTCTCCTATTTTCTATCTAGGTGATAATACCGACTACGCAACTCCCTAGCAAAGTGTTCAGATGCATTTTTTTTCTTTAAGAGACACAACAGATGAAATTACATTACCGGATACACTTTCATATTTGCACTTGATTCACATATCGCATCTGTTAAGATAATTTCACCAGCCAGATTCGTTAGAAGTTTTATCTACCGTATATCTCTTCTTCAATTAGCTCTCAGATGATATAGTCTTCCATCAACCACCTATTTTCCTTTGAAAGCATTCTCCTACCACACATTCTGACATATAATCATCACCCCGAGCGAGCAACCCAGCCATATAAATTTTGGCCAGGGCAATAACTATACTGATTTTCCGTTCTTGTTAGATGTAGTGCTAAGCTTTGAAGGCCCTCTAAGGGTCCAATGCACCCTAAAATTTAGTCCAATCGCTATTGAATCTCTTTACAATGACACAAAAACTAGATCCCTTCACAATGCTTGACAAATAAACATGAGCAACAACCGACATTAAATCTTAACAGGCTATCAGAACTATATTCATGGTCCCTTAGCCTTATCAGTTCGGACCTACCAAACTTAACTATAAAATTATAGATATTTTGTTTGAACGATCTATGACTAATTAGTAAAAACATCATTCACAAAATCAGTGCACTCTGTGTGTGTTTTCATGATAGCATTATCAGTAATACATATCTCCTACAGTAAAGTGGTTCCATCTGTAAGCAACTTATTTTTCTGATCCCATCTTTACTGTAGCCTCTTGTGATAGTCCGTTAAAATTTGATCAACTGTCAGTTCCTTATATCTATAAAGAAAAGGAAAAAAATTGATGTCACAAAAAGAACACTATCCATCTGTTGCAACAGATGAGGAGTCTGTTGCAGCAGATGTGGAGTCTGATGAAATACATCAAACCAGCCTTTTTAGTGAGTTTATTTGTTCAACAGTTTCTCCATCTGTTGCAACATCAACAACAACATAAACATCAACAAAAAAAAATAACGTTTGTTCCAACAACATCATCAACAACAAAGAACCAACATCCTTTGTTCCAAAACCATCAACAACAACACACCACAAGTTCCAACAACGCCAACCCTACCAACAATATCAATAACTATATCAACAATAATGAAACAAATAAAATACATACAAAAAAATGATACTGCCAATAAAGCTTTTAAACTTCTCCCAACAGATGACTTTTTTCTCATATTGTAATAAAAATTCTTGAATTGTTTATTCAACACTTACAAGTTCCTTAAAAAAAATTAATAAATATGATATGGGTAAATAGTAATTAAATAAAAAAAATAGATGTAAAGAACTTGCAAAGAAGAAGACGAGAATGAAAGAGCAATAATGAATCATACCTTAATATCAAAAAGGAGATCAAAATAGAAATTTAAGTCGAGGAAAGATATGGATGAGTTTAGATCCGAAAAGATCTTTATGAGAAGAGAAGAGAAAGGAGAAAAAAAAAGTTTTGACCCTAAAAAAGAGAGAAAAAAAGAGAAGAGTTGAATAAAATAAACTGCAGCTGAAGGAAGAGATGAGATAATTTCTATAGATGTATTGTGTACATAGACGTGGTGGTTTTCAATATTTATTAATTAATATTCATTAATTTCATTAATAATTTGAGGGGCAAGAGGAAGACTAAGACTACTGACATTGAAAAGACAAGACAAGACTGCTCAATGAACTCACTTTTGAGATATCCAAGAAACATTTTTTACCATCTTTAGTAGTAAGTACTACTACTTGATATTATCTACTCAGACCATAAGCTTCTTGCTTTAAAATTAAAAGAGAGAGAAAAAATTTCAAACAGATATGTCATCTATTGCAACATATATAAATATTTGTTTAGAAATCTGAACAGCTTAGTCATCTGTTACAACAGATATAAATATTTGTTTAAAAATCCCAACAGCTCAGTCATCTGTGACAACAGATGAAAATATTCATTTGATAATTAATAAATTCAAATATGTCATATGTTATAACAGATATAAATATCTGTTTGAAAATTTCCAACAGCTCAGTCATCTGTCATAATATATGCAAATATCTATTTGATAAGTAAATAAGATATGTCATCTGCTGCAACATATATGTACCTGTTTGAAAATTTTCAACAGCTTAGTCGTTTGTTGAAATAGATTTCATTGCAATTGATTTATGTAGAACTAGGGATGAATGAATGATCTTGCAAGGTCAACTATAAATTCAATTGAGTCTTTACAATTGCATGGCGTTGGTATTGCGTTCATTCCGACCCGAGTCTTCGATCGATCACTCTGAGTTGAAATGAGTTCTCATCAACTCAATGATAGGATAGTGATAGTACCTAAGTTGATTAGGTGGAACTAGGGATAAATAAATAAGCTCGCAGGGTCAACTACAAATCCAACCGAGTCTTTGCAATTGCATGGCATTGGTATTACGTTCATCTCGACCCGAGTCATCGATCAATCACTCTGAGTTGAAATGAGTTCTCATCAACTCAATGTTAGGATAGTGATAGTACCTAAGTTGATTTAGGTGGAACTAGGGATGAATGAATGAGCTCGCAGGGTCAATTAAAAAACCAATCGAGTTTTTGCAATTGCATGGCGTTGGTATTGCATTCATCCCGACCCGAGTCATCGATCGATCACTCTGAGTTGAAATGAGTTCTCATCAACTCAATATTTTAAAAACTATATCTTTTAAAAAAATTTAAATTAATTAAGATCAATTCAGACCAAATTAGCAATTTCAAAACTTGTCATTCTTTTCCAAAATTACAAAGCAACCCATACAAATCATCCATTTGTGCAAAAAACTTTTCATTTCAAATCTTAAGTTCTCTCTGTTCTTTCTCTCTCTCTCTCGGATGTCCTCTCCCTCTCAATAATACAAACAATAACTACTCAACATATTGCTCAACCCTTTAAAACAGATCAATTTTCTTTTCATTTACGACTATATATAGTTGTTTATTTTACTTCATTCCCACTTGTATCCGTTGTTTTCTCTATCTTCGCATGTAACAGAGTTCGAGAAGAGTTCTACATTTGTTTTTTATTCTAAAAGATAGGGCTTTTTAGTTAATGATAAAAAAGAAGACTTTTAGTTGTATTATCTTTATGAATGGGTTAACAATTTTGAGTTTTGATGCTAAAAAAGTTGGAAGCACCCGAGAAAACCCTAGTTTTTCTCTCAATATTTTGTTGACTGTCTTGGTATTGTTGGATAGTGTTTGTGGTGGTGTTGGTGGTTGTTATTGGTGGTGTTGGTACTTGTATTTTTTGGTGGTGGTGTCGGTGATTTTGGTGTTGGATTTGATGGCATTGGTGGTGGACTTGGTGTCATTGGTTGTGAAATTAGTTGTGGTATTGGTTGTGGTGGTGGTGGTCCATCTGTTGCAACGGGTGAAAGATCTGTTGGGAGATATTAAATAGGTCTTCAAACAGATTTCCCATTTGTTCCAACTGATGGGTAATCCTTTGGAGTATTTTCTTGTAATGTGGCATAGAATAATTTATTAAAATTTCTCCACCTGTTGCAACAGGTAGAATATCTGTGGGGATATATTAAATAGGTCTTCAAACAGATTTGGATTCCCCATCTGTTCCAACTGATGGGTTGTCCGTTGAAGTATTTTTTTTGGTTATATGGTAAGAATAATTTATTGAAATTTATCTCACCTTTTTAAAAAAAATTATGTATACATCAAATACAATGTATTTTTTTTCTTTTGTTTGTAGTTAAAAGATGTCTTCCAAAAGAAAAGAAACTGAAAGTGAAGAAAGTGGATCAACTTTCGATCACCAAACAAAAAAGGCTAGAGTACAGATAGATTTGGAGGAACTTCCAGAACAATCTCAGTCAGGGAAAAATGAAGCCGAGGAAAGTGATAACTCCTCCTCACTAATGAGACGTGAAATAATATCAAAATTCCAGCATAATTTTGTCAAAACCATTAGTATTGACAAGTTTTGAGTTGCGACGCCGATGAATAACCCTAATGCAGTATTTGGTGATCTAGTAATTAAATGTCAGTTGGGGAAACCTCTTGATGAACTTAGGAGTATTATGAAGAAGGAAAACATAGATGGACTTTTTAAAAAGAGCTACTTTGCACACTTTCTTGAGCTGTTTGAGCCCCGCCCTTTTTGTTTCCCAATGATCATGGTATATAGCCTTCTCAAGCATAAGATCATGTATGCGGGGGATGATGGAGGTCCGAAAGAGGGCAGAAATAAGATGGATGAGGTCTGGATCAACTACTTTGGCATGTCGGTTTGTTTTGGATTGAAAGAGTTTGCCATTGTGACGGGCTTAAGATGTGATCGTCCAGAAGAATCTGCCATCAAGAAAACACCCCACAAAGGGTCCAACAAATGCAAGGTAAAATGAGATGGGTTGTTGGGCATTGTTGGACCTAGCTACAAAGTGAAGGATTTGATAGCGGATCTCAAAAATAAAGACATACCAAAGCACTACAAGGAGAAATTGTGCTTAGTTTAGTTTGTCCATTCTGTTTTATTGGCAAGAGACGTTAAGAAAGTCATAGAACATGATTTATTGGCGCTTGCTGATGATTTTAGGAAATTCAACGATTATCCCTAGGGCTACGACAGCTACTACTTGACTATCAAATATTTACTGAAAGAGCTAAATCCAAAGACGACCACATTATACGGCTTTCCTTGGGCTTTCATGGTAAAATTGATCACTATTTTTACTCATTCATTAATTTATATTGAATATACTTGTGACTTTTTTTTGCTTGCTTCCTGTTTTCAATTTTTAGGCTTGGGCATGTGAAGCCATTCCTCTCCTCCGAAAGTATTTCACGTATTACCCCGATAAGGTTTCTCATCCAAGGATCCTTAGGTGGTTGGCTCCAGTAGAGAGCAGCAAAAAAAATATTAACGAGGTTGATCTCTTTAACCTTCCGGATAATGTAGTACGTCTTCTTTCAACTAAAATAATTTGCCTCAAAGAAAGATATTGAAATAGATGTTCCATCTGTTGCAACAGATTACCCATCAACTGTAACTGGTGCAACAGATGGGTAATCTGTTGCAACAGACGATTCATATTTCACAACAGATTAATCATATACTCTGTTCTCTGAAACCTACTCAACAGATTACTCATTTACTGTAAATTATGCAATAGATGGGTATTCTGATGCAACATATTATCAATTTGTTTCAACATACAGATTAGCTATTGCGGTAGCTAGATCGTCTGTTGTATAAAAGTTGGTTGTGTTAACATAATTCGGGCCCCATGTAACCCAACTGATTTCAAATTATTATTATATGATTTAAATTCCTCCTGATATTTTTTTATAGGTTGTGCATCCTTGGATCGTGCCTACCATTGATGAGCTGGGAATGACTTATTTTCTTACTCTGGGTCTTGTTGATACAAAACAAGACCCAACGGTGGAGTTAATAAAGAATGAATTGGATAGAGCAACATCCATAAGAAGAGCAGTTAGGCAAGGTCAGTCTAATATTGAAGCTTTTCACGACCAAACTCAAAATGCAACAGATCCAAGTGCTTTTTCTGGGGGTGTTGCTGGTGGATTTGTTTGTGATGGTGGCAGCCATCCCGTTGCTGCTTCTGTTTCTAGTCATGATTATGAGCATGTTGGTGCTCAATAAAAAATAAATATGGTTGAAAACACCCCTTGCACAGGTCCTCCCTCTCACCCCTATATCGGTCCCTCCTACCCTTACAGTGATCCCTCTCACCCCTCCTCACCCTCATGCTCTCATTGTAAATGCAAAGTATGCAAGGACAGAGAGGATAAACTCCTCGACAAGCTAGAGGCTATTGTTGAAGCTGTCGAGGAGTTTAAATCTAGAAGGGGTGTCATACCATCCAACGAGGTGAGGGAGCTATGCACTCCTATAGTAGAGGTTAGGAGGAAAAGAAGAAAAATTAGACAAATTCTCTTCGTTCTGAAATCAGTAAAAATTACAACTCCCTCCACTCCAATAGTTGTTGAACTTCAGGGGCCGCTGAAGAAGGTGGACATATTTGCGGCGCTTGGCAAGGAGAAGAAGAGGGAACAGAAAGAATTCATCAAGATGAAGGTTAAAAAAGAATACACCATGCATTCATTTGCCGCCAAAGACTTCTCGAATATAATAAACATGTGTGTATGGTATGAGGACAAGGTATGTTTACTTTTGCTAACCTACCCTTCCAATCTACTCCATGAAGAAGAATCTACGCAGCATATGTGTAATCTGTTGTGAAAACTTGGTATTTTGTTGCAACATAATACACATCTGTTGCATAAGTTGCGTTGACTGGGTAATCTGTGAACTGGTTCAGAGAACCCTCTACATCGGATTCTTTAGACTATGTTTTTATTCTTTACAGTTACTATCCTATTTAAAAATTATCTTCTTATACCACAGTATGTTAATGAAATTCTCTGCCTCATGAGGGGCAGACAATTAGCATACCCGAATGCTTATGATGTTGCCGATAGGATAATGGACCTCAACTTCTACAATAATTTCAAGGATAGGTACGCAAAACTCTGTAAGATAGCTGATTTTGGTGGCTCGAGATTTGATCAGTTAGTTTCTACATTCCAATGGGATGAAGAGACGATTAAATATGTTAGAGGGAAGAGGCCATATCCACATGGCAAGAGCTGGACCAAGGCAAAGAGAATCCTTGCAGTCATGAACGTGGATGTCACCCATTTTCTCACTATTGAGATACTACTATATGAGGGAAATATTAAGGTTTATGACTGCAACTTACCTGTTTTCAACGAGAAGATATTTTTAAGCCACATGCAGCCACTCTTGAAGTTGTTGCCCAAGTTGTTGACGCAGAGTAAGCTAATGGATCATTTGCCGACTGAAGTCTTGGCGAAGGAATCATGGGTTTTTGAAGGTCGAAATAAGAACATCCAGCTCCCAAAAAATACAATCAGTGCAGCGTGCGGGCCGTACTCGCTTGCGTACCTCGAGTGTTTGCAGACCGACACACAAATGACCGGTGTGTGTGACATCGTTGTGGGAAAGATGCAATGGGTCTGGGCATATGGGATACCAACTAAATAGTTGGAGCTCGTGTATAAAAAAGAACACGTACAAAGACAGAGACGAACACGATAACAAATTTTTAAGCCAATTCACTATACATGTAGGTGCAATAATTTTTATGTCTCACAAAGTTGAATTTTTATAATGCAACAGATTTTATATCTGTCATAACAGATATAGTACCTGTTGTGACAGATTGATTATCTGTTGGAATAGGTTGGTAATCTGTTGCATTATGCAGATGTTCCCCGTCTGTCTGTCGCAACAGATTTATGATTTGTTGCAACATATAACTTATCTATTGCAACTGATTGGTAATATGTTGGAGAAAATCAAAAAAGTAGGAAGACCTGTTATATAATTTCTAGCAGATGACCTACGTGTTACATCTCATGTTGCAACATATGTCTAAATCTGTCTGATAAGACATGTCGTCTGTTGCAGCAGATGTATTATCTGTTGCGATATTTGAATCTAGTACTCCATTTCAATTAACATGTTCAAAACTCAGAATTAATTATATTCATAGATAGAATAAAATAAATCGAAGCCTTCAAAAATTACATGAAATAACTCAACAAATAAATGAAATGTAAAAAAAATCATTATGTGTACAAACGATCTACTCTACAAATAAATCAACAAGTTAAACCAATGAGGATAGGTTATTACATTGACGGACTCAAGATATAAAGATCTAATCAATATGGACAAGTTGTTCTTCATCCAATTCTATGGAATTCGGCTTTGGTTGTCGTGGATCTTTAAGGTCGGTTGCGTACGGCTTCTGATCTTTCGCTTCTCCATATTTCCATAAAAGAGCAGCATATATTTTGCGAAGTAATCCGACATCAAGTCCATCATTTGGTACTTGTAATCCATCGCTCAAATACTCGGCATAGGCGACAATAAAAGGAACGCAATCCCTGCGTTATAAAAAATAGATAATTCATATCTTGCAGTTCATGCAAGCGTTGTGAAATTTGTGAAATGAAACTAAATCATGACACTTAAACTTACAGACTACCAATGGTTTATTGAGCAATTCCGTCAATATATTGTACATCAAATGGATTAGCCATTTTATCCTGGTATGCTTCAATCGTCAACCAATCAGTAAGAACCTTTTGATCCAAAAAGCCACTCATATCAAGGTAAGTAGGCAATATTTTGGCCAGCTTTTGTATCTCTGATGACGGCTCGGAGCGTCTTCTTCGTGACACCAAACCATAAACTAGGATGCGCCTCTTTTTTAGAACGACGACAACCAACAACCAATAGAATTCATCACCACAATTGATTGGGATGTACACTTCATCGACCAAATACCAAGGTAAGCCAGCCAGATTGCTAAAACCTTTGATGATGTTGATTAAGCATTCCTCGTTTTGAAAAACTTCCGGCTGCTGTTAAGAATACCTATCGTAGGCATTATTGATGTAAACTTTGTACAAACAATTGTCTGTTGTGTATCTGTATTATTCTTATGTTTGCAACTTGGACTTCTTTCGAAGGTAGTAAAAAATGACATCGATGTGCTGCACATATAATCAAATATTTATGATTACGTAACAAAAAAATTATTACGCAGATAAAATTAAATAAAATATTAATTAATAGTAATATGTATGGTATTTAAACCTCATCACTCCAGCAAGTTTGGGGTTGTGCATCAAATAGAATCAATTCTTCGTTCCGGGATGTGCAACAACAAAGTCAAACATATCAAAACCAAGACTTAATTCGTTCACTTTATAGCACACGTCATTTTATTTTCTACATGATGATTTATATGTGTTAATATCAGGTTCTTACAACAAGAATTGTATAAACCAATATCCATAAAATTGATTTATGTATCTGCCGGCATGATGCTTTAACAGCCCATCGGCAATCCATTCTGAATAGTCATTGATCAACTGTGTTAGATTTTTTGGAGCCTCGTCCGAGATGTTGAACCCTTAAAATGGGTAATTCATTCGTTCTGCCAAACTGACAGGCTTCACTTTTTCTTCATCTTTGGAAGCAGTTGATGGATTATCAACTATCATATTATGCTCTTCGACAGTAGCTGTGATATCCACCTAGAAAGCCCGAATTGTCAATGCTAAGTAGAGATATACAACAGATTTTCCATCTGTTGCAACAGATGAGTCTTATATTGCATCAGATGGATTATTTGTTGGGACAAATTCAAACAGGTAAAGCAGAGCAGTATGATAATTTCGAACAGATGACCCATCTGTTGCAACATAAGACTCATATGTTAAAACAAATAACGAATCTGATGCAGCATGTTAGACAACAGTTGTAACAGATGTGTATATCTGTTTGATAATTTTTAGCAGATGTATCATCTGTTGAAACAGATATGTGCCTGTTTGTTTTTTAGAACAGATGATGTACATTCACCTACTTCAGCTCACGCTGCTCTTCTGTGGCCCTTGTATACTGAACATCGGTGCAAGACAAAGACAGAGGCATTGCAATCTTGCTTTTTTATGATTGATGATGCCTTGGAAGTGTCTTTCCTTCTCCTCTTAGTCTCCTTGATCTCTAGTGGAGTGTCTGAATATGAAATCCTCTTTGATGGAATGATACCCCTCTTAGATATCATTTTCTTTACAAATACAGTTAGTGCATTAATAGCATTAATCACTCTATCGTGTTTCGCCTTGCAGTCTTAACATTTGCATGAAGAACATTCGCTAGATGCAGTAAAATCTACAGAAAAATCTGTACAACCATTATGATCATAATCATAATGGCTTGTTGTTTCAAAAACTGTAAGAGGAGCATCATTAGCCCCACCCTCCAAAATTATTTTTCTTGTGATGGTTGTTGCTTCAAACAATTCTATTTTTATTCCATCAACGACCTAAAGGTCCGATAAAGTTTGCACAGTCCGTAAAGTAAGGAAAAATGGCATCTTCAACTCTCGGTTGGTCGAAAAAAGCCACGGATGGACAATCTAAAATAAATTGGTACATATATTAAGAATGATGATGAAATCATTTAATCATTAATTAAAATAAAAACTTGATTAGAATTGGACTTACTGTTTCCTTGGGGGGATTGAAAAGATAAAAAAAATTGCATTTTTATCGGTTTTGGCCGACAAACATCTCAGAATTCTTAGACAGGAAACTTCTTCCTGGTAGTTCACTTGTTGTCTCAAATAAGGAATAGCTTCAATTGCCCAAGCCTATAACATAACGTCAATAAATCAAAAGCATTATTGAATAAAAAATGATGAATCATATCATGATAAAAGAATATTTACCATGAAGGCCTATGGAAAATCATATAAGTTGACTGTTTTTGGCATTAACGGAGTCAACATATATTCGACAATCATTTTGAATCTTTCACAACCCCAAGGATAGCTGTTAAATGTCTCAAGATCCTCGAAGAGATTTATTAAATCGAGGCTTATGTTTTTGTTAACGTCTCTTGCCCAAAGAACATTATGTACAAACCAAACCAAGCACAATGATTATTTATGCTTCTTTGAAAGTCCTTTACCTTTTAACGCTTCAATCAGATTTTTATTTTTGAAGCTTGGACCAACAATGGACACAAGGTCATCACGATCACTCGACTTTCCTTTTTCTTTTTTGGGTGTGCGGGATGTTTTTAGGGGTCAGAGTAGGTATAACATGAGAAGGAGAAGGAGGATAACATTTTAGTCCGGTAACTATGGCAAACTCCTCCCAACCAAAACAAATAGGCATGCCACAGTAATTTATCCACACCTCATCCATCTTATCTTTGTTTTCATACATAAACCTGCGCTTGAGAAGACCATATACCATTTTCATCCGGAAACGAGCATCGTTTTCCTCCGACAAATCAAGATATTGCCCAAAGCAGCTTTTCCTAAAATAAGAATCCAATTTTTGTTCTCGAAGTATTTTTTTGAAGGCGTCAAAAGATTTTTTCATGACTGACCTAACCATGAGATCATCCATTAAATCTGTGGCTGTCACGCCCCAAAATCCCATCCGGACGGACTGGCACCCAAACCCGAGAAGGCCCGGGAGAACCCATTCAAATACCTGTACTTTCACTTACATGTCACTAAAAATTTGGGCAGCACTTCGTTACATATAGAAGGGTCTAATTCCCTGTATCAGCACAACACGCACAAATATATATATAGAGAGAGAGAATACTTGGCCGCCGAGGCCACCACATATACAAATATAACATCACTATATAAACTCTCATGACTTTACCCTTCCTTATGTGTACAAAGCCTCTAGGATATACATGACATAACTAGGGTCGGGACAAACCCCCGCCCACACACGACTCATGTACAATGACAAAACATAAGGAACCGACTCGAAAAGCTCCGAAGCAAACTGGAGCTCACCAACAATAGCTGTACGACCTGGCTCCTATCTATGTTGTGAGTGAGCTGAAGCACCTATGCCTGCAGCATGAAATGCAGGTCCCCCATGAGGGACGTTAGTACGAAATATGTACTGAGTATGTAAAGTTGTAAATAATCATATGTGATATGGGGGATCAAGAAAATCAGACGCAAGTGAATAAATCATAATAGAAGTGAACCACACTTCATAAACACTTTTAGTATCATGTACATTATCATTAATCTGAATTGGGTTCTTGAATTCACACACATTTGTGGAACGGTATACATTCGTTCATTTCATTCTTTACAATTACCATTCGTCATTACCTCCTCCTCCCGAACCTCCAACCACCTAACAATAATCAATACTGTATCGTACTGTGACCATTAGGCTGCCCCCAGTACATATCAACTGGGATCGACCCATGCTAGGCTTATGCCCCTGGGATACCACCCATAAACACATAAATAGGAATCGACCCATGCTAGGCTTATGCCCCTGGGATACCACCCACACGTATATCAAGTAACACACATAAGAGATCTTTCCAATAACTTAGTTCAAAAGCTTTTGAGATTATTACATTAGTGTTCATGCCAATATAGTACCTTTGGAACAACCATACATCAATAGGAGTCAAGTAATAGATCTTCTATAAAATAACGATGTAATAAGGACTTATTGGTACATCAACAATGTGTTTCAGAATCATCAATATCACAACAATGAAATAGGAGCCTTTTGGTATATCAATGAAATATTTTGACACTTTATAGAATGGAAACAACTTCGTTGGTAATGTAGAACAATACATGTTTTTGGACAACCTCGGAATCTTACTTGATGGAACATTGGTGTTTTCATGCCAAAGAACATCATTAGAGTATGCTTTACATACCTCGTTGTAGATTCGGATACCAATTCAACACAACTTCTTGCCTTTACAAATCACTTATCTACAATGAAATGTTTGGCATCTAGGATTAGCAACCCAACACCACAATTCTCTTCCATAATTCCATACAACCAATATTTGCAAAACATTCCAAAAACCAACTTGAACAATAGGTTTATGTGTATATATATATATATATAATCATCATTTCAATACCACATCATCACACCAAATCCCTTCACAATTCAACACAATCCAACCATGCACAAGAATAATCCAACATCATTTCCAATCATCTTTCAACAACAATTAAATAACATACTTCTTATGCTCACATGCATATATATACATATCCATATAAATAACACCAACATAATTTACATCCTTACCATAAAATGGCCCTTTTGATTTCGAAGTCCTGTTGGCACAAATAAGGGGTGCTTCTTGAAGCCCTTGAGACGGTGAACACAACTACGGAATTAATTTGGACTTTCTACGATTGAATCACAAGATAATTGGAGTTGAAATTAGGCTAGGGTTTCTTATTTTCAATAATTGAATGATGAATGATGGATATGAGGCTAAGTTTATGTATATAATGATCAATTTTCGTCCATGAGGTGATGGAAAATGACCATATTGCCCTTAAAAATTTAAGTAAATCTGAATCTGTCCATGGTGGACTGTTTTGACAGGCTAAAGTAAATCGGCCATAACTCTTTCCTCTGATATCGGATTTGGGTGAAACTAGTATTGTTGGATAGATAATTCAAAGGGATTTCATTTAATATAAAGTAGGTCACCCAGTTCGTCCTGTACAAAGAGTTATGATCGTTTGAAGTTGACCCTAAAAATCTGTTTTGAGAGGCTGAAGTAAAACGGGTATAACTCCTAACTCAGATGTTGGATTTGGATGAAAACAATTGCATTGGAAAGAAGAATCAAAGATCTTTGTTTTGATAGGTTGCAGATCTCCCAGTTCATTATATTGAGGGAGTTATGATCGTTCAAATTTGACCCAAAAAACTGGCAGGCCTCAGTAGTTTGTGTGCAGGAAATTTTCCTGCACATTTACTGTTCACATATCCCGGCCACCGTTTTATAGTTTCGAACGTGCTCGATTATATCCGAAATTTATCCGTTTTTGGAAATCTTTATATCGTTGGAAAGCTTATTCAATAACCTTCGTATGGAACCATCTACGGGAAAATTCTGGTATAAATAAAGTCAATTCCTATACACATATAATCCAACTATACACTTGAAACCATCTCAAAACAATCAATACTCATACTTAAACTCATATATACCTAACTTATGATCAATACATATACTCCAATACATATAACCATGGCTAATGTACGTAATTAAGTACGGGGTGTTACAGTGGCACCATCGCATTGCATTCTTACAAAATAATAATCAATATTGCACCATCCGTTAATTGACTTAACCAAAGGTTTTGACCAACTCTTCGGCGGAAGGGCTATTATCATTTGGATCATATCTTTTGAAAGATTCCTCCTCCCTGTATTCATTATCTTCTACTCCTGATTGAGATAATGCGTGTAAAGCAAGCTCATAGAGTGGTGAATGTAGCTTAGTTGTTGCACTTGTTCCTTTACTTGGACTTGATTTGATTTCTTTTCTTTTGGGAGCCATGTTATCTTAAATTAACAGGAACATAACATAGATTATAATTGATTAATGCATAACAGTAATATAACAGTTTCAATAGATAACTAATTTGTTGCACCAGGTATGTAATCTATTGCAACAGGTAACCGACCTATTGCAACGGATGAGTAAACAATTGGAAAGAATAAAAATAGTCCTAATCTATTGCAAAATGAAGAGTAAACATTTGGAAAGAATAAAAACAGATCACTAATCAGTTATCTGTAGGATCAATATTGTTTAGATTTCTTCCAAACAGAAGAGTCGTCTGTCGCAACAGATGAATGATCTGTTAGATTGTTCACCTGTTGCATCAGATTTTTATAGTTGCATTAGATTTTTCATCTATTGCATCAGATTTTCATCTGTTGCATCATATGTTTCATCTATTACATCAGATGTTTCAATTGTTGCAATATCATTTCTACCAAGACAAATAACAAATCAACCCACCAACACCAACACATCACACACACACACACTAAGAACATCAACTGTGACAAAAAATCACCAACAAATTTGAATCAACAGTACAACAACAAGAAAAAAAATGCAGAAATGTTAGAAATTAGGGTTTTATTCAGTCTATATTTCAATACCAGAAGAGTAGTTGGCTCAAGTACCTCTGTTTCTTCATAATTTTTTACCTGTGAAAAAGGAAATGGGAGGATGAAAAACTTAAAGTTGTTGTCGCCGAAGAAGTATTCACGTCGATTGACGGTTGAAAGTCGAAAAGAAACTCGCTCAATTATTTATCGTCGGAGGTTGAAGGGAGAAATTTTGCAGAACTGTTGGTTGGGAGAGAGTTGAGAGAAGCTGGAGAGAGAGGAGAGAGTGGTTGATTTAGATTGAAAAAGGGTGTGGGTTGGGTTGATTTGTATTTTTGAAAATATTAAAAAGTTTTAAAAATATTAATCAAGTCCACAATTAACTTAATCAGGTATTCTAATGATGTTCGACCCTATTTGTTGGTCAATGTCACCAATCCTTCATTCAAGATTTAAAAGACACCTCTCCTTCAATTTTCTCATGTAATTTGCTTAATTAATGTGACCAAGATTAAATATAACTTGCTTAATTAATGTGTTGTCCGATGATATAGCCTCCAACTTTGACAAAAGCATACATGGTCACCAATTTTATTTAACTGCTTAGTAAAGGGTGATTAATAATTCTTTATAGTGTAAGTTTTTACTTTGTACAAAAAATTAATATATATTTTGTTTGGTGTATGCCATTTTATAATTTTCAAAGTAAGCAGACCAACTGTGAAGATATTTGTTTGATTGATTCTGGTACTACACATACGATATTCAAAGACGAGAAATATTCCTCTCATCTAAACATGGGCAAAATTAATCTTACTACAATTTTTGGTTGTGCTAATCTGATTGAAGGCTTTGAAAAAGCCATCATAATCTTGCCAAAGGGAACTAAACTCATCATAAATAATGCTATATTTTCTCCTAAGTCTCGGAGAAACTTGATGAGTTTTAAAGATATCCATGAAAATGGTTATCATATCAAGACAATTGATGAGATAAATCTTGAATATCTTGGTATCACCAAGAATGTCTCTGGGCAGACATGTGTTATTAAAAAGTTCTCTGCTTTAACTTTTGGCTTGTATTGGACAAAGATTTGTGCAATTGAGCACATTCTATAGTAAATTGAAAGTTTACTGATTTCAATACTTTCGTACTTTGGCATGATCGTCTGGGACATCCAGGATCAATAATGATGAGACAAATCATAGAAAATTCAAATGGGCATCCATTAAAGAACTTGAAGGTTATTTTGAATAGTGAATTTTCATGCAATGCTTGTTATCAAGGCAAGCTGATTGTAAGGCCATCGCCAACAAAAGTTGGAATTGAGCCCCCCGCGTTCTTGGAACGCATACATGGGAATATTTGTAGACCCATTCACCCACCTAGTGGGTCATTTAGATACTTTATGGTCCTAATAGATGCTTCATCTAGATGGTCTCATGTGTGCCTATTGTCATCTCGCAACTTGATATTTGCAAAATTGTTGACACAAATAATACGATTACGGATACAGTTTCTTGATAATCAAATTAAGTTTATTCGCCTTGATAATGCTGCAGAATTTTTATCCCAAGCATTTAATGACTATTGCTTATCGATTGGGATAAGAGTGGAACATCTTGTACCCCATGTTTACACTCAAAATAGCCTTGTTGAGTCATTAATTAAACGTCTGCAGTTGATAGCAAGACCATTACTTATGAAAACTAAGTTGCCCACTTCTTTTTGGGGTCATGCAATTTTATATTTTACAACACTTGTTCGTCTTAGATCGATAAATTATCATAAATTTTCTCCATTGCAATTGATTTTGGGTTAAGAGCCTAATATATCTCATTTGAAAATTTTTGGGTGCAGTGTTTATGTGCCTATAGCACCACCAAACTGCACCAGGATGGGCTCCCAAAGAAGGTTAGAAATTTATGTTAGGTTTGAATCACCCTCCATTATTCGCTATCTTGAACCATTAACGAGAGATATGTTCACTGCTCGATTTGCAGATTGTTGGTTTGATGAGATAGTTTTTCCAAAATTAGGGAGAGAAGATAGTGACATCAAAAAAGAAATTTTGTGGAAAAATCCATCATTATGTCTTCTTGATCCGCGTGCTTCTATTTGTGAGCAAGAAGTACAAAAGATTATTCATCTGCAGAGAATTATAAATCAAATGTCGGACACATTTATAGATTTGAAAAGGATCACACAATCATATATTACTGCAAAGAATGTTCCAATTCGAATTGATGTTCCTAAAGGACCATCCACTAGTGTCATAGCTAATGAATCTAAAGCACGCTTGAAGCGTGGCAGACCATTAGGTTCTAAGGATCGAAATCCTAGAAAAAGAAAAAAAATGGTCAAGATGACAATACGAAAGATCCTCATATGGAAGTTCAAGATTTGAGCAATGTTAATATTCCTGAAGGAATTAATGAGCCTGAGACTCAAGAAAATAAGGAACTATTCATAAATTCAAGTGATGTTGAAACTGATTTGAATTGATCTGAAATAGTAGTGGATTATGTCTTTGTATATAATGTTGCAACGAAAATCATGCAAGATAGCGAGGTTCTTGAACCTCGGTTTGTCACAGAATGTCGACAAAGAAATGACTGGCCAAAATGGCAAGAAGCAATTCAATCTGAATTGAATTCACTTGCCAAACGTGAAGTTTTGGGACCTATAACTCAAACACCTAAATACAAAGGTATTTAGGTATAAAATACAAAGGTATAAATCACGCCTTGTTGCACAAGGATTTTCACAATGGCCTGGTATCGATTATGATAAGACATATTCACTAGTTATAGATGCAATAACATTGCGTTATCTTATTAGTTTCACTGTCCATGAGAGACTTGAAATGCATTTGATGGATGTGGTAACAGTCTATCTATATGGATCACTTGATAATGAGATATACATGAAAATTCTCAAAGGATTTAAAATGCCAAAAGCATATAGTTCAAAGCCTAAGGAAATGTATTCCATTAGATTGCAAAGATCATTGTATGGTTTAAAAGAAATTTGGACGCATGTGGTATAACCGTCTTAGTGGATATTTATCTAAAGAAGGTTACACGAATGATAAAATTTGCCCATGTATTTTCATAAAGAAAACAACGTCGGAGTTTGTTATACTTATTGTCTATGTCGATGAAATAAATCTTATTGAAACGCCAATAGAGCTTCAAAAGTCAATTGATTACCTAAAAAAGAATTTAAGATGAAAGATCTTGAAAAGACAAAATTATGCCTTGGTTTGCAAATTGAGCATTTGACAAACGGTATCTTTGTTCATCAATATGCCTACACAGAAAAGGTGTTGAAACGATTCTATATGGATGGAGCATATCCATTAAGTACTCCGATGGTTGTTCGATCACTTGATGTGAATAAGGATTCATTCCGACCTCAAGAAAAGATTGAGGAACTCCTTGGTCCTGAAATACCATATCTTAGTGCAATTGGTGCACTAATGTATCTTGCAAATACTACAAGGCCTAATATAGCCTTTTCAGTTAATTTTTTAACAAGATATAGTTCTGCTTCTATTAGGAGACATTGGAATGGGATCAAACACATATTACGGTATCTAAAAGGGACTACCGATATGGGCTTATTTTATTCTTAAGATTGTAGTTCGATCTTATTGGTTATGCTGATGTTGGGTACTTATCTGACCCGTATAAAGATCGGTCTCAAACAGGCTATGTATTCATATGTAGGGGTACTGCCATATCTTGGAGATCAACAAAGCAGTCTACTATAGCCACTTCATCGAATCACGCTGAGATTATAGCTATTCATGAAACAAACCGAGAGTGTGTGTGGTTGGTGTCCATAATACATCTTATTCGAGAAAAATGTGGCTTGAAATGTGACAAAGTACCCACGATTTTATATGAAGATAATGCAGCATGCATAGGACAACTTAAAGAAGGATTCATAGAATGAGATAGAACGAAGCACATTTCGCCAAAGCTCTTCTATACACATGAGCTCCAAAAAATAGTGATATTGACGTACAACAAATTCGTTCAAGTGACAATGTGACTGACTTATTCATCAAGTCTCTTCCAACTGCAACTTTCAAGAAGATGGTGCACAAGATCGGAATGCAAAGGTTCAAGGAAGTTCTTATTAGGGGGAGCTAATACGCACTGTACTTCTTTTTCCTTACGAGGTTTTGGCCCACTGGGTTTTTCTTGTAAGGTTTTTAATGAGGCAGTCTATATGTGTATTGTTTGACATTCGGGGGGGGGGGGGGGGGTTATGATATATATCAATTATAGTGAATGTCTATCAAGATCTATTTGATGTCTATCAGGATTTGATGTATTTGTCTTTTAGTGTGAAACTAGGGGCAAATTCTCCCTATAAATAGAAGGGTTTCCTTCATTGTAAATCTTCCCTCAAGAGAAGAAATAAGAATCACTCTCTTTATTCTCTCTACTCTTCTTTTTGTTTTTTATTGTTTTATAATAATATGCATGCATAGATATCACTTGTGAAATTTATTTTTTCTACTTTCACTAATGAAATCATTTTCCTCATTTTTAAACAACATAATTTTTTAGAGAAAATATTTTTTGAAAAAATTGACCAACTATAAGAAAATTGGAGCAAACATACCCAAATTTATGACTTATTTTTCTAAAAAATCTAAACCAAAATACATAATCTAGTATCTACGTTGAGCTCAAATCAATTTGTGAATTGTTTTTACCTCACCCTTTCTTCTCATTATATATTACATACTATATATGTGTTTCTTCTTAAAATGCGTGGAAATGTAGTTTACGTATGGACAGATCACTTTAGTAAAATGGATAAAATATGAGTGTAATATTTTCCATGAAAAATATTTTCCATGGAAAATATTTTCCTAGAAATGTTTTCTTGGAAAATAAGTTGGTTTCATACTTGTTTTCTTATGTTTGATTGGTGGATGGAAAATATTTTCTGGAAAATGTTTTCTAGTGTTTGGTTGGTGAATGAAAAAATATTTTTCAGAAAATACATTTTAATGTTTAGTTAAATCGTAAAAATGCGTTTTAGAAAATTATTTTTGACCCTGAAAAATACTTTTTTAGGGTGTGTTCGATATGAAGAAGAGAAAACGTTTTCTAGAAAAATAAGTTGTTTATTACGCATAGTCTTGTGTTTGTTATGCAAATTGGGTAAGTATGTATATTTTCTAAAAGTATTTGTATATGTTTAAAAAAATAATGAGAACGAATAGGATAAGAAGGGTGGGATAAAAAAATGTGAATTTAAAAAAATAAAAAAATAATAATTTTTTTGGGGAGGGGGTTGGTAGGTGGGGGCTGAGGTTGTCAAAATAGATAGTAAAGGCGGGGGTAAGGAAAAAAATTAATTTTTTTTTAAAAATAAATTATTATTTTTTGGAAGGCCGTAAGAAAAAACTAATTTTTTAAATGGGGGAGGGGGGTGGAGGTTGGTGGGGGGTCGGATAACGGAGGAAAAGAAAAAAGTTTGAATTTAAAAAAAAAAAATATTTGAAGGGAGTAGGGGTTTGAGTTTCGGGTTAGGGGATGAGGTAAGAAAAAATTTGAAATAGTAATTTTTTTGAATGGGGGGAGGGTAGGAGGTGGGGGTCGAGGTAGGGGAGAAAGGGTGGGGTTAGAAAAAATTTAAAAATTTTCAAAAAATAAATTTTAAAAATTTAATTTTTTTTTTTAGGGGAGGGGGTTGGTAGGGTGGGGGGTCGGGTAGGGGGTAAGAAAAAGTTTAATTTTTTTAAAAAAATATTAAATATTTTTTTTGAAGGGGTGGGGGAGAGGGGGAGTAGGGTTTTGGGTTCTAGGTAGGGGAATGAGGTAAGAAAAAAATTTAAAATATTTTTTTTTGATAGGGTGGTTGAGGGGTGGGGTGGCGTAGGGAATTAGGGTTCGGAGCAGGAATGGGTGATTTTGAGAGTTGTATGAATATTTCATCTTAAGATGAGGTTGAAAGAGAGTTTTGAAAAATGTTTTCCTTACTTCTTGAAGGGAAGTCATTTTCCTTAGATTTGAGGAAAATATGTTGATTTGAAAAACATTTTCCAAAACCTTTAAACCAACCAAACATAAGAAAATTGGAAAACATTTTCCAGAAAATATTTTCCTTCATACCAAACACACCCTAAAAGTATGACAGATTACTTTGGTAATTAGCTCAGAAAGAGAATTTTGGCTCCTTAATTGTTCAAGCCTTTCAATATTTAATATCGTGAATACTACAAGCTTCTTTTTTTATGATAATATAATTCAAACTTTTTTTAATCTCTGGACCTTTTTCTTTCTTTAGATCATTAACAAGCTCTATCGGTTCCTACAATTTTAGAGAAGGAATCATAGTAGTTAAGAAGCCCATGTGAAAATATGTACTATTATGGGTCCATTATTACTGAAGCCCATATGAAGCCCAATCTTATTCAAAATGTAGCACTAATTACTAAAAATTACATAAAGCCACAACTTAAGAATCACTTATTACACAAAATTTCAACTCTCAAAATATATTATAAAAATCTCACTTTTTCAATTTCTCTCTCTAAAAGTACATATACATTGTTTTATTATTATCTATTTACAGATTTCACTCCTTGAAAGATGCCTACAATCAAGGAGCAACTTTCTATGAGAGATCAATTTTGAATTCTCAATCATATTTGATTCAATCACTTCTTCAATGATAATTTTTTTTCCAGAAACTCCATTAATAACATTCTTAAATTTAAGATTGAAAGTTAGTAAGATTTTTTTTATACTTTATCAAATCAAGATTTTGATTGAATAAGTGTGTGTGTATATATATATATATATAATATTAAAAGTGTGAATGCCTTTAGAAAAAGTGATTTGAACTTTTTGTCCTTCATTAAAAAACTCTCCTTTAGACAAAACTGTCTTTTCACTATTTTCTTCAATTTATTATTTAATTATTTTTATTATATTAACTAGATTCCTAAAATATATGAAACTCCTAAAAAAGGTCATAAATGCTCCTATAAACGTATGAAAAGAAAAAAAAAAGAATCTATATAAAACTCTAATTCTTATGGTTTTAGTTTGTATAATTTTGATAAATAATTTGTGAATCAATTAATATTTTACTTTGTACTGATCAATTAGAAAAATATTTCTAAAATAGGATAGAAAAATACTTCTAAAATAGAACTCTATTAAGAAAATACTTATATAAATATTGAGATGCACGTTAAACTACCGAAGAAATCGATTTACTTATGGGGCAGAAACACTTAATTTTCTAACCCCCAACTTCATATCTTCTTTGTTTTCATTCAAGTCATTTTTTAGGGTCAAAATTTTCGCCCAGACAAGAATTATTTTCATCAAAACTAAAACTTTGTGATCACTATTATATTATTTTGTTGTAATTTACAGATCGTACATAGATGAATTTACAGGTGGTAGATGAATGTCGGTCGACTTTGAAGAATTTTTTTAGGTAAAAGTTAGGTTTAATTGTATTATTTTTTTAACTCTGTTTTGAGAATTTTTTTTGTGTAAAGGTAAAGTTTAGTTGTATTATTTTGATATCTCTATTATCGTATTATTTTGTTATAGTTTATAGGTGGTAGATGAGTGTCCGACGACTTTGAGAAAATTTTCGTGTAAAGGTTAGATTTAATTATATTGGTTTGATATCTCTATCATCGTATTGTTTTAATTTGTTGCAATTTACAAATGGTTGATGAATGTCGATCGACTTTGAAAATTTTTTTTGGTAAAAGTTAGGTTTAATTAAATGTTGAATTTAATTATTGCATTCATCTTTATTATTTAAACAAATATCTTATTTAGTGTAGCGTTTGAACTCAATAAATTGAGGTATACGCGCGAGGCGCGTACACCTAAATTAGTATATATACACACACATATACATTTTTAAAAGATATGTATGAAAAAAAATTCACAAAGAAGGTATATATATATATATATATATATATATATATATATATATATATATATATATATATATATATATATATATATATATATATATATATATATATATATATATGAATTGTTGTGTGCATAAACTAAATCATTGAAATATAGAAATTGTTGTGTATATGTACTGAATTGTTGGGATAAAGAAATTGTTGTGTATATGAACTGAAACTTTCAGGGTAAATATTATACAAAGTACTTTGTCGTGTATAAATTTACATATACATAGAAAATACTTTCATCGCTAATTAGCAACAATACAAACTGAACGTATGTATATGTCTACATATACATAGAATTTATGAATAAATATACGTATATATTATAAGGAAGGTTAACTACTAATTTTTCGTCGGAATTAACGTATGCTAATGAACACATGATAACATACGTGAATGAGTGACAAATTCATGTAGAATACACATTAGCAACCACAAATCATATATACATAACTAAATATTATAATATACATAAGTTTTATGGGCAATTGTTTTGTGAGCTCAATTGTATGTTAACTTTTGATAATGAACATGTATTTTCATAACAATATTTTGTAGTTGGACAAATGCATAACAGATATGTATATAAATACATATTAATACCAGTTTCAATAGTAAATTATATAGACGGTACTATACTTTGGTTATACATTGAATACACTTATTAACGCAACAGTATGACCTAAATCCTTTCAAATTTTTTTTACTTAAAGACGACAATAGCGTGAGGACAAGAAATCTCGTCTTTTTAAAACTTTTCACGGATGCATGATCTACTTTCGAGGTCGACGATGTATCTTCTTTTAGAATCATAAATTGAGTAGATATAGGTTGAAGAAGCCTTGACCTGAATAAAAAAATATTTAGTTGTTTTTGTAACTAGATGCTTCCGACATTCATTTACAATCCTCATTATAACATTGGAGGACATAGTGAAACAGATAATCATAATATGATTACTAATAATAACAATTTATAATTTTTTTCATTTTGGGTGTTACAAATCAATTATATAGAGAAAAAAAATTCATATACAACATAAGATATAAAATATATATTACAACACAATAAAATATATATGTTTCAGTCTGTTGATCAATTTGTGAATGCAAACAACACAATACCAGAATGTTATTCTATGCATATACAAAACACAGTGAATGTATATGTGAATAATAGACGGCATTGCTACGTATATAACATAAACTTGTTTCCCTGCAATTTACAAATTTAGGACATCAATTAATCCAATCCAAAAAAAACAGACAATTTCATGTGCTCAACATGAAAACAATCTCCGCCAAACGAAATTAATGTCATTCTAATATTCACGCAAATTTAAGTAAACTAATTTCGTAACAAAACTAAAAATAATACCTCTCTTTGCCTGAAAAAATATTTTCGTTAAAAATAATACCTTTTTTTTGTCTTAAAAAATTGACGAAATCAGCCTAAAAAAAGTCATTGATCCAGCGGCAACAATACCTAAAAGAATAGCAAAAAGACAATACCTCTTTCTATTTCGATTCTCCATTGACTAGAGTACCTCAAAAGAATAGCAATATTCATCATCTTGAATTTCAATTAATTTTTTTCTTCAAAACGATCGACAAATAGGTGCTTGATTTGTTTTTGTTTTGTGTTTTTTCGTCTGATTTGTTTTTAACGTATTTGTATAATTCAAAATTTAAATTTCAATAGTTGTTACATAATTTAAGGGATGCAGTAATCCACTTAATTAATTGGCTGCAAAAATTACGTCCGACAGTAACAAATTCACATATACACAGGCTGCTATGTATATGTCCGTTATCTTATGTATATTAATCGGAAGAGAGAGTAAAGTAATTAAAAAAACAAGAGAGAGTGTAATTACTTCTAAAATGATTGATATTTATGTTATTTATACCAATAATTATTTAGTGCCCGAGGCTTAACACACTAATTTGAAGTAGTGCTTTTATTTTATGATACTTGTCCTTAAGAAAGACCACACCAAAGCTGAGCCTTCGTGAAGGTTAATTCACTCTCCCAGACGTTAAAGACACGCCAATTATTCTGTTATAATTAGGACCATATTAATGAAGGGGGCTTACTGTAACTGATAAAGTTGTTGTCATGTAACTAGAAGATTACGAGTTCAAGACTTGAAAACAGCCTCTGATAGAAATGCAAGATAAGGTTGCGTACACTACACTTTTGTGGTGGGGCCCTTCTCCGGATCCTGCGCGTAGCAGGAGCTTTAATGCACTGTGCACCATACTATCTTTTTTTAATTAGGACCATATTATTCCACTATGATTTTTACTAGAAAATGTCCCAATACATCCAAAGTCGATATCGCCTAGCTCCATGATAACCAACCCGACCTATCTATATATGTTTTTGATTGTGGCCATTGCCCATGGAATCCCAATAGGGACGGAGCTAGTGTACAATTTATTGATTTGGTTTGAATGATCAGTAACTTTAAATTCAAATGATTTATTTGTTTTAAGAAATTCATCAAATATATATACAAATTATTTATTTAGAATCCACATACTTAAAAAAATATTTAGAATTTCGAATACGTAACCTTCAAATCCTAATTCCCATTCTAAGCTTAGGAGAAACTCAATTAGACTTTTGTTTCCTCCATGCATGCATCTTTTTCTATCTTATTTTCTACTCAAAGACCTTATGCTGACTCAATTTTATTTAAGTTTTTTCCATAGAGAGAAGAAGGAAAAATGGTTCGAGTCCCAACTTTTACACATATTAATTATTATGTTACAGACTTCAGCCGATGATCATTATAAACTCATGATACTTTAATGTTGTAAAAGTTGGTTTATATGTCATTATTTTTCTTTGCTTTATACCTAAGGGCTAAGGCTCGTGGTAATTACTTGTTACATCAATCATTAGTACATTTAAATGTTGGTCCCTTCTCCCTCATGATACTTTTATGACCTGTATGATTATTTTAATATACTGTAAATACAATGGCAATTATATTATGTCCAAATCTTCCAATATGGGTGATTACTGTTTTTTCGAGGTAATTGGAATAAGTACTCACCTAAGAAACTGCCTCTCCAGGCATTTTGCACTATATTATTAATAATATTACAATCACAATTGGTATAACTATAAGTCTACAATTTGTACTCTTGATAAAATAGATTTCCATATGATTTAGTAAAATGCATATATTTAATATCATCAGGGCGGCTCAAGCTCATTATGGCCTAAAGTTAAAAATGAATTGGAGACATTAATTTTTTTTAAGAAAATAAATATTTTTTTAATTTAAAGTCTATTTTTTTAACTTTTTTTTTTAACTTTTTAAAATGCAAAGTTGCTAATGTATCTCTTACAAAATATTTTGAGATGCAAAATTATTTCTTTTTTTGATATATAAAATACATCAAAAATGATCTTTAATTTTATAAGCTTAAACATGTTTAAAAAAATAAACAAACAAATTGAAACTAATAGTATAAAATATTTTCTTAAATAAACCCGATAATAATTCTATTATTGCTAAGAAAATGAGGCCCTCAAATTTGGGGTCTAAGGCGGGTGCCTAATTTATCAAAGCATGGAGCCGCCCCTGAATATCATCGATCATATAATAACATACTTTCTTCGTTCACTTTTTGTCAATATTTCATTTTTTGAGATCAAACTCCATGAGTTTTGTTATATATTTTAATATGTATAATTTAATATTTAAAATTTAAATTATCGAAAAATATATAAAAAATGCTATAAGTTGCACTTTTTTTCATATGAATTTGATTAAAAAATATATCTTAAAATATTGATCAAAATTCATATATTTTTAAATAATAACAAGTAAAAATAAACATAAATAATATAAAAATATTTTTATTATACGGCCAAACAAATATCCGCATGAATTATGAGGAATTGCTTTTTTTTTAATCTCCTTTAGTCAAACTTCCGTAATAATTTATTAAAACAAAATTTTATTTTAAGATTAATTTTAGAAACCTTCTAAACCGAACGAACGTCTTAGGATTCTGAGGATAACAGGATGTCACGTATTATGTGTGGGACCCAGTCAACGGCCGCAAGTGTACGTAATTCTTCGGATGTAGGGGCCCACCCCGCCTGCAGTTTACAGTTAAACTCATCTCATTATGGGCCCCGTCTCATCATTATGTTATAAGCACATAAGTACTTCCTTGGTATTTTTTTCCGAAAAAATATAAATATATTTTCGAACTTTGATAAATAATAGGTATATATTTTTCGTTATACGTTGAGTACAAATATACCCATAGCGTTAATGATTCTGCCATTAATGATTTGGGGTATGTATACTCTTCTCATTAACAGAGTACCACGAATCGCGATCCTAATTATTTACCTATTTTTATTTATTTTATTCCTAAATAAATAATCCATCATAATTTAAAATTCACTACCGATCCATTACTCCAACCCGACCCAATCTGAATTGGACACCCAATAGCATCTCCCTCTTTCACTCTCACTCACCCTTCGCCCCCTCCCTCAAACCCCACCCCACCCCGTACTCGCCTAAATTCGTCTCTTTTACAACAACACCATGTAATTTTCTTCATCGGCCATCGTGACCATCACCGTATTCTCATTACGCTTTTCTAAATATCATAGATAAGATATTATTCGAATGAGCATTATAGGTTCTTACATGATAACGATATCGATTTTTTTTTCACTTGTAATAATATGTACAGTAGACATAATCTAACAAGTATGCCCAAGTTCCTTTCTGAAAAGAAACAGTTAGTTATACGAATTTCATATATACGTACTCAGTATAAGTAAGATAAAGAAAAAAATTCTATAGTAGAAAAGAAAGAGAAGCGGAAAAATGGAATGAAGAGAAAAAAGTGAAGTAAGTAGAGAGTGACTAGAAATGATCAGAAAAAAGTCAATTTAGGGGAAAGAAATATAGATCTGCACAAAAGGCGGTGACGTATCCGTTGGGGTGGGGGTGGCATGGCATGGGGTGAGTGAGAGTGAAAGAGGGAGATACGAGTGTTCAATTCGGATCGGGTCGGGTTGAGATTAATGGGTCGGGTAGTGGATTTTAAATTAGGATAGATTAATTATTTAGGAGTAAAATAAATAAAAATGGATAAATGGCTAGGATCGCAACACGTGGCACTCCGTTAATGAAAAGGGTATATATGTATCAAATTATTAACGATACGGATATATTTATACCCAAAATATAATGAAGGGTATACATGTATAATTTATCAAAATTCAGGAATATATTTGTACCTTTTTCATTCTTTTTTTATAATAACTAAAATGAAAAACGAATCATATAAATTAAGAAGAGGATGTATTTTAGTTCCTCTTTTCTAAATATTTTTTTAATTCTTATATAAATAATAGTTTAGATAATTAAGAAGAAATTAATAATATTTTTCTAACTTTACTCTATTACGGATAATTCATTAAATTTCTATTTATTTCTTAGAAATAAGAAAACACCAATTATTTATGGGCAATAATATGTTGAAAAGAAAAAAATTAAAAAAAAAAAAATAAGGAAGAGAAGAAGAGAGAGTTTGGTGGCCGGATAGTTAACTTTGTGTCAGGGGAAGACAAAAGCAAAAAAAGGAAGAAAAAAAAAGAGAAAAAATATTTTAGAGAGAGAAACAAGAGAGAGGAAATTTGTTTTCCCACCATTTTCCATATTTTCCCTCTTGTTCCTTCTCAACAATCTTTCACACAAATGGTCACAAACACGTTTCTATTTTGAAATCATCCTGCAACATTGCAGTCAAGAAAAAAAAAATTCATTATTATTAATTAACAAAACATTTTTTTTTTCTTGTGTGATTTCAAATTTCTTCTTCAATCTCTGTTATACCTACATTTTTTTTTTCCAATAAACAACAACAACAATAATTATATTCTGTTTTACTTTTGTAACCTTTTGGAGTTTATAATCAATTTTGCACATTTTGGCTATTATCATTATTCATCATTCCACCACCTGCATTTCCTATTGCAATTGTTTCAAAAATATTCATTGTGTTTATTTGAAAGAGATGTGACAAATTGGTGTTTCTACTTCTGCAATAAAAAAGCAGAAAAAGATTTCATTGCTCTGGATGCGCTTTTTGTCCCCTACTTTCTGGTAAGTTTTGCTCTTTACATTTTCCCATCTTTTGGATTTTAATTTTCGTATCATGGAAGGGGAGTATTGGAGTGATCGGTGAAATTATTTTCATGTGATAAAAAGGTCAGGTATTTAATCCATGGAAACAACTCCTTTCAGAAGTATAAAAAATGCAAGGTGGGGCAGCCTGCAATAGAACCTTCTGATACGCGCTTATCTGAACCCAAACTTTAATGTATTGCACCTGCTTTTAACGAAAAAAAAAAACTCTTGTTGATTGCTTGCGAATTCAGTTATTCTCTGATCATCTTTTTTTCCTTCTCTCTCTGTCTTTTATGGTTGTGCATGCTAGATATTTTTTACTATTTCTTTTTTAATTTTTCTCTTATTCATTTTTCAGATAAAAATTGAATCTTGGAGATTAATCAACCGAGTTTGTGCAAGTGTATGTTGAGGGAGGTGTTGTTGTTGAGGGAGGTGTTGTTATAGCCTAAATTTTATAAATATAGAAAAATGAGAGACCCCAATTTTGTCAATTGTATCAATAGGGTTAATGTTTTTTTTTTTTTTCTTATAATATAGTTTATGTACATTATAAAAATTGAATGATACTCAAGGGGACAGTGGTGTATTTGCTTTCCTTTTTGTACAACTAGTTTATGTTTCCAAGTGATTTCAATTGCTTGGAGAGTGAATTTGTGCAAGAAAGCTGGCGATTTTGTGTGGCATTTTGTATAGGGTCCTCGCTGTTGACAGATATTGTTTTTGCCTCAATAACGGATTCATATGGTTCTGCAAGCTATGGGGGGTAGATGGAACACTTATGGAATCAAGTTATCGTATCTCGCTCTTTTGATTATCGTTTTGGATATTCGTGGTTGTTGTGCTCTTAATTCAGAAGGTAATTCTTGTTCTGTCTTGGCTAGTTTTAAGTGGCAACAGCCTCTCTACCTCCACGTGGTAGGGGTAAGGTTTGCGTACACTCTACCTTCCCCGACCCCACTTGTGGGGTTTCATTGGGTATGTTGTTGTTGACTATTGTTGGTGGGAGAAACAGGATTGGCATTATTGAGATTCCGTGTGAAAGTGGTTTCTGATCCGTATGGCATTCTCGAAAACTGGAATTCAGATCATTGTGACCCGTGCTTGTGGTTCGGTGTGCAGTGTATGGATGGGAAAGTGCAAATTCTGTAAGTCCCTTGTTAAATATGCCCAAATTCTCTGATGTGATTCCTTCTCTTATAAATTTACGGTTTATCTATTAGTTGGTATGTCCAAACTCCACTTGTGGGATTACATTGAATATGTTGTTGTTGTATTCATTAGTATGTGTTGCTTTACTGAATATGTTGTTGTTGTATTCATTAGTATGTGTTGCTTTGCTTTCTACAAGTCTGTTGAAATGATAATGACGAACTAAGTGCAAACATTGAGTTGTGGGGTTTATCATTTGTGGTTCTTCGGATATTGTTAAACTATTTCTCTGTTCTCTATTCAGGGACCTTCATGGATATTCGTTGAAAGGAACACTCGCACCAGAACTTGGAAATCTCACTCATTTAAAATCACTGTAAGCTTCAGCTATTCGTTTTTTCTTTTTTTTTTTGGCTCATATTCTTGACCTGACCATCTGAAAAGAGTTCAGTCTTTGATGGAATTTTTTCTATTTACGAAATGCTTTCATGATTCTGGTTTTCGTCTAAAAACAATATTTAATGTGCATGTCATGGAACTAATACTTCCCTATCGTGGTAGACACTATCTTATCCCTATACAATTTGAAATTGCACAAAATTTACATGTCTGGTTTGCATAGTTTGTCATTTGTTGTTTCCATTCGTTACCTAGGAGATGTCTCGAAATATAAAGAGCGCCATCTACTTTGGGACGGAGAGCATATTTGGTCCAGAAAATTATGCCAAAAAAAAACTCAACCTCTTTTTTCCTTAAGAAAATTTGCATAAAGAGAATTGCGTATATTTCTGGTAATCATAGTTTCACCTTCTGTTCTGCATCTATGTACTATGTATTACATAATAAATTTCCTTCCTCTCTAAATGCTTTTCTTCCACAGTGTGCTTTCTGAAAACCGTCTCTTTGGTGCTATTCCTAAAGAATTTGGACAACTCAGAATGCTGGAAATGCTTGACATGAGGGATAACTATTTGAGTGGAAGAGTTCCAGCAGTAATAGGAGATTTGCAATCACTTAGAAGCTTGTATGTTGATAATTTGTTGTCTCCCTGCTGCAATATGTTTGTATATGTTTATGCTACAACATTGCTAACAGAATGCTCTTGATTTGTGCTTGATTTTCCCAGATTGATTTGTGGCAATAACTTCGAAGGGAAGATTCCTTTGGAGATCAGGAAGCTTCATCTGCTCTCAGAATTGCAATTTGATGATTACCTCACTTCTGCTACTGCTGCTGGAACTGGTTGCATAAATAGAAAATTTGGGCATTGGTAGGACTCCTTTAGTTGTTCGGTCCTTTTATCTTCATGTTACAGATGTGCTACATTTTTAAGGCGCCTGCTTCTTTCTATGTTCAATGATAGTGAAAATGCATAAAATCCATACTCAAGCCATTTGAGGAACATATAGTAATAGTTATCTTTCACCATTCCGTGGCTAGGGGGTGCGAGGATGATGATGACTGTAGTTGCATTCTTTCTCTCATTTCTTGGATGCCGGTTTCTTCACTTCCCTCCTCTGGCCCTTTCTCCAGTGCCCCCTACAATATTCAGAGGGGATTAGTGTTTCTAAAGTTGTGATTCATGTACTCTCTCAAAAAAAGAAAAGTTGTGATTCATGTTTTCCCGACATCATTTTGTTCATCGAGATCTATTTATGGGGAAATCTGACTGATCTATTGCATAGTATTTGTTTGTTCTGTCGACTATTCTGTATGTTGACAACTAAAATTGCTGGAAGATGTGGTTACTCTTGCCCATGAGTAGAAGCACACTTGGATATTATTGTATCCCACTTGCGCAACATGAAAGCTTCAGCCAATTGTAAGCATGAATTATTCTGTTCGTCCTGTTGACCTCTGTTTGAATTCTGGATCTAGACACTCATCTTGGACAAGTAACTTCAGCTTTAGCTTTATAACATATAGCTGATGTCAGAGTACTGACTACCTCTCAATATGCTTATATTTTACTTATCAATCACATACTCAAGTTTCATTCTCCGCTCTGAAAATTTGGTTTTCTTTTCTTGCAGCATCTGCCATGGTAGTTCGAGGGCATTTAAGACCATAGCCTCCTTTGTCAGACCAATTAAAGAGATGCTAAATTGGTATTTTCGTTTCTTCACACTGTAAGTAACTAAGTAGGTTTTTTTCACCTTATGCTTTCTAAATAAGTTTAATGGTTCAGAATCAATTTTTTTTGTTTCCTAAAAGGTTCCCGCGTTTTTTGGATGCTCAGGCAAACTTCTGCTCTGACAATGTACCAAGTGAGTGAAAACACTTCACGTTAAATCATTTATTGGAGTTTCATCAAAGAATTGTTCACAAGAAAGTATTTTATTCTATTTTGTTTTGCAGTTTCAACTAGGCCACACATTATCCATGCTTTAGAGAACCAAGTAAAAATTGAACGCCGTAAGTTAGCTGAACTATCCAGTAACCTTGCTGCTGCTCCTGCTAATGGAGGACAACCATTGGGACATGTTGATCCTGTGCCAATCGGCAGAGGTAGTGGTTCATTCCCTGCTGTGCCAAATGCTGAAGGAAATCCTACTCCTCCTGTGATTATACCATCAGGGGACACACCTCAACATCATCAGCCTCAAAATCCTGGGGGACACTCAAATGGGGCTGTTAAACAGCCAACTGCTAGTCAAACCCCGCCTGGTAGAAAGTCTGGAAGTACATGGAAGTATATAGGAATTGGCATTGGGGCTTTTCTGGTTGTTATTTTTGTGTTTCTGATATTTATCTTCAAGAGCAAAGCTGCGCGGACAATAGGCCCTTGGAAAACTGGATTGAGTGGACAGCTGCAGAAAGCATTTATTACAGGTACTTTTGATTTAATTTTATGTCAAAACTGATGACGCTGCTAGTATCCTGTCCAGATCCATATGTTCTAGTTCAATTTTTGGGTTCATTTTTCTCTGGTGGATATAATCCCAATCTTTGACGCCTATGATAGTTCTTTTTTTTTTTTTTTAACTTTTGATCGGTAGTTTATCTAATACTCCAAGATGATGTTAAAAGCACGTATTATGTGGATTTTAGTCAAAACTCCTGCGCTCTATTCCTTTCGAACCATGTTATTCACTTCTCTCCTCTATGTTGCTCTAAATGTTTTCTAAAGAACACCTGAACTTCCTCTTGCTTCTAGCATTGGATGTCTCTTCTGTACCTTTATATTCTATGATGTTCCTTGATCCTTTTATCACTATCATTTGCAATGAAAATAAGGGAGACTTGGGAGTATATTACCTCTAATTTCTTTTATTGGAAGGATTGACAGAGAAGATTTTCTACAAATGAGTTACATTTTATACCCCCTTTTTGAGATAACAATTCTAGGTTAGAACTTCCACTTTTACTTCAAAAAATATGAATGGTCATTCTGCATCAATTTTACTTTGTTCAGTTTACTTCCCTACCTTAATGTTTACTGCAATGACAACCGTAAGATGGTGAATCCTGAATTTAATACTCATTTATTGTTTCTCATGCCTTATGTGTGAAATCAATTATAGGGGTCCCAAAACTAAACAGGCCTGAGCTTGAAACTGCATGTGAGGATTTTAGCAACATTGTTTGCAATCGAGATACATTTACCATCTATAAGGGAACTTTATCCAGTGGAGTAGAGATTGCTGTTGTGTCAACTGCTATAAATTCTCTGAAAGATTGGTCCAAGCGTTCTGAATTGGCCTTCAGGAAGAAGGTTAGTTGTCATCTCCTTCACAAATAAAATGCTGCTTCATAATCTAGTATAATCCTAGTTGTGGCTTCATTTTCTTTCAATTACATTTACTTATAAGATGTTTACTTATTGTGTTTCTGGGTAGATCGATTCACTCTCAAGGATAAACCACAAGAATTTTGTTAATCTAATTGGATACTGTGAAGAAGATGAACCTTTCACAAGGATGATGGTCTTTGAATATGCAACAAATGGAAGTCTTTTCGAGCATCTTCATGGTAAACTAGTTAGTAATTCAAGTTTCAATCTAATCATTTGTGCGGTAGTGTGGTTTAGTTTTGATTAATGCAATCTACATATTTTATTGTTTCAGCTAAAGGAGTTGAACCTCTTGATTGGTCTGTAAGGATGCGAGCTATAATGGGGACAGCATATTGTCTTGAGTACATGCACAATTTGAATCCTCCGCTGCCGCATTCTGATGTGAATTCACACTCCATCCTTTTTACGGACGATTATGCTGCTAAGGTGTGCTTCATTTCAAATACATGCCCTAATTTCCCTATTGGTTGCATATGTCACCAAGACACTTCGTATACCACATTGAATTTAGATACCTTTTATCTTGTGTAATGTCTTGAATTAAAAGAATACTTTCGTTTTCACAGATTACAGAGCTTGTTTTCTGGTCAGAAATAATGGTCAAGTCAAGGTCTGCCAGTGTTGATCTAGAAAACTCCGAGCTGCCACCACTTGCTGATCCCGAAATGAATGTATATAGTTTTGGGATTTTGTTGCTGGAAATAATTTCTGGAAAGTCACCTTACTCGGAACGAGAATCTCTTCTGAGCTGGGTAAATCTCAATCTAACTCTATTTTATACGATCTCCTTAATTTCTTCTTTCTTGATAGACTAGTGAAACCTTGTTCTCTGCTTTGTTTAGGCGGAGCAATGCCTTAATGATAGGCAGAATCTCAGCAGCATGGTTGATCCAAACTTGAAGTCCTTCAAGAATAATGAGCTTATGGTTATATGTGAGGTAATGAGAGAATGTCTCCGAGAAGATCCAAGGATGAGGCCAACAATAAAAGAAGTCACTAAAAAGCTAAGGGAAGTGATCGATATATCCCCTGATGCTGCAGTTCCAAGTTTATCTCCTCTTTGGTGGGCTGAACTCGAGATTCTATCCTCCGAGGCACCCTAATTAACCTGACTAGTGTTTCTACTTTTGTAAGTTGAGCGTTGCTTTGCTATGCATATATGACTTAAAATATACCTCATTATTGTCAACTGCAAGTCCTTTGTACCCATTTTTCTGTTCTAAATATATAATATCAGTTCATTCTTTAATAATTTTCTCTGCGCCTTCTTTGCCATGAGTTGCATTTTCTAAATTTCCTTGTGTGGATATGTATATGATCAATGCCCTTTTGTGATCAAAAAGTTGGTGTTACAATGTTGTCAAATGTCCCTACCTCTCGGCAATCCTTTAGTATAGGTTGGAAGTTGTGGTTTCTTTCCATTTTTTTTTCTTGATTTCCAGGTTTCCATTTGGTTTACTTGGATCATGATTGGAGTCTCTGTTAGCGTATTAGTACAACACGATTGCTTTACACGGGCATGATTTTCTGTTTTTGGCTTTTGCTTTATTTTGATAGATAATGTGAGGCCTGCATTTTAGAGTAGTGCTGCGTGCCATGATTTTTAAAATCTGCATGTTTCTGAGATTTAACTAGCAATATGTGTTCTATTTTCATTTGCAGTGTTGCTTATATGTCTTTCGTTTATTCGGGGATTGATTGGAATATTATGATCTGGTGTATGTTGTCGTTTTCTGTTTAAGCTATTGGGTTCGTAGAAGTTTACCCGCATTCAGTATTTATATCAAACCAATAAATGCAAAATATGTCTCGCATACACAAGAACTCAGTGTTTACATCGAATGAATGAATGCAAAATACGTCTTTCATATACATATTTATCAATTATATAAAAGGGCAGCCCGGTGCACTAAAGCTACCGCTATGCGCGGGGAAGAGCCCACCACAAATATTTATCACTTATCTGATTATGAATTTTCCCTGGAATACATATTTCGGTAAGTTTTGGTCTTTTTACACCGATAGTGAAAGAGAGCTGATTTTACAGGCATTATGTTATCTTAGTTAATAGCAGTATAGATATATGTTACTCCCTCCATCTCAAATTACTCGTCCAAAATTTTTTAATTTGATTTTTTATTTTACTTATTTTTTTTTTATTAATCAAGAAGAGATAATTTTTTTTTTTCATATTTACCCTTTATATTAATTATTTTTTCTTCAAATTAAAATATAAATATTATTTAATAGGAGCACTATGATAAACTAGCTATGTTATTAATTATTTTTTTTAATCAAGATGTAATCTTAATTTAGAATGGATAATTTAGAACGGAGGGTGTATATTTCAATAGGTTTTTATATATGTTGTATCATTCTCTGAGATCATTGCCGCCTGAAGAAGAAAATGAGTGGCATGTGTGAGAGAGACGAAACACTAGGAATGATGGGAAAGGAGAGAGGTGCAGCTGTATTTTGTACGTACGTTTTAAAATAATAAACAACTTCGTATCGATAAAAAGTACTATTCTCTCCATTTTAAAAAGAATGATCTACTTTAACTTGACATAAAATTTAAGAAAAATAAAGAAGATTTTTTAATCTTGTGATCTTAAATTAAAATTGCGTTAATGTATTAAAATATCCTTTAATATTGTGATCCAAAATATATTATGTGAAAAACTAAAATTAAATATTATAAAAGAAAAAAAATCATTCCTTTTTAAACGAATTAAAAAAAAATAGATCAATCTTTTTTAAACGGAGAAACTACTACATACTATAGACCAGCACACTATTTCATTTATGTCGGAGCAATTAAGGAACACCTCATCATCATGAGTATTCAAGGCATTTTGATCAATTTGAAATTGGGTTAAAATCATTTACGCTTTTGACTTTAATGTAAAAATCAAACACTTCCTTAATTTTGAAAATTAATTATTTTTTCTTCTTTTTCTTATTTGATTTTTTAAAATATCTATTTTATCTTTATATTTATATTAATATTTATATCTTTTTTTTAAAAAAATACTTTTTTATAATTTTTTTTATTATTTAATCTATATAACATATTTTCTATAAAAGTTAAAAATTATTTTTAAGATAAAAAAATAAAAATGAAAAATATTAATCGAGTATATAGTTTAATGACAAATTATAATGAAATAAATGAGCAAAAAAGTAAAAATTAATTTTATTAAAAATTAAAACTCTAATATATATTTATACGTGAAAATAATAGGTAATTATAATTTAATAAATATATTTTAATATAGATATACAAAATAATTAATAATAGAGGATCTTTCGGAAAGAATCTTTCTACCTCTCCGAGGTAGCGGTTAGGTTTGTGTACCCCTAACCTACTCAGACTTCACTTAAAAAATTTCACTAGATATGATTTTATTGTAGATGTATATTTGTTACAAATCAAATTATCGTTGTTGATGAATTTTAAACTATAATTTAGAAAATAATTCATATTAACAACCAAAACTCATTTATCGATCTATATAGACATTAAAGAATAACAGAAGATCAAAACTCTAATGTATATTTATACGTGAAAATAATAGATAATTATAATTTTATAAATATATTTCAATGTAGGTATACAAAATAATTAATAGTCGAGGGTCTTTGAGAAACAATCTATCTATCTCTCTGAGGTAGCGGTTAGGTTTGTGTACCTCTACCCTCCTCAGATCTCACTTAAAAAATTTCACTAGATATGATGTTGTTGTAGATGTATATTTGTTACAAATCAAATGATTGTTGTTGATGAATTTTAAATTATAATTTAAAAAATAATTCATATTAACAACTAAAACTCGTTTATCTATATAGACTTTAAAAATAAGATAAAATCAAAATATGCATCTATATACATAATTACATACTCACATTAGGGGTGGCAACGGAACCGGAACTTTCCGGTTCCGTTCCGGTAGTTCCGGTTCCGGTTGGGTTCCGGTTCCGGTAGTTCCGGTTCCGGTTGGTTCCGGTTTACCGGTACCAAATGTTCCGGATACCGTAACCGGACCGGACCTTCAAAAATTTCCGATACTTCCGGTTCCGGTTGACCGGATTCCGGTCCGGAATAACGGTCAGTTTTTTGGTTTTTTTTTTTTTTTTTTTTTTTTTTTTTTTTTTTTTTTTTAATAAAACAACTAGCCGTTTTATAGCTGTTGCTCCCCCCGCCCTTCTAATTACCCCCACCACCCTTTAAAATTTTTACTATAAATATACCTCATTTCAATTATTTTTTTACACAAATATTATCAATTTTCATACTCTCTCCCTCTTAATATTCTCTCAAATTCTCTCTAAATATTTCTAGTTTTATTATATAAGTTGAACACTTGAAGTTGAGGATTCATTTAATTCAGACATTTGTTATACGTCTGCTTTTACGCAGACGTTCGGTATATTCGTTCCAACTTTAATCTCTTTTTATTTACGTTAATTATCTATATTTTTTTTATTTACGAACATCAATTTGTATTTGTATTGCTTGTTTTAATATTTTATTTTGAAATATGGATTTTGAAAAAAATAGTAGTGGTAAAAAATCAAATTTTGGTAAGGTCTTTCGTAGAAATAAAAAAAGTAAGGCTAGTACTAGTTCATTACCGGGTAGATTTAATGAAACTTCATTATCACAACCTAATGGTTTTGATGTTGGTATTGGTATGGAATTAGATAATGAGACCCTGAATAGGCGTTATAATAATTTTGAGGAAGACTTACCAGAGGAAGATGACATAGAAGAACAAGAAATAGGTGATAGCCCTACCCCTACTAGTCCGGTTACGGAATTATCGGAACACGGTGAAGAACTGTCCCCTTTACCAAAATTTACTAGGGCCAAAGGTACCGAACGTACTAAAAGGTCTTTAGTTTGGAAATTTATGGAGCATGATAGGGTAAAAAATACTGCTACTTGCAATAAATGCAAGCATGTTTTTAAACATTTGACTGGGGGGAAAAATGGCGGGACAGGATTGCTAACTTCGCATTTGATGAGATGTAATAAAGAATTTATTCGTCTAAAAAATGAGGCTAAGGCCAAAAAAGATGGTACAACATTTGTACATGAATCTGTAGGAGGTAATATGGTTCAAACACGGTTAGACATGTTTAACCCGGCTGAAGCAAGTTCATCCTCGACATATAGTGAAGATGTAGATAGAGAAGAACTAGCAAAAATGGTTGCTGTTATGGGTTTGCCTTTTAGTTTTCCTTCGCATCCAGGTTTTATTCATTATATTCCTTTTAGTTTTCCTTCGCATCCAGGTTTTATTCATTATATTCAACGAGTATATAATCCCTCTTTTAAAGGTTTTTCTCGAAATACAATTAAAAATGATATTTTTAAATTTCAAGCTGAACATTGTCATTTTATTCGTTGCTTATTTGATAAATTTGATGGTAGAATATTTGTTACTTCTGATATGGGTACTAGTGTTGTCGGTAATGATTATTTTACTCTCACGGCTCATTGGATTGATCACGATTGGAACATGCAAAAAAGAATTATTGCTTATAAATATGTCGATGAGTCTAAAACCGGTATGTTTATAGCTAATACAATAACGACGAGCATGAAATATTTTAGATTTATTGGTAAACCTATGGCATGCACATTAGATAATGCTTCTAATAATTTGAAAGCTATTGACGAGTTAAAAAGTAGATTATGTTTAATGTATCAAGATCATTTTCATGTTAGATGTTCCGCACATATTTTAAATTTGATAGTACATGATGGTATTCATTTGTTTGGAAATGGTTGTGTTAAAGTGAGAATTGCTTGTAGTTCTATGTTTAAAAATAAAAAAAAGGCTGTAATGGATGATTTTAAACGTAAATGTGAACAATGTGGCCTTCCATATAGAAAAATTCCAAAAGAAATTCCTACTAGATGGAATTCTTTGTTTCAAATGTTTGAAGTTGCTCTTATATATCGTAAACCTATACAATTAGTTTATAATTCTTATAATGTGGATGTTAATTTAATGCTAGATGAAGAAGATTGGATTGAAGTAGAAGAACTTTGTAAATTTTTGAAAACTTTTTATCAAGCTACGAACACAGTATCTGCTCAATATACTCCAACTATTTCTTCTGTTTTAGTAACTATTACTGCTATTTCTAAAGTACTTGTTGAATATAAAAAAATATGTCCTAACAAAGAGGCAATTGAAGCTATGGTTGAAAAATTTAAAAAATATTATTTTCCAATTCCACAAATTATTTTAACAACTAATTTATTAAACCCATTTTATAAAGAACATGGTACAGTAATGTTGGTTAGAAAATTATACAACAATTTAGAAATTGGACTTCATGAAAAGCCATCAGTTGAAACTTGTTGTGCCAGCATAGTACCTACAGCTAGGAATTTATATAACTTGTATCAAGTTATGGAACAAAATATTGGCCCGATTGAACCTCCTAGTTCTAGACGTAGATATGATGATTTAGATGACGAGATGGGCGAAGAACTTGGTCTTCAATGTTGTAGGAGTAATGATTTTGATTCGTATCTTTCGCAGGACCGGGAAAATATTAGAGATGAAACTGGAAAACAACAACTTTTATCGTGGTGGAAGACCCGGATCAGACAATTTCCAAAACTTTCAAGGATGGTTCGAGATTTGTTATCAGCTCAAGCTTCTTCAGTTGCTTCGGAGCAAGCTTTCAGCGCCGGAAGATTTATAATAGGAGATCATCGGTATTCGTTAGCAAGGGATAGTTTGGAGATTTCGGTATTATTTAGAGATTGGATCAATGCCGAACGAAGAAATTTTGGGCTCCCCAAACTACCGCCCCATATTGAAGAAGAAATAGATGAAATTTTTGACGAAAATAGTGATGATGGAATGGAAGCAATGGAGCAACAAGGAAATAGACCAATTCCGGAGGATTTATCCGTCGAAGAATTAGAAAAATTACGCCAAAAAAATTATAGACAATTTAGATATTAATAAGATTGTACAATAGAAATCTAATTCACACAGAACCCTTCCTAGAAGGTGGCTGCGTAGATTAGATTTACATTTAATATCTTTGTAATAAATATTTGACTAATTTTGTTTTAAATTTTCTCATTTGTTTGTTGCAATTATGAAAAAAAATATATTATATTAAGTATTTCACTTTAACTTAACATATATTTACAATAATTACAACTTAAACTTATTAAAAAAAGTTAATAAATTATATAAACTATATAAGTTAAAAATATATATATTTAACTTATAAATTAATCTTAATTAAGTTACAATTTCAATTAAAAGTTAAAAAAAAAATAAAAAAAAAAATTGGTAGCCGACCAAAATTCCGGTAACGTTCCGGTATCGGACTGGTCCGTTCCGGTTCCACTCCGGTAGCTACCGGACCGGTCCGAACAGGGAATATATTCCGGTATTCCGGTTCCGGAGACAAAACCCGGTAACGAGGTTCCGGAAACGTTCCGGATCCGGTAATTCCGGTCCGGAGTTTCCGGTTCCGGTCCGTTGCCACCCTTAACTCACATACATACTTAATACATATAATTTAAAAATTTTGAATATAAAAAATACCTTTAAATTTTGTAATTAATTATAAAAGAATGGTCAAACCCATCGATAGGACCTCAAACTTGTCCCGAAAATTCACTTAGACCCCTAAACTCTTGAATTTTATTTCAATTGGGCATTTTTTGCACAATCAGCTAAAGATATAGAGTGTGTGTAACACACTCGCTTTACGTGACAAAATTATCCAATAAGAAAAATACATGTGGCAAACGATTTTTTTTAAAAAAATTAAGCTAAAACAATTAAATATAGATAAATGTTGAGTGGGTCTAAAAATAATTTTAAATATATTATAATTTTTTTTAAAAAAAAAAAAATTATCCCCCCATCCCACCCCACCCTCCCCTTCCATTCTCTTCTCCATCTTCTGGAGAAGATGAACTTTTCTAAAATAAAAATATGCCCCACTAATTTAAGAAAAGAGTATCAATTCTAACCAAACTCACCCTAATTCTAATCGAACAATCTTGAAATTTTGAATTGATTTTTCGACGAGTCTAGCCGAAAAATGCATTCAAAAACAACTAAAGAAAACAATGAATTTTTTGACCTGTCGATCAGTTTTCATTTTTTAAAATCTGTTCCTGTTCTTTTTTTTTATTCTTTGCTTCTATTTCATTTGATAAGACTTAGTCGAATTTTGGGATGAGTGGAGATAATTGGTGTTTTCCAGTGTGAGGGGGGCGATTTTAGTTGATGGATCGCCGAAATGAAGCTGGGTGCATCATTTTCATCTCGTCGAAGCTCCGATGAGTTTCGACAGTAATGAAAAATGGAGAATACTATCAATGAATTCCATTACAAATCAGTATTAACGAATTCCATTTAAGGAGCTTGATTTGATCCTTTGAAGTTTTTGATATTTCTTAATCCGTTGGTAGCTTTTTAATTATTAGAAGAAAATAAGGTGAGGATGGGATAGGCTGAAGACGATGATGCAGGGTAGGATGAAAGACGATGATGCAGTGTCGGGGGTGGGCTGAGGTGAAGACGATGATGTTGGGGGAAGGGTCGAATTTTTTTTTTTTCAAATTAAAAATTATTATAATTAAAAATTATATTAATAAAATAATTTAAATATAAATTTTTAAATTGAAAAAAGGTAAAATATTATTTTTTCTTCGATTCACGCATTCAAGGTCAGCATTTTATGTCTGATAGGTATTAAGGACTTGAGATGTCTGATAGGTACATGCCTTAATTAAAGGATCTAAGTAAATTAAATTTTCAGGACAAGTTTGAGGTCCTATTGATAGATTTGACCTAAAAGAATTTACTAATAATATTAAAAGGTGAGCTTAAAAATTTATATACTGATATTAAAATATATTTATAAAATTATAATTATCTATTATTTTCACGTATAAATATATATTAGAATTATAATTTTTAATAAAATTAAATTTTACTATTTTGCTCATTCATTTTATTATAATTTATCATCAAATTATATACTCAATTAATATTTCTCACTTTTATTTTTTATCTTAAAAATAATTTTTTATTTTTATAGAAAATATTTAAATAGATTAAAAACAAAAAAATATCTTTATAATTTTTTTTTTTTTAAAAAAAACACAAATGTTGATATAAATGTTGATATAAATATAAGGATAAAATAAGATTTTAAAAAATTAAATAGAAAAAAGGAGGGAGTAATTATTGTTTAAAATTGAGGAGAGTGTAAACGATTTTCACCCATTTGAAATTTCTAAATGATTTGGAGCCCAGCATTTTCTGCTGCACTGCAAATTACCTGCGCCAGTTAAAATATTAAAAAGCCTCTGATAATTTCTCCTCTCAATTTTTGGGTCATTACGCTACTTTGGTAATTTTACTTCAAATCAATCCTTACACCCCCGTATGGAACAGAGTACAAAGTAAGTACACCAAATTAAGACTAGTCAAAGCTAGGATTGTACGTATGCAACCCCAACAAAAGCTAAAATGCCGTTCCGAAAAATTAAAGGAAAACTGTTCCTCTACTCTAACTAGCTTATAGCTAATCTAACCCAAGTTGTACAAGATACAAAACATCCAGATTCTAAGCAGCTTGGTACGGTAAAGCTAGGCTAGACCACAAGAGTCATGCCGGAGGTTGTTTGAGATTGATTAATTAATCGAGTCTTTTTTCTTTCTGCCCCTTTTCCTCATCTGAATTTGAAGCGTAGCAACAGCAGCCAACAAATCCACAGACTGTATAGGACTCAATATCTCCAACAAACCCTTCAACGTCTTAAGCCTAACACAATCAGCCATTTTCATAACCCTCTCCAAACTCATCATTAACCCTTTCAACGCCAACTCAACTAGCCTATCCAACTCATTGTTATCATCAACCCTTGTCATCCTTGACAACTCCACCATCTTTCTATCCCCTAGTGCCACTTGCTTCCTCTCCATTTCCCTCTCCACTTTGTCTTCCTCTCCCTTAATCTTCACCCTCAGTGCATCAACATTTTTCAACTGCTCATCGCTCAGTTGAGAAAGGGCCACACCGACTAGCCGAAAGGCTATAGACGGCTTCCACCCCGTGACCCATAAGTTAGCATTTTCCAACGAGCTGAGCCACATTGGTGAGAAAAATGATAATACATCTTCATGAGCCGCCGCCCATTTGGCTGTGTAGTAATCTTTGTGATGTGCTGTCATTTTGTTCACCAACGATTCCTGATCTTTGACGTATGAGCTTTCTCTCGGGACTATGAGGAGTAACTTGAGCAGCTCTTCAAGTTGACTCATCCAATTCTCAAAGTATTTTGAAAAGTTTTTTCCAACTTGGGTCGCCATCTTTGTTGATTTTCGTCGCCGATAATAATAACAAGGAAAAGAAGAATGGCAAATATAAAGAGATAGAGAGCACAAGTGGCAATGCTACAAAAGAGAAGAAAGGATGCCGTGGCTTTGTGCTCCTCTGCATGCTTTACGCGCGCACCTAGCTAATGAACTTGGGAAGTGGGGTCATCGGGCATGAGTTTGGTTCTACTTAACCAATGACGTCAAAAATAACTTAAAGTAATTATAAATAAAAATAATACTAATTCATTACTTGTTACTTCCGCGATCTGTTGTTATTAATATTAATTTCCTAACTGAATTTCTACTATTTATTATTAATGTTGGCATATTAAGAGAATATAATTTTTTTTTATTTATTTTATTCTTAACATTAATTATTGTATCTTTAAATTAATTTAAAGACATAATGTAATTAATATTTAATAGAAATATTATGATAAAATAGTTATATTATTAATTATTTTTTAATAAATGTGTCAAATCAAAATGTAAAAACAAAACAAAAAATAGTATAAACTAAAATTTATTAATAATATACATAAAGTTATACCAGCTATTGGTGAATTGTTATATATTTAATTTTGAATATTTATTTAGTACTCCAAAAACAGCTTACGAGCAGCTCTGCAATTATAAGCAACTTACAAACAACTATCAACAATTGCAATTATAAGCATCTTACAAATAACTATCAACAAGTCCATAAATAGAAAGTCATTTTCATTCATTTTGTACATTAATTAAAACTTTGATTACGTCAACCTCTCTTTATGTATTTTCCTGGACATATTTACTTCTTTTTTCTTTATTTGATAACGTGTATATAATATTAAAGTTTTATGAGCTTTGAGGTTTTGCAAGGTCAGAGCTAGGTTTAGCTTGGTGATGTTTGAGGGTATTGAAGAGAACCAAATGCATGAACAGTAAGGGTAGGCAAAGGCAATGAAACGTGTCAAGAAGAAAGCTTAGTAATTTGTATCCAACACGTTAGTATTATTTGATAACGTGCATATAATATTAAAGTTTTGTGAGTTTTGAGGTTTTGCAAAAGGTCAGAGCTAGGTTTTAGCTTGGTGATGTTTGAGGGTATTGAAGAGGCAATTATTTAGGTAGGAGCCGGAAGGGGCTGAGGTAAATGAGAAAGCTACTGGGGTGAGAACTAAATGCATGAATAGTAAGTGTAGGCAAAGGCAATGGAACGTGTCAAGAAGAAAGCTTAGTAATTTGTATCCAACACATTGTTTTTAGTAACAATCTACCACATCAGCGACAAACTAGCTACACAGAGATAACGTAGCCCTAATTTCAGTTTGTCTGTTTAAAATCCAATTCGAACAGGCTTTAAATAGATCTAGTCAGCATACAGTGAGAAGTGTCATGTAAATATATAATAACAGGTGTCATGGAACAAATTACGTGGAAGCAATCTGATGTTGATGTTTAAGGGTATTGATTTTAGGTTGGGGAGGGATTGAGGTAAATGAGAAAGCTGAGGTGGAGAACCAAATGCATGAACAGTAAGGTAGACAAAGGCAATGAAACGTGTCAAAAAGAAAGCTTAGTAATTTGTATCCAACACGTTGATATTATTTAATAACGTGTATATAATATTAAAGTTTTGTGAGTTTTGAGGTTTTGCAAAAGGTCAGAGCTAGGTTTAGCATGGTGATATTTGAGGGTATTGAAGGGTTAAAGCTTACACGTATTTGATGTATACATTAAATCAATATATGCATGATATGTATTTGAATTTAGAGTTCATGTTACTTAATCGTGATCAATTAATAAATAGTTTACTTAACAAATAATTTACTTAATTTAATTTCTCAATCATGATAGTATTGAAGAGGCAATTTAGGTTGGGGTGGGGAGGGATTGAGGTAAATGAGAATAAATAATTTACTTAATTTAATTACTTAATCATGGTAGTATTGAAGAGAGGCAATTTAGGTTGGGGCGGGGAGGGGTTGAGGTAAATGAGAAAGGTGGGGTGGAGAAACAAATGCATGAACAGTAAGTGTTATCAAAGGCAATGGAATGTGTCAAGAAGAAAGCTTAGTAATTTGTATCCAACAATTGTTTTTAGTAACAATCTGTCCAGCCACAAACTATATACACAAAACAACGTAGCCTGATTTCAATTTGTCTGTTAAAATATTGCAGACCAAAGTAAACCAATTCAAAGAGGGCCTTAGGCAGATCTAGTCGGCATACAGTGACAAATGTCATGTAAATATATAATAACAAGTGTCATGAACAAATTATGTGGAAGCAATAAGATGTTCCAACTAGCACCGACTGAGAATCTGTACAAATTATGTGGAAGCAATCTATGTTCCAAGTAGCACCAACTGAGAATCTGTTTGGGATTACTTTTAAAAGAAAAGGTAAATAATATAAATCACTAGTTTGCTCCTTAGTTATCCTCTTTTTTGATTTCTTAATTTAATTTTTTTCTTCATAAATTTTAATTATTCATATACATAATTAGAGACGTCTAAATAAAATTAGTTGCCTAAAATTAAATTTTAATTTGAGATCTGAAAAATATAAAAATACATAATAAATAAAAAGTTTATTGTTGCTTTATTTTGTTTTTTCATAATTGTTGTTTTTAGTATAGTATCATATTTTACATAATAATAATATTCTTTATAACAGGAAGAATTAATTCAAGTTAATAAGACGTTAACCATGCATTTTCAATATATTACCTTGGATGTTATTGTAAGCATATTATTTGTTATTGTAAAGATTCGAGCAGTTTAATTCAAAGTTTCAAACTATTTTTATTGAATGTTTGATAATTTTTTTTTACTGTATTCAATATTGTCAAAAAAGAAAAGAAAATTATAAAATTAACAATTTGTTATGATATATATATCAATTATAGTGAATATCTATGAAGATTTATTTGATGTCTATCAGGATTTGATGTATTTGTCTTTTAGTGTGAAACTAGGGCAAATTCCCCTATAAATAGAAGGGCTTCCTTCATTGTAAATCATCCTCAAGAGAAGAAATAACAATTACTCTCTCTATTCTCTCTACTCTTCTTCTTTATTCTTTCTTGTTTTATAACACGTTATCAGCACGAGACTCTACCATCTCAAATTTGAAGGCTAAGACTAAGGTATTATTTTTTTTTCCTTTTTCCATATGGCTAACAATCTTACGAAGTATGAGTTCGTTGCCCTTCAAAGTTCGGGCAAGAACTATATTTCATGGGTGTTGGATGCTGAAATCCACCTAGATGCTATGGATCTTAGCGACGCCATAAAGAATGAAAATACAATATCTAGTCAAAATCGTGCTAAGGCTATGATTTTCTTGCGTCATCATCTTGACGAAGTTCTGAAAATTGAGTACCTTACTACTAAGGATCCACTCGTATTGTGGAATAGCCTAAAAGAAAGGTTTGACCACTTAAAGATAGTCATTCTCCCGAAAGCACGATATGAGTGGATGCATCTAAGATTTCAAGACTACAAGTCTGTTCATAAATACAATTCTGCCATGTTCAGTATTTCTTCTCAATTAAAACTTTATGAAGATACAGTCAATGATAATGATATGCTGGAAAAGACGCTCTCCACTTTTCATGCCTCGAATGTGCTCTTACGGCAACAATATCGAGAAAAAAGTTTCAAGAAGTATACTGAACTGAGTTCTCATCTTCTCGTGGCTGAATAAAATAATGATTTATTCATGAAAAATCACGAGAACCGACCAATTGGATCTGCACCATTTCCTGAGGTAAATGATGTGCACGCTCACAATGCTAGGAGTGGAAAAGGTCGCGGCCCTAATCGTGGTCGTGGTCGTGATGACCAAGAAAGAAACTCTGTTCCGGGTGTTAATAATTCATCAAACAAAAAGATAAAAGATGAGAAACGTGAAGCAGTTACTTGTTTTCGATGTGGCGGAAAAGAAAATTATTCATGTGATTGTCATGCTCTCAAGCACTTGATTGATCTTTATCAACCAACACTAAAGAAGAAAGAGAGAAATCCCGAGGCTAACTTTCTCTCTGAAAATAATGTTGACATCACATGTTTGGATGTAGCAGATTTTTTCGAGCACCCTGAAGGAAAGATTGATCACTTGATTGATGATGGTTCCGTAAACATGAAAGAATGAATGATTTTTAATTTTGTTTTATTTTTATTGATAATAGTTAGTGAATAAAGAATCATGTAAAAGTAGTTATTTGCATGAGTATTAGTTTTTAAATAGTATTGATTGCTTTTGTATTATCGTAGTTCATTAAATAATTAAGTTGAATTTTATTTTATTTCGATAATGAAAGACTTTATTATATGATCATTATAATAATTTTTTTTATCACCAAGTCTATTGTCAGAAAGAAGAAGAACAATACCTTAATTAAACTAATTGATAGGCGCTGCAAAAGAAGAGAAAAAGATTGATTGTTTTGTTTTCATATGAGACTTAATATAATAGTAATATTACATTGAAAATACTATCTATAAGGATGCATTAATAAAAAGCAAGGTAGGTTGCTGGCACCATTTTTTGAAATCAGTATATTAATGGACAATACATTATATTGCTATCATTCATACCTTTTATTTTTTTATAATGCCTAGCTGATTCTAATTTGAACTCGTTGCTCCCTTCTTTTTTTTTTTCCTATTTTAATATACTGATTTCAATAAAGTAAAAGAAGGACAATGACACTTTATTTTGTTGTTATGAAACTCATCGTTCTTTCTATCTTATTTGACATTAATAATTTAGTTACTTATATTATTGTATTCTTATGTAACTAATTGCTTAACTAAAAGGTAATTAATTATTTATTAATGATTTGCACTTTGTACAAAGATTTAATATATATTTTATTTTGTGCATGTTATTTTATTTAAAGTTATGGATAATTTTCATGAAGATATATGTTTGATTGATTCTGGCACTACACATACGATATTCAAAGACGAGAAATATTTCTCTCATCTAAACATGGGCAAGATTAATGTTACTACAATTTATGGTAGTGCTAATTTGATTGAAGGCTTCGGAAAAGCCATTATAATCTTACCCAAGGGAACTAAACTCATCAAAAATAATGCTATGTTCTCTCCCAAGTCTCGGAGAAACTTGATGAGTTTTAAAGATATCCGTGAAAATGATTATCATATCAAAACATTTGATGAGATGAATCTTGAATATCTTGGTATCACCAAGAATGTCTCAGGGCAGACATGTGTTGTTGAAAATTTCCCTGCTTTATCTTCTGGCCTGTATTGGACAAAGATTTGTGCAATTGAGGCACATTCCATAGTAAACTGGAAGTTTACTAATTCCAATACTTTCGTACTTTGGCATGATCGTCTGGGACATCCAGGATCAATGATGATGAGACGAATAATAGAAAATTCAAATGGGCATCCATTAAATAATTTAAAGGTTCTTTCGAATGGTGAATTTTCATGTAATGCTTGTTATCAAGGCAAGTTGATTGTGAGACCATCGCCAATAAAAATTGGGATTGAGTCCCCCGCGTTCTTGGAACGCATACATGGGGACATTTGTGGACCAATTCATCCACCAAGTGAGTCGTTTAGATACTTCATGGTCCTAATAGATGCATTTTCTAGATGGTCTCATGTGTGCATTTTGTCATCTCACAACTTGGCATTTGCAAAATTGTTGGCACAAATAATATGATTACGGGCACAATTTCCTGATAATCAAATCAAGTCTATTCACCTTGATAATGCTGCTGAATTTTTATCCCAAGCATTTAATGAATATTGCTTATCGATCGGGATAAGAGTGGAACATCCTTCACCCCATGTTCACACTCAAAATGGCCTTGCTGAGTCATTAATTAGACGTCTGCAGTTGATAGCAAGGCCATTACTAATGAAAACTAAGTTGCCGACTTCAATTTGGGGTCATGCAATTTTGCATGCTGTAACACTTATTCATCTTAGACCGACAAATTATCATAAATTTTCTCCGTTGAAATTGATTTTAGGTCAAGAGCCTAATATATCTCATCTGAGAATGTTTGGGTGTGGTGTTTATGTGCCGATAGCACCACCAAACCACACCAATATGGGACCCCAAAGAAGGTTAGGAATTTATGTTGGGTTTGAATCACCCTCCATTATTCGCTATCTTGAACCATTAACGGGAGATATGTTCACTGCTCGATTTACAAATTGTCGGTTTGATGAGATACTTTTTCCAAAATTAGGGGGAGAAGATAATGACATCAAAAGAGAAATTTTGTGGAAAAATTCATCACTATCTTATCTTGATCCACGTGCTTCTATTTGTGAGCAAGAAGTACAAAAGATTATTCATCTGCAGAGAATTGCAAATCAAATGCCGGACGCATTTATAAATTTAAAAAAGATCACTAAATCACATATTCCTGCAGAGAAGTCCCAATTAGAATTGATGTCCCTAAAGGACAATCCACTAGTGTCATAGCTAATGAATCTAAAGCACATTTGAAACGTGGAAGACCATTAGGTTCTAAGGATCGAAATCCTAGAAAAAGAAAAACAAATGGTCAAGATGACACTACGAAAGATCCACATACGTAAGTTCAAGATTTGAGCAATGTTGATATCCTGAAGGAATTAATGAGCCTGAGACTCAAGAAAATGAGGAACTATCCATAAATTCAAGTGATGTTGAAATTAATCTGAATCAATCTGAAATAGTAGTGGATCATGTCTTTGCATATAATGTTGCAATGAAAATCATGCAAGATAGCGAGGATCTTGAACCTCGATCTGTCACAGAATATCGATAAAGAAATGACTGGCCAAAATGGCAAGAAGCAATTCAATCTGAATTGAATTCGATCGCTAAACGTGAAGTTTTTGGACCCATAGCTCAAACACCTAATGGTGTTAAGCCTGTTGGCCATAAATGGGTCTTTGTGCGAAAAAGAAATGAAAAAAATAAAATACAAAGATATAAAGCACGCCTTGTTGCACAAGGATTTTCACAACGGCCTGGTGTCGATTATGATGAGACATATTCACCAGTTATGGATGCAATAACATTGCATTATCTTATTAGTTTCACTATCCATGAGAGACTTGAAATGCATTTGATGGATGTGGTAATAGCCTATCTATATGGATCACTTGATAATGAGATATACATAAAAATTCTCGAAGGATTTAAAATGCCGAAAGCATATAGTTCAAAGCCTCGGGAAATGTATTCCATTAGATTGCAAAGATCATTGTATGGTTTGAAGCAATCTGGACGCATGTGGTATAACCGTCTTAGTGAATATTTAACTAAAGAAGGTTATACGAATGATGAAATTTGCCCATGTGTTTTCATAAAGAAAATAACGTCGGAGTTTGTTATACTTGCTATCTATGTCGATGACATAAAACTTATTGAAACGCCAATAGAGCTTCAAAAGGCAATTGATTACCTAAAGAAAGAGTTTGAGATGAAAGATCTCGGAAAGACAAAGTTATGCCTTTGTTTGCAAATTGAGCATTTGACAAACGGTATCTTTGTCCATCAATCTGCCTACATAGAAAAGGTGTTGAAATGATTCTATATTGATGGAGCACATCCATTAAGCACTCTGATGGTTGTTCGATCACTTGATGTGAATAAGGATCCATTTCGATCTCAAGAAAGGAATAAGGAACTCCTTGGTCCTGAAATACCATATCTTAGTGCAATTGGTGCACTAATGTATCTTGAAAATACTACAAGGCCTGATATTGCCTTTTCAGTAAATTTTTTAGCAAGGTATAGTTCTGCTCTTACTAGGAGACATTGAAATGGGATCAAACACATATTACGGTATCTAAAGGGGACTACCGATATGGGCTTATTTTATTTTAAAGATTGCAATTTCGATCTTATTGGTTATGCTGATGCTGGATACTTATCCGACCCGCATAAAGCTCGGTCTCAAAAAGGCTATATATTCATATATGGGGGTACTGCCATATCTTGGAGATCAACAAAGCAGTCTATCGTAGCCACTTCATCTAATCACGCTGAGATTATAGCTATTCATGAAGCAAACCGAGAGTGTGTGTGGTTGAGGTCCATAATACATCTCATTCGAGAAAAATGTGGCTTGAAATGTGACAAAGTACCCACAATAAGATTTTTATTGAGGTAGCCTATATGCGTATTGTTAGACATTCGAGGGGGAGTGTTATGATATATATCAATTATAGTGAATGTCTATCATAATCTATTAAGATCTATTTGATGTCTATCAGGATTTGATGTATTTGTCTTTTAGTGTGAAATTAGGGCAAATTTCTCCTATAAATAGAAGGGCTTCCTTCATTGTAAATCATCCCTCAAGAGAAGAAATAACAATTACTCTCTCTATTCTCTCTACTTTTCTTCTTTATTCTTTATTGTTTTATAACACAATTAATTTTTTTTGAGGCCTTGAGATTTTAGGTGCCTAAAGTGAAGGCTTTACTAGCCTTACCTTTGAGTCACCCCTGTTGTACACCAATATACATTACTACTTATGTATCTGAATTAACTGATTTAACTATAATTAAGAAAATAACACATTTATCTTAAATACATAACACAATTAACATTATATTTATCGATCCTTTAAATTCGATAACAACTTTTCAATTTCAAAAGTTTGAAATATCAAATCAATTTCAACAACCAGAATTAGAGATTGAAGAATCTCGGGTCGATTTCGGCAGTTGCATCCGAATTGCATCCCATGTAATAATATACATTGCAAATCAATATTAGTTTAATATGCAATAAAACTTAAACAAAAATTTTCAAAACTTGAAAACATAAAACAATGATTAATATTCATTCTAATGTTTTTTCATATACATAACAATGTTATGTATATAAGCTGAAATAAACATAGCTCAACTTGTCTAACAGAACTATATACATAACTGTGTTACGTATAACACTATTAATGCATAAAATATACATAACTCTGTAATGTATATGTTCTGAAAATACAATAGTCCAGCACTGTCTGTTTCAACACATATACATAACAAAATTATGTATATAGACTGATATACGTATAACACTGTCAATGTATAACATATACATAACTCTGTAATGTATATGTGCTGAAATAAATAACCCATCAGTGTTTGTTTCACCACATATACATAACAAACTTAAAGTATATGGACTCATATACATAATAATGTTATATATATATGGGACGAAGTAACAACAAATCTCGAAAGATTGTCTCCAAATATATTCATAGCCACGATATGTATCAGGGTTAAAGTAACAGCACTGATGCTTTGTAGCTATGTATATGAATACAAAAGCATAAGTCTCACCTTCGATTGAGATGCAAACATAGTTTCTAACGTTTGTCATACTTCCATGGCTGAGGCACATCCAATAACTTGTGTCAAAACGCTCTTAGTGAGAGACGAAAGAAGTCAACTAAGAAGTAACTGGTCCTATTTTCGCCATGCTAAGGACGCAGAATTCACAACTGCTTCATGTGATTATTCGTCGATTGGGCTGCTGGGGATAAATTTTACTAGGCATTTATGCGAGACATCAATGTACCCTTCCAAGTCATGGCCTCTTAGCATAGGTAAAATTTGTGACTTCCACAATACATAGTTGTTTCTATCCAACTTAATCAAATTTGGATAAGGGAAGTTGGTAGAGGATAGAGTGAAGAAACAAAGGAGAGGTAGTATTGGAGAAAATATCAAATCTGCGATGGTTTTCCTCTCCTTCATTTAGTGTTGGCAAGTGAAGAAAAAGGTGAGGCAATGCAAAGGTTTGGAGAACTAGGGTTTGCAAATTCAAACTTGATTACCTATATTGAATGTGGCTCCTTGATTATAGGCATTTTCTAATGCAAAAAAGGTAGAGTTATGTATATGAACTATAGTGAGAGAAATTGTAAAAATAAAATATTTGTAATTAGTTTTGGAATTTGAAATATTATGTAATAATAGAAAGTAAAGTTATAGTTTTAAGTAATTTATCCTAAAAAAAACTCTTTATTTGAGAGAAACACTTTTATAAAATGACTTTTTAGAAAAATACTTTTGAAAAAAATAATTTATGTTTGGTAAATTCATTTGAAAAGTGCTTTCGATAAATAAATTGTGTTTGGATAGTTTTTTTCAATAAGTGCTTTTGAAAGATAAAAGATTAAAAATGATAACATATCAATAGACTTTTACTACTAAAATTATTTAATCGAGAAAATTTATTTTAAATATTTATTTTAATATTTTTAATTAAAATATTTTTTTAATTAATTAAAAGTACGTACTATAAAATTTTCAATCAATATTTATATACATATAGTAATATTAAAAAAAATACTAAATAACAATACAATGTTACTATAATAATTTAAATATTATTTACAAATTTATACACGTGTTGATAAAACAATGTTTGATCTTGCAACGTGATTCTTCTATCATTTATTGTTATAAATAATAAAAAATAAAGAGTTATATAGTATTTGATGATCACCATCAATGATATTCAATTTTATTTAAAGAAAAGAGTGAGAAATAAAAGAATAATATATAAATTATAAAATAAAATAATGAATTATGATGTAAATATGAAGTATAAAATTTAAAAATCAAACTTAAAAAATATGCTAAGTAATTAATAAGGAATTTATTGATGTGTATATGTGTTAGAGATATTTTTGTCATGAAAAAAATAATTTCTGCTTCTTCTTCTGTTTTTTTTTTAAAACAAAAATCTTCTACTTTTTACCAGAAGCAGAAAAGCTGCTTCTACTCCTTTTTAAAAGTATTTTATAAATTTATCAAACATCATTTTTTTCAAAAAAGTACTTTTTTCTTTTTATATATAACACTGAGTTTATTACTCTTGGTATATATATTTTGAACATGAACCTGACCCTCTTTAGCGATGCCATGCAGGATGTCATTAATTTTTAACAAGGCTAAAGTTATCGATAGACCCTTAAACTTATTTCGAGATTTCACTTGCACCCCTCAACTTACATTGTACCTATTGAAACCTTTAACTATTCAAAAATCATTTCTATTAGACACAAAATGCTGACATAGTAAAAAAGCGTGTTTCACACTCTTGAGGCGCGTGAATCAATTTTTTTTTAAAAAAAAATTAACTTTTACACTTAAACTATTTTATAACAATTAGGGGTGTATATTGGTCGAGTTGATTCGATTTTTATTAAAATATAACCAAACCAATAATGTCGGTTTTTTAAATCTATAAACCAAATCAAACCAATATACAATTGGTTTTTTTATTTCGGTTCTAGTCGGTTTTTTCGTTTTTCTCATTTTTTTACAATTATAATGTGATTGAAGAAAAAAATTAAATGTTTTCACTAAAAATATTTTAAAAAAAATGGTCATAGAGTAATTCCAATAAAAATTAAGTTGGCAAATTACTAAGACGTCTAAACTACTATCTCTCAAAGTAATATTATGTGGATACCTAAGTATTTCAATTTCTAAGTCACTAGTCACAGTAAATTGTCTGAAAGTTTCCTTCATATAAAATGTGAGCACACAAAAGAATGAAGAATTGGAGACAACTTATTAAAAACTTAACTCCATAAAATAATTAATTATAACATAATTTCCATAAAAAAAAAAAGAGAAATAAGAGAAACAAACGTAAGTCACAACTTGACGAATGAGAAAAGTAAGATGAAAGTAAGATGAGAAAATAATGTGAACTCTTTGAAAACTTGGAAAGTAAAATGTAAAAAGTGAAGCAATTAAAGAGTTTTAGGTTTTTATATTAACTATTTAAACCCCACGTGTCTCGCACGTGTAACATTTGATTATTTAAAATTAGATGATTTTGTCTATTACAAAAAAATTTAATGAAGAGCAAAAAATTTAAATCACTTCTCAAAGATCCTTAACACTTTAATAAAATAACGCAAACATAACATATATTTTATTAAAATATTTAATAAATTTTCAATTCTTAAATATTGAAGAAATAATTTTGTCTAAAGCAGACACTTTTAACGAAGGACAAAAAGTTCAAATATTTCTGAACACCGAATCAAATAAAAATGAAGTTGAAATAAAATGAACCAAACTGAAATAATTCGATTCGGTGTTCGATGTCTACTTTTTAAAATTATAAATTAAAGAATTGAATTGAAATTTGATAAAATCGAATCAAAAGAGCAGAACGTGCACTTCTAATCAACGCCTTAACAACATAAATCGTACTAATATGAATGAGAAATAATTCTTTTTTTAAAAAAACATACTTTTAAATCCTCTCGTAATCGGCACGAAGTCTCAACCACACACTCACATAATTTTTCTTTACCTGCACATCATGCGAATGCCAACAATTGAAATTACAATAAATCATACGATAAAAAAACGTTAATAAAAGATGCATAATATTTAATATTGTTGACCTACAAATTAAAAACTAATATCAAAGAACATAAAACTAATCTTCTTTTGAACATACTCTTTAACAATTAAATTGTGAATGTTATTCTATTATTTATTGAAAAACATGAATGCTCAATATATAATGTATAAATTTTTTCCTTTTAAGAAAGAGTTGATGAAACATGGAAGAAATCTAATCTAATTTGAGAAACTTTTTTCATAAAAAACTAGTTATTATAGAAAATCAAGACAAATGAAACTTAAAAGAAAAGAAAATTAAGGACTCCTAATTAAATCAAAAACCATACTTAAAAGAAAGAAATTAGGTCGTATGCTAACTACAATTCGGCACTACTTATTGTTTTTCTTTTTGAGGTGGGACGTGTGTTTTTAGTAAAAATAGTTAAATAATAATTTGATAAAATAATAAAAAGTCATTTCTTATTACGTATTTAAAACTTTTTAAAATTTAATACTTATTAAAATTTTCTTATTCTAAGGCTTTTATATTTGTTTCTAGATTTTTCAAATCTTATTAAAATTAAATTTAGTTGTTTTATAATTCTTAAACTAATGGAAAAAGTATTAGTTGTTATTAATTCTGACGACTTCTAATAAGAAAAGGTTTTACAATAAATATATATTAATTAATTATTAACTTTTAAAAATTAGAAAAAAATAGTGAAAAGACGATTTTGTCTAAAGCGAAAACTTTTAATGAAGGGCAAAAGAGTTCAAACAACATTTCTAAGGCCCTTCACATTTTTAATATATTATAGATATAGATATTGGACTTTGTATTAATTTGTTATTAATGAAAAAATACTATAATTAAAGGCCCAAGAATATATATCTATTTTCTGAATATAATAAAAAATAATAAAAGTAATTAGAAAGTAGACTATAAGTAATATTCTTTTACGTATAAAAAATTAAAATTATATATGTATTACATCGGTTCAGTTTGGGTTCGGTTTGATTTTATTTTTTCTAATACCAAACCAAATCAAGAATGATCGATTTTTTTGGCCAACACCAAACCAATCAAACCACACCATAAGTCGGTTTTTTTTCTCGATTTGGTTTGATTCATCGGTTCGATTTGATTTAGCGGTTCGGTTTGTACACCCCTAATAACAATGATTAATTTTCTTTTTTTAAAAAAAAAATACTAGCAAAGTCCTTCACATCTATCCCCTATCATCTTCTACCTATTTTCAGTAAAGTTTTTTTTTAGTAAGAATTACCACTCTCTCCCCCCTCTTTCTTCTTTCTATTCTTATTTTTGATAAAGATGGATAATTTATTAATAGCTAATAATATTTAGTACAGGATAGTAGGGCAGCAGTAGTGCCCAAGAGTGAGCTATTACAACAAAAAGTAATAGCATGATTAGAGTAAGTAGTAGCATTATTACAATCCAGCAGGTCCGTGTTATTCAGACTAGTACCAAAACTAAGACTAGAATCCGTAGTACTATTACTAGAGGTTAGGAGATTGGTGCGCTTAAGCCGAACAAAATATGTTCCCTTCTTGTCTGTTTCCAAAAACTGCTTCATGAAAGATGGCGGAATGCTCCATTCATTGATATAATCATAGTTAGTAGATAACGGCCCTTTTCTTGCTAGGACGTTTGCTGCTTGGTTTGCTTTCCGATAGCTATGATGAAGGGACGGGTCCCACAGCCTGTGGAGTAATTTCCTGCATTCATTGATGATGTTAGTATACATTGGATAGTCGTTTTTAATGAAAGAGAGAATTACCTTTGAGTCCATAGTTATGCTGAGAGGTATATAAGAGTATTTATATACAATGTGCAGTCTGTGCAGAAACGCTAATAATTCTGCTCTAGTATTGTTGATGTGTAAGAAACTGCCCATGAACCCTATGATCCAGTGGCCCGTTTGGTCCCTAATTATTCCCCCTATACCCCCCCATCCTGAGTTTCCTAACGATGATCCATCCGTATTCAATTTGTAGCCTTTTTCAAGAGGTTCCCAGTTCACGTGATATATGCCGGTATGATTAACAGTTTTAGTTTTATCAGATAGGGTAGAAAATTCTATTGCCCGTATAGTAGGCAAGTCTGTTCTGATGGGGTTAGTAAGATGTTTATGGTAATTTTCATTCCTGGTGAGCCATACACTCCAAAGATAAAAGGGAAAGGTAAATTCCCATGTAAGTAGGCCTCTTTAGCTTGAGGTTTGGAACCTACCACTTTTAATTGATCTATCCAATGTTTATCCGAGTATTTGATCATTTCAATTTGATTATCCATACCTAACTTATGCCAAAAGACTTACAATAAAGGAAAATATGTTCGATTGTTTCTGAGTTTCCACATGCATAGCAGTTGGGGTTTACTTTTATACCTATAGAGTGTAGGTAACTAGTAGTAAGGAGTCTATTATGTTTACATAACCACAAAAGGAATTTGATTTTGTTTGGGCATTGGAGCTTCCATATCCATTTAAAAATTTTCTCAAGATCCCTACTTGGTAAGATTTCGTTTCTAATGGACCAGTATGCAGAGCCTGCAGAAGAAGATCCTGAGTTGGTGTATTTCCAGGCTGGTTTGTTAATGACATTTGGGTTGTTAGGAATAGAAACTCCTTTAATGAGGTTTATTAGGTTAAGGGGTAAGTTGAAGAGGATGTGGTCTAGATCTCACTTACCATTTTTGATAATTTCTTTTACAGTTCTTCCCTTGTTCTTTGGTAACGGGCCTTGAATAAGCAATCTAAGTGGGCTTACAGAAGGAATCCAGTGGTCATGCCATAAGAAGATTCCTTCTCCATTTCCAATGGCCCAATATCAATTTTTTGAACATATTTCCCAACTTTGAAGGATGTATTTCCATGTCCAGCTATAAGTTTTCGTGTAACTTGTACTAGGGAAGGTTCTATCTTTATATTTATTGATTAACATAGACACCCAGAGGGTATGTTGATTGGTATAGCATCTCCATGCTAGTTTCGTTATCAAGGCTTTATTTTAATGCTAGCATCTTGAAGGCTAAGTCCTCCTATATTCTTATTAGAGGTAATTGTGGACCAGCTTAAGAGGTGCAACTTTTTTTGCTCAGTGGAGGAACCTCATATAAATCTATATTTTTCAAAATTTCGAATATAAGTTGTATTTAGTATTTTATGGTCAAACAAGACTTTAGAAATACAACAACAATATATCATGTGTATTTTCACAGAGTATGATATGGATATGAAAAGAATAAAGTATATGCAGTTCACATGCACAACTATCTCAGATAAAGTAGAGAGATTATTTTGAAAATAAAGTAAACAATATTCGTAATCAACAAGGCAATAAATCTAATATGTTTTTTCCAACTTCTAAAAAATCACATGAAATTATTATGATTGGCTACATGTATATTTAATTTAAAATTAAATCATCCACTCACTTTTTGAACCTAAATTTTAATCTCCCATAACCTAAACTCACATAGTGTCAAGTTCCAGAAACACCAACATGGTGAAAAACTTGATTAAAAATAGCAACACATCTTACTTGATTAAGTGTATGTGTATATTATGCTACATTTTGAATTGTAATGTCTTCAAAACTCAATAATAGCATTATTTATTTGTTATCAAAATTTCTCATTTCTTTTAGTGATACGTCAGTAAAGTAAATCAACTGAAATGTCTGTGCTAGTCCTTCCAAATCATCAATTGAAATCATGTAATGTTTTCGTTTTCAACACCTGAACTTCCCCTCTTGCTTCTAGCTTTGGATGTCCTTTTGTACCTTATATTTCCTCTAATATTTTTTTACTGGAAGGATTTGATGAAAAACTTTGTATAATCACAAAAAATCATCGAATAAATCACTAGACACAGATATCAATATAGGAGAATGATTGGAATACTAATTTTGTTTCATTGCAAGAATAATTTGTTAAATATCTTCTTTCTTTTGTAATCAATTGTAAGTTTTTCTGTTACGCTAGTCTTTTCTAAGATAGGGTAGAGAAAGCAAAAATCGCGTACAAATTTAGGGATCACAATATTTATATTATGACTCTTATAAAAGGCAATCCTTTACTTATGACTCTTTAGAAGGGATACCTTTTCAATTAAGTGTCCATCATACTTATGAAAAGGTCCATGAGTTTCAATATATTCAAAACAAATACATACTAATAGATATTCACATTTTAGGCCTCAAATACTTTAATACTTTATTAGATCATAAATTAAATTTCTGTAAAGATAGAATATCTGTGTATAATATATTAATATGTGAGTTCACAAAATAGAAATTACTAACATTCTCTCGCTTGGGACCACATATATTTTCGAATAGTCATACATAGATGAAACTTTAGTATGCACAAACGTTTGCTATCTTAATTAAAGTATCGCAAAATAATTTGATCAGTCCATACTACCAATATAGGATCAAAGCAGTTTTCGTAACATATATTCAAAACTAAACCCATCAATGATCACAAATATTAGCAATTCAATGACATGGATCAAATACAAAAATTACATGTACAATGATCTAAGTAATGCCTATTCCAAACTGAACCTACTTTATGACTTTAATAGTTCAATATCACTTTCTTACACCTTATGCAATTGCAATAGAAAGTTAATATCTTTATTTTTAAAGTTATCGATATACACATGAAATTCATAATAAGTTTCATAAAATTTTAATATGTACAGAATATAAACTTTAACATGTCAAAAACATAAATAAAATAACAAACTACCACTAGAATGACTCATCATCAACTCCGACAACACCAATATGAGTCATATGCCCATGAAATACTTTAGGTGGCAAACCTTTCGTGAGCAACTTCGCAATCGTTGAATTTATACTAATATGCCCAATCAAAAAGAGACGACTCCAAACTTTTTCTTTCACAATAAAAAATTTAATATCTATGTGCTTTGACTTAGATGAACTTTTGTTGCTCTTCAAATATAACTCAACAAACTTATTATCACAGTAAGTTTCAATGATCTTTCTAAGTCATTTGCATCCCAGTAATAAAATTTCTTAGCCATATTCCTTGATTTGATGCTTCATAGCATGCCATATCTTCAGTTTCAAGGTAGAAGAAGCTATCACTATCAATGCTTATTTCACATCTTTTTTAAGAAACAACTCTTCCGACCAACGTGGAAATATAACCTTATGTAGATTTCATACTATCAAGACATCCAACAAAAACTAAATCAAAACGCCTTACGATCTCCAAGTGATGTGATCTCTGATAAGTGAGCATGTAATCTTTAGTTCTTTGAAAATACCTCATAATTTATTTTATAATTTTTTAATGATCTATTCCCAGGTCTGATATTCCTATAATATACGTTATATCTGGATACTTATAAACTTATGCATACATGAGACTTTTCACTACTGATGTATATGAAATTTTGTCTATCTCTTTTTTTCCTATTTTCAAGTTTGAACATTAGCGCAAATTAAATTTATCACCTTTTGTCAAAGGTATATCTCTTGATGTACAACTTTGCATGTCAAAATTACTTAACACTTTATCAATACAAGTCTTTTACGACAGTCTAAGAATGTTTCAAGTACTATCCCTATGGATCTATATATCTAGAACAGAGGACGTTCCACCAAGATCTTCCATCTCAAATTTACTGAATCGAAATTTCTTGATTTCATGCAATAAACCTGCATTACTATTTGTCAGTAGAATGTCATCTACATATAGCATAAGGTTAATAAATTTTCTCTCACAGAAGTTGAAATATATGTATTGATTAACAATATTTTTCTTAAAATTAAAAGAGGTTATCACCTAATCTAACTTTTGATACCATTGACGGAATATCTATTTTAAATCAAATATAGACTTTTTAACTTTATGCACAAGGTGATTTTAATTTTGGGAGTTAAAAATTTCTGATTGAACCATGTATATCGTTTCTTCAATGTCACCATCGATAAATAAAGTCTTTACATCTATTTGATGTCGCTCTAAGTCATAATGAGCTACAAGTTCCATAATGATTCTAAAGAAATCTTTTGATGAAACTGACTAACGGTTCTCTTTAAAATCTCTGTCTTCTTTTTGAGTGAGTCCCTTGACAACTAGGTGTGCTTTATACCTTTCAATGTTACTTTTTGAATCATATTTGATTTTAAAAATTCATTTACAAACTAATCAATTTTGATCCTTGTGATAAGTCAATAAGATTTCAAACACTATTATTTTTTATAGATTTTAACTCATCTTTCATAGCTTTGATCCATTTAGCAGAGTTTCGACATGATTTCGCTTGTCAAACAGTTATAGAATTATCTTTCAATTTCATGTCAAAATCATTCTTTTGAAGATAAATAACATAATCATTTGAAATTGCATTTTGCCTTTCTTTGTTAGATCTTCTTTTAGGCATTTCATAATATCATTGTGTTTTTTACATAGTCTTGATTTACAGGTTGAACACATATGGTAAAGCAATCTATTCATTTTCACTAGATGCTATATTATCAAGTTTCATACTCAGTTAAATATTTGCAAAAGATCAATTTTGTTCGCCTGATCCATCGTATCTCTCGTAGTATTCTCCTCCATGGTCAGATTCGACCGCCTCAACTTTCTTGCCTAATTCAGTTTCAACTTCAGTTTTAAAATTTTCAAATTTTTTATTGAGGTATGAATAATACATACTGATACATATATGCATATTTTATACAATAATTATACAATTTCTATACACATTCTATACAATTTTTATCTACAATAATTATTTAAATACATATTCTATAAAATAATTATAAAGTTTCTACACACGTGTGCATGCATACACGCACACATGATATATATATATATATACATATACATACATACATATTATGTAAACATATTTAACAACTATACAGTTTTTGCACACATTTTCTATAGTTTCTATATATATATATATATATATATATATCTTATATAGATACATATTATATATAGTAGTTATACAGTTTCTAAGAAGTTGGATTTAGTTATTTAAAAAAAAAAAATGAAATAAGAGTTTTTATCCCCAAGAATATTATAGTGAAACAAGAAAAAAAATAGATGGGCCGAAATGGCCCAGAAGGAAGGCGAGGACTGAAGTAGTCCAATAACCACTTAATGGCAATACTTAAGCTGATCGATCATAGTTTGATAAATTAGTCAAACGTTTGTCATTTATTTTTAAAATGATCACTAAGTGTCCTTTTTTAAAGGACAAAAATAGCCCGCCAAACAAAAATAACCCACCAAAAATAGCCATCAAATTATATTTTCATCCGCTGGCCATTTGGCCTTGTTGTTCGCTACTGCTCCTTCTTCTTCGTCGTCTTCTTTTGTTTTTTGTTGTGTTGTTTTAAGAAAAATGGCTCTCTTATTTTTTCATAGTTTTTCTTCTTTTGTTTTAGCAATTGCTACTCTTTTTTTAATTAATTAAATAAAAAAGAGTGTGCTTTGAAATACAATAAAAAAGAATATAATGATGGCAATTATATATATATTTGATATCAAATAAATGTATATGTGCATATTTGATAGTAGATACCTGTGTCTTTAATACTAAATAGATATACATATTTTATACAATAATTATATTGTACCTATAAGTATTCTTCTTATACATATACATATTCTATACAATAACAATACAATCTTTAGATGTAATAATTATTTAGATACATACTTTATACGATAATTATATAGTTTCTATATACATTCTATATAATTTCAATATAAATCATAGTATAAATACGTATTTTATACAATCATTATAGAGATTCTATACATATTCTTTACGTTCTTTAACTAAAATTAAAGAAGAAGAAAAATCAATAGCATCAACAACAAAATTAAGATCAAATTTGAATCCTCTACCAATAACTTTAAAATACCTTTAGTTTTACTCTTTCACTTCATCACATAACTAATGTGGAAGTAGTGAGTACAAGTAAAATTTGTCCAACAAAAACTCTTTCTAGAACTATAAAGTGTTGTCGAATGAATCTACAATGAAATATTCTTCGATGATTTTAGAATGTCAAAATTCATCTTCTAAAGATAATATATTATGTTCTTAATCGTAGCTAAAAGGACACTCCAAAAGAAAGAAAGAAAACTAATGCGCAAAAAAGTTCACAATTTTAGAAAAATTCTAAAAAGTAAAATCTAGAATTCACACGTAATATAAACACGTTGGCTAACATTAAAGAAAAAGTGAGAAGAAATTTCAATACGATACTTTTTAAAATGATTTCAATAACAACCCTCATTCCGTCATCTGGCTTATGTTCTTCATGCAGCATTCGAATGACTCTATGAAATTACGTCGATACTTTCATATATTATGAATAACTTAGGTGACATCTCTATTTTTTTTCCGGGTACACACGACTTTGCCAACTAGTATTAACATAAGTTATAAGTTATGCCTAAAAAGTCATAAAAATCATGCATAATATAACATAAATTATGCCTAAATTTTGTGGTCTTTAATTTACGTCGAAAATATCAGCAATTATGAAATAACAAGTAATTTATATTTTGTAATATAGCATAAGTTAATGCCTTAAAAAGCATAATAAGTTATTACTGCGTAATTCCTACAAAATATGAATAGAGGCAGATGTTCAGTTTCAAAACACACAAGTTATATAAAACCATAAAACAATCACAATAAGTGAAAATTAGATGAATTATGCAAGGGTTTAACTCAGCGAAACAAATCAGATGAAAAATAAAAAATTACTGGAAAAGAAATAAAATTTATGTTGGATTCTTTTCTATAAAAGATTGGAGAAAGATGAGAAAGAAGAATGTAGAAAAAAATCAAAAAATAAAAAGTATAATAACAATTAAAAAAAAAAAAGACAAAAGAGACTACTTAGATTAATTTTATGTAATTTGAGATATTTATACTAATAGGTATAAATTGAAAATAAAAAGGCTGACAGGTTATGTTATGTCAAGTAGGTCAAACTTGGGCCATTCAACCCAAATAAGGAAGGAAATTCAACTGGTCAGCCCAATACTTGCCACTCGATAGAAACAAAAATTGAAAAAATTACATAGACAAAATAATATATTAATTGTATGGTATGTTTAATGTTTTAAAAAATTATAATTCATAGTTATTTGGTAGTTTAAAATCAGTTTTTTTGTTCTATTGACTAAAAAAAAGGCAACAATGGGAACATCAAAACACACGATTATTGAAGATATCTTCTTCAATTTTTTTTCTCCTTATTTTTCTCTCAAAATCACTCTAATATCCTTGATTTTACATTGAAGAAATAACAACATTGGCAACATCATAATAGTGTTCTTCAAGAGATCTTCTTTAACTTTTTTCTCTCAAAATCACTCTAATATCACAAGATATCATTCTTGATTTTACTTTGAAGAACCTTTTTTGCGGATTTGTCATCTCATAAAATCCATTTAGGATATTTATTGAAGATTTGAGGTAATCTTTTACTATTTTTTATATTAGATTTAATATCTTTTTGATTTTTTATATTTTGCAACTCTTTCTATCATAAATTTAGATTGAGATAACTTAGTTCAATCATTATTTTCTTAATTCAACTAAATTGTTATCAATTGTATATTATGTGTCAATTATATATACATGTGTATATGTATAAGTTGTATATTAATTGTATATATGATGTAATTGTATAAGTCGTATATGTATAAGTCAATTGTATAAGTCATATGTGTCAATTGTATATGTCAATTATATAATTCATATATGTATAAGTTGTTAATTGTATATGTATATATATGTGTATATGTATAAGTTGTATATTAATTGTATATATGATGTAATTTTATAAATCGTATATGTCAATTGTATATGTCAATTATATAAGTTGTTAATTGTATATGTACATATAATTTCTTTTTTTTTTTTATTGTATATCTGAATGTTTGTATATTAGCATAGTGTATATTAAATATATCTGTATATATACATTTGTAGAATGTATATTGAGTATGTACATATACATTTTTCATAGTGTATATATAAATATACGATTCTTGAAATTATAAAAAAATAAATGAATGAGGAGGAGGAGGAGGGAGAGCGAGATAGAGGGATGGGAATGGAGGAAGGGGAAGGATCTGGGAGAGAGAACGAGGAGAGAGGCGAGAAAAAGGGAGAGAAAGGAAGGGATTTAATGAATACCTATATTTTGTAATTATGCAAATTTTAATCATGCCTTATAATTATGCACTAAAAGTTACATATATCTGAAGGGAAGCGAGATACAAGGATGGGAATGAAGGAAGGAGAGAGAGAAGGAGGAGAGAGGCGAGAAAGAGGGAGTGAAAGTGAGGAATTTAAGGTATATCTATATGTTGTAATTATACAAACTATAATCATATCTTATAATTATGGACTAAAAGTTACCTATATCTGAATTTTTGCCAAACATATTTCATCATATGGCCGTCGAAATGAGATTTTCATATTGTAGCCATTTTGCTTTTGCACTGTTGGCTTCTTCTTTTGCTAATTTCTTTATTTTTTAAAAAATATTACTGCTCCATTTTCACATTTTTGTAACTGCTCAGCTTTTTTTATAAGAAAATTTCGCTGCTTTATTTTTTTTTTTTTAAAAAAGTCTCTCTTTTGTTTTCCTCACTACTTCTTTTATTTATTTACTCTTTTCTTTTTGTAGCTCCTTTTTGTCTTAAAAAAAAATCTATTATTTTGATTAATGCACTTTTTTGTAATAATTAAATACAATTTTATCATTGTAATTACTGCTCTTCTTAATATTATATTTCACACCAAATACATGAATCTTTGATATCAAATATAAATAAATATTTGTATAAATTACACAAATTTCAAACTTAAGAGACTATATTATCCAATATTCCTTATTTTTTAAGAATTTACATTAAATCTCGATTTTCAATTTTACTCTTCATACATATCAACAAAACCCTACATCTTATTTTTACTCCACCATTAACTTATGCAAGATACTTTTTTTTCAAAGATTACCTTCCTTAAAATCTCTCCCAAATTATACATATCTGTTTTTTATTTTTTTAAAAAAATAAGTATTTACAATATAAATGGCAGATTGTAAAATTTTCAACAGTCAAAGTCCAAACATGGAAATCACTAAATGGACAAGGATCTTTCTTCCAAATTTACTATCCTCCATTAAAGCATACAACTATTTTTTTTTCCATAATTTCCTCCCCTAAAGTCTCTCTCAATTTTATTTTATTTTTAAATTGATTGATACATATATAAATTTATTTAGTTATTCATACATGTTTAAGTTAATGTTAGTATGAAATTCATCGGTGATACATATAGGTGATACATATTTTTATGTCAATTCGATTGATACATATATAAAAATATTAATTTTCTGAATACATTTTCATATGAATGATACTTTTGCTATCAGTATATGTGTGATATATTTGTTGACAGTGTAGGAGTGATACATTTTGTTGTTAGATTATTGGTGATATATTTGTATTGACAATGTATGAGTGATACATTTGCGGTCAGATTATTGGTGATACATACATTTATTTCAACTATAAAAATATATCACTAATATACCAGATAAATTCTTTAAACTAATGCAGACAATATTAATATGAATCACAGAACTTTCATAAAATTTAATATGAATCATATAAAAATCATAGAAATACGACCAAATGTATCACATATTTCAGATGTATCACATGGTAATCCTACGCCGCCAAATAATAATTCAAATTTTCATATGTATCATGTATTCAAATAATAATTCCTCTTGTCCTCCTTCTCTTCTTCATTCACTTCCGTCGACGACGTCGTACTGGTTTGCAACTCTGGCGTTTCATTGCCAGAAATTAACGTAGGTTGAATAGATACTATTCTTGATATGCGGAACTCGTCAATTGAATATATACTGTTCTTGATATCAAGGGGAGACGGATCTATTGGATTTTTTTTTCTTCGGTGCTGAATTAGCTGGGATATCATCAAACTTCAATGCCACGGGGGAAGACAAGGAATCTGCTAGTGAACAAGGAGATTCATTTTCTAGTAGTGAAGAGAGAATGAGAGAGGATGCATTTGAAGTAGCCACAGATACTCTCAACTTGCAGTCACCAATTGAAATTTGAAAGTTGATTGGGGGTATTGGAATCTCATTAATTCATTGTGTAACTGATTGTGCGTGATTTGCTCCACAGAATAAAAGAGAATCTGTTACTTCTTTAAATAAATATCTAGTCAATTTTAAATGTATCACTTTAAATATGTATCACCTTATAACATATGTATCACGGTTTCAAAATATCGGGATAAGATGTAATTAATCAAATAATTGGTATAAAATGTAATAGCACTTAAAAATTAAGGGATTTATGTAAGTTACCCTAAATAGTTTATACGCTGTTTATACAACTTCTATACACAATCTATACATATACACATTCTATATTACTAATGATACAATTTCTATACAGATTATACCAATAATTATACAGTTTATATATACATCTTATATAACTTTTAGCTGCAATGATCATTCAGATACATATTATATGCAACAACTATACAGCTTTTATGCACATTTTATCACAGTTTCTATATATATCTTATACAAAAACATATTCTATATAACAAATATACAATTTCTATACATATTATATATAGTTTCTGTATGTATATCTTATATATATATATATTATATACAATAATTAAACAGTTTCTATACAATTGTATGTAATTGTTTAAAAAAAGTAGATTTTTTAGCCAAAAAATTATAATGAAACCAAAAAAAGAGTACAACGAACAAAGGAGCCGAAACAAAAAAAGAAAACTAAACTAAACTATTTATAAATGGATCGAAATGATTCAAATTTAAAATGGCTAGTGAATGCAAATACATACCCAACTGGCTATCCATTGACATCATTTTGAAATTAGTCATTTGGTGAAATTTCTTCCACCTAATAAATATATGGATAAATTACACAAATCCCAAACTTAAGAGATCATATTACTCAATATCCCTTACTTTTTAAAATTTACATTAAATTTCAATTTTCAACTTTACTCTTGATACATATATCAATAAAATCTCACATCCTATTTTTACTCTACCATTAACTCATGCAAGATATATTTTTTTTCAAAGATTACCTTCCCTAAAATCTCTCTCAAATTATACACATATTTCCCACATACTATTTTTACCCCACAATTAACTCATTCAAGATATTTTTTTTTTCAAAGATTATCTTTCCTAAAATCTCTCCCAAATTATACACATATTTTTTAATTTTTTTAAAAATAAGTATTTACAATAAAATGCCAGGTTGTAAATTTTCAACATTCAAAGTCCAAACATGGAAATCACTAAATGGACAACAACAAATTGGAATTGGTCGCATCATTATATTAAATCAAGGATTTTCCTTCCCGATATGCTATCCTCCATTAAAGCATGCAACTATTTTTTTTTTTCACAATTTCCTCCCCTAAAATCTCTCATTTTTTTTTAAAATCGATTATACATATATAAATTTATTTAGTTATTCGTACAAGTTTAAGTTAATATTAGTATGAAATTCATCAGTGATACATGTAGGTGATACATATTTTTTTGTTAATCCGATTGATACATATATAAAAATATTAATTTTCTCAATACATTTTCATAGTGTAACGATGATTCATATGAATGATAATTTTGTTATCAGTATATGAGTGATACATTTGTTGACTGTGTATGAGTGATACATGTTACTATTAGATTATTGGTGATATATTTTTATTGACAATGTATGAGTGATACATTTGCGGTCAGATTATTGGTGATACATAAATTTATTTCAACTATAAATATGTATCACTAATATAACAAATAACCTCTTAGAACTAATGCAGACAATATTGATATGAATCACAGAACTTTCATAAACATTTAATATGAATCATATAAATTTCAAACTCACATTTTTTAAATATGAATTAAAAATTTCAAACTTCAACTTATATGTCAAGTATGCTAAATGTATCATATATATTGAATATCTAATTTTTAAAAAAAATCATAGAAATACAACCAAATGTATCACATAGTAATCCTCCGACGCCAAATAATAATTCAAATAATAATTCAGATTTCAGATGTATCACATATTCAAATAATAATTCTTCTTCTCCTTCGTTCACTTCCGTCGACGACGTTGTACTAGTTTGCACATGAGCAGAGAACTGTGCATAAACCCCCAAATTATTCTCTAACTTCAAAGTCGGAAACTCCTCTAAATCCTTCAATTTCGAACAAACTCTAACCATAGCACGTCTTGCCATCGCCATCGAACAGAGTTCTGCAACTCCTCGTCTTTAACAGAAACTGCTCCGTTAACCAAATTGACGGTTTCAGGCTCTTCACGTGCTCCTTTTCCTTTGTATTCGGTGGTGGTGCAACCGGTATCGTCGTCGTTCTCCACTGTGATTTCAATAGGAGTGTACAGACCAAATCGTCAAGCCAAACCGAACCGACGAACCAAATCAAACCGAGAAAAAACAATCGACTTATGGTTTGGTTTGATTGGTTTGGCGTTAGAAAAAAAAATGACTTTGATTGGTTTCTTTTTTCAATTTTTTCTTTTTCGTTGTCTTTTTTTTCATTTAGTTTTTTTTTTCTTTTCCTTTTTATTTTTTCTTTTGTGTTTTTCTCTATTTTCTATTACTCTACTTCTTTTTTTGTATTTTTTTTTCTTTTTTTCTTTTTTCTTTTTTTCTTTTTTTCATTTGTGCGAACTAGCAAATATAATTACAAGTGCGAACTATAAAATATAAATACAAAGGCGAATTATAACATACAAATACAAGTAAAAATTATAAAATACAAATACAAACTATAACATATAGATACAAGTGTGAACTATCATTTGTATTTTTTAATTATTGAAAAGAAACGATTGATTTTTTTTTTACGAATATTTGTTTGTATTTATTTATACGAGTTATATTTATTGATACTTCAATTCAAATTTTTATAAAAAATACAATATATATATATGTATTTTTAAAATTATTGGTTTCATTTGTTTGTAATTGTATTTGTATCAAGTGATATTTATTTATTTACAAATACGAATAATATAATATTTTTGACATACAAATACAAAACGGTACATTTGTATCAAATGATACATTGCATATTTATATATTATTTTAGAATAAAAAAAATACAATTAATGCATTTACTTGTTTGTATACAAATATAAATGATAAATTGTACATAATCACGGCTAAATACAATATGCAATCAACTTACAAATACAAATACAAAATAATTCTTTAAAAATAAAAAAACATCGACGAAAATAGAATACAAATATAAATATAATCTAAATATACTAACACAAGAAAATCATAATACAAATATAATCCAATATAATATACAATCAATTATAAAATACAAATACAAAACAGTTCTTTAAAATACAAGTGCAAATTATATAAAATATAAATGATGGTGCGAACTAACACATACAAATACAAGTGTGAACTATAACATACAAATATAAACGCGAACTACAAAATACAAATACAAGCGCAAACTTTAAAATACAAATACAAATATAGTTGTATCAATGAATACAAAAATATAAATGACGGTGTGACTATAAATAGATAATAATTATGGTATTTACGTTATCATCAATGACTTGTGCTCGAGTAGTTTTTTTTTAAAAAATACAAAAAATATAAAATAGAATAAAAAAGTGATAAAGAAAATAAGTACAAAAACGAAAACAAAAAAAAAAGAAAAAAAAGAAAGAGAGATAGAAGAGAGAAAAGAATATATAAAAAAAATGAAAAAAATAAAAATAGAAAATTAGTAAAAAGAAGAAGAAAAAATGAGGAAAACAAGAAAAAGAAGAAATATAAAAAAAATGGTAGTGTTTTTGGCAAGACTAAATATATAGTGTGTTTATGTTTTTATGAATACAGACCATTAAGTAAAAGTGAATACAACGGCTGTGAATCGAATACAACAGCTAAATGGTACTGTATTTATATTTTATATGAATACAGACTATTAATAAAATCGAATACAACAGGCGTAATTGAATACAACAGCTATAAATGGTAATTATGTAAAATATGGTTATGAAAGGTGAGTTTTTCAGCAAAATGTAGCTATTTTTGAAAGATCCCCAACTTAAAATATATGGGAAGAGCAAAATATATGGTAAATTGATATTAATAGGTTTTCTTTTTCCCTAAAATTAATAATTAAGTAGTCCTAAAATATATGGTAAGAAGGTAACATTATTTGAATTATACAAGGAATCATAATGTTTAGTATTTAAAAATTTGAAGTTGATAAAACTTTATATTCAAAAAAATTTATGTCCACGTTGATTTGTGATTTATTTAGTTTGGTGTTTTACCTTCACACCTTTTTTTTTTCATGAACTTTTTGCATGAATTCTTGTAGGAACGAGGGACAAAACATCTGTATAATTTTACATGTACTTTAACATAAATTTGTGCAAGAATTTTTAAGTGTGCTGCTGCCAAAGAAAAAAGTGACAGAAGTGGATCATGATATCGATTTTCTTTTGATAGTTTGTCCGATAGAAACCTTATAAGGTTAATTTTTATCATGACTACATTAAGGCTGTCTAACGGGCCGGGCCGGGTCAACCCGGAACCGGCCCCCTCTCTCTTACCGGGTTCCGGGCCGGTTACGGGCCGGTTTTGGCCTTAACCGGGCCGGGCCGGGCCGGGCTGCACAGTAAAAAAAATAAAACCCACCCGGAACCGGCCCACTTAACCCAATCCGGTCAAACCCGCTAAAATCCGGTCAAACCCGGTCAAAACCGGTCAAAACCGGATAAAAACCGGTCAAATATACACTATATATACGCTATATACACAATCTATACATTAAATATACACTTCTATAGAAGATATATACAATGTATACATTAAATATACACTTCTATAGAAGATATATACACGTGTATACGCACCATTCAATGTATATATACTACTACCTATAAAATATACTACATTATATATACATTACAATATGTATAGATATACTTATATACTAATTTATAAAACATATACACATGTATAGGTTAAATATACACTTCTATAGAAGATATATACACATGTATACGCACCATTCAATGTATATATACTACTACTTATAAAATATACTACATTATATATACATTACAATATGTATAGATCTACTTATATACTAATTTATAAAACATATACACATGTATAGGTTAAATATACACTTCTATAGAAGATATATACACATGTATACGCACCATTCAATGTATATATACTACTACTTATAAAATATACTACATTATATATACATTACAATATGTATAGATATACTTATATACTAATTTATAAAACATATACACATGTATACGTTAAATATATACTTCTATAGAAGATATATACACGTGTTTATGCACCATTCAATGTATATACACTACTACTTATAAAATATACTACATTATATATACATTACAATATTTATAGATATACTTATATACTAATTTATAAAACATATACACATGTATACATTAAATATACACTCCTGTAGAAGATATATACACGTGTATACATTAAATATACACTTCTGTAGAAGATATATACAAATGTATACATTAAGTATACACTTCTATAGAAGATATATATAATGTATACATTAAATATACACTTCTATAGAAGATATATACACGTGTATACATTAAATATACACTTCTATAAAAGATATATACACATGTATACATTAAATATACACTTCTATAGAAGATATATATAATGTATACATTAAATATACACTTCTATAGAAGATATTAAAACTTTAAATTGATAAATAAAAAAAAATAAAAAACAACAACTAAGGAGTGAATGAATTTGTGGAATTTTATTGATTGCAAAATGATCCAAAATTTATAATTTACATGAATGAAAAATCTATAAATTATGCATCATTTTTTCCAACTCATGCATGTTAATATTAATTGGAATTTGCATAGGATAGTCGAAGTCAACGGGGGAAAAACCATGCATTGGACTTGATTCTGTTGAGTTCTCCCGTGAAGTCATTATTTCTTCAAGTTTGAGGTCGTCGCTTGGCTCTGGTTCCATTCCTTGGTTTCTTCTTTCTGCTCTAATCCAGTCTCTAAGGCAAACTAAAACATTCATTGCGTTGCTTCCCAATGAGTGTCGGTTGTCTCCAAGCTGCTGTCGTCCCTGACTGAAGGCGCTCTCTGATGCAACGGTTGACATTGGTACATTCAAGATATCTCTGGCTAATCTTGAAAGTACAGGATATTGTGATTCATTATTTCTCCACCAATCCAGCGAGTTGATCCGTCGTCTGCGATCCTCTGGTGGCGTCCGCAGATAATATTTCAGCTCCTCCCGATAAGTTGATGTGTAAGCTCTGTCATCCACACTGTTCCAACAAGATAAATCATAAAACGAATCAGGAAAACCACTATGTGCCGACCTTTTAGAAGATGATGGCTCCTCGGGAGGATGAGGAGCGACAGTTGGACTGATATTTGTAGGTACGGCTGAATCAAATAAATCAGCATAGTGATTATATAATTTGTCTATATAATCTTTTGCATCAGCCGTAGCCGTCCACAAATCAGGCTGCTCTTGTTCAGACTCACGGTTAGTATTTATTTCTAAGTTAGTATAAATAAGCGTACTAAAGTGACACATATGATTAAATTTCATGCAAGGATTTAAAATAGCACCAATCATGTAAATAGGGGGAATCGGGAAGAAATATTTTTTAAATTTTGTAAACATAGCGCCAACAGCTTCTTTATAACCTTCTTTATTTTTATATTGTTGGAGCAAACCAGAAATATCGGCTATATATGCCAAAATATTACAAACAGTAGGATAGTATGCACCGGAAAATTCAACCGTAGCTACATAAAATTTTTCTAAAAATTTAATAAGATCATTAATTATAACCCAATCAGAATTATGTAACATGCAATCAGCAGAATCAGCAAAAGAACCACAGTGTTGGTTAAAAGTGAGTGTAATAGGAATTCTATATTTATAACAAGTTTTTAAAAATTCATACGTAGAATTCCATCTAATATCAATTTCCTCAGGCATTAAAATCGGTGTAAGTCCATTTTCTTGACATTTAACTTTAAATTCTTTAATTCTCGCTCTACGATTATTTCCTTGAATGAAACCTACGGCAAGACGAATTTTTTCAATATAAACCTCAAAAAAGTCAAGACCATCTTTTACAATTAAATTATAGATATGACATGCACACTTAATATGGAAAATTTCAGGAAAGGGTGGAGATAACGTAGATTTTATTTTTGTTATAGCATTCTTGTTGTTAGAAGCATTATCAAAAGCAATACATAAAATTTTATTTTCTATACCATAATATCCGGCAATTTTAATAATAGAATCAAAAATAAATTGTCCAGTATGCTTGCGATCTTCATCATATAAAAAAGCAAGAATACGTTTTTGCATTATGAAATTACTATCCATCCAATGACAAGTAACAGTTAAATAATCATTTTTATTAACAGCACGACCAAGATCAGAAGTTAGGGCCAATCTACATTGAATATTTTTTAAGAATGTTGATAAATAAAAACAATATTGTGAATGGAGTTTAAAAATATCAGACCGACAAGTAGTTCTAGGAATACCATTAAACATAGGATTATAAATTGCTTGTATATAACGGATAAAAGCATCAGAAGAAGGAAAAGTAAAAGGCAAACAACCCACAGCTACCATTTTAGCTATTTCTTCCCGGTCCCTCAATTTATTATACTTTTTCGCTACTTGACCGGTTGTTGGGTCCATTCTAGTTTGCGTTGACCCACCAACATCCCCACCACCTTTTGCAATATTTAACTCTCTTTTGTGATCTTCAGCTATATGTCTCATTAACGTACCCGTACCCCCTTGCTTACCGCCACTTCTATGCTTATATATTTGTTGACAAATATTGCACTGCACCTCACTATCTGATATACGTTCAAAAAATTGCCATGCAATACTAGTTCTTTTACGGGGTTTTGGGGCACTGGGAGGACGGGAAGGGAGATTAACTGATTCAGATCTAACGTTAGCATGTCCTACTGCGGGTGTTTCAGCAATATTTTCATCATCTTCGTCTACATTAACTGCATCTACTTCATTTTCTTCTTCTATACCGTAATTTTCTTGAAATTCTACATAATCCATATCGTGAGCACCTACACCTATTTCTTCCTCAAAAGGTGTACCAAGCGGTACCGGAGGCGAAGGCACACGGGTATATCTATTACTTGAACTACCTCTACCGCTAATAATTCGCTTTTTACTACCACTACCGCTTCCGGGACAAAAATTTTTAACACCTTTAGCAGCGAGGTTTTTTAATTTATCCATAATATAAATTAAATTAAACTAAAAATATTCAAAATACACAAATATAACAAAATTAAATATTAAACAATTAATACAATAAATAAAAATTAAACGTAAGAGATGGAACGACAATACCAAATTTGGGAAGTATCCGAAGATTGCGACTTTAGAAACTTCCGCTCTTACTTTGTAAACGAAAAAATAAAAAATTAAAGTGAACACTTTAAGAAATTAAATATATTGAATATTTGAGAATTGAGAATTGAGATTTGAGAGAGAATGAGATTTGAGAGATTGGAAAATTGTGTGAGAAATGATTTGAAGTTGTAGGGTATTTATAGATTTATTTTGAGGATTAAAAAATATTTTATATATTTTTTTTTTTAATGAAATGGGCCCAAACTAGCCGTTTGGACCCAAAAACGGTAATATTACCGTTGGGCCAACGGCTAGTTTGGCCCAACAGAATTTTTTTATTTTTTTTATTTTTTTTATTTTTTTTCGGTTACCGGGCCGGGCCGGGCCGGTTAACCGGCGGGCCTGGACCGGGTTGGTCCGGGCCGGGTTAACCGGGCCAAATTTTTTTAAAAAACCGGACCGGGACCCGGTACCCTAAAGCCCTAGGGCTTTCCGGGCCGGGTCAAACCGGTCCGGTTTATAGATACGGGCCGGGTCGGGCCGGGCCGGGCCGGGTTAGCCCGGCCCGTTTGACACTCCTAGACTACATACATGTGCAATGGAAAGCCGATGTCTATATCTAAAAGGCTAAAACCTCTAGGTAAGATTAATATTAATATATTATTACTAATAGTATCTATGATTATAAATATAAATTTGTTTGTTATTTGAAATAAGTTTTCTAAAATTTTAATATGTTATTAAAGTTTACAATAATAAATATCATGTATTCTTAATAGACAATTGTTAATTGGGACTTTATGGTATTTTAAGATTTTATTGTTATGATTATTAGATTGTGATGTGATCCAGAAGAATGAGACGAGACTGAAAATTTTCGGTAAGCTTCGAAGCTTTGTTGTATTTAAGAAAATAAAATAAAATTTAACTTTTAAACGTTCAGGAAGGTCACTTTTTTAAAAGAAAAAATAAAGATATAATATTATGAAAGAAAACATATTTTTATGTTTTCATTTTTAAAAATTGATAATAGTTTATTTGATTTTGATTTTATTGAAAAAAAATCAAAGAAATAATCAAATTTTAATTTTAAATAATTAAAGACAACACATGCGAGACACGTGCGTTTAAACTAGTGTTTCAAAATATGTGACTTTTTGAAAACTAAAGACGCTATTAATCTTTTGTTTTGAATTATAATTCTCTGAAAAACACAAGAATTTTTTTTAAAAAGTTAGAAGAAGAGAGCAAAATAAGATTAAATATTAATACAGATATAGTAAGACTAGTTAAAATTAGTTTTGTCCGCTGCTACCTTGCCTCGTTATTATCTTATAATCTATATATCTATATATGAAAGAGGATCATAATTATGATGATGTGACACACTCTAAAGCCATCAATTATATTTTTCTTTTTTATTATATATGTTTTTTTCTTTTTTTTTAATTTCTCATCGTTGTGCTGCATGCAACCGGAAAAACTCAAAAGTCACTTCTCTTAAGGACCTAAACCCAAACCTCACCACTTTATTAATTTGTTAAGAACCAATCATGGATACTACTCATATATTAGGTTGGTGTTTTGGTTGAAGTTCACAATCTAGGTCGGTTCGGTCTGATTATTTAATATCGGTTCGGTTTATTAATTTTTGGATTGACAAAAATGATATCCGTAATCAAATCGAAATAAATTCGGTTCGGTTATTTCGGATTTTTATTTTGGTATGAAATATTAAAGTAGTTAGACTTTCTTTTTCATAACTGAGCATTTAAAATTGATGGGTTTTTTTAGAAAAAATATTTTTTTCAAACCTGTTTTTCATTCCCAAATATAAATAACTATAAATAACTCAATATGGATGAAACGAAATGAAATAATCATAAGCTTAACACAATACATAACGTCATTAATCATTACATATAATATAACCTTGCATAAATAGTCTACAAAACGACACAAAACTCATTTATTTCTCACCGGTGGATAGCCACAACTCACAAACTCACAACCAGTAGAAGTGAAAACGATCAACGAAGAAACACCGCCTTGCCTTCGGTGAGACGGAGGAACACTCGTGATTCGTGACTTGTCGTCGCCGGTGTACGTGAGAAACGACGTAGGGAATACCAGAATAGGGATTTAGGGTTGGCAATGGGCAATGGTTGAGGCGTATGCGAATTTGCTGTTAAATGTTAATTGTGAATGTGAATTACTAAATATTTTATATATATATATATATATATATATATATATATATATATATATATTATTTATTTATAAAATTTTGATTTTTTGGTTTAACCGAATTTAAAAAAAAAAAACTGAAAACCGAACCAAAAAACTGAAATTTTAAAATTACAAACTGAATTTAATCCGAAAAACTGAAAAATCAAAACCAAAATTAAATTTTAATTTAATATTTTAATTTTTTCGATTTAAACCAAAATATGTCCACCCCTATTCACAATGGAAACTAGCAGTCCGTATTGAAGCGAAAGAGGGAACGAGATGGGAGGGTCATTAAACACGTGAAACATTATCTTTTATGATGTACTGTTATTTATTTATTTTTCGAGGGAGATTGTTTTATTTTATTTTATTGAAACTCTTTTTGATTACTAGTAGAACTAATTAAGTTTTCTAATACATATAGTATGTGATATTGGTAATTTAACTTTTGAGGCTTACTTGAGTGATTTCAACTCACAGAATTACAAGTTTCGAATTGGAATTGAAGGAGAAATTAATTAATTAATTAAACAAAACAAGGGGAAATAATAATGAAAAGAAATTAGTTATCACCGCCTATTAAGTTCATCTCCTTGTGATATTTTGATTTTTATTAAAGAACAGTGAGAGATATTGCTTATTAAATTTAAATAACTGCATGCAATTCATATTCAGAAACACTAAAATAAGGCTTTGGAAAAGAAAGAGAAAACCCAATTATGAAGTTCCTCATACATTTTGATTGAGCTGAGTTCTTATTTGTCTTCAAACACATACCGATTTAAACTTCATGAATTTCTTTTTCTTTTTCTCAAAAACTTTTGTACATGTTAAAGAATCATGAAAAATATTTGTTCAGTAAAGATTTTCTCTTATAAGATTTGTAATTTTATTATATAGTATTTTTTATAATATTATGACCGCGCGAATCGGGGCGGACCCACGTGTTATTTTGGGGTGCTTCGACACCCACTAAACTCGACGTAGAATAGGTATTATTATATAAGAAACACTGAAAAATGATAGAAAAATAAAAAAGCACCCGCGGAACTAAAACTTGTCTGAGTTCTCTGGCTTTAGGGGTGTCAAACGGGTCGGGCTGGCCCGGCCCGGCCCGGCCCGACCCGACTAGCTAAACCGGCCCGGTTTGACCCAGCCCGGTAAGCCCTAGGGCTTTAGGGTTCCGGGTCCCGGGCCGGTTTTTTTTAAATGGGCCCGATTAACCCGGCCCGGACCAAGCCCGATCCAGGCCCGCCGGTTAACCGGCCCAGCCCGACAAAAAAAAAGAAATTTTTATTTTTTGGGCCAAACTAGCCGTTGGCCCAACGGCTATATTACCATTTTTGGGTCCAAATGGCTAGTTTGGGCCCATTTTAATTAAAAAAAAAAAAAACTTTAAAAAATATTTTTTAATCCCCAAAATAAATCTATAAATACCCTACAACTTCAAATCATTTTTCACACAATTTTTCACTCTCTCAAATCTCAATTCTCAATTCTCAAATATTCAATATATTTAATTTCTTAAAGTGTTCACTTTAATTTTTTAATTTTTCGTTTACAAAGTACGAGCGGAAGTTTCTAAAGTCGCAATCTTCTGATACTTCCAAAATTTGGTATTGTCGTTCCATCTCTTACGTTTAATTTTTATTTATTGTATTAATTGTTTAATATTTAATTTTATTATATTTGTGTATTTTGAATATTTTTAGTTTAATTTAATTTATATTATGGATAAATTAAAAAACCTCGCTGCTAAAGGTGTTAAAATTTTTTGTCCCGGAAGCGGTAGTGGTAGTAAAAACCGAATTACTAGCGGTAGAGGTAGTTCAAGTAATAGATATACCCGTGTGACTTCGCCTCCGGTACCGCTTGGTACACCTTTTGAGGAAGAAATAGGTGTAGGTGCTCACGATATGCATTATGTAGAAGCTCAGAAAAATTACGGTATTGAAGAAGAAAATGAAGTAGATGCAGTTAATTTAGACGAAGATGATGAAAATATTGCTGAAACACCCCCAGTAGGAGATGCTAACGTTAGATCTGAATCAGTTAATCTCCCTTCCCGTCCTCCCAGTGCCCCAAAACCTCGTAAAAGAACTAGTATTGCATGGCAATTTTTTGAACGTATATCAGATATTGAGGTGCAGTGCAATATTTGTCAACAAATATATAAGCATAGAAGTGGAGGTAAGCAAGGGGGTACGGGTACGTTAATGAGACATATAGCTGAAGATCACAAAAGAGAGTTAAATATTGCAAAAGGTGGTGGGGATGTTGGTGGGTCAACGCAAACTAGAATGGACCCAACAACCGGTCAAGTAGCGAAAAAGTATAATAAATTGAGGGACAGGGAAGAAATAGCTAAAATGGTAGTTGTGGGTTGTTTGCCTTTTAGTTTTCCTTCTTCTGATGCTTTTATTCGTTATATACAAGCAATTTATAATCCTATGTTTAATGGTATTCCTAGAACTACTTGTCGGTCTGATATTTTTAGACTCCATTCACAATATTGTTTTTATTTATCAACATTGTTAAAAAATATTCAATGTAGATTGTCCCTAACTTCTGATCTTGGTCGTGCTGTAAATAAAAATGATTATTTAACCGTTACTTGTCATTGGATGGATAGTAATTTCGTGATGCAAAAACGTATTCTTGCTTTTTTATATGATGAAGATCGTAAACATACTGGACAATTTATTGCTGATTCTATTGTTAAAATTGTCGGATATTATGGTATAGAAAATAAAATTTTATGTATTGCTTTTGATAATGCTTCTAACAACAAGACTGCTATAACAAAAATAAAATCTACGCTATCTCCGCCCTTCCCTGAAATTTTTCATATTAAGTGTGCATGTCATATATATAATTTAATTGTAAAAGATGGTCTTGACTTTTTTGAGCTTTATATTGAAAAAATTCGTCTTGCCATTGGTTTTATTCAAGGAAATAATCGTAGATCGAGAATTAAAGAATTTAAAGTTAAATGTCAAGAAAATGGACTTACACCGATTTTGATGCCTGAGGAAGTTGATACTAGATGGAATTCTACGTATGAATTTTTAAAAACTTGTTATAAATATAGAATTCCTATTACACTAACTTTTAACCAACATTGTGGTTCATTTGCTGATTCTGCTGATTGCATGCTACATAATTCTGATTGGGTTGTAATTAGTGATCTTGTTAAGTTTTTAGAAAAATTTTATGTAGCTACGATTGAATTTTCCGGTGCTTACTATCCTACTGTTTGTAATATTTTGGCATATATAGCCGATATTTCTGGTTTGCTCCAACAATATAAAAATAAAGAAGGTTATAAAGAAGCTGTTGGCGCTATGTTTACGAAATTTAAAAAATATTTTTTCTCGATTCCCCCTATTTACTTGGTTGGTGCTATGCTAAATCCGTGCATGAAATATAATCATATGTGTCACTTTAGTACTCTTATTTATGCTAACTTAGAAATAAATACTAACCATGATTCTGAACAAGTACAGTCTGATTTGTGGACGGCTACGGCTGATGCAAAGGATTATATAGAAAAATTATATAATCACTATGCTGATTTATTTGATTCAGCCGTACCTACAAATATCAGTCCAACTGTCGCTCCTCATCCTCCCGAGGAGCCATCATCTTCTAAAAGGCCGGCAGATAGTGGTTTTCCTGATTCGTTTTATGATTTAACTTGTTGGAACAGTGTAGATGAGAGAGCTTACACATCAACTTATCGGGAAGAGCTGAAATATTATCTGCGGACGGCACCAGAGGATCGCAGACGACGGATCAACACGCTGGATTGGTGGAGGAATAATGAATCACAATATCCTGTACTTTCAAGATTAGCCAGAGATATCTTGAATGTTCCAATGTCAACCGTTGCATCAGAGAGCGCCTTCAGTCAGGGACGACAGCAGCTTGGAGACAACCGACACTCATTGGGAAGCAACGCAATGAATGTTTTAGTTTGCCTCAGAGATTGGATTAGAGCAGAAAGAAGAAACCAAGGAATGGAACCGGAGCCGAGCGACGACCTCAAACTTGAAGAAATTATGACTTCACGGGAGAACTCAGCAGAATCAAGTCCAATGCATGGTTTTTCCCCCGTTGACTTCGACTATCCTATGCAAGTTCCCATTAATATTAACATGAATGAGTTGGAAAAAATGATGCATAATTTATAGATTTTTCATTCATGTAAATTATAAATTTTGGATCATTTTGCAATCAATAAAATTCCACAAATTCATTCACTCCTTAGTCGTTATTTTTTATTTATTTTTATTTAACGATTTAAAATTTTAAATTGAATTTCTACTTTTATACTTTAAATTAAAAACTTACTTCTAATATATTATTAATTTACTACCAAATATTATTAATTTATTATATTAAGTAGCATATGTTTTGTATATTTGTGCATATATATCTTCTATAGAAGTGTATATTTAATGTATACATGTGTATATGTTTTATAAATTAGTATATAAGTATATCTATACATATTGTAATGTATATATAATGTAGTATATTTTATAAGTAGTAGTATATATACATTGAATGGTGCGTATACACGTGTATATATCTTCTATAGAAGTGTATATTTAATGTATACATGTGTATATGTTTTATAAATTAGTATATAAGTATACAAATATATATTGTAATGTATATACATTATAGTATATTGCATTTAAAGTATTACATATACATAGAATAGAGTGTATATATGTGAATGGATCTTCTATAGACGTGTATGTTTAATGTATACATGTGTATATATTTTATTTAAAGTAGTACATATATATTGAATGGTGCATATATATGTGTATATATCTTCTAAAGTAGTATATATTTAACATATACATGTGTATATGCTTTATAAATTAGTGTATATATATATTGTAGTGTATATATATATATTATACTATTATAGCATATGTTTTATTTAAAGTAGTACGTATAGTCATATATAATTATATATTGAATGGTACGTATATATGTGTAATTGTTTATACTTTATATATTTTTTTAAAAATATATATTGTATATTGGAGTGTATATAGTGTATATTGGAGTGTATATAGTGTATATTGGATTTTTTATTTATTTTTTAAACGGGTTTGATCGGTTTTTAACCGGGTTTGACCGGATTGGATTAAGTGGGCCGGTTTCGGATGGGTTTTAATTTTTTTACTGTTCGGCCCGGCCCGACCCGATTAACGCCAAACTCGGCCCGGAACCGACCCGGAACCCGGGTAGAATGGGAGGGCCGGTTCCGGGTTGACCCGGCCCAGCCCGTTAGACACCTTTATCTGGCTTTAGGTGGATCTTTCATGTCCAGATGCTTGAGATCGATTCTCCTTAGTTACGCAGCATTTTTGTATAAAATTTTTTGTAACTTTTGAGTTACATTTAATGTACATACACACACAAGACCCAAGTACCCTTGTACACTAGTTCACACGCATATGAGTTTGACTTTTTTTTTTACTTCTTAATTTATTAAACTAAAAGTACTTTTTGTATTTTTTAATTACTCAAACAAAAAATTTGAAAACCTTTTGGCCTTCTTCACAAAAAATCTTACTCTTCCAAAACTTAAACACTAAATTTTAATGTTGCATTTATATAGTTATATATTTATATTATGTCATCATTAGAAAATTATGTTAAAAAAAATTAAAGTAAAAAATGGAGTCAGAATTTGAACACGTCCGCGACAAAAGAGATGCCCTTAATGTTGGTCCATCACCACTGGGTCAAGCGATAATGTTTGTCAATGAGTTCAAACTATGTAATAATATATATATATATATATATATATATATATATATATATATATTCAAAATTTTAGTGTAAATATAGAGTTTACTTAAAAACTACTGGATTCGCCCGAATCCTCGTAGGGTACTGTAGCTCCACCCATGATTAAAACACCCACAACTTTAAAATTCTTGATCCGCCACTGCGCGCGAAATACAGATAAATATATTAAATATTTTATATTTTAAACTTCATAGTTGAAATTTCGGCCTCCACCATCGATTATAACACCACTAAAAACCAATTCTACTGTAGGGAGGAGCAATGTGAAATCCAATTTTAGGGTTTCAAGGACTGTCCTTTCAGGCTCTCAGGGTTGAATAAGTTGGATTTTGGAAGTGCTTCACCTGATCATGTGTCAATATATACAAGTTCTCACTAAGTTTGAAGTCCCAGCAATATGATATGTATTCCCTATTATACAAGTTGCTTAATTAATTAATTAATTTGTTTGGTAGTTTTGTCGCTTACTTGGGAAATCGAATTCATCGTTTAGCAAATACTACACTTGTTTCACTTCTAGCTACAACAACTATTATGCCCATTTCTTTTCTAATTTATTCATTCGGTGCTAAGATAGTTACTCACCCGAATAAATTGACCTAAATTTTTATATTTTATCTTTTAAATAGGTTTACCTTAACTTTTGTTCTTTAAATAGATTGATTTTTAATTTTTATTTTTATTTTGTACCAACTAATTTATGCTTAGGGACATAAGTTTTTTTAAAATTGAAATCATATCGCAACGTAACTTATGAGATATGTATTCCTTACAAATAATTATGAGAACACAAATTAAAGATAAACACAAAATGGGGACAAAAGTACACATCATATTGTGTACCTCATAAAGCTAGCCTAGGATAAATATGAAATCTTTGATAAAATTGGAGAACATCTTATCTACATTTTAATAACCCCCACAATGGTGGTAAATAAATGATAATATTTGTCAATCAAATTTATTTTGATTTTTTATAACAGTACATTTAACTATTTATTATTAATCTAAAGATTATAAATTTCACCTTATTTATGTGCCCTTCTATTTAGTGAATATTATAATATAAACATCTTTTTCTAAAAAAACACTCTTTGATATAGTTAAAGACCACATACATATACACTACAACAAAAATAACTTTGGGCGGCACCAAATATGTACTTTACCAAGAAAGGACTAAAATTTTTATTGACATTAGTTAATGATCATCAGATCTAATATTATTATAGACTTTAAAATTATTTATAAAGAATATTAAAATATAATTATCATTAATAATTATATTTAAAATATATATTTAATGATAATTAAGCTAGTTCCGTCAATTAACTGTACGTTAAAGAATGTCTTTTGTTATAATTGTGAGTTCTACCATTTACCCAAAAAAGGAGAAAGTTCTACCATTTGCAAAATGCAAGTACCACTTGTCTTGCAGTGAGTTGTTCTTTGGAAGACCACAATGTATCGTCTCATTCGAATAACCAAATAAAATATACTTTTCGTTGTTTATTTAATGACATGATAGCAAGAGATTTTTCTGATAAAAAATATTTAAAACGTTAAGGTTAATACGGATTAATTTAGGATCATAAATTAAATTACATACAAAATATCATTCCTTAATCTGAATTTTCTTTCTCTATATATCTGAAGTAATTCATAGCAGAAAGTCGAAGACTTGAATTTCTTTGTCGAATTATTACATTAAACAGAATCATGAAAACCCCAAATCAGTGCATGGAAAAGACAACACCAACAACAATAACATATAAAATATAATTTCAAGCATTAGAGTTTGGGGAGGATAGATTGTACGCAATTCATATTATAATCTCAAAGGTAAAATAGAGAAGTTATTTTTGAATAACCCTTGGCACGAGATAAAATACAACCCATACAATAATAAGTAAAATAACAGATACAAAATATAATAAGGAGTAACACAATAGCACATACAAAACAAATATCATCAAAAAATAATGCTAAAAGTTTTTAAGGTTTTTATCATGATTTTCCTACTATATTTAAGTTTTACTTTTTCGTAGAAGAAAAATAAAAGTTACTATAATTACTTTTACTTTTCTTGAAAGAAAAAATATAATTTTTTTCCATATTTGGCTAATCTCTTTCTTGAAGGAAAGATTTTGGACATCTATAAATAGAAGATCCCCTCCTCATACCAAAATATAGTAGCATCCACAATGTAGTCATTAAAGAGTATTTGTTTAGAGGAAGATTTTTCCTAATAGATTTAATGTTTTTGATATTAGGTTTTATAATATGTAGGTCGATTGGCTAAAATATATAATAATTTAATGTTTTTAGTATTATTTTCTTTGTCGTCTGAATTGTCACCACGAGTTTGTAATTAATAGCTTCCGCATGACGTCCTCTCGATTTCGAACCCAACACAAATGACCTATTCAAAACAATATATATATCAACAAGAATTCAAGAGCACTATAAGCAGCGTAGCAATACGACTACTAATAGAGACAACACTCATATTACATACTAGCATGAACGCTCTCCGATATCCTAACCTTCTACTTAATTTGTATTTATCACACCTTCCTGTCACTATATCATATCGATCTTGTATAATTGTTTCTCCCCAATATTTATGTACAATGCAAAACAATGAGTACTTTCTATGAAACTAAAAGGTTGTCTTGTCAATGACAGAATAATAGTAATCTCAAAATATTTTATGAAATTATTTTATCATGCATTCAAATGTGGAGCTATTCTTACGAAAAATAATAAATGTTAATAGGTAGTATTATTTAGTCTCATAATTATTTTAGCTCACTATTTTAATATAAATAATAAAATAAGTTATCCTATATACAAAATGGGATAAAATAATTTCATAAATATTTAAAATTGATGAGCTATTTTTATCTATTCCATTCCACCAACTGAACCACCTCTAAAAGATATAAAGCTGAAAATTTAAATATTTAAACTTTAACTTGTATCATTTATATATAATATTAGAGGAGCATGATCCGTGTCAGCACAGACTCAACATTAAGATATTTTACTATATATAGTAACTTAAATTGATATTAGTTGGAATTATGAATTATAACACATGAATACACAAAATACATTGACTACTTGGTAGTATTTTGCAAGGAACCAAGTCTTAGCCATAAACATTATTTGTTTTCATTTTCTCCTTCTCTTTTATTTGTCAACTTATTCTTTGAAGTTAAGCTAAATTAATATTTTAAATTCAAATTTTAAGTGTTTCAACAATTATATAGAAAAAAAACTATAGTTACCATCTTTCGTATTAATTTAAATTATTTGACTTTGAGAACACGATAAAACATACTTATGTAGATATTTTATTGAATTTTTCTTTTGTATATGTTCCTTCCATTCAAATGTAGAGTCGTTTGTTAGAGTGTATAAAAATAATATTGATAGAATGTATTAATAATGTTTGCATTAATAATGCTTGTATTAGTAATATTGGTATTATTTATGCTAACATTATTTCTTATACACTTTTTGATGTACAGTGTACTGTATTAAAACTTACATTTTCAATTTGATATATTTAAACCAAAGTTTAAAAAATGATGAATTGCATATATACATCCTAGGATTCACCCAGTTGTCTCAATTTTTGTGATACAAAATGAATTTAGATAATCAATCATATTTTTAATATGTTTTTAGATATTTTAAGTTGTTGATATTGTAATTTCTAATATTTTTATATAATTTTTAAATAATATATGTTACTCTCTTTATTCAAACTTTTGTGACATTGATAGTCAATTATATTTTCAAAACAATCTAAGTCTTTAATTATTGTGATTTATAATATTTTTCTTCTATTTCAATTTAAGTGACACTGGTACAATTTCGAGAGTCAACCAAATATTCATATCGTTTAAATTTTTTAAGTTGTTAATTATTGTGAATTACAGTATTTTTTTAAGTATTTGTTAAAGATATATAATAGATTAAATTATTTTAGATATTTAAAGTTTTTAATTATTGTAATTTATAATATTTTTTATGTAATTTTCAAAAAATATATGCTACTCTCCTTGTCCAGAGTTTGTGCACTGATAGTCAATTATATTTCTTAAATAATTTAAATTTTTAATTATATTGTAAAAATTTCTACTCTAATTTAAATGACATGATACTTAGATGAATATAATAATTAATTAGAGGTGATATAATAAAATCACGATTAAAGCAGCGAAACGGACATGTCTTAAATGAGTCACAACAACTAATTAGAAATGATATAATAAAATTATTGTAAAAGATACTTATGAAAAAAAGTAACTGAAATCCCATATAAGAATTCAAGTTACTTTAAAATATCAAGAGTTAACTTATAATTTTATATTTATTTTATCTTTTTTATTAAATATTATTTAATTATTTATTTATTTAATACTTAGATAACTTATAATAATTAATTAGAGGTGATATTTAGTAAAATTATGATTAAAGCCGCTGAAGCAGACATGTCATAAATGTCTATTTTATTGTTTTATTATCTATTATTAATTTTTTAATATGTAAATAATTCATAATAATTAATTAGGAATGATATAGTAAAATCACGGAGCAAATAGCTTAAGTCGACAAGTCGACAGAGAGCTTCTTTAAATACTTAGATGACTTATAATAATTAATTAGGGGTGATATTTAGTAAAATTACGATTAAAGCAGTTGAAACAGACATGTCATAATTGTCTATTTTACTTTTTTTATTAAATATTATTAATTTTTTAATATATAAATAATTTATAATAATTAATTAAAAATGATACAATAAAAAGTAAAATTACGATTGAAGCAACTGAAATAGACATGTCATAAATGTCTATTTTTATTTTTATAAATTAAATATTTTTTTAATATATAAATGATTTATAATAATTAATTAGAGACAATGTAATAAAATCACGATTGAAGAAGTTGAAGCAGACAACATAAGCAGGCATATCAAAATTTTCTCTTCTATATATTAAAAAAAAAAATTAGGTGAAATTGTAGTAACAAATAAGAAAGAAAGTAGATTATATGTTTGATATGAAATTAAATAAAGAACAAAATTTATTTAATTGTATCAATTATAATTAATTTTTATAATAAATAACCATCTTACTAATTAATTTACTAAATATAATATATTTGAAACAATTTTATACATAAAAAGATAAATACTAAGAATGATAAATAAATGGAAGATAGAGGGCCCACATGTGTGAAAATAATATAGAAATATGCAAGGCCATATGCGATAGTATTATAGTAAATTTCTTAGATGACATTGTTGATAATTAAAGAGAAAAGAATGGACTTTCATTAAAAATTTTGATGAGGTTCAAAAAACAATGCACAAAAAATTGTCAAATTGAGCTTAAAATTTATATTTAATGATTAAATTACCCTCAAACTTTTTAAAATTGTAAGAAGTTGCCAGGTTGAAACCATCAATTCTATAATATAGAAAAGAAAAAGAAAAATCAGCTCGGTTATGTATTAATGGATTTGGCTCCCTTTCATTATCCTTTTCCTCCATTTTATTAAGTACACGTCCAGATGGGATCGAAATGACATGTATTTCTTTTCTTTTCTATTATATAGAAGAGGTGGTTTCGACCACCTCTTATGTAATTACTAAAAATTTTCTATACTCTCACTTAATTATATATCATATCTCAATATATAATAATTCTATTGTTTCATAATAATGATTTAAATATTTAATGTATTATGTTAATTTACATTAATTAACTATAACTACATATTTGAAGTAAATTTTTTTTATTTATTTAATTGACTATCATGTTCAAAACTAATTTGTTACCACAAATCACAATAATGAATAATTTAAAATATTTAAAAGACATATAAAAAATTTATTGACTCTCATTATTTTAGCAATGTCACATAAATTGAAATAACAGAAAAAATACTGCAAATCATAATAATCAACAACTTAAAATATTTAAAAGATATATAAAAATTTTAGTTGACTCTCAAAATTGTATCGAAGCCACAGAAATTGGGACACAAGGAGTAAATATATTAATTGATAATTATGTAAAAATTATTATAAATCACAATAATTAACAAGTTAAAATACTTTTTCAAAAATAGATAAAAGTTCTATTCAACTCTCAAAATTTTATCGGTGCAGCATAAATCATGACAAAATAAAAAATTATCTTAATTAATTGCAACTAAATATTTAAAGTAAATCAATTTTATTATTTTAATTGACTTTTATATAGAAAATTAATCTTTTTATTTATATATTTATTTTAGTAAATTTAAATTTTAAAATTATTTTTTTCTTATATAGAAATACTAATATTTAAACTTAACTTTTTCTAAAATACAAAATTAATAAATTTAATTTAATAAAATAAATTTCTAATGAATATTTTCTTAGAATTTGTGTTTGGTCAATAAATATCAAGTTAAAAAGAAATAAAGAAAAATATATAATAAAATTTTATTATTGTGAAAGATAAATATAATGCACTACCAATAATGTTTAATAATATCATATTTTGCATATGCAAATATAGCATCCCGTATTTAATTAATACACTATTCCGGTGAATTATCGATGATTACTATTGGATATGATAAAATTATATTAATTTTTATAGTAATAACATAATCAATCTCTCTTAATTAATTATTATGAGTCATCTAGGTATTAAGAAAATAAATAATATTTAATGAAAAATAAAATAGACATAAAATGCAAAATTAACTATTAATGTTTTAAATTAAATTTTCGTCTTTTGAACGTTGATTTTTCTATATCACTCCTTATTGTGAGTCATTTATGTATTAGAAAAATAAGAATAACAAAATGATATGTCAACATAAAATATTTGATTGATTATCAAAATTATATTAGTGCCACATAAATTGGGACGGGACACAAAAAGATATAAAGCAACATATATTATTTAAAAATAAAATAAAAAGTACTGTAAATAACAATAATTAACAATTTTTTTTAAAAAAATTGACAGATTTCTGCTTCAGCTGCTTCAATCATGATTTTAATGTACAATGATATTTAAAGAAGGTAAAATGGCATAATGAGATTTAAAGAGGATAAAATGTATGTAGTAAAGTGTAAGAAGAATGAAGCATAGTAAATTTTATTACTATATTTTAAAGACATTAAAGAAAAAAAGTATAAAGATTATTTGCGAAAGATTTTTACAAACTAATTTAAATATAAATAAAGTAAATTTAGGTACAAAAAACGTGTATCTATCACAAATTTGCTACCAAACACTTCGCACTTTCTTAACATGAGCAAATTTTCTATCAAATATGTGTAGCCATCTTTCTCAATTTTTTACAGCTCCTTAATATTAATTAACATTTCTCCGTTTTTAAAATAAAATAAAGAAAAGAAAATCTCAACTCCTCCTTCTCTATTAAAAAACAACACTCTTTTCATGTGTTAAAAATAATAATTAAACAAAATAATAGTGAATCTAAGCTGTGTATTCTCTTTATCGGATAAATTTACATGATTCTTAATCTTTGCGATATTGAAAATCAATAATCTGTTGGATACTTGAATTATACTATTTCATCAGATTTACGCTTATTCTTTCTTTATATTTATGATCGCAAAATTCAACAAGAAGGTTTAAAAAAGGTTTTAATTGTGATTCCCTCAGCTCAATTATACTAATGAAAATATTCTACTGCTCAAACTTTCTACTTCAAGATAAATCCTAAAACTTAAAAATTGCAATCCACAGGTTCTACTGTTAGGCCCGTGCTGACACGGCCCTTGCACTTTTAGTTATATAATATTTAAAGGTCCAAATTATATTTTATTAACAATTATCATAATCATAGTTATTAAGTAGACGTTTGTCGTGAATTTTTTTGTAAAATTATTTCACCTTAGTGAAAAAAATAAAAATATTATGTTTAATCATAAGAATTATTTCAGTTAAGTGAAAAGTATTTTTAAAAGTCATTTTTTCCACCCTATTTCAATCACAAAATGTAACTCTAATTTCGAAAAATTATTATTTTCATGACCAAATAAGGCCTAAATGATTAAGTTTTGAAAAATACTTGGATAATTTTCATAAATTCAAACTATTTAGTATCTAATTACACCCTTTCCCACTCTTTTAATAATTACATAAAATTTCTAATTTTTTTTTTGTGATACATTATTAAGGCTCGAATACATAACCTTCCCGATAAATAAATATTCATACATAAATCTTATGTATTAATGTCACAGACAGATATATAAGTGTTATGTATCAACAACAACAACAACAAACCCAGTGTATTCCCACATAGTGAGGCATGGGGAGGGTAAGATGTACGCAGTCCATACCTCTACCTCTAAAGAAGTAGAAAAGTTGTTTCCGATAGACCCCAGCTCGAGACACGGAATACAACATCAGTAGCACAAAAAGCATTTCGATACATTTTTTTTTTCCAGATTTTTAACCAAAGATATTTTTCTTATACATCTATAACCTAATATTTAGTAAGTTACATAGCTTATGTACATTTGGTAGAGGATTGCGTGATGAATCTTTTTATCCTTCTCAGTTAGATACATCATTCTTATCTATCTCCGAACTTTCTTAACAAATACATTATTCTTATGTAGCTCCTTTGGCATCATCTTTAACCTCCATTGACGAATCTCTAAACTTTCTCCGTACTCCACCCTTAACTCCCTCCGTCTCTGTCTCAGGCCACTGTCGCAAGTAAATCCTGATTCGACGAACCACCAAATACTATTATTATTAATACTAAATACAGTTTCTGCAGTTGCTTTGAACGTTACTTATTATCACCCACTTGTTTTTTTACCGAAAATAAAAACGACGCCTTTTGACATTACCTAGATGAAAAATGGCAGGTCAATTTGTGGTTCACCTTGGAATATTGCCCCATTTTAGTGCAATTATTGGCTATCATATCAGGACTGTTTTGTTTTCTAACTCGAAACCTTGCGGTGAGAGGTTCAAATTAGTTAGATTTGTTGATCAAGTTGTGTCAGGTCACTATACTAATCATTTGTACAACTGAGAACACTAATTGTGAATGAAAATGAACTGAATTTGTGATTTGGCCGAGATATGTGGTCTTTTAGCCGAGAAAGGGGGGGAGACTAGGGAATAGTTGGCAAAAAGATACCTTCCAAAATTAATTTGCTAAATACCCAATTAATTTCTTTTTGATTTACTTTTTAGGTTTAGAATATAAAAAGTGGGAAAAAGTGGGGTCCACACGTGGGCCAAAGGATCAATTCATCATTTTTACAGCTTTATAAATTTAATATAATACACTTAACACCTCCACTCATTCCAATATAAAAAAAAAACCTCTCTCTCCTCTTCAATTTTCAACTCCCACTTTTGAAACTACTTCTCCCAAAAACATCATTTTCGTTTCATCTTCTTCTCAACTGCTAAGGGGTTGTTGCTTCGCAAGGTTAGTTAAAATCAAGTTTCGATCATTTCTACATCCACTTAAACGTTTTTTTTTTGCTAATCGATTCGTAGTGATGCAGGAAATTTATATTTTTTTTGAATTTGGTGTTTTGGTTTAGTCGTGATTTTTTTTAGCAAGGAAGTGTTGAATGGTGGGATAATTGCTATTTGAAGAGTTATTTTGACATTTTGATCTGAACAGTAACCTGTTTCTGTCCGTAGACCCGTGATCTATCCGTAGATCCGTGGTCTATTAAATGAGAATGTCCTAGATTGAAATCAATTTTTAGACGTATGAAATTCTTTTAAAATATGATTGCTGAAATAGTTAAAATTGAAAGATTAATAGCTAATTAGTTTGATTAGGTGCACTAGTTTGATTTTTAGCAATTGTTGTTTTTTGATACTGCATGTTGAATTTTGGTTCAGTTATTGTATGTTTGTGTAGTGAACTGTTTAATGGTGGGGTATTTCTTAATTATTTTTTTTTTGAGGGGGGGAAGGGGAGTTCATTTGAGCATTGAGTTATTTATGTTGATAGACTTGTGCTCTATGAATTGAAAATGGGAGATTTGTTCTGTAGGTATACATTGTGTTGAAAATGGTTAAAAAAAGCATTCTTTCTAAACGCAAAGACGGTACCGCTTCTGATTCTGCTGGTAGCAGTAGAAAAAGAAAAGCTGAGGCAGTTGAAAATGTCTCAAAAAGGAAGAAAATTGAAGAGACAGTAGAAAAAAAAAAGTTGAGGCAGTTGAATGTTAATATTGTTAATGTGTCGTTGAATGATAAGTAGTTAGGATATGATAATTTTTTTTATTTCACAAATATGAAGGTTGACGGATCTGGTGGTAGGATATGACAAATATTCTTTTATTTTATGAAATTTGTTATGATTCTGCATTGAATCTCTTTTCATCAAACTGATTTGTGGCATGAAATTTGAATATGCAGAGTGTTGTCATAGTTGGTACAGTGTATGCTTGATATCATAGAATGCATACTTAATCTTTCGTATACTGCATGCATAGTTTATCATTACCATGCTGCTCGAATTTTAGTTGACGTATTGTTTGATCGACTATGATTCTATCAAAAATATTATTAACATTATAGAAAAATAGAAGTATTATTATTCATTCAATATCACTATATCCATGTTACACTTTTTCAAAGAACAAATATCAGCTTTATAGCACATAACATCATTTTTAGGCCATTCTTTCTTTCTTCGGTCAAAATCAATTTTTGTTTCAGTTGATCCCTCTCTATTTGTGTGTCATGTAGTAATACTTTAAAGTGATACCTCTGTTCTTTGGCTTCTTTGAACAAAGTCATGAGAAAATTTTTATTTTCTTTGCATTGTTGGAGCCTTTGTAGTAGATTAAATTTTACCAAGCCTTGAAAATTTGATGTCTCGGGTCCCGGACTCAACATTGATGGACTGATTGGAGCTGATAGCTCATCAAGCCATTTAAAAAACGAGCATATGCCATTATCTTAGAAAAAATAATAATTAAATAACGATTAACTTAGCTTTATAAAAAAGACACACACAGCTCACCTTCGCAATTGCACAATTATAAAATTTGCGACCTGGATTTGAATCCGTGCGTGACGTCCTCAAGACAGCCGCATTCCCATAATGACAAATTAGAGTATTTTTAGAATTGGATGTTTGAGATGCTCGAGACATTGTAGAATTTTTAAAAACAAAACAAAGTAAATGAAATAAAATAATGAAGGATGGACACCTTATATATGAAGTAAAAACGAAGTATTAACACTGATAGATTACAAAAGTAGCTGTTTATTACCGTCGGAACAGTAATTATTTTTTGGAATTAGTGGTGACACTTAATAGACTGTCGTAAATCATGACCTATGTCAGCCATCAACGAGATACCAAAGTCTACCGTAGACACTTGTAATCGATGGACCCTCAATAATATGTTAAATAAAAAATATTACAGTAAGAAATATACTTGTGCTTTGAGGTTCCATGATTCGGTTGGTCTATCGTAGACTTATGCCTTAAGGAGTGCATCGATTGATCTCCTGATTATGCGTAGACCTCTGCTATAGACCAATGCTTGGATGTTGTTTAAAAATGAATAAATAAATTAAAACTAAATGTAGTGTGGGTTTGTACACATATGAAGGAGTGTAAACAAGTCACATAAACATATTAGAACTTATACAAGTTAGGGGTGGTAAATTAAGGAGTGTGTGAATGAGTATTGATCGAACAAACAATATCCTAACAGTAATGGTTGTCAAAGCACAAGTATGTTTTGAGGATGATGATGGTTCAACCACTATCCATTCCACATACTCTTTTGATTTGGGGGTGGTGATTGAAGGAGTATGTGGAATGGGTAGTCATCAAATACAATCAACATCCTCAAAACATATTTGTGCTTCGACAAGCGTTACTCTTAGGATATTGTTTGTTTCAACCAATACCCACCCACACACTCCTTATTTCACCATCCCTAATTTGTATAAGCTCTAATATGATTATGTACCTGATTTACATTCCTTCATATGTGTATAAACCCACACAATATTTATTTTTATTTTATTTATTCATTTTTAAACAACATCCAAGTGTTGGTCTATAGAAGTGCACATAGAACTATGTGGTCTACGAATAATCAGGAGACCAATCTATGCACTCCTGAAGGTGTAAGTCTACGGTAGACCAAGCGGGTCGATGTACCCTCAAAGCACAAGTATATTTTTTACTTGGATTTGACATGGGTTAACATCGATGACAGTCTATTAAGTGTCATCAACAGTTTTAGATTGTTTGTTGGGATAATACCTATGAAAATACTTGAACTTTAACCAAATTTCCAGTTGAGCATATTGAACTTTGCGGGGGTCCTATTACACACCTATACTTTTTTAAGTGGAATTAATTCCCCCCCAAAATTTTTTAAAGTGAAATTAATTGCCCCCCGCAAAGTTATACCCAGTTTTAACGTCGGAAAGTGTGGTACACTCGCTGTTTCTTCTCCATTTTATCACTTTTCAACATTTTTTCATCATTATAACTATATTAAAGATTCCACAACTCAAATTTCTCCTACAAATCAAATTCCAAATGATTTCAGTCCATTCCAACTCAAATTTCAAATTCAAATTGAAAACTTTCATTAATGGAATCTTCAAATTTGAAAATTGAAAATGAAAATTGAAAATGAAAAAACAGGAAACTTGAAAACTAAAAATGGAAACTGAAAATTCAATCTTCAAATTTGTTCATACTGAAAACTAGAAACTGAAAACGAAACTCCAAAAAACTGAAAATTCAAATTTGAGTTCAATATGAAATTGAATTTGAATTTGAAATTATTCAAAGTACCAAATTGAATTTGGGTGTGTTGAAGATAACTCATTTGGGTGTGTATGTGTGTGATGTAATTGTGTTCAATTTTAATTCAACAATGAAGACTCCATTATTGAAGAGAACAAAGAAAGAAGAGTGAAAACAGAAGGGAGAAGAGAAAGAATGAAAAAAAAAATATAAAACTTTGAATAATTAGAAAATTTAGGGGTTGTTTGGCAAAAAAAAAGTGTTTATAACATTTTTTAATGCCTTCACGCGCTCAATGAGCGTGTCTAATATGCAATTGTCCAAGTGGCAGATATATGCCATTAAAGTACAAAAAAAAAGTCTGGGGGGTAATAGGACCCTCGCAAAGTTCAGTATGCTCAACTGGTAATCCGGTCAAAGTTCAGGCATTTTCGTGGGTATTAACCCTTGTTTGTTTAACCACCCCCAAATCATGTGATTATGTGTTTAAACCTTTTTTAATTTAATTATTTTCTTTCAACATCCCCAAATTAAGTGATTATGTTTTAAAACTTTTTAAAATTAACTCATTTTCTTTAACCAACCCCAAAACACGCGATTTATCTATTTAAGTCTTTTTTAATTTAATTATAATTATATTCTTTCACTAGCCCCAAATCATGTGATTATTTCTCGAAACTTTTTTTAATTTAATTATTTTTTTTTAAACTATAAGCTACTCATGGGCCATCGATTCATATAGTCTACCGTCGACTACTATGTTTGGTCGATGCGAGACTGAGTCTAAGATCGACGATAGACTATTTATGCGATCTGTATTTACAGATGCATTCACTACAGATACAAACACAAAAAATAACAATAACCAAAAGGAGGGAAACAGAATTTGAAAATAGAAATACTTATATTAAAATTTGTTCATTGCACAATTATAGAAATTTTACATGGGAAACATTGGCACAACAGCCAGAACAACCAAAATAAGCAAAAAATGAAGAATCTTTCTTCTAACAACAATCCTACTAGGAAAGCTTCTTTTGCAAGGTGTCGTACTTTTCTGCCCACAACAACCAACCACAACTATGAGATAAGCATTTCACCTTAATCAATTTGGTGCAGCTCTTCTCCATATAATAATCAAAAGACAGCCTCGTCGCTGTTGCATCTAGTAATATTTTCAGCTCTTTCTTACCATCGAATGTTTGACCATAATAGAAGTTGATTTCGTCGGTGAAGGAGTGTCCTGGTTGTGATCCCGTTCCATGGTCTTCTTCATCATCTTGCGAGTCCGATGAAAAGTCTTCCATATGCACAGAATAATCTTCCATATTAATTGGATGATCACCATCGTTCTCGTAATCATTCAAATCGTCATCGATCAAATCATCGTCGACTGTTGGGCGCCGCGGTGAGGGTGCTGATGAATTCAGCGGTTCTTCAAAGGACCTCTCAACTACATTTATCCTCAAAATAGGACTAAAGTCATTTGCATTAGCATCCATTATGTACATCAGCACGCGTACATCGTTATTTATGATCGTAGGATTCACCTTTTTCCTCGAATGCATTAGATAACTAATCACCATGTCGCTCGACGCGCAATCTAGATCCCCGCTCTGCATTACGCTTGCAACGAATTCGTCGTACGAACTGTTGCGGCGAAGAGGAATGAGAATTTTCACCTTGGTAAATGGTCTCCATTTCCAATATTTGGGAGTCTCCACCCATTCTCCCATGAAATCACCAAAAAACTAGAATAAATTCTGCAATAGGCATCCTAGAATTAAGCTTTGGTCGATGGTATATTATGCTTAGGGTCTATGTCGGGATGTATGCACGGTCGATGACTGACGATAACGGGTCGATGGCTGCGCAGATATCCGTACAAAAACTTGAAATTGCAAATATTGCTTCTAATCAATGATTGTTGGGTTTATGGAATAGAGAAATGAACTTGGAGTCGCTTGAGCTGCTGTAATGTACTTTCTAAAGTGGTTTTGAGTAATGTGAATGATTTAAAGCTTTTTAACAATGGTGGAAATTGTGTTTGAGAAGATACAAAATAAATGGGGTAATAATGGATGCAATGGACAAGCTTATGATGTTTGTGGACTGATTTACAGCTGATCGATGGAAAATAATGCCGAAAAAGTGACCGAAATAGAAGCTTTTTTGAGGAAAAAATAACCACCTTCTATTTTTAGCTTTTGGAATTTTTTTTAAAATATTTTTGGAAAACCTATTATAAAAGTAGATGATAGAGTGGGTTGAAGTGTATTATTAGAAACTTGTGGGTGAATTTATTAAGTTGAAAGTATTGGGTTAAACTGAATTATTATAAAAGTTGTGGCTGAAATAGTTAAGTTGAAAAAGTTGGTGGTGAGGTGGAATTAAGTGGGTATATGGTTAATTTTTTCAAACTTTTTGCTATTCGACAAAATAGTTTTGTAAAACAACCTTTTTGGCATACTTGCCCCTGTAATGTATCAAAAGTTTTGGAGAAAGAAAGCGAAACAAGAGTTTTTTATAATTATTATAAAGGATTGAGATTTTAGGTAATAATGATAAGTTGAAGTGTGGTGTTACATAATTTTTTCAAAACACTTTTGTAACTTTTATAAGAAAAAATATTTCCTACAAATCATGGTATTTATTTATATCATTAATTTTTTTCGTATTTATGTAGTCTTTTATATTCAGATATTGAACTACCCGATATTTAAGTTGAGAATTGACAAATAAATTTTTGTGCCAGTAAATTTATTTTTTGAAATATTATGCTAAAAGACAAAAGAAAATTGAATATCAACAAAAGTTCAAGGAGAGCCACTACTAAAAACTTGACTATTAGATACGAAGTTTAGTGAGGGACAAATTATATGTTGATATTGTGAGGGACTTTGCGACGTTGTCCTTCGTACACATCAAATATTTTAATTTTTATTTAAAAAAAGAAGAAGAAGAAGAGGGACATCCCTCACTAAAATATGATGATAATAAAAAACTAATATTAAATTTGTTATAGCGAGGGATTTCCCTCACTAAATAATAATAAATAAATTCATATTTCAAAGAAAATTTAAATATAATTTTTAACATTTTAATCTTCATTAGTTTTAAAAGGTGAAGAGGGACATCCCTCACTAAAATATGATGATAATAAAAAGCTAATATTAAATTTGTTATAGGGAGGAATTTCCCTCGCTAAATAATAACAAATAAATTCATATTTCAAAGAAAATTTAAATATAATTTTTTACTTTTTAATCTTCATTATTTTTAAAAGGCGGAGAGGGACATTCCTCACTAAAATATGATGATAACAAAAAGCTAATATTAAATTCGTTATAGCGAGGGATTTCCTTTGCTAAATAATAAAAAATAAATTCATATTTCAAAGAAAAATTTAAATATAATTTTTAATATTTTAATCTTCATTATTTTTAAAAGGCGAAGAGGGACATCCCTTACTAAAATATGATGATAATAAAAAACTAATATTAAATTTGTTATAGCGAGGAATTTCCCTCGCTAAATAATAACAAATAAATTCATATTTGAAAAAAAATTTAAATATAATTTTTAATATTTTAATCTTTATTATTTTTAAAAGGCGGAGAGGGACATCACACACTAAAATATGATGATAGTAAAAAACTAATATTAAATTTATTATAGCGAGGGATTTCCTTTGCTAAATAATAACAAATAAATTCTTTTTTCAAAGAAAATTTAAATATAATTTTTAATATTTTAATCTTTATTTTTTAAAAAAAGGAGAAGGGGGACATCCCTCACTAAAATATGATGATAATAAAAAGCTAATATTAAATTTATTATAGGGAGAGATATCCTTAGCTAAATAATAACAAATAAATTCATATTTCAAAGAATATTTAAAATAATCTTTAATATTTTAATCTTCATTTTCTTAAAAAGGCGAAGAGGGACATCCCTCACTAAAATATGATGATAATAAAAGGCTAATATTAAATTTGTTATAATGAAGGTTTTTCTCGCTAAATAATAACAAATAAATTCATATTTCAAAAATACTTAATATAATTTTTAATTTTTTTAGCTGGTAACAATGCATTAATAAAAATGAAATGAAATGAAATATAAGTTATCCATTGAGTCCTCAATACAATACATATAACTATTTTGTGATTTTTTCATTGTAGTGAGGAAGTTTCTCACTAAATTAAATATGTAAAATTGAGTATTTAATAAATAATCATATTATAGATTTGCAGGAAAAAAATTAGCAATGATATCAATTGTTTGATCCCTACAATAATTGCTTTATAACTTTTTTTCTTTTCATACTATTAAATTACATTATTTTTCTACACATAATCAAAAAGAATTATATATATATATATATATATATATATATATATATATATATATATATATATATATATATATACATACATAGAGAGAGAGAGAGATTGAGAGAGAGAATTTCAAACTATTTATGTTACTCATTTTATCACAATTTATGTAAAACTATTAGAATTTTAAGTGTCAATTATATTTTTTACTATATACTTTTAAAATATTATAAGATGTTAATAGTCATAAATATGCTCTCTCTTTTTGTGAAATAAAAGAAAATATTGTTCTAAAAATGTTTATGAAGAATACTATTTATTAGGCTAAACAAAAACATTGTTAAGTTCATGTTCTACGATATTAATATTTGAATATATAAAAATATGAGGTGAAATTAATTATACTAGTTTAATATACGTGGTTTGCATGTGTATCAAATCAATTAAAAGTTTATTTCTATTACATATTATAAGTATTACACATAGGAAAGTGACCAAAGTAATGAAAAAAAACCTATTGAAGAAAGAAATCAACTTAAGTAAAAAAAAAACTTTATATAAGGTGAGAAATCAACTTTTTCTCAATTATAATATTGACTTAGATTATGACCATCTTTATATTAATGCATAATAATAAAATTTATTATTATTATTATTATTATTATTATTATTATTATTTTAACGACTATAACATATCTCTTTATATGAAGATTTTGCTCTAAAATTTATCATTGATTTCACTAACCAAGATTATTCAATTATTCAAACAGGTGTTTAACAAAAAATAATAAATTCGTCAAAGTTAACCTAAATTATCAATTCAAAGCTTTGAAGCAAAGAAACATGAACTTACATACTCTTGAGTGATCTAAGAAGCTTCAACTCCAATTCTCTACATTTATTTTAAATAAAACAACAAACAATTCAGTGTCAAAATAAATCAAATCACAAAAAACTAACAATAATACAAATATAATGCAATTTTATAAGTGGAGTCTGTGATACTTATAATTGTACTTAATTTATGAGATATAAAGATGTTATGTTGATGTATCTTACCTAGATAACTCAATAGGAATCATCTCCGAATCATATTTACAAATTCATAAGTCTCAAATCAATAATGGTGGTGTGGAATGATTGAGGTCCCTTCACTCTTAATCAGATGCGTGTAATTCTTCAACTTCAATGCAACAAAAGAGTTTCTTATACACAATACTGATTGAACAAAAAAGGACATCTAAAATCAATTAACCTTTAAAATTTTGCTCATCAATCATGTTGATATTATTATCATCATTCGTCTTCAAAATACCTATAAAATTGATGCAAAATAAATCAAACATTATAATATAATTTTTGAAAGAAAAAACATTCTAAATCAAACAATCAAGTTCCTAAAATCAAAAACAAATATGTTCAATAAAAGCACGAAATAGATATACATGGACTAAGAATTATAGATGACATAAAATTGAATGAAACAAAATTGAACATATTGTACACCTGAATTTTTTAATCAACTTTTTATTCTTTTCCAAGTTTAGATAGTATCTTTTATGGTAATTTTTATTTAATTTTTTTTACCACATATTTTAAAACTCTTTAATTATTACCTCCAAATATTTTTATCTTATCATAGATTTTAATCTTTAATTTTTAAAATAAAATTTTATGTGTTATATAAGAAAAATTCTCTAAAATTTTATATTGTTTACCTTTCTTGTTTTCTTTTTATTACTTTTACGTATGATTTTTTTTATCCTTCTCCTTGTTTGATTTCTTCTTTCTTTCCTTTTATTTGTATGATTTGCTTTCTTTGTTACTCGAGTATCTATTTTTTTTTCTTATAATTTTAGTTAATTTTAAATTATTAAATATAAAATTAAAGAAAAAAATAATTTTGTCTGAAGTAGAAACTTTTAATGAAGGACAAAAAGTTTAAATTACTTTTTAAGGGTCTTTTCACTTTTAATATATTAGTATAATTGTACGTGCCTCGCACATGTAACCTTTAATTTGTAATCTTTAATTATTTAAAGTTAGACAATTTGATTTTTATAAAGTCCAAAAAGTTCAAATCACCCGTCAAAGATCTTTCACACTTTAATATAATGTGAACATAACATATATTTTATTGTAAGCACATAAATATGTTACTAACAAAAGTTTCAAGTGGTTAATGGATTATCACTTTTGTGTAAATACAATTATTATTTTTTATATTTAAAATCTTTCCTTATTATTAAAGTGAAATCTATAGAAAACCATTGATTACTTACTTAAAACTTTTAAAACTTTGGTACTTCTTGTATTTTTCTTATTCTAAAGCTTTTATATTATTACTTCTAGATTTTTCAAATCTTATTAAAATAAACTTTAGTTGATTTAGAATTCCTAAACTAATGAAAAATGTATTAGTCGTCATTATTTCTATGACTTCTAATAAGAAAGATTATAAATATTTAATTAAGTTTTAGTTTTTAAATATTAGGAAAATAGTGAAAAGATAATTTTATCTAAAAGAGAGACTTTTAATAAAAAAATAAAAAATTTAAATAATATTGCTATTCACACTTTTAATATAGTCTACACCCTTACCTAAATATCACAATAATTTTCATCAATATACCGTTTGTAGAACAATCAACACCCACCAGCCTTACTGTTCCTATTCCACTTATGACTACCATTTTTCATGCATCCACAAGAATCATAATCAAGAATTGGCAGGTAAAATATGCTACAATTTTTTTTTAGAAAATCAGTGCATACGTCAATTAGGGTTTAGGTTCTCTTTTTATAGTGAGGCCTACATTGTTCTAAGTTCTATCTCATTATCGTCAACTGATAAAGTGTCAAATTTTACAAATAATTCATAATGCTAAAAAATTAAATAAGAATACTGAGCTCAATTAAGAGTGGAGTGAGACAATATAACTGAAAAAATAAATAAAGAGAAAACAACATAAGATTTAATGGTTGAATCACCTATAGTAAATACAAAAAGAAAAAAATTATTAATTTATTTACCTTTGTCAATTTTTGTTATTGCTGCAATGAATTTGGATACTCTCTGTACCTATATATACATACATGTTTTTGAAGCTATATCAATTAGTCGGTTGTTGCTTAAAAAAATAACCTTTGTCAAGTAAAATCAATTGAAGATGAAGAAGTTAAGAACTAAGTGACTGTCAAAAATCCAATAAACAACAAAAATAAAAAATCTTTAAAATCTAAACTTCGCATATAACCAAGAATTGAGCATAGAAAAATACCCAGTTATTATTAAACCATGAAAATATGGCACCCATAACAAGAATAAAAATTCAGGTCTTTCAAAAGGGTAATTACACAATTAAGTTGACATAAAAGTATAATCTTTGAATCCCCAACAAGGTATATACAAAAGAATAGTCCACATGACCACATACAATTGCATAAATAATACGTGAGGGAGGAGAAGAACGTGAATAACTAATATTGTAATGAAATATTTTTAAAATTATTTTTGGGTTTCACGTTGGGATAGGTTATATTTGGGGTTTTGTGTTGTCCTCTTTTAGTTGGGAATGATTAATTGTTTTTAATATTTTAGATGGTGGAAAAGGAATTCTATTTTTGTAAGTAAAGTTTTTTTTTAATTTAATATTAATATTATTAAAATAATAGGAGAAAGATAAAAAGACGATTTTATCTAAAGCGGAGATTTTTAATAAAAGACAAAAAGTTCAAACGATATTTCTAAGGCCCTTCACACTTTTAATATATTATAGATATAGATTATAGATATAGATAAAGATTATAGATATAGATATAAATATAGATATAGATTATAATTTATAGATATAGATTATAGATATAAATTATAAATTATAGATTATAGATTAATGAGTACCAAAATTTACGGAGGAATATTTTATTCTTATCAAATTTGGAGAATGTTTTATCCGAAGCTTAATTAGTTAATATGGTCACGATACTTGTTAAAATACCATTAACAGGATCTCTTAGGCTGGGGTAAGCCGCGCAGCCTACCAGACCAAGTAATAATATCGGATATAAGCTTAAGTCGGAAAACCGAACCGAAGCACCAACCGAAATAGAAAAGAACTTAGAGAATTTCTGACTGTATGGTAAAAAATTTTTACCCAGACAAGGGGCCTGTCGGGGATCAGTAAACCCATGAGTCTAGAAGTTCTAATTGTGCAAATAAATCGCCCTTTCTCTTCATCAGTACGGGCTTCAAAGGCACAACTCTCTAGACGGAGCCATAGAGGCAAAGTTTACCGACCCGACTGTACCACCATTCCGGAACCAAGTCGGAGAATTCTAAAAATTTCTTTTTTATCTAAGTAGAGTCTGGATCTTTCATAGTTAACATACCTCGAGAGGTTAGAACTATAGTATGAACATAAAAGAAGTCTAGCCGGACATAGTCACGGCGTAGATTTGGGAGAGATTAAAAGAAATACAAAACAAAAGTAAATAAGTACCTGAGATTGTCGAAGGGAGGCCGGAGTAGTACAACAAACTTGTTATTCTAAAGCTGGAGACTTATTACAAGAGAGAGAAGGAGAGAAATAGAGAGAGAATTTCTAAAACCTGATGCCCCTTCTTCTAAGAATGAGGCTGCTTATATAGAAAAATAAAAGGAATCTTGCACAGTAATAGTGGGTCCCTGTGCACAGTGTTTCCTACAGTATTTGTACTATTACAGTAGTATTTACAAAAGTGTTATTACAACAGAATTTTTTACTTCTTACTGCGTCCCCATTTTAGAAAGTCTTCAGCATTGGCTAAAACCTCTTCTTCATTTGGTGTTTCAGGGGGTTGTGAATCAGTGATATCATCAGTATTGGCATCCGTGCTGTTCATTGAGGTATCGGATGCTTGATCCACTTTAAGAAGTAATTGATTACGCATTTCTGTCAAATATTCTTCAATCATTTGCAGCTTATTGCCATCATGGGCAGAAATTCTCCGAGATACATAATTAATAGATTTATCTTCTATTAAAATGGATTTTTTAGGAGCTTCCTCGTATTCGGATATTTTGAGTTTTATTTCCTCTCTTTGATCATGTCCATAAGGAAGTTTCGTAGCAGGATCAATTCTCAAGAGTTTATCCCAGAAATTACAATAAAATGTCCGATAAATAGCCGGTATTTGCTGGAAATCATAACCAATTTCAACGAACCATTTGTGGATCCATGGAAGAGAAAACTCAATATAAAAATACATCTGATCTATCGTATCTAATTTGCAGACATGATCAGAAAGGTATAACTCCGTTAAAAATGGAGAGGACTTTTTCCATGAGGCATAGAGAGAAGAATATTCAGGCGGCAAGATTTTTGCTGACGGACCGTGGAATGTCCACCAATGAATAAACCAATTTGGAATTGATTTTTCAAATACCTTGGAACAGATTTTGATGAACCAAGTGTGCTTGTGTTTATAATTATTGTAATAAAAAACTTGGGAAAAAGCTTTTATGTAATCCCAATAACTAAAATTAGCAAGAGTTTGTCCATGGGGTCCCATAGGCAGATTACGAAGAGTCATGGAGGAAATACCCCATTCTTCGATTGGGATAAGTTTTTTAATAATCATTTTTGAGTAACCATGTACTCCAGGTGTAGAATCACCTAATGGGCTGTGTTCAAATGTAGCACTGGCAGTATTTACCAGAATTTGTTCATAATAAGTTCGTGTTTTATAGGACTCTCCTGCAACATAAACATTAGCAGTTAAATAGTCCTTTAGAATCCTCCATGCTTCTTCAGTATTTTCTGTAGGAGGAATATGCCGATTTTCCAGATGAATTATGAGTTCTCTAGCATCGAGTTTCTCATATGTTAATTTAGAATCTTCAGAATTTTCAGCAACCATTGATGCGAATGAATCTGCAGTCTTTTTGTCCTTTTCTGCTAAATAGGACTTAATTTGCGGAAATAATGGATGTGTCTCGGGGATATCATCCAGATTAATATTCGGAGTTTGTGTTGAAGAAGACGCTGCTTCTTGAGATATTTTAGAGTTTATCAAAGTCCTATTTCCTTGTTGTAAAACAGGAAAATCGGAACTCGAAGTGCTATAAGCAGATTTTCTAGCTGTATTCCTTTGATGGAAATATGCAGGGTTTGTTCGTCCACCATACTGCGAATATGCAGGATTTTGGTTGCGACCGCGGCCGCGTCCTTTGGCTATCTGCCAGGGAGGATCTCCCATACTGCAATCAATGATCATAGATGTCAATATCAATATAGGAATCAGTATTAAAGTTTTCAAAATTGGCATACCACCAGAATTCTTCGTGTAAAAATTGATGCCACCAAATATCTTCAGTAATCATTTGTTCCATAAGATGTTCCAGAATTTTTCTTTTATTATCCTCAGGAAGAGGAAGACATTTAAGAATGGTTACTAGAGTTTTATCAGAGAAGAAAGTTGTAAACATATTCATGAAATGTATTCTCTAGATAAAAAATCAGGTAATGAATTTTCACTACCCTTTTTATACTGAATTTCGAAATCGAATGGGGCTAACTGCGCCTGCCATCTGGCAAATATTAGTTTAGAGGCGTCGTGTTTGAAATCTTTATCAAACATGAACTTAACAGATTGAGCATCTGTTCTAATTATAAATTTCTGATTATACAGATCATCTTGAAATTTCATCACACATTTAACAATAGTAAGCATTTCATGAGCCACGGTAGCGTATTTTTTCTGGCTCTCTGTCCATTTTCCTGAATAAAAGCGAATTAAACATTCAGTTTTTGTATGGGGATTTATCTGTTTAAGAATTCCACCATACCCTATATTTGACGCATCTGTCTCAATAATTTTCTGCCAAGCAGGATTAGCAAGAGAAGTGCAAGGAAGGGATCGAACCCGAGCTTTAATTAATTTTACTAAACCAGTGTGGGCTTTAGTCCACGGAGTTTTTTGATCTTTCTTTAATCTATCATACAGAGGTGCTAAGTCTCTAGATAGATTCTTGTAGAAAGGAGATATATAATTGAGACTACCAAGAAATCGCTGAAGCTGTTTCTTGTCAGTAATCTCATCAGGGAATTTGGTAGCGAATTCAAGAACTCGCTGAATAGGTTCAATAGAACCTTGACAAATATTATGACCAAGAAATCTAACATTAGTCTGAAATAAATGCATTTTAGGTTTAGAAATAACTAAACCATTCTGAATAATGACCTGCTTAAAAATATGCAGATGTTTGAAATGATTTTCAAGAGTTTTTGAAAATACCAGGATGTCATCAATATAAACAATAATGAAATCCATATAAGGATTAAAGATGTCATTCATAATTTTCTGAAATTCAGAAGGAGCGTTTTTTAAACCGAATGGCATAACATTCCATTCATATTGCCCAAAAGGCACATTAAAAGCAGTTTTGTAAGTATGAGTTTTATCTATCTGAATTTGCCAATTGCCAGATTTTAAATCAAATTTAGAAAATATATTAGCATCATATAATCTAGAAAGGAGATCTTTCTTATTTGGAATTGGATACCGGATCCATTTTAAGACTTTATTCAGAGGTTTGTAGTTGATAACCAATCGAGGCATGCCTCTTTCTTTTTCTGCAGCGTTATTTACATAAAAAGCAGTACAAGACCATGGAGATCTTGAAGGCTTGATGAGACCCTTTTGTAAGAGACTATCAATCTCTTTTTTGCAGAATTCAACTAATTCCGTATTCATCTGACAGGGTCGAGATTTTGTTGGAATCTTGGCTTCATGGAAGCCATCTTCATAAGGAAGAGAAACAATATGCTTCTTCCTATTCCAAAAAGCGTTTGGATGGTCAGCACAAATATCAGTTATCAATTGCGAAGAAATAGCTTTTATTTTTTCTTGCACTTTAACAGGTTTTAAAGTGTCAGAGATGTTGATACTCATTATCTCCAATTGTAAGAAATTCAACTGATTTTGCTTCATATCTATGAGAGCATTTATATCTCTTGTTACCGGTTGAGTAACAAAAGGATAAGAAATAGGCTGATTTTTATAAGTAGCCCTAAAGCCATTTGCATCAATATGCGTATAAGGATAAATAGCATTTATAAATGGAGTTCCTAAAATAATAGGAGGATAAATCTGGTTTTTAACCAAAAAGAAGAAATGCGGAATGCAGATCTTATCACGGCAAATATGCGCATTAGGCAGCTTATAATTAATATCAAGAGAATGCCCAGTTGCAGATTTTACAAGATGAGTGTTTTTTTGAAAATATTTAGTAGGTATTAAACCTTCTTGAATACAACTAACGTCTGCCCCACTATCAATCATGGCGACATTAGTGATAAAGAATTCTCTGTTTATTAGAATGGTGCAATTAATATACCACTTATGTGCAGTAACAATTTGCATCATTCCCAGAAAAGAATCGTTTTTCAGATTTTCAATATTAAATTTTTCAAGTTGAAATGATTCAAGATTTTCAGAATTTTCAATTTCGTTTTCCTTTTCCTTACCTTTAAAAGAAGTTGAAGAGTTTGAATTCGAAAAACTTTCTTTTTCTTCAAGTTTTGAAAGTCGATGATCAGTAATCATCTGGTTTTGTTTTAAAGAGACAATTTCCTTTTTTAGCTTTTCAATTTCAACTTTCAGATCATCAAAGGTAGTATCTCTACCAGGAGTTTTGCTCAAAGCTAATCTTCGATTAACTTCGGCCAAAGAATATGCCATAGGCTGATGTTCAAAATCATCTTTGGCAGTAGAAGGAATAGAGGACTTTTGAGTTGCAAGATGCAGAATTTTTTCACGAAGTTTTTCATCCGTGACTTCTTTTAATAATTCAAGCACATTTTCAGCAGTTAAAGTTTTGACATCTAAATCAAGATCCTCAAATTGAGCTTGCAATTTATACATTACTTCATCACAATTACAATCGGGTTTGTCACAATCAGCACAATTTTTTTGATTGAAGTCATTATCAGAATTTGGTAATTCAAAATCATTTTCAGAAGTGGAATCAGACATAGAATCAGAATCAGAAGTATACAATAAATTATAAACTTGATTATGAACTTCATCAGAAAGATTTAGAGATTTCAATTTTTGCAATTTGCAGTTAGGAGCAATATGACCATATTGATTGCATTTATAACATTTAATTTTTGATAACGGACGTTTGGAGTAATTCTTCGCAAATCTAGTAGATTTACGAAATGATTTTCGAGCTTCTCGTTCTTCTCGACTTCTACGACGAGGGTGTTTGGATTTGTACTGATATTTTGAATTCCTCTGGGGTTTTCGAATTATGGGTTTTTCCATGCCAAATTGTTCACAGAAATCACCCAATTGAGATTTTTCTCGGATTTTGTCAATTTTGATCTGTCTAGCCAGTTTTAACTCATTACAAAGGGCTAAGCCTTCTTGAGTGCAAGCTACGATCAATTGACCATAAGTTTTTTCTGAATAAGGGATCGCTCCATACGATCCACGAAGAGTTTTACGAACACGTTCTGCGAAGAGAGGAGGAAGCCCATCAATGAATTTAGCTTTCCAGTGTTCGTATCTGCTTTCGGGTAAATCCATGACCCGACTGAGAAAGGTATCTTTGTACCATCTAAATTCGCCTAAATGGCGGCATTTTAGACCATTCAAAAGAGTTCGAATATTTTCGTGATGGTTGGTAAATCTACCACCAAAATGTTCGATAATAGTCAGCATAAGAGTGTAAACGGCGTCAGATCGTCCTGCCGTTAGAGTTCGGCCGAGATTGTCTTTGCCTTCATTAGGATTTGCGGCATTAAAAATTTCTTGGCGTTTAGTATCGTCTAGGAAGTTATCACACCAACCACGAAGTTGGCCGGTAAACCCAGCAACAATCATTTTGCAGATTGTCTGGTCAGATCTATCATTCCTAGCCGTGGCACGTGTAGCCATACATATTGTGGCATACATTGACATACGGTGAATTAAAATAGAGATTTGGCGATCGGATAATCCGTCAATATTCCATTCATAGATGGCATCACCATTATTGGAAGTGTTTGTAATATTCCAATCCCTTTCCTCTATCAGAACATCTTGAGGAGTAGGACGGGGATAATATGCAGTGGTCATGCGAGGAATATCGGCATATTTTTTGCCTGGTTGATTTCTCATCATTCCTCGGAGTTTATTCAGTTCTGAAGAAATAGCTTTTATTATCGAACATTTTGGTGGTAGATTTACCAACCATCACGAAAATATTCGAACTCTTTTGAATGGTCTAAAATGCCGCCATTTAGGCGAATTTAGATGGTACAAAGATACCTTTCTCAGTCGGGTCATGGATTTACCCGAAAGCAGATACGAACACTGGAAAGCTAAATTCATTGATGGGCTTCCTCCTCTCTTCGCAGAACGTGTTCGTAAAACTCTTCGTGGATCGTATGGAGCGATCCCTTATTCAGAAAAAACTTATGGTCAATTGATCGTAGCTTGCACTCAAGAAGGCTTAGCCCTTTGTAATGAGTTAAAACTGGCTAGACAGATCAAAATTGACAAAATCCGAGAAAAATCTCAATTGGGTGATTTCTGTGAACAATTTGGCATGGAAAAACCCATAATTCGAAAACCCCAGAGGAATTCAAAATATCAGTACAAATCCAAACACCCTCGTCGTAGAAGTCGAGAAGAACGAGAAGCTCGAAAATCATTTCGTAAATCTACTAGATTTGCGAAGAATTACTCCAAACGTCCGTTATCAAAAATTAAATGTTATAAATGCAATCAATATGGTCATATTGCTCCTAACTGCAAATTGCAAAAATTGAAATCTCTAAATCTTTCTGATGAAGTTCATAATCAAGTTTATAATTTATTGTATACTTCTGATTCTGATTCTATGTCTGATTCCACTTCTGAAAATGATTTTGAATTACCAAATTCTGATAATGACTTCAATCAAAAAAATTGTGCTGATTGTGACAAACCCGATTGTAATTGTGATGAAGTAATGTATAAATTGCAAGCTCAATTTGAGGATCTTGATTTAGATGTCAAAACTTTAACTGCTGAAAATGTGCTTGAATTATTAAAAGAAGTCACGGATGAAAAACTTCGTGAAAAAATTCTGCATCTTGCAACTCAAAAGTCCTCTATTCCTTCTACTGCCAAAGATGATTTTGAACATCAGCCTATGGCATATTCTTTGGCCGAAGTTAATCGAAGATTAGCTTTGAGCAAAACTCCTGGTAGAGATACTACCTTTGATGATCTGAAAGTTGAAATTGAAAAGCTAAAAAAGGAAATTGTCTCTTTAAAACAAAACCAGATGATTACTGATCATCGACTTTCAAAACTTGAAGAAAAAGAAAGTTTTTCGAATTCAAACTCTTCAACTTCTTTTAAAGGTAAGGAAAAGGAAAACGAAATTGAAAATTCTGAAAATCTTGAATCATTTCAACTTGAAAAATTTAATATTGAAAATCTGAAAAACGATTCTTTTCTGGGAATGATGCAAATTGTTACTGCACATAAGTGGTATATTAATTGCACCATTCTAATAAACAGAGAATTCTTTATCACTAATGTCGCCATGATTGATAGTGGGGCAGACGTTAGTTGTATTCAGGAAGGTTTAATACCTACTAAATATTTTCAAAAAACCACTCATCTTGTAAAATCTGCAACTGGGCATTCTCTTGATATTAATTATAAGCTGCCTAATGCGCATATTTGCCGTGATAAGATCTGCATTCCGCATTTCTTCTTTTTGGTTAAAAACCAGATTTATCCTCCTATTATTTTAGGAACTCCATTTATAAATGCTATTTATCCTTATACGCATATTGATGCAAATGGCTTTAGGGCTACTTATAAAAATCAGCCTATTTCTTATCCTTTTGTTACTCAACCGGTAACAAGAGATATAAATGCTCTCATAGATATGAAGCAAAATCAGTTGAATTTCTTACAATTGGAGATAATGAGTATCAACATCTCTGACACTTTAAAACCTGTTAATGGTATCAAAGCCTGGGAACTCTCATGGTAAATATACTAGAGATGGTGAACAACGACTAGTATGAACATAAGTCTAAAAACTATGGATATGGGAGAAGTTAGTACGAAAAGTACTAAACTCGAAGAGGTAGATTTACCTCAAGATATAGATCTTCTGAATAAGTGGACTATTCCAAAAGTTGATTTAAAAACTATATATGAATATGGATTTTTTGATAAAATCAAACACAAACAGATTATAAAAACAACTGAGCAATCACTAGCTTTAAACGCTAATGAACAGACTATTCAATTGCTGAATAAAAGAGATGTTGAGACTTTTAAACGTAATTTCAATTACATGCATATTGGCTTAGTTCAAATTGCTTTCCGGCCTTTAACTTTAAAGGGTCTCCCGGAAACTTTTTTGGCAGCTCTACGAGATGCTCGAAATTTAAATTTCCGCAAATCGCTTATGGGATCTATAGAATCAACTCTGGCATATGGCCCTGTTTATTTCAATACTCAGCCAAATTTGCTATTATCTTTAACTGATGTTAATATTCTTCATGCTTTAACACTGAATATTAAAACTCATGGTTATAATTATGCTCCTGGATCTGAGCTAATTGGTTTATCTTACCGCATATATTATCGTTTGTTATCTACTCTAAATCCTCGATGTAAATTGATGGATGACAACTCTGATTGTACTATGCTTATTGAGACTAATTTTATTAAATCCAAAATAACTACTCGAAGACCAATTCGATGGGATGAAATTGATTTCCCTCAGACTTGGATCTTAAACTCGGTTACTTCTCCAAAGCAATTGGCGGATGAAGCAACAAATTCTGAGTTAACTCATGTAACTCAAAATTCTGATGGACAGATTTGTCTACAGTTTGACAATAGTCTTCCTGTCTATCGAAATTCTTTTTCTATACCAAGAAAACTTCCTCAAATTCAGCATATTTCTCCAATAGATCCTTCTGCACCAGTTTATGGTCCAGCTAGGAATCGCGCTGCATCATTGCATACACTAAACTCTGCAGATCTTCCTACTTCTTCTAGAAATGTTGAAAAAATCAAAATCAATCCTAAAACTAATATTGTTCAAGATTTTAATAATGAAAACCCTACTCCTTCGGAGATGGATTTCGATATAAATTCTGTTTAATTATGTTTAAACAAATTATTGATTTCAGTCCTGGCTCCCCAGCCAGAAAATATATTCAAAAAGACTTCTTTGCTGAAAAATGGCAACCCTTTAGGACATGGTTCTTTGAAACCTATTCTAAAGATGAACTTCAGAATATTTCTGAAGAATTCTATGAAACTTATGCACTACATAATCAAATCATATTCTTTGTTCCTTGGTTTATGTCTGCATATTTGCCTTCTTACATTAAACTGATTGAGAGATCCTACCAACATCCTGACGGTACGACTACTCAATCTAAATACCCTCCACAATCCTCTTTTATTCTACCAAATAATACTGGTATGACTTTTAACGCTTTTCAGAAATTCATTAATGATGATATTGGAAAAATAACGGTTTCTGAAATAAATAATCTTATTTCTCAAAATAATTATTTGAGTCTTTATGTTAAAGTTCTGGGTGAACATATTGGTTCTTTGGATACTAAACTCGATGAACTTATTTTATTAGTTAATAAACTTAGTACTCAGCTAAACTCTTCTAATATCGCTTCCACCTCAACATCTGTAAAGGAGAATGAGGAATCTATATTCACTGCACCTTGCATTCAGCCACCACTCGAGATAGAAGGATTTACAACAACTTCTTCTACCTCTTGGGAACGCTTGGAAATTCTTTTCGATAAAAAATTTAAGGGTCTTAATATTCAACCTCTAAATATGGATCTTGAAAATATTCAGACTATTGAGTCTAATTTTGCTGATAATATTGCTTCAACCAACGACCCAGGTGAAGTTCTGTCTTCAGAACTGAATAAACTCCGAGGAATGATGAGAAATCAACCAGGCAAAAAATATGCCGATATTCCTCGCATGACCACTGCATATTATCCCCGTCCTACTCCTCAAGATGTTCTGATAGAGGAAAGGGATTGGAATATTACAAACACTTCCTATAATGGTGATGCCATCTATGAATGGAATATTGACGGATTATCCGATCGCCAAATCTCTATTTTAATTCACCGTATGTCAATGTATGCCACAATATGTATGGCTACACGTGCCACGGCTAGGAATGATAGATCTGACCAGACAATCTGCAAAATGATTGTTGCTGGGTTTACCGGCCAACTTCGTGGTTGGTGGGATAACTTCCTAGACGATACTAAACGCCAAGAAATTTTTAATGCCATAAATCCTAATGAAGGCAAAGACAATCTCGGCCGAACTCTAACGGCAGGACGATCTGACGCCGTTTACACTCTTATGGAGACTTATTACAAGAGAGAGAAGGAGAGAAAAATAGAGAGAGAATTTCTAAAACCTGATGCCCCTTCTTCTAAGAATGAGGCTGCTTATATAGAAAAATAAAAGGAATCTTGCACAGTATTAGTGGGTCCCTGTGCACAGTGTTTCCTACAGTATTTGTACTATTACAGTAGTATTTACAAAAGTGTTATTACAACAGAATTTTTTACTTCTTACTGCGTTATGCCGATTTTCCAGATGAATTATGAGTTCTCTAGCATCGAGTTTCTCATATGTTAATTTAGAATCTTCAGAATTTTCAGCAACCATTGATGCGAATGAATCTGCAGTCTTTTTGTCCTATATTCTTTGTTCCTTGGTTTATGTCTGCATATTTGCCTTCTTACATTAAACTGATTGAGAGATCCTACCAACATCCTGACGGTACGACTACTCAATCTAAATACCCTCCACAATCCTCTTTTATTCTACCAAATAATACTGGTATGACTTTTAACGCTTTTCAGAAATTCATTAATGATGATATTGGAAAAATAACGGTTTAGTCGTTGTTCACCATCTCTAGTATATTTACCATGAGAGTTCCCAGGCTCTGATACCATTAACAGGATCTCTTAGGCTGGGGTAAGCCGCGCAGCCTACCAGACCAAGTAATAATATCGGATATAAGCTTAAGTCGGAAAACCGAACCGAAGCACCAACCGAAATAGAAAAGAACTTAGAGAATTTCTGAAAAGCGTTAAAAGTCATACCAGTATTATTTGGTAGAATAAAAGAGGATTGTGGAGGGTATTTAGATTGAGTAGTCGTACCGTCAGGATGTTGGTAGGATCTCTCAATCAGTTTAATGTAAGAAGGCAAATATGCAGACATAAACCAAGGAACAAAGAATATGATTTGATTATGTAGTGCACAAGTTTCATAGAATTCTTCAGAAATATTCTGAAGTTCATCTTTAGAATAGGTTTCAAAGAACCATGTCCTAAAGGGTTGCCATTTTTCAGCAAAGAAGTCTTTTTGAATATATTTTCTGGCTGGTGAGCCAGGACTGAAATCAATAATTTGTTTAAACATAATTAAACAGAATTTATATCGAAATCCATCTCCGAAGGAGTAGGGTTTTCATTATTAAAATCTTGAACAATATTAGTTTTAGGATTGATTTTGATTTTTTCAACATTTCTAGAAGAAGTAGGAAGATCTGCAGAGTTTAGTGTATGCAATGATGCAGCGCGATTCCTAGCTGGACCATAAACTGGTGCAGAAGGATCTATTGGAGAAATATGCTGAATTTGAGGAAGTTTTCTTGGTATAGAAAAAGAATTTCGATAGACAGGAAGACTATTGTCAAACTGTAGACAAATCTGTCCATCAGAATTTTGAGTTACATGAGTTAACTCAGAATTTGTTGCTTCATCCGCCAATTGCTTTGGAGAAGTAACCGAGTTTAAGATCCAAGTCTGAGGGAAATCAATTTCATCCCATCGAATTGGTCTTCGAGTAGTTATTTTGGATTTAATAAAATTAGTCTCAATAAGCATAGTACAATCAGAGTTGTCATCCATCAATTTACATCGAGGATTTAGAGTAGATAACAAACGATAATATATGCGGTAAGATAAACCAATTAGCTCAGATCCAGGAGCATAATTATAACCATGAGTTTTAATATTCAGTGTTAAAGCATGAAGAATATTAACATCAGTTAAAGATAATAGCAAATTTGGCTGAGTATTGAAATAAACAGGGCCATATGCCAGAGTTGATTCTATAGATCCCATAAGCGATTTGCGGAAATTTAAATTTCGAGCATCTCGTAGAGCTGCCAAAAAAGTTTCCGGGAGACCCTTTAAAGTTAAAGGCCGGAAAGCAATTTGAACTAAGCCAATATGCATGTAATTGAAATTACGTTTAAAAGTCTCAACATCTCTTTTATTCAGCAATTGAATAGTCTGTTCATTAGCGTTTAAAGCTAGTGATTGCTCAGTTGTTTTTATAATCTGTTTGTGTTTGATTTTATCAAAAAATCCATATTCATATATAGTTTTTAAATCAACTTTTGGAATAGTCCACTTATTCAGAAGATCTATATCTTGAGGTAAATCTACCTCTTCGAGTTTAGTACTTTTCGTACTAACTTCTCCCATATCCATAGTTTTTAGACTTATGTTCATACTAGTCGTTGTTCACCATCTCTAGTATATTTACCATGAGAGTTCCCAGGCTCTGATACCATTAACAGGATCTCTTAGGCTGGGGTAAGCCGCGCAGCCTACCAGACCAAGTAATAATATCGGATATAAGCTTAAGTCGGAAAACCGAACCGAAGCACCAACCGAAATAGAAAAGAACTTAGAGAATTTCTGACTGTATGGTAAAAAATTTTTACCCAGACAAGGGGCCTGTCGGGGATCAGTAAACCCATGAGTCTAGAAGTTCTAATTGTGCAAATAAATTGCCCTTTCTCTTCATCAGTACGGGCTTCAAAGGCACAACTCTCTAGACGGAGCCACAGAGGCAAAATTTACCGACCCGACTGTACCACCATTCCGGAACCAAGTCGGAGAATTCTAAAAATTTCTTTTTTATCTAAGTAGAGTCTGGATCTTTCATAGTTAACATACCTCGAGAGGTTAGAACTATAGTATGAACATAAAAGAAGTCTAGCCGGACATAGTCACGGCGTAGATTTGGGAGAGATTAAAAGAAATACAAAACAAAAGTAAATAAGTACCTGAGATTGTCGAAGGGAGGCCGGAGTAGTACAACAAACTTGTTATTCTAAAGCTGGAGACTTATTACAAGAGAGAGAAGGAGAGAAATAGAGAGAGAATTTCTAAAACCTGATGCCCCTTCTTCTAAGAATGAGGCTGCTTATATAGAAAAATAAAAGGAATCTTGCACAGTAATAGTGGGTCCCTGTGCACAGTGTTTCCTACAGTATTTGTACTATTACAGTAGTATTTACAAAAGTGTTATTACAACAGAATTTTTTACTTCTTACTGCGTCCCCATTTTAGAAAGTCTTCAGCATTGGCTAAAACCTCTTCTTCATTTGGTGTTTCAGGGGGTTGTGAATCAGTGATATCATCAGTATTGGCATCCGTGCTGTTCATTGAGGTATCGGATGCTTGATCCACTTTAAGAAGTAATTGATTACGCATTTCTGTCAAATATTCTTCAATCATTTGCAGCTTATTGCCATCATGGGCAGAAATTCTCCGAGATACATAATTAATAGATTTATCTTCTATTAAAATGGATTTTTTAGGAGCTTCCTCGTATTCGGATATTTTGAGTTTTATTTCCTCTCTTTGATCATGTCCATAAGGAAGTTTCGTAGCAGGATCAATTCTCAAGAGTTTATCCCAGAAATTACAATAAAATGTCCGATAAATAGCCGGTGTTTGCTGGGAATCATAACCAATTTCAACGGACCATTTGTGGATACATGGAAGAGAAAACTCAATATAAAAATACATCTAATCTATCGTATCTAATTTGCAGACATGATCAGAAAGGTATAACTCCGTTAAAAATGGAGAGGACTTTTTCCATGAGGCATAGAGAGAAGAATATTCAGGCGGCAAGATTTTTGCTGACGGACCGTGGAATGTCCACCAATGAATAAACCAATTTGGAATTGATTTTTCAAATACCTTGGAACAGATTTTGATGAACCAAGTGTGCTTGTGTTTATAATTATTGTAATAAAAAACTTGGGAAAAAGCTTTTATGTAATCCCAATAACTAAAATTAGCAAGAGTTTGTCCATGGGGTCCCATAGGCAGATTACGAAGAGTCATGGAGGAAATACCCCATTCTTCGATTGGGATAGGTTTTTTAATAATCATTTTTGAGTAACCATGTACTCCAGGTGTAGAATCACCTAATGGGCTGTGTTCAAATGTAGCACTGGCAGTATTTACCAGAATTTGTTCATAATAAGTTCGTGTTTTATAGGACTCTCCTGCAACATAAACATTAGCAGTTAAATAGTCCTTTAGAATCCTCCATGCTTCTTCAGTATTTTCTGTAGGAGGAATATGCCGATTTTCCAGATGAATTATGAGTTCTCTAGCATCGAGTTTCTCATATGTTAATTTAGAATCTTCAGAATTTTCAGCAACCATTGATGCGAATGAATCTGCAGTCTTTTTGTCCTTTTCTGCTAAATAGGACTTAATTTGCTGAAATAATGGATGTGTCTCGGGGATATCATCCAGATTAATATTCGGAGTTTGTGTTGAAGAAGACGCTGCTTCTTGAGATATTTTAGAGTTTATCAAAGTCCTATTTCCTTGTTGTAAAACAGGAAAATCGGAACTCGAAGTGCTATAAGCAGATTTTCTAGCTGTATTCCTTTGATGGAAATATGCAGGGTTTGTTCGTCCACCATACTGCGAATATGCAGGATTTTGGTTGCGACCGCGGCCGCGTCCTTTGGCTATCTGCCAGGGAGGATCTCCCATACTGCAATCAATGATCATAGATGTCAATATCAATATAGGAATCAGTATTAAAGTTTTCAAAATTGGCATACCACCAGAATTCTTCGTGTAAAAATTGATGCCACCAAATATCTTCAGTAATCATTTGTTCCATAAGATGTTCCAGAATTTTTCTTTTATTATCCTCAGGAAGAGGAAGACATTTAAGAATGGTTACTAGAGTTTTATCAGAGAAGAAAGTTGTAAACATATTCATGAAATGTATTCTCTAGATAAAAAATCAGGTAATGAATTTTCACTACCCTTTTTATACTGAATTTCGAAATCGAATGGGGCTAACTGCGCCTGCCATCTGGCAAATATTAGTTTAGAGGCGTCGTGTTTGAAATCTTTATCAAACATGAACTTAACAGATTGAGCATCTGTTCTAATTATAAATTTCTGATTATACAGATCATCTTGAAATTTCATCACACATTTAACAATAGTAAGCATTTCATGAGCCACGGTAGCGTATTTTTTCTGGCTCTCTGTCCATTTTCCTGAATAAAAGCGAATTAAACATTCAGTTTTTGTATGGGGATTTATCTGTTTAAGAATTCCACCATACCCTATATTTGACGCATCTGTCTCAATAATTTTCTGCCAAGCAGGATTAGCAAGAGAAGTGCAAGGAAGGGATCGAACCCGAGCTTTAATTAATTTTACTAAACCAGTGTGGGCTTTAGTCCACGGAGTTTTTTGATCTTTCTTTAATCTATCATACAGAGGTGCTAAGTCTCTAGATAGATTCTTGTAGAAAGGAGAGATATAATTGAGACTACCAAGAAATCGCTGAAGCTGTTTCTTGTCAGTAATCTCATCAGGGAATTTGGTAGCGAATTCAAGAACTCGCTGAATAGGTTCAATAGAACCTTGACAAATATTATGACCAAGAAATCTAACATTAGTCTGAAATAAATGCATTTTAGGTTTAGAAATAACTAAACCATTCTGAATAATGACCTGCTTAAAAATATGCAGATGTTTGAAATGATTTTCAAGAGTTTTTGAAAATACCAGGATGTCATCAATATAAACAATAATGAAATCCATATAAGGATTAAAGATGTCATTCATAATTTTCTGAAATTCAGAAGGAGCATTTTTTAAACCGAATGGCATAACATTCCATTCATATTGCCCAAAAGGCACATTAAAAGCAGTTTTGTAAGTATGAGTTTTATCTATCTGAATTTGCCAATAGCCAGATTTTAAATCAAATTTAGAAAATATATTAGCATCATATAATCTAGAAAGGAGATCTTTCTTATTTGGAATTGGATACCGGATCCATTTTAAGACTTTATTCAGAGGTTTGTAGTTGATAACCAATCGAGGCATGCCTCTTTCTTTTTCTGCAGCTTTATTTACATAAAAAGCAGTACAAGACCATGGAGATCTTGAAGGCTTGATGAGACCCTTTTGTAAGAGACTATCAATCTCTTTTTTGCAGAATTCAACTAATTTCGTATTCATCTGACAGGGTCGAGATTTTGTTGGAATCTTGGCTTCATGGAAGCCATCTTCATAAGGAAGAGAAACAATATGCTTCTTCCTATTCCAAAAAGCGTTTGGATGGTCAGCACAAATATCAGTTATCAATTGCGAAGAAATAGCTTTTATTTTTTCTTGCACTTTAACAGGTTTTAAAGTGTCAGAGATGTTGATACTCATTATCTCCAATTGTAAGAAATTCAACTGATTTTGCTTCATATCTATGAGAGCATTTATATCTCTTGTTACCGGTTGAGTAACAAAAGGATAAGAAATAGGCTGATTTTTATAAGTAGCCCTAAAGCCATTTGCATCAATATGCGTATAAGGATAAATAGCATTTATAAATGGAGTTCCTAAAATAATAGGAGGATAAATCTGGTTTTTAACCAAAAAGAAGAAATGCGGAATGCAGATCTTATCACGGCAAATATGCGCATTAGGCAGCTTATAATTAATATCAAGAGAATGCCCAGTTGCAGATTTTACAAGATGAGTGGTTTTTTGAAAATATTTAGTAGGTATTAAACCTTCTTGAATACAACTAACGTCTGCCCCACTATCAATCATGGCGACATTAGTGATAAAGAATTCTCTGTTTATTAGAATGGTGCAATTAATATACCACTTATGTGCAGTAACAATTTGCATCATTCCCAGAAAAGAATCGTTTTTCAGATTTTCAATATTAAATTTTTCAAGTTGAAATGATTCAAGATTTTCAGAATTTTCAATTTCGTTTTCCTTTTCCTTACCTTTAAAAGAAGTTGAAGAGTTTGAATTCGAAAAACTTTCTTTTTCTTCAAGTTTTGAAAGTCGATGATCAGTAATCATCTGGTTTTGTTTTAAAGAGACAATTTCCTTTTTTAGCTTTTCAATTTCAACTTTCAGATCATCAAAGGTAGTATCTCTACCAGGAGTTTTGCTCAAAGCTAATCTTCGATTAACTTCGGCCAAAGAATATGCCATAGGCTGATGTTCAAAATCATCTTTGGCAGTAGAAGGAATAGAGGACTTTTGAGTTGCAAGATGCAGAATTTTTTCACGAAGTTTTTCATCCGTGACTTCTTTTAATAATTCAAGCACATTTTCAGCAGTTAAAGTTTTGACATCTAAATCAAGATCCTCAAATTGAGCTTGCAATTTATACATTACTTCATCACAATTACAATCGGGTTTGTCACAATCAGCACAATTTTTTTGATTGAAGTCATTATCAGAATTTGGTAATTCAAAATCATTTTCAGAAGTGGAATCAGACATAGAATCAGAATCAGAAGTATACAATAAATTATAAACTTGATTATGAACTTCATCAGAAAGATTTAGAGATTTCAATTTTTGCAATTTGCAGTTAGGAGCAATATGACCATATTGATTGCATTTATAACATTTAATTTTTGATAACGGACGTTTGGAGTAATTCTTCGCAAATCTAGTAGATTTACGAAATGATTTTCGAGCTTCTCGTTCTTCTCGACTTCTACGACGAGGGTGTTTGGATTTGTACTGATATTTTGAATTCCTCTGGGGTTTTCGAATTATGGGTTTTTCCATGCCAAATTGTTCACAGAAATCACCCAATTGAGATTTTTCTCGGATTTTGTCAATTTTGATCTGTCTAGCCAGTTTTAACTCATTACAAAGGGCTAAGCCTTCTTGAGTGCAAGCTACGATCAATTGACCATAAGTTTTTTCTGAATAAGGGATCGCTCCATACGATCCACGAAGAGTTTTACGAACACGTTCTGCGAAGAGAGGAGGAAGCCCATCAATGAATTTAGCTTTCCAGTGTTCGTATCTGCTTTCGGGTAAATCCATGACCCGACTGAGAAAGGTATCTTTGTACCATCTAAATTCGCCTAAATGGCGGCATTTTAGACCATTCAAAAGAGTTCTTGAATTCGCTACCAAATTCCCTGATGAGATTACTGACAAGAAACAGCTTCAGCGATTTCTTGGTAGTCTCAATTATATCTCTCCTTTCTACAAGAATCTATCTAGAGACTTAGCACCTCTGTATGATAGATTAAAGAAAGATCAAAAAACTCTGTGGACTAAAGCCCACACTGGTTTAGTAAAATTAATTAAAGCTCGGGTTCGATCCCTTCCTTGCACTTCTCTTGCTAATCCTGCTTGGCAGAAAATTATTGAGACAGATGCGTCAAATATAGGGTATGGTGGAATTCTTAAACAGATAAATCCCCAGGGTCTCATCAAGCCTTCAAGATCTCCATGGTCTTGTACTGCTTTTTATGTAAATAACGCTGCAGAAAAAGAAAGAGGCATGCCTCGATTGGTTATCAACTACAAACCTCTGAATAAAGTCTTAAAATGGATCCGGTATCCAATTCCAAATAAGAAAGATCTCCTTTCTAGATTATATGATGCTAATATATTTTCTAAATTTGATTTAAAATTTGGCTATTGGCAAATTCAGATAGATAAAACTCATCTTCATAAGGAAGAGAAACAATATGCTTCTTCCTATTCCAAAAAGCGTTTGGATGGTCAGCACAAATATCAGTTATCAATTGCGAAGAAATAGCTTTTATTTTTTCTTGCACTTTAACAGGTTTTAAAGTGTCAGAGATGTTGATACTCATTATCTCCAATTGTAAGAAATTCAACTGATTTTGCTTCATATCTATGAGAGCATTTATATCTCTTGTTACCGGTTGAGTAACAAAAGGATAAGAAATAGGCTGATTTTTATAAGTAGCCCTAAAGCCATTTGCATCAATATGCGTATAAGGATAAATAGCATTTATAAATGGAGTTCCTAAAATAATAGGAGGATAAATCTGGTTTTTAACCAAAAAGAAGAAATGCGGAATGCAGATCTTATCACGGCAAATAATTATAAACACAAGCACACTTGGTGGGATAATATGCAGTGGTCATGCGAGGAATATCGGCATATTTTTTGCCTGGTTGATTTCTCATCATTCCTCGGAGTTTATTCAGTTCTGAAGACAGAACTTCACCTGGGTCGTTGGTTGAAGCAATATTATCAGCAAAATTAGACTCAATAGTCTGAATATTTTCAAGATCCTTATTTAGAGGTTGAATATTAAGACCCTTAAATTTTTTATCGAAAAGAATTTCCAAGCGTTCCCAAGAGGTAGAAGAAGTTGTTGTAAATCCTTCTATCTCGAGTGGTGGCTGAATGCAAGGTGCAGTGAATATAGATTCCTCATTCTCCTTTACAGATGTTAAGGTGGAAGCGATATTAGAAGAGTTTAGCTGAGTACTAAGTTTATTAACTAATAAAATAAGTTCATCGAGTTTAGTATCCAAAGAACCAATATGTTCACCCAGAACTTTTATCTAGAGAATACATTTCATGAATATGTTTACAACTTTCTTCTCTGATAAAACTCTAGTAACCATTCTTAAATGTCTTCCTCTTCCTGAGGATAATAAAAGAAAAATTCTGGAACATCTTATGGAACAAATGATTACTGAAGATATTTGGTGGCATCAATTTTTACACGAAGAATTCTGGTGGTATGCCAATTTTGAAAACTTTAATACTGATTCCTATATTGATATTGACATCTATGATCATTGATTGCAGTATGGGAGATCCTCCCTGGCAGATAGCCAAAGGACGCGGCCGCGGTCGCAACCAAAATCCTGCATATTCGCAGTATGGTGGACGAACAAACCCTGATGCAAATTGTTACTGCACATAAGTGGTATATTAATTGCACCATTCTAATAAACAGAGAATTCTTTATCACTAATGTCGCCATGATTGATAGTGGGGCAGACGTTAGTTGTATTCAAGAAGGTTTAATACCTACTAAATATTTTCATTAAAATGAAGATAAATCTATTAATTATGTATCTCGGAGAATTTCTGCCCATGATGGCAATAAGCTGCAAATGATTGAAGAATATTTGACAGAAATGCGTAATCAATTACTTCTTAAAGTGGATCAAGCATCCGATACCTCAATAAACAGCACGGATGCCAATACTGATGATATCACTGATTCACAACCCCCTGAAACACCAAATGAAGAAGAGGTTTTAGCCAATGCTGAAGACTTTCTAAAATGGGGACGCAGTAAGAAGTAAAAAATTCTGTTGTAATAACACTTTTGTAAATACTACTGTAATAGTACAAATACTGTAGGAAACACTGTGCACAGGGACCCACTATTACTGTGCAAGATTCCTTTTATTTTTCTATATAAGCAGCCTCATTCTTAGAAGAAGGGGCATCAGGTTTTAGAAATTCTCTCTCTATTTCTCTCCTTCTCTCTCTTGTAATAAGTCTCCAGCTTTAGAATAACAAGTTTGTTGTACTACTCCGGCCTCCCTTCGACAATCTCAGGTACCTATTTACTTTTGTTTTGTATTTCTTTTAATCTCTCCCAAATCTACGCCGTGACTATGTCCGGCTAGACTTCTTTTATGTTCACACTATAGTTCTAACCTCTCGAGGTATGTTAACTATGAAAGATCCAGACTCTACTTAGATAAAAAAGAAATTTTTAGAATTCTCCGACTTGGTTCTGGAATGGTGGTACAGTCGGGTCGGTAAACTTTGCCTCTGTGGCTCCGTCTAGAGAGTTGTGCCTTTGAAGCCCGTACTGATGAAGAGAAAGGGCGAGTTATTTGCACAATTAGAACTTCTAGACTCATGGGTTTACTGATCCCCGACAGGCCCCTTGTCTGGGTAAAAATTTTTTACCATACAGTCAGAAATTCTCTAAGTTCTTTTCTATTTCGGTTGGTGCTTCGGTTCGGTTTTCCGACTTAAGCTTATATCCGATATTATATCGAAATCCATCTCCGAAGGAGTAGGGTTTTCATTATTAAAATCTTGAACAATATTAGTTTTAGGATTGATTTTGATTTTTTCAACATTTCTAGAAGAAGTAGGAAGATCTGCAGAGTTTAGTGTATGCAATGATGCAGCGCGATTCCTAGCTGGACCATAAACTGGTGCAGAAGGATCTATTGGAGAAATATGCTGAATTTGAGGAAGTTTTCTTGGTATAGAAAAAGAATTTCGATAGACAGGAAAACTATTGTCAAACTGTAGACAAATCTGTCCATCAGAATTTTGAGTTACATGAGTTAACTCAGAATTTGTTGCTTCATCCGCCAATTGCTTTGGAGAAGTAACCGAGTTTAAGATCCAAGTCTGAGGGAAATCAATTTCATCCCATCGAATTGGCAGTATTTACCAGAATTTGTTCATAATAAGTTCCCGTCCTACTCCTCAAGATGTTCTGATAGAGGAAAGGGATTGGAATATTACAAACACTTCCTATAATGGTATCAAAGCTATTTCTTCGCAATTGATAACTGATATTTGTGCTGACCATCCAAACGCTTTTTGGAATAGGAAGAAGCATATTGTTTCTCTTCCTTATGAAGATGGCTTCCATGAAGCCAAGATTCCAACAAAATCTCGACCCTGTCAGATGAATACGGAATTAGTTGAATTCTGCAAAAAAGAGATTGATAGTCTCTTACAAAAGGGTCTCATCAAGCCTTCAAGATCTCCATGGTCTTGTACTGCTTTTTATGTAAATAACGCTGCAGAAAAAGAAAGAGGCATGCCTCGATTGGTTATCAACTACAAACCTCTGAATAAAGTCTTAAAATGGATCCGGTATCCAATTCCAAATAAGAAAGATCTCCTTTCTAGATTATATGATGCTAATATATTTTCTAAATTTGATTTAAAATCTGGCTATTGGCAAATTCAGATAGATAAAACTCATACTTACAAAACTGCTTTTAATGTGCCTTTTGGGCAATATGAATGGAATGTTATGCCATTCGGTTTAAAAAACGCTCCTTCTGAATTTCAGAAAATTATGAATGACATCTTTAATCCTTATATGGATTTCATTATTGTTTATATTGATGACATCCTGGTATTTTCAAAAACTCTTGAAAATCATTTCAAACATCTGCATATTTTTAAGCAGGTCATTATTCAGAATGGTTTAGTTATTTCTAAACCTAAAATGCATTTATTTCAGACTAATGTTAGATTTCTTGGTCATAATATTTGTCAAGGTTCTATTGAACCTATTCAGCGAGTTCTTGAATTCGCTACCAAATTCCCTGATGAGATTACTGACAAGAAACAGCTTCAGCGATTTCTTGGTAGTCTCAATTATATCTCTCCTTTCTACAAGAATCTATCTAGAGACTTAGCACCTCTGTATGATAGATTAAAGAAAGATCAAAAAACTCCGTGGACTAAAGCCCACACTGGTTTAGTAAAATTAATTAAAGCTCGGGTTCGATCCCTTCCTTGCACTTCTCTTGCTAATCCTGCTTGGCAGAAAATTATTGAGACAGATGCGTCAAATATAGGGTATGGTGGAATTTTTAAACAGATAAATCCCCATACAAAAACTGAATGTTTAATTCGCTTTTATTCAGGAAAATGGACAGAGAGCCAGAAAAAATACGCTACCGTGGCTCATGAAATGCTTACTATTGTTAAATGTGTGATGAAATTTCAAGATGATCTGTATAATCAGAAATTTATAATTAGAACAGATGCTCAATCTGTTAAGTTCATGTTTGATAAAGATTTCAAACACGACGCCTCTAAACTAATATTTGCCAGATGGCAGGCGCAGTTAGCCCCATTCGATTTCGAAATTCAGTATAAAAAGGGTAGTGAAAATTCATTACCTGATTTTTTATCTAGAGAATACATTTCATGAATATGTTTACAACTTTCTTCTCTGATACCATTAACAGGATCTCTTAGGCTGGGGTAAGCCGCGCAGCCTACCAGACCAAGTAATAATATCGGATATAAGCTTAAGTCGGAAAACCGAACCGAAGCACCAACCGAAATAGAAAAGAACTTAGAGAATTTCTGACTGTATGGTAAAAAATTTTTACCCAGACAAGGGGCCTGTCGGGGATCAGTAAACCCATGAGTCTAGAAGTTCTAATTGTGCAAATAAATCGCCCTTTCTCTTCATCAGTACGGGCTTCAAAGGCACAACTCTCTAGACGGAGCCACAGAGGCAAAGTTTACCGACCCGACTGTACCACCATTCCGGAACCAAGTCGGAGAATTCTAAAAATTTCTTTTTTATCTAAGTAGAGTCTGGATCTTTCATAGTTAACATACCTCGAGAGGTTAGAACTATAGTATGAACATAAAAGAAGTCTAGCCGGACATAGTCACGGCGTAGATTTGGGAGAGATTAAAAGAAATACAAAACAAAAGTAAATAGGTACCTGAGATTGTCGAAGGGAGGCCGGAGTAGTACAACAAACTTGTTATTCTAAAGCTGGAGTATAGATTAATGAGTACCAAAATTTACGGAGGAATATTTTATTCTTATCAAATTTGGAGAATGTTTTATCCGAAGCTTAATTAGTTAATATGGTCACGATACTTGTTAAATTTAATATAATATTGATCTTTAGATATTAAATAAGATACATGTCTCTTATCTAGATGTGTATTTGATGAAATGGAGGAAAAAGGTAATGAATGGAGGAAAAAACGTAATAAAAGGAGTTATAATTATCTCTTTGTACTTTTTTGTCAGCGATTGAAAACATATTTAGTAAAAAAAATATCGATCTTTTATCAAAATTAGATGAAATTTAGTATATTAAAAAAGGAGGTATTCAATATTGTGTTAAAGTCCATTGAAAAAGAAATAGTAATTGATCTCCTCACATGAACTTGAAAATCCTTTTTCATGAGCTAACTTTTGAAGTTGGATTAATCCAAGATCCATTACATGGTATCAGAGCTAGCCCACCTCAATTTTTTGTCCAACAATATTAGGCTCCCATATAAGTAGTCGTTTGACCATGAAAATTCTTTTTTTTTTTTTTCGAAAAGTTATTTCACTTTAGTGAAAAAAGTGAAAATAAGAGGCGTTTGACTATGAAAATTCCAACATAATTTCGGAATTGTATTTGAAAAAATAAAAACAAATTTGACTTGTTTTCACTTTTTTACACTCATTCTTCTCTCACAAAATTTCAAAAACAACTTTAATTTATATTCATGGCCAAACTCAACTCCAACTTTTTGAAAAACTAAAAACAAATTTGACTTGTTTTCACTTTTTTTACTCATACTTCTCTCACAAAATTTCAAAAACAACTTTAATTTATATTCATGGCCAAACACAACTCCAACTTCAACTTCAACTCCGAAAAATTATGATTTTCATGACCAAACGGAATCTTAATAGTTATATACTATCCACGCCCAAGTTAACGAGATCTATATATGCGGAGGAGTGTTAAGAGTTCCAATTAGGAAAAAAAAATGAATAACTGATCTCCTTTTGTTAACTTGGACAATCCTCTACACATGAGCTAATCTTTTAGAATTAATTTAACTCTAATTATCATTCTTTACATATTGTTTGATCAATTCCCAAATATATGGTCCTTACATATGGTTTTACATATTACTCATGTTTTACTCTTGTTTGTTTGATTTAATTTTACATAAAATTTTAAAAAGTAGAGAATTTCCACTACTCATTCATTGAACTAAACTTCTAGTATTTCAAAATCTCCCCTATTGAATAACATATTCTTTTTTTTTTCCTCCAGTTGAATGGCATATTCTCTCCCCAACCAGAATAGGTGTCATACAAAACTAGAATAGGTGTCGTACTAAATTTCATTAAGCAATTATATCTATTGATCAAGGGCAAGATATACATGGAATCAATGTAGTTATTAATAGAGAAAATAAAAAGTAGAAAGAATAAAACGCAAAGATTTCAGCCAGGTAAGGAAGTAAAATAAATCCTTATTCATACATAGGCTATTAGGCTTCACCAGTACAGAATGCGCGAGGTAAGAATCTTATAATTTTAAATTAAAATCTTTTATTCTTAAGCTAAAATTATGTTAAATATATCAAAATTTCTTTTAATCTTAGAATTTAAACATGTCACATGTGAAAAGTTAGAAATAAAAAAATTGTCACAAAAATAAAAAGACACCGTAGAACGAACAAATCGAAACGGATGTGAAGACGAGAGTTTATCTTGTGGTGGACGCGAACAAAAAAAATATCTCGGATATTCTTTTTTTGTCCTTTCTGAGGGTAAATGGGGTTATATATTTAGTACATATGCATGTCAACAAATCCAAGGAATTACTGAGAAAGAATAAAATGGAGAGCAGTTGTAGTTCAAGCCCCAGCACTAGTAATGATCGAAGGGAGGAAGCATGCGTATTCGAAACATGGATGGCTCTGCAACGTGAAGAAGCAATAGAGCTTCAACAAACTGTTGATCAGTCCAAAAAGGGCCAAATTAATGAGCATCAACTCAACCAACTCATCCAAAAGATCCTACAACATTTCCAAGACTACACTAACATCCGCAGCCGTCGAGCCCGAATCAACGCGTCGCCATTTTTCGCACCCACGACATGCACCCCCTTGGAGAACTCGGTCCTATGGATCGCTGGCTGCAGGCCAGCTTCTTTCATACGCTTCGCGTATGCACTCAGTGGCGTGGACATCGAGTCTAATCTCACGGACTTCCTTCAAGGAGAAAGAATCGGCGACCTCGGTGAGCTGACGATGAAACAAATGAGCATGATAGACGTGTTGCAAGCCAAGACGATTAAAGAAGAGAAGAGGCTATGTTCAAGATTGGCTAGCTTGCAAGAGGACATAGTGGACCAACCGCTCGTTGGCAAGGTAAAGAAGTATAGTAGTAATGATGAACCATTATGTGAGGATGCAGATGAAGCTTTAGATGAACATGGTCAACACATGGCGGATTTAATGGAAGAAGCTGATGAGCTCAGGATGAAGACATTGAAGGAAATTGTACTCGACATACTTAAACCTGTTCAGGCAGTGGAATACTTAGCAGCAGCCAAGAGAACGAGGCTTTGTTTCCATAAATGGGGCGAGAAGAGGGAACATCAACATACCAACAAATAAGACTCCATCCGTCGATTAAATCTGGTAGTTGAGTTTTCTTTAATTTCTGCCAATTACATGCATATGTTATCATTAGAGTTAGTAGAGGAGTTTTCTTTAATTTGTACCAAGTACTTATGTTATGGTTCCATATGTTATTATTAGAGTTAGCAGTTTTCCTTTAATTTCTGCCCATTAGAGTAGTTAAGTTATTTTTTTTTATAATTTCTGCATTTTACATATGTAATAAAGATGCATGCTTGTTGGATTAGTTTAATCTAATTCTTTAAATTTAAATATGACAATTGTCAGAGCAAACTTTCTGTATGATCTATTTGCTTTTTCTAGTCTAGCGTTCTTTTCCATATCCCCGTACCTTCTCTGTTCCTAATATTCATATTGAGTCATCTAAGAATTCCCATCAGACAAATAGTAGAAAACTGACATTCAAAAATAGATGTTGGTATATTTGTGGGAAAAAAAAAGTCAAATAAAATAAATAAAAAGGAAAAGAAAATTGGTGTTGCCACATGATTAATGTGACGACACGAAGTTAAAAATTGATGTTGTAATATGAATTTGTAATTTGATGTTGTGACATAATTTTTGGTTGTTTTAACCTAGAATGTTCATCTATAAATAGATGAATTCAACATCACACCAAACACACCAAAATTGAGAGGCAATAGAGAAAAAAAGAGAATAATACACAGATATTCTATAGTCTATTAGATAATAGTGTGGGAGTAATATTGTAGTGAGTTGTGAGAAATAAAAAAAGTGTTGTTTCGTTTATAAAGAGTAGTAGTCTTTTGACACTGGTAAGTTGTAATCAGTATTATTGTATTACTTCATTGGGTAATTTTATTTACCCCGTTATAATATTTGGTGTCGTTGTTACTCTCATGTTATTGCTACTTGTGTGAATATTATCCTGGGTGGGAATATTTATTTTCCCAACAACTTGGTATTAGAGCCATGACAAATAATAGTCCACTATCTTTTCAGTACCCCCGCCTTACAAAAGAAAATTATGAAAAATAGTTCCTACGAATGAAAGCCATTCTTGGATCTCAAGATGTTTGGGACATTGTAGACAAAGGATATACAAAATTCGCCAATGAGGAGACTCTGTCTCAAAATGAAAAAGATGTCTTAATTAAGACAAGAAAGATAGATCAACATGCCCTCACTCTCTTCCACCAATGTCTGGATGATGGTATGTTTGAGAAGATGGCTGATGCAACCACCTCGAAGGAAGCTTGGGAGATTTTACAAAATTCTCTCCAAGGAGTTGATAAGGTGAAGAAGGTAAAACTTCAAACTCTAAGGGCTGATTTTGAAGTTTTAAAAATGAAAGAATCCGAATCTATTTTGGATTTTTATTCAAGAGTGATGGCTGTTGTTAATCAACTAAGAAGATACGGGGAGGAAGTAGATGATGTGCGTGGTAGAAAAGATTCTTCGCTCTTTAACACCCAAAATTGATTATGTGGTGTGTGCTATTGAGGAGTCTAAAGATTTAGACTCTATGACAGTAGAGCAATTGGAAGGTTCTTTACAAGCCCCCGAAGAAAAAATGAAAAGAAGAAAAGAGGAGCCATTGGAGCAACTTCTTAAAACTCAAGCATCCTTCAAAGATTTTGGAGGTGAAAAAAACTACAGAGGAAATGGACAATGGCGAGGCCGTGGATGCTGTGGAGGTCGTGGAAGAGGAAGGAGTTATATCAACAAATTTAACAATGAAGATAAAAACCACCAAACATTCAGAGATCGTGGTCATGGACAACGAGGAGGAAGAGGACGTGGAGATTATCAAGGTACCAATGAAATGAAGTATGACAAATCTAAAATTGAGTGCTAAAACTGTCATAAATTTGGACATTACTCTTGAAAATGTCGTAGTAATGTTGAAGAAAAAGCTAACCTTGTTGACAACAACAAAGAAAAAGATGAGTCACCATTGTTAATGACATTTACAGAATATGATACAGATAATTACAGTTCATGGTATCTTGATAATGGAGCAAACAATCATATGTGTGGATACGAAGACAAGTTTGTGGAGATCAAGACGACGACGAGAGGTAATGTTTCTTCTGGAGATACCTCAAAGATTCAAATTGAAGGAATAGGTACTATTTTGATATCCTATAAAAATGATGATCACAAATTGATCAATGAGGTTTACTATGTGCCAAAATTTAAATATAATATTTTAAATTTGGGCCAACTTCTTGAAAAAGTATATAATATTCATATGAAAAATATGCATCTTTGACTTAGAGACTCAAGTAATAATTTAATTACCAAAGTGCATTTGGCAAAAAATAGATTATTTTCTTTGAATCTTAAGACCATTAATGCAAAGTTTTTGAATGCTGATATGCAAGATGAGTCGTGGTGTTGGCACATGCGATTTGGATATTTGAACTTTGAAGCTCTCAAATCAATGGGAGACAAGAACATGGTTGATGAAATTCCATCAATCAATCATCCCAATCAATTGTGTGAAGCTTGTCTTCTTGGAAACATGCAAGGAGGAGTTTTCCGAAAAAAACCATGTCAAGAGCAACTAATTTACTTCAACTTGTTCACACATATGTGTGTGGTCTAATCGATCCACCTTCTTTTAGTAAAAGTAAATACTTCTTACTCTTTGTTGATGATTTCGATAGAAAGACTTGGGTATATTTCTATAAGCAAAAATCAGAAGCTTTTGTTGTTTTTAAAAATTTCAAAGCACTTATAGAAAAAGAGAGCGGCTATGAAACAAAAGCCTTAAGGTCCGATAGAGGAGGCGAATTCACTTCAAAAGAATTTAATGACTTTTGTCAGTCTCATGAAATTCGTCACCCTCCAATGGTACCTTACTCTCCCCAACAAAATGGAGTTGCAGAAAGAAAGAATAGAACAATTCTTAATATGGCAAAATGCATGTTGAAAGCTAAAAATATGCCAAAAGAATTTTGGACCGAGGCTGTTTCTTGTGCAGTTTATTTAAGCAACAGGTCTCCAATAAGAAATGTGAAAGATCAAACACCTCAAGAAGCATGGAGCGGAAGAAAGCCAAGTGTCAAGCACTTGAGAATTTTTGGGAGCATAGCATATGCTCATGTTCCACATCAAGGAAGAGCTAAATTTGATGATCGAAACATTAGGTATGTGTTTATTGGCTATGACTCTAGTTCAAAAGGCTACAAGTAGGGGTGTGCATCGGTCGGTTCGGTTCGATTTTATATATTATTGGTTTGATTTATCGATTTTCGATTTTTAAATATGCAAAATCAATAACCAACCAATAAGATATTTTCTTATTGATTTTCGGCTTATCGATTTTTGGTCCTTAATGGTTTGGTTTTCGATTTAACCAATAAAAAAATACTCTTAAAATATAAATAGTAACAACTAACATATAAAATTGAAATCTTAGTTGCCGCCAAAATCATGCGCAATACATTTTAGTTTACAAGAATCTTCAAACTTGAACTGAATGTTAATTCGGAAAAAAGTTGAATCATGATTGTTGGAAGCTACTAAATGCTTCAAGCTTTTCAATATGATAATACCCGTACTTTGTATTGTGCCTTTGTTTTCCTGAATAGGTTAATACTTTGTGAATCTCTGAATTGTGAATAAGTAGTGTATATAATATATATATATATATAAAAAGTAATATAAATATTAATATATATAACACAAATAGGAGTAAAATAGTAACTTAGTGTATCCTTATTGGGTTATCGGTTTAACCGATAACGCAATAAGCTAAAACCGAAATCGAACCATTTACCCAATAAATTTTTTTATAAAATCAATAAAAATTGTTAAACCCAATACCAATAACCCAATAACATTTTTATCGGTTCGATTTATCGATCGGTTCGATTTTTATACACCCCTAGCTACAAGTTATACAATCCAAGCAACAACAAAGTGGTGGTCAGTCGTGATGCTGAATTTGATGAAGAAGCGTCATGGAATTGGGAAGTCTGGGAGGCTCAGAAAGAAAGAACATATGATGTTTTATCCATACGTTGGAGATAAAGAAGAGTAGGATACCATGATACCTGCACAGGATGCAACCTTATCAACAAATATTGCATCTCCTTCTTCTCAAAATAAGAGTTCAAGTGAAAGGCCACAGAGGATGTGTCACGCCCCAAAATCCCATCGGGCTGGACTGGCACCCGAAGCCGAGAAGGCCCGGGAGAACCTGTTCAAATACCTGTACTTTCACTTACATGTCACCAAAAATTTGGACAGCACTTCGTTGCATATAGAAGGGTCTAATTACCTGTATCAGCACAACACGCACAAATATATATATATATATATATATATATATATATATAATACTTGGCCGTCGGGGCCACCACATATACAAATATAACATCACTATATAAACTTCCATGACTTTACCCTTCCTTATGTCTACAAAGCCTCTAGGATATACATGACATAACTAGGGTCGGGACAAACCCCCGCCCACACATGACTCCTGTATAATAATAAAACATAAGGAACCGACTCGAAAAGCTTCGAAGCAAACTGGAGCTCACCAACAATAGTTGTATGACCTGGCTCCTACTTGTGTGGTGTATGAGCTGAGGTACCTGTGCCTGCAGCATGAAATGCAGGGCCCCCGTGAGGGACGTCAGTACGAAATATGTACTGAGTATGTAAAGCTATAAATAATCATATGTGATATGGGGGATCAAGAAAATCAGACGCAAGTGAATAAATCATAATAGAAGTGAACCACACTTCATAAACACTTTTAGGATCATGTACATTATCATTAATCTGAATTGGGTTATTGAATTCAAACACATTTGTGGAACGGTATACATTCGTTCATTTCATTCTTTACAATTATCATTCGCCATTACCTCCTCCTCCCGAACCTCCAACCACCTAACAATAATCAATACTATACCGTACTGTGACCATTAGGCTGCCCCCAGTACATATCAAATGGGATCGACCCATGCGAGGCTTATGCCCCTGGGATACCACCCACACGTATATCAAGTAACACACATAAGAGATCTTTCCAATAACTTAGTTCAAAAGCTTTTGAGATTATTACATTAGTGTTCATGCCAATATAGTACCTTTGGAACAATGATACATCAATAGGAACCAAGTAATAGACCTTCTATACAGTAACGATGTAATAAAGACTCATTGGTACATCAACAATGTGTTTCAGAATCATCAATATCACAACAATGAAATAGGAGCCTTTTGGTATATCAATGAAACATTCTGACACTTTATAGAATGGAAATAACTTTGTTGGTAATGTAGAACAATACATGTTTTTGGACAACCTCGGAATCTTACTTGACGGAACATTAGTGTTTTCATGCCAAAGAACATCGTTAGAGTATGCTTTACATACCTCGTCGTAGATTCGGATACCAATTCAACACAACTTCCCGCCTTTACAAATCACATATCTACAATGAGATGTTTGGCATCTAGTATTAGCAACCCAACACCACAATTCTCTTCCATAATTCCATACAACCAATATTTGCAAAGCATTCCAAAAACCAACTTGAACAATAGGTTTAGGTGCATATATATATATATATATAATCATTTCAATACCATATCATCACACCAAATCCCTTCACAATTCAACATAATCCAACCATGCACAAGAATAATCCAACATCATTTCTCAATCATCCGTCAACAACAATCAAATAACATACTTCTTATGCTCACATGCATATATATACATATCCATATAAATAATACCAACATAATTTACATCCTTACCATAAAATGGCCCTTTTGATTTCGAAGTACTGTTGGCACAAATAAGGGGTGCTTCTCGAAGCCCTCAAGACGGTGAACACAACTACAGAATCAATTTGGATTTTCTACGGTTGAATCACAAGATAATTGGAGTTGAACTTAGGCTAGGGTTTCTTATTTCTCAATGATTTGGATGATAAATGATGGGTATGAGGCTAAGTATATGTATATAATGACCAATTTTCGTCCATGAGGTGATGGAAAATGACCATATTGCCCTTAAAATTTAAGTAAATCCGAATCTGTCCATGGTGGACTGTTTTGATAGGCTAAAGTAAATCGACCATAACTCTTTGCTCCGATATCGGATTTGGGTGATATTGGTATCGTTGGATAGATAATTCAAAGGGCTTTCATTTCATATAAATTAGGCCACCCAGTTCATCTTATACAAGGAGTTATGATCGTTTGAAGTTGACCCTAAAAATCTATTTTGAGAGGCTGAAGTAAAACGAGTATAACTCCTTACTCAGACGTTGGATTTGGATGAAACCAATTGCATTAGAAATAAGACTCCCGGGGCTTCTCATAGATATATAGCAGCTCACACAGTTCATTTTGTACAAGGAGTTATGATCATTTAAAGTCGACCCAAAAAAACTGGCAGGCCTCAGTAGTTTGTGTGCAGGAAATTTTCCTGCACATTTACTATTCACAATATCCCGGCCACCGTTTTATAGTTTCGAATGTGCTCGATTATATCCGAAACTTATCCGTTTTTGGAAATCTTTATATCGTTGGAAAGCTTATTCAATAATCTTTGTATGGAACCATCGACGGGCAAATTCCGGTATAAATAAAATAAAAAATTAATTCCATATAATAAGACCAATACACGTATTTGAATACGCCAATACATGTACTTGAATACAGGGTGTTACAGGATGAGGACATCCAAGAACTCTATGATAACACAGAAGAAGTTACTAATTTGATTTTTTGTGTTATCTCTTTGCTGATAGTGAACCAATGAATTTTGATGAAGTTGTTACGGACAAAAGGTGGAGACAAGTCATGAAGGAAGAAATCTAGTCGATAGAGAAAAACAAGTCAACTCTTTTTAAAGATCATCCAGCAATTGGAGTCAAATGGGTGTATAAGACAAAGAAGAATGCTCATGAAAAGGTAGAACTCAAGTACGTGAAGTTCCATGATCAAGTTGCAGATATTTTCATAAAGCTTCTCAAGTTTGAAGACTTTAAGAGATTGAGATCAAGTCTTGGAATGAAAAAAAAATTAAAATTAAGGGAGAGATTTGTGGGATCAAAAATAGTCAAATAAAATAAATAAAAAGGAAAAGAAAATTGGTGTTGCCACATGATTAATGTGAAGACATGAAGTTAAAAATTGGTGTTGTAACATGAATTTGTAATTTGGTGTTGTGATATGGTTTTTGATTGTTTTAAGCTAGAATGTTCATCTATAAATAGATGAATTTGCCATCACACCAAACACACCAAAATTGAGAGGCAATAGAGAAAAAAAGAGAGTAATCCACAAATATTCTATAGTCTGTGAGATAATAGTATGGGAGTAATATTTTAGTGAGTTGTAAGAAATAAAAAGAGTGTTGTTTCGTTTATAAAGAGTAGTAATCTTTTGACACTGTCAAATTATAATCAGTATTATTATATTACTTCATTGGATATTTTATTTATCCCATTATAATATTTGATGTCGTTGTTACTCTTGTGTTATTGCTACTTATATGAATGTTATCCTGGGTGAAAATATTTGTTTTCCCAACATATTCTTAATCCTTATTAGTATCATGCACGTGTCGTTCAGTTATACAAATCTATTCAGCCTGTCTTGAGTTTGTAGTCTTCCATGATCTGTTAGCTAAGCAAGGCAGCTGTGCTTAGATACGTTAATAGTATATTCCAGATCAATCTTCTCCATGTTTTCTCCTCTAAGCTTCCCTTTATCCACCATTAATTAATCGAGTATCTCCCAGAGGTTTGTAGCCATCCATTTTATAAATAACCAACATCAACTTTTCCATTTGCTAAGCAAATCATTTTTCAATTCCAACGACAATCTTTTGGAGGTTGGTATTGCCACTAGGGGTGTACATAGGTCAGGTTGGTTTGATTTTTTATTAAAATATAACCAAACCAATAATGTCGATTTTCTAAATCTATAAATCAAATCAAACCAATATACAATCGGTTTTTAAATTTTGATTGTAGTCGGTTTTTTCGGTTTCCTAGGTTTTTCAGTTTTCTCAATTTTTTACAATTATAATGTGATTGAAGAAAAAAATTAAATGTTTTCACTAAAAAGATAAAAAAAAATGGTCATAGAGTAGTTTCAATTAAAATTAAGTTGACAAATTACTAAGGCGTCTAAACTACTATCTCTCAAAATAATATTATGTGGATACCCAGTGGTTCAATTTTTTAGTCACTAGTTACAGTAGCTTGTCTGAAAGTTCCCTTCACATAAAATATGAGCATACAAAAGAATGAAGAATTGGAGACAACTTATTAAAAACTTAACTCCATAAAGTAATTAACTATAACATAATTCCATAAAAAAAAAGAGAAAGAACAGAAACAAACCTAAATCACAACTTGACGAACGAATGAACAAAATGTAAAGTGAAGCAATGAAGAGTTTAAGATTTTTATATGACAAAAATTCAGATATAGGTAACTTTTAGTCCATAATTACAAGACATGGTTAATGTTTGCATAGTTACAAAACATAGATATACCTTAAATTCCTCTCCTTCTCACATTTTTTCTAGCCTCTCTCCCCCTTCTCTCTCCCTTCCTCCATTCTTGTCCCTCTATTGGTCCCCCCTCCCCCCTTCTTTCTCATTCTTTTATTTTGTATAATTTCAAGAATTGTATATTTGTATATAAACTATGAAAAATGTATATGTACACACTCAATATAAATTCTGCAAACTGTATATATACAGATATATATTTATTTAATATACACTATAATAATATACAAACATTCAGATATACAATTGAAAAAAGAATAAATGTACATATACAATTAACAACTTATACATATATGACTTATATAATTGACATATATGACTTATACATATTCGACTTATTCAATTGACCTATACATATACGAATTATACAATTATATCATATATACAATTAATATACAATTTATACATATGCGCATATATATACATATACAATTAACAACTTATACATATATACTTATACATATATGACTTATATAATTGACATATATAACTTATACAATTGACTTACACATATACTACTTATACAATTACATCATATACATAATTAATATACAACTTATACATATACGCATATATAATTGACACATAATATATAATTGATAACAATTTAGTTGAATTGAGAAAATAATGATTGAACTAAGTTATCTCAATCAAAATTTATGATAGAAAGGATTGCAAAATATATAATAAAAAAAATTAAATCTAATATCAAAAATACTGAAAATTACCTTAAATCTTCAATAAATACTCTAAATGGATTTTATGTGGTGACAAATCCACAAAAAAGGTTCTCCAAAGTAAAATCAAGGATGATATCTTGTGATATTAAAGTGATTTTGAGAGAAAAATAAGGAGAAAGAAAGTTGAAGAAGGTCTCTTGAAGAACACTATTATGATGTTGTGAATGTTGTTGTTTCTTCAATGTAAAATCAAGAATATTAGAGTGATTTTGAGAGAAAAATAAGAAAAAAAAGTTCAAGAAGATATCTTCAATAATCGCGCGTTTTGATGTTTCCATTGTTTCCTTTTTTTTTTTGCCAATAGAACAAAAAGAATAATTTTAAACTACCAAATAACTATGAATTGTAATTTTTTAAAACATTAACCATACCATGTAATTAATACAGTAATTTGACTATAATATATAATTTTTTCTTTTTATATTAATATTGGGCTTTATATTAATTTGTTACTAATGGAAATTATAATTAAAGGCCCAAGAATATATATCTATTTTCTGAATATAAAAAAGTAATAAAAATAATTAAAAAGTAGATTATAAGTAATATTTTTTTACGTATAAAAAATTAAAATTACATATATATATAAATCAAACCGTTAAGTCAAATTGAATCGATGAATTAAATTAAATTGAGGAAAAAAATCGACTTATGATTTGGTTTGATTGGTTTAGTGTTGGCAAAAAAAACCTGATCATTCTTGGTTTGGTTTGGTATTAGCAAAAATAAAATCAAATCGAAATACCAAACCAAACCAAGAATGATCAGGTTTTTTTTGCCAATACTAAACCAATCAAACCAAATCATAAGTCAATTTTTTCCTCAATTTAATTTAATTCATCAATTCAATTTGACTTAACGATTTAATTTATACATCCCTAATTGCCACCATAAGGTGTTCTTTATGTCTTTTGATAACCAAATCCTTTCCAACTCCAACAACAACTATATAAAGCATATAATATTTCCTCCCTGAACCCTCCGTTCTACCAATTTGATGATTTGTCATAATGTGAACCAACCATTAATACAAACATTTAGAGCCGTGGCCCATGGATATTTGACTTTCTTTTGTTTTGCCTACTATCTACTTCGCTAAAAATTTAAAAGTAAAAACTTACTAGCATCCAATATATACATCAATTCAATATATACATGATGTTATGTATTTGAATTTAAAATTTATGTTATTTAAATATAATTAATTAATATATATTTTATTTAATTTAATTATTTAATTATGATTAAGAGTATTAATTTGATGGATACATTGAGTGCATATAAATTTTTACCATCTACTCCCTCCATTTATAAATATCTATCCACTTTTGACTTAGCATATAACTACAAAATAATAAAAAGGAGAGAATATACTATATCAACTTTGGAATATAATAAATTTTTTACTTTAAAAAATATAATAAATGATATATTGTATTTAATATTAAGAATAAAATAAATAAAAATAGACACATTATTTATTAATTTTATAAATTAAACGAATATTATTGAATATCTCAAAATAAAAAAATGATGTAAAAATGTACGAAGCAAGTATATTGGATCTCTGAAAAGGTGCTGATTGTTTGCTCCGAAAATATAACGTAGTGTGTAAAGTTTTATTCACTGGCTAGCAGTGTAAAAAAAATTTACGTACAAGCATACAATTAAGGGATTATTTGGTAAATAATTTGGATGTGAGTTATGCATATATCAAATTAGGAGTGTCAAACGGGCCGGGCTGACCCGGCCTGGCCCGGCCCGACCCGGCCCGTATCTATAAACCGGACCGGTTTGACCCGGCCCGGAAAGCCCTAGGGCTTTAGGGTACCGGGTCCCGGTCCGGTTTTTTAAAAAAATTTGGCCCGGTTAACCCGGCCCGGACCAACCCGGTCCAGGCCCGCCGGTTAACCGGCCCGGCCCGGTAACCGGAAAAAAAAAAAAAATAAAAAAAAAATAAAAAAAAAATTCTGTTGGGCCAAACTAGCCGTTGGCCCAACGGTAATATTACCGTTTTTGGGTCCAAACGGCTAGTTTGGGCCCATTTCATTAAAAAAAAAAAAAAAAAATATATAAAATATTTTTTAATCCTCAAAATAAATCTATAAATACCCTACAACTTCAAATCATTTCTCACACAATTTTCCAATCTCTCAAATCTCATTCTCTCTCAAATCTCAATTCTCAATTCTCAAATATTCAATATATTTAATTTCTTAAAGTGTTCACTTTAATTTTTTATTTTTTCGTTTACAAAGTAAGAGCGGAAGTTTCTAAAGTCGCAATCTTCGGATACTTCCCAAATTTGGTATTGTCGTTCCATCTCTTACGTTTAATTTTTATTTATTGTATTAATTGTTTAATATTTAATTTTGTTATATTTGTGTATTTTGAATATTTTTAGTTTAATTTAATTTATATTATGGATAAATTAAAAAACCTCGCTGCTAAAGGTGTTAAAATTTTTTGTCCCGGAAGCGGTAGTGGTAGTAAAAAGCGAATTATTAGCGGTAGAGGTAGTTCAAGTAATAGATATACCCGTGTGCCTTCGCCTCCGGTACCGCTTGGTACACCTTTTGAGGAAGAAATAGGTGTAGGTGCTCACGATATGGATTATGTAGAATTTCAAGAAAATTACGGTATAGAAGAAGAAAATGAAGTAGATGCAGTTAATGTAGACGAAGATGATGAAAATATTGCTGAAACACCCGCAGTAGGACATGCTAACGTTAGATCTGAATCAGTTAATCTCTCTTCCCGTCCTCCCAGTGCCCCAAAACCCCGTAAAAGAACTAGTATTGCATGGCAATTTTTTGAACGTATATCAGATAGTGAGGTGCAGTGCAATATTTGTCAACAAATATATAAGCATAGAAGTGGCGGTAAGCAAGGGGGGTACGGGTACGTTAATGAGACATATAGCTGAAGATCACAAAAGAGAGTTAAATATTGCAAAAGGTGGTGGGGATGTTGGTGGGTCAACGCAAACTAGAATGGACCCAACAACCGGTCAAGTAGCGAAAAAGTATAATAAATTGAGGGACCGGGAAGAAATAGCTAAAATGGTAGCTGTGGGTTGTTTGCCTTTTACTTTTCCTTCTTCTGATGCTTTTATCCGTTATATACAAGCAATTTATAATCCTATGTTTAATGGTATTCCTAGAACTACTTGTCGGTCTGATATTTTTAAACTCCATTCACAATATTGTTTTTATTTATCAACATTCTTAAAAAATATTTAATGTAGATTGGCCCTAACTTCTGATCTTGGTCGTGCTGTTAATAAAAATGATTATTTAACTGTTACTTGTCATTGGATGGATAGTAATTTCATAATGCAAAAACGTATTCTTGCTTTTTTATATGATGAAGATCGCAAGCATACTGGACAATTTATTTTTGATTCTATTATTAAAATTGCTGGATATTATGGTATAGAAAATAAAATTTTATGTATTGCTTTTGATAATGCTTCTAACAACAAGAATGCTATAACAAAAATAAAATCTACGTTATCTCCACCCTTTCCTGAAATTTTCCATATTAAGTGTGTATGTCATATCTATAATTTAATTGTAAAAGATGGTCTTGACTTTTTTGAGGTTTATATTGAAAAAATTCGTCTTGCCGTAGGTTTCATTCAAGGAAATAATCGTAGAGCGAGAATTAAAGAATTTAAAGTTAAATGTCAAGAAAATGGACTTACACCGATTTTAATGCCTGAGGAAATTGATATTAGATGGAATTCTACGTATGAATTTTTAAAAACTTGTTATAAATATAGAATTCCTATTACACTCACTTTTAACCAACACTGTGGTTCTTTTGCTGATTCTGCTGATTGCATGTTACATAATTCTGATTGGGTTATAATTAATGATCTTATTAAATTTTTAGAAAAATTTTATGTAGCTACGGTTGAATTTTCCGGTGCATACTATCCTACTGTTTGTAATATTTTGGCATATATAGCCGATATTTCTGGTTTGCTCCAACAATATAAAAATAAAGAAGGTTATAAAGAAGCTGTTGGCGCTATGTTTACAAAATTTAAAAAATATTTCTTCCCGATTCCCCCTATTTACATGATTGGTGCTATTTTAAATCCTTGCATGAAATTTAATCATATGTGTCACTTTAGTACGCTTATTTATACTAACTTAGAAATAAATACTAACCGTGAGTCTGAACAAGAGCAGCCTGATTTGTGGACGGCTACGGCTGATGCAAAAGATTATATAGACAAATTATATAATCACTATGCTGATTTATTTGATTCAGCCGTACCTACAAATATCAGTCCAACTGTCGCTCCTCATCCTCCCGAGGAGCCATCATCTTCTAAAAGGTCGGCACATAGTGGTTTTCCTGATTCGTTTTATGATTTATCTTGTTGGAACAGTGTGGATGACAGAGCTTACACATCAACTTATCGGGAGGAGCTGAAATATTATCTGCGGACGCCACCAGAGGATCGCAGACGACGGATCAACTCGCTGGATTGGTGGAGAAATAATGAATCACAATATCCTGTACTTTCAAGATTAGCCAGAGATATCTTGAATGTACCAATGTCAACCGTTGCATCAGAGAGCGCCTTCAGTCAGGGACGACAGCAGCTTGGAGACAACCGACACTCATTGGGAAGCAACGCAATGAATGTTTTAGTTTGCCTTAGAGACTGGATTAGAGCAGAAAGAAGAAACCAAGGAATGGAACCAGAGCCAAGCGACGACCTCAAACTTGAAGAAATAATGACTTCACGGGAGAACTCAACAGAATCAAGTCCAATGCATGGTTTTTCCCCCGTTGACTTCGACTATCCTATGCAAATTCCAATTAATATTAACATGCATGAGTTGGAAAAAATGATGCATAATTTATAGATTTTTCATTCATGTAAATTATAAATTTTGGATCATTTTGCAATCAATAAAATTCCACAAATTCATTCACTCCTTAGTTGTTGTTTTTTATTTTTTTTTATTTATCAATTTAAAGTTTTAATATCTTCTATAGAAGTGTATATTTAATGTATACATTATATATATCTTCTATAGAAGTGTATATTTAATGTATACATGTGTATATATCTTTTATAGAAGTGTATATTTAATGTATACACGTGTATATATCTTCTATAGAAGTGTATATTTAATGTATACATTATATATATCTTCTATAGAAGTGTATACTTAATGTATACATTTGTATATATCTTCTACAGAAGTGTATATTTAATGTATACACGTGTATATATCTTCTACAGGAGTGTATATTTAATGTATACATGTGTATATGTTTTATAAATTAGTATATAAGTATATCTATAAATATTGTAATGTATATATAATGTAGTATATTTTATAAGTAGTAGTGTATATACATTGAATGGTGCATAAACACGTGTATATATCTTCTATAGAAGTATATATTTAACGTATACATGTGTATATGTTTTATAAATTAGTATATAAGTATATCTATACATATTGTAATGTATATATAATGTAGTATATTTTATAAGTAGTAGTATATATACATTGAATGGTGCGTATACATGTGTATATATCTTCTATAGAAGTGTATATTTAACCTATACATGTGTATATGTTTTATAAATTAGTATATAAGTAGATCTATACATATTGTAATGTATATATAATGTAGTATATTTTATAAGTAGTAGTATATATACATTGAATGGTGCGTATACATGTGTATATATCTTCTATAGAAGTGTATATTTAACCTATACATGTGTATATGTTTTATAAATTAGTATATAAGTAGATCTATACATATTGTAATGTATATATAATGTAGTATATTTTATAGGTAGTAGTATATATACATTGAATGGTGCGTATACACGTGTATATATCTTCTATAGAAGTGTATATTTAATGTATACATTGTATATATCTTCTATAGAAGTGTATATTTAATGTATAGATTGTGTATATAGCGTATATATAGTGTATATTTGACCGGTTTTTATCCGGTTTTGACCGGTTTTGACCGGGTTTGACCGGATTTTAGCGGGTTTGACCGGATTGGGTTAAGTGGGCCGGTTCCGGGTGGGTTTTATTTTTTTTACTGTGCAGCCCGGCCCGGCCCGGCCCGGTTAAGGCCAAAACCGGCCCGTAACCGGCCCGGAACCCGGTAAGAGATAGGGGGCCGGTTCCGGGTTGACCCGGCCCGGCCCGTTAGACAGCCTTATATCAAATCATGCATAAGTAATAGTATTATGTTTGGTAGTTGGTTATGATGGTTATGGTAGTTGAACAAAAGGTTAATTATTTATGTTTAAAATTAATATGATATTTGATCTATAATTTAGAAACTCGCATAACTAATACATATATAAGTTATGAGAAAATATATATTATTTTCTGCAGAATAGATGGTGAAATAACTAATATATATATATATATATATATATGCTAATTACCTATTAAAGTTTTTCCGCATATATTTTTAAAAATTCATAATCCCTATTGATTTAGAAAATCCTTTGTCCTAATAGATTTTGAGAAAAGAAAATATAGTTTATCGATAATTGTGAGGATATTTTCTTTATAAGTTTGTGATTATTTTTAAGTGTATGTATAAAATATATTTTTTCCGCTTAAAAAAAAATGACCTACTTTAACTTACACAAAGTTTAAGAAAATAAAGAAAACTTTTAAATCTTATGGCCTTAAATTAAAGTTGTGTCAAACGTATCAAAATGTCCTTTAATCTTGTGGTCCCACACATGCCATGTGGAAATTTGAAATTAAAGTATTGCCACAAAAAAGAAAGGGATCATTTCTTTTTAAACGGATTAAAAAGAAAAGTAGGTAATTCTTTTTTAAACGGAGGAAGTATAATTAAAAATTCTAAAGCATTATACCCGTCCCTTATTCTTTTTTTGGAAAAACTCTTTCTTTTGTTTGGAACATTGTACATAAATTCTGTTTCTAACAAATCTTTGCTTGTATTAATAACACATGCATTATAACTCTAACCAACTACCAATGATCCCTAAAACCAACTACCAACGACCCCTAAGTGAAAGCAAATGTGCGCTCAGTGTATGAGTTAGTAACTTACGGAAGAAGGAACCCGAAGGGTTGGTGTGGTGGTTCAACACGTCACCCCTTAATCAAGAGGTTGAGCGTTCGATCCCCACCTCTGGTGAATGAAAAAAACTCTGTGGCCAGTTTCCTACCGCTTAGTGCGGATCGTAGAAACGGAGGATTAATCTCACGGCTGCCGGCTGTGGAGATACCTCGGGAAACCAGAAAAAAACCTAACAGAAGAAGGCGGACAACACTTTGAATGAGTAAAATTTCACTAATTGACCAAGAGTCATCAATACTGCTTTTCATTGCCCTCTTACTTTCTCTTCAAATATCCTAATTTTCATTGTCAAGAGCATCAATATTTTCACCTTCCAAAGGCCATTGAGGGTCATAAATTGACCCTATGGCTGTCTAACGGGTCGGGCAGGGTCAACCCGGAACCGACCCTCTCAATCTTACCGGGTTTCGGGCCGGTTACGGGCCGGGTTTGGCCTTAACCGGTCCGGTTCGGGCCGGGCCGCACAGTAAAAAATTTAAAACCCACCCGGAACCGGCCCACTTAACCCAATCCGGTCAAACCTGGTTAAAAACTGGTCAAACCCGTCAAAAAAATAAATAAAAAATCAAATATACACTATATATACACTCGAATATACACTATATACACTCCAATATACAATATATATTTTTAAAAAAATATATAAAGTATAAACAATTACACATATATACGTACCATTCAATATATAATTATATATGACTATACGTACTACTTTAAGTAAAACATATGCTATAATAGTATAATATATATATATACACTACAATATGTATATACACTAATTTATAAAGCATATATACACATGTATACATTAATATACACTTTTATATAAGATATATAAACATATACACATGTATACATTAAATATACACTTGTATAGAAGATATTAAAATTTTAAATCGTTAAATAAAAAAAAATAAAAAACAATGACTAAGGAGTGAATGAATTTGTGGAATTTTATTGATTGCAAAATGATCCAAAATTTATAATTTACATGAATGAAAAATCTATAAATTATGCATCATTTTTTCCAACTCATTCATGTTAATATTAATTGGAACTTGCATAGGATAGTCGAAGTCAACGGGGGCCAAACCATGCATTGGACTTGATTCTGCTGAGTTCTCCCGTGAAGTCATAATTTCTTCAAGTTTGAGGTCGTCGTTGGGCTCTGGTTCCATTCCTTGGTTTCTTCTTTCTGCTCTAATCCAATCTCTCAGGCAAACTAAAACATTCATTGCGTTGCTTCCCAATGAGTGTCGGTTGTCTCCAAGCTGCTGTCGTCCCTGACTGAAGGCGCTCTCTGATGCAACGGTTGACATTGGAACATTCAAGATATCTCTGGCTAATCTTGAAAGTACAGGATATTGTGATTCATTATTCCTCCACCAATCCAGCGTGTTGATCCGTCGTCTGCGATCCTCTGGTGGCGTCCGCCGATAATATTTCAGCTCTTCCCGATAAGTTGATGTGTAAGCTCTCTCATCCACACTGTTCCAACAAGTTAAATCATAAAACGAATCAGGAAAACCACTATGTGCCGGCCTTTTAGAAGATGATGGCTCCTCGGGAGGATGAGGAGCGACAGCTGGACTGATATTTGTAGGTACGGCTGAATAAAATAAATCAGCATAGTGATTATATAATTTTTCTATATAATCCTTTGCATCAGCCGTAGCCGTCCACAAATCAGGCTGTACTTGTTCAGACTCATGGTTAGTATTTATTTCTAAGTTAGCATAAATAAGAGTACTAAAGTGACACATATGATTATATTTCATGCACGGATTTAACATAGCACCAACCAAGTAAATAGGGGGAATCGGGAAGAAATATTTTTTAAATTTCATAAACATAGCGCCAACAGCTTCTTTATAACCTTCTTTATTTTTATATTGTTGGAGCAAACCAGAAATATCGGCTATATATGCCAAAATATTACAAATAGTAGGATAGTAAGCACTGGAAAATTCAATCGTAGCTACATAAAATTTTTCTAAAAACTTAACAAGATCATTAATTACAACCCAATCAGAATTATGTAGCATGCAATCAGCAGAATCAGCAAATGAACCACAATGTTGGTTAAAAGCTAGTGTAATAGGAATTCTATATTTATAACAAGTTTTTAAAAATTCATACGTAGAATTCCATCTAGTATCAACTTCCTCAGGCATTAAAATCGGTGTAAGTCCATTTTCTTCACATTTAACTTTAAATTCTTTAATTCTCGATCTACGATTATTTCCTTGAATAAAACCAACGGCAAGACGAATTTTTTCAATATAAAGCTCAAAAAAGTCAAGACCATCTTTTACAATTAAATTATATATATGACATGCACACTTAATATGAAAAATTTCAGGAAAGGGCGGAGATAGCGTAGATTTTATTTTTGTTATAACAGTCTTGTTGTTAGAAGCATTATCAAAAGCAATACATAAAATTTTATTTTCTATACCATAATATCCGGCAATTTAATAATAGAATCAGCAATAAATTGTCCAGTATGTTTACGATCTTCATCATATAAAAAAGCAAGAATACGTTTTTGCATTATGAAATTACTATCCATCCAATGACAAGTAACGGTTAAATAATCATTTTTATTCACAGCACGACCAAGATCAGAAGTTAGGGACAATCTACATTGAATATTTTTTAACAATGTTGATAAATAAAAACAATATTGTGAATGGAGTCTAAAAATATCAGACCGACAAGTAGTTCTAGGTATACCATTAAACATAGGATTATAAATTGCTTGTATATAACGAATAAAAACATCAGAAGAAGGAAAACTAAAAGGCAAACAACCCACAACTACCATTTTAGCTATTTCTTCCCTGTCCCTCAATTTATTATACTTTTTCGCTACTTGACCGGTTGTTGGGTCCATTCTAGTTTGCGTTGACCCACCAACATCCCCACCACCTTTTGCAATATTTAACTCTCTTTTGTGATCTTCAGCTGTATGTCTCATTAACGTACCCGTACCCCCTTGCTTACCGCCACTTCTATGCTTATATATTTGTTGACAAATATTGCACTGCACCTCAATATCTGATATACGTTCAAAAAATTGCCATGCAATACTAGTTCTTTTACGGGATTTTGGGGCACTGGGAGGACGGAAAGGGAGATTAACTGATTCATATCTAACGTTAGCATCTCCTACTGCGGGTGTTTCAGCAATATTTTCATCATCTTCGTCTACATTAACTGTATCTACTTCATTTTCTTCTTCTATACCGTAATTTTCCTGAAATTCTTCATAATCCATATCGTGAGAACCTACACCTATTTCTTCCTCAAAAGGTGTACCAAGCGGTACCGGAGGCGAACTCACACGGGTATATCTATTACTTGAACTACCTCTACCGCTAATAATTCGCTTTTTACTACCACTACCGCTTCCGGGACAAAATTTTTTAACACCTTTAGCAGCGAGGTTTTTTAATTTATCCATAATATAAATTAAATTAAACTAAAAATATTCAAAATACACAAATATAATAAAATTAAATATTAAACAATTAATACAATAAATAAAAATTAAACGTAAGAGATGGAACGACAATACCAAATTTTGGAAGTATCCGAAGCTTGAGACTTTAGAAACTTCCGCTCGTACTTTGTAAACGAAAAATTAAAAAATTAAAGTGAACACTTTAAGAAATTAAATATATTGAATATTTGAGAATTGAGAATTGAGATTTGAGAGAGAATGAGATTTGAGAGAGTGAAAAATTATGTGAGAAATGATTTGAAGTTGTAGGGTATTTATAGATTTATTTTGGGGATTAAAAAATATATATATATTTTTTTAAAATTAAATGGGCCCAAACTAGCCGTTTGGACCCAAAAACGGTAATATAGCCGTTGGGCCAACGGCTAGTTTGGCCCAAAAAATTAAAATTTCTTTTTTTTTTTTTTTTTGCTTACCGGGCCGGTTAACCGGCGGGCCTGGACCGGGTTGGTCCGGGCCGGGTTAACCGGACCCAGTTTTAAAAAAAACCGGACCGGGACCCGGACCCCTAAAGCCCTCGGGCTTACCGGGCCGGGTCAAACCGGTCCGGTTTGCTACGTCGGGCCGGTTCGGGCCGGGTCGGGTCGGGTCAGCCCCCCCCGTTTGACACTCTTAATTGACCCATAAAATTGCATTTTCCAAAGGACTCTTTCACATTTGTGCGAAGATCTCTCATCTCTTCTTTGCCTGCAGCCCATTTGGCTTGTAGTAATATAATCTGTGTTGTGTGGTATTTTAGTTCACTAAGGATTCATGATCTTTGACGTATATATTAGGTTACCCTCGATCAGAACAATTACAAGTAGGGTGAGCAACTCTTCAAGTTGACTCATCCAAGTTTTTCTCAACTTGGGTTGGTCACCTTTGTTGATTTTTGATAATACTGTAAAATGAGTTGAACAAGCTAAGATAAAAGAGAAAAGAGTGTCACCAAATATGTAGGAGCGAGAGGCCGGAGGCATTGTTGTTAAATATTTAGATAGACTTATTATTAATAAAAATAATATAATAAAATTATTATTTATTTTTTTTAAAAAAATATCAAATTAAACATGAATGAATAAAAAAAAATGAAACGAGAGAGTCGTGTAGCTTTCTATGTACGACCAGCTAATTTATGAACTTGGAAGTACGCCAGAAATTTAAATTTCAGGTACTACCTCCGTCCCTAAACATGTTACATTTAATAATAAATTTATCACTTAATTTTTAAACAAATAATATTAACTAACTACTTTTAATAAATTATACAAGATAATAAAGGTTGACAGACTTGAGAAAATTGAAGGAAAGGTGTCTTTTAAGTCTTGAATGAAGGATTGGTGACATTGACCAACAGATAGAGTCAAACATCATTAGGAAACTTGATTAAGTTAATTATGGACTTGATTAATATTTTTAAAACTTTTTAATCTTTTCAAAAATACAAATCAACCCAACCCACACCCCTCTTCAATCCTAATCAACCACTCTCTCTCTCCAGCTTCTCCCAACTAACAATTCTGCAAAATTTCTCCTTTCAACCTCCGGCGACAAATAGTCGGGCGAGTTTCTTTTCGACTTTCAACCGTCAATCGACTTGAATACTTCTCCGGCGACAACAACCTCGAGTTTTTCGTCCTCCCATTTCCTTTTTCATAGGTAAAAAATTATGAAGAAACAGAGGAACTTGAGCCAACTACTCTTCTGTTATTGAAATGTGGACTGAATAAAACTCTAATTTCTGGTATTTCTGCATTTCTTGTTCTCGTTGTCGTACTATTGATTTGAATTTGTTGGTGATTTTTGGTCACAGTTGATGTTCTTAATGTGTATGTGTGTGTGTGATATGTTGGTGTTGCTGGGTTGGTTTGTTGTTTGTCCTGGATGAAATGGTGTTGCAACAGTTGAAACATCTGATGTAATAGATAAAACATATGACACAACAGATGAAAATCTGATGCAACAGATTAAAAATCTAATGCAATTATGAAAATCTGATGCAACAGGTGAACAATCTAACAGATCATTCATCTGTTGCGACAGATAACTCTTCTGTTTGGAAAAAATCTAAACAATATTGATCCAACAGATAACTAAATAGTGATCTGTTTTTATTCTTTCCAACAGTGTACTTTTCATTTTAAAATCTGATGCAACAGATTAAAAATCTGATGCAACTATGAAAATCTAATGCAATAGGTGAACAATCTAACAGATCATTCATCTGTTGCGATAGATGACTCTTCTGTTTGAAATAAATCTAAATAATATTGATCCAACAGATAACTGATTACTGATCTATTTTTATTTTTCCAACGATTTACTCTTCATTTTACAACAGATTAGGACTATTTTTATTCTTTCCAATGATTTACTCATACAGATCGGTTATTTATTGCAACAGATAACATACCTGTTGCAACAAATTAGTGATCCTTTTTTATTCTTTCTAATGGTTTACTCATCCGTTGCAACAGGTCGTTATATGTTGCAATAGATAAAATACCTGGTGTAATAGAATAGTGATCTGTTTTTATTGTTTCCAACGAATTACTCATCCGTTGTAACGGGTCAGTTATGTGTTGCATCAGATAAAATACTAGGTGCAACAAATAGTGTTGTTTTTATGGTTCCCACGTATTACTCATCCGTTGCAACAGGTCGGTTATATGTTGCAACAGATAACATACCTGGTGCAACAGATTAGTTGCCTGTTGGAACTGTTATATTACTGTTATGCATTAATCAATTATAATCTATGTTATGTTCCTGTTAATTTAAGATAACATGGCTCCCAAAATAAAAGAAATCGAATCAAGTCCAAGTAAAGGAATAAGTGCAACAGCTCAGCTACATCCACCACTCTATGAGCTTGCTTTACAAGAGTTATCTCAATCAGGAGCAGAAGATAATGAACACCGGGAGGAGAAATCTTTCAAAAGAGATGATCCAAATACTAATAGCCCTTCCATCGAAGAGTTGGTCAAAACCTTCAGCATTGATCGTTACCCTATGAGGATGCAGTGCGATGGTGCCACAAATTTAACTGGTGATCTTATGGTTAAGTCAGTCATGGAAAAATCTTTCGATGCTTTCAGAAAAATACTTCGAGAACAAAAATTGGATTCTTATTTCAGGAAAAGCTGCTTTGAGAAATATCTTGATTTGCCGGAGGACAACAATGCTCGTTTCCAGATGTAAATGGTATATGATCTTCTCAAGCATAGGTTTATGTATGAAAACAAAGATAAGATGGATGAGGTATGGATAAATTACTGTGGCATGCCTGTTTGTTTTGGTTGGGAGGAGTTTGCCATAGTTACCGGACTAAAATGTTATCCTCTTTCTCCTTCTCAAGTTATACCCACTCTGACCCAAAAAAAAGCACCCCGCATACCCAAAAAAGAAAAAGGCAAGTCGAGTGATCGTGATGACCTGGTGTCCATTGTTGGTCCAAGCATCAAAAATAAAATCTGATTGAAGCGTTGAAAGATAAAGGACTTTCAAAGAAGCACAAACAATCATTGTGCTTGGTTTGATTTGTACATAATGTTCTTTGGGCGAGAGACGTTAACAACAACATAAGCCTCATTTAATAAATCTCTCCGAGGATCTTGAGGCATTTAACAGCTATCCTTGGGGTTATGAAAGCTTCAAAATGACTGTCGAATATTTGTTGACTCCGTTAACGTAAAAAAACAGTCAATTTATATGGTTTTCCATGGGTATTCATGGTAAATATTTCTTTTATCATGATATGATTCATCATTTTTTTAATTCAATAATGCTTTTGATTTATTGTCGTTATGTTATAGGCTTGGACATTTGACCAAGAATTCTGAGATGGTTGTTGGCCAAAACCGATAAAAATGCAAAATTTCTTGATCTTTTCAATTCCCCCAAGGAAGTAGTAAGTTCAATTCTAATCAAGTTTTTGTTTTGATTAATGATTAAATGATTTCATCATTATTCTTAATATATGTACCGATTTATTTTAGATTGTTCATCCGTGGCTTGTTCCGACCAACCGAGATTTGAAGATGCCATTTTTTCTTACTTTACGGTCTGTGCAAACTTTATCGGACCCTAAGGTCGTTGATGGAATAAAAATGGAATTGTTTGGAGCAACAACCATCATAAGAAAAATAATTTTGGAGGGTGGGGCTAATGATGCTCCTCTTACAGTTTTTGAAACAACAAGCCATTATGATTATGATTATAATGGTTGTACAGATTTTTCTCCAGATTTTGCCGCATCTAGCGAATGTTCTTCATGAAAATGTCAAGACTGCAAGGCAAAATACGATGGAGTGATTAATTCTATTAATGCACTAACTGCTTTTGTAAAGGAAATAACATCTAAGAGGGCTGTCATTCCATCAAAGAGGATTTCATATCCAGACAAAAAAAGCAAGATTACAATGCCTCTGTCTTTGTATTGCCCCGATGTTCAGTATGCAAGGGCCACAAAAGAGCAGCATGAGCTGAAGAAGGTGAATGTACATCATCTGTTCCCAAAAAAAACAAGCACATATCTGTTTCAACAGATGATACTTCTGCTGAAAATTATCAAACAAATGTATACATCTGTTTCAACTGTTGTCTAACCTGTTGCATCAGATTCATTATCTGTTTCAATAGATGAGTCTTATGTTGCAATAGATGGGTCATCTGTTCAAAATTATCGTACTGCTGTGATTTACCTGTTTGAATTTGTCCCAATAGATAATCCATCTGATGCAACATAAGAATCATCTATTGCAACAGATGGAAAATCTTTTGTATATCTCTACTTAGCATTTATAATTCTGACTTTCAGGTGGATGTCACAGCTACTGTCGAAGAGTATAATATGACAGTTGATAATCCATAACTGCTTCCAAAGATGAAGAAAAAGTGGAGCCTGTCAGTTTGGGAGAACGGAAGAATTACCCGTTTGAAGGGTTCAACATCTCGAGTGAGGCTCCAAAAAAACTAATACAGTTGATCAATGACTATTCAGAATGGATTGCCAATGGGCTATTAAAGTATCATGCCGGCAGGTACATAAATTAATATTATGGATATTGGTTTATACAATTCTTGTTGTAAGAACCTGACATTAACATATATAAATCATCATGTAGAAGACAAAATGAAAAGCGCTACAAAGTGAACAAATCGAGTCTTGGTTTTGATATGTTCGACTTTATTGTTGCACATCCCGAAATAAAGAATTGGTTCTATTTGATGTCACAGCCCCAAACTTGCTGGAATGATAAGGTTTAAAGGCCATACATATTACTATTAATTAATACTTTATTTAATTACATCTGTGTATTGGTTTTTTTGTCACATAATCCGAAATGTTTGATAATATGTGCAGCACAGCGATGCCATTTTTTAATACCTCCAAAAGAAGGCCAAGTTGCAAACACAAGAACAATATAGATACACAACAGACAATTATTTGTACAAAGTTTACATCAATAATGCCGATGATAGGTATTGTCAATAGCAACCGGAAGTTTTCCGAAATGAGGAATGCTTAATCAACATCTTCAAAGGTTTTAGCATTTCGGCTGGCTTACCTTGGCATTTGGTCAACGAAGTTTACATCCCAATAAATTGTGATGATGAATTCCATTGGGTGTTGGCTGTCATCGTTCTAAATGAGAGGCGCATCCGAGTTTATGACTCGATGTCACAAAGGAGACATTTTGAGCCATCGTTTGAGATACAAAATCTGGTCAAAATATTGCCTACTTACCTTAATATGAGTGGCTTTTGGGATCAAAAGGTTTGTACTGATTGATCGACAATTGAAGCATACCAGGATAAAATGGCTAATCCATTTAATGTACAATATGTTGACGGAATCGCTCAACAAACCATTGGTAGCCTGTAAGTTTAAGTGTCATAATTTAGTTTCATTTCACAAATTTCACAACGCTAGCAAGAACTGCAAGATATGGATTATCAGTTTTTTATAACGCAGGGATTATGGACTTTTTGTTGCCGCCTATGTCGAGTATTTGAGCAATGTATTACAAGAACCAAATGATGGACTTGATGTCGGATTACTCCGCAAAAGATATGCTGCTCTTTTATGGAAATATAGAGAAGCAAAAGCTCAGAAGCCGTACGCAACCGACGTAAAAGATCCATGAGGACCAAAGCCGAATTCCATAGCACTGGATGAAGAACAACTTATCCACATTGATTTATCTTTATAGCTCGAGTCCGTTAATGTAATAACCTATCCTCCTTGGTTTAACTTGTTGATTTATTTGTGAAGTAGATCGTTTGTACTCACAATGATTTTTTTATATTTCATTTATTTGTTGAGCTATTTTATTTCATGTAATTTTCGAAGGCTTCGATTTATTTTATTCTGTCTATGAATATAATTAATTCTTAGTTTTGAACATGTTAATTAAAATGGAGTACTAAATTCAAATATCGTAAAAGATAATACATCTTCTGCAATAGACGACATATCTTATCAAACAGATTTAGACATATGTTGCAACATGAGATGCAGCACGTAGTCATCTGCTAAAAATTATATAATAGGTCTTCCTGCTTTTTTATTTGCTCCAATAAATTACCGATCAGTTGCAACAGATAAGTTATATGTTGCAACAGATCGTAAATCTGTTGCGACAAACAGACGGGGAACATCTGCATAACACAATAAATGACCAACCTATTTCAACAAATAATCAATCTGTCACAATAGGTACTATATCTGTTACGACAGATATAAAATCTATTGCATTATAAAAATTTAACTTTGCCAGACATAAAAATTATTGCCCCTATATGTATAGTGAATTGGCTTGAAATGAAAATTTGTTATCGTGTTCGTCTCTGTCTTTGTTCATGTTCTTTTTTATACACGGGCTCCAACAATTTAGTTAGTACCCCATATGCCCAAACCCATTGCATTTTTCCCACAACGGTGTCGCACACACCGAACATTTGTGTGCCGGTCAGCGAAAACTCCATGTATGCAAGCGAGTACGGCCCGCACGCTGCACCGGTTGTATTTTTTGGGAGCTGGATGTTCTTATTTCGACCTTCAAAAACCCATGATTCCTTCGCCAAGACTTCAGCCGGCAAATGATCCATCAACTTACTCTGCGTCAACAACTTGGGCAATAACTTCAAGAGTGGCTGCATATGGGTTAAAAATGTCTTCTCGCTAAACACCGGTAAGTTACAGTCATAAAACTTAATCTTTCCCTCGTATAGTAGTATCTCAACAGTGAGAAAATGGATGACATCCACGTTCATGACTGAAAGGATTTTCTTTGCCTTGGTCCAGCTCTTGCTGTATGGATATGCCCTCTTCTCTCTAACATATTTAATCGCTTCTTCATCCCATTGGAACGTAGAAACTAACAGATCAAATCCTAGGATAGCGGAATCAGCTAGATTACAAAGATCAGCGTACCTATCTTTGAAAATAATGTAGAAGTTGAGGTCCATTATCCTATTAGCAGCATCATAAACATCTGGGTACGCTAATTGCCTGCCCCTCATGAGGCAGAGAATTTCATCAACATACTGTGTTATAAGAAGATAATTTTTAAATAGGTTAGTAATTATAAAGAATAAAAATACAGTGGCAGGAATCCGATGCAGAGGGTTCTCTGAATCAGTTCACAGATTACCCAGCCAATGTAACTTATGCAACAGATGTGTATTATGTTGCAACAGAATACCAAGCTATTGCAACAGATTACACATCTACTGCATAGATTCTTCTTCATGGAGTAGATTGGAAGGGTAGGTTAGCAAAAGTAAACTTACCTTGTATTCGTATCACACACACATATTTGTCATATTCGAGAAGTCTTTGGCGGCAAATGAATGCATGGTGTATTCTTTTTGAACCTTCATATTGATGAATTCTTTCAGTTCCTTCTTCTTTTCCTTGCCAAGCGCCGTAAATATGTCCACCTTCTTCGGCGGTCCCTGAACTTCAACAACTATTGGTGTGGGAGAAGTTACATTTTTTGCTGATTTTAGAATGGAGAGAATTTGTCTAATTTTTATTCTCTTCCTCCTAACCTCCACTGTAGGAGTGCATGGCTCCTTTACCTCGTTGGATGGTATGACACCCCTCCGGAATTTTAACTCCTCGGCAGTTGATAACGCTCAAACTACAGCTCTCGTAAGAGTGTAAGCGGTCGTTGTCAAATATAGAACCTAACTGGGTTGGGTGTCGAATCCCACAGGGAATACTAGGTCACTAAGTATGCAACGATTAGTAGACTTTTGGTGAAAATTCTGTGGAAAAAGGGGGGATTTTATGCGTGAAGTAAAATTATCAAAATAGCAAAGTAAAAACGGAATGTTTAGTAAGATTTTAATCAATGAGAATTGTAAGTTAGGGTTATGTCCACCTTATGAGTTTTACGTATCTATTGGCTATGAGTTATGCGGAATTCAGACATGCATGCGCTTATAGAGTTTCGTATTCTATGGTAAATCCTAGTGTCTTTCGACCATCAAGGATTATTTCACTTTAACTCTTTCGAGCTTAAAGCGTATAACTAATGGTACGAATTCTGCAAGAGGTTAATCCAGTTACGGTACTAACTTTTAAACAGGGGTTGGTAGCCCTATTTCCTTGTCACTCTCTCTTTTCCAGACATGTAACTTTTCTTTCGAACAAGTTGATGCTATACTGGCGTATTCTATATGTTTGCAACCACAATAATTCAATTAATATGAAGAGAATAATGATATAAGCAGCATACGTATCAAGAATTCACAAACTCATAGCAATAGATAGTATCTCATAAGGCTTCCATAACCCTAACAGAGAAGTTTAGCTACTCATAATTGTAAAGGAAAACCACGAGGATATCATCATCATACCAAAGTAATAACAATATCACGATAAGTGAGTATTGGCTTCACTTGTGGCGTGAATTCCTTGCTAGTAGCGTTTCTCTTGTCGTAAAAATTAAAAGTCGAATAGATGAATAATAATGTCAACAACGAGTTTAAGAATAGAAGAGAATAAGAATGAATTGAACGAGAATGAATGCTGAAAAGTTCAGCAAAATAGGGTTTTTATAACATCCATATCCTATTCCTACTAAACTACTGCATACTTCTCCTAATCCTACTAGGTTACTGCTTCCTTATCCTAATCCTACTAAGTTTACTGCTGATCCCCAAGTCTTTGGAAATACTGTTTTTGCCCGGGACAAGTTTTCCATGCATCACTTTCAATCCATAGGCTTCCAAAAGCTGCCTTCCTTCTTACGTGAAGCTTCCTTTGGCGTCAAACAGTCCATAAAATGCTGAAATCTTCATCATTTATACCTAAAAACTTGCTAATCACGTTGGTTAGCTCACTTACAGGAAAAGGGACTAAAAGTGCAGGAATTATATATTTTGTCCTCAAAACTTAGCTATAATATGGGTAAATTAAGGTGCTTTAGGCGTGTAAATACGCCTAACATCAACACCCCTCACTTAAAGCTTTGTTCATCCTTGAACAAAATATCATGTCCATATAAACATCTACTTTAGGATTTCACAGTAACAGTACAAAATATTCGTCAAGACAGGCACAACAATTATTAACAAAGAGTAGTTTTATAGATCACTACTAGAAACAATTCAACCTCCAACATAGACTCGTGATGATGGTTAATTCGTATCCACAAGTTAAAGCACAAAGAATCATACACAACTACCCAAACTCGTCAACCATGTGTGTCTCACACAAGATATTACCCATAATCACTCACAAGTTTTGCATTATTCGAAACATGGGTACAATATTCTCCTTGCTCTCACTCTCACAAAGAATTCATATGTTGCAACTGATGACCATAGGCTTGCCCTTAGTGTAATGCTCCACTAATATCAAAATGCTAAGCTTAGGATCAAATAGGTCTTTACAGGTTGTAATGTAGGCTAAGGGACGGGTAGGACTATTTTGGCCAGACATAGTGACTAAGTTCCCTAAGCGCTTTAATACATCACATTATGCCATTTACACTTTCTTTCAAACAACCTTTCTACTTTCTTTTAATCTACCACCCCTTCTCACCTCTTTTGTTACTCGATTTTAAATAGAACTAACTTTTTAGTTTTCTTTTCATTTTTCTTTTTTTTTATAACACACCTCTCTGATAGCCACTCTTTTTCATAACTAATTCAAGCACCAATACATTCGAAGGCATCACTCTCACCCAATATCCTCTTATTTTGTCACATGACTTTACAATTGAAAGCGCTTAGGAATTTGGATCAAATTATGGTCTTGAAAAAAAATGGATTAGGCTACATATGAGGCTGTCAAAGAAAATGGCTAAAGGCTCAAAGGGGTTGATTAGGATAATGTCCACGGGTAGGTAAAATGAAGGTAAACAATCACAGGTTGCCAAAGAAATGCCTAAATCATCTCCTAAACTCACACTCTTTATTTCGCTTTACACACACACCGGGCAAGTTCTAGCATCAGCCACAAACACAGAATATACTATTGCCTCACACACACAAGGCACATGGTCGACTTTATTGGGAGCAATATAGACTCTTGACCCAACAGATGAAGGAATTAAACCACACAACTATCACACAGTGAGTCACACTTGGAGCCTAAACGTCTCAACAATAATGATTTTATCACAGACTCTTGTCATAATACCATGCTGCCTATCAGAACACTTTCATGCAAAGTTAACTAAAAAATTTCTAAAATTTAACTACTAACAAACAAAACAAACAAACATAAATAAATGGAAATGCAGATAAAGAAGTATAGCATACAAATACCAGCACCCCACACTTAGACGGGACACACTGCCCTCAGTGGAAGATAAATAAGAAGAACCTGGTTAGTCGGACTCCTTCTCTATGTCTGGGATCATACCCCCTGTATCGGAATCATCATCAGAGTCATCGTCATCAGAGTTCTCCTCCACGTCGGAGGCTGGCATTCGACGATCATCATCGGTTGGCACATCGTCATCAAGAGGTTCCTCAAAATATACACCTACTCCACACATAGCCCTCGCATGCTCATTCATTGGGTAGTCATAATCCAACTGTTGGAGCTCTGCAGCAGTTGGAACACGACCCCCGCTCATCATGGTGAACCTCGTCATGCCATATAAATGGCGGAAGAAGCTTTCGTTGCAAGCATGTCTTTCTGCAGTGGTAAGGTTGACTCCATGCATGGATTCAGCATCTTTAACCTTTGTAAGGTCAACTTTCTTTGGGGTGTGTGGAAGCTTATGATCTGCAGGTTCCTCTTCGATGTCCTCCTTCCTCAATATTGCAGTCAACAGATTGCTAAAGCTAAAGTGGGACCTCTTGTGCAGCCTAGCCTTACGCATTGAAGATCGAATAATCGCCCCAATGTTGATGGGGACGTTCATCATCAATGCGTACACCAAGCACACTCTATCTCGTGTTATCTTTGTGTACTGTTTCCCTAGAATCGGGCAAGAGTTGACTATTCACAACCATATCCGAGCTTCTCTGTTCAAGGAAGTATACGGGAAGGTGTTGTCCCATCCGGTATCCTTGTGACGACTTCATCGTGCCATTGATATTGTTCCGCACAGTGTGTGTCTGATCGCCCTGTACGGAGGTCTGTTATAAAGCTCTTTGAGTGGTGATGGATCAACAGGTGGCAAGCCCAGAAAAAAGTTGAAGAACTCCGCGTTTAGTTGCAAAACTTGGCCCCTAATCTTCACTTCACTGCCGATGGTCTTTGGGGACTAATTTGCATAAAACTCACGCGTTAGATCAAGATTGCATTCTCCCATGTCTTGGAAAATGAAATCGAGATGTAACGCCATTATTTTGGCCAAAATGCGAGGTTCTTTCTTCGCTAGTCTTTCCTTTTGTATCAGCTCCACATGAACATACTTTTTCATTTTGTTGTTCCTGTACCACTCCTTTCCTTCCTCCTCTAGGACCCATTTTATCCCGTACATGCGGCGAGGTATTTGCAGCGATGAGGATTCAGCTTGCTCTTTTCTTCCCCTCTTTTGGCCTTTCTGTGAGGTGGATGCTTTTTCTTTTCCTGGACGACTTTTAGGTGCCATTATACCTGAGATTAAAATAAGGTCATGTTAGCTTCATCTCGGTAGGATTCAATCGACAAACAAACAGTAGTGGCACCACCCCCACTTAATTTGTTGGCACAAACTAATTAAGTGAATGATGTCGATTACTCAGACTTCATCGATATACGTTTAGGTATTATATTCCAACAATATAATCAGTGCACTCATACTTTTCTTGTCATCTTAACTATCCTTTTCGATTCTATTTCATGTAATCTTGACAATACTTTCATGTTTGGATTGATGTACCCTTTTGAACAAGACTACTACATAGAGATTGTATCAAGTTATGGCATAGAAATAATCACAACATCTCATGGTTGTAGTTAACCATGATTTTTCATCTCAATGAACAAGCCATTCGAACATGAAAGCTTTCAAGTTACAAGATTATGCAATTTTCTTGACCATGTCAATTCTGCAAAAGTATGACAGTGTATCAAAATCAAATACAAGTTGGAAACAAGTCAAGAGCATCCTTACGTATTCTTTCACTCACTTAGTTGTATCACAACAAATCAACCACATTCAAATCACCAACACTACTTCAAGATTTAACAATTTACTATAGGCGTAGTATTGTAATACTTACGGAATATAAAAGAAGAGCAAAGAAGTACTTACTTGGTTGATGGCCTTGGGAGATATTCTTGCAAAGTTAAAAGAGCAAAAGGAAAATTTTTGAGAGATTTTGGAGAGGTAAGCGGCGCTTAGGTTGAGTTTGCAATGCATTTTTGTTCTAAGACTAAGGTTCTATTTATAAGACAAGCTTGGGTCGGAGTTTGACCCATTTGGAATCGGATTTGGAGACCAAAAAGTGAGCATAGGCGGCGCCTAATGCTTTGCCTATGCTTGGCATAGGCGGTGCCTTTTGCAAAGCCTAGTTGAGCACAGGCGGCGCCTATTCTATGGCATTGTTGGGCATAGGCGGCGCCTATGCTATGACATTCTAGATTCAGAGACAAAAGGCATTGGCATAGGCGGCGCCTATGCTATGGCATTGTTGAGCATAGGCGGCGCCTATGCTATGGCATTGTAGAATCCGAGAGCTCAGGCCATAGCATAGGCCTTGCCTTGTTCGTTGCCTAGATTTACATAGGCCTTGCCTTGTTCATTGCCTAGATTTGCATAGGCAATGCCTAACCCATAGCCTTTGCTTTTTCATTCCTAACTTACCACCTTCAACATGAACCACTTCCAAATCAAAATTTGAGACCAATCTCCTCCTTTATACGTCTTGCACCTACACTTACTCAAAAACAACAAAAACGATTAGAACGATGGGTTGCCTCCCATTAAGTGCCTTAGTTTTGTTCGTGGATCGACTACCAAAAACAAACTCCTAGTAAAATAAAACAATTAAAGACGATGGGTTGCCTCCCATCTAGCTCTTGATTTATTGTCGCGGCACGACATAGTTATCTCGATTACTTAGACTTCATCGAGATATATAGTGCATCGTTTTCTGAATGGATTCAGACGACGCTGATGCTTACTTGTATGCATGCAATCTTCTTCGAGATGACTCTTGTGCATACATATCCCATGTGGGATACCAATTATATCATCAATAGACCAACCAATGGCTCTCTTATACCTCTTCAGAGCAGAGATGAGAGCCTCTACGTGCTGTTCACCTAAATCAGCCGCAACACTCACCGGAAGTGTATTTCCACTTCCCAAGAACGCATACCTTAGGTGACTGGGGAGCTCTTCCGATTCCAGCACTGGTGGCTTTTCAATGGATGTCTTCACTGTTGGTGAGGGTCGATTCTTAAGATCAAGGTCCAGCTTCTTAGGAGAATGAAAATAGGACTTTATTCTTGTTAGAGCACAAACGGTTTCTTCATATTCTTCAACATCCTCATGCTCACAATTCGAAAGCACATCAGATAGTGACTCAACAGTAAGCTGCTTCTCTACAGACAACTCTTTCGCATCCTCATAATAAACATCATCTACAGAGAACACATTCATATCGCTGGGTTGCTTCATTGCTTTGCATACATCAAAACGGACCACTTCGTCATTCAACCAAAATAAAAGCTCATTAGATCTTAAGTCAATAAGCACACTTCAAGTTGCGAGGAACAGGCGTTCCAAGATTATGGGAACTTCAGAATCCACCTCGCAATCCAAAATAACAAAGTCTGCAGGAAAGATGATGTCACACCCCAAAATCCCATCGGGCCGGACTGGCACCCGAAGCCGAGAAGGCCCGGGAGAACCCATTCAAATACATGTACTTTCACTTACATGTCACCAAAAATTTGGGCAGCACTTCGTTACATATAGAAGGGTCTAATTCCCTGTATCGGCACAACACGCACAAATATATATATATATATATATATATATATATAAATATAGAATACTTGGCCGTCGGGGCCACCACATATACAAATATAACATCACTATATAAACTCCCATGACTTTACCCTTCCTTATGTCTACAAAGCCTCTAGGATATATATACATGACATCACTAGGGTCAGGACAAACCCCCGCCCACACATGACTCCTGCACAATAACAAAACATAAGGAACCAACTCGGAAAGCTCCGAAGCAAACTGGAGCTCACCAACAATAGCTGTATGACCTATCTATGCTGTGAGTGAGCTGAAGCACCTGTGCCTGCAGCATGAAATTCAAGTCCCCCGTGAGGGACGTCAGTACGAAATATGTACTGAGTATGTAAAGCTGTAAATAATCATATGTGATATAGGGGATCAAGAAAATCAGACGCAAGTGAATAAATCATAATAGAAGTGAACCACACTCTATAAAAACTTTCAGGATCATGTACATTATCATTAATCTGAATTGGGTTCTTGAATTCAAACACATTTGTGGAACGGTATACATTCATTCATTTCATTCTTTACAATTATCATTCGCCATTACCTCCTCCTCCCGAACCTCCTACCACCTAACAATAATCAATACTGTACCGTACTGTGACCATTAGGCTGCCTCCAGTACATATCAACTGGGATCGACCCATGCTAGGCTTATGCCCCTGGTATACCACCCATAAACACATAAATAGGGATCGACCCATGCTAGGCTTATGCCCCTGGGATACCACCCACACGTATATCAGGTAACACACATAAGAGATCTTTCCAATAACTTAGTTCAAAAGCTTTTGAGATTATTACATTAGTGTTCATGCCAATATAGTACCTTTGGAACAACCATACATCAATAGGAAGCAAGTAATAGACCTTCTATACAATAACGATGTAATAAGGACTCATTGGTACATCAACAATGTGTTTCAGAATCATCAATATCACAACAATAAAATAGGAGCCTTTCGGTATATCAATGAAATATTTTGACACTTTATAGAATGGAAACAACTTCGTTGGTAATGTAGAACAATACATGTTTTTGGACAACCTCGGAATCTTACTTGATGGAACATTGGTGTTTTCATGCTAAAGAACATCGTTAGAGTATGCTTTACATACCTCGTCGTAGATTCGGATACCAATTCAACACAACTTCCCGCTTTTACAAATCACTTATCTACAATGAAATGTTTGGCATCTAGTATTAGCAACCCAACACCACAATTCTCTTCCATAATTCCATACAACCAATATTTGCAAAACATTCCAAAAACCAACTTGAACAATAGGTTTTTGTGTATATATATATATATACTCATCATTTCAATACCAAATCATCAATACCACATCATCACACCAAGTCCTTTCACAATTCAACATAATCCAACCATGCACAACAATGATCCAACATCATTTCCAATCATCTTTCAACAACAATCAAATAACATACTTCTTATGCTCACATGCATATATATATATATATATATACATATCCATATAAATAACACCAACATAATTTACATCCTTACCATAAAATGGCCCTTTTGATTTTGAAGTCTTGTTGGCCCAAATAAGGGGTGCTTCTCGAAGCCCTTGAGACGGTGAACACAACTACGGAATCAATTTGGATTTTCTACGGTTGAATCACAAGATAATTGGTGTTGAAATTAGGCTAGGGTTTCTTATTTTCAATAATTGGATGATGAATGATGGATATGAGGCTAATTTTATGTATATAATGACCAATTTTCGTCCATGAGGTGATGGAAAATGACCATATTGCCCTTAAAAATTTAAGTAAATCCGAATCTGTCCATGGTGGACTGTTTTGACAAGCTAAAGTAAATCGGCCATAACTCTTTGCTCCGATATAGGATTTGGGTGAAACCGGTATTGTTGGATAGATAATTCAAAGTTATTTCATTTCATATAAAGTAGGACACCCAGTTCGTCCTGTACAAGGAGTTATGATCGTTTGAAGTTGACCCTAAAAAACGGTTTTGAGAGGCTGAAGTAAAACGAGTATAACTCCTTACTCAGATGTTGGATTTGGATGAAACCAATTGCATTGGAAAGAAGACTCAAAGATATTTCTTTTGATAGGTCGCAGATCTCCCAGTTCATTATATTGAGGGAGTTATGATCGTTCAAACTCGACCCAAAAAACTGGCAGGCCTCAGTAGTTTGAATTTCCTGCACATTTACTGTTCCCAGTTATCCCGGCCGCCGTTTTATAGTTTTGAACGCGTTCGATTATATCCAAAACTTATTCGTTTTTGGAAATCTTTATGTCATTGGAAAGCTTATTCAATAAACTTCGTATGGAACCATCGACGGGCAAATTCCAGTATAAATAAAGTTGATTCCCATATACATATGATCAAACTATACACTTGAAACTATCTAAAAATAATCAATACTCATACTTAAACTCATATATACCTAGCTTAGGATCAATACATATACTCCAACACATATAACCATGGTTAATGCACGTAATTAAGTATGGGGTGTTACATCCTTCCCCCCTTAAGGACATTCGTCCTCGAATGTGAATGTAGTTATTTAGCCGAAACAAGTTCGAATTCATAATTGATATTCACGTAATCATATAGATATTATGCATATGTAAAAACTCACTTGTTAGTGTCCCAGTTACACTCCTTGCACTTCTTTTTCACCTTTGAACAAATAAGGGTATTTCGATTTCATTGCTTCCTCCGCTTCCCATGTAATCTCTTCCCTTTGTTGATTTCTCCAAAGTACTTTCACCGATGCTACTTCTTTATTTCTCATCTTCTTAACTTGACGATCTAATATAGCAATAGGCATCTCCTCATAGGTAAGATCTTCTGTTACTTGCACATCTTCAGTAATAGTAATAAGGGACGGATCTCCGATGCACTTTCGAAGCATCGATACATGAAATACTGGATGCGCTGATGAGAGTTCCTGGGGTAGCTCTAATTCATAAGAAACTTGCCCATATCTTCTAATAATCTTATATGGGCCTATATATCGTGGACTCAACTTTCCTTTCTTGCCAAATCTCATCACCCCTTTCATTGGCGATACCTTCAAAAATACCCAATCGCCTAACGAAAACTCTAGCTCTCTTCTTCTACTATCCGCATATGACTTGTGTCGACTTTGAGCTGTTTTCAACCGTTGTTGAATCACCTTGACTTTTTCTATGGCTTGATACACAAGATCCGGTCCGAACATAAGAGTTTCACCCGCTTCGAGCCATCCTATTGGTGATCTACACTTCCTCCCATATAAAGCTTCATATGGTGCCATTTTGATACTTGAATGATAGCTATTATTGTAGGCAAACTCAATAAGAGGCAAATGATCATCCCAACTGCCTTTAAAATCCATAACACATGCTCGTAGCATATCTTCAAGTGTTTGAATGGTGCGCTCTGCTTGTCCATCCGTCTGAGGGTGAAAAGTTGTACTCAGATTCACTTGTGTTCCCAAACTCCTTTGGAAAGACTTCCAAAAGTTTGCAGTAAATTGAGTTCCCCGATCCGATATAATAGAAGTTGGCACTCCATGTAATCGGACTATTTCTTTAACATACAGCTTTGAATATTCTTCAACTGTGTAAGTGGTCTTAACGGGTAAGAAATGTGCGGATTTAGTAAGCCTATCCACAATCACCCATATAGAATCAAATTTCCGAGCTGTACAAGGCAAACCTATAACAAAATCCATGTTGATCATGTCCCACTTCCAAATTGGAAGATCTATGCATTGCATATAGCCTCCGGGCTTTTGATGTTCCACTTTAACTCGTTGGCAATTTGGACATTCAGCTACAAATTCTGCGATGTTCCTTTTCATGTCATTCCACCAATACATATCTTTCAAATCTTGATACATTTTGGTTGATCCTGGATGAATGGAATACTTTGAAAAATGTGCCTCTGTCATAATCTTCTTTCTTAGCCCGTCTACATCCGGCACACACAATCGATTTTGGCACTGAAGTACTCCTTCTCGCGTAAGCTCAAATGCCTTGGTTGCACCACTCTGAACGTTCTCCTTAAGCTGTAAAAAAATAGGATCTGCATCTTGCTTCTCTTTCACCTCAGCTACTAATGAGGATTCCGCGACATTATGCACAATAAGCTCCTCATTCAGAGTTTCGAGAAGACGAACTCCTAGACTAGCTAATTGATGAAGATCTTTAACCATCCCTTGCCTTTATATAGGAGCCATTATAGCCTTACGACTTAACGCATCAGCTACCACATTTGCTTTCCCTGGATGGTACAAGATATCAACATCATAGTCCTTTAATAGTTCAATCCATCTCCGCTGCCTTAAATTTAGATCCTTCTGATTAAAAATATATTGCAAGCTCTTGTGATCAGTATATATATCAACATGAACCCCATATAAATAGTGGCGCCATATTTTTAAGGCAAAGATAACCGCTGCCAGCTCAAGATCATGTGTGGGGTAATTTTTCTCATGTGGCCTCAATTGCCTTGAGGCATATGCTATCACCTTACCATGCTGCATTAATACACATCCTAAACTAATTCTTGAAGCATCACAATACACTGTATACCCTTCTGTACCTTCTGGAAGTACCAACACAGGTGTAGAGGTCAACTTATTCTTCAATTCTTGGAAACTCTCCTCATACGCATCATTCCATTGGAACTTGGATGCTTTATGCGTTAGCTTGGTTAAGGGTGCTGAAATGGAAGAAAAGTCTTTAACAAACCTTCTATAATAACCGGCCAACCCGAGAAAACTACGAATCTCCGTAGGCGTTGTGGGCCTTGGCCAGTTCTTCACAGCTTCTATCTTTTGAGCATCAACTTTTATCCCTTCACTAGATACAATATGACTCAAAACTGCCATCGACTTTAACCAAAACTCACATTTAGAGAACTTTGTATAAAGCTTACAATTACGAAGAGTCTGCAATGCCTGTCGTAAGTGATTGGCATGGTCCTCTTCTGATCTAGAATAAACTAGAATATCATCTATAAAAACTATCACAAATACATCCAGGAATGGCTTAAACACCCTATTCATCAAATCCATAAAAGCTGCAGGTGTATTTGTTAGCCCAAATGACATAACTAGGAACTCGTAATGACCATACCGTGTTCGGAAAGCTGTCTTGGGTATATCTTTCTCTTTGACCCTCACTTGGTGGTAACCTGACCTCAAATCAATCTTAGAAAAGCACTTGGCGCCCTGTAACTGATCAAATAAATCATCAATTCTTGGGAGAGGATATTTATTCTTAATAGTCACCTTATTTAATTGCCGATAATCAATACACATCCTCAGCGAGCCATCCTTTTTGCGCACAAATAACACTGGTGCTCCCCAGGGGAACATACTAGGCCTTATGAATCCCTTCTCTAACAAATCTTTCAATTGCTCTTTCAATTCTTGTAATTCTACTGGGGCCATTCTATACGGAGGAATGGAGATTGGTTGGGTGCCTGGTATTACATCAATACCAAACTCTACTTCTCATTTAGGAGGCAAACCTGGAAGATCTTCAGGGAATACATCAGTAAATTCATTTACCACTGGTACCGTGTGAAGATCTGGTGATTCCGATTCCGTATCCTTTACTCTAACTAAATGACATATGTAGCCCTTGGAAATCATTTTTCTCGCTTTGAAATAAGAAATAAATCTACCTCTTGGTGCGCCAATCTTACCTTGCCATTCAATAACTGCTTCATTAGGAAAATGTAAATACATCTTTTTCATACAACAGTCAATTTTGGCATAACAAGACGCCAACCAATCCATACCCATTATAACATCAAAATCTACCATTTATAGTTCCACGAGATTGGCCATCGTGTCTCGACCACACACAGTTACTACACAATCTTTATAAACTCTTCTAGCAATAATAGATTCCCCAACCGGGGTAGACACTTCCAATGGCTTAACTAACAATTCGGGGGTTCTTTTGAACCTTCCAGCAACCAAAGGAGTTGCACATGATAATGTAGAACCAGGATCAATTAGAGCATATACATCAAATGAAAATATGGACAACGTACCTGTAACCACATCTGGGGAAGCCTCTAGATTCTGTCAATCCGCTAAAGCATAAGTGCGATTCTGAGCCCGCTGGAACTGGCGACTCTTTTTTTATTTCTAGCATGACCCGCAGGTTGTGCACCCCTACCAGAATAAGATATCGGTGACGATGATGCAATAGCTAATCCTGAAGGTCGTGCTATGCCACCTGCGCCCCTTCGTGGGCATTCTCTCATCATATGCCCCATCATACCGCACCAAAAACAAACATTTGTTCCCATTCGACATATGCCCATATGATGCTTTCCGCATCGATTACATAGTTCTCGAGAAGGTCTCGATTGGCTCATGTTCCCTTGGCCATGATAACCCACTGGTCACGAACTATGACCCTTACTTCTTTGCCCAAATTGACTACTTCTGAACCCCTGATGCTGTGGTGGAGCACTAGCTGCAGAATAAGAAAATAATGGCCTAGGTGGTCTAGCAGAAAATTGAGGTCTAAAACCTCCCTGTGGCGCCATAAACTGCCCTGTAGATCTGGCCCTCTTAGAAGATCCGCTTTCAAATTCTTGTGTTCTTCTTCTTTGCCTCTGATCTTCCATTTTCTGTGCAAATGCTTGGATCCTAGCTATATCCATGTCTTTATTCAGTGCAGCAATAGTACAATCCCTAACCAAATATGGATCCAATCCATCCACATACCGATGAACTCTGTCATCCATAGTAGCTATAACATTAGGAGCATATCTGGACAAGGAATTAAATCGAAGACTATACTCCCTCACACTTGTATTACCTTGTCGAAGATTTAAGAACTGATCCGCACGGGCCTGACGAGTCTCATATGGAAGATAATGATCAATAAATGCCTCTTTGAACTCTTTCCAAGTAGCTGGGGGTGCATCAATGCCCCTTGATCGTTTCCAGTCTTCATACCAATATATAGCCTCACCTTTGAATCTATACGCGGCTAACTCCACTGCCTCTCTGCCCGATACATGCATCACCTTTAGGGCCCATTGGATATATCAATAAAGTCCTGCGGATCTTCGTTAAGATCGGATCCGGTAAAAGTAGGAGGATCCATCTTAAGAAAATCTTGCGTCCGAAGACTAGCCGCCCTATCAGTACCGCTAGAACCCGCGGCAGGAATAGCTTGCCCTTGGACTTGCCCAGCAACTATACGAGTCAAAAGTTGTACTGCATTTCTAAGATCTTGATCAACAACATTAATAGGTGGCTCTGGGGATATAGTTCTCCTCCCCCTTATTTCTTCCGGACTAGGGGAAGTTTCTGATGCATGCTCAGTTGGGGCCTCACTTTGATTAGCTGGTATAGTGGGTGACTTACTAGTCCCCTCTCCGACAGCCACATCTACTTGCTTACCGGTATTCTTGCTTCTGGTAACCGGCATCATTACTATAATAAGAGAAACAAACTGATTCAGTGGTCAACTATGACTTCATATACAATATAAGCTCTATCACACGATCTAAGACATGAAGAAAAAAAACAATTCCTAAATGTCCATAGCCTCTTGTTTATAGATGTGGTGCACAACACACTGATAAACAAGACTCTACGTAGACACGGCTTTGTAGACTCACTAGGACGAACCGCTCTGATACCACTTTTGTCACGCCCCAAAATCCCATCGGGCCGGACTGGCACCCGAAGCCGAGAAGGCCCGGGAGAACCCATTCAAATACCTGTACTTTCACTTACATGTCACCAAAAATTTGGGCAGCACTTCATTACATATAGAAGGGTCTAATTCCCTGTATCGGCACAACACGCACAAATATATATATATATATATATATAGAATACTTGGCCGTCGGGGCCACCACATATACAAATATAACATCACTATATAAACTCCCATGACTTTACCCTTCCTTATGTCTACAAAGCCTCTAGGATATATATACATGACATCACTAGGGTCGGGACAAACCCCCGCCCACACATGACTCCTGTACAATAACAAAACATAAGGAACCGACTCGGAAAGCTCCGAAGCAAACTGGAGCTCACCAACAATAGCTGTATGACCTGGCTCCTATCTATGCTGTGAGTGAGCTGAAGCACCTGTGCCTGCAACATGAAATGCAAGTCCCCCGTGAGGGACGTCAGTACGAAATATGTACTGAGTATGTAAAGCTGTAAATAATCATATGTGATATAGGGGATCAAGAAAATCAGACGCAAGTGAATAAATCATAATAGAAGTGAACCACACTTCATAAACACTTTCAGGATCATGTACATTATCATTAATCTGAATTGGGTTCTTGAATTCAAACACATTTGTGGAACGGTATACATTCGTTCATTTCATTCTTTACAATTATCATTCGCCATTACCTCCTCCTCTCGAACCTCCAACCACCTAACAATAATCAATACTGTACCGTACTGTGACCATTAGGCTGCCTACAGTACATATCAACTGGGATCGACCCATGCTAGGCTTATGCCCCTGGGATACCACCCATAAACACATAAATAGGGATCGACCCATGCTAGGCTTATGCCCCTGGGATACCACCCACACGTATATCAAGTAACACACATAAGAGATCTTTCCAATAACTTAGTTCAAAAGCTTTTGAGATTATTACATTAGTGTTCATGCCAATATAGTACCTTTGGAACAACCATACATCAATAGGAAGCAAGTAATAGACCTTCTATACAATAACGATGTAATAAGGACTCATTGGTACATCAACAATGTGTTTCAGAATCATCAATATCACAACAATGAAATAGGAGCCTTTTGGTATATCAATGAAACATTTTGACACTTTATAGAATGGAAACAACTTCGTTGGTAATGTAGAACAATACATGTTTTTGGACAACCTCGGAATCTTACTTGATGGAACATTGGTGTTTTCATGCCAAAGAACATCGTTAGAGTATGCTTTACATACCTCGTCGTAGATTCGGATACCAATTCAACACAACTTCCCTCCTTTACAAATCACATATCTACAATGAGATGTTTGGCATCTAGTATTAGCAACCCAACACCACAATTCTCTTCCATAATTCCATACAACCAATATTTGCAAAACATTCCAAAAACCAACTTGAACAATAGGTTTATGTGTATATATATATATATATAATCATCATTTCAATACCACATCATCAATACCACATCATCACACCAAATCCTTTCACAATTCAACATAATCCAACCATGCACAAGAATGATCCAACATCATTTCCAATTATCTTTCAACAACAATCAAATAACATACTTCTTATGCTCACATGCATATATATATATATACATATCCATATAAATAACACCAACATAATTTACATCCTTACCATAAAATGGCCCTTTTGATTTTGAAGTCTTGTTGGCCCAAATAAGGGGTGCTTCTCGAAGCCCTTGAGACGGTGAACACAACTACGGAATCAATTTGGATTTTCTACGGTTGAATTTCAAGATAATTGGTGTTGAAATTAGGCTAGGGTTTCTTATTTTCAATAATTGGATGATGAATGATGGATATGAGGCTAAGTTTATGTATATAATGACCAATTTTCGTCCATGAGGGGATGAAAAATGACCATATTGCCCTTAAAAATTTAAGTAAATCCGAATTTGTCCATGGTGGACTGTTTTGACAGGCTAAAGTAAATCGGCCATAACTCTTTGATCCGATATAGGATTTGGGTAAAACTGGTATTGTTGGATAGATAATTCAAAGTGATTTCATTTCATATAAAGTAGGCCACCCAGTTCGTCCTGTACAAGGAGTTATGATCGTTTGAAGTTGACCCTATAAAACTGTTTTGGGAGGCTGAAGTAAAACGAGTATAACTCCTTACTCAGGTGTTGGATGTGGATGAAACCAATTGCATTGGAAAGAAGACTCAAAGATATTTCTTTTGATAGGTTGCAGCTCTCCCAGTTCATTATATTGAGGGAGTTATGATCGTTCAAAGTCGACCCAAAAAACTGGCAGGCCTCAGTAGTTTGAATTTCCTGCACATTTTCTGTTCACAGTTATCCCGGCCGCCGTTTTATATTTTCGAACGTGCTCGATTATATCCGAAACTTATCCATTTTTGGAAATCTTTATGTCGTTGGAAAGCCTATTCAATAAACTTCGTATGGAACCATCGACGGGCAAATTCCAGTATAAATAAAGTCGATTCCCATATACATATGATCAAACTATACACTTGAAACCATCTAAAAATAATCAATACTCATACTTAAACTCATATATACCTAACTTAGGATCAATACATATACTCCAACACATATAACCATGGCTAATGCACGTAATTAAGTATGGGGTGTTACAGATGAAGGTAGAAACCTTCACCAACACATCATTCAAGATACCCACAGGTCGTTTTACCGACCTATCTGCCATCACAAGTCGCATATTGGTTGGTGTAGGATCACCCAACCCCAACTTTCTGTAAATGGATAGCCGCATAAAATTGATGCTAGCTCCCAAATCGCACAACGCCTTAGCAAATTCCAACGATCCAATCGTGCAAGGAATAGTGAAAGCACCAGGATCTGCCTTTTTCTGAACTAGCGATCTTGTAGCAATTGAACTGCAATGATGAACATTATCTTCCATCTCATAGCTTACTGCCCGCTTCTTTGTCAAAAGATCATTCATGAATTTAGCATACCCAGGCATCTGTTCCAGCGCCTCCACCAAAGGAACATTAATAGTCAGCTGCTTCAACATAGTCATAAATTTACTGAACCTGGTGTCATCAGCTTTCTTCTTCAATCTCTGAGGAAAAGGTGGTGGTGGAAGGGGAATAGTTTTCTCCACCACTTTCTTTTTGTCTTGCTTCCGATTGTTGATCTTTTCAGGTTGCAGACGTCTAGGGGTGACGTCATGCATACTCACCTCAGCTTCGTCGGTATCAACAACATCATCTGCTATATCATCAACCACCTGCTTGTCTTTGGAAGGATTCTCCAACACCTTACCACTTCTGGTAGTAATAGCCATACATGATCCGTCGTTCCTTGGATTTTGCACAGTGTCACTAGGTAAAGTGCCAGCCTTTTTTTGATTAAATACTGCTGAAAGCTGACTCAATTGTTGTTCCAGCTGCTTTATTGACGTGGAATGTGAGTCAACCAATTGCTTCATTGAGGATAAATCATTTATTACCTCAGTTACTCCCGTGTTGGTTGCCTCCACTCCTTTCACCAGCTTAGCCAACATATCTTCCATGGACAACTTCCCAGAGCCAGACGCCACGACCTCACGGTTTCCAGGAGAAACATACAAACCACTCCTGTCAGTCTTATTCTTCCAACTACCTTGATCACGGTCCTTGTTTCCAGATTTATCATAATAGTTCCGACCTTAGTTTCCTTGGGCGTTGCCTCGGAAACCCCCCTGATTATTCAAGTAGTTAGCTTCTTCTTTAGAATCGGATTCATCTCTTGCCTGTGACACAACAGCTTTGACTTTTTCAATTTTCCCTGATAATAAATGTTTGGTAAAAAGATCCATCTGCATTTTCATGTGCGCCATATCTTGATTACGTTCTTCTTCTCTTCGCCTTTGTTCTACAGTCATGCCAATGGATACAGTAGAGCTTGCTACCTCAGAATCCCTGGTATGCCAAGCTCTACTCTACTTTGTCATACGATCTAGCATATCATTTGCCTGAATAAAAGTGAGGTCCATGAATGACCCTCCTGCAGCATTATCAACCACTGGCTTAGTCACCGAATTCAAAGACCTGTATAATATCTCCATCAAGTGGACATTGGTCATATGATGGTTTGGGCACCGCATAAGCTTCGTCTTGAACCTCTACCATGTTTCATGGAGAGCTTCAGTTGGAAGCTGTTGAAAATTGCTGATTGTATCTCTCAACTGTGCTCTCTTGGATGGCGGAAAAAATCTTTCTAGGAAAGCGTCTTTTAATTGCCTCCAATTCGTAATAGAATTAGGAGTTAGCCCATTCAACCATAGAGTTGCCTCCCCAGATAGAGACAATGGAAATAAACACAGTCGAATTGCATTCTATCCAACGCCTGTGTTGTCAAATGACTTGCATGTAGAGATAAAGTTGATCAGATGCATATTCGGATCATCGCCTACTAGTCCACCAAATAATCCCTTGAGTTGCAAAAGCTGAATCATGGTGCTAGTGATATTGAACTTGGCTTCGGGTGCCAATGGTGGAGGAATAATAGCTCCTGTGGCACCAGCTCCGTCCAGATCGTCATCATCATCATCAAAAGGGATCTGCATAACTCGGCGTTCAGGTCTAAATCTAGCTTGATGATCTCTTCTGTTAGCAGGTGTCGCCACCTCAGCATCACGCCTAGGATTTAGTAACTCGTCATCACCTAGGTCCTCATCGTCAAGATTCGTTGCTCGCCCAGGGTTATCAATATTCTGTTGATGTACTTGGGCAGCGGCTAACGCAGCTAGTCTAGCCTGCTCCTATTGAGCAGCTCTTCTTTCAATGTCACGTTGTGCATCCATTCTGCCAATACGATGTGGTTCAGGATTGATAGGTAATAATGGTTGACCTGAACTTCGGGTGTTTGGCATGCACTGAACAAAACCTGAATAAAACAAAAACAACAACTAAAAGTAAAATACGAGAATCTTTGACCAAAGGGTCTAGTAACTATCACAAACTTAGTTGACAACCGTATTCCCCGGTAACGGCGCCAAAATTTGATAATGCTCAAACTACAGCTCTCGTAAGAGTGTAAGCGGTCGTTGTCAAATACCCAACTGGGTTGGGTGTGGAATCCCACAGGGAATACTTGGTCACTAAGTATGCAACGATTAGTAGACTTTTGGTGAAAATTCTGTGGAAAACGGGGGGATTTTATGCGTGAAGTAAAATTATCAAAATAGCAAAGTAAAAACGGAATGTTTAGTAAGATTTTAATCAATGAGAATTGTAAGTTAGGGTTATGTCCACCTTATGAGTTTTACGTATCTATTGGCTATGAATTATGCGGAATTCAGACATGCATGCGCTTATAGAGTTTCGTATTCTATGGTAAATCCTAGTGTCTTTCGACCATCAAGGATTATTTCACTTTAACTCTTTCAAGCTTAAAGCGTATAACTAATGGTACGAATTCTCCAAGAGGTTAATCCAGTTACGACACTAACTTTTAAATAAGGGTTGGTAGCCCTATTTCCTTGTCACTCTCTCTTTTCCAGACATGTAACTTTTCTTTCGAACAAGTTAATGCTATATTGGCGTATTCTATATGTTTGCAACCATAAGAATTCAATTAATATGAAGAGAGTAATGATATAAGCAGCATACGTATCAAGAATTCACAAACTCATAGCAATAGATAGTATCTCATAAGGCTTCCATAACCCTAACAGAGAAGTTTAGCTACTCATAATTGTGAAGGAAAACCATGAGGATATCATCATCATACCAAAGTAATAACAATATCACGATAAGTGAGTATTGGCTTCACTTGTGGCGTGAATTCCTTGCTAGTAGCGTTGCTCTTGTCGTAAAAATTAAAAGTCGAATAGATGAATAATAATGTCAACAACGAATTTAAGAATAGAAGAGAATAAGAATGAATTGAACGAGAATGAATGCTGAAAAGTTCAGCAAAATAGGGTTTTTATAACATCCATATCCTATTCCTACTAAACTACTGCATACTTTTCCTAATCCTACTAGGTTACTGCTTCCTTATCCTAATCCTACTAAGTTTACTGCTGATCCCCAAGTCTTTGGAAATACTATTTTTGCCCGGGACAAGTTTTTCATGCATCACTTTCAGTCCATAGGCTTCCAAAAGCTGCCTTCCTTCTTACGTGAAGCTTCCTTTGGCGTCAAACAGTCCATAAAATGCTGAAATCTTCATTATTTATTCCTGAAAACTTGCTAATCACGTTGGTTAGCTCACTTATAGGAAAAGGGACTAAAAGTGCAGGAATTATATATTTTGTCCTCAAAACTTAGCTAAAATATGGGTAAATTAAGGTGCTTTAGGCGTGTAAATACGCCTAACATCAGCAGCTTCAGCAATAGCCTCTAGCTTGTCGATGAGTTTATCCTCTCTGTCCTTGTACACTTTGTATTTGCAATGAGAACATGAGGGTGAGGAGGGGTGAGAGAGACCACCGTAAGGATGGGAGAGACCAGTGTAGGAGTGAAGGGGAGGACCTGTGCAAGGGGTGTTTTCAAACATATTTATTTTTTGATGAGCACCAACATGCTCATAATAGCGACTGGCAGCAGAAGCAGAAGCAGGATGGCTGCCACCATCATAAACAACTTCACCAGCAACACCCCGAGAAAAAACATCTGGATCTGTTGCAGTTTGAGTTAAGTCGTGAAGAGCTTCAACATTAGACTGACCTTGCCTAACTGCTCTTCTTATGGATGTTGCTTCATCCAATTTCTTTTTTATTAACTCCACCATTGGGTATTCTTTTGTCTTAACAAGACCCAGAGTAAGAAAAGAAGTCATCCCTAACTCATCAATGGTAGGCACGATCCAAGGATGCACAACCTATAAAAAAATGATAGGAGGAATTTAAATTATATAATAATAATTTGTAGTCAGTTGGGTTACATGGGGCTCGGGTTATGTTAACACAACTAACTTATGCAATAGACGATCTAGCTACCACAAAAGCTGATCTGTATGTTGAAATAGATTGATAATATATTGCATCAGAATACTCATCTGTTGCATAATTTATAGTAGATGGGTAATCTGTTGAGTAGGATTATGAGAATAGAGCAACATATGGTTAATCTGTTGCAAAGTATGGATCATCTGCTGCAACAGCTTACCCATTGCACCAGTTGCAGTTGGCGGATAATCTCTTGCAACAGATGGAACACCTATTTCAATATCTTTCTTTGAGGCAAATTATTTTAGTTGAAAGAAGACATACTACATCATTTGGAGGGTTAAAGAGATCAGCCTCGTTAATATTTTTTTCCCTGCTCTCTAATGCAGCCAACCACCTAAGGATCCTTGGATGAGAAATCTTATCCGGGTAATCCATGAAATACTTTCAGAAGGGAGGAATGGCTTCACATGCCCAAGCCTAAAAATTGTAAACAGGAAGCAAGCAAAAAAAAGTCACAAGTATATTCAATATAAATTAATGAATGAGTAAAAATAGTGATCAATTTTACCATGAAATCCCAAGGAAAGCCGTATAATATGGTCGTCTTTGGCTTTAGCTCTTTCAGAAAGTGCCAAAAAATCACGTTCTGTGACATTCTTGACGTCTCTTGCCAATAAAATGGAATGGACAAACCAAACTAAGCACAATTTCTCCCTGTAGTGCTTTGATATGTCTTTATTATTGAGATCCACTATCAAATCCTTCACTTTGTAGCTAGGTCCATCAATGCCCAACAACCCATCTTTTTTTACCTTGCGTTTGTTGGACCCTTTGTGGGGTGTTTTCTTGATGACAGGTTCTTCTGGATGATCGCATCTCAAGCCCGTTACAATGACAAACTCTTTCAATCCAAAACAAATCGGCATGACACAATAGTTGATCCAGACTTCAGCCATCTTATTTCTGCCCTCCTTCGGACCTCTATCATCCCCTGCATACATGATCCTGCGCTTGAGAAGGCCATATACCATGATCATTAGGAAAAGGAGAGGGCGGGGCCCAGACAGCTTAAGAAAGTGTGCAAAGCAGCTCTTCTTAAAAAGTCCATCTATGTTTTCCTTATTCATAATACTCCTAAGTCCGTCAAAAGGTTTCCCTAACTGACATTTAAGTACAAGATCACCAAATACTGCATTAGGGTTATTCATCGGCATCGCAACTCGAAACTTGTCAATACTAATGGTTTTGACAGAGTCACGCTAGAATTTCGTTATTATTTGATGCCCCATTGGTGAGGAGGAGTTATCACTTTCCTCGGCTTTATTTTGCCCTGACTGAGATTGTTCTGAAAGTTTCTCCAAATCTATCTGTACTCTAGCCTTTTTTGTTTGGTGATCAGAAGTTGATCCACTTTCTCCACTTTCTGTTTCTTTTCTTTTGGGAGACATCTTTTAACTACAAACAAAAGAAAAATAAAAAATACATTGCATTTGATGTCTGGATAATTTTTTTTAAAAAGGTGAGACAAATTTCAATAAATTATTCTTACCACATAACAAAAAAAATACTCCAATGGACAACCCATCAGTTGAGTTTTGAAATCCCAAAGAAAGTCGTATAATCCATTCACTCCAATGAATGAGTGAATAGTCTTGCCTTTTTGCCTCTCATTCAAATTCAATCCTCTATAAATAGGTCCGTCGTTACTCAATCATTCATTCAAATACACACTCTATTTATTTATTGCATCTCGTCTTTCATATTACACTCTAGAAGATAAGATTATGGTTGACCCAGTATGGGACATTGATTTTCTGCAAAACGCCGTGAATGAACTTCGGAATCAAGTTCGTGATCTGCAATGGGAATTGGGAGGAGTTAGATCAAGAATGCTCCGCAAGATACGGAGGCTGAGGAGGGCCTTATTGCTACTTCCGGTTGAAGATTGGCCGGCTGGCAATGATGATGTTGATAATAATAATAATTATTAGGCTATTATTTTTATTTTAGTCTATTATATGTATTTTTATTTGTTTAATAAATAAATTATGTTTAATCTTTGACGTTTTAATTCATATTTAATTTTCATTCTGTCTATTATCTTCTCAACAAACATTTTGATGATTCGACGTAAAAAGAAATAATTTAGAATCTAGTAGCAATAGCAAGATTTATCTGTTGTATTTGTGGCAGGGGTTGCTTTGTGTTGTTTCAAATAGATTAATCATTCGTTGCAACAGATAATTAGTCTGCTGCAACAGATAAACATCTGATGCGACAAATAATTAGCCTGGTGCAACAGATAAACATCCTGATACAACAGATAATACGTTTGATGCAACAAATAATACGCTAATACAACAGATAAATAGTCTGATGCAACAGATTACTCATCTGATGCACCAGATAATTGATTTGCTTAAATTGTGGGCACTTGTGCTGGATTCATAATCGGGGTTCTATCTATTGTTGGAAAAACAGAAGTGAACCCAAATGACAAATACAAATAAAAATCATAATTTTACTTACCAAAGTAACCTATGAAGTAATGCCAAAGTGGAAAGTGATATAGTTGTAACACCCCGATTTTTCTGAACCGGAATGCTACATACCCTGAAGGATCACAAGCTAATCCATGACTGATATCCGTACCTATACACTGCAATATATAACGTAATAATGCGGAAAACATGAATATGTAGGCCATAAGGTTCAACTGAATAAAGAATCTGTCAAAACATAACATCCATATGGGTGAAAGATACCCAAAACAACTAAAAACTGAATCAAATCTAAACATAAGTTTGAATACTTAATCTAAAAGCCTCTAAGTGTTGTCTGAATAAGGAGTTGAAGGAACATGTCTCCAACTAACTCCGTAAACTGATAAGTGGATAAAATAATAATGAATAAATCAAATCATATTGTCCTCGAATGAAGAGGACTCACTGAATCTCTGCGACTGGAAATGCTACTGCTACTGCTGATTTGGAGCTCGTGTCTCTGAACCTATGGTGTAACATGAAAATAAAGCACCATAGCGCAAATGCGTTAGTATGAGGGAATGTACTAAGTATACGAGTGAGGTAGTCTAAATATAAACAGGGTTTACATGCATGAACAATGCTAACTGTCTGACTGAGATGAACGTAAGAGTACAAACATGCATACATAGTAACTGAAATCGTGGGTGCATGATAGCTATTCCTGTATGCTAATACATGGTTTACTGATGGCTAACATGACTAATACTAAAATTCTGATAACATGGGCGATTGTATCTGACAATCCTAAATTTGATGGAACTATCTGAGTTTTGTACTCTAACTGAGTCTGACTATATTTGACAGTCCTGATATACTGAAATCTGAACACCTATCTGAGTTCTTTTACTGAGACTGATTCTGAAATTGTAGGAGGTAGTTGTTTAACCGATATGCCCCAATAACACATATATCTAAGTTGGGGTCCAATCTCTGCCTTGACTAGAGGGGTGTTAATACCGCGCCACTGGTAAAGGCAGTTGTGGGTGACCCTTAGCTGGAAGGTATTCGAAAGGAGAACGGTGGGAAACCTAAACTGACAAATTAAGCCACCCCATCAACCCTAATCTGACAAGCTAAGATGTCTCAATCTACGCTGGCTACGTAGTTTTGGAACATAAGGATGACTGCTAAGAATTACACCCTAAAATGGTAGGTGAGTCCCCATCCTTGGGTTTACTCGGTGCTAACTTCTACTCCCATCTGAAGAGACTAAACATGATTCAACTGACTGTACATGGAAAGATTAACTGACTTTCGTTGACTGACGGAGTAGTACTCTTATCTGAGGGTTAACTGAGATCATGAGATTTTTGAGGTTTCGTGAGTCATATGACTGACTGAGTTCTATAGATTATAGCTTGATTGAGATTATCGTGATAACATGACATGGCTCTAGGAACACAACTATGTTTTTCGGTTACGAATACCCCCAGGACTCGATAGAAGGAAACTGACACACATGACATGACTTGATCACAAGATTTGAGTCCACAATTCATAATATCATAAGTAGGGGATATCATATTTCATATAGTTATTCAACATCTTAAACATTGTAGGGAGTGCATGGATATATTTCGTGTACATATTGTATATCTCCATTATCTTACATGCTTCATACCACCACAATAGCAACACATGAAAAACATGGAATTCATATTGAAGTATATAGATAACATGGACTTGTCATCTAGACATCATAGAACCATACAAATATGAATTTCTAGCATCCTAAGCATTTTATCAAACACCTTGCATGCATTATTTAAGGCATAGATGGGTTTCTTACTTGCACCATATTAAACAACCTAAAGTTCATGGTTTTCAATTAACAAACATATATATTCCATGAAAACACCTTTTGACATCACATTGAAACTTAGACAACAATCGTCAACATGTACATACTCATATCACCACAAAAAGTTTACAAAATAATATTGAAAACATGGTTTTTGAGCTCTATGAACGGACTGGATCCATAGATGAACACTACACATACCTTAGAAAGGAAACCTTGATGATTTGCTGGAGATTTCTTGGATTGGGAAACCTAATTCTCAATTATCTTGGAAAAAGGCTTGAATCTTGCCTTTGAGAGATGAGTTTGATGGAAACCCTAATCTTGTGGTTGAGAGCGTAAGAGAGGGTTTTTGAGATGCTTAACTGAAAAAAAAATGGAAAAAATTATGCCTCTTTAGGGTTATAAGTCGTGGAAGGTGAAGGAAATAACCAAAATACCCTTATGAAATAAATTCCCAGTTGCTGAAAAATCATAGCTGACGACCTTCGTGATAGGGCATCATAAATGTGATAAGCTATCACGAATGTCGTCACTTAGGAGATGGTTTCTGCCTAAGGCTGACGACCTTCATGATAGGGCATCACAAATGTGATAAGCTATCACAAATGTCGTCACTTAGGAGATAGTTTCTGCCTAAGGCTGATGACCTTCGTGATAGGGTGTCACAAATGCGATAAGCTATCACGAATGTTGTCACACTGTTTCCAGCCTGACATGCTGGAGTAAAATAGGGATAACTCCTTGCTCCGATATCGGATTTAGGCGAAATTAGTATCATTGGAAAGATAATTCAATTATCGATCTGTTGATAGGTCATGAGATAAAAAATTCCAAGTATAATGAGAGATATGCTCGTTTGAAGTTGACTATACCAATATCCTTCTCAAGAATTCAATCGGTAAGGAATGTTTTGATTCGTCTGATAGCTGGGAGTTATTTGAAGCCTTAATGTACATCTAACTTACTTATAAAACTATAAAAGAACCATGATGTACTATGCATGAGCTTGGTACATGGCTCTAATATTGGTTTGGATTTTTCGGGGTATTACAATAGTAAACAAAATTTGACCTAAGAAATTGGTCAGATCGCAGCAATAGCGTTGTACCAACAACAACAACAACAACAACAACAACAACAACAACAAATGGTCGACAAGAAGAAGATGAAGCAGAAGTTGATGAATAAAGCAACAGAAACAGAAACAATTAATAACAAAAATCGCTAAGAGAGAGAAAACAACAATGAATGAGAAGAGAGAGAAAGACGTCTTTTTTCCCTCTGTTTTTTCGTTATTTTAGGTATACATTGGGATCAAAGTGTAAATTTAAAAACTTGTGGATTATTTTAAAACTTCCCCGACTTTCTTAATACATAATAAAATAATTATCACCTCCAACTAATAATTAAAACTTATGTCATTTACACCTCATTTTAATTTTTTTTTGTCACCTGTGGCCCAAATCCTCGACAGACTTACTATCCGTGCATGCATATATGATTTAAATTAGAAAGTTTTGAGGTTTTGCATAAGCTCAGCTCAGAGGCTTGGTGATTTTATGAGGGATCAAGAGGCAATATAAGCAAAGGCATTGGAACGTGGCAAGAAAAGAGATGCTACACGTGGTGGTCTCATATGTTGCTTTGATAGTAATCAGGGAGACCATACACGACTGGCCACATAAAAACAACGTCTCTATTTGAATGGATATATCCTCTAAAATCGTCCATCACTAAATGAAATAATATCAAGCGTTAGATGTTTTTTTTTTTTTTTTTTTTTAATGTATATAGCAAACCATCGCTTTTAGATAAACTAGATGCACGGAGCCCGTGCAAGCACGGATTTAATAAAAATTATTTTTTTATTTTAATTTATGTAATATCGTTAAACTTTTAAGAGTTGATTATATTTTTTAAGTGATTTTTAACCATTTTAAGTTATTAATTCTTGTGATGTATAATACTTTTAAATTTTATAGATAATACGTGGAACTTTTGTTATTTCAATTTATGTGACATCGATGAAATTTGAAAAGTCAATGAAATTTTTAATATAATTTTTAAATTATCGTGTTGCTTTTTAAATATTTCAAGTTGTTAATTACTATAATTTATAATCCTTTCACATAATTTTCAGTTAATATAATTAGTTGTTTCTATTTTCAATTTATATGCATTGATAAAATTTAGAGAGTCAACTAAATTTTTTATAAAAAGTTTCTACACATTTTGAATTTTTAATTATTGTAATTTATAGTACTTTATACTATTTTTCAAATAATATATGTTACTTCCTCTGTCCCAATATATGTGAGTGTGATAGTATTTAACAAATCAATTACCTTTTTTATATGTCATTAAATAATTTAAGTTGTACATCTTTTAAATTTTTATGTTGTTAATTATTGCGATTTATAATATTTTTACTTAGTCTTTTAAAATATATAACAGATTCATTTTTTGGACATTTTAAACTATCAACTAATATAATTTATAATATTGTTCATGTAATTTGCAATTAACATATGTCACTCTCCTTATCCAAACTTTTATAGTATTGATAGTCAATTATATATTTAAAATAATTTAAATTTTTAATTATTGTAATTTATAATATTTTTTCTTCCATTCTAACTTAAGAGACATTGGTATAATTTTGGGAGTCCGTCAAATATTTTATATCTTTAATTTTTTTAAGTTGTTAATTATTGTGATTTGTAGTATTTTTTACGTATTCATTTGGTCTCAAGTTATGTGACAAATAAAATTTAAATAATCAATTAGATTTTTAATATATTTTTAAAGATATTTTAAGTTGTTAGTTATGGTAATTTATAATACTCTTTCCTTGTACTAACTTTTGTGGCATTGATTGTCAATCATATTTTTTAAAATAATTTAAATTTTTAATTATTGTGATTTATAATACTTTTTTTTTTTATAGTTAAGTGACATTGATATAATTTCGAGGGACAATCAAATATTACGATTAAAGTTGCGAAGCATATATGTCTTAAATGACTCATAATAATTAATTACAAGTGATATAACAAAATTTATATAAAAAAATACTTATGAAAAAATTTAAGCGTGTCTTATATAAAACATCAAGTTAATATTAAACATCAAAAGTTAATTTATCATTTAATATCTATTTTATTAATCTCATTAAATATTATTAATTTTTAATACTTAAATGACTTATAATAATTAATTAGGGTGATATAGTAAAATAGCAGTTTAATCAGCTAAAACAAACATGGCATTAATGCCTATTTTTCTTTTTCCTACTAATATTATTAATTTTCTAATAAGTAAATAACTTATAAAAAAATTTGGGATGATATACTAAAATCACAGATAGAAGCAGCTGAAACAGACATGTCATGAATGTTTCATCTTTTTTATTACATATTATTAATTTTTTAATATATTAATCATCTATAATAATTAATTAGGGGTGATATAACAAAATTACGAATCAAAATATCTGAAGTAAACATGTCATAAATGATTATTTATTTCTTATATTAAATATTATTAATTTTTAAATGTGTAAATAATTTATAATAATTAATTAAAGGTAATGTAGTAAAATTACAGATTGAAGCAATTGAAACAACAATATCATAAATGGTTAGTTATGTTTTATTAAATTAACTTTTAATATTTAAATAATTTATAATAATAATTAAGAATGATATAATAAAATCACGGATTGAAGCAGCTATTAAAATAATAAAAATAGCCCTTGAAAAGCTGGCAGGACAACCTCCACCTGCCAACTTCCACCTGCTTTTACCACCTGTTCATCGCTTGTATATATTAGTAACTAGGAGAAACAGTCCGTATTGACATGCTTTCAATATTGAGAAAATTAAAATTATTAATATGTCTTCTCTGAAATAACAATTTGAATAAATATGGAGAAAAATTACGCATCGTCTCTTTGTTATATTACTAGTTGGTTATGTCCTGCGCAAAGTTAGATCCTTAAAAAATTTATATTATATATAATTTTATTATTTAATTAATATTTTTATTTATTTGGTTAATAAATTTTAAGTTGATCATTTATTATTATATTTAGATTGATAAAATTTATATAATAATATTTTAAATTATTTAAACTTGTGTGATATTGATAGTTAATTATATTTTTTAAATAATTTAAATTTTTAATTATTGTGAATTATAATATTTTTTTCTTCTATTCTACTAATTAGAAGTGACATAGTAAAATTATTATAAATAATACTTTTGATAATTTTTTTAAGTGATCCCAAATAAGACGTCAAGTTAATTTAAAACATCAAAAATTAAGTTATTATTTTATATCTATTTTATATTTTTATTAAATATTATTAATTTTTTAATACTTAAGTGACTTATAATAATAAATTATGGGTGATATAATAAAATCACTGTTGAAGTAGCTGAAACCGTCATATCATAAATGTCTATTTTATTTTTTTTATTAAATATTATTAATTTTTTAATATGTAAATGATTTATAATAACTAAATTAGTGTATGTGTTTTGCACGTGTCGGTGCATCAATCAATGTTATGTTTTTTTAAATGACAAATAAATATGGTATCTCAAACTTTACTATGAAAAGTTCTATCATTTTCGTAGTTTGTAAGATTTATGATGGCTGTAACACCCCGTACTTAATTACGTGCATTAGTCATTAATATATGTGTTGGAGTATATGTATTGATCCTAAGTTAGGTATATATGAGTATTGATTATTTTGAGATGGTTTCAAGTGTATAGTTTGATTATATGTGTATAAGAATCGACCTTATTTATACCGGAATTTGCCCGTCGATGTTTCCATACGAAGGTTATTGAATAAGCTTTCCGACGATATAAAGATTTTCAAAAATGGATAAGTTTCGGATATAAGCGAGCACGTTCGAAACTATAAAACGGTGGCCGGGATGTGAACAGTAAAATTGCAGGAAAATTTCCAGTTTTTGGGTCAACTTTGAACGATCATAACTCCCTCAATATAATGAACTGGGCAAGCTATCACATATCAAAAGAAAGATCTTTGAGTATTCTTTCTAATGAAATTAGTTTCATCCAAATACAACATCTGAGTAAGGAGTTATACTCGTTCTACTTCAGCCTCTCAAAACAGATTTTTGTGAACAGTAAATTAGCAGGAAAATACTGAGGCCTGCCAGTTTTTTGGGTCAACTTTGAACGATCATAACTCCCTCAATATAATGAACTGGGAGAGCTACCATATATCAAAAGAAAGATCTTTGAGTCGTCTTTCCAATGCAATTGGTTTCATCCAAAGTCAACATCTGCGTAAGGAGTTATATGCGTTTTACTTCAGCCTCTCAAAATAGATTTTTAGGGTCAACTTCAAACGATTATAACTCCTTGTACAGGACGAACTGGGTGGCCTAATTTATATGAAATGAAAGAACTTTGAATTATATTTACAATGATACCAATTTCACCCAAATCCGATATCGGAGCAAAGAGTTATGGTCTATCTACTTCAGCTTGTCAAAACAGTCCACCGGAGGACATATTTGACATTATTTAAATTTTAAGGGCACTTTGGTCATTTTCTATGGTATTATGGACGAGAATATGTGTATATATACATGTATATGAGTTCAAAAACTCATATTCATCATCAATTATAGGAAAGAACAAACCCTAGCCTAATTTTCAACTCTAATTATCTTGTGATTCAACCGTGGAAAGTCCAAATTGATTCCGTAGTTGTGTTCATCGTCTCAAGGGCTTCGAGAAGCACCCCTTATTTGTGCCAACAGGACTTCAAAACCCAAAGGGCCATTCTATGGTAAGGATGTAAATTATGTTGGTGTTATTTATATGGATATGTATATATATATATGCATGTGAGCATAAGAAGTATGTTATTTGATTGTTGTTGAAAGATGATTGGAAATGATGTTGGATCATTCTTGTGCATGGTTGGATTATGTTGAATTGTGAAGGGATGATGTGGTATTGATGATATGGTATTGAAATGATGATTATATATATATATATATATATATACATAAACCTATTGTTCAAGTTGGTTTTTGGAATGCTTTGCAAATATTGGTTGTATGGAATTATGGAAGAGAATTGTGGTGTTGGGTTGCTAATACTAGATGCCAAATATTTCATTGTAGATAAGTGATTTGTAAAGGCGGGAAGTTGTGTTGAATTGGTATCCGAATCTACAACGAGGTATGTAAAGCATACTCTAACGATGTTCTTTGGCATAAAAACACCAATGTTCCATAAAGTAAGATTCCGATGGTTATCCAAACACATGTATTGTTCTACATTACCAATGAAGTTGTTTCCATTCTATAAAGTGTCAAAATGTTTCATTGATATACCAAGAGGCTCCTATTTCATTGTTGTGATATTGATGATTCTGAAACATACTGTTGATGTACCAATGAGTCCTTATTACATCGTTATTGTATAGAAGGTCTATTACTTGATTCCTATTGATGTATCATTGTTCCAAAGGTACTATATTGGCATGAACACTAATGTAATAATCTCAAAAGCTTTTGAACTAAGTTATTGGAAAAATCTCTTATGTGTTACTTGATATACGTGTGGGTGGTATCCCAGGGGCATAAGCCTAGCATGGGTCGATCCCAATTGATATGTACTGGGGGCAGCCTAATGGTCACAGTACGGTACAGTATTGATTATTGTTAGGTGGTTGGAGGTTCGGGAGGAGGAGGTAATGGCGAATAATAATTGTAAAGAATGAAATGAACGAATGTATACCGTTCCACAAATGTGTTTGTATTCAAGAACCCAATTCAGATTAATAATAATGTACATGATCCTATAAGTGTTTATGAAGTGTGGTTCACTTCTATTATGATTTATTCACATGTGTATGATTTTCTTGATCCCCCATATCACATATGATTATTTACAGCTTTACATACTCAGTACATATTTCGTACTGACGTCCCTCACGGGGGACCTGCATTTCATGCTGCAGGATCAGGTACTTCAGCTCATTCACAGCATAGATAGGAGCCAGGTCATACAGCTGTTGTTGGTGAGCTCCAGTTTGCTTCGGAGCTTTCTGAGTCGGTTTCTTATATTTTGTTATTGTACAGGAGTCATGTGTGGGCGGGGGTTCGTCCCGACCCTAGTTATGTCATGTATATCCTAGAGGCTTTGTAGACATAAAGAAGGGTAAAGTCATGGAAGTTTATATAGTGATGTTATATTCGTATATGGGGTGGCCCCGACGGCCAAGTATTATATATATGTATATATATTTGTGCGTGTTGTGCTGATACAGGTAATTAGACCTTTTTATATGCAGCGAAGTGCTGCCCAAATTTTTGGTGACATGTAAGTGAAAGTACAGGTATTTGAACGGGTTCTCCCGGGCCTTCTCGGCTTCGGGTGCCAGTCCGACCCGATGGGATTTTGGGCCGTGACAATGGCACACATGAAACTTATCTTATCCAAATGTAAAATTTGTGTGAACTTAGAAAGACAAAGATTTTGGTTTCACTTTTTTCACATCAAAATCAAAAATTTTAAAATTTCGGGAACAAATAAAAATAGATCTGCCAATAACTTCTACATATTTTACATATTACATAATCTACCTCTACACTTCAGGCAATAACTTCATAATGTAAAGTGAATTTAGTTAAAGTTATACAATGATCTTTTATTTTGAATCCCAGAAAGAATTATAGTGATGTTCACGCAAACGACGTCATTTAATAATTCAAACCTCTGATATATCCTTACAATAGGATTGAACTCAAATTATGAGCATATTATATTGATGGGATCTATATAACATAGTGTCGTGCGAAAGCTAACACAAAAATCTTGAGCAACGTTAACAAAGAAAAAGCTTGAATGAGGATTATATTGTGGAGTATTTCAATGAATAACAAAAAATTCAAATCACTTTTTATAAAATGCTCACACTTTTAATATAGGCAAAATGATTCGATAGATCCTTGTACAATATCCATTTTGTAATGTGAATACTCCTACTTACATGTTTGTCATCTGAATCCTTGAATCCATTAAAAAGTAACATTTTAAATCCTTATTTACTTATGTGGCATTAACTTGATGATTTGGCAAAATACGTGTTTTACACGCGCGTTTCAGCAAGTGAGATCAATTTTTTTACCTTTAAAATATTTTTTTTAAAAAAATTATAAAACTTTTTTCAATTAAAGGTAATATAAATAAATAAGTGAATAAAATTTCCCTTCTATTTTACTCCACCCACCGTAAACCACTCCCCCCCCCCAACCCTCATTTCCTCCATTTTCACCACCATTCCACCACTGTCAAGCCTCCATTTTCCTCCATCTTCACCATCACCATATTCCTACCTCTTCATTTTCCGCCACCATCGTATTCCTATTCTAATTTTCTCAAACAATTACCCTACTTAAAAATCTTCTTAAATCAAAGAAAAAACTACAAAATTTGCTAATTTATCAAGTGAATTTTTCAATTTTTTCAGTTCATCCATGTGAGAAACGAAGTGTGAAAGTCTGTTTAGTTGGATTTACCCAATCTTGAAGTTTTTCTAGTGGTGGATAGATTGTGGTTGTTGGAGAAGGAACTCGTGGTTAATGAAAGAAAATAGAGTTGTAGGTGTTGTAATTGATACGAGATTAGTTATGATTGAACATTGATTGAGTTGTTACCTCTGCTCACCTGAATTCTCCCCTTTCTTCATCAAATAAAATTACTTGAATCTCGAAAAAGAAAAAGGGACAGCAGAAAAAGGGAAGCATGTGGTTTCTTGAGGAAAGATTTATGTGAATTCATCAAACTTGAGATTTGGGTCCCTTGAATCTGATTCTGATTTTGATTGTGAAAAAAGCGGTGAAGATTGCAAGTTTGTGGTGGTTATGGTTATGGTTACTCAAAGGGGAAAATGATGTCCTTCTTGGATTTGCGATCGCTTACTCTTTCCTCTTCTTCTATTCATAACTCGGCTGAAATTGATGTTTTCGTAGATTTTGGTTGGTGTTTCGTAGGTTTTGGTCGGAATTTAGAGAACAAGGTACAGTTTGATTTGGTTTGGTTTTCGTGGGTGTTTCGGCGGTGTGGCAGCGATGGTGACGTATTTTTTTTATTTTTTAAATATTTAATTTTTTATGTGACATTTAATGTTGTATTTAAAATGATGTGAAAGCTGATGTGGAATTTAATATAATATTTAAAAATGATGTGGCAGTTGACGTGAAGCGAGTGTGTTACGCACATCGAAATAGGGTTTAAAATATTGCTTTTTAATAGGTTCAAGAGTGCAGATGACAAATATATAAGTAAGAATATCCACATTACAAAACAGATATAGTACAAGGGTCCATCAAACCATTTTACCTTTAATATATTATAAAATAAATATAAATTATAGATAAAGGTTTCATCATTATGACATATATAATTGTTTATACGTATTTTATATCACATATATAAATTATACATGTACGCTATTATTGGATAAGAAATAAAAAGACATTTAAAAAGGAAAAGACCAAACAATGGAGATTAGAAAAAGACAAAAAAAATTAGAAAAGTTTGTTTGGTATTAATTTGTATCCCACTAAACTCTAGGGATTGTTATTAGAAAGATGCTATATTTGTCAATATTTAGTTCCCATGAAATGACAACGGCTTGATACGGCTATATTCTGTAATTACTTTTAAAGTATGGTTGTCAAGTGGGTCGCGCCGGATCAACCTGAAATCGACCCGTATTATTTAACTGGGTTGAGGGTCGGGCTGGGTCGGGTTGGGGTTTAAGTGGGCCGGGCCGGTTCGGGTCTAACAATAAAAAAATAAAAAACCATCCTAACCCGGTCCACTTAACTCAACCCGGTCAAACTCACCTAAATCCGGTCAAACCCGGTCAAAAATATAAAAAAAGACTTCTTTTCAATATACATTATATATACCCACCTATATAGACATTATAAATACGTTAAACAATATATATATACACTATATATATAGTATATACTACATTAGAATTTAAAAAATATATACACATATACACAATTAGACATATATATGCACCATCCAAATATATATGTACTACTTTAAACTTTAAAGTTTAAATAAAATATACTACAATATATATATATATATATATATATATATATATATATATATATATACACATGTATACATTAAATATACACGTCTATAGAAGATCTATTCACATATATACACTCTAATCTATGTATATGTAATACTTTAAATGAAATATACTATAATATATAGACATTACAATATATATTTGTATAGTTATATACTAATTTATGAAACATATACACATGTATACGTTAAATATACACGTCTATAGAAGATCTATTCACATATATACACTCTATTCTATGTATATGTAATACTTTAAATGAGATAGACTACAATATATATACATTACAATATATATTTGTATAGTTATATACTAATTTATAAAACATATGCACATGTATACGTTAAATATACACGTCTATAGAAGATCCATTCACATATATACACTCTATTCTATATATATGTAATACTTTAAATGAAATATACTACAATATATATACATTACAATATATATTTGTATAGTTATATACTAATTTATGAAATATATACACATGTATACGTTAAATATACACGTCCATAGAAGATCCATTCACATATATACACTCTATTCTATGTATATATAATACTTTAAATGAAATATACTATAATATATATACATTACAAAATATATTTGTATAGTTATATACTAATTTATGAAATATATACACATGTATACGTTAAATATACACGTCTTTAGAGGATCTATTCACATATATACACATATTCTATGTATATGTAATACTTTAAATGAAATATACTATAATATATTTGTATAGTTATATACTAATTTGTAAAACATATACACTTGGATACGTTAAATATATACGTCTATAGAAAATATATACACACCATTCAATATATATGTACTAGTTTAAATAAAATATATACTACAATACATATATATATATATATATATATATATATATATATATAGTTATATACTAATTTATGAACCATATACATAACGTATACATTAAATATACTCATCTATAGAAGATATATACACATATATATATACCATTTAATATATTCACTACTTTAAATAAAACATACACTACAATATATATAGTTATATACTAATTTATAAAACATATGCACATGTATACGTTAAATATATACTTCTTTATATTTAGAAGATATACACACACACATATATATATATATACCATTCAATATATACACTACCTTAAATAAAAGTATAAAACATATGCTACTTAATATAATAAATTAATAATACTTGATAGTAAATTAATAATGTATTAAAACTAAGTTTTTAATTTCAGTTTGTGAAATTATGAATTTTCAAAAAAAAAAAATAAAAAATCTTAACCGGGCCGGGCCGGTTAACCGGCAGGCCCAAATCGGGTTGGGTCCGGGCCGGGTTAACCAGGCCCAAATCAAAAACCCAACCGGACCGGGACCCGAACCCCTAAAGCCCTTGGGCTTACCGGGCTGGGTCAAACCGGGCCGATTTAATTATGTGGGCCGGTTTAAACCGGCCCATTTGACACCCCTATTTTAAAGTAGTGGCTAGTTATATATATATATATATATAAATATATATTTTATTTAGAATTCTTAAATTATTTTAAAAAATATTAATCGTCATTAATTCTAATGACTTCAAATAAGAAATTTTTTTATCATAAATATATTTAATTAATTTTCAACACTTAAATATTAAGAAAAAAATAGTGAAAAGATGATTTTATCTAAAGCAAAGACGTTCAATAAAGGGCAAAAAGTTCAAACAACATTTCTAAAGCCCTTCGCACTTTTAATATATTATAAATATAGATTATAGATAGATATAGATATAGATATAGATATGGATATAGATATAGAGATAGATTAATTAGAATTAATATAATAAAATCACGATTGAAGCAGCTGAAGTAGACATGTTAATTATGAGCAGCCTGCTTCAGCTGCTTTATTCTCACTTATTATATAGGATAAATATATGTTAGATATTTCATAAAAAATTAACTAGTCTATAACCATAATGGTGAGAGAGTTGACTCTATTTGAATAGTTAAATGGTTGATATTTGTTGAGAAAATTGAAGGAAAGGTGTCTTTTAAATCTTGAATAAAGAATTGGTGACATTGACCAACTTAAAGAGTCAAACATTATTAGGAAATTTGATTAAGTTAATTGTGGACTTGATTAATATTTTTAAAACTTTCTAATCTTTTAAAAATACAAATCAACCCATACTCCTCTTCAATCCAAATCAACCACTCTCTCCTCTCTCTCAACTCTCTCCCAACCGGCAGTTCTGCAAAATTTCTCCCTTCAACCTCGGCGACTCCTACCTCCGGCGGCAAATAGTTGGGCTTCGAGTTCCCCTCTTTAATTCAAATCAACTTGTCTCTCATCCTTTTTTCGACAGCTTCTCTCAACTCTCTCTCAACCAACTGTTCTGCAAATTTCTCATTCCAATCCTCTGCGACTTCAACATCCGAATACAAATAGTTGGGCTTCGAGTTTCTTTTCGACTTCAACCTTCAAACGACGTGACAGCCTTGCTCTCCGACCACAACAGCTTCGAATTCTTCACCGTTCCTTTTTTTCTTACACAGGTAAAAATTTATGACCTTTTTTAGTTTTGAAGAAAATGAGGAACTTGAGACAACTTCTCTTATAATATTGGTTAACAATTTCAATATTTGTTGCATTAATTTGAAATGCGGTCTGAATAAAATTCTAATTTCTGGTATTTCTTCTGTTCTCTTTCCGAAGTGAATTATGTTTTTTTGTTGTTTGTTGCATTTTTTTGAAGTTTGATTTTATTGTTTGTGTTTATAAAAATAAAACAACAATTTGGGTAAATTTGTTCTGTTCTTGTTCTTGGTAAAAATAGTGATATTGCTGTTTTTTTGTTGAACAAAATAGTGTTACTATTTTTTATTTTCTCCAACAGATTATCCATTTGGTACAACATATTAACCATCTGATGTAACAAATTTGTCATATGATGCAATAGATCAATCATCTGATACACCAGAGGAACCATCAGATTTTAATTTTGATGCAATAGATTAATCATCTGATGCAACAGATTAACTATCTGATGCAACAGATTAAGCATTGAATAAAAAAATCTGATGCAACTAATTAACCATCTAATGCAACAAAAGATCCATCAGATTAATGATCCGATGCAACAGATGAACCTCCTATAGGATAAAATCCTATCAACTCTTCCAATAGGAAATGTCCAAGACTTGATTTTTTCAGCTGATCATTCATTTACCGTGATAGACGATCCTATGTTGGAAAAAATATTAACAATATTGACTATTGATAACTGTTCTAACAGATCACTCATGTGTTACAACAGATGTGTGAACTGTTGCACAGACCATTCATCTTTCTCAATAGAAGAGTGATTTATTTTGTATTATCGCAACAAATTACTCAGCCATTGCTACAGGTTAGTTAACTTTTTTGACATATCACTCATATATTGCAATAGATGTATGATCTGTTGCACAGACCATTCATCTTTCTCAATAGATGGGTGATATGTTTTGTATTATCGTAATAAATTACTCAGTCGTTGCTGTAGGTTATTTAACTATTCCAACAGATCACTCATATGTTGCAACAGATAATGTCATAATAGATGTGTGATCTGTTGCATAGACCATTCATCTTTCTCAACAGATGAGTGATATATTTTGTATTATCGCAACAGATTACTCAGCCATTGCTACAGGTTATTTAACTGTTTCAATATATCACTCATATGTTGCAATAGATGATGTTGCAACAGATGTGTGATTTGCTGCACAGACCATTCATTTTTCTCAATAGATGAGTAATTTATTTTGTATTATCACAATAGATTACTCAGCTATTGCAACAAGTTATTTAACTGTTCCAACGAATCACTCATATGTCACAATAATGTGTGATCTGTTGCATAGACCATTCATCTATCTTAAAAGATGAGTGATATATTTTGTATTATTACAACAGATTACTCATCTACTACAACAGGTTGGTTGTATGCTGCAACAGATATACTATCCGGTGCAACAAATCGATGATCTATTGCAACTGCTATTTTACTGTTTTGCTTGTTTGATTTACTGTTATCCCTTTTTAATGATCCATTAATCAACTGTAATATAGTTTAGATAATATGGTTCCCAAAAGAACAGAAATTGAATCAAGTCCAAGAAAGGAACAAGTGAAGCAGCTAGGCTACATCCACCACTCTATGAGCTTGCTTTACAAGTGTTATCTCAATCAGGAGCAGAATATGATGAACACGGGTATGAGGAATGTTTCAAAAGAGATGATGCAAATGCTAATAGTCCTTCCACCGAAGAGTTGGTCAAAGACTTCAACATTGATCGTTATCCTGTGAGAATGTAGTTCGATGGTGCCACAGATTTTACGGGTGATTTCGTGGTTAAGTCAGCCATGGGAAAGTCTTTCAATGCTTTCAAAAAAATACTCCGAGAAGAAAAATTGGATGCTTATTTCAGGGACAGCTGCTTTGGAAAATATCTTGATTTACTGAAGGAAAACAATGCTCGTTTTTAAAATGAAAATGGTATGTGAACTTCTCAAGTGTAGGTTTATGTATGAAAACAAAGATAAGATGGATGAAGTGTGGATAAATTATTGTGGCATGCCTGTTTGTTTTAATTAGAAGGAGTTTTCCATAGTTGCTGAGCTAAAATATTATTCTTCTTCTCAAGTTATACCTATTCTAACCCAAAAGGAGCAACCTGCACACCCAAAAAAGGCAAAGGCAAGAAGTGTGATCGTGATGACCCGGTGTCCATTGTTGGTCCAAGCTTCAAAAACAAAAATTTGATAGAAGCATTGAAAGGTAAAGGACTTTCATAAAAGCACAGACAATCATTGTGCTTGGTTTAGTTTGTACATAATATTCTTTGGGCAAGAGACGTTAACAACAGCATAAGCCTCGGTTTAATAAATCTCTCCAAGGATCTTGAGGCGTTTAACAGCTATCCTTGGGGTTATGAAAGCTTCAAAATGACTGTCAAATATTTGTTGACTCCGTTAGCGCCAAAGACAGTCAACTTATAAGGCTTCCCATGGGCTTTCATGGTAAATATTTCTTTCTTTTATTATAATATCATTCATTTTTTTTACTCAATAATGGTTTTGATTTATTGGCATTATTTTATAGGCTTGAGCGTTTAAAGCCATTCCTTATTTGAGACAATAAGTAAACTACCAGGAAGGAGTTTCTTGTCCAAGAATCTTGAGATGGTTGTCGGCCAAAACTGATAAAAATACAAAATTTCTTGATTTCTTCAACCCCCCGAAGGATGCAGTAAGTATAATTATAATTAATTTTTTCTTTTAATTAATGATTTTTTGAATGATCTAATCATCATTCTAATATATGTAATGATTTATGTTAGATTGTGCATCTGTCACTAGTTTCGACCAATTGAGAGTTGAAGATACCATTTTTTCTTACTTTACAATCTATGCAAACTTTATCAGATCCTAAAGTCATCGATAGAATAAAAATAAAATTGTTTGGAGCAACAACCATTACAAGAAAAATAATTTTGGAGGGTGGTCTTATTGTTGTTGATGGTCTTAGTGGTGATGGAGATGTTGGTAGTGGTAGTGGTGCTGTTGTTGGAGCTAATGATGCTTCTTTTACAATATTTAAAGCAAACTATATGTGTATGATCATACTGGTTATATAGATTTTGCCTCTTCCAGTGAATGTTCTGCATTTAACTGTTAAGACTGTAGGGCGAAACATGATGTAGTGATTAATGCTATTAATGCATTAACTGCTTCTGTAAATAAATTGACATCTAATATGGGTCTCATTCCATCAAAGAGGATTTTATTCCATCTGCTCCATTAGAGATTAGGGCTAAGAGGAGAAGAAAAGTGATTTTCAAGGCATTATCAAGCATCCAAAAAAGTAAAATTGCAACTCCTATGTCAGTGTGTTGCACTGAGCAATGTACAATGTCCAAAAGAGAGCAGCACAAGCTGAAGAAGGTAAATATATATGTCTTTCAACTAAACAAAACAAATAGACACATAACTGTTTCAACAGATGACATATCTGCTGAAAATTATCAAACAGATATATACATTTATTGCAACAGTTGACTAACTTATTGCACCAGATCAAGTATCTGTTGCGACATATGTCTCATCTATTTTAGTAAATCAAATAGCTCTTCATACCGCTTTTATTTATACCAACAGACGACCTATCTGCCGCAACAGATAATTCATATATTGCAACGGATGGTTCATCCGTTGGAAATTATAATACAGGTTTTCCTCATGTAGAAATTTGTCCTAATAGTTGATTCATTATTGCAATAGAAATATAATCTGCTTGGGACAATTTAAAATAGGAGGAAGACCTGTTTGATTTGTTAGAATAGATGAGTTATTCTTTTCTATTTTGTTGTATCTTCGTGATTAGCATTGACCAATTCTGGGTTCCTAGGTGGATGTAGAATCTACTGCTAAACAACATTGACAATATGCTACTCTTTTTATGGAAATATGTAGAACAGAAAGTGCAGAAACTGTAAGTAAGCGACAATAAAGATCCACGACGAGCAAAGCCGAATTTCATAGCACCGGATGAAGAACAACTTGTCCATAGGAGTAGATCTTTATAGTTTGAGCCTGTCAAAGTAATTCTTGGCATCATACTTAAATTATTGTTGATGTATTTATTGAAACTGTACCCATAATAATTTTTTTATATTTTATTTATTCGTTGACTTATTTCAGCTAATTTCTAAAAGCTTCGATTTATTTTATTTTGTCTATGAATTTTATTTTTTCCTTAAATTTAAACTTATTAATTGAAAAGGAATACTAGATTCAAATATTGCAACAGATAATGTATCTGTTGCAACAGACGACACATCTATTAAAAAAAATCAAATAGATTTAGACATATGTTGCAACGGGTAGGTAATTTATTGGAATTTATCAAACAGGTCTTCCCACTATTGCAATAGATGGACTTAGATAGAAACATCGAGATAATGCAACAAATGACCAACTTATTGCAATAGATAAACTATATGTCAGAACAGGTAGATTAACTATTACAACGGATGGAGAATCTGTTGCATTATAAAAATTCAAATTTTGTTGGACATAAAAAATTGCCAGTACGTGTAAAAAAGTTAAAGTGAATTGAAATAAAAAAGGAAAAACCCATTGACAGTGTTCAGTTCAAACACCTAAAATAAAATAGGCATCAAGTAGACAGTGTTCATTTTAAACACGTAAAATAAAATAGGTATCAAATGTGTCAGTTTGACACTTTTTGCTGACTTGCCGTCATTTGGCCCCCAACGGTCATTCCCCCCCATTGTCTTATATATTCATCTTCCTCCTAAAATTTAACCCTAAATTCTCAAATCTTCTTCTTCATCGTCATCTTCTTTTATCTATCCAAATTCTTCAAATTATTTGCATTTGGTCTTTCTCTTTCTCATTTTTTTTAATTTTTTTCAGGTGAGCTTGACAATGTCGAGCGCATCTTCCACTATTTTTTGTGATAAAGATTTTTGATATTGTAAGTGCGGTCATAAAGCTCTGTTAAAGACTTCTTGGACTCAACTAAATTCAGGTCGTAGGTTTTTTACTTGTAAGATTTCAAAGGTAATATTTTTTTTATTTAATTAGTTGATTAATTATTGACTTGTAGTTATTTGTAATTGTATTTTTGTTTTTATAGAAATTAGGTGGATGAGATTACTTTGATTGGCATGAAGAACGACACCCTTCACAAGTAAATCGTGTAATCTGGAGTTTGTTGAACAAAGTCAAGACTTCTGAAGAGAAACAAAATCGAGTAAGAAGATACTACATTGTTGTCGTTATTGCTACTGGTTTGGTGCTGTTGGGCACATGGATATTCAAGCTTAATTACTAAAATTTTCATGGTGGTGTGTGTATTTTCTACTAGTTTAGTATTGTCGAGCACATGGATATTCAAGCGTAACTATTGGAAAATATCAAAAAGATTTAGGCATATGTTTTAAAATTTAGGTCATCTATTGGAAATTATCAAATAGGTCTTTCCACTATTTCACCAGATTAGACTTAGATTACCTAGAAATAACGTTGGTACAATGCAACAGATAACCAACCTATTGCAACAGATAAACTATCTGCCAGAACAAATTCAATATATTTTACAACAGATTGACAATCTATTGCATTATAAAAAACTCAACTTTCATCAGAAAAAAATTATTGATACTATATGTACATGTAATAAAGTAAAGGGTGACTTGAAATTAAAAATTGCTATTTCACAAGCTCTTCTATATACATAGGCTCCAAGCATCCAGTTAGTACCCCATAAGCCCAAACCTCTTGCAGGTTTTTGCCACAATATTTTCGCAGAAAAAAGTCATTGGCTCGGCCATTTCTAAGCCGGTCAGCAAAAATTTGATGTGTGCAAGAGAGTGCAAGCCGCTCGCATAACTGACATCATTTTTTGGAAGGATCATTACCTTGTTTTGACCTTCAAAATCCCATGATTTCTTCATCAACACTTCCTTTGGCAAATGATTCATCAGTTTACTCTTCCTCAACAAGATGGGCAACAGCGCTATCAGTGTCTCCACGAGAAGAAAAGAATCGAAATCGTCGATGAGAGGTTCGTTGCAGTCATAAACGTTGATATTTCCCTCCTCGAGTAGCATCTCAACAACCGATAATGCATGCCGTTCATGCTAATGACTATAGGAATCCTCTTTGCCCCGGTCCAGCTCTTGCCGTGTGGATTTGGCCTTTCCCCTCTAACATATTTTATCATTTCTTCTTCATCCAATTCCAATGTAGAAACTACAAAATCAAGTCCTACGCCAAGGGCTGACGCCTCTCCATTGAGTTGATTATACCTATCCTTGAGCTTTTTGCAGAATTCGAGGTCCATTATCCTATCGGCAGCGTCATAAGCTTCCCGATACGTTAATTGCCTTTTTCTCATGAGGCAGAGAATTTTGTCAACATATTGTGATGTAAGAAGTCAATTTTTAAATAGGTTAATAGTTGTAAAGATGCAATGGATGGTCCATTTGTTGCATAGGGTTCTCTTAATCAATAATCCAACACAACTTATGCAATAGATGGATAATAAGTTGCAACAGAACCACTACCAGTTGCACCATTATGCTCAGTTGTTGCAACAGATTTCACATTTGTTGTGTAGATTCTTCTTCATGGGGTATATTAGAAGGCTAGGTTAGGAAAAGTAAACTTGCCTTGTCCTCGTACGGCATACGCATATCAGTCATAGTCTGGAAGTCTTTGGGGGGAAAAGGGAGGCCTGGGGTAATTTGGTGTGCCTGGCTTGGTATTCTTGGCCTGTCGTAGATTCCTCTTCTCTTCAGCGCCAAGTTCCATGTATGTGTACACCTTCTTGACTGGCCCTTGAACTTTAACAACTTTTGGAGAGGGAGGAATTGCAATTTTTTTATTTTCGATCAGAGAGTACATCTTTAATTGCTCTTTTTTTTCTCTTAACCAACACTGTAGGAGTGTGTGGCTCCCTCACCTCCTTGGATTGTATGACACACCTCTTGAATTTGAATTCCTCGACAGCTTTAGAAATAGCCTCTATTTTTTCAAAGAGTTTATCTTGGCTGTCCTTGCACTCTTCGCATTCGCAACAAGAACACGAGGGTGAAAAGGGGTGAGAGAGACCTCTGTAAGGGTGTAAATGGGTATTTTCCAACATATTTTTTTAAACATCAACACACTCATCATCATGAGTGGTAGTAGCGTCAGCATGCCTTCCACCAACACCAACAACTCCACCAGAAGAAGCACCCGGATCTGCTTTAGTAGGTTGGTCATGAAGAGCCTCAACATTAGGCTAACCTTGCCTAACTCATCTTCTTATGGTTGTTGCTCCAGCCAATTCCTTCTTTATTAACTCCACCGTTGGGTCTGTTATAGTATCAATATGACCTAGAGTAATATAAGAAGCATCACCGGCTCCTTCTCAGTAGGTACGATCCATGGATGTACAACCTGTAAAAAAGAAAAAAAGATAGATATATTTAAATCATATAATATAATAATTTTCATAGTTGGGTTATATTTTAAAAAAAAGTCCCATCTGTTGCATAGTTTGCAGTATATGGTTAAAATCCGTTTGAGTCAGGTTCAGAAAAACAGAGCAACATATGGATAATCTGATGCAAAATATCAATCATCTATCGTAACAGATTACCAATCTGTTGCCATAGTTGCACAAGATGGGTAATTTGTTATGCAACGGATGATCTGTATATCGCAACAGATTAACAATATATTATATCAGATTACGCATATATTGCATAATTTGTAGTAGATGGCTAATCTGTTAGGAGTCGAGTTTAGAGAACCAAAGCAACAGATGAGTAATCTGATGCAAGATATCAATCATCTATTACAATAGATTATCCATATGTTGCACCGATTGGCATAGAATGGGTAACCTGTTATAACAAATGTCCCATTTGGTGCATCATATATAACATCTGTTGCACCAGATATAACATCTGTTCAATATCTTGTATTGAGTAAAATTATTTTACTTGAAGAAGACGTAGTACATCATCCGAAGGGTTAAAGAGATCAGCCTCCTTAATATTGATATTGCTCTTTGCAGCCAACCACCTAAACATCCTTGAATGAGAAACCTCATTCGGGTAATCAATTACCTAATTTCAGAGGAAAGGAATGGCTTCAAATGACCAAGCCTAAAAAATGTAAACAGTAAGCAAGCAAAAAAAGTCATAATGACTATATTCAATATAAATTAATGGATGAGTAAAATTAGTGATTAATTTTACCATGAAAACCCAAGGAAAGCTGTATAATGTAGTCATCTCTGAGGATAGCTTTGTCAGTAAATATTAGACAGTCAAGTAGAAGCTGTCATATCCCCAGGGATAATTGTTGAATTTATTAAAATCCTCAGCACGCGCCAACAAATCATATTCTATGACCTTGTTGACGTCTCTTGCCAATATAACCGAATGGGCAAACCAAACTAAGCACAATTGCTCCATGTACTGCTCTGGTATGGTTTTATCCTCGAGATCTATAAATAAATCTGATGCTTTGTAGCCACTTCGAGCAATGTCAAACAACCCATCTATTTTTTCCTTGAATTTTCTTGCCTTGGATCTTTTGTGGGGTGGTGGTTCTTCTGGACATTGGCATCTCAAGCCCATCACTATGGTAAACTCTTACAAATAAAAAAAAATAGGCACGCCACAGTAGTTGATCCATATTTCATCCATATTCTTTTTGCTCCCTCCTCCAGATCTTTATCATCCCAACGTACTTGATCTTGCGCTTGAGAAGCCCACATAACATCGTCATAGGGAAATGGAAATGGGCAGGGGGGTCCTTAGGCAGCTCAAGAAAGAGTCCAAAGTATCTCTTCGTAAAAGGTCCGTCTATGTTTTCGTTCTTCATAATTTTCCTAAAATGTTTAAAAATTTCCCCCATCTGACATTTAAGTACAATTTGACCAGTTAGTTTTGCTTTTGGGCATTTATTAGCATCACAACTTGAAGCCTGTCAATACTAAGAGTTTTGACAGGATCATGTTGGGATGTCGATATTAATTTACGCCCCATTGGTGATCCATTATCATCATGTTGATGATCATTCTCTTTGTCTTTCTCACTCTTTAATTCCTCCTTTTTATCACTTTCATTTTATTTATCACCGTCTACAAACCCTTGTCCACCTCCCTCAATGTTGTTTTCATATCTCCCCTTAGGTTCACTTTTCCCTGACTGAGATTGTTCAGGAAGCTCCTCCGAATCCCTCTGTACTATAGCCTTTTTTAGGTGGTCAGACGTTGATCCACTTTTAATTTCTTTTCTTTTGGGAGACTTATTTTACCTACAAACAATAGAAAAACAAAAATTACATTACAATTGATGTATGCATAAATTTTAAAAAATACATTACAAACACCACGAATACCGACACACCAATAGCCACCAGCACAAACACCACCAACCAATGCCTCAAACAACACGAATACCGATACCACCAACAGCTACCACAAACACCAACAACCAATGCCACCACCAGTGCCACCATAACGACCACCGACACCACAAACACCATCCAATAATACCACGACAGTCAACGAAACACTGCGATTGAAACAAGGATTTTCTCGAGTTCTTCCTACAATTTTACCATCAAAACTTAAAATTGTAGATCCATTCTCGAAGATAATACAACTAAAAATTTTATTTTTCATCATTAACATAAAAACCCTTATTTTTTAGAAAAAAATAACAAATATGGAACTCTTCTCAAATTCCGTTGCCTATGAAGACAAAGAAAATGACTGATACAAGCAAGAATGAAGTAAAAAATAACACCTAAGTGGTTGAAAATGAGAAGAAAAGCAATCTGTTGTGAAGGGTTGAGCAAATTTGTTGAGTAGTTATTGTCTGTACTGTATTGTTGAGTGAGAATGAGAGAGAAAGAGCGAGAACTCGAGATTTGAAATGATGAAACATTTTGTATGGGTTGATTTGTATTTTGGAAAATAATGACAAATTTTAAAAATGTTAATTTGGTCCGAATTGATCTTAATGATTTTTAAAATTATAAAAGATATGCGTAATTTTTAACTCTCTCATCATGCAATTGCCAAAAGGGTACTATTAGTCCAACATATGAACTCAATTGAAATTGTATAAAAATAATTGAAGTTGTAGTTGACCAAGTACTCTAGTTTACCCTATGAACTCACCCCTAGTCCTAGATTAATCAATTTAGGTACTATTAGTATAACATATGAACTCAATTGAAATTGTATAAAAATAAATGTTCAACATGTTGCATCAGATTTTGCATCTGTTGTAAATTATCAATCAGATTAGGTAACAACAAATGATGAATCTGTTGTAAATTATCAAATAGATTAAGTCATCTGCTGGGACAGATTACCCATCTGTTGTAAATTATTAAATGGATTGTCATATATCACAATAGAATACCTATGTGTTGTAAATTATCAAATAGGCGCTGCCATTTGTTGTAGCTGACCCTATGAGAACTCATCCCTAGTCCTAGATTAATCAATAGTTGACCATATGAGAACTCACCCCTAGTCCTAGATTATTCAATTAAAGTATTAGTACCCTGTCCTAGGTTAATAAATTAAGGTATTAGTCTAACATATGAGGTAGTAAGAATCGGTTTGGCTCAGAGTGATCGATCATGACTCTGGTCGGGAGGAACGCAATACCGTCTCATCATGCAATTATCAAAAAACTCAATTGAAGTTGTAGTTGACCATATGCGAATTCACCCCTAGTCCTAGATTATTCAATTAAGGTATTAGTACCCTGTCCTAGATTAATCAATTAAGGTTTTAAGATCCTTTTTTAAAGCAATTTAGGTATTTTCTGTCTGAGATAAAAAAGTTAAAATACTAAGGTGGTAAAAAATATTACTCGGTACTACTTGGATAACTCAAAAATCTCCTGAGTGAGTAGTCTTATCTGGTCTTTTCAATGTCACCGTCTCCTTCAGCCATAAAGTAAGACTCAACTCATCACTCTTCTTTATTCTCAATTCTTATTTCTCTTTGTTTCCTTTTTTCCTCTCTTTTCTCTCTTCTTTCAAATGAGAATCCTTTCGGATCTCAACTAATTAATATCTTTTCTCGACTGAACTAGATGTTCTGATCCCTTTGCTTTTTTGACATTGTATGTACGGTTCACAATTGCTATTTCCATCTCGTCATGTTCTTTATATGTCATTTAAATTAGATATTTACATCTTTTGCTATCAATGATTTACCCATTACCAGTTTTCTATTTTTTGAAAAAAATTGAAGGAAAGGTGACTTTTAAGTCTTGAATGAACGAACCGTTATTTTTATTAAAATATGTGAAAAAAGTCATCTGTTGGGAGAACTTAAAAAGCCTCGTTGTCAGTATAGTTTTTTTTATATCTTTTGTTTTGTACTTTGGTGGTGCTGTTGTTGGGGGTAGTGGTCGTGTTGGAACAAATGACGTTTGTGTTGTGGATGGTGTTGGAATATATTGTATTATTTTTTTGTTATTGATGTTGTTGTTGGTGGTGTTGCAACAATTTTCTCAACTGTTGCAACTGATGAATCAGCAGTTGGAATAGATGGAGCAACTATTTGAAGAAATCAAACCAGTAGCAAGGCTGGTTTGATTTATTCCAACAGATAAGCCATCTATTGCAACATGTCATCTATCTGTTGCAAAGATGCCTCATCAATTGAACAGACAAGTAATTTGTTGCATCATATTGGTCATATGTTGATTCATTTACTTTTACGTTACCCTTTCATAATGTTCGTTTTTTTTTCTTTTTGTTCTTCTCTTGTTTGACATCAAATGTATTTCTTTTGTTTGCAGCAAAAGAAAGTGAAACTGGATCCACTTTTGCCCGGCCAGCGTTTAAGGCTAGAGTAAAGATGAGTTTAGAGGAATAAACTGCTTGCAAATGGAACCACTTCATATGTGGGAGGTATGTATTACTGATCAACCTATCATGAAAACACACATCCAGTACAATGATCTTGTGAATGTTTGTTCTTTACCTATTAGGCTTTAATCCTCCAAACAAGATGTGACATTTTACAGTTAAGATTGTTAGGTTCGAACTGTAAGGCTGAGGTACCAATACGGTGGTGTCGATACCCCGTTATAATTTAATGACGGTTTATGCTCATGTTTTTGTATTAAGTTTGGGAAAAAGGTTCAAGTTTTTGGCAGCAGTGTAAATATCCAATAGTGATTGGACTGATTTTAATGGCTCAATGGACTTGTTGAAAGGCCTCCGAAGACTCGCATTGCAATAAACAACGATGGAACTAATAGAAATTCCCCTTGTCCAAATTTATATGGATGGGTTGTTGGAGGAGACTATTGTACAACAGAAGGTGTTTTGGAGAAAACTTGAGCGGGAAGAGGGAGGATGAGAAGGCAATATATCATCTCAGTCCTTGTTTAAGAGGAAACATAGGGTGGGAAGAAAAGTGTAGAAAAATTGGCTGATGAAATTGACATGAAAAATGAAAAAAACTGGATGAGCTGCGAATGTGAAAGTGTATCCAAATATGAAAATCCATTAGTCGTTGAAGAAAAAGAGGAATGGTCAAGAGGACTTGAGTTGGACACTTTGCTAGAGACTGCAACTAGCGAGAGCAACCTTAACGAAGACCTATAAAATCTAGCTTAGAACTCTAAGGAAGTAGCTTCGCGAGCACGGAAGGTGGTAATACTGTCAGTCTGAATTGAAACCTGAACCAACTACTCCTGCTTTTAAAATATGGGATCAAGCCAAGGTGGCAATTTCTCAAGTTAAAATTGCATCTCATGCCTCCTGTTTATGGCTTTGGGCAGGTCAAAGGCAGTGGAAACAACAAGGCATTGGATTTCGGCCCAACTTTGGACCTTTTTGTTTCTAGTTCCATTGACCTGACCATAGCCACAAACAGAAGGCATGGCATACAAGTTAGACTTCAGAAATTGATGCATTGGCTTCCCGTATTTTTTATTCAGGAGTTGTTGGTTCAGGTTCTAATTCTGACTGACAATCTTACCACCTTCAATGCTCACGAAGCTTCTTCTTTAGGTCCTGCACTTTGTGAGATTTTCATTGAGTCCACGCTCGCTAGTTGCATTCTCCAGCAAAGTGTCTAGCTCCAGTTCTGTTGATTATTATTTTTTTTCCATCGATTGGAGAATTTTTATATTTGGACACACTTTCACATTTGAAGCTCATCCAGTTTTTTTGTTTCTCATGTCAATTTCATTGCCCAAATTCGCTACACTTTCCTTCGTACCCTGGGTTTCCTCTTAAACAAGGTCTGAGATGATATATGGCCTTCTCCACCCCCCCTTTGCTCATAAGTATTCTCCCAAGCACCTTCTGCTGTATAAAAGTCTCCTCTAGTAATCCATCTATATAAATTTGTACTAGGGGAATTTCTATAGGTTCCATCGTTGTTTGCTGCATTATGAGGCTTCGGAGGCCTTTCAAGAAGAACATTGCACCATTAAAATTGGTCCAATCACTATTGAATATTTACACTGCCGCCAAAAACTTGAACCCTTCCCCAAACTTGACACAAAAATATGAGTATAAACCGTCATTAAATTGTAATAGGGTATCGACACCATAGTCTTGGAATTCTTCGGCCTTATCAATTTGGACCTATCAAACTAAACTATACATTGTAGGATCTTGTTTGAAGGATCAGTGTCTAATCAGTAAAAAACTGCATTCACAAAATCATTGCACTTTATGTGTGTCTGTCACGATAGCCTGATCAATAATATACATAAATCGAATGCATAAAAATGGGATCCATTGGACGCACCTTATTCTTCCTACCCCATCAGAACATGTCAGACAGTATTGTTTATTCATCTGCACGTATGTGATGACTATTAAAAAGAGCTGTGAAGAGTCGTGACTTTTTATTTTAACACATTCAAAAATAGCTGATTAATCAAAATCTCCATCTATTGCAACTGACGAATCAGCTGTTGGAAGAAATTAAAACACCTCCTCCAACATAGGGTCCATCTGTCCCAACAGATAATTCATATGTTGCAACAGATGGTAAATCTATTGCGATAGACCAGACTGTGTTTATTCATCTGCACGCATGTGATTACTTCTTGCTAAAAATGTTTGTTTCAATTTAGTTGTCCTATTTGTAAAATCAAGAGAATTTTATTATATTTTTCCAAGAATACCCCTATTATTAAATGACTACATAAAGTATAGAATTCACATTTATACTTTTAAAGCATAATTAATAGGGCCAATTTGGTAAAATAATCACCTAATTTATATTTTTCTTAATTGGTGTACCAAGCCCATAGGGACCAACTAATACGAAATGGAGGGACTATTAAAAAGAGGTGAAGAGTTGTGACTTTTTATCTAACACATTCAAAATAGTTAATGAACCAAATACTCCATCTGTTGAAACTGATGAATCAACTGTTACAAGAAATCAAAACATCTCCTCCAATATATGGTCCATCTGTCGCAACAGATAATATATATATTGCATCAGATGTCTCATCTGTTGCACATACAAACTATCTGTTGAAACAGATGATAAATCTATTTTGACAGACCATCTATTGCACATTCAATCTATCTGTTGAAACAGATGCTAAATCTGTTGCGACAGATGGACGATATATTGCAACAACTCAATAATAACTACTATTATCGAGTCTCAAACCATTTTGAAAAAGTGATAAGTATTAATGTAAAAAAAGGTTGCGACTTTTCACAGAAAACAAAATGCTACCAGTTTGAATATAATTAATACAATGGAGCGGAATAGTCGTTCCTTTTGGCCTGACACGTCCAGATTCAATCCTCTATAAATAGGTACCCCCCCTTAATCTTCATTCTACTCAACTTTATTTATTTCTTGCATTTTTTCTTTTCGTGTAACATTTTCATCTCTTCAAAGAGCATATTCCTTTCTCGTTGAAATAAGTTTTTTTCGGGTGTAAATTTACTAGTTGGTCGTATACGTTGTATTACATTTTATTGTTTTTTCTTAACATTTATCAATTCATGCATGTTCTAGATATGGCTGATCCTATTTCAGACATTACTATTCTACGCGATACAGTGCGGGAACTTTAGAGACAGGTTAATGACTTGCAAAGAGAGTTGGTCGCTGTGAGAGTGACAGTGTTCTGAGATATGCAAAGGCTGATGAGAGCCCTGCTACTGTAAGTTGATTGGCCGGCTCCCATTAATGATGATGATGATAATAATAATTAGAATGTATTTTTTCTTTTAGCGTATGTATTTTAATTTTTCTATATCGGATCTAAACCTAAAGTATGTTATTTTTCGTTTAGTGAAAAATTTACTTTTTAGTCGACTTTGGCATTTTAATTCTTATTCAATTTTCATTCTATCTATTTCTTCTAATCTAAACATACATACATGTTAACATGTCGATAGTTGGGGGCAAGGAGCAATGCTGTATCCAGTAGCACTAGCAATTTTGTCGTTTGAGTTCTTTTAACAGGTGGACCGTGTATCGGAATAGATTGGTCATCTATTGGGTTTCTGTCAACAGATTATCCATCTGTTTCGACAGATTTGTCATCTTTTGGAGAAAAACATTCCAGTTTATGGAACTGTTGAGACTAATTATGGTCTGCTGTATTATTTAGTTCATGTTTTGCCTCTTTTTATTGATGCACAAGTTATTTAAAAAGATATTTTATATATAATAAATGATAACATTAGGTTCATAACAGTGAGTTAAATATATAAAAGTTCACAATAAACTATCAACAACTCAAGTTTCTGCAATTACAACGATCATGCTGGATTACGATTCGGGCATGCAGTTCTTTTGTGGCCAGTGTACTTACATATGGAGCGCTTGTTTCTTCTTGATGAAAATGGTTCTCCAACTCCACGTCTCCTCTTAAATGACTTTCTTACCGGTTTGATAGTGCTTGGGTCAATATATGGAGGAGGTATTAATTTCCCCATAAGCTCTGCAGGAACAACCCAAGATTCTTTGGGAGGCACCGGAGTAATATGCCCACTATATGCCATTTCATAGTTTCCACCGAATAATAATGAGAGGAGTTTTCATAAGCTTCAGGTCCATATTTATTACCGCATTGAGCTCGAAGCGCTGCCATAGCATGTGGACAAGGTATTTTTTCCAAGTCAAAAACTCTACACATACAAGATCTTGTTTGAAGATCGACCGTGGAAGCATCACCATAACCGGTGATACTGAATTTGTAATATGTTATTTTATGAGAGAATAACCCATTCCCCAAACTGACGTTCGTTGATATTTTTTTTGGATTTTGAGAAAAAATTAGGGTTTTTTTCTGGGCACTTGAACTGCACACGCCTTTCGTTAAAAAATTCGCTATAATCCTTGCTTATTTTTTCAAACATAGCCTTGATGGGAAATTCTCTTTCATCACCAAACAAAGAATTCACCGATTTAGCTATGTTTGATGTCATAATATTGTACCTATAGAAAAGAATCACTTAGTACGACATCATACTAAACTTGTAAATCAAATAAGACATTAAATTCATGAGAATGTACCTATCTGTTGGACAGAATGCCCGGCTCCTTCTCTCGAAATCGACACGTGCGAGAAATTCTGCTACCCTGGGATTCACATCCGCTATTTGATTGAAATGTTCTAAAAACTCCTCTCTACTATATGCTTTAGCTTCTCTATAAAAAAGGGTGACGACCCTTTCGTTGTGATAGTTGTTTCGAATGTTCTCTCCAAGATGCCTGATTCAACAACCAAAGTAAGCTGAAGTGAAGAAAAGTGAACCCATCTTAGGAATACTTGGATGCCTATCTGATACAAAACACAACTCTTTGGTATCTTCTATGTAGCTTCACAGTTTTTCAAAAAAAAATCCATACGAGGCATTACATTCTTTGTCCGCTACACAAAAAGCGACAGAAAAGATGTGATTCTCCGCATCCTGCGCCACCTCCGCTAGCAGAACTCTATTATACCTGCTCCTCAAGAAGGTATCGTCGACGGCTATTCCTTTTCTCAAATGTTGAAAACCTTGAATCCAAGCACCATAGGATACAAAAAAGTACTTGAACCTTCCGTTTTCATCCAGATGTAATACCGTCTTACTTCCGAGATTTGTGGACTAAATCATGTAACGGTAAGCATCTAGGATTGCATACCCATGCTCGAGTGTCCCCCTAAACAGGTCCTTGACAAACCCCATGGCCGTATATATCTTCCAATAACTGACTAGGCCTTTGCCATCGGGAAAACTACTCCTGAAATATTCACCGAGGACCTTTGCTGTGGCGTGAGGATTTTGGCCCGAGATGTGCTCTGAACTATATGTGTAATGATTTTCATGTTTATGAATGACGAATCTGTCAGAACTTGCATACTTTACCGCTCTCAACCACCACTTACAGTTCGAATTAGTACATTTAAAGCAAAAGACACTACTCAAATTAATCACCTTCTTTATTCTGAATTTTTTTTTCAAGCAAGAAATAAACAGTGTTAGATAATTCATTCTTATCCTTGAATGACATTCCAATAAAAAAGTCGGTCCCGTCGTCTTGAAGATTTCCAGACCGTGTCGATTGAGAAGAACTGCACATTGTATTGGTCGCATCAACAGGCATAGTTGTTTGATTATCATCTAAAATATTCATGTCTAGATCATCCAACCTATCATCAAAGAAGTCTTCTTATTCTTCTACTTCTACGTTCTGGTTCTCATTCTCTCTTATATTTTAAACCATGTACACCCTTAACATTGGCCTGATTGAATCACTTAGATAAGCATGCAACCGAACCTGATCGATTATCTTGAAAGGCAGTACCCTTTGATTTTCAAAGGAGCTGTGCATGTAGCTAATGACGAGTTCTTCCGATTGACAATTCAGCCCACAAAAGATGATGATTAAGTTCTCAAAATCATCATACGAAACATCACTTTGGACTGCCATAGCTATCGTCTCTAGCATTTCACCCTTCTTCCAATGCCATACATATCAATTGCTTTTATCGATCCATTGACCATGACAATCCACCCCTATTATTATTGATCTCTCTAATAGTGGTATCTAAATAAAGTCATTTGTTAAAAAAAGTTCATACTGATTTTATAGTGCCGTTAATGAATCCCAACAGATGTGTAATCTATTGCAACAGGTAAGTGATCAGTCGCAACAGATTACTTACCTATTGGGATTCATGTTACGCTCCTGAATATTTGTTGCAACAGATGAAGTTCCTGTTGGGATTGATGTTACAGTACTAAATCACCTTTGAAGCTGATTTCAACAGATAAGTGACATGTTGCAACATATAATTAACCTATTGCGACAGATGACATACCCGTTGTAATAGGTTAGTAATCTGTTATAACAGATATTTACCCTATTGCAACAGACAACACTTCTATTGGAATCATATTCAGGTTCTGTTACAACAGGTAACTAATCTATTTAAACAGATATTTGTCATGTCGCACTAGATAACTAAGCTGTTGCAACAGATGTGTCAAATGTTGCAACAGATGACCCATCTATTTAAACATGAATCCAACATATTAGTATTCCATTGAAGTAGAAGTCTTATCTGTCGCTACAGATGATTTATCTATTTAAACAGATGGATCTTATATTGGATTCATGATTGGGTTCTATCCATTGTTGAAAAAACAACAACACAATAATAGTTAGCTGTAAACACCTAATTTTTGACTCAAACCTAATATTTTTACCATTTTAATGTTCAATTAATTTTTATCTTATTTTATTTTATTTTTATTTTTAGGCATTTTAAATTTATCTTATTTTGAGGTTCGTTAAAAATTTTGAAAATTACAAAAAATAGAGTCACATTTTTAAATAAGTTTTTATTCTATCGTTTATTTATTTGTTTATTTATTAAAAAAAAAATCTAAATTATATTTGTTTTCTTCTTTCAATTTTAATAAAAAATGTGTGATATTAATTTTTCTTAGTTATATTCCTAAGACTAGCTAATCTTGTATTTTGTTAGTTTTAAATAGATTTTATTATTTTTATTTTATTTAAAATATTAATTAAATTAAAAAAATATATATATAATAATAATAATAATAATAATAATAATAATAATAATAATCCTAAACTACCCAAACCACCCACAAATCCCACTCCTATCCCATTACCTCCCCCACAAACCCACACACACACGGTAAACAAAAAAAAAAAAAATCACACACACACACGACAAGCACGCACACACTACATACTATATATATACATAACATAGGCACTAATTGAAAAAGAAGAGGAAAAAGACGGACAACAAATCAAGAAAAGAAACCAAGAAGCAAAAAAAAAAAAAGAAACCAAGAAAAAAAAAAAAAAAGAAAGCTCATAGTAAAAAAAAAAAAAAAGGAAAAAGAGTTGTTAGTTGAGTTTTGGTCCACTCGGGGTTTCCGTCCGGTTGCTTTGTCTGTCATCGAGGTCTCCAACCTAAAGGTCCATTCTTTACTTATGTTTTGTTTGTAATTTATAAGTTATTTGAATGAATTAAGTAATCAAATTCCCTTACCTATGCGTATTATAGAAAATTTGGGATCATAATAAAAGTTTACATGATTCGCATTACGTCTCAATGTTTCATTTTTGTTAATATAAAGTTTGATTATATTGTTAATTAATTGATTATTTTGAGTAAAAATTGCTTGAAATCATTATTTAGCTTAAGTGACATAACGGGTAGATAACAAGTTAAAGGTTGGGGTTTGATTCATGATTTTATGTCGCTCTCCTTTGTTTTGTTATTAATTATTTTCACAAGAGATAATGTACGTTACGATTATACGAGACTTGATTCTAACGTTACTAATTTGCTTGAGTTTCACATGTGTCAACGAGTTATGAATCATTGATACTATAATATGGTTAGGGAGTATTTTTATATTTTTGTGTAGTTAAATTTAAATTAAAGTTGGTATCATAGTATGTACTTTCTCACACTTCAATCTTAGTTACTGTTTAATTCAAATTATGTTTTGGCGTAAAGTTCTTTTAATCATGTTTGTCTATGAATTTATTTAAAATTTCAGTTTCTAAAATCTTTTCATATAGTGTGTTAATCTCAATATTTTAAGTTAGAATTTTATGAGCCTTTGAAGTTTTTGGCATGGAAAATCCTTTTCTATTTTATTTTGTCTAATTTAATTTGTCGTTATTAAAAAGACATCTACAAAGGAGTCCATTAACTATATCACTATTTAATTTTTAATGTTACTAGTATTGATCATGATTTTATTCTATGGAATTGTTTAAATATGGTTCAAATGCTTGTTTTCACGTTACTTTCTTTGGGCACGACTTGATTCATTGAATACATAGTTTATTATGACAGAGGCATCATGGGGTCCCTATTTATCTTTACTTTTATATTGTTCTCTAAATACACTTAAAGCCCAATCATCAGCTAATGTGAAAAAGCGCGAGATGAGCTTCGAATTTATTCAAGACTTATCATATCTGATAAAATAAAAGAGAGGAAAAACCTATTGTAAGGGAGTGAATTCATAAAATAATGAGTTAGGTTGTTAGTCTCTAAATAATGAATATTTAAGATACAAGTGAAAGTTAACGATGAAGTTGGAAAGCCCTGCTACTGACCATTCGTTATAATAAATTAACCTACCGTTTGAAGCCGATTGAATTGGGTTGGGTAGATTCTGAACATATTAGGTGCTTATTTAGACTTTGAAAAATGTAGTGATCCATAAATGTCTCAAAGACGGGAGTGATGTACCAAAACTCGTGGTGAGGCCGAAAAGTGCTACTATCGGTAAGCCACACATCAATGCAGTTTTAAGTAATTTAAAATAAATTAAAAGCGGGAGGCAAACAACTTTTAGGTTAACAAATATTATAAATTTAAGTCATTAAAGCGACCGTGCTAGAACCACGGGACTCGAGGGGTGCCTAACACCTTCCCCTCGATCAACAGAATTCCTTATCCGGATTTCTAGTTCGCAGACCAAAAATAAAATAAAATTAAAGAGTCATTTCCTTTTGAATAGGGATTCAATAAGGTGACTTGGAACACCCAAACTCAATTCCAAGTGGCGACTCTGTAAACAAAATAATCCCTTTTCAAAACGTCACTTTAATTGGAAAAACCCATTTTTTCTAAAAACCAACTCCCTAGCGGGGATTGGATGCGGTGAAAAACACGGGGGTGTGACAGATGGCGACTCCACTGGGGACTTAAGCAGAATTCGAGCTTTTATATTGACTTAATTGGCTTTATTCAATTTTGATATTGTATATTGTTGGCCTAAATGTGTTCTTTGCCTACATGTTTATCGCTTTAATATTATTTGAATTGCAATATAAACTGTCTTCTCTCGCGCAACCATCTGAGTCTTCTGAGATACTGTATTTTCGGAGATGCGGTATACGCTCCTGAGCTTGAGATACCAGAGATGCGGCAACGCTCCTGGGAAGGATTCTGTAGTCACCCGTGATTTAGGATGGAAAGGGACCAACAGTGAGGCCGGAAAGCCCTGCTACCGGTAAAGTTGTCCCTTGCCGACTCGAGTTGTCCGCTCGTTTCATTGACAGTCTAGAGACCTAACTCCACCAGGTTGAACCTAGCATATCTGGAGCTTAGATATGTCTATCCCTAATAGACTGCGTTTTACTTGTATCACGTGTATTTTTGACTTAGTTGGGCTTGACCCAGGGGTCGGGTCCGTCTGGGCCAGGTGTCAGCTCTTGAGACCATCATGTACATTTTATGTGCTACTTGTTGCATTATAGGAAATGCCATATCGGATGTTGACCGGCTTTTAAGTGAATTAATTGATCTGAAAAAAGGGGGTTAAATAAAACATGAACTACGTGATGATCTGATTCATGTAAAACATGATACGTAGGCAACCCTCGGCGGGTGCGATCAAATACTTTTTTTTCAAGATTCAAGTTTCAAGTAACAATTTTAAGATGTTGGCGTTAAATAATAATAAAAAATTAATTCACCAAAGCCGGGATGAAACAAGAGGGTTTTCCTAAGTCCATTTCAGGAAGAAAATTACTTAGGTGCATGATATTTGAGTTAGTTATGAATATATCAATATTTTTAAAAGCTCTAAATCCTAACATATTTGTTTTTGTTTCAAAGAAAGAGAGAATAAGGTGGTTGGTTGCAGTTAAGCTGGCCTCTCACCCGTACAACACAAGGTATAAAGGAAAAAGGAAGATGACTCGAAAAGATGGAACAGAATCTGACAATGAAGAAGGTCGAGATCAGTTAGTTCCACAAGAGTTCGCATCTTTGGAGGAGAATAGGTTATTGAAGCAACAGATTACGGAAATGTATCAGGCCTGGACGAATGGACAAGCCCCGCCTTCCTCGATTCCTGGATTTTCAGATGCAAATCATCCCAGTTCTACTCAAGCCCAAGTCGACGATCCACTTTATCCGCCATGATTTGGTCCATACGCTAATGTGTCTAGCGCTGCTGGCACATCCACCATGCGTCCTCCAAATCCATCATTCACAAACAACCCACTTTTTATTTCAGCCGTGACAACTAATATAAATCCTCCATCAATGATACAGAAGCCTATCAACGAGCTAAATCATGATCAAGTCTATCCTCCTGAATTGACATTTAAACCCGTAAATTCATATCAGCCCACTCATCAGCCTGAGTCTCATATCGTGATCGAGAAGGACATTATGAATGAAGAACGAGAAGAGATAGCTAGAAAAGTGAGGAGTCTGGAGCAGAGTATGAGAAACATACAAGAATTGGGAGGACACAAAAGCGTCTCTTTCAAAGACCTGTGTATGTTCCCTAATGTTCATTTGCCAATAGGGTTCAAGACCCCAAAATTTGACAAATATAGTGGTCATGGTGACCCAGTGGCCCACTTAAAAAGGTATTGCAATCAACTCAGAGGAGCAGGATGGAAAGAGGAGCTGCTTATGGCCTATTTCGGAGAAAGTCTGACGGGAATAGCCTCCGAATGGTTTATCGATCAAGACATCTCCCATTGGCACGTTTGGGATGATATGGCTCAAGAGTTTGTACAACAATTTTAATATAATCTCGATATTATCCATGACCGCACTTCTCTCGCTAATATGAAGAAAAAACCATCTGAAAATTTTCAAGAGTTTGACATAAAATGGAGAGAACCGGCATCCAGAGTCAAGCCGCCGTTGAAGGACCAGGAATTGATTGACGTTTTTCTCCAAACTCAAGAGTCCGATTATTTTCATCATTTACTAGTTGCGGTTGGTAAACCTTTCGCCAAAGCAATAAAAATTGGGGAAATGGTAGAGAATGGCATTAAATCAGGAAAAATCATGAGCCAAACCGCCCTCAGGGCCACTACACAAGCCATTCAGGTGGATCAGGTAGTTTCGGAAATCGGAAAAAGAAGGAGGAAGGGTCCATGATGGCATCAGGACCGGGCAATGCACAAAGGGGACGGAACTCCCCTTACGTTCATGTCCAACAGGAACAACCCAGCCCTTCTCAACATTATTATACACCTCAACCTGCTGTTCTTAATGCTCAAGCGTATGTCCGACCTCCTCAGCGTCCACAATGGCGGGCAGCTGCGCCACAAGTTTTTCGTCCGCGGCAGCCAAATTTACAAGCCCCTCGTAATCCCTATGTTCCATCAGACTATACAAGAGAACAGAAGCCAAAGGAAAACTTCACCCCAATTGGAGAATCATATACGAGCCTGTTGCGGAGATTGGTCAAATTAGGATGGATTGAACCTGTTTTGCCTTTCAAAGTGGATCTGAATGCAAGTTGGTTTGATCCTAATGTAAGGTGTGAGTACCATTCCAACGTCCAAGGTCACAGTACTGAAAATTGTTGGAGTCTGAAGAGAGCCATCAAAAAGTTAATCGACAGCAAGGCAATCGTAATACAAAAAGAAGAAGCACCGAATGTCACCGATAATCCACTTCCTAATCACAGTAACACACACGTCGTGGGGATGATTTTTAATGATAGAGACTACAGGCCAACAAGCCAAGCAGTGATGGAAATAGGCGCCTTGAAGGAGAACCCGGGTGAAGCACTGAAGTGTATGCAAAGAGAACCACTGATCGTGAAAGGAGCGAGTTCCATTATAAGACCCCGGGATTCAGAAAAGATGGTATTGTATGTTCCCTCAAAGCGAAAGGGAATAGCACAAGATGGGCCAAAACTATATGTTTCGAGTGGTCCCGCAGGGTTCGACCAACAGTGCAACAACACGAGAGAGATGACAGAGCCAATTGTCATAAGACACGCAGCGCAGCTCCCAGTAACAAGCTTGAAAACCATCCCATGGAACTACAACAAAACCACGGTGATGTACAAAGGAAAAGAGGTCATGGAAGAAACAAACGAAACGGGGGGTTTGACTCGATCAGGAAGATGCTATGTTCCAGAAGAATTAAGGAGACCAAAACAGTTTAAAGATAGTCAAGGGCCAATGAAAAAACCTGTCACAAACGAAGAGGCTGAGGAATTTCTGAAGAAAATGAAAACCCAAGACTATTCCATTGTCGATCAATTGAGGAAAACCCCGGCTTAAATCTCGTTATTGTCCCTGCTGCTACATTCTAAAGAACATTATCAGGCATTGATTAAGTTGTTGAACGAAGCATACGTCCCGAAGAAAACTACGGTATGTCAAATAGAAAGGATAGTTCATAGAATATTTGAAGCAAATAGAATCACTTTCACTGATGATGAGTTACCCACAGAAGGTTCTGGTCATAACAAAGCTTTGCATCTGACTATCAAATGCGAAGGATATTACATAAAAAGGGTAATGATCGATGGAGGTTCAGGAGTAGATATCTGTCCTCTCTCTACTTTGCAAAAGTTAAAAATCAGCCCAGATAGGATTCGGTCCAATAATGTATGTGTTCGGGCTTTTGATAGCGCAAAACGAGACACAATTGGTGAGATAGATCTTGCTTTGGTTATCGGACCAGTTGAGTTTACAATCACCTTTCAAGTAATAGACATGGATACTTCCTACAACCTACTTTTAGGAAGACCATGGATCCACAGGGCCAGAGCCATACCTTCTACTTTGCATCAAGTAGTTAAGTTTGAACACGACAATCAGGAAATCATTGTACATGGAGAGGATGACCTTCCCATACATCGAGATCCTTCTGTACCCTATATCGAAACAAAAGGGGGTTGTGAATCTCCCATTTATCAAGACTTTGAAATCGTGACAGCTGATCAAGTCGTGGAAGGTACGCCGATTCCAAGGTCTTATCTCTCTTCTACTTTAATCATTGTGGCTAGCCAAATGCTACAAAATGGTTATGAACCGGGAAAAGGATTAGGGGCTTCGCTGCAAGGAATTACAAACCCCGTAGATCCATGTGGTAGCCACAACTCCTTTGTCTTAGGCTTTAAGCCTACCGCAGCAGATAGAAAATGGGCAAAAGAGCAGAAGAAGAAGGCTTGGAAATTGACAATTCCGGTTCCACACATTAGCCAATCTTTCACGAAAGCTCAAAAGGAAGAAAATCAATACCCATATGCTAACAAGGATGTGGATGAAATATGTCAAGGCCTCAAGGAAATGTTTTATGAATTAAACATGGTTCAGATGGGTGAAGGCCCTAGCCATGCGGATGTGCAGTTCGTCGGGCCAAATATCAAGCTTACTAACTGGGAAGCCACTCCTCTCCCCACAAGGAAGGAGTTTTGGTAGTTTATTTTGTTGTTTTGTTTTTCTTTCTTTTGTATTTTGGACTATTCTCAGGGTGGTAGTCCACATAGTTTAGTTTCTTTCATGTTAACCCTCCTATCCTTTCCGATTCAACTAAATGGAATTCAAGTTTTCTAGTAAATTTATCTTTTCTTCCCTCTTTTAATTTTTATTATTTTTATCTTATTTTAGTTATGTTAATACTGGCTCCGATAACATGGCATGTACGTGGAGTTCACATTTAGATCCTAAAAAGTTGTCTAATCTCGAATCAGCAAACCAAACAGTAGATGAATACGATGAAGGTGAAGCTGATAAGGAAGTTAAAAAAGGATTGGATCAATTTGAGGATAAGCCCAAACCCAATTTAAATGACACCGAGATAATAAATTTGGGAACTGGTGAGGAGGTTAGAGAAATAAAAATAAGTATTCATGCGGATCAGAATATCAGAAATGATATTGTTCAGATTTTGATCGAGTATAAGGATGTTTTTGCTTGGTCTTATGATGATACGCCGGGTCTAAGCACAGATTTGGTAGTCCACAAACTGCCTACACACCCTGACTTTTCACCGGTCCAGCAAAAGCAAAGAAAGTTTAAAACTGACATGAGCGATAAAATCAAAGAGGAAATCATGAAGCAATTGAATGCGAACGTGATCAGGGTCGCTCAGTACACCACATGGTTGGCTAATGTGGTTCCCGTACCGAAGAAAGATGGAAAAATCAGAGTTTTTGTTGATTATAGGGATTTGAACAAAGCAAGCCCTAAAGATAACTTTCCGCTGCCCAACATTCATATTCTTGTTGATAATTGTGCTAAACATGAGATCCAATCTTTCGTGGGTTGTTATGCCGGATATCACCAGATCCTAATGGATGAAACAGATGCAGAAAAGACTATTTTCACCACCCCGTGGGGTACTTATTGCTACAGGGTCATGCCATTTGGTTTAAAGAATGCGGGAGCTACGTACATGAGAGCTATGACTACTATTTTTCATGACATGATGCACAAGGAAGTAGAAGTATATGTTGATGATGTCATTATCAAGTCCAAGACATGAGTCGATCACGTAGATGATTTGAGAAAATTCTTTGAAAGGTTGCGAAAGTATAATCTTAAGCTCAATCCAGCCAAGTGTGCATTTGGAGTTCCATCCAAAAAACTTTTGGGTTTCATAATTAGCCGCAGAGGCATTGAATTGGACCCCTCCAAGGTAAAATCCATTCGAGAATTGCCGCCTCCGAAGAATAAAACTGAGGTCATGAGTTTTCTTGGGAGGCTGAATTATATAAGCAGATTCATCGCGCAGCTCAGCACTACTTGTGAATCGATATTTAAGTTGCTAAAGAAGGATGCTTCTATCCAATGGACAGACGAATGTCAAGAATCATTTGATAAGATTAAAGAATATTTGGCAAATCCTCCAGTACTGGTCCCACCGGAACCTGATAGGCCTTTATTCCTATATCTGTCAGTGATGGACAATTCTTTTGGTGGTGTTTTACGACAGCATGATATCACAGGCAAAAAGGAACAAGCAATCTATTATTTGAGCAAAAAGTTCACAAGTTACGAGGTAAAATATACTCTTCTAGAAAGGACATGTTGCGCCCTAACTTGGATTGCTCAGAAGTTGAAGCACTACCTTTCATCCTACACAACCTACCTCATATCTCGAATGGATCCTTTAAAGTATATTTTTCAAAAACCTATGCCCACAGGCAGATTGGCGAAGTGGTAGATTTTACTTACAGAATTCGACATTGTGTATGTTACTCGTACCGCTATGAAAACGCAAGCATTGACCGATCATTTGGCTGAGAACCCAGTTGACAATGAGTATGAGCCTTTGCGAACTTACTTTCTTGATGAAGAGGTAAATTCAATTGAGTAAGAGGTTCAAGATGACATGTATGCATGGAAATTATATTTTGACGGGGCAGTCAATGTCAAAGGAGTAGGAATTGGGGCTGTTCTTGTCTCACCGACTGGGCATCATCATCCCGCCACAGCACGACTCCGTTTCTTTTGTACTAATAACACAGCAGAATATGAAGCTTGCATCATGGGGTTAAATATGGCAATAAATCTGGGTGTACACAAGCTAGTGGTGTTGGGAGATTCCGAATTACTCGTTCGACAAATTTAAGGTGAATGGGAAACGAGAGATATCAAGCTCATTCCATACAAACAGTTCTTAGAGGACCTTAGCAAAAGGTTCAAGTCTATCGAGTTTAGACATATCCCCAGATCCCATAATGAGTTGGCTGATGCCCTGGCTACCCTAGCTTCCATGCTCCCATACCCAGGAAATACGCATCTCGACCCATTAGAGATACAGATACGAGATCAACATGGTTATTGCAATATAATTGATGCAGAACCAGATAATGAACCCTGGTACTATGATATCAAATGCTTCCTAAATTCAAAAGAATATCCAACACATGCCAATGCAGATCAAAAGAGGACTATTAGGCGACTTGCTAATGGGTTCTTCTTAAGTGGGGAGATTCTATACAAACGAACCCCAGACTTGAACTTGTTGAGATGTGTTAATATTCAGGAAGCTGAAAGAATCATGAATGATGTACATTCGGGGGTATGTGGTTCGCATATGAATGGCTATGTTTTAGCTAAGAAGATTATGCGAGCAGGATATTATTGGTTAACTATGGAGCGAGATTGCTTTCGTTTTGTTCGTAAGTGTCATCAGTGTCAAATTCATGGTGATTTGATTCACTCCCCACCTTCAGAGCTGCATCCTATGTCTGCTCCTTGGCCATTCGTCGCTTGGGGCATGGATGTAATCGGTCCAATAGAACCAAAAGCTTCTAATGGGCATCGATTCATACTGGTCGCTATTGATTATTTCACTAAATGGGTAGAAGCTGCTACTTTCAAATCAGTCACGAAGAAAATAGTAGTGGATTTTGTTCATTCGAACATCATATGTCGTTTTGGTATACCAAAGTCCATTATCACAGACAATGCAACCAATCTCAATAGTCATCTAATGAAGGAGGTTTGTGAGCAATTCAAGATCGTGCATCACCATTCTACCCCTTACCGTCCTAAAGCAAATGGAGCCGTTGAAGCAGCAAACAAGAATATTAAGAAGATTCTTAGGAAAATGGTCCAAGGATCTCGACAGTGGCATGGGAAATTACCGTTTTCTCTTTTAGGATATCGTACAACTATTCGTACATCGACTGGTGCAACTCCTTATTTACTAGTCTATGGGACTGAAGCTGTGATACCCGCAGAAGTTGAAATTCCCTCGCTTCGAATCATTAGTGAAGCCGAAATTGACAATACTGAATGGGTCAAGTCTAGACTAGAACAACTATCGTTAATAGATGAAAAAAGGTTGACGGCAGTTTGCTTTGGTCAATTATACCTGCAGAGGATGGCGCGAGCTTACAATAAGAAGGTACGTCCTAGAAAATTCGAGGCCGGCCAACTTGTTGTAAAATGCATCCTTCCACACCAAGAAGAGGCTAAAGGAAAGTTTGCTCCAAACTGGCAAGGCCCATACATAGTTAAACAAGTATTATCAAATGGAGCTTTGCAATTTGCGGATCTGGACGGAAAAATGACAGAAAAAGCTATCAATGCCGATTCAGTCAAAAGATATTATATTTGACACACTTGTGCTTAACATTCTCAAGTTGAGATGACAAAAGGCCATCATTCTACTTAACCAAATGTCATTAATCCCTTGTCAGCCCTTCGAGCCTTATTTACCTTTCCTTGCTTACCCTCTTTGGAGTCAAAAAAAAATAAAAATGCGTTACCATTGAACTACGTTTGACCTGATTCCTAAATGGATACGTAGGAAACCCTATCTTGGGGTTCGGTCCGACAAAAAAAAAATCTTAGTATTTAAAAAAAAAAAGGATGAGATATATATCCTATATATATATATATATATATATAAAAACTTGTAGGTGAAAACCCATGGAGGCACCACAAGATATCAAAAAAAAATTAAAAAAAAAATTTATTGGTGAAAATCCTCAGGGGCGCCATAAGACAATGATGAACGAGACAATAAAAATTAGAGAGGTCAATTGAGAAAATCTCAGAAGGAATGACTTTAGTCAAACAAAGTTTATCATGACAGGACAAAGATTAAGAAGGTTGATTTGATTTGATTGAAAGGTGCAGCCTAATTCGAGATTAGACAGTTTTGAAGGATCAAATATCTACTCCAAATTGTGTGTCATGCGTTATTGAAGTCAATATACACCTCCAAATAAGTTTTTTACTTTACTGGTAGAAATACTTTCTATTCAAACATAATTCTTTTATTCCTTCTTTTGATTTTTCCTTATTTCATTTTTACACGTTTTTTATGGGTAAGTCTCGCACCAAATACAAAATAAAGAAAAATGCACAAAATTGACCATGGCTCCCAGTGAAATTGAGCAGAGATTATTCGGCGTTCACCACCTTGACAAGGACAGAGAGCCAGTTAAGATAAGTGTTACGAGTGAAGCATTTGAAAATGAAGAGCAGACTTGTACTGAAACAAATAGAGATGCAACAGAATTTGAAAGACAAAGAACCAAGCTCACCAACCAATTAGTTGAGTCAACTGTATCAAGGTGGGGCAAGGATAAGGCAAACCTCCAAGGGATTCAAGGCCACAAACCAACCACCAATTTTAAAACTCACATTTTTTTTCTCTTTGTTTGAACAGGGGCAAAGCAATCTTGTCAAGTTTAGTGGAAAAAAAAAAGAAACAAGTTAAGTTTTCTTGAATTTTCTCCTTTCGTTATACTCCTATAATTCTAGTTCGTATCAATATAATTATAATAATAATAATAATAAAACCCCTCATATTCAAGACTGGGGCATTTTTTTTTCGCTATTTCTAACAAAAAAAAATAAAAATAAAAATCCTAATCTTTATTCGTCTTCATAGGGCACCATCCCCTAGTGGACATCTTATCTCGTCTTCATATGGCGCCATCCCCTAGTTGACATCTTATCTCGTCTTCATATGGCGTCATCCCCTAGTTGACATCTTATCTCGTCTTCATAGGGTGTCATCCCCTAGTTGACATCTTATCTCGTCTTCATAGGGCACTATCCCCTAGTCTACACCTTTTTCGTCTTCATAGGGCACCATCCCCTAGTTGACACCTTTTTCATCTTCATAGGGCACCATCCCCTAGTTGACATCATTTTCGTTTTCATAGGGCACCATCCCCTAGTTGGCATCTTATCTCGTCTTCATAGGGTGCCATCCCCTAGTTGACATCTTTTTTGTCTTCATAGGGCATCATCCCCTAGTTGACATCTTTTTTGTCTTCATAGGGCGCCATCCCCTAGTTGACATCTATATCTTCTTCATAGGGCGCCATCCCCTAGTTGACATTTTATCTCGTCTTCATAGGGCGCCATCCCCTAGTTGACATCTTTTTCGTCTTCATAGGGCACCATACCCTAGTTGACATCTTATCTCGTCTTCATAGGGCTCCATCCCCTAGTTGACATCTTACTTCGTCTTCATAGGGCGCCATCCCCTAGTTGACATTTTATCTCGTCTTCATAGGGCGCCATCCCCTAGTTGACATCTTTTTCATCTTCATAGGGCGTCATCCCCTAGCTGACATCTTTTTAGTCTTCATAGGGCACCATACCCTAGTTGACAATTTATCTCGCCTTCATAGGGCGCCGTCCCCTAGTCGACATTTTATCTCACCTGCATAGGGCGTCATCCCTTAGTCGACATTTTATTCGTCTTCATAGGGCGCCATCCCCTAGTTGACATCTTATCTTATCTTTATAGGGCGCGGTCCCCTAGTCGACATTTTAGAAAATAAATCTTCCTATTTTTCTTCTTCATGTCTTCACAGGGCATGACAATCCCTAGTCACATTTTTAGGAGCAAAAATCCTAATTCTTTTTCATGCATTTATTAGGCATAACTTCCTTTGGTTGCATTATTAAGAATAGGGTTTTTATTTTATCGCGCTCCTAGCTTAAATTTCTATCCATTCATTTATTTAGTTATTCTTAAACTAGTTTATAGTTTTTCTAATAACTCACAAAATTTTCCTAGTGCAAACTGAGGCAGAAAATTTTGTTTGTTTTGTTTCGTCTTCTTTGATGGCTTGCAGGTTTGCTGCAAAGCACAGGTTTATCCAAGAATAGAATTTCATCTCCGGTTAAAATATAGAAGAATGATCAGTTTGAAGATAGTTAGAGTCAGCTTTGCATCCATAACGGCCCAATATCTCAAGAGACACCTTTTTAGCTTCTGATCAAGAGAACAAGCATCCAAAGTATTCTATGAACTTTTCTTTGGTAGAGTATCAATGACTCAATCCAAGTTTCAAGTTCAAGTCTCATATCTTAATTTCAAGATCAAAATCTTGAGATCGAGGTACCCACCAGAAGAAGGTGAGGCGATAACTGAAGATCCAAGAGGAGGATCTGAAGCAACGAGATCAAGACAAATAGGATAAATAGGATCTTGTATCTTTCATTTTTAGTTTCATTTTTCTTTTTCTGATGTAATAAAAGGAGCAACGAACCGGAAACTCAACGGGACCTCAACTCGACTCTCCAATTCATCCACTCATTCCTACACCTATTTGAACTACACGTGACCTGATTCTCTTATAACCCGAGATATGTAGGATACCCAAAGCCAGGGCTCGGTCACACCTCTTTCCCACTTATTTACGTATTAATATTGAATAAAGGGTTGAGACAAAAAATTAGTCATGTTTACTTCTTTGCTTGAAAATTCTTCATATTTCCAAGCAAAGAGGGGCATTCTGTAAACACCTAATTTTTGACTCAAACCTAATATTTTTACCATTTTAATGTTCAATTAATTTTTATCTTATTTTATTTTATTTTTAGGCATTTTAAATTTATCTTATTTTGAGGTTCGTTAAAAATTTTGAAAATTACAAAAAATAGAGTCACATTTTTAAATAAGTTTTTATTCTATCGTTTATTTATTTGTTTATTTATTAAAAAAAAATGTAAATTATATTTGTTTTCTTCTTTCAATTTTAATAAAAAATGTGTGATATTAATTTTTCTTAGTTATATTCCTAAGACTAGCTAATCTTATATTTTGTTAGTTTTAAATAGATTTTATTATTTTTATTTTATTTAAAATATTAATTAAATTAAAAAATATATATATAAATAATAATAATAATAATAATAATAATAATAATCCTAAACTACCCAAACCACACACAAATCCCACTCCTATCCCATTACCTCTCCCACAAACCCACACACACACGGTAAACAAAAAAAAAACACACACACACACACGACAAGCACGCACACACTACATACTATATATATACATAACATAGGCACTAATTGAAAAAGAAGAGGAAAAAGACGGACAACAAATCAAGAAAAGAAACCAAGAAGCAAAAAAAAAAAAAAGAAACCAAGAAAAAAAAAAAAAAGAAAGCTCAACGTAAAAAAAAAAAAAAGGAAAAAGAGTTGTGAGTTGAGTTTTGGTCCACTCGGGGTTTCCGTCCGGTTGCTTTGTCTGTCATCGAGGTCTCCAACCTAAAGGTCCATTCTTTACTTATGTTTTGTTTGTAATTTCTAAGTTATTTGAATGAATTAAGTAATCAAATTCCCTTACCTATGCGTATTATAGAAAATTTGGGATCATAATAAAAGTTTACATGATTCGTATTACGTCTCAATGTTTCATTTTTGTTAATATAAAGTTTGATTATATTGTTAATTAATTGATTATTTTGAGTAAAAATTGCTTGAAATCATTATTTAGCTTAAGTGACATAACGGGTAGATAACAAGTTAAAGGTTGGGGTTTGATTCATGATTTTATGTCGCTCTCCTTTGTTTTGTTATTAATTATTTTCACAAGAGATAATGTACGTTACGATTATACGAGACTTGATTCTAACGTTACTAATTTGCTTGAGTTTCACATGTGTCAACGAGTTATGAATCATTGATACTATAATATGGTTAGGGAGTATTTTTATATTTTTGTGTAGTTAAATTTAAATTAAAGTTGGTATCATAGTATGTGCTTTCTCGCACTTCAATCTTAGTTACTGTTTAATTCAAATTATGTTTTGGCGTAAAGTTCTTTTAATCATGTTTGTCTATGAATTTATTTAAAATTTCAGTTACTAAAATCTTTTCATATAGTGTGTTAACCTCAATATTTTAAGTTAGAATTTTATGAGCCTTTGAAGTTTTTGGCATGGAAAATCCTTTTCTATTTTAGTTTGTCTAATTTAATTTGTCGTTATTAAAAAGACATCTACAAAGGAGTCCATTAACTATATCACTATTTAATTTTTAATGTTACTAGTATTGATCATGATTTTATTCTATGGAATTGTTTAAATATGGTTCAAATGCTTGTTTTCACGTTACTTTCTTTGGGCACGACTTGATTCATTGAATACATAGTTTATTATGACAGAGGCATCACGGGGTCCCTATTTATCTTTACTTTTATATTGTTCTCTAAATACACTTAAAGCCCAATCATCAGCTAATGTGAAAAAGCGCGAGATGAGCTTCGAATTTATTCAAGACTTATCATATCTGATAAAATAAAAGAGAGGAAAAACCTATTGTAAGGGAGTGAATTCATAAAATAATGAGTTAGGTTGTTAGTCTCTAAATAATGAATATTTAAGATACAAGTGAAAGTTAACGATGAAGTTGGAAAGCCCTGCTACCGACCATTCGTTATAATAAATTAACCTACCGTTTGAAGCCGATTGAATTGGGTTGGGTAGATTCTGAACATATTAGGTGCTTATTTAGACTTTGAAAAATGGAGCGATCCATAAATGTCTCAAAGACGGGAGTGATGTACCAAAACTCGTGGTGAGGCCGAAAAGTGCTACTATCGGTAAGCCACACATCAATGCAGTTTTAAGCAATTTAAAATAAATTAAAAGCGGGAGGCAAACAACTTTTAGGTTAACAAATATTATAAATCTAAGTCATTAAAGCGACCGTGCTAGAACCACGGGACTCGAGGGGTGCCTAACACCTTCCCCTCGGTCAACAGAATTCCTTATCCGGATTTCTAGTTCGCAGACCAAAAAAAAAAAAAATTAAAGAGTCATTTCCTTTTGAATAGGGATTCAATAAGGTGACTTGGAACACCCAAACTCAATTCCAAGTGGCGACTCTGTAAACAAAATAATCCCTTTTCAAAACGTCACTTTAATTGGAAAAACCTATTTTTTCTAAAAACCAACTCCCTAGCGGGAATCGGATGCGATGAAAAACACGGGGGTGTGACATTAGCCAGATGACAAATTCAACTAAAATTATAATTTGACTTACCAAGGTCTTCTATAAAGTAATGCCAAAGTGAAAAGTGATGATCGAAACAAAATTTGACATAAGAAATTGGCCAAATAGAAACAGTGGCGGTAACAACAACAACAACAACAAATGGTCAACAAGAAGAAGATGAAGATGATAATGATGTAGAAGATGATGATAATGAAGTAGAAAATGATGAATAAAGTAGCAACAACAATGAACAAAAAAAATTGCTAAGTGAGAGAAAACAACAATGGGTGAGAAGAGAGAGATAGACACCTTTCTCCCTCCGTTTTTCATTATATAGGTAAACATTTGAATCAAAGTGTAAATTTAAAAACTTGTGGGCTATTTTCAAACTTCCCCAACTTTCTTAATCCATAATAAAGTAATTGGCACCTCCACTCAATAATTAAGACTTGTGTCACCTACACCTCATTTTAAAACTCTTTTGTCACCTACAGCCAAAAGCCCCGTATTTGTTGTCCCTCGTTACAGAATTTTTATTTGTAATTATTACTAGTCGTTTTCAAGTTATGACCATTATATAGTCATTACATTATGCTTTATTCTTTCTAATTAACTTGTGATTATACCACTAGGAGATATATTCTTTATTTATATAAAACTTTGTGAAAAAGTAAAAGATAGAAAAAACACAATTAAGATATATTTTTTTAATTCTTCTTCACATACTTTTTTTTGTTGAAAGGAGAATTTTATTTAATACTAATATGCATCATACAAAGATGCATTCAAGAACGGCTGTAGAGGGTGTCCATCGGTGCTACTGTTAGTACAGACATAGTTACTACTATTAGTACAAACATACGATACTACGGGTTCCAGGGACCCTACAAAAGAAGTTTCTTCCATGTCTATTTCAATAGTTCTAAGAATAAAAAAAGGAAGAACTATCCATTCCTCAAAAAGCTGATTGGTTTCCATCCTTCTGCCCGCCTTAGCTAGCTTGTCCGCAACTCTATTACAGGTCCTTCCGTCATGGCATACCCACGGGATCTCCATCATCCGAAGAATATCCCTACACGAAACAATAAGATTGTTATCAGTTTCAAGTTAATTCTGTGACTGGCCATCATGTCATCATGTTCTTTCGCTCGACTCTTAGCAGACATAAATACTGGGATGAAGAAATAGGGAAAAAACAGCTCAATCTATTCATACTTCTATTTATGAAACAGACGTAAGAAACATCCTATAAAAACATTCAACTAAGCCTGTCAAATGGGCAAGGTTAACCCGGCCCGGTCCGGTAAGCCCGACCCATTAAGCTCGCCCGGCTCGGTTTGACCCGGCCTAGTGAGCCCATGAGCTAACGGGCTAGCAGTCCCGGGATGGGCCAATTTTTTTGGGCCCGATTGACTTGAACCTAACTCGAACTAGGCCCACTGATTCCTCGGCTCGGCCCGACCCGATTTTTTTTAAAAAAACCTAGAAATAACCGTTTGGGCCAAAATAGCCGTTGGGCCCAACGGCTATATAGCCGTTTGGAGCCTCAAACGGCTATTTGACCCATTTTAATTTTTTTTTTATTAATTTAAAATATTTTTAAAATTAAAAAAAATTCATATAAATACCCTACATTTTAGAATCTCATTCTCTCTCAAATATTCTATATATCTCCTAAAGTGCTCAATTTTATTTTTTAATTTTGCGATTACAAATACGAGTGGAAGTTTTCTAAAGTCGCAACTTTCGAATACTTTCAAAATTTGGTGTTGTTTTTTCATCTCTTACTTTTAATTTTTAATTAGTGTATTAATTGTTGAATATTTATTTTTGTGTATTTTGAATTTTTTTTAGTTTGATTTATATTATGGATAAATTAAGAAATCTAGGTAAAAGTGTCAATTTTGTTTATCTCGGAAGTGGTAGTGGTAGTAAAAATCGAATTAGTGGCGGTAGAGGTAGTTCAAGTAGTAGATATACACGTGTGCCTCAGGTACCACTTAGTCAACCTTTTGAGGAAGAAGTAGGGTTAGGTGCTCACGATATGGATTACTCAGAAGCTCAGAAAAATTACGGTATAGAAGAAGAAAATGAAGTAGATGCGGTTGATTTAGATGAAGATGATGAAACTATTGGTGAGACACCCGTGGTAGAAAATGATAATATTAGATCTGAATCGGTTAATCCTCCTCCCCGTCCTCACGTTGTCCCTAAAACTCGTAGAAAAACTAGTATTGCATGAGAATTTTTTACACCTATAGAGAAAAAACTAAGGTGCAATGAAATATTTGTCAACAAGTATATGAGCAAAAGAGGAGGCAATCAAGGGGGTACAGGTTCGTTAATGAAACATATAAGAGATAATCACGCTAGAGAGTTTCTTATTGCAAAAGGTGGTGAGGCTGTTGGTGTGCTAACATAAACTAGAATAAACCCAGCAACCGATCAGTTAACTAAGAATTATAATAAATTGAGGGACCGCGAAGAAATAGCAAAAATGGTAGCCGTGGGTTGTTTTCCTTTCACTTTTCCTTCTTCGGATGCTTTTATTCATTGTATTCAAGAAATTTATAATCAAATGTTTAATGGTATTCCTAGAAGTACTTGTCGGACCGATATTTTTAGACTTCATTCACAATATGTTTATTAATTATCTACATTGTTAAAAAATATTCAATGTAGAATGGCTCTAACTTATGATCTTAGTCGTGTTGTTAATAGAAATGATTATTTAATCAATATTGTGGTTCATTTGCCGATTCGGCTGAATGTATGCTGCATGATTCTGATTGGGCTGTAATTGATGATTTTGTTAAGTTTTTGAAAAAAATTATATAGCTACTGTTGGATTTTTCGGTGTTTATTATCCTACTGTTTGTAATATTTTAACATATATAGCCGATATTTCTTCTTTGCTCAAAGAATATAAGAATAAAGAAGGTTACAAAGAAGTTGTTAGTGCTATGTTTTGAAAATTTAAGAAATATTTTTTCCCGATTCCCCCTGTTTACTTAGTTGATGCTATACTAAATCCATGTATGAAATATAATACTATGTGCCACTTTAGTTCTCTTATTTATTCTAACTTAGAGATAAATACTGAACCTAAATCTAAAGATGAAGAACAATAAGATTTGTTTACGGCTATGAGTGATGCGAACATTTACATAGAAAATTATATAACCATTATGTTGATTTACTTGATATAGATGTACCGACAAATATCACTCAAACTGTCGCTCCTCATCCTCTTGAGGAGCCATCATCTTCTAAAAGTCCGATACGTAGTGGTTTTCCTAATCACTTTTATATTTTAAATGTTTGGAACAGTGTTGAGGTGGAACTTACACAATAACTTCTCGGAAAGAGGTTAAGTATTATCTTCGAACTCCGATAGAGGATAGTATACTACGGATCAACACGTTGAATTGGTGGAAGAATAATGAAAGACAATATTCTGTGCTTTCAAGATTAGCTAGAGATATATTGAATGTTCCAATGTCAACCGTTGCATCGGAGAACACTTTTAGTCAGGGATGACTACAGCTTGGAGACAACCGACACTCATTGGGAAGCAATGCTATGAATGTTTTAGTTTGCCTTAGATATTGGATTAGAGCGGAACGAAGAAGTCAAGGAATGGAGGTGAAGTCGAAAGACGAACAGAATCTTGAAGAAATTACGACTTCAAGGGAGAACTCAACATAATCAAGTCCAGTGCATGGTTTTGCCCCCATTGATTTTGACTATCCTATGCCATTTCTGTTAATATTAACATGGATGAGATGGAAAAAATGATGCAAAATTTGTAGATTTTTCATTCATGTACATTATAAATTTTGGATCATTTTACAATCAATAAAATATAACATTCATTCACTCCTTACTTTGTAATTTTTTTCATTTAAATTTAATTTCTAGTTTAAATTACATACTTAGTTTTAATATATTACTAATTTACTATCATGTTTTACACTAAGTAATAGACAATTAAACATAACAAACATATAATCATATATATATATATATATATATCCATAATGAAAAAATAAATTTCTTTTAAGTTCAAAACCTCGAGTATTATTAATTTATTATATTAAGTAGCATATTTTTTAAAGTAGTCCATATATTGTATGGTACGTATATATGTGTATATATTTTCTATAGACTCTAAAGTAGTACATATAGTATAGACTCTAAAGTAGTATATATTTAACGTATACATGTGTATGTGTTTTATAAAGTTGTATATATTTAGTGTTTATATGTTGTACACTTGTATGTGTATTATTTAAAGTAGTACATATATTGTATGGTACGTATATATGTGTATATATTTTCTATAGACTCTAAAGTAGTATATATTTAATGTATACATGTGCATATGTTTTATAAAGTAGTATATATATAGTGTTTGTATGTTGTACACTTGTATGTATGTTATTTAAAGTAGTACATATATTGTATGGTACGTATATATGTGTATATATGACTCTAAAGTAGTATATATTTAACGTATACATGTGTATATTTTTTATAAAGTAGTATATATTTAGTGTTTATATGTTGTATGTATATTATTGGGAAAGTAGTACATATATTGTATGGTACGTATATGTGTGTACATATTTTGTATACACTCTAAAGTAGTATATATTTAACGTGTACACGTGTATATATTTTATAAAGCAGTATATAACTATATATATATAGTGTGTGTGTGTATATTGTAGTAGTATATATATTGTAGTATATGTTTTATTTAAAGTAGTACATATATTGCATTGCATGGTACGTATATATGTGTATATATTTTCTATAGACTCTAAAGTCTAAACTCTAAAGTAGTATATATATTTAATATATAGTCGTATACATGATTACATGTGTAATTGACTAATTGTGTAGATGTGTATATGTTTTTTAAATTCTAATGTAGTATATACTATAGATAGGGGTGGGCATTCGATTTGTTTGGTTTGATTACTGAATATTGGTTCGATTTTTCGATTTTCGGGTTGAGGAGAAAGAAAAACATAACAAAACCAAAATTATTCCGATTTGGTTTGGTTTTTACAAATTCGGTTCGGTTATTTCGGATTTTTATTTTGATTTTAAAGATTAAAGTAGTGAGCATTTAAAATTGGTGATTTTTCTAGAAAAATAATCCTTTTTTCAAACCCATTTTTCATTCCCAAATATAATTAATTCAACACACATGAAATAACTATAAATATCGACCTCGCTGAGTTGTGGCCATTTACATGACAACAGTGACGAACTGAGCAAACGACTGCCGACTGCCATTGGCGATGTTGAAATTTAAAATGAACTAACGAATTGAGGATTACTGAGCGCTATTGCAGCCTTCATGTTAATGTTAGGGTCTAAAGTAAAGCAATATATTAGAATTTAGGGTTACTAAATGATTATAATTTATATAGTTATATGTTATATTAGATTATTTTATATTTTTAGTATATTTACATATAATATATATATATATATATATAAATTATAATATATTATTTATATAATTTTGATTTTTTGATTTATTCGAATTATTTTTTTGAAAATACGAAAACCAAACCGTTTAATCGAATTTCTAAAATTTGAAACCGAAACCAATCCGAAAAATTAAAAAACCAAACCAAAATTAAATTTCAGTTCGATTTTTCACTTTTTTCGGTTTAAACCAAAATATGCCCAGTGTATACTACTACAATATATACACACACTATATATATAGTTATTATATACTACTTTATAAAACATATAGTTATAAAGTAGTATATAACTATATATATAGGAACTCGGAACAAAAATAAGCCACAAAATAAAAAAAGTGATCAAAATAGGTCACCTATTTAAAAAGTTACTAAAATAGTCTAAATGAAATAAATTATTACGTTTTCCACTTTTTTCTTAACGGTCAACTAACGGTCAACACGATTTGTAAAACGTAATAAGTTATTACGTTTTACAAACAGTGTTTTGTAAAGCGTAATAATTTATTACGTTTTGCACAAAAAACAAAAAAATAAAAAATAGTGTGCTATCACATCTTATTTATGTCAAATCATGTAATTTGTAATAATTTATTACGTTTTACAAACAGTGTTTGTAAAACGTAATAATTTATTACAAACTACAAACAATGTTTGTAAGTTGTAATAAATTATTACAACTTACACCTAACCACATCACATCACATTTACTTTTCTCACTTTTAAATTTGACCCACCCCACCCCTTGTAGAACCCTCTCACCCCACCCTTAACCCACCCAACCGCCCTTGCTCCTGCCCTGCTTATTTTTTTATTTTTTTAATATTTTTATTAAGACTTTATTCTCTTCCTTTTCAAGTTTAAGTTGTTAGTAAAAAATTAAGGTAGCTAGTGTTCATTGTTGGATCCATACTAAGCTTCACTACTAAACTTCATTTGAAGAATTTTCTTCGGTCCCCCACTCCCCTTTACTTAGTTCTTTTATTTTTTTGTGGTAAAAATATGAAATTAATTTTTTCTATTAATATTTCTGGTTAGTGTTTTGATTAGGATTTTGAGGAGACTTACATGGACAAATATGTTTTTAATTATAATTAATAAAGTAAGAAATCGCAATTTAAGTTACGGGTGTATAAAAATCGAACCGATAAAAATGTTATTGATTTATCTTTATTGGGTTAACGATTTTTTAATGATTTTTATACACCCGTAACTTAAATTGTGATTTCTTACTTTATTAATAATAATAAAAAAAACATATTTGTTCATGTAAGCCTCCTCAAAATAATAATCAGAAACTAATATGAAACATTAATCGAAAAAATTAATTTCATATTTTTACCACACAAAAAAATAAAAGAACTAAGTAAAGGGGAGTGGGGGACCGATGGAAATTCTTCAAATGAAGTTTAGTAGTGGAGCTTAGTATGGATCCAAAAATGGACACTAGCTACCTTAATTTTTTACTAACAACTTAAACTTGAAAAGGAAGAGAACAAAGTCTTAATAAAAAACAAAAAAATAAAAAAAATAAAAAAAGGGCATGGGCAGGAGCAGGGGCGGTTAAGTGGGTTAGGGGTGGGGCGAAAGGGTTCTACAAGGGGTGGGGTGGGTTTAATTTAAAATTGGAAAAAGTAAAGGTGATGTGATGTGGTTATGTGTAAGTTGTAATAATTTATTACAGCTTACAAACACTGTTTGTAGTTTATAATAAATTATTACGTTTTATAAACACTATTTGTAAAATGCAATAAATTATTACAAACTATATGATTTGACATAACGAAGATGTGATAGTACACTGTTTTTTATTTTTTATTTTTTGTGCAAAACGTAATAAATTATTACGTTTTACAAATCGTATTGACCGTTAGTTGACCGTTAAGAAAAAAAGTGGAAAACGTAATAATTTATTACATTTAGCCTATTTTGGTAACTTTTTAAATAGGTCACTTTTTTTATTTTGTGGCTTATTTTGGTTCCGAGTCCATATATATAGTGTGTTATAGTGTATATATACTGTGTGTATATTGTTTAACGTATTTAAAATGTATATAGGTAGATATATATAGTGTATATTTGAGGAAAAACTTTTAAAAAAATTTTCCCGTTTTTGACCAGGTTGACCGTGGTTGGATCTGTTCCGGGTTGTTTCTTAAAAAATTACTGTTGGACCCCATATTGGACCGGCGCGTTAAAACAGACCCGAAACCAAACCGGCCCACGAACCGGTTAAAAAGCACGGGCCGGTTCCAGGTTGACCCAGCCCGGCCCCATTGACAGATTTACATTCAACTAAAACTATTGTAACTTTGTAAGTTGAGTGACCACTAAATATTTTTTATCAGAAGCAAGCATATGTAGGATGATAACCCCGCAACTTAAAGCTTTGATGAGATGGGAATGAAAGTAGGAATGTAGAATATTGTCTCTGTGCCGCGCGTGTATATGTGGACAAACAAAAACATGTCAAAAATTAGCTTGTTTTTTGTCCTTTTTCATGTAATGGGGCCGGCTATATATTTAGTTTCCTTTATGCATATAATGCATGATAGAATAATTAAAATGACAAGTAGTTTAGGCTGCAACACTAATACAGATCGAATGGAGGAAGAAATGAATGGATGACTTTGCAATGTGAAGAAGTGGCAGAGGTTGAACAAGCTGCAGCTCAGTCAAAAAAGACGAAAATCAACTATAACCCAACTCATGAAAATTGTAAGATATTTACCAGATTATGCTAACAACTGTATCCATCAAGCCCGTATCCACGTACCTCGTTGGAGAATATGGTCAAGTCATGAAGAATGAATTTTGAGCTTTAACTCAACTTTAAAGCTCGCCTATGAATGTAGGATCGGCTAAGTTTATATAAGGAGACTAAGTTGCCTATCTTTTTTACAATGTGGATTCTCAATACTCTCCCGCATGTCCAAAACTCATTAGCTGGAGCGTGGATATGATAATATGAAGCCCAACATATATCATTGAATAAAGAAATGGGATGGACTTGAATCTGGTACGATGTCAAATGATGGATCTTAGCTTGAGCCTAACTCAACCCTAAAGTTAGTTCTTGAGAGGAGGATTGTACAAGTCCATATAAGAAGACCAATTGTCTCTCCCTTTTTTGATGTCGGATTCTCAATATTTTGATTCCATGTAAAGAATGAATCTTGAACCTAATTCAACCTCAAAGGCTAGCTTAGGAGGGAGGATTGTCCAAGTCCCATATAAGAAGACCAATTGTCTTTCCTTTTTCGATGTGAGATTCCTAACACACCTCACACGCTCAGACTTTGTTAATTGGAACGTCAATAGTATTATATCGGGTACCAATAAAAATATCACTGTCAAGGTCGCAAGTTAAGGAGTTACTGCAAATCACGGTTTTGTAGACTTTAGTTTGAAAATCAGTAACAAAAAAAAGGACACATTTTTACATAAATAAGTTAACTTTAATATGTTTCTTTTACCTTTAATGAAATAATATATAGTCACACAAGTATCTATGATTTACTTTAGATCATAAATTTTAGTTTTTTTTTTAAAATTAAATCTAAATCAATCTACCTCACATAAATTAGGACAAATGGAGTACAAGAAATGACGTGTTCATGGGATCGACATGGCTTCAACAAAAGAAAATACATCCCTAGTACTAGTATTGTTTGTATAGGTAAATTAGGTGCTATACAATATTTAACTTTAATTAGTTACTCCCGCGTTTCAGAATTAATCATTTCAAATAAATGAATGTGGTCCTGACCTAGCTATATATAACTTCTATGCTTATTAGGGAGGTAGAATTGCTCAAATTAATATTAATTTATCTTCATATAGTTTTGCTTTAGATTTCGATAGCAAGAAAGACTTTGAATATTTGAATTCAAGATGCTTAATTACTCCTCTTCTTCTGCTTGTTTATTTTCTTTGGAGGATACATAGATAGTGAGTAGGTATGGCAGGAAAGCCAGTAAGAGAATCAAGCACACCGTATTATGAATGTCCATTATCTAATTTTCTGAAGAAGCTTGAAATCAAGTAGATAGCTTGCAAGCAGCTTCCTGAAAAACCTTACAGCAACTTCTTCAGGCTTGCAATCAAATAAACAGCTTGCAAGTAGCTTAAACAGGCAGCTTACAAATAGCTCAAAGAAGCAGCTTGATATGGCCGCCCGCCTCTAGCTAGACTAGAAACCAACTCTACCTTGAGGGTCGCAAAAGGAATCCAATATTTAGGATTCCAAGGACTGACCTCCCCGGATTAGAAAGTTAAAATGCTGCACCAGATCATGCGTCAATGTACACAAGTTTTTCACTTTGTTTGAAGTGATCAATAATATGATACTCCCTATTCTGGCAATTAAGTTGCTAAATTTGTTTGGTTGTTTCAAGGCAAGCATGCATCGCTCATCATGATCCAATGAATGACATTTTCACTTTTGTTGGTTTAGTTTGGACTTTGGAGCATTCATATTTTCATTTAGCGAATACATGAGTATACAGCTGTTTCATTTCTAGACTAGATACAACGAATATGCCCATTTTTTCTACTTTATTCCTTCAGTGATAGAAATTTCCTAACCCGATTACATTGCCACAAAATTACATGTTATTATTCTTTAAATGAGTTAATTTTTCATTTTGTTTCTTTAATAACTAAAGTTTTAATTTTTATTCTTTAGCAATCAAATTTATGCCGAGTGAACATAAATTTCTTAAAATTGGAATCACTTTGAAATATAACTTGTGAAATATTATTATAAAAATATAAATTAATGTTCTGTAAAACGAATTTTTTTTTATAAGAATTCAATACAAAATAGGAGGAAACGTGCAAATTATTGTATCTCATGAGTCATAAGGTCGTTACATAAGTACTGAAAATATATTTTCATTTAATATGTCATGAAAACTAACTAGATAAATTAGATGACTCTTAAAAAATAAAATATTAGGTATAACTTTAATGACCAAAATTACCATGAATTGAGTAATTACCAGACATCAAATAAAAATGTTGTCATAATTAGCATAGGATGATATCCCGGAAAATTAGTTAAGGCTAGATGAGGACGAAAGGGAAGTTTTGTAGTACTATCTGGAAATAATATGAAGTCCCAATCCAAAGTTAGTACTACATAGTTCTCATAGATTAGGACGAAAGTTGATCTGGTGCTGCATGTGGACAAAAAAATATCTCAAACACTCTTGTTTGTCCCTTTTCATGTAGACCAGCATGCTATATATTTAGCTTCCCATATACAGTATATAGTATTTCTCTACAAATGCATGCATGAGAAAAACCAAGAAACAGAATAAATAAAATGACCACTACTTCAAACCCCAGCACTGGTGCTACTAGTGATCGAACGGAAGAAGAAAGCATGCAGTGTGCATGGAAGGATCTTCAATATGAAGAACTGGCTGAACTGCAGTATGCTGCAGCTCAGGCCAAAAAGGGCGAAAATGATGATCATCAACTCACCCAACTCATCCAAAAAATCATACAACATTTCCAAGACTATACAAACAATCGTATCCGCCGAGCCCAAATCGACGTGTCACCATTCTTCGCACCCGTCTCCTGCACCCCTTTAGTGAACTCAGTCCTATGGATCGCTGGCTGCAGACCTTCTTCTTTCCTTCGTTTCGCGTACGTGCTCTGTGGCATGGACATCGACTCTCGTCTCGCTGATTTCCTTCAAGGGAAAAAGGGAGCTGACATCGAAACAGATGAACATGATCGATGCGTTGCAAGCCAAGACAATTAAACAAGAGAAGATACTTACTTCAAAGTTGGCTAGTTTACAAGAGGATATAGTGGACCAGCCGATAGCAAGCAAAATTAAAAACGAGATGGGAGAGTGTGGGAATGCAGACGAAGCTTTAGATGAACATGATCGACACATGGCGGGCATAATGGAAGAAGCTGATGAGCTGAGGATGGAAACATTGAAGGAAATTGTACTCAACATACTTAAACCTATTCAGGCCGTGGAATACTTAGAGGCTGCAAAGAGGATGAGGCTTTGTTTCGGAAAGTGGGGCGAGAAGAGAGACCAACAACATGCCAACAAATTAGAGCTGTCAGTCGATTAGAGCTAGCACTTGAGTTTTCTTTATTTTCTGTCAAATACATATGTGATCATAAAATAGTTGAGTTTTCTTTAATTTCTGCGCACCAATTCCATGTGTAATATAAAGATGCATGCTTGTGTGGTTGAGTTCTCCTTAATTTCTTCCAATTACATATGTACTCCAATAAAGATGCATGCCTGTTAAATTAATTTAATCTAAAACTTAATTTAATTTCAAATATACCTAATACACATTTGAATATGCACTTGAGGAAACTGAAAAAAAAAAATATATAATAGAGAGGTGTCTAATCCAAAATCTAGAAAGAATAAGGCATATAGAATGATATGTACAATTTGATCGAGCTAAGTTGATTAACTATAACGTAACATTCAATACCCAAAAAGAAAAACTCAAATTAACTACGAATTCCGTCACTACTTTTATCCCTAAATCAAAGTTAAGCTTGTGATGTCAGATTTGTATATATAGAGAATAAAAAAATCTCACTAGACAAAGTTTGCTGACTTTTTGAATAAGTTCAAGTACAATTGTATCATGCAGCAGCACTAAAATTTTTGATATAAGATTACTTAAATTTAATCGTTATAATCAAAATGTGAAAAGTCAATTAGCCACATCCTTTTGGATGTTATTTTGATGGGTTGTCATAATCTGAATCGACTAGTGATAATTAATGGAGCTAAAATTACTCAAGGGGGTCTCAACACACTTAGATGTAAGTACATATAATATTTTGAGAAATAGGGATGGCGGCTGATTGCTGGGGGTTGGGAAGTTTCGGGTAGCGTTTAAGATTGTTTTTGTAGGATTTTTATGACTTAAAAATAGAGATTTGAGAAGAATAATAAATGTAAATTTTGAAAAATTGAGGTTCTTTGTGGATTGTAAATACTTTTTAAGAAAATAAAAGCATGAGAAGGAGAAGGTAAAATTATATATATGAATTAAAAAAAATTACAAATATGAAATATTTATAATTAATTTGTGATTTGTGATATTGTGTAATAAATAAAGGAAAGTAAAATTGTAATTTTTTTATGGAAAAATTACCTAAAACCATAACATAACTATCTAAACTTCTAAAAATCTCCCCACTTCTTAAACATTACTTAAATCTCAATATTTCATATTTTTTACTACCTTTCAGATACAAGTTAACTTACAACTAAAAAACCTCTTTTTATCAAAAAAACTTCAAATCTCCTCTTTGAACGGCGCAAAATTCGACGTAAAATTTGACCATTTTCTATCATCTTCTCCATCTGATTCAAAAAATTCAATCAAGGTAATTTCCCTCCCCCCCCCCCCCAATCCCCCCACCCCCCATAAATTCAGTTTCAATTTATTTAATTCGTTTTTTACGTTTTTATTTTTCAAAAAAATTATTTGCCACAAGTAAAGTTATCTGAAAGTTCTGTCTTTTCGTAGCTAGATTTCTTCAATTTCACTTTTTTTATGCTTCACTGTTTAAATTATAAGCATGAATAGAGAGTTTGGATCTTCTATTAGTCTTGGGGTTTCTCAATTACAGAGTATCAAAGAATCTCAAGAAGTTGTAAACTTCGTTTCGGGAGGTTTTGACTCTGAAAGTGATGGTTTTCATGAAAACAAGTTAAAACATAGAAATGATCCCAAAACTATGAAGAAATTACGTCAAAAGCTTGCTAAGAAGGACAAGAATAAAGAAAGTAGTTCTAAGAAAAGAGGACCCAACAGTCCTACAAGTAAAGCTCCCATCAAGAAAAGAAGAACTGACGAAGAAATTTGTAGAGATGAGCTTCCTAAGGTAATTGCATGTACAAATTTGTTCAATATTAGGTCAAGATACATATTTTGTGATGGATGATGCGTTTGAAAATTTATTTTTTATCTGATTCTTTGTTGCTAATAATTTATATGTATCTTGTGATTTATTTTGATATTGTAATTAATATAACAAAAGATATTAGTTTCTCGTCATTAGATACATGTTATGTTGTCTAGCGTCTGTGAGTTGTTGTTATTGCTTTGATATGTATCTATTGGTGTTTAAACTTGACTGAAAATTATATTATAAGACATACAAGTTATGACTTCATAGATACATGTTATGTTAACTTGTATCTGGTACCACTGTTAACAAAAGATACAAGTTTTTTAATAGATACATGTTATGTTGACTTGTATCTTTGAGTTCTTCTTAATGCTTTGATAAGTATCTATTTATGTTTAAATTTTATTGAAAGTTTTATTGTAAGAGATACAAGTTATTACTTAATAGATACATGTTGTATTAACTTGTATTGGGTACTTACAATTAATTTATTGAAATGTATCTATTGTTGTTTAAGCTAAACATCGTGTTAACAAAACTTGTTTTTGTAAGATGTGCATCTCTACTGTTTGTAAAGATAATTGAAGTTTTTTAGCCGAATGTACTTTGAATTTGATACATAATAACAAAAAAAGTATCATTCGATATGAATATATATGTTGTTCATTTGTTAATCTTACAGTTACCAGTGTTTATAAAGTTATTGCATTAGATACATAATCAATAATTTGTAGCTAATTACTACTTATTACAACTGATTGCTGTAACAAATCAATTTATTACTATTTGAACAACATCTGAATGTTATTATGTACTACTTGAGGAAGAAGTACAAGAACATGAATTTTTCAATCGGCAGATACACTACCACAAATTATTTTTTCAAAGTGTACATCGATAAGACATATGTGAATTACTACAATTCAGACGTTGCTAAGGATCTTGCAATTCAAGATGCATCTGCCAAGACTGATTAGTGAGAACGACGATCCACCAAGGCCAAGAAGCAAGTCCGCACCAAAAGAAACAGACTGTTTTTTGCATATTAAGTAGTTGTTTATTTGTTTGTTTGTTGGATATTACAAAAACTAGGAAGTTGATAGAAAGTTTTAAGATTTTTTTGATGAGGTTGGTAATGTTAGGTACTCATACATTATGTGTTTTTAATGATAAAGTAGTTTTATTTTGTTACCCATTATAATGCAATGCTAAAGCGTTTCAGATATATTTATGTGTCGAAATACTTTGTTCTTCCACTTTATAAAGACATAGTATTAGATACATATTTTATAATATTTTACAATCATATGTATCTAATATAATGAAACGTAAATTAGAATATAATGGCATTAACCTTCACAATATTACATTATTAAGAATCTACAACAGTTTTTTGTACCAATGAATACCTATTGTATCTTAAATGCAGAACACATTATAGCACAACTTAATGGTACTATATCCAAAAACTAATGAAATATTATATTATAGAAGTGAATATTTAAACTTGTATCTATAAAAATAAGTGAGAAAGATCTTATTAAATTAAATGTATCTAGTTAAAAAAAATACATATTTTACTATATAATAATTGTAAATAACAAAAATATTACATTATTATGTATTATTAACCATTTTTATTTACTTGGGATGCATGTTTACCTTCAACCTGACTAACACATTATATCAAAACTTATAGTCCTACAATATACAATTATATTTTACAATTATTACAAATTGTGCAAACTTGTATCTACAAATTTAGGAAATATACATCATATAAAAGTATAAATCTTTACAGTCTTGTACTATAGCATAACAACTACAATAACATCATTAGTTCAATATTTCTTAATTTCTAAATGATGTTTCACGACAATTTCAATCTCCAAACGCATGATGCTTTAAATTTCTGTACCCCGACGACATGATGCTTTAAAGATCCAAATACAATCCTCCGAACGACATTGTAGGACATAGCTGAATCAATCAAAACAAAATTTTAAATTATTTCTCTTAATAAATATGGAAATAACTGATTTCTATATTCATTAACAACATTGAATACTTGTATAACATGTATCTATAAATTTTACAACATCTATCTAGGACATTTATATGTATGTAGTACAATTTCTGATATATATGCGAAAATAAAACACAACAACAAACAAAATTAAACATAACTTCCTAAACTTAGATACGAGATGACCAAAATTTATCATTTTCATAACAAAATGTATCTCGAAATGAAACTTTCTCAACATATATTGAGTAAATTTACAACATATATCTACAACATTAATATGTATCTAGGACAGTTATGATATACATGTGAAACTAACACACAACAACAAACATAATTAACAAACACTTCATAAACTGAGATACAAGATTAGCAAAATGTATCTTTTCATAACAAATGTATCTCGGCGTTAATAACATAAAAACACAAAAATCAATTTGTAAAATAATCATCAACATAACATGGAATACAAATTTAAATTAACGTACACAAAATTAACAACACCTGCAACAAAAAAAAACTTAACATACCTTCTCTTATCCGATCTTTTGGCATATTAATTGAAAGAATGCTCAATTGTAAATCGCGCCATAAAGGTTATGAGAGTACACTTGTTGAAAGTATAAATGATTCATCATTTTAAAGTATAAATCTTTACAATGTTTTACTACAGCATAACATCTATAATAACATCATCAGTTCAATATTTCTTAATTTCTAAATGATGTTTCACGACAATTTCAATCTCCAAATGTATGATGCTTTAAATTTCTGTACCCCGACGACATGATGCTTTAAACATCCCAACACACTCCTCCGAACGGCATTGTACGACATAGCTGAATCAACCAAAACAAAATTTTAAATTGTTTTTCTTAATAAATATGAAAAAAATGATTTCTATATTCATTAACAACATTGAATACTTGTATAACATGTATCTATAAATTTTATAACATGTATCTAGGACATTTATATGTATCTAGTACATTTTTTGATATATATGCGAACATAAAACACAACAAGAAATAAAATTAAACATAACTTCCTAAACTGAGATACGAGATAGACCAGAATTTATCATTTTCATAACAAAATGTATCTCGAAATGAAACTTGCTCAACATGTATCTAGTAAATTTACAACATGTATCTACAACAACGGACAAGCATTACCTTCTACAATGTAACGAGCTTCTATTTTTTTCTTTGCATCGTCCATTTCATACTCTACCTCAATTGTAGAAGTCAGTTTTCGTAACTAACATGTTCACTGACCACAATTCCATCACTCTTATAACCAGCATAATCGATTTCGTTAATCCAAATACCGAAATAACATAAAAACACTAAAATATTCATATCAAAGAAATGAAATTACAATCAACAAAAAAAATTATATTTTGTCTGAACAAGAAAAATGAAGAATTTTTAAATTTCAAAAAAATTTTAAAAGAGACTTTATGTTTTAACAAAGTGGAGTAATAAACGGATTTCCACTAATTGTGGGATTTGATTTTACTTTTTACCTTAATTAGTTAGCTTTAATGCTGATTTTATGGAAGGTTGTCTGACTTAGTTAATTAATACATGTATCAGCAGTATGTGTCTAATATAATTAACTTGTACCACCAGAGGTCAAATGTTGGGATTTTAGGAGATTTTGAAAGATGTTGGGATTTTTAGTAATTAATAGTAAACATGTCGGTATATATGTAAAATTTACTTTTTTTATACGTATTTTTTTTCCAAAGCCAATGATTACATTCCACAAGCCTTATGATGGGCTTCGTGTTGAAACACCCATGGATTTCTTTCTAAATTAAAAGGGATTTGGGCTTATATAGATACTCCAAACGGGGGCCGAAAACCCATGGTTAAAAAGGGAAAGTTGCATAAATTTCATTTTTTAATACTCTTTAGATTGCATTACATAATAAGAAAATAAATACAGTAAAACTAGGGGAAAAAACACACGATACTTCCATATTTTTATCTTTTATTTTCTCTTAGGTTGTTACATAAATCCATGATTCTCTCTCACAAGTACATATTCTCTCTCTTTTTTAATTGAATTTTCTTCCGTAGATCTCTTTCTCTCTCTCTCTCAAAGATTTTATTATATATATATATATATATATATATATATATATATATATATATATATATATATATATATATATATATAACCAAAAGCAAAATCCTATGTATATAATCAAAGATTTCATTTTCTCATTATAATTTTTTTCCGCACTTCTTCCATTATTTTAGAAATATATTTTCTATATTAATGAACGTGTTGTTTTTTAAATAAATTATGTTTTAAATATAAATCTTGAAAAGTAAAACAATGTATCCTTTTTTCAATATGAAAGATGTTAGCATTATTCATTATTCGTGGATTTCAATGTTTATAAAAATACAAAAAAAAAGTCTATTTAGATTGAAACTGACATTAGTTCATATCAATAAAACATAATTAAGTTCTATCAGCATATAAAGTGAATTTTCATTCAATTATAATTCAAGACAGAATAAAATAAAATGTCACATGTACTTTTATTTTTTTTTAAATAACAATATTTAATTTTGTATGAATATGAGTAAATCATATGCAAACATAATGTAGAACTCTCTCTCTCTCTCTCTCTCTATATATATATATATATATATATATATATATATATATATGTATATTTCTAATTATGGAGAAATGTAAAATAATTTTTGAATAATATTTTAAAAAAAATATATTTGTAGATAAATTTGGTATAGATTTGAATTCTATATATGCTTCATCTTATATTTTTGTTTTCTGGTATGTTGAAAAAAATGTTGACATGTGTATATTATATATGCATTTTATATGTTTGTGGATTTCTATTTTTTTTAAAATCTCAAATAGATTTTTTGAAAAAAAAATTCAACTATATTTCTTCTGTAAAAATTCAACATGTTTATTGCTTTTCTTTTTGTGGTGATATCATAATCATCTTATTGGAGGAAAAGTAATTTTAATCTTGTATTTTTATGTATGAATTCGATAAGTTTATCGATTTTTTGGTTGTTTTTAATTTTTACAAAATTATGCAAAAACTTTTCAATTGTATATTTTCTATATTACTTTTGATATGTTTCTTGATATGTTTTTATTGGATACAAATATTTTTTATTTGATATGTGAAAAAATTCTTCATGATTATTTCTAGATTGAACTTGAAGAGAACATTAATTTTTAAGATATTATCTTCGTTTTTCAACTCTTTAAGATATTATCTATACGTAAGAGTAAAAAAGGAGAAATAATCTCAATATTTTCTTCAGAAGTGAAAAACGTGTTCAATTTTCTATATTATATAAGAGCTGGTTTCGACATGGGTGTAAAAATGTCAACAAATTTTAGAGCTAAGGATAAAAATGACTTTTCACAAATTTATAGTGCAACCTGTCATTCAACCTACACTAAGAGACATCCACGTAATTTTTACTTTCTTTGGTATATTTTTCACTCTCTCTATTCTGCATTTCAATCTGAAATTTTCACTTCATCATAAAGATCAGCGCAACAACAATTCATCATAGTAGAGCAAATAAAACCAACTAATAATCCCTTTTCGAGGTTCAGATTCTCCATGATTTCTCTGTTTAAGCTTTTTTCATTTGTTTCTTCATTTTTTCGACCCATTAAATTTTACTTGATTTTAGATTTCTTCATTTTCTTTTACATTTTGGGGTTTATCATGCATGTGAGTTGTGCTAAATTTCTTTGTGGAAAATTTTTTGATTTTAGATTCTTGATATGCTATTTGATTTTGGAGTTTGTTATGCCTGTGAGTTTGTACTGATTTTTTTGGTGATAAAGTTTTTGGTACATGAAAAGGAATTTAATTTTGTTAGTAGAGAGATGACGAAAGATCCGAAGAGGTATGTGTTTCTTTTTTAAAATTGTGCAAAAGCTTTTAATATCAAATTTGTTGCTTGTAGTTTATGAAGAAGAAGATAAATTTCTTACCCCTTTAGTCAACGAATCTTCATAGATGATGCTTATAACTTCTTGAACTAGAGGAAAATTCAAAAAGTCCTTCATGAAGGTCAGTTGAATTTCCTTATTATTGTTACTATTTTTTTTTTTGATCTCAGTGTTTTACAAACTAATCATAATTTTGCAATTCTTTTTTGTAGAGCTTGAGAAGTATGAAACTGTCGCATTTGAATTGACAACTGGAGATGTGCTTTATAAATAAATCTATAACCTAACCAAAATTGAGGAATTTATGTGATGTGCACTCTTGTGTGGTGTTTAACGCGGTGAGTAGATCTTCATTTTCTGCTAATTTATTAGTGCGACCTGGCATATAGTTTCATTAATTGTTGTATGTAGTTAAAAAATTACTAATATGCATGACGATTTGCTAATCATATGTAATTTTGGAAGCTTGGTGAAGTAGAAAAAAATCAGTTACTAATTGATTGTAATGTATATTTCCTATTTGATTAGCAACTAATGATGTGGGTCGCTTTAGTAATAGTGTGGCCGAGCAGCAGGTTTGCACATCTTACATTATCTCTTAATTCAATAAAGTGATTCTTATAAATTTTATTTGAATTTCTATGTGATTTTTTCACTAAGAAGGTGATCTGTTCCAACCTACTCCAGTTGTCGTGGTAGAGTTACTCAGTATATTTGTGAGAGGATGAGGTACTCGGTAGGATGCTGGTGGAGGATTTTTGATACTTTGGCCTTTTGAGAAGGTATCAGAAACAACCTCTTTACCTTCATAAGGTACCCTCCCACTTGTGGAGGAAAATTTGAATGAATGGTTGCAAAGTCAATGGAGAAATCATAGCATTATTGTATAAAAATTAAATCTTTACATGCAGTTGTATAGAAGTGGATTAATCCCGAATAGGACTAATAGTTATAAGCATGAATAACAATTATATGGACAAGAAAATCAAAAAATAATTCGATAAAGTCTTAGTATTTTGAGGGCTCAAATCGGTAAGATTCCCAATTACTTAGAAAAACTACTTATATTTCAGAGAGATGACAGTTGTGGAGTATGTATTGCACGGATTTATGTGCAATTTTTGTATTTTCCATTATATTATACTACATCATTTAGTTATATAACAAGAAGAATGGTGAATTTGGATGGACTTCAGCATATTAGTATTTATTATTCAGCGCTTAGTTCCCCGTTGCTCTGTCAATTGGACCTGAACTATAGTCATAATTGCTAGCAACTAAAATGAGAATGTGTTTGTCATGGTGCTCACTGTGAACTATTTGTTTGATTAATTAACATGTAGATCAATGCTTTCTAAATTTTTGTGCCAATACGAATAAGCAGGTTAGTGGAGGCTTGGAGGCATGAGCATATCTGTGATTCCCTGCTAAGTTCTATCTTAGTAGGAAATGCGAAAAACTTATCAGACTGTACAGCCATTCAGTATGATTTTGATATCGAGGATGTCTTGCTCGGTGAGAAAAGCGATAGCTCCATGATGGAGTTTAGACCATGTTTAGTTATTGAGTTTTCCCAGGACAACATCGTATCATTAAGTGAGAAAACTTCACCATCATCTTTTGTTATCACTCAGAACATATCAAATGGAGATACCATGCAGGAATATGCAAATTTGAAGTTATCTTTGTTGCTTTATGATGCAATCCTTACCATTGTTGGTTCGTCTATTGCATTCTTAGCCGGGGAAAAGTCTGCAATCGCCTTCTTAATAGGTGGTATTAAAGGATTCCTCTATCTATTACTTGTTCAAAGGTCTGTTGACGGTAAACCATTTTCAAAATTGACGTCAAGTAACATGACAAAAACTCTTGATCGAACCAGTAAAGGATTCAAAGTTTCGGTCTTAAAAATATATTTGGCTCTTACAGTTACTTCTATCGCAATAAAATATGCTCTCAGAGATGTTGCTCGAGTCTGTATCGTTGGTATCCGTAATATCAAGATGCGTGCTATAAGGTAAAATAAAATGCTATAAGGTGTTGGCTGTTTTAAATGAGAAGTTAGAATTTAGATAAAAGTGATGTAAGAACAAATATATATGTCCCTGCTTAGTAAAGAGTTATTGTAGTACATATGTAATTAGAGAGAAATTGAGTTTCCTTCATTTATCAGTTTGAATCCCTATGCCTTGGTAGCGGTTAGAGGTGTGATGAAGTGAATTTTTTCTTAACTACATTTTTTTCTTTATGAAGTTTCTGACTGTATTTGTTTTTTCTTTCTTATGCAGGTGATTTTTGATGGGTAAATTTGTTTAGCAGGATTTGAACATCAATCAGGGAAATTATTGGGGATCAAAATTGACATTGAACTTGGAATGTTATAAAGAACTTTTGGACAAAGATTAATATAAATTAAATTATGGTAAGTATCAACAATAATGCTTAGTTAAAGTTAGATTGGGTTTGAAAAAATAATTTAGAATGGAATGATGGTAACAAGAATGCTTGATTATGGTTTAAGATTGATTAAAAAGATAAGGGGAATCCACTTTTAAAAAAAGTGAATGACTTTTGTCATGATTATAGATCATTATCTTCGATTTAAATCAAATCAGTGATCATTATTATGTTTAATTTACTAATATAACAACATATCTATGGGAAGGTAAGTAATAAAAATAAAATTTAGATAGTAAGGTTTGGACAGGGTAAAATGACGTAAAAAGATTTGGAGAGAGTAAAGTAATAGTGAAATTTGGAAAAGGTAAAATGACGTAATTAGATTTACAGAGGAAAGTATAATGAGCTTTGAAAAGGGTAAAATGACATAATAAGATTTGAAGAGAATAAGAGGATAGTACAGTGAGGTTTAAAGAGGATAAAATGGCATAATGAGATTTAAAGAGGATAAAATGTATGTAGTGAAGTGTGAGAAGAATAAAACATAAGTAAATTTTATTACTATATTTTAAAGAAATTAAAGAAAATAAGTATAAAGATTATTTGCAAAAGATTTTTAAAAATTAATTTAAATATAATAAAGTAAATTTAGGTACAAAAAACGTGTACCTATCACAAATTTGCTATCAAACACTTGGCACTTTCTTAATATTAGCAAATTTTCTACCAAATATGTGTAGCCATCTTTCTCAACTTTTTACAGCTGATCATTCACTTCAAAAGTCGATAACCACTTGCTGATATTTATTACTATTATTATATATATACATAATTAACATAATACGTGTACCTATCACAAATTTGCTACCAAACACTTGGCACTTTCTTAACATTAGCAAATTTTCTACCAAATGTGTAGCCATCTTTCTCAACTTTTTACAGCTCCTAAATATTAATTAACAGTTCTCTGTTTTAAAAATAAAATAAAGAAAGAAAATCTCAACTCTTCCTTCTCTATAAAAAAACAACACTCTTTTCCTGTGTTAAAAATAATAATTAAACAAAATAATAGCGAATCTAAGGTGTGTATTCTCTTTATCGGGTAAGTTTACATGATCCTTAATCTTTCATACTAATGAAAATATTCTACTGCTCAAACTTTCTACTCCAAGATAAATCCTAAAATTTAAAAATTACAATCCACATGTTCTACTGTTGGACCCGTGCTGATACGGGCCTTGCACTTCTAGTACTAATAGTAATTTTCTATCCACATTTTTCTCCTTTAAGAAATATCTTTTACATTTGTTTAGGGGATAATTGAAGACAAAAAAGTTACACGGTTTTAAAATTAAAAAAAAAACTAATAATATAAACTGCTATAACTTGCAATTAAAAATAGAATTCAATGATTACATAAAAATAATGTTATATGTTGCAATAAATAATCTAATAAGTATAACTAGGATAGTTTTTACTTTTTTTTAAAGCTAAATATTTTATATCTTAATAGTTTTTAAAATTACTAAAAATTCACCAGCTAATTCATATGAGTACATCGTATTATTTCAAATACATCACATTCTTTTTAATACATTACTTAATTTTACACGAATATATCATAATCTTCAGTGATGTATCCGAGCTTTAAGTAAAATCGAGGATTTATATATTATTTAAGAATGTGGAAATTTAAATAGTTACGGAAAGTTAAGTTGTGGTATGATGAAAAATTACATCATACCACAACTTATCATAACTACTTAAAAATTTTAATTGTTTTAAATAATTACACAATTTTTTTATTTATTTAAAGGCTCAGACATCGCAAAAGAATGTGATTTATCCGTTTAAAATTAAGTAATGTAAAAAATGTGATATATCTGTGTATAATTAAGAAATGTATCGAGAAGAATGTGTGTATATATGTAAAATTAATTGATGTATCAGTACAAAATTAAGTGAGTTATTCAGAAGAATGTGATGTATCCATATAAAAAATTTTAAAACTTTTTTAAATATGAAGTAATTAGCTCCAATTTTAAATTTATGTAACTTTTACTTAAGGAATTTGCAAATTAGAACGAGAAAAAAAAATCTACCTACCTAAACAAATATAACAACTATATTTACAATATATCATTATATTTTAAAATATTATTTAATTAATATAGCTACATTTAGGATCTTATAGAAAAACCTCTTTCTCGCCTAACGTACAACTCTTTTTCAATTTTTATATTTCTCCGTCTCTCCCTCTCTCTCACCCTACAATCTTTTTTCTTGTAGTTTTTAACTGCAAAAATTTTTATGCTATTCAGATTTGTGTTGTTCAAATACACTTATTGGTGGTTGAAATTAAATGCTTGAGAACTTTTGATGTTTGTCCTGACTTTCTTATCATAATTGGGTTTTCCTTTAGGTACCATAATTGAGTTTTCCTTTTAGAAAAAGGAAAACATATTCTCCACATTTGGCTAATCCTTATTCTTGTAGGAAAAAGTTATAGACTCTATAAATAGAGACTCCTTTCTTATAATTTTGTAGCATCCACAATGTAGTCCTAGGGGTTTGAGAGTTTCGTTTGGGAAGAGACTTTGTGAGACACAAGTGTTGCGGGATCACTTGTGCGAGCCTCTTTTATTCTGAGTGAATTGTGTGAGGTTGTCTCTCTTGACAATTTGTACTCTCTTTTATATAGTGGAGTGCTCATATCCTTTTGTGGATGTAGGTCGATTGACCGAACAACGTTAAATTTTTGTGTCTCTTTTGCTGTATTTCTCGTTTGTCTTCTTATTTGGCGTCTTTCGAGGTTTTCTTTACTATATTTTGCATGAAACCTGATCTGAGGTTTGCTTTGCTTTGATACTAGCGCCCAGAGTAGTACCGTAGGGATCGGGCCGACAAGCCTGATATGGACCTTTATGTTTTGGGGCCTAAGACTTATTTGTATGCACATATTATATAAGTGCATTTAGTGGGTTGTTTTGGGTATCCAGAAAATACTCATTCTCCACATTGTACTCCTCTCCTTTCATTATAGTGAAACATCCTCTGCCTCTGCCCATGATTTTTTTCTGCAAGGGTCTCCACGTAAATCTGTGTGTTCCTGTTTTCTTTCTATTTATGGTTTGCTTTATTCCTACCCAATTCCTAACAAATTGGTATCAGAGCTTGTTCGATTATTTTCTCAGGGATGGCAACCATGAAGTATGATATTCCGTTATTGGATCGCAACACCAGATTTTCGTTATGGCTGGTTAAGATGTGGGCTGTCCTCACGCAGATGGATTTGGACGATGCTCTATTAGTGTTTGATAAGATGCCCTCATCGTGGATGGACAAGGACAAATGGTGTAAGGATCAGAAGGCTCTATCTCAGATCCACCTTCATTTATCCAATCAAATTCTACAAGATATTTTAAAGGAGACCACTGCCACTGCGTTGTGGTTGAAATTGGAATCGCTGTGTATGATGAAGAGCTTGACAAGTAAGTTGCATCTCAAACAATGACTTTATTCCCATCGTATGTCAGAGGGTGCGTCTTTGGAAGATCACCTATCTGTCTTTAAAAAAATCATCTCTGATTTAGAGACTCTGGAGGTTAAGTACGATGAGAAAGATTTAGGGTTGATTTTGTTGTGTTCGTTGCATGCATCATACTCGACTTTTATGGATATGATTTTATATAGTCATGATACCCTGACCATAGATGAAGTTTATGATGCGTTGTTCACTAAGGAGAAGATGAAGCATCTTGTGAATGGGTCGGAGACTCAAGGAGATGGTCACATTGTTCGAGAAGGAATCGTGAGAGGAACTCTGGAAGTGATGATAGAAACAGATCAAAATCCAAAAACAGAAACAAAACCTGTAATTACTACAAGAAGAAGGGTCATATCAAATTTGAGTGTTGGAAGTTACAGAATAGAGAGAAAAGAGAAGCTCCAAAACCAAAGAAAAAACAACCAGAGAAGTCCGATAAAGCCAGTTTTGTTGAAGATAGAAGTAGTGATGAAGAAATCTTAATTCAACTTGCACATTTCATATATGTCATAATCGGGATTGGTTTACAACATATGAAACAGTTTCTAAAGGTGTTGTGTTGATGGGAAATAACACATCTTGTAAGATAGCTGGTATTGGAACAATCAGATCAAGATGTTTAATGGAGTTGTGAGGACACTTGGTGATATGCGGTATGTCCCAGACCTAAAGAGAAATCTTATTTCCTTGAGTACCCTTGATTCGAACGGTTATAGGTACACTGGTGAAGGCGGAGTCCTAAAGATTACTAAAGGTACTCTTATTGTGATAAAGGGACAGAGAAAGTCTGCAAATTTATATGTCCTGCAAGGCTCTACTATTACAGGTTCAATATGCAAAATGCCAAGACCGTTAGTACTCCATTGGCAGCTCACTTCAAACTCTCACCAACTTTATCTCCAAAGATAGATGATGAGTGTGATTATACGTCTTCAGTTCCATACTCTAGTGCCATCGGGTCTCTTATGTATGCGATGGTGTATTCCCGACCAGATTTATCTTATGTTGTTAGTGCAATTAGCATATACATGGTAAATCTTAACAAAGAACATTGGAAAACAGTTCAGTGGATTTTCAGATACTTGCATAGATCTGCTGATGTTTGTTTGCAGTTTGGGCGAAATAGAGATGGAGTAATCGGGTAAGTTGATTCTGATTTTGCAGGAGATCATGATAAAATGAGGTCCCTTACAGGCTATGTTTTCACCATTGGTGGTTGTGCTATTAGTTGGAAAGCTACCTTACATACTACGGTTGCTTTGTCAATTACTGGGGCAGAGTATATGGCTATTATAGAGGCTTTCAAGGAAGCTATTTGGTTGAAGGGTTTGTTCGGTGAACTTAGAAAAGACTTACAAATTACTATAATTTTTTTGCTATAGTCAGATTGCTATCTTCCTTATGAAAGAGGAGATGTTTCACGAGAGGATAAAGTACATCAATGTTTAGTATCATTTTATGCGTGAAATTATTGCTCGTGGTGATATTGTGGTGGGCAAGATTAGTACTCATGATAATCCTACTGATATGATGAACAAGACACTACCAAGTGCCAAGTTTGAGCATTGCTTGGACTTGGTTATTGTTAGCTGTTAAGATGTGCCCTTAGGGGATTTTGTGGAAAAGATGGAGAGTTTTTCTTGAAATGAATTTGAGTTCTGAATTAGAATTCATGTCAAGGTGGAGATTGTTAGTATCATGAATTTTCCAAACTTGATCATGAATCACATGCAGCATATGTTTCTGGAGAATAAAAAGGGACAGGCTCTCCCTTTTAATTCCTAATTGGCTATTTTTTTGGGGACGTCTCAGTCCTAGTTCAGGTTTGACTTATAAAACAACAATGGATGTTCTTCAACAAATGAATCATGTTTCTATACTTGTTTCAATAAGGAGGGCTAACACTCATTTGAAAAAAAAAATGATAATAAAGAAATGATTTAGCTGGAAAAAAAATCTGAACTGAAAGTTTCACAAGACAGTCATGAAGAGGAATAAGAGATCCTTAAGGCTAGGATCATGACTTTGAAGCTTGACCTTGATTGATAGAGAGATTAAAATGTTGAAGTCATTCGTCAATTGACACAGTTGATATCACTTGTTCCACCTTCCTCATCATCTCCTCACTACTTGTATCCTTAGTCATGTCCCACTTTTATAACGTATTCTTTTTTTATTAATGCTCAGTTATTTTTCTTTGTTCAGTACTAGCTTAGGTTTAATGTGGAATAAGCTTTGTCATTTAAATGGAATGGTTATCTTTCCTAAATTGACTCATATTTTTGCTCTCCTTAATACATTACTATGTTGGCTAAAGTCCTTGTCTGATTGTTTTGGTGATAACCCCAGTGGCCATGAATAGCATAACAAATCACTTTGGCTTGTATATTATTGCATTGAAATAGTGTTTTTGATGATGCCAAAAAGGGAAAAATAAGAGGGTTGTGCAATATTTATAACCCATTGACTAACTTGTTTCATTTTAGTGATTTATACTTTAGTGCCTACAGGTGAAGATGTTTGAATACACAAAGGCAAAAGGTTTGTCATTATCAAAAAGGGGGAATTTGTTAGGTACGGTGTAGTTTTGATGATTGACAAACTAGAAAAGTGATATGAAACATGTCAGTCAAGATGGTTCACAGACGCACTATCTCAAGTATCTGAAACTTATAGCAAAATCATCGATGATTAAAGACATGGGTGGAAGAAATCAAGAACCAGATAAGTGGTTAATTCTGATAAACTCAAGAAAATAAACATGTGCTAATTTGAAGAAGTTGAATTTGATTCAAACACTTGATAATAAGGGAAAACAAGTTGAGTTGAAAAAGGAGTCCTATGGAAAGAAGGAGTTTTACTTCTGAGCATATCCTGAAGAGTCCTGTGTATAGAAGAAGAAAGATTCTGCAGATTGAATAAGTTTACGCAAGATAGAAAACATACAAATTGAAGGACTTTTTGTTAGATCAATAAAGTTTTTGATGACTGACACATGAATGGACCATGTTACTTGAGTTGGTCCAAGCATAGGAAGACAGGTTTCAGGTTTCACTGATAGATGCAGACAAAGATTGCTTAAAGTCAGGAATAAATAAGCGAGCCTAATTCTGATATACTCAAGTTACATATCACGTTAGAAATTGAAGAAGTTGTGGTTGAGTAAAATACTTGAAGATAAGATGATTTAAAGAGTTGGAGTTTGACTACAACACTAAGGAGACAAAAGTTGGAATTGAAGTAGGAGTCTAACTTGAAGTTGCATTTATGTTCTAAATAAAAAACTCGTTTCCTTAATGAGTGCTCTAATTGATGATTTTCAAGAATTAACTTCTGATAGGGATGAGTTATTCAACAATCTTGCAAGTCTCAAGTTTGATTTTATTGATCTAGAAACTTGTAAGAACACTGTTGAAAAGGAAAACTGCACTCTTAAAGAATAAATTAGCAGACTTGATTCATCAAACCTGACCCTCAAATTTGAAGTTCTAAAACTATCTCTTTCTGAAAAAAGAAAAAAAAGGTCAAGAGTGAGGAACAAGAAAATATTGAGTCAGAATTGACTAAGATTAAACATGAATACTTTTGTGAAAATGAAAAGGTTAGTCAACTAAGTCAAGAAGTTTCTAAATTGTAACTTGATCTTAAAAGAGCTAATAGATGGATACATTCTTCAAGGCTTGTACATAAGCTAGGTAAAAGAACTTACAATGAAAAGGTTGGGTTGGGCTTTTATAAAAGTTCTAACGCTATTAAAGATCTGTGTTATATTTGTGGTAACCTGGGACATCCAACCACTGAATGTCCAGTTGCAGTACAAAGCAAATCAAGAAGCATAAACCTAGCCAAAAAATCTGGTTCTATGTTAGCACAAGCCAACAAGAAGGTCAAAACAGGTCATATAACCTGTTGTCTCGATGGGCTAGAAGAAACCTCATACATCTTTTTTCTCATAAGAAAAGACCCAAGCTTGTCTAGGTTCCTAAAGTTAACCCCTAATTTGTTTTGCAGGTGAGAGTGAAAGGAGGCAAGCAAAATTAGTACATGGATAGACCTTGCTCAAGGCATAAGACTGGAAGCAAATAAAGTTTCTTTCACTTACCACATTTAAAGGAGAATAGATCTTTTAGAGATGGTAAAAAGGGCACCATTACTAAATCTGAAAAGATTGAGAGAACTAAAACAAAAGACTTTTTAAAGATAGCCAGATTTGGAGTGCTCGTGTGAGGGGGAAGTAAGGGAGATTTAAAAAAAGAAAAAAAAAGGATAACAGTGAAACTGATGAGTATGCACAGGAACATGTTGTACTACCTGGTTCAACTGTTGTACAGACTGAGGGCATATTGACTGGGGGAACAACAAATCAAGAAATTGATGCATCAACAACACCAACACAAGTTGATGATAATTTTGTTGGTAATTCATAAGAATTGGTGTTGTCACAAGAATCTTGAGATATCTCATGGGAATCAATGGATTGAGACTGTGGTATTCAAATGAAAGTAATTTCACTCTTAAGGGCTATAAAAATGTTGACTATGTGGGTTACTTAAATGACTGGAGAAGAACCAAAGACACTAAGTAAAGAGCATTTTGAAAGGGATAGGTTAGATTTGGAGATGACTAAAATTGCATGAACTTCCCTCAATGATTGACTAGAATAACCATTTTTCTTTTTAATCTTATTAGATAAAATGTTATTCGATTCAGTCTTGCATATTTTAGTTGTGTATCACAATTCCAGATTTTTGGCTCTTCTAACCTAATTTTGTATTAGATTGTGCAGAAAATAGGTACAAACAAGCAATTATGACCACAAAGTTCTTCTTATAAGGTATGCTCTAAACTAACATAAGCATAGGCTGTTCAAGTTGAAACAGTTGAGCAAACCTGTTCCATTCCTCACACTTCATCCTCTCCTTATCCTATAATGCTGACGAATTGATTGACCAAATTTTCTTTGACTCTCTCCAAATGGTTGTACACAAACGTGTTAATTTTAAACCAAGAATTTCTTCTTCTTTCTCAACCAAAAATATCAGTTTTTGTATCATGAATTTTCCAAACTTGATCATCAATCACATGCAACTTATGTTTCTGGAGAATGAAAAGGGACAGGCTCTCCCTTTTAATTCCTAATTGGTTGTTTTTTTGGAGACGTCTTAGTCCTAGTTCAGGTTTGACTTATAAAACAACAATGGATGTTCTTGAACAAATGAATCATGTTTCTCTACTTGTTTCAATAAGGAAGGCTAACACTTATTTGAAAAAAAATTGATAATAAAGAAATGATTTAGCTGAAAAAAAAAAATCTGAACTGAAAGTTGCACAAGACAGTCATGAAGTGGAATAAGAGGTCCTTAAGGTTAGGATCATGACTTTGAAGCTTGACCTTGATTGATAGAGGGATGAAAATGTTGAAGTCATTCGTCAATTGACACAGTTGATATCACTTGTTCCACCTTCCTCATCAGCTTCTCACTATTTATATCCTTAGCCATGTCCCACTTTTATAACGTATTCTTTTTTTTTATTAATGCTCAGTTATTTTGCTTTGTTCAGTACTAGCTTAGGTTTAACGTGGAACATGTTCTGTCATTTAAATGGAATGGTTATCTTTGCTAAATTGACTCATATTTTTGCTCTCCTTAATACATTACTATGTTGGCTAAAGTCCTTGTCTGATTGTTTTGGTGATAACCCCAGTGTCCATGAATAGCATAACAAATCACTTTGGCTTGTATATTATTGCATTGAAATAGTTTTTCGATGATGCCTAAAGGGGGAAGATAAGAGGCTTGGGCAATGTTTATAACCCATTAACTAACTTGTTTCATCTATTGATTTATACTTTAGTGCCTACAGGTGAAATGTTTGAATACACAAAGACAAAAGGTTTGTCATTATCAAAAAGGGGGAATTTGTTGGGTACGGTGTAGTTTTGATGATTGACAAACTGACAAAGTGATATGAAACATGTCAACCAAGATGGTTCACAAACGCACTATCTCATGTATCTGAAACTTGTAGCAAAATCATCGATGATTAAGGACATGGGTGGAAGAAATCAAGAACCAGATAAGTGGTTAATTCTGATAAACTCAAGAAAATAAACATGTGTTAATTTGAAGAAGTTGAATTTGATTCAAACACTTGATGATAAGGGAAAACAAATTGAGTTGAAAAAGGAGTCCTATGGAAAGAAGGAGTTTCAATTCTGAGCATATCCTGAAGAGTCCTGTGTATAGAAGGAGAAAGATTCTGTAAATTGAATAAGTCTACGCAAGATAGAAAACATACAAATTGAAGAACTCTTTGTTAGATCAATAAAGCTTTTGATGACTGACACATGAATGGACCATGTTACTTGAGCTGGTCCAAGCATAGGAAGATAGGTTTCAGGTTTCACTGATGGATGTAGACAAATATTGCTTAAAGTCAGGAATAAATAAGCAAGCCTAATTTTGATATACTCAAGTTACTTATCATGGGAGAAATTGAAGAAGTTGTGGTTAAGTAAAATACTTGAAGATAAGCTGATTTAAAGAGTTGGAGTTTGACTACAACACTAAGGAGACAAGAGTTGGAATTGAAGAAGGAGTCTCACTTGAAGTAGAACTCTATGCAATAAGAGTTCTAATTAAAGGAGCAGTTTGAGAAAAAGAATGACTCTTTGGAGAGCTGTGGTTAAATAGAAGATGTATCATTCAGAGTAACTTGTGCACTTACAGAGAGAGAAAAGACTAAACACGACCAAATTGAGAAAGTTCATAATTGAGAGAATTCTGACTGAAGATTCAAGTGCTGCCAGTACAAAGGAACAAATTGACAAACCTGTTTCACAGGAATAAACTTTACAGTTCATGAGTCAGTTTAAATGTATTGTTCTTCTTGAGTTGAAATTTATTGGTTCCCTAGATTAATTATTTTGGAACAATACTGAGCTGAGTTAACTTCAAGTTTTGGATAACTCGAACTGGGTTCAACAGTCAAAGGTGATTGTTGAGTTATAGGAATTAGAGTTTATGATTCTTAGTTGTTGAGTTATAGGAATTAGAGTTTATGATTCCTAGCTATTAAGGTATAGGAATTAGAGTTAATAATTTCTAGCTGTTGGTTACAAGAGTTTTGTAATTAGTCATTGTTGAGACTTAGAGTTATTTAGTGAAGTTGGGGTTAAATCCTGTAGAGGTACAGGTCGTGATTTTTTACACCTTTTTGAGCCGGGTGTTTTCCACGTAAAATCATTGTGTTCTTTACTTTCTGTTTTACTATTTTCTTGGAATACGTCAAGCAATCCGTTCCATCCATAGAAAACTCTTACGTTAAGGTCACTGGTCAGTAGGACACGTACTCTAACACAATGTGAAGAATCAACAAAAGGAAATCTAGACAATGATGATTTTCTTTTTACCTTTCATTATGTTTAAAGGGATTTTTGTGTTGATGCTTATCTTTATGTTAAATCACTTGTTTACAGATATTTATATCAATAAATTCCACATTAAACTTTACAAAATAATGTCGAACAAATTAACATGTATTACCGCTCATGTTTTGAGAAAACATCAACCGTAACGTTCCTAATGTAAATCTGTCAACAAGAAAAGGTCTAACCCCGATCAAACTAGCATTAAGTTGGACGTTTTGCTCTTTGAATGAATTACTTATTAATTTTATTTTATTTGACTGAATTGATTATTAATTTTATTTTATTTTATTTTAGATAAGTTAGTCTTTAAAGCCTTCCTCTTTTTAGCTTTCAATCTTGCCGATCCCTTTTTCCTTTTCTTCTACAACTATTGAAAAAATCGTCTCCATGAACTTTAAATGAAAAAGAAAGGACTCAGATGAGATGCAGATTCCATATAGAATGGACGTTGATTGCAGCAAAGGATATGCAAGAGATAATAAAAGTCAAAACTCAGCTCAATAAGGAGTTTGATATGAAGGATCTAGGAGCAGCAAAGAAGATTCTTGGCATGGAGATTCTGAGGGATAGAAAGAATTGTAAGTTATACTTGAGTCGGAAAAAATATATTGATCCATCACTTTTGTGCAATAATCATTATAATGGATGGAAATTGTTGACCATTTTTTATGCAATAACCATTGGTTAATGGACAAAAATAAAACTCAAAACCACCATAACTAATTCTTTTAACTTGTTTTGAAAATTATTGACGTAAGGAATCTACTTCCCAAGGATGGACAAGGATTCAAGGAAGCTCCAGTCGATATACTTTGTGGAAATTATTGACGCAAGGAATCCTCCACTCAATTGTGTTTTTGGGTCGGGTTTGGTTAATAGATTTTTAAAAACGGGTTAATTTAAGGGTAAACAACATAAATTCCAACACTTTACTATCTAATTACTTTCTCTCCCTATGTTTATAAAATCCCAGATATATACATTAGTTAACGTCATGATACTTAGCTTATGATACATTAATAAATCTTTAATTATAGTTAAAAATGAAAAGAAATGGTAATTAAGCCTACAGTTGAGCAATTAATATGCTTAATTAAAGAAACTACTGTTTAAATTACCTAATATACGCCATTTAACAACTTATGATAACAAATATCATAAGTTTTCCTATTGTTTAAAAACTTATGATATATTGTATTATGATAACAAATATCTCATTTAATAACGTTGAGTTCCTGATACACTACAATTTATGACACATTACATTTATGTGCGGTTACTAATACATTATTATAATTTTTGCTTAATACTTTATATGTGTAAAAAATATCTGATACATTGTATTAAAAGCTAAATATCTTATGATACTTTAGTTTATATGCAAATACAACAATATTATATCTACTATTGTATTGTTAATTTAAGTTTCTGATATATTAAATTATTTTGGTTGAGATACATCACTTTAATTAAGCTTCCATTATACTTGACTTTTTTTTTTGAAAATATCTGATACATTATATAATTTACATTAAGATATAAAACTACAATTAGCTTATATGATACATTGCTAAAGAGTAAAATATTTTTTGATGCATAATAGTCTAACAGATGGACGAAAATTAATTTATAGAAATTGTAATAAAAGCAATCAAAAGTTTTGCTTAAATATCATAGCCATTTTGTCCAGAAAGTTTTGATATTTCAATCTATTTTCACGAAAATCAATGTTGTTCATATCATAATAAAATGGTGGAAATTAAAAAAGAAAGTTAATGGTGGAAAGATGAAGTTATTAGATCTAATTGAGTAATAAATGAGAACATGGTGGAAATTCAAAAGAAAGTTAATGAAAGTTGTAACTTGAATGTTGAAGTAGAAGATGAAGATGAGAACATGGTGGAAATTTAAAATAGGTGAGTTGAGAAAATCGTGGCATATATTTCCTAATTTTTAGGCTTGATTTGCGGCACAATAAGGGGATAAGGGTGGGTTTTTTAGATGTATCAGAAAAGAGGTAACTATTTTGAGTAAAAAGGAATTTTTGTAATTAGTTTAGTTGGATGAGATTTTAAATAATAATAGAAACTTAAGGTGTGGTTATAAGTAATTTATCCTTAATTTAATAAAATTGGGGCATTTCGTTAAATAAAGGATGTATATGAAAACTTTTTTAATAATGAGGGCAAAAATGACCCAATAGTATGACGGCAGGGGCAAATATGACCCAATAGTATACCGAAGGATAAAATTAACCAATTTTTTAAAGTATAAGGGTAAATTTGACTCCTTTTCCTTTTAAAAATTAAATTAAAATGTATGACCAATTAGGAAATGACATGTGGCTTTTTGCAAGAGCCAAAACATTGACTTGAGTTTTCATACGTTACCGTTAATTTGAGGGCATGTTTGAGCCTAAAAACAAACATTAGGGATATTTTTCAACCCAAAGATGAAAAAAGTATCTATAAACCTTATCTTATAATTTAAAGGTATTTGTTATCCTTTTTCGTAAATAAAAATATGGCCAAGTGTCACTCATTAAATATGTATTTGAAAAAAAAAAAAAAATCAAATAGAAAAGGAATTGAATTCAAAAGATATAAAGAATTAATAAGGTGTACATATACAATTTGATTTACCTTAATAAATTAATCATAACATATAAATGAACAAGCATTCAATTGAACAAAACTTCTTAATGTTGTTCCTAGGTTGAGTGTAGAGGTCAGCCTTCCAGACACAACCTCAAGTTGGTACGACTAGCAGATTTCGTAGCTTCAATTAATTATGAATTTCATCATTAATTTATTGCTAAATCACAGTAAAAACTTATCATCTTAGTTTTATTAGAGAAACAAATCTAATTAAATAAAATTAAATGATTTTAAGAATAAATATAAGTACTAATTTAATTTCTAATATTTATTTTAAAAACATGTAAGCCATTGAATAGTAGAATAGATATCAAATAATTTGTATTTAAGGCAAGATGCTAAGAAGACTGACTAGATTAAAATGAATTAACTTTTGAATGATTAAAAAAAAAATTGATGTACAATCGATGTAAATATGCGATGAGTGATTATTTCCTCAAGTAACTCCCAATCAATTATACCAAAGTATAGCTCAAAAGGGTATTTCCTACAACCCCTACACTAAAATAGTTCCTTCTACATACATCATAAGAAATTAAGTAGAACTAGAAAGTTTTAGAAGAACAGAAAAGTAGAAACTTTATTAACAAATTCAAAGAAAACTTTAAAAATTTTAAACTTTTGTATTTAGTGAACTATCAATTTTTTGGGGGCAAAATTAGCAACATCAGTAGCATTGGATGTGTTTCATTAGAATTATGATACCGATTCTATTGTTACCGCTCGTTTGGTGCAAGACAAGAAAGAATTAATTTTGAAATTAATTTTAAGATGGGCTTATTTCATATTTTGGTGAAACAAAACATATGAATTACTCATCTTGAAATTAATAATTTTATAATCACACTGTGATTTCTATCTTAAAATGAGAATGAAATAACTAATTTCAGAGATATTATAGTGTGGTTTTTTATCACACAATGAGAATAAAATAATTAATTCTGAGATAATTAATCACAGAATAATTTGTTTCAAACCAAATAATCCCCTTGAATTGCAAAATTTAATTATCTGGATGTTGTTGTTATCTTATCAGTAGTAAAATATTACTACTATATAGTATTACGAGCAAGCAGGCAGCTAAAGCAAGCAGCTGGCGATTGTCATGTCTGCTATCAGCTGCATGCTTTTGATCGAGGACCTTTTTTGTGACATTACAGTTATGAGCGTCAGATAATATACTGCTTTACGGAACATGATACATGAGAAAATTTATCTCAAACAGCCGTATATATAAGTTTAAGATATTTTAACAATATTATTATAACCAACATTTATGAGTTATGTACTTTTATTAACTAAAATATAAAACTTTTTCATACTTTTTCTCAATTTCGAACCCAACATATCCTTCCAAGGTTCAAAATGCTCCACCTTAATGTGTATGTGCCGGTATTTTGGGTATACAACTTTTTCAATTTGTTTTAAATTGTGTTATAGATTATAATATAAGTTACGAAGTAAACATTGAATTGTTATATTTTTAATTATGGCTAAAAAATATCCCACTTGAGGAATAAAAGGATTAAGTCCAACATTTAGGGTTTCAAGGACTGTCCTTCCAAGATTCAAAATGCTCCATCCTGATGTGCATGTGTCCATATTTTGGGTATACAACTTTTTCACTTTGTTTGAAAGTTGAAACTGTGTTATAGATTATAGTGTAAGTTACATAGCAAACATTAAATTGTTATATTTTAATTATTTATAAAAAATACCCCACTGGAGGAATAAAGGGATTAATTTCAATATTCAGGGTTTCAAGGACTGTCCTTCCAAGATTCAAAGTGTTCCACCTTGATGTGCAAGTGCCGATAGTTTAGGTATACAACTTTTTCACTTTGTTTGAAATTTCGCTATAGATTATACTTGTATAAATTGCGTAGTAAACACTGAACTGTTATATTTTAAATATCTATAAAAAAAAAGAAAAATTACAAAAACTAGCATTCTTAAAACTATAATTACAATAAATAGCAACATTTTTTCAAAATTACAACTTATAGCAAAAGTAACAATATTTTACCCACTTCATATTAATAGAAGAATATGTATTTTTTAGCTGTGCATATGTATTTATGAGTAATGCATATATATTTGTATATGTATTTATGAGTAATACATATATATTTGTATATGTATTTATATAGCAACATTTTACTTAAATACAAATACAATTTGCTATTTTTTGTAATTATGAAACTGTTGCTATAAAAATTATAATTAAAACTAGAGAATTGCTATTTGTGAAATTTTTTCAAGGCGCCCCCCCCCCCCCCCCCCCCACTTGAGGAATAAAGAGATTAATTTCAACATTTAGGGTTCCAAGGACTGTCCTTTTAAGGTTTAAAATGTTCCACCTTGATGTGCATGTGTCAATAGTTTGGGTATACAACTTTTTCACGTTGTTTGAAATTGTGTTATAAATTATAGTACAAGTTATATAGTAAACATTGAATTGTTATATTTAAATTGTGTATAAAAAAAATACCATACTTGGGGAATAAAGGGATTAATTACAACATCAAGGGTTCAAAGGATTGTCCTTTCACAGTTCAAAATGCTCTACCTTGATGTGCCGGTGCCAACCCTCTTTAGGGGTTTCGTACAAACTCCCTTCGACGGAAAAATATACTATTTATACATGATTAAAATTATTTTTTATGTGGTTATAGTAAGTGTTGAACCTCCTTTGACTTAGTTTTCTTTGAATATTGAACTCTGTTACTTGAAATCCTGATTTCGCCTTTGTTGATGTTCATGTGTCGATATGTTGTTGGGTATACAACTTTTTCACTTTGTTTGAAATTGTATTATAGATTATAGTATAAGTTACATAGCAATCATTGAATTGTTATATTTTAATTATGTATAAGAAATACCCCACTTGAGGAATAAAGGGATTAATTCCAACATTTAGGATTCTAAGGAATGTCCTTCCAAAAGTTCAAAATGCTCCACCTTGATATGTATGTATCGATATTTTGGGTATATAATTTTTTCACTTTGTTTGAAACTGTGTTATAGATTATAGTATAAATTATGTAGTAAACAATGAATTGCTATATTTTTAATAATGTATAAAAAAATATTCCACTTAAGAAATAAAAGGATTAATTCCAACATTTAGGGTTCCAAGGACAGTACGTCCAAGGTTGAAACTTGAAAATGCTCCACCTTGATGTGCATGTGTCGATATTTAGGGTACATAATTTTTTTCACTTTGTTTGAAATTGTGTTATAAATTATAGTGTAAGTTGCATAGTAAATATTGAACTGTTTTATTTTAATTATGTATAAAAAATACCCCACTTGAGAAATAATGGGATTAATTTCAACGTTTAGGGTTTCAAGGACTACCTTTTCAAGGTTCTAAATGCTCCACCTTGATGGGCATGTGTCGATATTTTGGATATACAACTTTTTCACTTGGTTTGAAATTGGGTTATAGATTATAATTTAAGTTAACATAGTAAACACTGAATTGTTATTAGGGGTGTCAGACGGGTTGGGCGGGTCAATTCGGAACCGGTTCTTCTATTTTAATCGGGTTGAGGATTGGTTTTGGTGCTAGACGGATTAGTTCGGGTCGGGCCAAACAGTAAAAAAATTAAAACCCATCTTAACTCAGCCCACTTAACCCAACCCGGTCAAACCCGATCAAACTCGATTAAAAAATCGGTCAAACCAGGTCAAAAATATAAAAAAAAAAAATTTCTTTCAATATACATTACATATACCCACCTATATACATTATAAATACGTTAAATAATATATATACACTATATATATAGTATATACTACATTAGAATTTAAAAAATATATACACATATACACAATTAGTCAATTACTCATATATACGCATCATTCAATGTATATATACTACTACTTATAAAATATACTACAATATATATACATTACAACATATATAGATATACTTATTTACTAATTCATAAAATATATACACATGTATACGTTAAATATATAAGATATATACACGTGTATATATGCACCATACAATGTATATATACAACTACTTATAAAATATACTACAATATATATATACATTACAATATATATAGATATAGTTATATACTAATTTATAAAACATATACACATGTATACGTTAAATATACACTTCTATAGAAGATATATACATGTGTATACGCATTATTCAATGTATACATACTACTACTTATAAAATATACTACAATATATATACATTACAATATATATAGATATACTTATATACTAATTTATAAAACATATACACATGTATACGTTAAATATACACTTCTATAGAAGATATATACATGTGTATACGCATTATTCAATGTATACATACTACTACTTATAAAATATACTACAATATATATACATTACAATATATATAGATATACTTATATACTAATTTATAAAACATATACACATGTATACGTTAAATATATAGTTCTATAGAAGATATTTACACGTGTATACGCGCCATTCAATGAATATATACTACTACTTATAAAATATACTACAATATATATACATTACAATATATATAGATATACCTATATACTAATTTATAAATCATATACACATGTATACATTAAATATACACTTCTATAGAAGATATATACACGTGTATACACACCATTTAATGTATATATACTACTACTTATAAAATATACTACAATATATATACATTACAATATATATAGATATACTTATATACTAATTTATAAATCATATACACATGTATATATTAAATATACACTTTTATAGAAGATATATAAACGTGTATATGCACCATTCAATGTATATATACTACTACTTATAAAATATAATACAATATATATACATTACAATATATATAGATATACTTATATACTAATTTATAAAACATATACACATGTATACGTTAAATATACACTTTTTTAGAAGATATATGCACAAATATATAAAACATATGCTACCTAATATAATAAATTAATAATATTTGGTAGTAAATTAATAATATATTAGAAGTAAGTTTTTAGTTTAAAGTAGAAAACTAGAAATTCAATTAAAATTTTAAATCGTTAAATGAAAAAATATAAAAAGCAAGGACTAAGGAGTGAATGAATTTGGAAAATTTTATTGATTGCAAAATGATCCAAAATTTATAATTTACATGAATGAAAAATGTACAAATTATGCATATTTTTTTCAACTCATTCATGTTAATATTAACGGAAACTTGCATAGGATAGTCGAAGTCAACGGGGGCAAAACCATGCATTGGACTTAATTCTGCTGAGTTCTCCCGTGAAGTCATAATTTCTTCAAGTTTCAGCTTGTCGCTCGGCTCCGGTTCCATTCCTTGGTTTCTTCTTTCCGCTCTAATCCAATCTCTGAGACAAACTAGAACATTCATTGCATTGCTTCCCAATGAGTGTCGGTTATCTCCAAGCTGCTGTCGTCCCTGACTAAAGGCGCTCTCTGATGTAACGCTTGACATTGGAACATTCAAGATATCTCTAGCTAATCTTGAAAGCACAGGATATTGTGTTTCATTACTCCTCCACCAATCCAACATGTTGATCCGTCGTCTGCGATCCTCTGGTGCCGTCCGAAGATAATATTTCAGCTCTTCCCGATAAGGTGATGTGTAAGTTCTCTCATCAACACTGTTCCAACAATTTAAATCATAAATCAAATCAGAAAAAACACTATGTGCCGGCCTTTTAGAAGAAGATGGCTCCTCGGGAGGATGAGGAGCGACAATTGGAGTGATATTTGTAGGTACGGCTAAATCAAATAAATCAGCATAGTGATTATATAATTTTTCTATGTAATCCTTTGCATCAGCCGTAGCCGTCCACAAATTAGGTTGTACTTGTTCAGAATCATGGTTAGTATTTATTTCTAAGTTAGTATAAATAAGAGTACTAAAGTGGCACATATTATTATATTTCATGCACGGATTTAGCATAGCACCAACCAAGTAAATAGGGGGAATCGAGAAAAAATATTTTTTAAATTTCGTAAACATGGCGCCAACAGCTTCTTTATAACCTTCTTTATTTTTATATTCTTTTAGCAAACCAGAAATATCAGCTATATATGTCAAAATATTACAAACAGTAGGATAATAAGCACCGAAAAATTCAACTGTAGCTACGTAAATTTTTTCTAAAAACTTAACAAGATCATTAATTACAACCCAATCAGAATTATGTAGCATGCAATCAGTAGAATCAAAAAATGAACCGCAATATTGGTTAAAAGCTAGTGTAATAGAAATTCTATATTTATAACAAGTTTTTAAAAATTCATACGTAGAATTCCATCTAGTATCAATTTCCTCAGGAATCAAAATCGGTGTAAATCCATTTTCTTGACATTTAACTTTAAATTCTCTAATTCTTGATCTACGATTATTTCCTTGAATAAAACCAATGGCAAGACAAATTTTTTCAATATAAAGCTCAAAAAACTCAAGACCATCTTTTACAATTAAATTTTATATATGACATGCATACTTAATATGAAAAATTTCAGGTAAGGGCGGAGAGATATGCAGTCTTGTTGTTAGAAGTATTATCAAAAGCAATTCATAAAATTTTATTTTTGATACCATAATATCCGGCAATTTTAACAACAGAATCAGTCATAAATTGTCCAGTATTTTTACGATCTTCATCATATAAAAAAGCAAGAATACATTTTTGCATCACGAAATTACTATCCATCCAATGATAAGTAACGGTTAAATAATCATTTTTATTTACAGCACGACCAAGATCAGAAGTTAGGGACAATCTACATTGAATATTTTTTTAACAATGTTGATAAATAAAAATAATATTGTGAATGAAGTCTAAAAATATCAGATCGACAAGTAGTTCTAGGAATACCGTTAAACATAGGATTATAAATTGCTTGTATATAACGAATAAAGGCATCAGAAGAAGGAAAACTAAAAGGCAAACAACCCACAGCTACCATTTTAGCTATTTCTTCCCGGTCCCTCAATTTATTATACTTCTTCGCTACGTGACCGGTTGCTGGGTCCATTCTAGTTTGCGTTGGCCCACCAACATCCCCACTACCTTGTGCAATATTTAACTCTCTTTTGTGATCTTCAGCTATATGTCTCATTAGCGTACCCGTACCCTCTTGCTTGACTCCACTTCTATGCTTATATATTTGTTGACAAATATTGCATTGCACCTCAATATCTGATATACGTTCAAAAAATTATCATGCAACACTAGTTTTTTTACGAGGTCTTGGGGCACTGGGAGGACGAGGAGGGAGATTAACCGATTCAGATCTAACGTTAGCATCTCCTACTGTGGGTGTCTCAGCAATATTTTCATTATCTTCGTCCAAATTAACCGCATCTATTTCATTTTCTTCGTCTATACCGTAATTTTTCTGAGCTTCTACATAATCCATATCGTGAGCACCTACACCTATTTCTTCCTCAAAAGGTAAACCAAGCGGTACCGAAGGCGAAGGCACACGGGTATATCTACTACTTGAACTACCTCTACCGCTAGTAATTCGCTTTTTACTACCACTACCACTTTCACGACAAAAAATTTTAACACCTTTAGTAGCGAGGTTTCTTAATTTATCCATAATATAAATTAAATTAAACTTAAAATATTCAAAATACACAAATATAATAAAATTAAATATTAAACAAGTAATACAATAAATAAAAATTAAACGTAAGAGATGGAACGACAATACCAAATTTTGGAAGTATCCGAAGGTTGCAACTTTAGAAACTTCCGTTCGTACTTTGTAAACGAAAAATTAAAAAATTAAAGTGAACACTTTAAAAAAATAAATATATTAAATATTTGAGAATTGAGAATTGAGATTTGAGAGAGAATGAGATTTGAGAGAGTGAAAAATTGTATGAAAAATGATTTGAAGTTGTAGGGTATTTATAGAATTTCTTTTAGGATTAAAAAATATTTTTTAAAGTTAAATTTTTTTTTTTTAATAAATGGGCCCAAATTAGCCGTTTGGACCCAAAAACGGCTATATAGCCATTGGGCCAACGGCTAGTTTGGCCCAAAATTCCAATTTTTTTATTTTTTTTTTTAAAAAAAAGGTATCCGGGCCGGGCCTGGACCGGGCTTGGTCCGAATCGGGTTAGCCGGGCCCATTTTAAAAAAATAACCGGCCCGGGACCCGGAACCCTAAAGCCCTAGGGCTTACCAGGCTAGGTTAGTTATCCCGCCCCACTTGACATCCTTAGCTTGTATACATACAAAAATTTTACTCAAACAACAGTATATATAAGTTTTAGATCCAAAACAATCATAATGTTATGATATTAATGTATATCTATTGTAGTGAATGTCTATCAAGATCTATCAAAATCTACTTGACGTCTATTAGGATTTGAAGTATTTGTCTTTTACTCATAAATTAGGAGTAGAATTTCCCTATAAATAGAAGGGCTTCTAACAATTACTCTCTATTCTCTCTATTCTTCTTGTTCTCTATTTTTTCTTATTTTATAACACGTTATCAGCACGAGACTTTACTGTTTCAAATTTGAAGGCTAAGGCTAAGGTATTATTTTTTTTTATTTCTTTCCATTTCCATATGGCTAACAATCTTACGAAGTGTGAGTTCGTTTCTCTTCAAAGTTCAGGCAAGAAATATATTTTATGGGTGTTGGATGCTGAAATCCACCTAGATGCTATAGGTCTTGGAGACACTATAAAGAAAGAAAATACAACATCTAGTCAAAATCGTACTAAGGCTATGATTTTTTTTGCGTCATCATCTTGACGAAATTCTGAAAATTGAATATCTTACTACCAAGGATCCACTCGTATTGTGGAATAGCCTAAAAGAAAGATTTGACCACTTAAAGATGGCCATCCTCCCAAAAGCACGATATGAATGGATGCATCTAAGGTTTCAAGACTATAAGTTTGATCATGAGTACAGTTCCGCATTGTTCAGAATTTATTCTCAATTGAAACTATGTGGAGAGACGGTCAATAATAATGATATGATGGAAAAGATGCTCTCCACTTTTCATGCCTCGAATGTGCTCTTACAACAACAATATCGAGAAAAAGGTTTCAAGAAGTATACTGAACTGAGTTCTCATCTTCTCGTGGCTGAATAAAATAAGAATTTGTTGATGAAAAATCACAAGAACCAACCTATTGGATCTGCACCATTTCCTAAGGTGAATGATGTACACGCTCACCATGCTAGGCGTGGAAAAGGCCGCGGCCTTGGTCATGGACGTAGTTGTGGTCGTGGTGACCACGAAAGAACTCATGTCCGGGTGTTAATCATTCATCGAACAAAAACAGAAAAGATGAGAAACGTGAAGCAATTACTTGTTTCTAATGTGGTGAATGAGGATATTATTAACGTGACTGCCGTTCTCTCAAACACTTGGTTGATCTTTATCAAACATCACTAAAGAAAAAGAGAGAAATCTCGAAACTAACTTTCTCTCTGAAAATAATGTTGACATCACATGCTTGGATGTAGCAGAATTTTACGAGCATTCTAAAGAAAAGATTGATCACTTAATTGGTGATGGTTCCGTAAACATTGAAGAATGAATGATTTTTAATTTTATTTTATTTTTATTGATAAGAGTTAGTTAATAAAGAATCATGTAAAAATAGTTGTTTGCATGAGTATTATTTTTTAATTAGTATGAATTAGTTTAATTATATTATTATTATTTATTATTAAATTGACTTGAATTTCAATTTTATCATTATTTATTGAAAAAAAAAAAGATACATTAATGAAAGCAAATGGTAGGCGCTGCAAAAGGAAAAAGAAAAAAAAAGGAAAAAGATTGATTGGTGGCTACGTCGGTTATTATTGTTTATTGTTTTGCAAAAGAAGAATGAAAAACAGTCTGCATGGATTTTTAGGAGTATTATAACTGTACGTCATTAGTTATGAAAAAAACATTGCAAGTCATTTTCTGTGAACAGTTAAAGTAATTAAAAGTGGTTTTAGATGGCTATATTATATCTAGCTTCTATTTTAAATTGCTTATTTAAGTAGATTATTTTCTTATTATCCTACACATTTGTTGTAGAATCAAATTCTTATGCGTATTAAGCTAAGCAACAAGCACGTACTAATTATTTAAAACTATTTTTTAACAATGGAGTATTAAAAGTATAAGGTTCCTGAAAATTGTGAGATTTTAAGTTGGACATATTTTTTGTAATTGCTTAGTAAAGTGTGATTACAAATTTCTTATAGTATAAGTTTTCACTTTGTACAAAAATTTAATATGTATTTTATTTGGTGTATGTCATTTTATTTGAAGATATGGATAATTTTCAAAGTAAGCTGTCCAATTATGAAGATATTTGTTTGAGTGATTCTGGCACTACACATACGATATTCAAAGACGAGAAATATTTCTCTCATCTAAACATGGACAAGATTAATGTTACTACAATTTCTGGTAGTGCTAATTTGATTGAAGGCTTTGGGAAAGCCATTATAATCTTACCCAAGGGAACTAAACTCATCATAAATAATGCTATGTTCTCTCCCAAGTCTCGGAGAAACTTGATAATGTTATCATATCAAGACATTTGATGAGACGAATCTTGAATATCTTGGTATCACCAAGAATGTCTCTGGACAGACATGTGTTATAGAAAGGTTCCCTGCTTTATCTTCTGGCCTGTATTGGACAAAGATTTGTGCAATTGAGGCGCATTTTATAGTAAACCGAAAGTTTACTAATTCCAATACTTTCGTACTTTGGCATGATCATCTGGGACATCCTGGATCTATAATGATGAGACGAATCATAGAAAATTCAAATAGGCATCCATTAAAGAACATGAAGGTTCTTTCGAATGGTGAATTTTCATGCAATGCTTGTTATCAAGGCAAGCTGATTGTGAGGTCATTGCCAACAAAAGTTGGGATTGAGTCCCACGCATTCTTGGAACGCATACATGGGGATATTTGTGAACCCATTCACTCACCTAGTGGGTCGTTTAGATGCTTTATGATCCTAATAGATGCTTCGTCTAGATGGTCTCATATGTGCCTATTGTCATTTCGCAACTTGACATTTGCAAAATTATTGGTACAAATAATATGATTATGGCACAGTTTTTCGATAATTAAATTAAGTCTATTCTCCTTGATAATACTGCAGAATTTTCATCTCAAGCATTTAATGACTATTGTTTATCGATTGGGATAAGAGTGAAACATCCTGTACCCCATGGTCACACTCAAAATGGCCTTTTCGAGTCATTAATTAAACGTCTGCAGTTGATAGTAAGACCATTGCTTATGAAAACTAAGTTGCCCACTTCTATTTGGGGTCATGCAATTTGCATGTTGCAACACTTGTTCGTCTTAGACCAACAAAGTATCATAAATTTTCTCTGTTGCAATTGGTTTTGGGTCAACAGCTTAATATATCTCATCTGAGAATTTTTGGGTGTGGTGTATATGTGCCTATAGCACCACCAAATCACACCAATATGGGCCCCTAAAGAAGGTTAGAAATTTATATTGGGTTTGAATCACCCCCCCATTATTCGCTATCATGAACCATTAATAGGAGATATGTTCACTGCTCGATTTACAGATTATTAGTTTGATGAGCTAGTTTTTCCAAAATTAGGTGGAGAAAATAGTAAAATCAAAAGAGAAATTTTGTGAAAAAATCCATCAATATCTCATCTTGATCCACGTGCTTCTATTTGTGAGCAAGAAGTACAAAAGATTATTCACCTGCAGAAAATTGCAAATCAAATGCCAGACACATTTACAGATTTGAAAAGGATCACTAAATCACATATTCCTACAGAGAGTGTCCCAATTCGAATTGATGTCCCTAAAAGACCATCCACCAGTGTCATAGCTAATGAATCTAAAGCACGCTTGAAGCATGGTAAACCATTAGGTTCTAAGGATCGAAATCCTTGAAAACAAATGATCAAGATGACACTACGAAAGATCCTCATATGAAAGTTTAAAATTTGAGCAATGTTGATATTTCTGAAGGAATTAATGAACCTGAGACTCAAGAAAATGAGAAACTATCCATAAATTCTAGTGATGTTGGAACTAATTTGAATCGATCTGAAATAGTAGTGGATTATGTCTTTGCATATAATGTTGCAATGAAAATCATGCAAGATAGTGAGGATCTTGAACCTCGATCTGTCACAGAATTTCGATAAAGAAATGACTAGCCAAAATGACAAGAAGAAATTCAATCTGAATTGAATTCACTTGCCAAACGTGAAGTTTTTGGACCTATAGCTCAAACACCAAATGATGTTAATCCTGTTGGCTATAAATGGCTCTTTGTACGAAAAAATACTGAGAAAAATAAAATATAAAGATATAAAGCATGCCTTGTTGCACAAGAATTTTCACAACAGCCTGGTGTTAATTATGACGAGACATATTCACCAGTTATTGATGCAATAACATTACGTTATCTTATTAATTTCACTGTCCATGAGAGACTTGAAATGCATTTGATGGATGTGGTAACAACCTATTTATATGGATCACTTCATAATGAGATATACATGAAAATTTCTGAAGGATTTAAAATGCCGAAAGTATACAGTTCAAAGCCTCGGAAAATGTATTCCATTAGATTACAAAGATCATTGTATGGTTTGAAGCAATCTGGACGCATGTGGCATAACTGTCTTAGTGAATATTTATCTAAGGAAGGTTATACGAATGATAAAATTTGTCCATGTATTTTTATAAAAAAAACAACGTCGGAGTTTGTTATAATTGTTGTCTATGTCGATGAAATAAGCCTTATTGAAACTCCAATAGAACTTCAAAATGCAATTGATTACCTAAAGAAAGAATTTGAGATGAAAAATCTCAGAAAGACAAAGTTATGCCTTGGTTTGCAAATTGAGCATTTGACAATGGTATCTTTGTCCATCAATCTGCCTACACAGAAAAGGTGTTGAAACGATTCTATATGGATGGAGCACATCCATTAGATACTCTGATGAGTGTTCGATCACTTGATGTGAATAAGGACCCATTCTAACATCAAGAAAAGAATGAGGAACTCCTTGGCCCTGAAATACCATATCTTAGTACAATTGGTGCACTAATGTATCTTACAAATACTACAAGGCCTGATATAGCCTTTTCAGTTAATTTGTTAGCAAGGTATTGTTTTCTCCTACTAGGAGAGATTGGAATAAGATCAAACACATATTATGGTATCTAAAAGGGACTATTGATATGGGCTTATTTTATTCTAAAGATTGCAGTTTCGATTTTGTTAGCTATGCTGATGCTGGGTATTTATCTGACCCGCAAAAAGCTCGATCTCAAATAGGCTACGTGTTCATATATGGGGGTACTGTCATATCTTAGAGATCAACAAAGCAGTCTATCGTAGCCACTTCATCAAACCATGCTGAGATTATAGCTATTCATAAAGCAAGCCAGGAGTGTGTGGTTAAGGTCCACAATACATTTCATTTGACAAAAATGTGGTTTGAAATGTGACAAAGTACCTACGATTTTATATGAAGATAATATAACATGCATAACACAACTTAAAGGAAGATTCATAAAAGAAGATAAAATGAAGCATATTTCACCAAAACTCTTCTATACACATGAGCTCCAAAAGAATGATGATATTAATGTACAACAGATTCGTTCAAGTGACAATGTGACTGATTTATTCACCAAATCTCTTCCAACTGTAACTTTCAAGAAGATGGTGCACAAAATCGGAATGCAAAGATTCAAGGATGTTCTTATTAGGGGGAGTTACCCTTACGAGGTTTTGTCCCACTGGATTTTTCTTGTAAGGTTTTTAATGAGGCAGTCTATATGCGTACTTCTAGACATTCAAGGGGGAGTGTTATGATATTAATGTATATCAAGTGTAGTGAATGTCTATCAAGATCTACTTGATGTCTATTAGGATTTGAAGTATCTGTGTTTTACTCAGAAATTAGGAGTAAATTTTCCCTATAAATAGAAGGGCTTCCTTCATTATAAATCATCACTCAAGAGAAATAATAATTACTCTCTATTCTTTCTTATTTTATAACACATAATTTATTTTAGTGACATTATTATAACCAACATGTACGAGTTGTTTATTTTTATTAGCTAGATTAAAAATTTATCTAATAATAGAATATTAATTTTAATAATATATTTATACAGGTAATAATATAATAATAATAATAATAAAAGAAGGCACGAGGTTTACATGTGGGCTTGTGTTGTTTGCTTCAGCTACTTCAATCATAATTTTACTGTATCACCCCTAATATATTATTATAAGTCATTTACGTATTAGAAAATTAATAATATTTAATAGAAAAAGTAAATAGACATTTGTGACATATCTGCATCAGTTACTTCAACCGTAATTTTACTATATCACCCCTAATTAATTATTATAAGTCATCTAAGCATTAATAAACTTGTAATATTTAATTAAAAAGGGATAAAAATAGACATAAAATGATAAACTAACTTTTCATGTTTTAAATTGACTTGACATCTTATATAAAGCCTACTTAAATTTTCTCCACAACAATTTTTTATAGTAATTTTGCTATATCACTTCTAATTAATTATTATAAGTCATTTAAGAACTGTCTGGTTCACTATTTCAATCGTGATTTTACTATATCACCCCTAATTAATTAACATGATCATCTAATCATTACGAAATTAATTATATTTCATTAAAAGGGTAAAATAGACATAAAATGATATGGCAACATAAAATATTTGGTTGACTATCAAAATTATATTAGTGCCGCATAAATTGGGATGATACAGAGGAGACACAAAATAACATATATTATTTGAAAATGAAATAAAAAATATTGTGAATCACACATACATATATATATAAAATATAATATAAAAATAATTTAATTAATTGTCGAAAATTTAGTGTGTCACATAAACTGAGACACAGAAAGTATTCATATATTATTAAAAAATTATGCAAAAAAATATTGTAAGTCGCATAATTAACAAGTTCAAAAGAATTAAAAGATATAAAATATTTGATTGACTGTCGAAATTATATTTGTGTCACTTAAATTAAAATAGAAACAAAAATATTATAAATCAGAATAATTAAAAATTTAAATTATTTTAATAATTGATTATCTAAATTCTATTTCTATCATATAAATTGAGAAAAAATAATAATATATATTGAGCTTATATTAGAACGGAACGTGGATATCTAGTATATATCCAAACACCAGTTATAAAACTATAAACATTGAATTGTTATATTTTAGTTATGTATAAAAAAATACGCCACTAGAGGAACAACGGGATTAATTCCAACATTTAAATTTTCAAGAACTGTCCTTTCAAGGTTCAAAATGCTCCACCTTGATATGCATGTGTCGATATTCTGTTATACGATCTTTTCACTTTTTTTTTGCAAATGAGTAGTAGTATAAATTTGTTTGGTGGTTCTCAGGAATCTTTCAACCTGATCCAAATTCAAATGCAATGAAGGAATACATTTTCATTTTTGTTGGTTAGTTTGGAGCGATTTTTCATCCTTTAGCGAATATATTTTTATTTTATTTTTTATTTGATATTTAATATTTATTAAAATTTGATTAAATTTAAATTTGTATTGAAAAATCCTACATCAAAGTAAAGCACTCTAACTTGTTACAATGATTACCTCCGCACAACCAAAAAAAAGTGGTTGTTAGCCACGCTAATTCAGCCATGGTTTAATTAATCATAGCAAACATTAAGATAAAATGTAAAGTTTTCTACGCTATGCAGGAATGTGGGTAAAATATCGTGGGTAAATAAGGCGGCCCGAAATTTCACTTGCGGCAACTCTTTTTTTCATTTTCCTCTCATCTTTTCACACTTCACAGTGTTAATATTTCTTTTAATTTTCTGTCTTCTCTTTTCAAAAAATTCAGAAACCTAAACCTCTACCCAATTCACCATATTCATCACAGCTTTAATAGTTGCGGATGGTTGAAGATTTTGAATTTTCTCATGTCTCAGATCTTTATGTTTATTAATTCTAGCATAATCTGACTTTCTTCCTTTCGCAAGGGAATGCAAAATCGGATTAATTTTCTGTAGCCTTCAATTTAATCTGAAATTTTTTGAAAGTATTTGTTAGGGTTCTTAAAGTTGAGTGAGGCGTTGTCTTTTTCAGGTTTTCTAGGGCATAAAATTTCGGGCAACTTTGTTTGAAGGCGACAGGTTTTGTTTGACTTCTTGAGATTGTGGTTGAAGGTTATTTCTGGCAATTCCCTAATGTTCAATAGTTTTAGTTGTATTTAAGCTTTTCTCGTTTTCATGTTTTTAGATTATTGTTCTATTTGTTTCAAAGTTGCACACTTTTGTTTTATATGATTTCCTTGCGGACACAAATTTTGATATGGTTTTCTTGCAGGCACAAATAAGATATCCTTCATTGATTGGCTAAATGTAGAATAATTCTGCTCAATACAAATTCCTTGAGTCCATCCCGAGTTTGTTGAAGGTGTGAGTTTTCTTGTCTTTTTGTCCACATTGTGGCCTAAATTGCTTCTGCTTTAGTTGAGACATAATCTAGTGGGCAATAGTTTTAGATGATATTTTATTGCTCAATATTCTTACGCAATCATGATTTGTTCGTGTACTTTGAATGGAACATATAATCAAAAGAGACACGAGTAGAGTCTAAGTTCTGAATTTGGTATCACGATCCAAATTACTGGATCGTGTGAACACCTATATTATTCTAAGCAGTTAGAGAATTCTTATTACCCAATTAAAAATATGCGGAAGAATGAAAATTCTGGATTACATATGATAAGATATATTAAATATTAATAAATAAACTTTTCAAAAACTTCTTACAAGTGTCCTTCACTATTTCAAGATTTGTTCAGACATAGTACACGAGCTATCTACTACAACATAGACTAACAATAAAATAAATAATATAAAAACTCTAACATTTGCCAGAAAGAAAGTGCAGAAGTTAGTGCTAAATATCATCATCCATCTAGTAACTGTAACTAACCTGTATCCAGTCTACACTCCAAGAAGGAATGTAGAAGAGTAGGGTCAGTACAACCATACGTACTGGTAGGCATCATCGACCGACAGTGTTAGTCCATATAATCATAAAATAGAATTAAGGTTGTAATAACATTATTACTTTATCGATATAACTTGCATCATCCAACTACTCTTCCAACTCCATTCATATTATATGCACTACCAACATACTCTAGCCTCATTAATTCACACAATCAACCACAATCCAACGCTAATACATCACTATTCCTCTTTATTCACCTTATATTTTTCATTACTCATATTTACAGGAACAAACTCATAATAAAAAACAACCCACACTAAACTCCCGGGCTAATAACCAAATGCTCTTTATAATATTAAAGAATGATAACTAGCTATTATGGTAAGCTACGATTAAAACACGTATAAATAAAGCAATTCAACCAACATATAAGTAAGTACAAAGTTTCACTTTTTCAAATACATATCACACAATCAAATACCCAATGAATCAACAATATAACAATAACAAGTCAAAGAGTGCTCACAAACAAGCCACATAACCATCAGGAGTATCAACCATATTGTAAACATCCACAAACTCAACACAAATATGTACGCACATGCTACAGAACTTATTCTTACCCAAATAGTCATGACTTGCAGGGAACAATCTATGTTCATGTACCGTACTGGTGTGGTACCCGATCCAACATATACATATCCGTATAGGCGTGGTACTCGATCCAACATATACATATCCGTATCGGCATGGTACCCGATCGAACATATACATATCCGTACCGGCGCGGTACCCGATCTAACATATACATATCCGTACCGGCGTGGTACCCAATCTAACATATACATATCCGTAACTAGGGGTGGACGTTCGGTCTTCGGTTCGGTATTTGCAAAGTTTGAGTTCGGTAATTTGATAATCGGTATTTGAACGTGGTACCCGATCCACCATAAATAAGTATTATCAATATCAAATTTACACAACATCACAGCATACAACACAATGTACTATTTTTACAAGTACACTTAAAGTCATAAGACAATTCCATCAAGTAAATTTTCAATAATCATTTATACACGCACCAACAATCCAAACACCAACAATTTCAAGCATGTCCGAATACCAATCAACAAGTATCCAATTTAGAAGTATAAAAACAATTAAATTGAGTCTAAACTTCAATTAAACCGTAACCTACTATATACATTTTATTAAATTCATACTATCTTTCGAGATGCAATACGTCGTACTAAATTTATAAGTGCACTAGAAATCATAAGGCAATTCGATCAAGTTCTTTCATTTATCAATGTTTTGACCCTATCACGGGCACTATTACAATAATTCATCATGATTATCAACAAGCTATTCGTATCATTACTTCAAGGAGTTATCATTATCAAACAAGCCACTCATCGGCACAATTCAATAAATCATTATTATCACCAATTAGCCTCTCATGGATATTCAATAGATATAGTATTTTTATCAATATCAAAACAAGAATATCATAAAATAAATCACAATTTAATTCTTATGCATATAATTCACTAGTAAAGCCTTAATTACTCATTAATTATTAAAAATATCATTATCTTCTTAAATACCGCAACTCAGGTTCTAACATTGCCACCTATAACTAGCACATTCACGCGTATAATTATCCTCTACCTCTTTCCACATAATACAATCATCACACTAATTCAAGTCATCTATTCCTTAGATATTACTATGTTCATCAATATTCGATCTTAGCATAATTCTCCTCATCATATTGTTACCATTACAACTTAACTAGGTTCATCACAAGAACAACTAAAAAAACATCATGTTCATATACTACATTTACAACAATCTCCTTTCGGGCACATAACATATAATATCATAAATATCACATAATCAATCAATAGTATAATTTTTGGGATTAAAGTTAAGTACTCATGTCTTTATCCACCTCAACTCTATGCCCGCAGGCCTAGACATGCTTTCTCGCACCAATTCTAAATTATGAAAATATAAAATAACACAGTCTTCTAGTCATTAAACTTAGGCTACCTGGACGCCGAGCTTTTGGAAGAACCAAGCTGCAACAAAGATGCTTTTTCTTTTCCTTCATGCCTTGAAATAATAAATTATCTAAAAATCAAGCAATTATAAGAGTAATTAAATAATTATTCTTCAAACAAATAATCAGGAGAAGCAAATACAACGGGTACGCTAATCAATAAGATTAATGAAGTAGCAATTAATGCAAAAACAATCAATCTTGGGAATTCAAACCCACTAATTCTACCCTTAACTCAAGGTCTATATCATTCCCGAAGTTCAATTAATCATTAATTAGCTCTTTCAAGCTTAACCCATCTCCATTAATGGAGTTTTTATGCTAAAGTATCACCTTTTTGGAATTCTAGGTTCCTAACCATCAAAATTCATAATCTAGTTTATGAAATTAATGTTAGGAATCTTTAATTTATATATTAGAATCAACTCTAGGTCATACTAAAACACTCATGAGTATTCCCCAAAAGATTCCACCATTAAAGATCTTCTTAAGGATTTCAAGATGTTAAAGGTTTAAAAGATGAAGAAAATAATGAAAAAACTTATCTCAACGAAGGAATTTCACCTTAAGCTTTGGAAAATCACCTCTCTAGGGTTGGGGAATGAAATTTGAAAATTTTAGACCTAAAATACGGCTAAAGCTGATTTAAATATCATCAGAATTTTCGCTACAGCGAAATCATGTTTCAACTCGGACAATGCTCAGTAAAACAGTCATAACTTTTTACTTTGAATTCGGATTGTGAAACGGTGTATTGCATTGAAAAGAGGTCTCAGAGATCTTTAATTTGATAGGCATTGAGACCCCTAACTCTTTATATTATATGAGATATGGCTGTTTTAAGTTAGCCCTAATAGAAATCCATATGGAAACTGTACCGGAAAGAAATTTTTAAACTTAACTTTGTGTTAGGTATATTGTACGACCTTAATTCATACCAAAAGAACTTTCAAACTAAATTATTGATATTAACACTCATGAATAATTAAATTCATCGAGCTTGAGTCTATTTAGAAATTGAGTCTATTTAGACACATCCGAAGGGTAGAATCTTCGCCGAAAAATTTGAGTTGACATAATATCTTCATAATAAATAAAATATTGGATATTTTAATATTTTAAACCCAAGTTAATATTGAGAAATATGAATTTATTACGAATAATTTAGTAACGACAAAATGGGTCATTACATTTGGAGAACTAATTATGGTCTTGATAAATTTTTCTTGAGTTAATATCTGGAATTCAGTCGAGTTTATCGAGGACAGTTAATATTTTAAAACCAAGTATATGAATGCTAGTACAATAGCATCATTAATTACCTCAAATAAACAACATTCAGGACATCACCATCATGTTAGCATGATTCCTTTGTATGAAACATAAATTAGAATAGTTGTGTTTGAACTCAATTATAGGTGTCTAACGGGCCGGGCCGGGTCAACCCGGAACCGGCCCTCCCATTGTACCCGGGTTCCGGGCCGATTACGGGCCGGGTTTGACGTTAACCGGGCCGGGCCGGGTCGAATAGTAAAAAAATTAAAACCCACCCGAAACCGGCCCGCTTAACCCAATCCGATCAAACCCACCAAAACCCGGTCAAACCCGTTTAAAAAATCCAATATACACTATATACACTCCAATATACACTATATACACTCCAATATACAATATATATTTTTAAAAAAATATATAAAGTATAAACAATTACACATATATACGTACCATTCAATATATAATTATATATGACTATACGTACTACTTTAAATAAAACATATGCTATAATAGTATAATATATATACACTACAATATATATATATATATACAATAATTTATAAAACATATACACATGTATACGTTAAATATATACTACTTTAGAAGATATATACACATATATATGCACCATTCAATATATATGTACTACTTTAAATAAAATATATATACATGTATACGTTAAACATACACGTCTATAGAAGATCCATTCACATATATACACTCTATTCTATGTATATGTAATACTTTAAATGCAATATACTATAATGTATATACATTACAATATATATTTGTATACTTATATACTAATTTATAAAACATATACACATGTATACATTAAATATACACTTCTATAGAAGATATATACACGTGTATACGTACCATTCAATGTATATATACTACTACTTATAAAATATACTACATTATATATACATTACAATATGTATAGATATACTTATATACTAATTTATAAAACGTATACACATGTATACGTTAAATATACACTTCTATAGAAGATATATGCACAAATATACAAAACATATGCTACTTAATATAATAAATTAATAATATTTGGTAGTAAATTAATAATATATTAGAAGTAAGTTTTTAATTTAAAGTATAAAACTAGAAATTCAATTTAAAATTTTAAATCGTTAAATAAAAAAAAATAAAAAACAACGACTAAGGAGTGAATGAATTTGTGGAATTTTATTGATTGCAAAATGATCCAAAATTTATAATTTACATGAATGAAAAATCTATAAATTATGCATCATTTTTTCCAACTCATTCATGTTAATATTAATGGGAACTTGCATAGGATAGACGAAGTCAACGGGGGCAAAACCATGCATTGGACTTGATTCTGCTGAGTTCTCCCGTGAAGTCATAATTTCTTCAAGTTTCAGCTCGTCGCTCGGCTCCGGTTCCATTCCTTGGTTTCTTCTTTCCGCTCTAATCCAATCTCTGAGGCAAACTAAAACATTCATTGCGTTGCTTCCCAATGAGTGTCGGTTGTCTCCAAGCTGTTGTCGTCCCTGACTGAAGGCGCTCTCTGATGCAACGGTTGACATTGGAACATTCAAGATATCTCTAGCTAATCTTGAAAGTACAGGATATTGTGATTCATTATTCCTCCACCAATCCAGCGCGTTGATTCGTCGTCTGCGATGCTCTGGTGTCGTCCGAAGATAATATTTCAGCTCTTCCCGATAAGTTGATGTGTAAGCTCTCTCATCAACACTGTTCCAACAAGTTAAATCATAAAACGAATCAGGAAAACCACTATGTGCCGGCCTTTTAGAAGATGATGGCTCCTCGGGAGGATGAGGAGCGACAGTTGGAGTGATATTTGTAGGTACGGCTGAATCAAATAAATCAGCATAGTGATTATATAATTTTTCTATATAATCCTTTGCATCAGCCGTAGCCGTCCACAAATTAGGCTGTACTTGTTCAGAATCATGGTTAGTATTTATTTCTAAGTTAGTATAAATAAGAGTACAAAAGTGACACATATGATTATATTTCATGCACGGATTTAGCATAGAACCAACCAAGTAAATAGGGGGAATCGGGAAAAAATATTTTTTAAATTTCGTAAACATAGCGCCAACAGCTTCTTTATAACCTTCTTTATTTTTATATTGTTGGAGCAAACCAGAAATATCGGCTATATATGCCAAAATATTACAAACAGTAGGATAGTAAGCACTGGAAAATTCAATCGTAGCTACATAAAATTTTTCTAAAAACTTAACAAGATCATTAATTACAATCCAATCAGAATTATGTAGCATGCAATCAGCAGAATCAGCAAATGAACCACAATGTTGGTTAAAAGCTAGTGTAATCGGAATTCTATATTTATAACAAGTTTTTAAAAATTCATACGTAGAATTCCATCTAGTATCAACTTCCTCAGGCATCAAAATCGGTGTAAGTCCATTTTCTTGATATTTAACTTTAAATTCTTTAATTCTCGATCTACGATTATTTCCTTGAATAAAACCAACGGCAAGACGAATTTTTTCAATATAAAGCTCAAAAAAGTCAAGACCATCTTTTACAATTAAATTCTATATATGACATGCATACTTAATATGAAAAATTTCAGGGAAGGGCGGAGATAGCGTAGATTTTATTTTTGTTATAGCAGTCTTGTTGTTAGAAGCATTATCAAAAGCAATACATAAAATTTTATTTTCTATACCATAATATCCGGCAATTTTAACAATAGAATCAGCAATAAATTGTCCAGTATGTTTACGATCTTCATCATATAAAAAAGCAAGAATACGTTTTTGCATCACGAAATTACTATCCATCCAATGACAAGTAACGGTTAAATAATCATTTTTATTTACAGCACGACCAAGATCAGAAGTTAGGGACAATCTACATTGAATATTTTTTAACAATGTTGATAAATAAAAACAATATTGTGAATGGAGTCTAAAAATATCAGACCGACAAGTAGTTCTAGGAATACCATTAAACATAGGATTATAAATTGCTTGTATATAACGAATAAAAGCATCAGAAGAAGGAAAACTAAAAGGCAAACAACCCACAACTACCATTTTAGCTATTTCTTCCCTGTCCCTCAATTTATTATACTTTTTCGCTACTTGACCGGTTGTTGGGTCCATTCTAGTTTGAGTTGACCCACCAACATCCCCACCACCTTTTGCAATATTTAACTCTCTTTTGTGATCTTCAGCTATATGTCTCATTAACGTACCCGTACCCCCTTGCTTACCTCCACTTCTATGCTTATATATTTGTTGACAAATATTGCACTGCACCTCAATATCTGATATACGTTCAAAAAATTATCATGCAACACTAGTTTTTTTACGAGGTTTTGGGGCACTGGGAGGACGGAAAGGGAGATTAACTGATTCAGATCTAACGTTAGCATCTCCTACTGCGGGTGTTTCAGCAATATTTTCATCATCTTCGTCTAAATTAACTGCATCTACTTCATTTTCTTCTTCTATACCGTAATTTTCCTGAGCTTCTACATAATCCATATCGTGAGCACCTACACCTATTTCTTCCTCAAAAGGTGTACCAAGCGGTACCGGAGGCGAAGTCACACGGGTATATCTATTACTTGAACTACCTCTACCGCTAGTAATTCGCTTTTTACTACCACTACCGCTTCCGGGGCAAAAAATTTTAACACCTTTAGCAGCGAGGTTTTTTAATTTATCCATAATATAAATTAAATTAAACTAAAAATATTCAAAATACACAAATATAATAAAATTAAATATTAAACAATTAATACAATAAATAAAAATTAAACGTAAGAGATGAAACGACAATACCAAATTTTGAAAGTATCCGAAGATTGCGACTTTAGAAACTTTCGCTCGTACTTTGTAAACGAAAAATTAAAAAATTAAAGTGAACACTTTAAAAAATTAAATATATTGAATATTTGAGAATTGAGAATTGAGATTTGAGAGAGAATGAGATTTGAGAGAGTGAAAAATTGTGTGAAAAATGATTTGAAGTTGTAGGGTATTTATAGATTTATTTTGGGGATTAAAAAATATTTCTTAAAGTTTTTTTTTTTTTTTTAATTAAATGGGCCCAAACTAGCCGTTTGGACCCAAAAACGGCTATATAGCCGTTGGGCCAACGGCTAGTTTGGCCCAAAAAACAAAAATTTCTTTTTTTTTATTTTTTTATTTTTCCGGGCCGGGCCGGGTTAACCGGGCCCATTTTAACCAAAAAAACCGGCCCGGGACCCGGAACCCTAAAGCCCTAGGGCTTACCGGGCCGGGTCAAACCGGGCCGATTTAGCTAGTCGGGCCGGGTCGGGCCGGGTCAGCCCGGCCCGTTTGACACCCCTACACTGAATATGGTTTATATTGTCTATCTGTTTCCTCTAGAAATCGAAATGATAGAATCGCTCCGCAAACCAACACGTTACCTACTGTATATATGATTGGCATAAATAGTTAATACTTTCATTATCATGAGACTTGCAAGTTATACGAAATGTCTTTTTTGTGATCAGTGAGTCCTTTGATGATGTTAAATTTTGTGATTAAGAATACACCCTTGTGGTAGGATCTTTCCCCGTATCCTGCGCATAGCCGGAGCTTTAGTTCTCCGGGCAGCCCTTTTTAAGAATGTTCATATTTGGTACTTACATTTCTTATCACACTCACACTTGTACATACAAGTTGTATGAACCTCCATCTTATTTACTTGTATGTACTGTAGTCATTTAGCTATAAGATTTTCCAGTTTGGCTGCTCTCTGATTGATTGCATTGACCCTTTTTTAGAAAGCTCAAAGTTTTAAGATAACACATGTATTGACCTTGTTTCGTCGACACTGGGATGGTTTAATAGGTAAGCTGTGGTAAAAGTCATTTATTGATGGATAGTGATTGGGGGGTCATCACATTTGAGAGCCTCAAGAAGAATTCTGATTTGCTAGTGTCTTAGTTAAGAAGAATTCTACCTTTTTATCATCTAAGTTGTGAGGAATCTTCACTTTAGATGCTACATTCGTGTCGATTTCTTAAAAAATGCACTGCTCAAAAAATGCAACTTTTACTGGCGACGCCCCCATTAGACACGCTATAAACCGTGTCTAAGTGACCATGTCAAGGACATGTTAGCCACAGTTATAGCACCATTTAGCCACGGTTTTGACCGTGGCTAAAAGGCGCATTGCTTGTAGTGCCATTCGAATATGTTGAGTGCACATACAACTCTACGTTTAGCAAATATATTTTTTAAAATTTTTTATTTGATATTTAATATTTATATTAGAATCTAATTAAATTTAAATTTGTGTCGAAAAATTCTACACTAAAGTAAAGCTCTCTAGCTAGTTACAACGATTATCTTCATTTGTTTCAATTTATTCTAATTTATCGATCCGACTAAATTGAAATATTACAGTGGGAGGAATGTCATTGGCTGCCGTTATTCTCCTCGGACCACAGCTTCTAATCATTCAAATTTGAAGTTGTGGTCTATGATAGTTTCATAAATTTCAAGTCTATATTACAGAAGAATGTTCGGTCGGACTGTGAGAACTTTTTTGTGTAAGGTTAGATTTAATCATATTGTTCTAAAATCTATTTTTTTTTGTAGTTTTTGTTCTCTAATATAAGTGGTAAATGAATGTTTGGTTGGGATTTGATGAATTTTTGTGTAAAGTTTGAGTTTATCCGTACTATTCTAATATCTCTATTATTATTGTATTTTTTTGTGTTTATAGATTATTGATGAACGTTCGATCGAATTTTGAAAACTTCTTATATTAAGTTTAGAGATCCTTTTCCGATGCCCTAATGTGTATGGTAGTGGTGTACCACTTAGTGTTTTTATTGTGGTAAATTGTCTTTTTATTAGTTTTGAATACATGTTTTACCATGCTTAAGACTAAACCAACTTTAGTGTAGGTTAACACAATGCGAATGCAAAAAATCGTATGGTCCTTGTACTGTCTTTACGATATAAATTGGTGAGTTCATATTATTTTCTATAATATTTTACTGCTTTTGTTGTGTAGGTTACTGGTGTCAAATTCCCCTTATGGTTCAGATTTTATGATTTTATTTGTACTTAGAAACATAAAGGGAGGAGGACATTTTGTTAGTGTTTAACTTATCAAAAATAATAGTTGATTTTAGCATAATCGGTAGTTTAGAATTTTTGAATACGTCTTAGTGTTTATGATGATAATTTTCAAAGCCAACCAATTTTATTCATAACAAAGTAGAGAAATTTAATGGAAAAACATAATAGCTCTAAGACACCACATCATACGATGCATATCTCTCAGCGCAAAAGTGATAATCTCTAGTAGTAAAATATATATGTTTTTACAATAAAATATATATTATGTTTACATTATTATATTAAAGTGTGAAGGATCTTGAGAAGTGATTTGAACTTTTTTCTTTTCATTAAAAAATCTTTTCAATTGACAAAACCATTTAATTTTAAATAATAAAAAATTACACATGTGATTAAACTAGTTATTATAAAGAAATGAGGCTCCTCAAATTTAAAGGCCTAAGGCAATTACTTATTTTTCACTATGTAGAGCAGACCTGACTCTATAGCAATTGTTTCTTTTAAAAAATGACTAATCAAAAAACCAACAAACTAGACTTAATAGCTTAGAGCAAGTAGTTGAGTTTCCTGTAATTTCTGCCAAGTGCATATGCATGTGATCATTAGAGTAGTTAAGTGTTCTGTAACATCTGCCAAGTAGATACAGTATAGAGTAAGGAAGTATATATGCTTGTTTAATTAGTTTAATTTTGAAGTTATAAATAGAACGAAAACTAAAAGGGCCAAAAATATTCTTAAATTATGAGAAAAGGTTTATAAATACCCGTCAGGTAGAACTAAATATCCTTAATGTTTGTTTTTGGACTCAAACATACCCCTCAAACTAACAGTCAATGAATGAAACTCAAGTCAACGGTTAGTTCTTGTAAAAAGCCACTTGGCTTTTTCTAATTGATTGCATATTTTAGTTTAATTTTTAAAACCCACCTTGTTGATCAAGAAACATACAAAATATTTTCTCTCTCGTCAGACTCAGTTCTTTCTTCATTCAAGGTTAGTTCCTCACAATGAACCTTGAACTAACAACTAAATCTTATGACCCTTTAGGAAATGAAACATTGAACTGACATTGATGACATTTCATGTAACCAACTATTGAATTCAACTACTATTGAACTAAAATACGAGAGTAATTAATTTAGTTGTTATTGATAACTCAAAATCACCATAAAAGTATTGTCATTGCCATAACATTGACAGAGAACTGATTCATCACAAAGCCAGTTAAACATAATCCTAGCATAACTATTTTCATGAACTCAGTAACTATTAAAAGAGTTTTAATTCTAATTGTCCTAAAGTCTTTTACTTTTTAGCTTTCATCTTGCCGGTCCCTTTTCTTCAACAACTATTGAAAAAAAAAATGATCTACATGGACTCGAATGAAATGCATAGGAGGGAAAAAAGATTTTGTATGCTTACCTTAAAATGGGTCAACAAATTAGGTTTCAAAAATTAAATTAAAATGTATGACCAATTAGGAAATGACATGATTTTTTACAAGAGCCAAAACACTGACTTGAGTTTTCATTCATTAACTGTTAATGTAACGCCCTGAGTCTGTACCTCGGACGCTACACGGTGCTAGCGACCCCGAAGGATCACCCGCTAACCCATGAATGGTACCTTGTAACGTCCCAAAAATTTATCTCGAGACGTCACACCATCCCACAAGTAATCCCAAGCTAACTCATGAGCTGGCACACTGATAAGCAACTGATTAAATATGTCTAAAATGACTGAGTTTACTGTGCGGAAACAGAACAATGATGGAATCTGTGAAAATACAATACTGCTACAATTGTACATTCTGATAAAATTTGAAAAGAGGGACTGAAATTTACATAATTGACTTTAACTGACATCTGTGAAGCCTCTACTATATTGACTATAGATAGTTGGGACGCGACTCCAGCTACCACTAATCAATACATATGAGTAAGAAAGTAAAGTACATAAATAACATCTAACTAAGGTCCCCGAAGTAGGAGGACTCATTAGCTGCTGACTGAAATCTGAAACTGTCTGATCTGTCTGCACATACTACAATTTGTACCTATATTATGAGACAATGTAGCACATAGACGTATATGTGGATCGGTACTTTGAGGATGTACTGAGTATATAGGGGTGAAATGGATACGTAAAATATTATCCCATAATCATCATTTATAAAACAACGCATGCTAAATGTAAATGACTCACATAAGCTGGAATATCTGAAATATTGAAATAATAAGAAGCAATTCATACTTTATAAATCTAGTGATTCATAACATTTAGTTCTAAAAGTTGTACTTGTATTCTCTCTTTAAATCGTACTGTCTAAGTGTAGAAAGGACTCACCTTTAAATCTGAAATTTGAAAGCTAAAATCTGTAGTCTGTAGCTAATATCTTTGTGTAAAGCATAATATGAGTGAAACTATGAGCCTTTACACTTAGTTTTATAAAAGTTTTTTCTTTTATTCTTTTACTTTAGCTAGCAGGGAGGTTCTCTTAACCGACATAAACCATGTGAGCATTCATGGAGTCCAACGTTCTTGTACCCTTAAGGAGGAATCCTCACGTTGGGGAGAGGAGTCATACTCTTGCCAGGGAGTATAACCTACTTTCCATGCGATCGTTCACAAGCTAAATCTTTCATCCATATAGAAATGGAAATAATCTCATAATTTGTACTTATGTTGGTTACGTAGTTTTGTGGAAAATAGGCACGCTAATCACACACTTCCCGCTCAGTACTAAATACAACTCCCTTTTTAGTCTTTATGCTCATTCTATTGTAAATCCACTTCAAACTAGTATAATGGCTCATTATGAAATCAAAAATGCTTTTATCTGAGTAAATCTATAAATACAGCTGATCTAAAATTCTGTAAAGTGGATTCCATAGCTAAATTAATGATCAAAAGATCAAAGCTTTTTTTTAGAAAAAACTAAAAATAAACTGCTCATAAGATGTTTAAAGCATCATCTTTCATGAAGTAATACTATTCAATTTTGGGATAACACCCCATGCATAAATCTCATGTTAAAACATCAAATTGCTCATGCTTACTAATGTAACCATTGAGAAGTTAATTCAAAATCTGGAAATTTCTAGATTATGTATGAAAATATGAACATAATCATGTGATTCAACTTCTAAATCATTGGAAACATCATAAGCTTGTCAATAACAATGATGGGTATAAATCCTAACTTCAATTTCATGGCAAATCACATAAAATTCAGTAAATTTGTAATTAAAATAAATTTTGGGCACAAGAATGAAAGGATTATCCTTGTTGAAGAACCCCACATACCTTAATTGATGATCTTAGATGAGAAAGCTTGAATCTTGGATTCCTATGATGCTTTTAAAGATGAGTTCTTGGAGTTCTTGAATTGGGAATCCTTAATCTTGAATTTCCTTAGAGAACTGAAATAATTGAAATAGTAACACTGTAATAACAATATAACTGAAATAAATGCGAAAGTAAGGCTGTAACAAATACTGAGTACTGAAATCTGAATACTGAAATATCTGTCTGAAAGCCTCTGACTGTCTGAAATTGGAGTTGATGGATCAAGCCCCCAACTAACTTCGACTACTTAAATAAACTAAACACTTAAATAATTACATGATATCATATATTGTCCTCAAACTATGAGGACTCACCACTAGGTATGCTGCTGATAGATGGGCTGATGAGTGCGGTCAGGAGTCTGTACGTCTGAACCTATGATATAAAACATCATAGCACAAAAGAAAGGTATACGTCAGTACTTTGAATGTACTGGTATGCTAAGTGAGGTAGGCTGATATGCATGGGTTCATATGCATGAATAAACAACTAACTGAGTAACATGAATATAACTGAATGAGAGTACATGTATGAATACATAAACTGTAACTGAGATCATATCAATACTGGATACTGAGTTTTGAATGTTAATTAACTGATATCTGAGTTTACTGATACTGTAATACTGATAGCTAAGTGACTGTTTATAACAGTCCTGATTCTGTAGAACTGTGCTGAGTTTCATTCTGAGCTGAGTGACCGTATCTGATAGTCCTAATTCTATAGAACTGACCTGAGTTCTGTTACTAAAAATGAAACTGAAATTGTGGGAGGTAATCATCTAACCGACATGCCTCTCTCTGAATGGATTTAGGTTCCAACCTGTAACCCAGTTGGAAGGTTGTCAGTACCGTGCCACGGGTAAAGACAATACTGAGTCACCCTCATCTGGAAGGTGCTCTGAATGAGAACGGTGGTACCCTCAATTGGCAGGTAGAACACCTCACTAACCCTCAACTGGCAGGTTGACATCTCAACCTACGCTGGCTATGTAGTTCTGGAACACAAGGACTGTTTCTAAAGATCATACCCTCTGCTAGCAGGCGAGTCCCCATCCTTGGATTCACTTGGTATGAAATCTTACTCCCAACTGAATAGAATCTAAATGGTGGAAGGAAACCCTTGGATGAACACTTCACATACCTTGGTACTTGAATTAATGAAGACTGATGGAGTGTTCTTGAAGATTGAGCCTTGAAAGTAGATTCCTTAGGGTTTGTTCTTGAGTAATTTGAGAGAAAATAATGAATGTTTTGCCCTAGGAATGATTAATTTCGTGTTTTGGGAGTGGAAAAATGACCCAATTACCCCTCTAGACGCGACTTTTAATGAGCAGAAACCGTGCCCAGTGATGCGCAGACCGACGTGCCGCGTCGATGGTATTGACGCTATTGACGGCGCGTCGTCTCACTGGAATTTGACACTGGGAGCTGAAAAAAAATTATCAACGCGATAGGCGACGCGGCGCATTGAGGTCGCGTTAATCCACTGGTTTGGGCTTTCAAACGTGCCTCAAACGATGCTCGAAAAATTCAAAACTCTTCCGAGAACATCTACTGACATTCCTAATCATGAATCAACCTAAAGATCGACATTTAATGGTCGTAAGGGTCGCGAAATGTGATCGCCAACTTATGAAGGCTAAAATAAATTCTAAGTGTAAACAGTTAGCTTAAATTTTCTAAGTATGGAACCCTCCCCCCCCCCCCCCCCCCCCCCCCTAATCAAGCTCTAAGGGCTGAGTTAAGATTAGAATTTTTGCGGAATCTTACAGTTAGTTTGAGGGCATGTTTGAGCCAAAAACAAAATTTTGAGGGAATTTTTAGATCCAAAGATTGACCTTAATTAATTAATCATAACATATCAAAGAACAAGCATTCAATAGAACAAAACTTCTTGATGTTGTTCGTAGGTTGGGGGTAGGGGTAAGCCTTTCAGACACAACCTCAAGTTAGTACAACTGTCGATTAGTAAGTTTCGTAGCTTCAATTAATTATGAATTTCATCATTAATTTATTGCTAAATCACAGTGAAAACTTATCATCTTAGTTTTATAAGAGAAACGTATTTAACTAAATAAATACTAATTTAATTTCTAATATTTATTTTTAAAATACGACTGTAAGTCATTAAATAGTAAAATAGATATCAAATAAGTTGTATTTAAGGTAAAACACCAAGAAGACTGACCAGATTAAAATTGAAAATTTTTGAACGATTAAATAAAAAATTGATGCACAATTACCGTAAATTTGCTATGAGTGTTTGTTTCGTTAAGTAACTGTCAATTAATTATACCAAAATATTCCTCAAAAGTGTCTTCCCTACAATCCCTACACTAAAGTAGTTTCTTCTACATACACCATAAGAAATTAAGTAGAACGAGAAAAGTTTATAGAAGAAGAGAAAAGTAGAAACTTTATTAACAAATTTAAAAACTTTAAAAATATTCAACTTTTAAATTTACTGAATTATCATTTTTGTGGGCAAAATTAGAAACATCAGTGGCGTTGGATATGTTTCATTAGAATTATGATACCGACTCTATAGTTAGAGCTCGTTTGGTGCAAGAGAAGAGAGAATTAATTTTGAAATTAATTTTAGGATGAGCTTATCTCATGTTTGACTGAAACAAAATATATGAATAATTTATTTTGAAATTAGTTATTTTGTAATTATAGTGTGATTTTTATCTTACAATAAAAATGAAATAACTAATTTTGAGATATTATGGTGTGATTTTTATATCACAATGAAAATGAACTAACTAGTTGTAAGATACCAACTGAGTGTGGTACAGTGGATGGGGCTGCTTCACCTTTAACCAGAGATTAAGGATTCGAACCCTGGGTGTGGAGAAAATTCTGTTGGGAGCGCTACCACCTTAATGGGCCCTGCAATGCGCGATCCAGATTAGTCGGGGCTCCAATTCAGACACCGGACACCGAATGGAAAACCAAAAAATAAAAACTTATAAAATTTAATTATCCGAATGTCGTTGTTGTCTTATCAGTAGTAAAAATATTACTATTATATAGAATTACAAATAAGCAGGTAGTTGAAACAAGCAGCTAGCGATTGTCATGCCTTGCTTTCATCTAAATGCTTTTGGTGGAGGATATTTTTGTTATGGCGTTAAAGTTATGAGCTTCAGATAGTATATTACTGTGCCGAACATTACATACGAAAATTTTACTCAAACAACAATATATATAAGTTTTAGATCCAAAACAATCATATTTTATTTTAGTAACATTATTAAAACCAATATGTACGAGTTGTTTATTTTTATTAGCTAAATTAAAAATTTATGTAATAATAGAATTTTAATTTTAATAATATACTTATACAGGTAATAATAAGGATATTTCATGTACAATTAGGGGCGGATATACAGGTAATAATAAGGATATTTCATGTACAATTAGGGATGGATCTATTAAGGTCGGTGGGGATGGCACGTTACCCGCAAATTTAGACGGAAACTCTATATATAGCTATATATATAGACTGATATATTAAAATATTAAATCTGTCACCCAAAATACTAGCATTATCTAGTGCAAGTGGCAAAGTGCCATTTTTGTGTGTAATAAGTTGTGGGTTCGATCTCGACCAACAACATATTATTTTTTAGGTTTTTTCTGTTAAGCAATATTCTATATATATCGAGACTGATATAGTAAATATTAAATCTGTCACTCTGGGTAATAGGTCGTGCGGTCGTGCGTTCAATCTCAATCAGCATATCATTTTTTAATTTTTTTTTTTGGTAATCATTGTTCTATATAGAGAGACTGATACAGTCAAATATTAAATCTGTCACTCATAATACCAAAGCACTATCTAGTGCAAGTGGTAAAGTGACACTTTTGTGGGTCAAAGGTCGTGGATTCTATCTTGGTCAGCACACATCATTTTTTAATTTTTTTTGTTTAAGCATTGTTGATTAAAACAGGGCAACAAGCATCGTAAATGTACCAGTTTAAGCATTAATGTTGATTAAAAAAGGCAACAAACATCGTAAATGTACCAGTTGACAGTTTTACTTGGCACCCAGAGAGTCCGAATCCTAGATCCACCTCCGTATACAATCATTGTAAAATTAATGTATAAATATCTTTTCAATATATAATGACCATATGATTAATGTATAACATATATATAACTATTTTTTCTCATTAAATACTTGATACATAATTAGTATAATTAAAGTATTAATTTATTTTATTATATAATGTTTATACACAAATAATATATATTACTATATATAATAAGAGGGAGTTAATCTGCAAAAGCAGGTACAAGGTCGACATGTTTGCTTGTGTTGTCTGCTTCAGCTATTTCAGTCATAATTTTACTGTATCAATCTTAATTAATTATTATAAGTCATTTATGTATTAGAAAATTAATAATATTTAATAAAAAAACAGTAATAGACATTTATGACATATGTGCATTAACTACTTCAATAGTAATTTTACTATATTGCCCCTAATTAATTATTATAAGTCATTTATCGGAAAAAACCTCTCTACTTCTTCGGAGATAGCGGTATGGACTGCGTAGATTTCACCCTCCCAAGACCTCACTGTGTGGGAATATACTGGGTTGTTGTTGTTGTAAATATTAAAAAATTAATAATATTTAATTAAAAAAATAAACGTGACATAAAATGATAAACTAACTCTTCATGTTTTAAATTAATTTGACATTTTATATAGAGCCCACTTAAATTTTTTTCACGATAATTTTTTATAGTAATTTTGCTATATAACTTTTAATTAATTATTATATGTCATTAAGACATATCTGGTTCGCTGTTTCATTTGAAGGGGAGCCTTGGAGTAACTGATAAAGTTATTGTCATGTGACTTGGAAATAGCCTTTGGCAAAAATGCAAGGTAAGGCGGCGTACAACACACCCTTGTCACTACTAGAAAAAGGGGCTATTGCGACGGTTGCAAAACCGTCTTCATAGCCTCCAAAACCGTACCAATAGATGTATAGCGACAGTTAGAGAACCGTTGCTACTGAAGGGTTTTTTACGACGGTTACAAAAACCATTGCTACATCCCTGTTTTTAGCGACGGTTTTGTACATTGACCATATGGGACGGGTTGAGTGGTGTTGGGAAGGTTAATAACCGTTCCTATATATATACTATATCCACGGTTATATATTTTCTTAGGCGATGATTTTTGTGGCTATATAGATGGTTATTGGAAAGGTTTTAAACCGTCCCAATAACGTATATTGCGATGGTTTATGCCATTGTGACGGTTTTAAAACCTTCCAAATAGATTTTATTGGGACGATTTAAGCCATTGCGACGGTTTTAAAACCGTCCAAATAGAGCTTACTGCGACGGTTTACTGCTATTGCGATGGTTGGAGGACTGTTCATTAATACATATTGCGACGTTTTTATGCTATTGCGATGGTTCATTAAAAATGCCCTATTAATAAATTACGACAAATTTTAGGCTATTGCGACGGTTGTTAAATCGTCTCTACAACCTTATTGCGAAGGTTTTTTAAGCTATTGGGACGGTTTGATTTATGTTGGAACGACTACCTTTTGTGACTAAATTATATAAATCGTTCTATAAAGGTTTTTAGGACAACTATTTTGTAAGCTATCGTGACACTTAAACATGAACTATAGCAACGGTTAATTTTGTCCACCAATAAGAAACCAAATATTTTTTGACCATTCAAAAAAATCAAAACATATATGCACAAGTTTTAAATGTTCAAAAATAAATGATGTTAGAAACTACTCGGTTAGATGTGATCGATCCCCAATCAAATCATACATAAGTTTTCCGAATAGCAAGCTAGTGTGACATGAAGCCAATGTGCTCGATATCTAGGGCAGATCCAGTTCATCAATTTCGTTACCGCTGCCATCTTCTATGTCACGATCACCTACAACAATAAGAAAAATAAAATTAAAGTTGAGCAACAAACTACACAACAACAACAACAAAAGCTGATCTAGAAGTGTTAAAACATTCTTAATTCATCGAACCCATGGTGTTGGAGATCCCGTGACATATGAAGGCAAAAATGAAATAGAGAAGTTCACAAAATTACGTGTTAAACCACCGACAGCAGTCCCTTGTTAAATCTCAATCAAAGTACTCTTTCCTGCTGACACACCCTTTATCAGCTACATTTTCACATAGGTTAAGTGTTCCATTGAGTCTCAATTTTTACCTTCCTATATATATATATATACACACTCCTAGTTTACACGCAGCAGCCAAGAGGATTCAAGAAGGCAACTCAAATACATCTAGTTGTAGCCATTTTATTAGTGACAATCACCTTCGCAACTCCTAAATAACACTTGCATGATACACTTCATTATATATATATTGATTCTCCTCGCAATATATATATGACAGATTTGAGCAACAGAGGAAAATTTACAACTGAGGTGTAGATGCTATAAATTAAAGAAGGATGATAAGCCTTCGAAGATGAATTTGCTCTTTTGTTTCTTTTCTTTATTATATTGTACCTACGATCTTCCTCACCTTTCTCTATCTATCAGGACACCTATTTCAATTCAATGTACTGTATATCCCACAAAACCTGCTCTCTTGGACTCTAGGGAATAAAGTGGATATTGTTTTTACCTCTAGGGAATGAAATGGAGTTTGTTTTTGCCAAATAGACTAAAGAAGAAATATATAGTAACAGAAGAGTGGGTGTACATTCTAAGGATTAGATATTCTATTACTACTTAATTTATTTCTGATTTCTGTCTTTTTCAATATCTCAACAGCCAGCCACCTTATTGTGAATTGTATAATGCATGTATAAGAGACACGGCAGGGACAGGAGGGAAGAACCTTTTCTTCTCAAAGAGGACAAGATAGAGAGTACGATCTAAGGGGATAACGGGAGAAGGGCAGTATACCCCACTGGTGCAGGAATCCTTCTCCAGTTGGAAAGGCATTCACATCCCTACTTTGCAACTCCATACAGCCTCCACAAACCCATAGAGATACTTTTGGAATAATTTATCCCCCTCCTCCTCCATACAAAGACCAATATTTTCACAGACTTAAGTATCAAACAGAGAAGTTCACAAAATTCTACCTATGATATAGCAAGCAGCAAATACCAAACCCAACATGAACCCGCTACAAGCAGCTGTAATATCGAAAACCAATGGATTGCTTTTTTATCCAAGTGCAAAAGTAACACGTTATCACATGATCAACAGATGCAGCCATCACATCAATAGGTTTAGCCATCATATCAACAGATGCAACCCAATAAAAAAAAGGAAAAAGGGAAGAGAAGAATAGCACACAGTAGTGAACATCTCACATAATCACCAAACATAACTCGGCACACAGTTACGAACTAGAAATAACCATCCAATATAGTCCAACAATAATAAACTATGTCAGCCATCAAAATAACAGGAGTATAATTCAGAATTTCAAACACTAACCTTGACTGTTTCTCCCTGTAGCTGCTACTGTAGAAGTCGATTCCGATGGTGAAGGAATGGTCAATGCCACCAGTATGTTAGGATCAATTATTCCTTCATTTTGAAGCTGAGCAATTACATCTGCAACAACTTCTTTTCAAATGGTTCTCTTATGCATTTTTCGCATCCTTTCTTGCATTTGTTGAACAACATCATTTGTGAAATTTAAAGATGATTCAGATCCATCATTTAATCTTTTCAAAGAATTCTTTGTAACCCCCTTCCAAGCAGTCTTACACATCTTGGATGTTCAGCACCCATGACGGTTGAAAATGCATCAACGAGCTGTTCATTTGAACCCTGTTGTGTTCCAATTTCCTCTATTTGAGCCTAATAATCATATTCAAAAGCATATTTTAATAATTATAAATTAAGAACTGATCATTTATGTCAATATAAACTTCAAAAAGATATGTTTCATACAATTTTACTCGTGGTGTCTTCATTAGACGTCTTGTATATACGATCATATTTTCTTGCTCATGTCTTCGCAAATATCTCCTGTAGCGACAAAGTTCTCCCCTTCTCATTTTCCTATTCATATGATATTTAGTGAATATCAAAAACTATCTAAATGACAAGTTATAACTAAATAATAAACAAGAGAACACACCAATTTGTTACAAACTATAGCAAAACTCTTTCTTCCCAGTAGTGTGTGGATTCATCTGCTTCTTCCGATTCTCAGCATTGGTTTCGGACATTTTATGAAAGTATGAATCAGTAATGTTAACAATAGTAATAAAATTCTTCCTTTGTTGCACTAACTGTAATACGTTTTACCTGGAACTTTTCAAACTTCCAATACACGAGGAGCTCTTTAAATTGACATTTCGGCACATTTTCGGGCCTTTTCGATAATCAAAATTCATTATTTTTCCATCGATCATAATGATCTCTCTTTAACTCCCTTTTGTTCTTTCTCCAAGATTCTCGGATTCTTTCCAAAACCCAATCTTTTGCGGCATTAGGAATATCATATTTGGCCTACAAGTTGATTCCATTCAGTTAGAACAACAAAAAAAATGCACTTTTAATTAAGGAAATGAAAAGGGTAGAACACCAACCTTAGTATAATCTCATAACTCCTGTTTAGTATCCATATGCCTCCAATCAAATATATCTAATGGGCAAAGGGTCGCTTTTCTCGCCAGTGTGCCTATAAAGCTGCTCAACTCACTTATAGCTTTATCTGTAGGACCAACAGGTTGGTTGTTCTAGTTTAATGTGATCAATTGTTTCTCTTACCGGCCGTGTACGTTATGCATTTGTGTTTTGCCTTTTGCCTTTTGTTTTTCTAGTTGAAGGCCCTGCCACTATAAAAAATAGCAGAAATTAGACGTCATGAATGAATTCAATAAGTTTCTAAGCTATATATTACCTTGTGCTTTTGACTGTTCAGCTGTTGTAGGAGTGACTGAATCTATCGTTTGGACCTGATCTTGTACAGGTTGATCATCTTCTATATTTTGCTCCTCTACCACATGGTGCTCCACTACAGATTGTTCAATTTCTCTAGATGGTGGTGCTGGTGGTGCTACCGGTGGATGATCTTGTTCAATTAACTTTAGGAGATTTTCTTTCTTCGATCGTATAGCTTAAACAGTTTCATTTGTTGTCAGCATACGTCGTTTTATACTTGCCATGGCTGATAATGATCTAGGTTTACTAAATGTCCTGTTCCTTACTCTTGTGTTATTTTTTGTAGGCTGCTATTGGTTTATTTTTTTATAAACCTGTATAAATTTAAGATGGAACAAGTTAAATTTCAGAATGTTGAAATGAAAAAAGTGCACAGCAAAATAGTCACCCACTTAAACTTTGGAGCAACAACAATATATGTAGTGACTGCTACAAATTTGAATAAGAATAAAGAAGAAGGACAAGCTTCCAGAATAATATCTCTTCCTGGACAACCAAAGTTATTGCTCCAACAGTACTCAGGGTATGTCACTGTTAATCAAATTACTGGAAGAGCACTCTTTTACTATCACTATCAGATCTCACTCTCTAGCTCTATTATATTTGTCTCAGTCAGGTCACTTACAAAGAAAAAAAGAAAAAAAGAAAAAAAGAAAAAAAACAGAACTTAAAACATTTCTCTTTCAGGCACTAATCATGTGAACACTTTTATTCCAATTGACTGGAAGGAAAAAGAGGTTTTGTAAATTGAAGTACTATCCCTAATTAACTTTCAGGCACTGATCATGTGACAAAAGCAGACATGCAAGCATTATCAATGGCAAATAGATTGAAAGAGGAATTGCTGAAAACCTTGTCATGGAAAAATCCCCACCCCAGAAATATCTTTCCAGTTCTTCTGTGGAACTTTAAGAACAGAGATAGAGGTTAAAAAACAAAAAGGATCACCTCGGTTGAACTTTAAGGACCGAGATAGAGGTAAAGAAACAAAAAGGATCACTAGGAGAAACTTCTTAAAGGAACGACATCCAAGAGAATTGTACAGGTAAATACTGTCATCAATAGTACCAAAACTTTAATATATACACGTAATTATCAAACATTGTCAACTTAAAACAAATTCCTTCCTATATGCTCCAAACCTAGAAGTTGAGCAATGTGCCTCTTATACTATCATGGATGAGAAAACCACATCAAGAAAATTGCAAAGTGAAAGAAAATTAAACATGTTTTACAGTGACAACCTACTCCACACCTTCTCTGTAGCAACATCTATGTAAACACTTTCGAAAACAAATTAAATAAAGAAAAGTCTAATACGGTATAACATATAATAGTCTTGAAGTATTCTCTGCCAGAACTCTTAAGTCTTTCTGTTAAGCAGTCCTCCATAATTGACTTAATAGTTATGTATTAAGAACATACGAAAGAACCTTTATATACCTGTATCTTTGATATTTGCCTCCTTCGATTTTTTCCCCACATGACAAATGGCTTCTATTAATGTCACTTTCCTGACTTCCTCAGAATTACAGAGATCAGAAGTTTTCAAATTTGAAATAACCTGCAAAAGATAGAAAACATCTCAGCCGCTATCTCATAAATTCAGAATGGGAAGTGAAAGAACCTGGAAAAGATAGAAAACTCTTAACCCATATAGAAAACTCTTAACCCATAGATTGTTTGTGATCAGAAGTTGTCAAATGTTTTTGCTAAGAATCATCAACAAAATCATACAATCAAAAAGAAAAACCTAAACATATTAACTGTATGAACTAGTCGGTAAAAAAGACCAGATTCTGTATCATTCCTATACAACTTCAACACCCATTGTGGGATTATAATGGATATATTATTGCTTGTTCTAACATTGAGACATTCAAACAACACCGCTAAAGTGTAGAACAAACTTACTTTCATCCAGGCACAACTCTTAGCAGAAAGAAAGGCTTCTTAATGTATCCAACAACTCTTAGAGTGCATTTGTTAAGTTTCACTAATTTAAGACATTTGGAAAATTAAGCACATTAAAGAAACAAAATAAAAGATAGAAAACAAAGTCTAATATACTACTTACCATTACAAAGAAATTTAAAAAAAGTTTAGAATATCTTAATTTTTTCAGTCATCAGTTTTCATCCAATCCCAATCGGTATCATCAATGTCATCATCTTCTTCTGATATTTCTACATCTTCTGAATATTGGGAAAGGGAAGTCACATCAATGATATCAACAGGGAGATCGTCCCTCGACCATCTGACATCAACATCGACTACTTTTTTTAATGAACCAATGTCATCATTAGGCTCCCTCCAAAACATTTCTTTAATATTGAGACAACTTTCTTCCTCCAAATCATACAAATCAACATGGACTTTATTTCTTGCATAATAAATCCCTTTCTCAATTGGATCTTCCACATAAAAGACTTGATGCACTTGTGATGCTAGCACAAAAGGGTCATCTGTGCTGCATTTTCTATTGAAATTTACGCGAATCAACCCATATTCATCTACTTCATTATGAAACCAAGCACATCTAAAAAGTACAACACTAAAGCAACTCCAATAATCTATATTGATGATATCTTCAATAACTCCATAATAGATTAAGCATTCCATCAACAGGATTTGGATCTCTAACACTAGCAAAACTATCTGTTGTTGCTGATAAAGTCACTCCACTATTTTGAGTTTTGCCTGTCACTCCATTATTTTGAGTCTTGCCTGAGATGTCCCGTGTCATTATATGGAATCGATATCCATTAATGAAATCTCCAGTATATCTTTTAGCCACAAAATTAGGCCATATAGCTAGCCATTTTAAATGATTTGGCACTTCAACATTTTAAACTTTTTTCTTAAACCAATCACCAAATTTTCGACTATGAATCTGTGCTTTTACCCATGCATTTCCTCTAGTACAATTATCGACTAAATCCTTATGCTCCCTGCCAGTATGTATTGCAAATTAAATCAATAACGATGTAGATCAATGAAATTTAAACAGATAATGATATCATATAAAGGAAGTTAAAATACAAATAATTATTTTATCTTACTTGATAAATGTCTCTACTTGTTCATCTCCGGTATTAAACAAAGTATATCGATGTGCTTCAAACCACTGATGATTATCCAGATCAAAAGTCTTGCCTTTTCTTTTCTTCTTACTTCCAATTGGACGACCTGTCTTTGGAAATATAGGTGGAAAACTAGCTCCCTCTATTTGAATGTCCTCATCATCCTCTGTTGGATACCTACTGAATTTTGTCTTCATCCTGTTATCTAGGTGTCTTGAACAAAAGTTCAAACATTCTTTAGCCAAAAAACTTTCTGCTATTGATGCTTCAGGGGTATTTCGATTGCGAACAAATCCCTTGAAGTTACACAAATTTCTTTCAATAGGATACATATGACGCAAATGAGTCGGGCCCCCAAGCTTAATTTCATCTACTAAATGGATAGGCAAATGTGTCATTATATCAAAAAAACTTAGAGGAAAAATCTTTTTAAGCTCACATTCAATTTCAATTATTTCAGCCTTTATTTTATCAATATCACTTCTTCTTACAACCTTACTATATATGGATCTAAAATAATTCCCCAACCTAATCAATGCCAAAGACACATTCTTCGGTAACACTTTCCTAACTGCAACCTAGAGCAAGTGATGCATTATGAAATGAGCATCATGATTTTTTTTTCCCGATACTTTCATCTCATCTATTTGCACTCGACTTGATATAGAGGCAAAACCTTTTGGTAATTTGGCATCTTTTAAAACAATGCAAAATAACCTTTTCTCATCCGGTTTCATAGAGAAACAAGCTTTAGCCAAATGAACTTTTCCATTATTATCATCTTCTATTGGTTGAAGCTCTTTGTGTATCCCCATCTCATGCAAGTTATACAGAGAATTTACATGATCTTTGGAATTTCCAACAATATCCAACAAAGTACCAAGCAAACTATCATAGAAATTCTTCTCTATGTGCATTGAGTCAATGTTGTGTGGCAATTTATTTTGCGGACAATACGACAATTCAAAAAATATAGATCTTTTTTTTCAAGGACTATCATTGTTTCGCTTTCTTTTTTTTGGCACTTTCCAAAAACATTATTCATTTCACGTACTTCTTCAAGGACTTCTTCTCCTGATAAGGGAGTAGGTGCAGCTTTATGCTCCTCTTTACCATTAAATGATTTTTTATCTCTTCAATATGGATGATCAGAGGGCAAAAAAGTTTGATGACCCAAGTAACAAATCTTACGACTGTGTTTGAGATATTGGGAGCAAGTATTATGATTACAAGTGGGGCATGCCCATCTTCCCTTGGTGCTCCATCCAGAAAGCATTGCTAGTGCTGGAAAATCACTAAACGTCCACAATAAAGCTGCACACATATTAAATATTTGGTTAGTTTCAGCATCAAATGTTTCCACTCCCACCTTCCATAGTTCATTCAACTCTGCAATTAGTGGCTGCAAGTATATATCAATATTATTTCCAGGAGATGAGGGACCAGGAATAATCATTGATAACATAATAAACTCCGACTTCATACATTTCCACGATGATAAGTTATAGTTCATTAACATAACCTGCCATGTGCTATGAGAAATGCTCATTGTTCTGATTGGATTGAAACCATCACTTGAAAGACCCAATCTAACATTACGAATATCTTTTGCCAAGTTAGGATACATGGAATCAAAATGTTGCCAAGATTCTCCATCAGCATGATGTCTTAAATTTCTATCTTTGGGTCGTTCAGTAGTATGTCATCTCATAGCTACAGATGTTTCAGAACACATGAATATCCTCTGAAGCCTAGGCTTTAAAGGAAAGTACCTTAAGACCTTTGTCGGAGCTTTAGTGGTCTTATTAGTCAATTCATCATGAACATTCTTCCACCTAGAAGACCACAATTATCGAGATTTGCATTGTCATTCCAGAACAACATGCAATCATTAGGGCATGCATGAATTTTTTCATAATTAAGACCCAAATCTCTTATCACCTTTCTTGCTTTTTGTCGAAAGACTCAGGAAACTGAGAAAATGGAAAAACCACTTTTATCGAGTCGAGCAAGTCTGAGAAATCTACATTACTCAGCCCGTGAATGCATTTAAACAAGTACAATCGGATGGTGAAACTCAGTTTAGAAAAACTCTTACACCCCGGATATAAATCTTGTTTTCCTTCCTCCAGTAATTTAAAAAAACGCTTAACATCTTCAGATAGTCCCTGTCTTACTCCTCCATGCCCTTCATTCCTTTGACCATCTTCTCCATTTCTAAAAGTATCATAAAGTAGTTTATCAATATCATCATGTTTGTCATCAGATAGTCCCTGACTTACTCCTTCATGCCCTTCATGACTTGGATGTGGAATATTTGTTGATGAAATTCCTTCTCCATGAAAAACCCATTGAGTGTAATTAGAAGAAAATCCATGACCAAATAAGTGATCCTCCACCATATCTCGATAATGCCAATAGCGATTAAAGCACAATTTGCAAGGGCATAATATTTCATTTCCTAGAGAAGCTCACTCAAATGCCTTACTGAGAAAATCCTTGACTCTATTTTCATACTCATTGGCGGATCTTGAAAGATACATTCAACTTCTATCTCCAATATCCATTAAATATCCTATGTTAAACATATAAAATATTGAAGAAAAAAAACATGAGTAAAGTCAGTATCAATGTACAAACAGTATCATTAGGTATGTGAAATAATTTGTGTAACATATATTTAATAAAGAATAAAATAAAGATAATTTCCATTGTTTAAATAATTTTAGTCATTGTAATTTTAACTTAAAATAAGCCAGGCCAAAGAAGATTAAAGTCACTTGGATTCACAAACAACCTCCATCAGTATGTTCAATGGAGACAATGTCCTTCTGACTAATCATGCTCTACTTTCATCAAAGCAACTAGGTTCCTTTGGAACAAACGACACTAGTGAAACTACACCAGATAACCTTTAATAAATTTGGACTAAGAACCAATCAAGCCAAAGAAAATACTGGAGCAATTCAAACATGTAAACAAATATTTGAACCAAAATCATATAATCACAAAATAAACGCACACCCAAAATATTGATACAAGCAATAGACCTACTAGACCTTCTCCACAAGAAATTTTTCAGTGATAATGTGAGGAACCTTGTTGGAAATTTAAACAGGCACTGTAGAACTAATAAATGCTAGACATTAAGTAAAGGAATCAAGGATATGACATAGCAATGCCATTAAATATGAAAAATGTGTGTACAACTAACCAATTCAACCATATTAAACTTCAAAAAAGGGACTAAGAACAAATTAAGCACCAAAAAAACACCAAAAATTCAAGTAGAAAAAGAAATTCTTGAACGTAAACGTATCATCATACAATTAAAAAAAAAGCTCGGAATTGATTAAAAAATCTGTACCTTCTCGATAGGGAGACTTCCTAGTAATGTTTTCAACCTTTGTGGGAATTCGAAAAGGTTCCTTGACCCTGAGCCTCTTGTCCTTAGCACCACGGATCAAATTCGCACACAGTACATTTATAAGGAAAGACAAACAAGAAAAGTACAAGTCAGTTCTTCAACAAGTTTCAATACACCGGATCAAATCAACCAACAGTAAAATAGAACAAGTTTCTGCTCTCCTTTCCTACCAACTAATCAAATTAGTACCCTTTCCAGATACACATTCAAAAATATAAGCTTAACCACTACAAAAATCCTTAGAATATAGCAAAAAAAAAGAGCTCCTACAACAACAATAATAACAGTTTAACATTGAAATCGAAACAAAATAGGTCTTGAATTCAGCTCTCCTTTCTAGTGATAAAAAATAAATAGGAGAAAGTGATAAATAAATTAACTAAATAGGAGAAGACATTTTCATTTTGAAACGTAGCTTCATTGTTTAAGGCAGCGGAGTACGGGACAAGTTATGTAGAGTCCATATATACAAAGAGTATTTAGGAAACCAAATATAGAATTAGAGTCCTTAAATAAACCATATTTGATTCCCAATTTCACTCTCTTTAAATACCCACATTTACACCAAAACCTCAAACGAATTCCAATGCAAAATCTACTTGAGAAGAAATTAAGGAGAATAGGCATTTGGAAGAAGAAGAAGATTGAGATTCAGAAAATCATAAAGCAAACCTCAAGAATGGTGACATTTTCACAAAACAGGTCTTGAATACAAATTAAAGAAAATAAACAACAAGATCTTGAGTTCCAAGAACTAAAACCCTAAATACTTTCATCTAATTCCATGAAACTAACCTTTGCTGACCTTGATAAAGAGGCTGTTGTACGAAAATACGAGGTTGAACAAGAGAGTTGTCGATGTACCGATTAGTAATTCAACAAAATCGAATTAAAAATTACATAAAGAGGTTGAACGATTTGTCACTTGAACTGACCCTAATTCGTGAAGAATTGTAGATTAGGAGAAGATTTTCTGAAGAATTGCTCCTAGGCAAGCATTTCTGGTGATGGTGTAGACTTTTGCATAGCAGATATCTTATCATCTATATTGGAGAAGAGTGATCAGTAGAAAGGCTGAAAGATTGAGCTCGTTCGATTTGTGCACTAACTCAGTCATATTTTTTTGATAGAGTAATAAACTTAGAGTTACGTAATGTTTGATAGTCTTGGTAGAGCTGGTTTAGATCATATGCTACGTAACTCCATGCTTACTAATTTATCAAATATGTTAAGCAGGATACATGGAGCAACGCTTGATAAAAGTGTGTTGTTCAACTGTTGGGACCATATCTTCAACGTGCATCAACACATTTTGACCTAAAACAAACGCAGAGACCCTCCATGTATCTTTTAAGGCTTCTGAAGAAAGTGTTCTGAAGGGCTTCTAGAATTTCACAATTTTGAAGGAAGTGTTCCTGATCGAGCTCACAAGAGACGAGGAACTTCTTACCAACTTTTAAGATGGCAACGACCAACTTGAATACAAAATCAACAAGCTGGAGGCAAGCTTAAAAATTATCGGGATTCATATACTATAGCCAGCTTCTGATCTTCTCCAAGGAATGTTGAAAGAATGTCAAGGCAAGAAAAGACAATTAATAATAACCATATTGCTAAGGAAGCAATGATACTCTATTTGCCTTTCAATCTCATTTGTGGTTCCGATCAGGTCAACGACAGTGGACCTGATCGAAAACACAAACAAGAAAGCATGGGATGAAATTTAAAATTTAGAAATTTGCTGTCTTCTCTTAGATTCCTTATTTTAACTGCAGTTGTTGTTGGCATAAGTTTTTTAGACTTGTTGTACATCATTTCAACCCTCGATGGCCGTGAGGCTTCTTTGTTGGTCTTCTCCTATTTTCTATCTAGGTGATAATCCTGACCACTGATGATAGGCGAAATTACGCGCCTATATCAATATATTTTGCCCATATTTTAGCCTAGTTTTGAGAACAAATTATATATTTCATGCACTTTTAGTCCTTTTTCCTATAAATGAGCTAACGAACATGATTAGCAAAGTTTCAGGTATAAATGATGCAAAATACATCATTTTATGGCTTACTTGACGCAAAAGAAAGCTCACAAAGGAAGGGAAGAAAGTCTACACGCCTAAGGACCAAAACTGCTGCATGGAAAATCTGTCCCGGGCTAAAACAGCATTTCTGAAGACTTTGGGGACTTACAGACACAAAGCTGGATTTTGACAATGATACATTAACCTAGTACAATTGGGTTATGTATTTCATTAGTTTATTTGGATTAGGAGAATGTTACATTAACCTAGTACAAATGGGTTAAGTATTTCCTTAGTTTAGTAGGATTTGGTTATTTATTTCATTAGCATAGTAGGAGTAGGATAGGAGTATTATAAATACCCTATCATGCTAGAGATTTTTAAGGAAGTCCTCCCTTAGTGGAGAGACACATTCTACTTCTCAATTACAACTCTTCTAATCTTTCCATTAATTCTATTTTTCTTCTTCTACTCTTCTATTCTTAAATTCCACAACAAGAGAATCGTTACCAAGCCAAGGAACCACGCCACACGCCTATCACTTGATCTACACGCCATTACTCAATATTGTGATATAATAACAATGTCAATCGTGATCTCCTTCGCATTCATGGGTAACTAAACCTCTCTGTTGGGATTATGGAAGCCGAATGAGTTACTATCTATTGCTGTGAGTTTGTGAGTTCGTGACACGTATATTGCTTATATCATTATTCTCTTCATCTTAATCTACATTCTTTGCGGTTGCAAACGCAAGAATACGCCAGTCTAACATTTAACTTGTTCGAGAGAAAGGTTATTTGTCTGGAAAAGAGATAATGTCAAGGTAGTAGGACACCCTTTCCTATTAAAAAGCTAGTGCCGTAACTGGACTAACCTCTTGGAGAATTCGTACCGTTAGACACGCTTTAAGCTCGAGAGAGTTAAAGTGAAATAGTCCTTGTTGAGGTCGAGAGACGCTTGGATTTACCATCGACTACAATTCTCTATAAGCAATTGCATGTCAAAACTCTACACACTCATAGCCAATAGAGACGTATACCTCAGAAGGTGGACATAACCCCAACGCTTCAATTCTCATTATTTACAATCGACGTAACAATCTCTCTTTTTACTTTATTATTTTCAGCTTTTGTTTACATTACTTGCACGACATTACAATCTCCCCTTTTTTACGAGACTTGCACCAAAATTTTAGTAATTTTACTTACTTGTTGGCCAAGTTATTCCCTGTGGGATCGATACCCAACCCAGGTTGGGTTCTATATTTGCTAACGACCGCTTTACACTCCTACGAGAGTTGTAGATTGAGCGTTATCAACCACACAGTTTCCTAGCAAAGTGTTCAGATACATTATTTTTCTTTAAGAGACACAACAAATGAAATTACATTACCAGATACACTTTTATATTTGCACTTGATTCATATCTCGCATCTGTTAAGATAATTCTACCGGCCAGATTCGTTAGAAGTTGTATCTACCCTATGTATCTTCTTCAATTAGCTCTCAGATGATATAGTCTTCCATCAACCACCCATTTTCCTTCGAAAGCATTCTCCTACCGCATATTTTGGCATATAATCATCACCCCGAGCGAGCAACCCAACCATATAAATTTTGGCCAAGGCAATAACTATACTGGTTTTCCATTCTTGTTAGATGCAGTGCTAAGCTTCGAAGGCCCTCTAAGGGTCCAATGCACCCTAAAAGTTAGTCCAATCGCTATTGAATCTCTTTACAATGACACAAAAACAAGATCCCTTCACAATGCTTGACAAATAAACATGAGCAACAACCGACATTAAATCTTAATAGGCTATCAGAACCATATTCATGGTTACTTAGCTTTATCAGTTCGGACCTACCAAACTTAACTGTAAAATTGCAGACATCTTGTTTGAATGATCTATGACTAATCAATAAAAAAATCATTCACAAAATCAGTGCACTCTATGTGTGTTTTCACGATAACATTATCAGTAATACATACCTCCCATATATGAAGTGGTTCCATCTGCAAGCAGTTTATTTCTCCAATCCCATCTTTACTGCAGCCTCTTGCGATAGTCTGTCAAAAATTGATCAACTATCAATTCCTTATATCTAGAAAGAAGAGAAAAAAATTGATGTCACAAAAATAACATTATCCATCTTTTGCAACAAATGTGGAGTCTATTGCAATAGATGTGGAGTCTATTGCAATAGATATGGAGTCTGTTGCAACAGATGTAGAGTCTGTTGCAACAGATATGGAGTCTGATGGAATACATCAAACCAACCTTTCTAGTGGTTTTATTTGTTCCAACAGTTTCTCCATCTGTTGCAACATCAACAACAGCATAAACATCAACAAAAAAGAAACAACATTTGTTCCAACAACATCATCAACAATAAAGAAGCAACATCCTTTGTTCCAGAACCATCAACAACACCATACCATAAGTTCCAACAACGCCAACCCCACCACCAACATCAATAATTGCATCAACAATAATAAAACAAATAAAATACATACAAAAAAAATGATACTGCCAAAAAGACTTTTAAACTTCTCCCAACAGATGACTTTTTTCTCATATTGTAATAAATATTCTCGGCTTATTTATTCAACACTGACAATTTCCTTAAAAAAAATTTAATAAATATGATATGGGTAAATAGTAATAAAATAAAAAAAATAGATGTAAATAACTTGCAAACAAGAAGACGAGAATGAAAGAGCAATAATGAACCATACCTTAATATCAAAAAGGGGATCAAAATAAAAATTTAAGTCGAGGAAGGATATGGATGGGTTTAGATCCAAAAAGATATTTATGAGGAAAAAAGAGAAAAGAGAGAAAAAAAGTTGTGACCCTAAAGAGGAGAGAGAAAAACATGAGAGTTGAATAAAATAAACAGTAGCTGAAAGAAGAGAGGAGATAATTTCTATAGATGTGTTGTGTATGTAGACGTGGTGATTTTCAATATTCATTAATTAATATTCATTAATTTCATTAATAATTTGAGGGGAAGACTAAGACTACTGACATTGAAAAGACAAGACAAGACTGCTCAATGAACTCACTTTTGAGATATCCAAGAAATATTTTTTACCGCCTTTAGTAGTAAGTACTACTACTTGATATTATCTACTCAAACCAGAAGCTTTTTCCTTTAAAATTAAAAGAGAAAAAAAGATTTTCAAACAGATATGTCATCTGTTGCAACATATATAAATATCTATTTAGAAATTCGAATAGCTCAATCATCTGTTACAATATATAAAAATATCTGTTTAAAAATTCAAACAACACAGTCATCTATGACAACAGATGAAAATGTTCATTTGATAATTAATAAAATCAGATATGTCATCTGTTACAACAGATATAAATATCTATTTGAAAATTTCCAACATCTCAGTCATCTATCATAACAGATGCAAATATCTATTTGATAATTAAATCAGATATGTCATCTGTTGCAACATATGTGTACCTGTTTAAAAATTTTCAACAGCTTAGTCGTTTGTTGAAACAAATTTTAATGCAATTGATTTAGGTGGAACTAGGGATAAATAAATGAGCTCGCAGAGTCAACTATAATTTCAATAGAGTCTTTATAATTGCATGGCATTGGTATTGCATTCATCCCGACTTGAGTCATCAATCGATCACTCTAAGTTGAAAGATAAATGAATGAGCTCGCAAGGTCAACTACAAATCCAATTGAGTCTTTGCAATTGCATGGCACTAGTATTGCGTTCATCCCCACCCGAGTCATTGATCGATCACTTTGAGTTAAAATGAGTTCTCATCAACTCAATGTTAGGATAGTTATAGTACCTAAGTTGATTTAGGTGGAACTAGGGATGAATAAATGAGCTCGCAGGGTCAACTATAAATCCAATTGAGTCTTTGCAATTTCATGGCGTTGGTATTGCATTCATCCCGACCCGAATCATCCATCGATCACTCTGAGTTGAAATGAGTTCTCATCAACTCAATGTTAGGATAGTGATAGTATCTAAGTTGATTTAGGTGGAACTAGGGATATATGAATGAGCTCATAGGGTCAACTACAAATCCAATCGAGTCTTTGTAATTGTATGGCACTGGTATTGCGTTTATCCCAACCTGACTCGTCGATCGATCACTCTGAGTTGAAATGAGTTCTCATCAACTAAATGTTAGGATAGTGGTAGTACCTAAGTTGATTTAGGTGGAACTATGGATGAATGAATGAGCTCGTAGGGTCAACTACAAATCGAATCGAGTCTTTGCAATTGCATGGCACTGGTATTGCGTTTATCCCAACCCGAGTCATCGATCGATCACTCTGAGTTGAAATAAATTCTCATCAACTCATGTTAGGATAGTTATAGTACCTAACTTGATTTAGGTGGGACTAGGAATGAATGAATGAGCTCGCAGGGTCAACTACAAAACCAATCGAGTCTTTACAATTGCATGGCGTTGGTACTGCGTTCATCCCGACCCGAGTCGTCGATCGATCACTCTAAGTTGAAATGAGTTCTCATCAACTCAATGTTTTAAAAACTATATCTTTTAAAATTTTTAAAATTAATTAAGATCAATTCGGACCAAATTAGCAATTTCAAAACTTGTCATTCTTTTTCAAAATTACAAATCAACCCCTACAAATCATCCATTTACACAAAAGCTTTTTATTTCAAATCTTAAGTTCTCGCTCTTCTTTCTCTCTCTCTCTCTCTCTCTCTCGGGGTGTCCTCTCCTTCTCAATAATACAAACAACAACTACTCAATATATTGTTCAACCCTTCAAAACAGGTTGATTTTCTTCCCATTTACGACTATATATAGTTGTTTTTGTCGACTTCATTCCCTCTTGTATCCATTGTTTTCTCTATCTTTGCATGTAACAGAGTTCGAGAAGAGTTCTATATTTGTTCTTTATTTTAAAAAATAGGGCTTTTTAGTTAATGATAAAAAAAAAGACTTTTAGTTGTATTATCTTCGAGAATGGGTTAACAATTTTGAGTTTTGATGTTAAAAATGTAGAAAGTACACGAGAAAACCCTAGTTTTTCTCTTAGTGTTTTGTTAAATGTCATGGTAGTGTTGGATGGTGTTTGTGGTGTTGTTGTTGGCTGTTGTTGGTGGTGTTGGTATTTGTATTTTTTGGCGGTAGTGTCGGTGGTCTTGGTGTTGGTATTGGTGACATTGGTGGTGGTCTTGGTGGCATTGGTCGTGGCATTGGTTGTGGTGGTGGTCCATCTATTGTAACGGGTGGAAGATCTGTTGGGAGATATTAAATAGGTCTTCAAACAGATTCCCCATCTGTTCCAACTGATGGGTTATCCGTTGGAGTATTTTCTTGTAATGTAGCATAGAATAATTAATTGAAATTTCTCCACCTGTTGCAACAAGTGAAATACCTGTGGGGAGATATTAAATAGGTCTTCCAACAGATTCGGGTTCCCCATCTGTTCCAACTAATGGGTTGTCTGTTGGAGTATTTTTTTTTGGTTATGTGGTAAGAATAATTTATTGAAATTTGTCTCACATTTTTTAAAAAAATTATGCAGACATCAAATGCAATGTATTTTTTATTTTTCTTTTGTTTGTAGTTAAAAGATGTCTCCCAAAAGAAAAGAAACTGAAAGTGGAGAAAGTAGATCAACTTCCGATCACCAAACAAAAAAGGCTAGAGTACAGATAGATTCAGAGAAACTTCCAGAACAATCACAGTCATGGCAAAATGAATCTGAGGAAAGTGATAACTCTTCCTCACCAATGGGGCGTGAAATAATATCAAAATTCCAGCATGATTCTGTCAAAACCATTAGTATCGACACGTTTTGAGTTGCGATGCCGAAGAATAACCCTAATGCAGTATTTGGTGATCTTGTACTTAAATGTAGGTTGGGGAAACATTTTGACGAACTTAGGAGTATTATGAAAAAGGAAAACATAGATGGACTTTTTAAGAAGAGCTGCTTTGCACACTTTCTTAAGTTGTCTGGGGCCCGCCCTCTTCGTTTCCCAATGATCATGGTATATGGCCTTCTCAAGAGCAGGGTCATGTATGTGGGAGATGATGAAGGTCCGAAGGAGGGAGAAAATAAGATGGATGAAGTCTGGATCAACTACTGTGGCATGCCGGTTTGTTTTAGATTGAAAGAGTTTGCCATTGTGACGGGCTTGAGAGGCGATCGTCCAGAAGAACCTGCCATTAAGAAAACACCCCACAAAGGGTCCAACAAACGCAAGGTAAAAAAAGATGGGTTGTCGGGCATTGTTGGACCTAGCTACAAAGTGAAGGATTTGATAGCGGATCTCAAGAATAAAGACATACCAAAGCACTACAGGGAGAAATTGTGCTTAGTTTGGTTTGTCCATTCCGTTTTATTGGCAAGAGACGTCAAGAAAGTCATAAAACGTGATTTGTTGGTGCTTGCTGATGATTTTGGGAAATTCAAAGATTATCCCTGGGGCTACGACAGCTACTACTTGACTGTCAAATATTTACTGAAAGAGCTAAATCCAAAGACGACCACATTATACGGCTTTCTTGGTAAAATTGATCATTATTTTTACTCATTCATTAATTTATATTGAATATACTTGTGACTTTTTTTTTGCTTCCTTTTTGTTTACAATTTCTAGGCTTGGGCATGTGAAGCCATTCCTCCCCTCCGAAAGCATTTCACGGATTACCCGGATAAGGTTTCTCATCCAAGGATCCTTAGGTGGTTGGCTGCGGTAGAGATCAACAAAAAATATATTAACGAGGCTGATCTCTTTAACCCTCCAAATGATGTAGTACGTCTTATTTCAACTAAAATAATTTACCTCAAAGAAAGATATTGAAACAGATGTTCCATCTGTTGCAACAGATTACCCGTTAACTGTAACTGGTGCAACAGATAGGTAATCTGTTGCAATAGACGATCCATATTTTTCAACAGATTAACCATATGTTGCTCTGTTCTCTGAACCCTACTCAACAGATTACCCATCTACTGTAAATTATGCAACAGATGGGTATTCTGATGCAATATATTATCAATCTATTTCAACATATAGATAAGCTATTGCGGTAGCTAGATCGTTTGTTGCATAAGTTGGTTCTGTTAACATAACCTGAGCCCCATGTAACCCAACTGACTGCAAATTATTATTATATGATTTAAATTCCTCCTGTCGTTTTTTATAGATTGTGCATCCTTGGATCATGCCTACCATTAATGAGCTGGGGATGACTTCTTTTCTTACTCTATGTCTTGTTTATACAAAATAAGATCCAACGGTGGAGTTAATAAATAAGAAATTGGATGGAGCAACATTCATAAGAAGAGCAGTTAGGCAAGGTCAATCTAATGTTGAAACTCTTCACGACCAAACTCAAACTGCAACAGATCCGGGTGCTTCTTCTCGGGGTGTTGCTGGTGCTGTTAATTTTGATGGTGGCATCCATCCTTCTGCTTCTTCTGCTACCAGTCGTGATTATAGCATGTTGGTGCTCAGCAAAAAATATATATGTTTGAAAACACCCCTTGCACAGGTCCTCCCTCTCACCCCTACACCGGTTCCTCCCACCCTTACAGTGGTCTCTCTCACCCCTCCTCACCCTCGTGTTATCATTGCAAATACAAAGTATACAAGGACAGATAGGATAAACTCCTTGACCAGCTAGAGGTTATTACTGAAGCTACCGAGGAGTTGAAATCCAGGAGGGGTGTCATACCATCCAACGAGGTGAGGAAGCCATGCACTCCTACAGTGAAGGTGTAACACCCCGTACTTAATTACGTGCATTAGCCATGTTTATATGTGTTAGAGTATATGTATTGATCATAAGTTAGGTATATATGAGTTTAAGTATGAGTATTGATTATTTTGAGATGGTTTCAAGTTTATAGTTTGATTATATGTGTATAGGAATTGACTTTATTTATACCGGAATTTGCTCGTCGAAGTTTCTATATGAAGTTTATCGAGTTAGATTTCCAACGATATAAAGATTTCTGAAAATAGATGAGTATCGCATATAAGCGAGCATGTTCGAAACTTGAAAACGGTGGACGCAATGAACAGTAAATGTGCAGAAATTTTCTGCACACAAAAGTACTGCAGCCAAATAGATTTTTGGGTCAACTTTAAACGATCATAACTCCTTGTACAAAATAAACTATGTGATCTGCTATATATCGATGAGAATCCCCGAGAGTCTTCTTTCTAATGCAATTAGTTTCATCCAAATCCAACGTCTGAGTAAGGAGTTATACTCGTTTTACTTTAGCCTCTCAAAATAGATTTTTAGGGTCAACTTCAAACGATCATAAATCCTTGTACAGGACGAACTGGGTGGCCTACTTTATATGAAATGAAATCCCTTTGAATTATCTTTCCATCGATATCAATTTCACCAAAATCTGATATCGGAGAAAAGAGTTATGGTCGATTTACTTTAGCCTATCAAAACAGTCCACCATGGACAAATTCGGATTTACTTAAATTTTAAGGGCAATATGGTCATTTCTATCACCTCATGGACAAAAATTGGTCATTGTATACATATACTTAGACTCATATACATCATTTATCATCCAAGAATTGAAGAATAAGAAACCCTAGCCTAATTTCAACTCCAATTATCTTGTGATTCAACCGTAGAAAATCCAAATTGATTCTGTAGTTGTGTTCACCGTCTCGAGGGCTTCGAGAAGCACCCCTTATTTGTGCCAACAGGACTTCAAAATAAAAAGGGACATTTTATGGTAAGGATGTAAATTATGTTGGTGTTATTTATATGGATATGTATATATATATATGCATGTGAGCATAAGAAGTATGTTATTTGATTGTTGTTGAAAGATGATTGGAAATGATGTTTGATTATTCTTGTGCATGGTTGGATTATGTTGAATTGTGAAGGGATTTGGTGTGATGATGTGGTATTGAAATGATGATTATATATATATATACACATAAACCTATTGTTCAACTTGGTTTTTGGAATGCTTTGCAAATATTGGTTGTATGGAATTATGGAAGAGAATTGTGGTGTTGGGTTGCTAATACTAGATGCCAAACATTTCATTGTAGATAAGTGATTTGTAAAGGCGGGAAGTTGTGTTGAATTGGTATCCGAATCTACAACGAGGTGTGTAAAGCATACTCTAACAATGTTCTTTGGTATGAAAACACCAATGTTCCATCAAGTAAGATTCCGAGGTTGTCCAAAAACATATATTGTTCTATATTACCAACGAAGTTGTTTCCATTCTATAAAGTGTCAAAATGTTTCATTGATATACCAAAATACTCCTATTTCATTGTTGTGATATTGATGATTCCGAAACACATTGTTGATGTACCAATGAGTCTTTATTACATTGTTATTGTATAGAAGGTCTATTACTTGGTTCCTATTGATGTATCATTGTTCCAAAGGTACTATATTGGCATGAACACTAATATAATAATCTCAAAAGCTTTTGAACTAAGTTATTGGAAAGATCACTTATGTGTGTTACTTGATATACGTGTGTTTATGGGTGGTATCCCAGGAGCATAAGCCTAGCATGGGTCGATCCCAATTGATATGTACTGGGGGCAGCCTAATGGTCATAGTACGACACAGTATTGATTATTGTTAGGTGGTTTGAGGTTCGGGAGGAGGAGGTAATGGCGAATGATAATTGTAAAGAATAAAATGAACGAATGTATATCGTTCCACAAATGTGTTTGAATTCAAGAACCCAATTCAGACTAATGATAATGTACATGATCCTAAAAGTGTTTATGAAGTGTGGTTCACTTCTATTATGATTTATTCACTTGCGTCTGATTTTCTTGATCCCCCATATCACATATAATTATTTACAGCTTTACATACTCAGTACATATTTCGTACTGACGTCCCTCACGGGGGACCTGCATTTTATGCTGCCGGCACAGGTGCTTCAACTCATTCACAGCATAGATAGGAGCCAAGTCATACAGCTATTGTTGGTGAGCTCCAGTTTGCTTCGGAGCTTTCCGAGTCGGTTCCTTATATTTTATTATTGTACAGGAGTCATGTGTGGGCGGGGGTTTGTCCCGACCCTAGTTATGTCATGTATATCCTAGAGGCTTTGTAGACATAAAGAAGGGTAAAGTCATGGAAGTTTATATAGTGATGTTATATTTGTATATGTGGTGGCCCTGACGGCCAAGTATTATATATATATATATATATATATATATATATATTTGTGCGTGTTGTGCTGATACAGGTAATTAGACCCTTCTATATGCAACGAAGTGCTGTCCAAATTTTTGGTGACATGTAAGTAAAAGTACAGATATTTGAACGGGTTCTCCCGGGCCTTCTCAGCTTCGGGTACCAGTCTGGCCCAATGGGACTTTGGGGCGTGACAAAAGTGGTATCAGAGCGGTTCGTCCTAGTGAGTCTACAAAGCCGTGTCTACGTAGAGTCTTGTTTATCGGTGTGTTGTGCACCGCATCTATAAATAGGAGGCTATGGACATTTAGGAATTGTTTCTTTTCTTCATGTCTTAGATCGTGCGATAGAGCCTATATTGTATATGAAGTCATAGTTGACCACTGAATCCATTTGTTTCTTTATTACAGTAAGAATGTCGGATACCGGAAGTAAGAATACCAGCGAGCGGGTAGACGTGGCTGCCGGAGAAGGGACTAGTAAGTCACCACCTGTACAAGTTAATCAGAGTGAAGTTCAAGCTGAGCGGGTATCTGAAATGTCTTCCACTCCAGATGAAATAAGTGGGAGGCGAACCATATTCACAGAACCACTTGTTAATGCTGCTGATCAGAATATAAGGGATGCAGTACAACTGTTGACCCGGATTGTTGCCGGTCAAGTCCAAGGGCAAGCTATTCCTGCCGCGGGTTCTAGCGGTACTGATAGGGCGGCTAGTATTTGGACGAAAGATTTTCTTAAGATGGATCCACCTACTTTTACCGGATCCGATCTTAATGAAGATCCGCAGGACTTTATTGATCAGATCCAAAGTGCCCTAGAGGTGATGCATGTATCGGGCAGAGAGACAGTGGAGTTAGCCGCGTATAGATTCAAAGGTGAGGCTATATATTGGTATGAAGACTGGAAACGGTCAAGGGGCATTGATGCACCCCCAGATACTTGGAAAGAGTTCAAAGAGGCATTTATTGATCATTATCTTCCATATGAGACTCGTCAGGCCCGTGCAGATCAGTTCTTAAATCTTCGACAGGGTAATACAAGTGTGAGGGAGTATAGTCTTCAATTTAATTCTTTGTCCAAATATGCTCCTAATGTTATAGCTACTATGGATGACAGAGTTCATCGGTATGTGGATGGATTGGATCTGTATTTGGTTAGGGATTGTACTATTGCTGCACTGAATAAAGACATGGATATAGCTAGGATCCAAGCATTTGCATAGAAATTGGAAGATCAGAGGCAAAGGAAAAGAACACAGGAATTTGAAAGCGGATCTTCTAGGAGGGCCAAATTTATAGGATAGTTTGTGGCGCCACAGGGAGGTTTTAGACCTCAATTTTTTGCTAGACCACCTAGGCCATTATTTTCTTATTCTGCAGCTAGTGCTCTACCATAGCATCAGGGATTCAGAGGTAGTCAATTTGGGCAAAGAAGTGAGGGTCATAGTTCACGATCAGTGGATTATCATGGGCAAGGGAACATGAGCCAATCGAGACCTCGAGAGCTATGTAATCAATGTGGAAAGAATCATATGGGTGTATGTCGAATGGGAACAAATATTTGTTTTTGGTGTAGTATGACGGGGCATATGATGAGAGAATGCCCACGAAGGGGCGCAACTGGCGTAGCACGACCTTTGAGATCAGCTGTTGCATCATCTTCACTGGTATCTTATTCTTGTAGGGGCGCACAACCTGCGGGTCACGCTAGAAATGAAAAAAGAGTCGCCAGTTCCAGCGGGACTCAGAATCGCACTTATGCTTTAGCGAATCGACAGAATCTAGAGGCTTCCCCAGATGTGGTTACTGGTACGTTGCCCATATTTTCATTTGATGTATAGGCTCTAATTGATCCCGGTTCTACATTATCATATGTTACTCCTTTGGTTGCTGGAAAGTTCAAAAGAACCCCCGAATTGTTAGATAAGCCGTTGGAAGTGTCTACCCCGGTTGGGGAATCTATTATTGCTAGAAGAGTTTATAAAGATTGTGCAGTAACTGTGTGTGGTTGAGACACGATGGACAATCTTATGGAACTAGAAATGGTAGATTTTGATGTTATAATGGGTATGGATTGGTTGGCGTCTTGTTATGCCAAAATTGATTGTTGTACGAAAAAGATGTATTTACATTTTCCTAATGAAGCCGTTATTGAATGGCAAGGTAAGATTGGCGCACCAAGAGGTAGATTTATTTCTTATTTCAAAGCGAGAAAAATGATTTCCAAGGGCTACATATATCATTTAGTTAGAGTAAAGGATACAGAATCGGAATCACCAAATCTTCACACTGTAATAGTGGTAAGTGAATTTCTTGATGTATTCCCTGAAGTTCTTCCAGGTTTACCTCCTGAACGAGAAGTAGAATTTGGTATTGATGTGATACCAGGCACTAAGCCAATCTCAATTCCTTCGTATAGGATGGCCCCAACAGAATTACGAGAATTGAAAGAGCAATTGGAAGATTTGCTAGAAAAAGGGTTCATTAGGCCTAGTATTTCCCCTTGGGGAGCACCAGTGTTGTTTGTGCGCAAGAAAGATGGCACATTGAGAATGTGTATTGATTATAGGCAGCTGAATAAAGTGACTCTTAAAAATAAATATCCTCTTCCAAGAATTGATGATTTATTTGATCAGTTACAGGGTGCCAAATGTTTTTCTAAGATTGATTTGAGGTCAGGTTATCATCAAGTGAGAGTCAAAGAAAAAGATATACCCAAAACAGCTTTCCGAACAAGGTATGATCATTATGAGTTTCTAGTTATGTCATTTGGGCTAACTAATGCACCTGAAGCTTTCATGGATTTAATGAATAGGGTGTTTAAGCCATTTCTAGATGTATCCGTGATAGTTTTCATTGATGATATTCTAGTTTATTCTAGATCAGAAGAGGATCATGCTAATTATTTGCGACAGGCGTTGCAAACTCTTCGTGATTGCAAGTTGTATGCAAAATTTTCTAAATATGAATTTTGGCTAAAGTCAATGGCATTTCTGGGCCATATTGTATCAAATGAAGGCATACAGGTTGATACTCAAAAGATAGAAGCTGTGAAGAATTAGCCAAGGCCCACAATGCCTACGGAGATTCATAGTTTTCTTGGGTTGGCTGGTTATTATAGAAAGTTTGTTGAGGGTTTTTCTTCTATTTTAGCACCCTTAACTTAGCTAACGCATAAAACATCCAAGTTCCAATGGAATGATGCGTGTGAGGAGAGTTTCCAAGAATTGAAGAATAAGTTGACTTCTACACCTGTGTTGGTACTTCCAGAAGGTACAGAAGGGTATACAGTGTATTGTGATGCTTCGAGAATTGGCTTAGGATGTGTATTAATGCAGCGTGGTAAGGTGATAGCATATGCCTCAAGGCAATTGAGGTCACATGAGAAAATTACCCCACACATGATCTTGAACTGGCAGCGATTATCTTTGCTTTAATAATATGGCGCCACTATTTATATGGGGTTCATGTTGATATATACACTGATCACAAGAGCTTACAATATATTTTCAGTCAGAAGGATCTAAATTTGAGGCAGCGAAGGTGGATGGAACTATTAAAAGATTATGATGTTGATATTTTGTATCACCCAGGGTAAGCGAATATAGTAGCTGATGCGTTGAGTCGTAACACTATGATGGCACCTGTAGAAAGGCAAGGGATGATTAAAGATCTTCATCAATTAGCTAGTCTAGGAGTTCGTCTTATTGAAACTCCGGATGAAGAGCTTACTGTGCATAATGCCGTGGAATCCTCATTAATAGCTGAGGTGAAAGAGAAGCAAGATGCAGATCCTTTTTTATTACAACTCAAGGAGAATGTTCAAAATGGTGCGACGAAGGTATTTGAGCTTTCGCAAGAAGGAGTACTTCTATGCCAAAGTGGGCTATGTGTGCCTATTGTTGATGAGCTAAGAAAAAGAATTATGACTGAGGCACATTTCTCAAGGTATTCTATTCATCCAGGGTCAACCAAAATGTATCAAGATTTGAAGGATGTATATTGGTGGAATGACATGAAAAGGAACATCGCAGAATTTGTAGTTGTATGTCCAAATTGCCAACGAGTTAAAGTGGAACATCAAAAGCCCGAAGGCTATATTAAGTGCATAGATCTTCCAATTTGGAAGTGGGACATGATCAACATGGATTTCGTTACAGGTTTGCCACGTACAGCTCAAAAATTTGATTCTATATGGGTGATGTGGATAGGCTTACTAAATCCGCACATTTCTTACCCGTTAAGACCACTTACACAGTTGAAGAATATTCAAAGTTGTATTTTAAAGAAATAGTCCGATTACATAGAGTGCCAACTTCTATTATATCGGATCGGGGAACTCAATTTACCGCAAACTTTTGGAAGTCTTTCCAATGGAGTTTGGGAACACAAGTGAATCTGAGTACAGCTTTTCACCCTCAAACGGATGGATAAGCAGGGCGCACCATTCAAACACTTGAAGATATGCTACGAGCATGTGTTATAGATTTTAAAGGCAGCTGGGATGATCATTTACCTCTTATTGAGTTTGCCTACAATATGAAGCTTTATATGGAAGGAAGTGTAGATCACCAATAGGATGGTTCGAAGCGGGTGAAACTCTTATGTTTGGACCGGATCTTGTGTACCAAGCCATAGAAAAAGTCAAGGTGATTCAGCAACGGTTGAAAACAGCCCAAAGTCGACACAAGTCATATGCGGATAGAAGAAGGAGAGGGCTAGAATTTTTGTTTGGCGATTGGGTATTTTTGAAGGTATCGCTAATGAAAGGGGTGATGAGATTTGGCAAGAAAGGAAAGTTGAGTCCACGATATATAGGCCCGTATAAGATTATTCGAAGATGTGGGCAAGTTGCTTATGAATTAGAGCTACCCCAGGAAATCTCATCAGTGCATCCAGTATTTCATATATCGATGCTTCGAAAGTGCATCGGAGATCCGTCCCTTATTACTTCTACTGAAGATGTGCAAGTAATAGAAGATCTTACCTATGAGGAGATGCCTATTACTATATTAGATTGTCAAGTTAAGAAGATGAGAAATAAAGAAGTAGCATCGGTGAAAGAACTTTGGAGAAATCAACAAAGGGAAGAGATTACATGGGAAGCGGAGGAAGCAATGAAATCGAAATACCCTTATTTGTTCAAAAGTGAAAAAGAAGTGCAAGGAGTGGAACTGGGACACTAACAAGTAAGTTTTTATATATGCATAATATCTATATGATGACGTGAATATCAATTATGAATTCGAACTTGTTTCGGCTAAATAACTACATTCACATTCGAGGACGAATGTCCTTAAGGGGGAAGGATGTAACACCCCATACTTAATTACGTGCATTAGCCATGGTTATATGTGTTGGAGTATATGTATTGATCATAAGTTAGGTATATATGAGTTTAAGTATGAGTATTGATTATTTTGAGATGGTTTCAAGTGTATAGTTTGATTATATGTGTATAGGAATTGACTTTATTTATACCGGAATTTGCTCGTCGAAGTTTCTATACGAAGTTTATCGATTTAGATTTCCAATGATATAAAGATTTCTGAAAATAGATGAGTATCGGATATAAGCGAGCATGTTCGAAACTTGAAAATGGTGGACGCAATGAACAGTAAATGTGCAGAAATTTTCTGCACACAAAAGTACTGCAGCCAAATAGATTTTTGGGTCGACTTTAAACGATCATAAATCCTTGTAAAAAATGAACTGTGTGAGATGCTATATATTGATGAGAATCCCCGAGAGTCTTCTTTCTAATGCAATTGGTTTCATCCAAATCCAACGTCTGAGTAAGGAGTTATACTCGTTTTACTTCAGCCTCTCAAAACAGATTTTTAGGGTCAACTTCAAACGATCATAAATCCTTGTACAGGACGAACTGGGTGTCCTACTTTATATGAAATGAAATCCCTTTGAATTATCTTTCCAATGATATCAATTTTACCAAAATCTGATATCGGAGAAAAGAGTTATGGTCGATTTACTTTAGCCTATCAAAACAGTCCACCATGGACAGATTCGGATTTACTTAAATTTTAAAGGCAATATGGTCATCTTCCATCACCTCATGGACGAAAATTGGTCATTATATACATATACTTAGCCTCATATCCATCATTTATCATCCAAGAATTGAAGAATAAGAAACCCTAGCCTAATTTCAACTCCAATTATCTTGTGATTCAACCGTAGAAAATCCAAATTGATTCTGTAGTTGTGTTCACCGTCTCGAGGGCTTCGAGAAGCACCCCTTATTTGTACCAACAGGACTTCGAAATCAAAAGGGCCATTTTATAGTAAGGATGTAAATTATGTTTGTGTTATTTATATGGATATGTATATATATATATATGCATGTGCGCATAAGAAGTATGTTATTTGATTGTTGTTGAAAGATGATTGGAAATGATGTTCGATTATTCTTGTGCGTGGTTGGATTATGTTGAATTGTGAAGGGATTTGGTGTGATGATGTGGTATTGAAATGATTATATATATATATATATATATATATATATATATATATATATATATATATATATATACACACATAAACCTATTGTTCAAGTTGGTTTTTGGAATGCTTTGCAAATATTGGTTGTATGGAATTATGGAAGAGAATTATGGTGTTGGATTGCTAATACTAGATGTCAAACATTTCATTGTAGATAAGTGATTTGTAAAGGCGGGAAGTTGTGTTGAATTGGTATCCAAATCTACAACGAGGTATGTAAAGCATACTCTAACGATGTTCTTTGGCATAAAAACACCAATGTTCCATCAAGAAAGATTCCGAGGTTGTCCAAAAACATGTATTGTTCTACATTACCAACGAAGTTGTTTCCATTCTATAAAGTGTCAAAATGTTTCATTGATATACCAAAAGGCTCCTATTTCATTGTTGTGATATTGATGATTCTGAAACACATTGTTGACGTACCAATGAGTCTTTATTACATCGTTATTGTATAGAAGGTCTATTACTTGGTTCCTATTGATGTATCATTGTTCCAAAGGTACTATATTGGCATGAATACTAATGTAATAATCTCAAAAGCTTTTGAACTAATTTATTGGAAAGATCTCTTATGTGTGTTACTTGATATACGTTTGTTTATGGGTGGTATCCCAGGGGCATAAGCCTAGCATGGGTCGATCCCAGTTGATATGTACTGGGGGCAGCCTAATGGTCATAGTACGACACAGTATTGATTATTGTTAGGTGGTTGGAGGTTCGGGAGGAGGAGGTAATGGCGAATGATAATTGTAAAGAATAAAATGAACGAATGTATACCGTTCCACAAATGTGTTTGAATTCAAGAACCCAATTCAGATTAATGATAATGTATATGATCCTAAAAGTGTTTATGAAGTGTGCTTCACTTCTATTATGATTTATTCACTTGCGTCTGATTTTCTTGATCCCCCATATCACATATGATTATTTACAGCTTTACATACTCAGTACATATTTCGTACTGACGTCCCTCACGGGGGACCTGCATTTCATACTGCAGGGACAGGTGCTTCAGCTTATTCACAACATAGATAGGAGCCAAGTCATATAGCTATTATTGGTGAGCTCCAGTTTGCTTTGGAGCTTTCCGAGTCGGTTCCTTATGTTTTGTTATTGTACAGGAGTCATGTGTGGGCGGGGGTTTGTCCCGACCCTAGTTATGTCATGTATATCCTAGAGGCTTTGTAGACATAAGGAAGGGTAAAGTCATAGAAGTTTATATAGTGATGTTATATTTGTATATGTGGTGGCCCCGACGGCCAAGTATTATATATATATATATATTTGTGCGTGTTGTGCTGATACAGGTAATTAGACCCTTCTATATGCAACGAAGTGCTGTCCAAATTTTTGGTGACATGTAAGTGAAAGTACAGATATTTGAACGGGTTTTCCCGGGCCTTCTCGGCTTCAGGTGCCAGTCCGGCCCAATGGGATTTTGGGGCGTGACAGGAGGTAAGGAGGAAGAGAAGAAAAATTAGACAAATTCTCTCCATTCTGAAATCAGCAAAAATAACAACTCCTCCCGCTCCAATAGTTTTAGAAGTTCAGGGGCAGCTGAAGAAGGTGGACATATTCGCGGTGCTTGGCAAGGAGAAGAAGAAGGAGCTGGAAGAATTCATCAAGATGAATGTTCGAAAAGAATACACCATGCATTCATTTGTCGCCAAAGACTTCTCGAATATGACAAATATGAGCATATGGTACGAGGACAAGGTAAGTTTACTTTTGCTAACCTACCCTTCGAATCTACTCCATGAAGAAGAATCTACACAACAAATGTGTAATCTGTTGTGAAAACTTAGTATTCTGTTGCAACATAATACACATCTGTTGCATAAGTTAAGTTGGTTGGGTAATTTGTGAACTGATTCAGAGAACCCTCTGCATCGGATTCTTTCGATTGTGTTTTTATTCTTTACAATTACTAACCTATTTAAAAATTGTCTTTTTATACCACAGTATGTTGATAAAATTCTCTGTCTCATGAGGGACAGACAATTAGCGTACCCGGATGCTTATGATGTTGCCGATAGGATAATGGACCTCAACTTCTACAATAATTTCAAGGATAGGCACGCTAAACTCTATAAGATAGCTGATTCCGGTGGCTCGGGATTTGATCAGTTGGTTTCTACGTTCCAATGGGATGAAGAAGCGATTAAATATGTTAGAGGGAAGAGGCCATATCCACATGGCAAGAGCTGGATCAAGGCAAAGAGAATCCTTGCAGTCATGAACGTGGATGTCACCTATTTTCTCACTGTTAAGATACTACTATACGAGGGAAAGATTAAGGTTTATGACTGCAACTTACCTTTGTTCAGTGAGAAGACGTTTTTAGCCCACATGCAGCCACTCTTAAAGTTATTGCCCAAGTTGTTGACGCAGAGTAAGCTGATAGATCATTTGCCGGCTGAAGTCTTGGCAAAGGAATCATGGGTTTTTGAAGGTCAAAATAAGAACATCCAGATCCTAAAAAATACAATCGGTGCAGCGTGCGGGCTGTACTCGCTTGCATACATCGAGTGTTTTCTGACCGGCACACAAATGACCAGTGTGTACGACACCATTGTGGGAAAGATGCAATGGGCCTGGACATATGGGGTACTAACTAAATGGGTGGAGCCCGTGTATAAAAAAGAACATATACAAAGATAGAGATGAACACGATAATAAATTTTCATTTCAAGCCAACTCACTATACATGTAGGGGCAATAATTTTTATGTCTGGCAAAGTTAAATTTTTATAATGCAAGAGATTTTATATCTGTCGCAACAGATATAGTACCTGTTGTGACAAATTGATTATTTGTTGGAATAGGTTGGTAATCTGTTGCGTTATGCAGATGTTCCCCGTCTGTCTGTCATAAAAGATTTACGATCTGTTGCAACATGTAACTTATCTGTTGCAACTGATCGGTAATCTGTTTGAGCAAATCAAAAAAGTAGAAAGAACTGTTACATAATTTCCAGCAGATGACCTACGTGTTGTATCTCATGTTGCAACATATGTCTAAATCTATCTGATAAGATATGTCGTCTGTTGCAACAGATGTATTATCTATTGCAATATTTGAATCTACTACTCCATTTCAATTAACATGTTCAAAACTCAAAATTAATTATATTCATAGATAGAATAAAATAAATCGAAGTCTTCGAAAATTACATGAAATAACTCAACAAATAAATGAAATGTAAAAAAGATTATTATGGGTACAAACGACCTACTCTACAAATAAATCAACAAGTTAAACCAAGGAGGATAGATTATTACATTGACGAACTCAAGCTATAAAGATCTAATCAATATGGACAAGTTGTTCTTCATCCAGTGCTATAGAGTTCGGCTTTGGTCGTCGTGGATCTTTAACGTCGGTTGCGTATGGATTCTGAGCTTTTGCTTCTCCATATTTCCATAAAAGAGCATCATATCTTTTGTGGAGTAATCCGGTAACAAGTCCATCATTTGGTACTTGTAATCCATTGCTCAAATACTCGGCATAGGCGGCAACAAAAGGAACGCAATCCCTGCATTATAAAAAATAGATAATCCACATCATGCAGTTCATGCAAGCGTTGTAAAATTTGTGAAATGAAACTAAATCATGACACTTAAACTTACAGGCTACCAATGGTTTGTTGAGAAATTCCGTCAACATATTGTACATCAAATGGATTAGCCATTTTATCCCGGTATGATTCAATCGTCAACCAATCAGTACGAACCTTTTGATCAAAAAAGTCACTCATATCAAGGTAAGTAGGTAATATTTTGGCCAGCTTTTGTATCTCAGACGACGACCCCGAATGTCTCCTTTGCGACATCAAGTCATAAAGTCGGATGCGCCTCTTTTTTAGAACGACGATAATCAACACCCAATGGAATTCATCACCACAATTGATTGGGATGCACACTTCATCGACCAAATGTCAAGGTAAGCCATCCGGAATGCTAAAACCTTTGATGATGTTGATTAAGCATTCCTCGTTTTGGAAAACTTCCGTCTGCTGTTGACAATACCTATCATAGGCATTATTGATGCAAACTTTGTACAAACAATTGCCTGTTGTGTATCTGTATTGTTCTTGTGTTTGAAACTTGGCCTTCTTTCGGAGGTAGTAAAAAATGACATTGACGTGCTGCACATATTATCAAACATTTTGGATTACGTGATAAAAAAATTAATACGCAGATGCAATTAAATAAAGTATTAATTAATAGTAATATGTATGACATTTAAACTTCATCAGTCCAGCAAGTTTGGGGCTATGACAACAAATGGAACCAATTCTTCATTTCGGGATGTGCAACAACAAAGTCGAACATATCAAAACCAAGACTCAATTCATTCACTTTGTAGCGCTCATCATTTTGTTTTCTACATAATGATTTAAATGTGTTAATGTCAGGTTCTTACAACAAGAATTGTATAAACCAATATCCATAAAATTGATTTATGTGCCTACCGGCATGATGCTTTAACAGCCCATCGGCAATCCATTCTAAATAGTTGTTGATCAACTGTATTATTTTTTTTGTAGCCTCGTCCAAGATGTTAAACCCTTCAAATAGTTAATTCTTCCGTTCTCCCAAACTGACAGGCTCCACTTTTTCTTCATCTTTGGAAGCAGTTGATGGATTATTAACTGTCATATTATGCTCTTCGGCAGTAGCTGTGGCATCCACCTGGAAAGCCAAAATTGTCAATGCTAAGTACAGATATACAACAAATTTTTCATCTGTTGCAACAGATGAGTCCTATGTTGCATTAGATGGATTATCTGTTGGGATAAATTCAAACAGGTAAATCAGAGTAGTACGATAATTTCAAACAGGTTAGACAATAGTTGCAACAGATGTATATATATGTTTGATAATTTTCAGCAGATGTATCATCTGTTGAAACAAATATGTGCTTGTTTGTTTTTTGGAACAGATGATGTACATTCACCTTCTTCAGCTCATGCTGCTCTTTTATGACCCTTGCACACTGAACATCGATGCAAGACAAAGATAGAGACGTTGCAATATTACTTTTTTTTATGATTGATGATGCCTTGGAAGTGTCTTTCCTTCTCCTCTTAGCCGACTTGATCTCTAGTGGAGTATCTGGATATAAAATCCTCTTTGATGGAATGACACCCCTCTTAGATGTCATTTCCTTTACAGAAGCAATTAGTGAATTAACAGCATTAATCACTCCATCGTGTTTTGCCTTGCAGTCTTGACATTTGCATGAAGAACATTCGCTAGATGCGGCAAAATCTGGAGAAAAATCTGTACAACCATTATGATCATAATCATAATGGCTTGTTGTTTCAAAAACTATAAGAGGAACATCATTAGCCCCACCCTCCAAAATTATTTTTCTTGTGATGGTTGTTGCTCTAAATAATTTCATTTTTATTTCATCAATGACCTTAGGGTCCGATAAATTTTGCACAGACCGTAAAGTAAGAAAAAATGGCATCTTCAACTCTCGGTTGGTCGGAACAAGCCATAGATGGACAATCTAAAATAAATAGGTACATATATTAAGAATGGTGATGAAATCATTTAATCATTAATTAAAACAAAAACTTGATTAGAATTGGACTTACTGCTTCCTTGGGGGAATTGAAAAGATCAAGAAATTTTATATTTTTATTGGTTTTGGCCGACAACCATCTCAGAATTCTTAGATAGGAAACTTCTTCCTGGTAGTTCACTTGTTGTCTCAAATAAGGAATGGCTTCAAATGCCCAAGCCTATAACATAACGTCAATAAATCAAAAGCATTATTGAATAAAAAATAATGAATTATATCATGATAAAAAAAATATTTACCATAAAGTCCCATGGAAAACCATATAAGTTGATTGTTTTTGACGTTAACGGAGTCAACAAATATTCGACAGTCATTTTAACGCTTTCATAACCCCAAGGATAGCTGTTAAATGCCTCAAGATCCTCGGAGAGATTTATTAAACCGAGGCTTAAGTTGTTGTTAACGTCTCTTGCCCAAAGAACATTATGTACAAACCAAATCAAGCACAATGATTGCTTGTGCTTCTTTGAAAGTCCTTCACCTTTCAACGCTTCAATCAGATTTTTGTTTTTGAAGCTTGGACCAACAATGGACACCAGGTCATCACGATCACTCAACTTGCCTTTTTTTTTTGGGTGTGCGGGGTGCTTTTTTTGGGTCAGACTAGGTATAACTTGAGAAGGAGAAGGAGGATAACATTTTAATCCGGTAACTATGGAAAACTCCTCCCAACCAAAACAAACAGGCATGCCACAGTAATTTATCCACACCTCATCCATCTTATCTATGTTTTCATACATAAACCTACGCTTGAGAAGATCATATACCATTTTTATCTGGAAACGAGCATTGTTGTCCTTCGACAAATCAAGCTATTGCCCAAAGCAGCTTTCCCTAAAATAAGAATTCAATTTTTGTTCTCAAAGTATTTTTCTGAAGGCATCGAAAGATTTTCCCATGACTGACTTAACCACGAGATCACCCGTTAAATCTGTGCACCATCGCACTACATTCACACAGGATAATGATTAATGCTGAAGGTTTTGACCAACTCTTCGGTGGAAGGGCTATTAGCATTTGGATAATCTCTTTTGAAAGATTCCTCCTCCCCGTGTTCATTATCTTCTGCTCCTGATTGAGATAACGCTTGTAAAGCAAGCTCATAGAGTGGTGGATGTAGCTGAGCTGCTACACTTGTTTCTTTACTTGGACTTGATTCAATTTCTTTTCTTTTGGGAGCCATGTTATCTTAAATTACAGGAACATAACATAGATTATAACCAGTAATATAATAGTTCCAACAGAAAACTAATCTGTTGCACCAGGTATGTTATCTGTTGCAACATATAACCGACCTGTTGTAATGGATGAGTAATCTGTGGGAACCATAAAAATAGCACTATCTGTTGCACCTGATATTTTGTGGGAACCATAAAAATAGCACTATCTGTTGCACCTGATATTTTATCTGATGCAACATATAACTGACCCATTGCAATGGATGAGTAATCCGTTGGAAACCATAAAAACAGATCACTAATCTGTTGCACCAGGTATTTTATCTGTTGCAACATATAACCGACCTATTGCAACGGATGAGTAAACTGTTGGAAAGAATAAAAAAGGATCACTAATCTGTTGCACCAGGTATGTTATATGTTGCAACAGATAACCGACCTGTTGCAACGGATGAGTAAACCGTTGGAAAGAATAAAAACAGTCCTAATCTGTTGCAAAATGAAAAGTAAACTGTTGGAAAGAATACAAACAGATCACTAACCAGTTATTTGTTGGATCAATATTGTTTAGATTTCTTCCAAACAGAAGAGTCGTCTGTCGCAACAGATGAATGATCTGTTAGATTGTTCACCTGTTACATTAGATTTTCATAGTTGCATCAGATTTTCATCTGTTGCATCATATGTTTCATCTATTACATCAGATGTTTCAACTGTTGCAATACCATTTCTACCAAGACAAACAACAAATCAACCCAGCAACACCAACACATCACACACACACACACTAAGAACATCAACTGTGACCAAAAATCACCAACAAATTCGAATCAACAGTATGACAACAAGAAGAAGAAATGCCAGAAATTAGGGTTTAATTTAGTCAATATTTCAATACCAGAAGAGTAGTTGGCTCAAGTTCCTCTGTTTCTTCATAATTTTTTACCTGTGAAAAATGAAATGGGAGGACGAAAAACTCGAAGTTGTTATCGCCGGAGAAGTATTCACATTGATTGACGGTTGAAAGTCGAAAAGGAACTCACCTGACTATTTGTCGCCGGAGGTTGAAGGGAGAAATTTTGCAGAACTGTTGGTTGAGAGAGAGTTGAGAGAAGCTGGAGAGAGAAGAGAGTGGTTGATTTGGATTGAAGAGGGGTGTGGGTTGGGTTGATTTGTATTTTTGAAAAGATTAAAAAGTTTTGAAAATATTAATCAAGTCCACAATTAACTTAATCAAGTATTCTAATAATGTTTGACCCTATCTGTTGGTTAATATCACCACTCCTTCATTCAAGAATTAAAAAACAACTTTCCTTCAATTTTCTCTAGTTACAAGGATTATCTTCATTTGTTTCAAGTTATTCTTTATCTAACGATCAGACTATAAATTGAAATATTACAGTGGGAAAAATGTCATTGTCTGTCTGACGTTATCGTCTCGGACCACAACTTGTAATCATTCAAATTTAATTAGACTTGTTAAAAAGTGATTTAAGCTTGATATTTCTGGCTTTATGTACTGTGCCACCGTGATGATAAACAATTATATATATACTATCAATTATTAAGAACTCTATAGCAATTGTTTTTTCTTTTTAAATGACTAATCAATTAAGTATTAAAAGATTAATATTCTATATAATAAAGTAAAGTTTGTATTTGAATAAATTTGAGAGAGCATTGAAATACAAGAACAACAGGGTGATTCAAGGGTTTGTTTTACTCCTTAAAAATCTTGATAATAAATTTTATAATTTCAACTTAATTTAAAATAATAATAAAGATTTTGAAAAACATTTAAAAAATTATCTGAAAGAAAAAAGAAATAAAGAAAAGAAAAAGTTATCTAATTTTTCAAGAATAATTTAGAATATTAAGTCAAACAATTCAAACTTTATATTAATAAATAAAATTTTAAGAACAATATCCAAGTTAATATATTGAAAACAATGACTAACATCTTATTAACAAGAATTAATAATTATTTTTATTAATAATCATATATTAATATGTAAAGTTAAAAATTATGCGTCTTTTAAAAAAAACTATACTAAAAATGACTAATATACAAGAAAAAAAATTTCAAAAAAAAAACAAAACATAAAGGTTACAAATACCAGATAGCTTCATCACTATATCAAAGTTACACAGAGAACAAACACAACGGCTGTTAATTTAAGCTAAAGATAAAAATTCAACATGTGTAGCATCCTTGCAGTAGTCCTCTATAATATATTTAAACTAAAAGATAAAAATTCAACATGTGTAGCATGCTTGCAGTAGTCCTCTACAATATATACCCTGAACTATCAATTAGTATAGGAAAAAGTAATCCTCTATAATGTATAGTCTAGACTATCAATCTGTTTATAGTTTATAGCCTAGACTATCAATCTGTTTATAGTTTAGCATTCCTTTGTTGTTGTAAAAGTCTGAAATTTCTTTTCCTATCAAAGTTAGTATACACAGCAACATTATTGTCTAAAGAGTTTGAAATTTCTTTCTTGACAAAGGTAGTGTACATAGCAAGATAGGAAAAAGTAGTCCCTCAACTATATATAGTCTGAACTATTAATCCAGTTATACTTTGTTATTATCTGAAGAGTTTACATAGCAAAAAGGTCTAGATAATCTAACTTTTAGATAATCTAACTTGAATGTGTACTAATCCACAATATCTCATCTTTTCAGCATAAAACACTTTTTTTTTCATTCCGAATTATATGAGCACATTGCACCATACAACAACAAAGATGCACTCATCACTACCCTGGCACAACAAACATGAAACATATGTAATAGAGCTCAACTTATGTACCATATCCCTTGTTTGCATCTCCTCTACTTGGCCAAAAATAAGATGACTTTCCAACTTCCATGTAGGGCATCATAATTGTTGCATATGATTTTCTTCCATTCTAACTTGGTGTAGTTGGTTGTCCCTTAACTTCTGATAAATGCTTAATGACAGTAGAAATATTAGCTTTCCTGTACTATTAAAAATTATCTCTATTGCAATGAACTTTTAGGAACAACTTCATAAGCGTTGCTATAGAGGATCTATTATAACGATTTCAACAGTTGTAAAAAAAAAAATATTTTAATTGATGTTATAATCGTTGCTATTGACATATAACCGTTGCAATAGAATGTCTTATAGCGACGCTTAAATTTTTTTCCTCTCTAATTTTTCATAAAGTGCGCCAAATTTAATAAAATATATAACAAAAATAAAAATAAATTAAACAAATAATACTGGGTTCAACAAAGAAAAGTTTCAATCGACTGCATTTCAAACGACTGCTCCAAATCGGATACTTTGGGTCTTCGATCTTCAAATCAGTGCACCAAATTCACAAATCAGTGCTCCGAAGTGCTCCACTACATCTCAAAATTAACAAAAACTTTGCACCAGTGCCGACTGCATCTCAAATCGGTGCTCCGATCAACTGTTCTGATCGACTACTCCTACTATCGCTCCGACCACAGTGCTCCGATCGACTACTACTCCGTTTATGAGTGCTCCGACTGCTTTATATTGAACCCTAGCCGTCTATTGAAACAGGTATTCATGCTTCATGCAGCTTCTCTGATTTGCCGTCTATTGAAACAGGTATTCATGCTTCGTGCAGCTTCTCTGATTTGCGGAAATACTTGCAAAGTGCCATAGGATTTCAGTGCCCTAATTTCTAGCTTCTAAAAATATTTTGTGCTTATGGAAAAGACTAAGTTAGAAGCCTAGCTGAGAATTCCTTTTGTAATAGTATTAGGCATGAAAATATCATAATTCAAAGCATGGTATTAATTTGGCTCTCTTTTGTTCTTTATGGTTGGTTCTTTGGAACATTGTTTGTACAATAAGTACGCCAAGAGAAACTATGCCAACAATAAGGCTGAATACAGCACTGTCATTACCTCTCTTACTGCTCAGCTAAGGTACTAATTTGATTGAATTATTATGGTTTGGGGAATCGATTTATTGTTGGTTTCTGTTTTGGAAGTAATCAAGAGGTTAGCTTGATATAGATTATTGTTGGTTTCTGTTTTCTTTCCTTGAGCCGAGGGTCTATCGAAACAGCCTCGCTACCTCTGAGGTAGGGTTAAGATCTATGTAAGCTCTACCCTCCCCAAACTTCACTATATGGGACCACTCGATATGTCATTGTAATCGTCATGATTTTTGTTCTAACGCTGTATAAAAATTTTGTGACCAACATAGGCTCATGTCTATAGATCAAAATCTGGAGCTTGTGTTGCATTCCTGTCAAACTATGACGCTAAATATTCAGTTCGAGTTATCTTTCAGAATAAGCCATATGATCTTCCTCCGTGGTCCATCATCATTTTTCCTGAATGCAAAACTGCTGTTTATAACACCGCAAGGGAAAGAAAGCCGATTATTTTGCTATAATGGCCATGCTTTCTGTGGAACCGATCTTTCATGTTATGTTATATTATACTATATGTTTTCTATAACGTAATTTTTCTACAACATCCAAAGAGTACCAAAACAAACTATGTTGTAATGACCGTAGAAGAATTTGGTACCAAGGTTTTAATGTCCTCTATTAATGCTACAGGTTAGCTCCCAAGGATCGTGCATAAAGATGATGCCTGCAGGTGGTGGATTGTGTTGGCAGTCATACAATGAAGAAACACCAACTGCTGATGACAGCGATACACTTACGGCTAACGGACTATGGGAACAGAAAAAGTCACCAGAGATTCATCAGACTATCTGTGGTACATGACAGAGTGAGTACCTTCCATGTTCTTTCTCTTTTCAAGTGACTATATCTGGTTTCCTCGGATAATATTTTTGTTACTTTCTCCAGTGTAAATATATTATCAAATGAAGGATTTCTAAAGAACGGAAAGGACCCTTATCTCACTGTTATGTCGGCTGGTCATGTCTTGCATGTTTTCGTCAATGGAAAACTAGCAGGTAGCGGAAAAAACCACTCTATTCGGGACTATGACAACACGATTTTTTTCTAACAAACTACATTTTCTTAGTGTGTGCATCTCCTAATTTCTATGTATCATCGAATTTTGGGTAGGAACTGTATATGGGGCATTGGATAATCCAAAACTTAGACACAGTGGCAATGTGAAGCTACAAAACTTACACACAGTGGCAATGTGAAGCTAAGAGCTGGTATAAACAAGATTTCTCTTCTCAGTGTTTCCGTTGGTCTCCCGGTTAGTTTTTTACTTCCTGTTTCCCCAATGCTAGCTGTGGGAACTGAACCTTTATTGTAAAGAATCATATAACTTTAATGGTTTTAAAATCCATTTCAGAACGTTTGCGTACATTATGATACGTGGAATGTAGGAGTTCTGGGTCCAGTCACGTTGAGCGGTCTCAATGAGGGGTCAAGAGACTTGGCAAAACAAAAATGGTCCTACAAGGTTTGTTCATATAACCATTAGAACGAAATGTAGAGTGTCGATGCTTGAATAATCGATGATTTTCTTGTTCATAGGTTGGTCTAAAAGGAGATTCGCTAAGTCTTCACACCTTAAGTGGCAGTTCTTCTGTTGAATGGGTTCAAGGTTCACTTGTGGCTCAAAAACAACCCGTGACTTGGTACAAGGTATATTTCAGGACACTTCTAATGTCAACTACTACATATAGAAATGTGTTTATATCGATCTTAAGATGTTGCATAACATGTATATATATATATATAGCATAACATGTTGTAGCTCGACAGCGCATAGCTAATAGACTAATACCTTTTCCAGGCAACATTTAACTCGCCTGGACGATTCAACGAGAAGAAATGTCAGACTTAACTGTGGACAGCCTTCTCAAAGATGGTAATCGATATCCATAATTCGTACAACACTTAGTGAAGTTAGTACTAGATCAACTTTTCATGGAGAATTTTACACGACAACTCAATCCGATGTTCCATACTCAAGACTTCGCGAAACTGGTAATGTCAAGCATCATGTCCCGCGATCGTGGCTGAAACCAAGTGGAAACCTGTTGGTAGTATTTGAAGAATGGGGTGGTGATCCAATAAGAATTTCTTTAGTAAGAAGATCAAGATAAAGAGCTTGAAAAGGTATGTGTGGTAATCTACTCAACTACGGAGCTTAATAATATATAAAGGCTTAATCCTTAATTGTCTTCCCAATTCTGGAATTATAGAGCAACATGAAAAGTTTGTAGTATAGATTTGAGCATTTTTGGCCGGTGTTTTATAGAGTGCAAGGCATAGATACCCCACTTTCGACAATTGAATTTCTTTTTAGTTGGTATTGAATAATCTTTGAGAGTTCTTGTTGATTGTGTCCATTGTATTTTTCTTTGTGATATGTTCAGGTTCAAGTGTGTTATTTTGAATGTTCTTCTCTGTCTTTTGCTCAAACTGCTGACTTCTTGGAGGTAAATTCAAGGGATTATGCATCTTGGATGGCAGCAGGGTGGATGCTACAATTTTCTTTAATTATAAACTGGGCAATGTAGGAAAATGCCTATCAATTATGTATTGTTACTAGGAAAATGTAGGAAAATAATAATTATTTTTTTATAAAAAGAAATACTTTTGCCAAGGTTTTAACCATGGCTAATTTTTCTAGTGAATTGTACAAATTAGCCACGGTTCTCGTGTGTCTAATTCAAATTGTTTTTTTTTATCTCCATTAATCAATTTACCCATGGAACAACCGTGGCTAAATTTACAAGTAACTGTCGCTATCTAAATGTTACCACGAACGCCAAAACCGTGGCTAAATTACTCGCCATGCCCTTTATGGGCACGCTAGCAACCGTGGTTAAGTGACCGTGGCAAACATGTATTAGCCACAGTTTTTCTAACATTTAGCCGTGGTTTTACGCGTGGCTAAAATGCTTGTTTTTGGTAGTCTGGATAGTCTGGAATGCATCAAATTCTTAGTAAATAACCAGACATAACACCATGATGTTATTAGAGTTAATTTCACTGAAGAATATCTGCTTATTCAGTGAAATGATATTTGATTAATATGCTCAGGGAGGCTACATGATTTAGAGCCTTAAAGTTTCCCTGCAGTCAAAACTTCTCCGCACTAAATGTTGATGTTTAAGCGTCATATTTCATTCAATCTTTCTGAAAAGTGGTTTGCTTTCTGCTGGATTCATAATTTTGTGTACTCCGGCATCTGATTGGCTGCCCTTCCAACATTGCAGGTATGCAATTGTTCAGGACATGACTGTTGCTGGTCTTGGTCTGAATAAATTCTGTTATGCTAGGCTTATAGCGGCTCACAAGAATAAGGAACCTGTCACGGATGATATAGCTTCCGAGGTGAGCAACTAGTGCGTCCATGTGTTTTTACAAGTTTTCCATTTTTATAATATCTTAACTTATTTGATTTTGTTATTTCCTGGAGTAGATTATTGAGCTAGTTGAGCAATCCAACGGTTGGTCAGCAGTTGAAGCACTTAGTGACATTCCTGTAAGATCCATGATTGGTGTGACTGAAGAAGAACTTTACAATCTCCCAATTACTGAGTATATTTTTCGGCTTGGTGGATTTTTAAATAGGGAAGTGAGAGTTTATCATGTTGCATTTCATGCCTGTGCTGACCTAAAAAGTGTGGAGGTACTATACTTGACATCCACTAACATGATCATTTGATGTGGTTCAGTTTTGCTCTATTAGATATGGCCCAAATCCTTCTGTTTTTCCCTGTAAATTATCCTGCCATACACTTGCCATTCATATATTTAGACGTTCCAATTCAACATGTTGTAAGCATAACACCAAATGCAAGATAAGAGTGTAATGCATGAGATGAACCACGAGAACAAGCTGGAAACCTGGTTGTTTTCTTATAGTTACATAACACTATAGGTTGTTTTCCTGGTTGTTGGTCAAGCTGCTGCTCTTACCTGGGAAGAGTTTACTATGACGAGAGTCAAAATAGTTAACTGCTAATTTTGACGATAAAAATTACTATAACATTTATGTTGACCTTATAGAAGTTAGAAAAAATAACTATTGTGCTATTTTGTCACTTGTGAAGCTATGAGGTGCTTTGTTTCATTGATATCCTATAAGGGTGTTGTTATTTGTTGGTGTTATATGTTAGTCTTTATTCTCCTCTTTTGAAGTCTTTGTGAGTAAAGAGCTTTATTTATTTTCTTTTTTCTTTTGTTTCCTTGCTCGTTATGGTATTATACAAAATTGCCCACCCTCTTTATTTTTTTTATAGTTGTCCTTCCTATGTTCTAAATTGAAATTAAATATGTTGTCATGTAAGTGCTAATTAATTGAAATTATTTATTCATTTTTTATAGGTGTCCAAAATCATGAAGGAGATGAAGAAAGAAGTGATGAAGAAATTGACAACATTTTTGAATTGTTGATAGAGGCTTTAATATCGATCTTTTTGATTTTGAATTTTGTGAAACTTATCGCCACTTGAATTTGATACTATGTGGGAAAACTAAGGATCATTTGACTTTAACATTTTTCTTTTGGGTTTAGATTACTAGTTTGTTGTATATTTTAATTTGGATTATTATTAATGAAAGATTTTGTTGTGGTGTGTATATTTATTTCAATTGGTATTTGAACTGTTAATTGTATTTGAAGTAGTTGGAATAGGTGACAAAAATTGTTGCAATAGATAATTATAATAGTTGCAATAGATTGCAAAAAAATGTTGCAAAAGACCTAAAAAAATCATTGCAATAGGTGTCAAAAAGAGTTGCAATAGGTACTTAAAAATCGTTGCAAAAGATCAATAAGAGTTGCAGTAGATAGCCAAAAATTATTGTAATAAGGTTATTGCAACGCTTTTCCATCGTTGTAATATAGTCTACTGCAACGGTTTCTAACCGTCGCTATAGACAATACAAAGCGTCGCAATAGGAGGATAGAAAACCCGTTGCAATATGTCTATCTATTGCAACGATTGTCGTAACCGTTGCGATAGACCTATCCCAATGCTCACATACGGAACGCCTGCCTATTTGTTGCGGTAGATCTATGACAACGATTTTTTTATCTATTGCAATGATTTTTGAACCGTTGCCATAGTACTAATTTCTAGTAGTGTTGTCGCCTCTATAATTATCTTTGCATTTTGGATCCTTTTAATCATCCAAGAAGCTTGGTTCACTTAAGCATTCCATAGGTCATTTCCTTTGTTGTAATAAGCATGAATTCATTGAATCCATAGCTATCCTTTTTCAAGTACAAATTTTAAAAATGTAAGCAACTCTATTCTAATATGTAAGATCTAGGAAATCAAAGCCACCAGCGATTTTAGGACTACACAATCTCTCCTAGACTATCAATGCTTTCTTGTTGATCTACCCCTCAAAATCATAGAAAAATCTACATATAGATTCAGTCAGTTTCACCATTTTCTTGGGAGGATAAATATCTGGAGACCAATAAAATAAGACTGTTTTGATCAATTGCACCCTATCAGCATATGAGAGATATCTAGATGTGGGTTAAAGGGTCCTTGATCTCCTTATATGGTCTTGGACAATCCTCTCCTCATGAGCTAGCTTTTGAGGTTGAGTTAGGCCCAAGGTCCATTTCTTTATCATGGTATCAGAGTCAGGCCCACCCAGTTCATTATTTTCAATGTTGGGCCCCGTTTTATATTGTTCATGCTCCAGAGGCGTGCGGGGGGTGTTGGAGTTCCATATCGGTGGGTTAAAAGGTCCTTGATCTCCTTATATGGTCTTGGACAATCCTCCCCTCATGAGCTAGCTTTTGAGGTTGAGTTAGACCCAATGTTCATTTCTTTATCCATGACTTAACTGTAGCAAGCATTTTGTTAAATAAAGATTTATATTGGATGATCATAGTCTTGTTTGGTGTGAGAGGTATGCCAAGATACTTTTGCTCTCATTAATAAATAATACTTGAGATATTTTTATTTGCCACAAACAAAAATATCTCATATGATATGAATTTCTAATTAATTCGAATTCAAAGTGTGTGTTGATGAGAGTAAAGAGTCTTAATTTATATTCAACTTGTTGCTATGTACAAAAACACATAGGAAACTAAGGAACCGTTTGGTGTGAGGTATAAGAGATAAATAGTTTTGGGATAAAATGATGGATTATTTTATCCTATGTTTGATTTGAAGTATTACTTAGTACCGCAATTATTTATCCCACCATTTACACCATAATGATGCGATAAATTATCTCATATACATGGTGGGATAACTAATCTAGGGTTATTTCAAAATAACTAATCTCTGAATTAATTATTCTGAAATAATTCTTCTCCCCAAACAATCCCTAAATATATAGACCATTTTACATGAAAAGGGACAAGGCAAAATGACCTTCTGGACCCCTATACTATGTCGGTTTTGTAAGTTACACACATCTACTTACATATTTGTCATCTGGACCCCTGAACCCACTAAAAAACAATATTTTAAACACTTTGACCGTTGACTTTGTCTACGTGGCATTAAATGGCTGACTAGGATAAGGAGAGTATAGTCACTCGCCTAGGATGCGAGTGGGGGTCAATTTTTGATCAATTTTATATTAAAATAATTTTAAAAATAATATTAAAATTAAAAAATAATAATTAAAAAGATTTTTTTTCCTCCATATTTTTTAACTTAAAAATATTTTTAAAAATAATAAAAAAAAAAATTTAAAAAAAAAAAACCCTTCCCCAAGCCCCCCCCCCCCCCCCCGTCCAGCCCCTCCCCACCCACCCCAGCTCCTCCAGGACCAGGCCCCATCCAGCACCCCCATTCCCCCAACCCCACTTTCTCCCCCGCTACCCCCCCTCCATTTTCCCAACCTTCTTCCCCAAGCCCCCCTCCCCCATCCCAACCCTCTTCCCCACCGCCCCATCAGTTCCCAAGCAAAGTAACCTCCATCCACAAAGACACTGATTCACAAAATTCACTCAATTCAAGATTTTCAACTTTCTTGAATTATCCAAATCACAAAAATTTCAAAAAAAAAAAACACAAAAATTGTATTTTTATATTGAATTTCAAGTTTCTTGAATTACCCAAATCACAAAAAATTCAAAGAAAGCATTAAAATTAAGTCTTTACATTGAATTTCAAATATCTTAAATTACTCAAATCTCTAAAAATTCCTTCTTTCCATACTTCTTAAATTTTTTGGCCGTCACTTTTCAATTTTTTCGTACAGCAAGAAGAATAAGAAGATGAAGATGATATAAGGAAAAGAAGAATATGAAGACGAGGAAGAAGATTAAGAAAAAGAAAGAAGAAAAGAAAGAAGTAAAGAGAAAGAACCAGAAAAGGAAAGAAAAAGGGGAAGAGAGAGAAAAAGGGATAAGGGTTGTTTTGTTTGTTTGTTTGTTTTGTTTATTTATTTATTTATTTATTTATTTATTTTTACATATAAAAATGACGTGGCAGATAACGTGGCACACGTGACAGCTGATATGGCAGCCGATGTGGGAGAGTGTATAACACTCACAAAAAAAGTGTTTAAAATATTATTTTTTAATGGGTTCAAGGGTCGAGATGACAAATATGTAAGTAGAAATGTCCAACTTACAAAACCGACATAGTACGGGGGTCCAGAAGGTCATTTTGCCGGGGGACAAAAAAAAAGAATGGTCGAGATGTTTTGTTTGTCCACACAAGATATATTAAAACTTTTGCTTTCATTAACAAATAATGTTTGGTGTGTTTTTTCTGGACAAACAAAACGTCTCAAACATTCTATTTTTGTCTCTTTTCATGTAAAAGGTGTATATATTTAGTTTCTTATACGTTTTTGCACATAGCAACAAGTTGAAGTAGGATTTAGGAAACAAAATAAAATGACGAGTAGTTCAAGCCGCATCACTAGTACTGATCAAAGGGAGGAAGAACGGATGACTCTTCAACATAATGAAGAATTAGTGGAGCTTGAACATGCTGCAGCGCAGGCCAAAAAGGGCTAAAAAGATGAACATCAACTCACCCAACTCATCCAAAAAACTATGAAACATTTCCATGACTATGCTAACAACCGTGCCCACCTAGCTCATATCGACGCGTCGCCATTCTTTGCACAAACATCATCCACCCCATTCGAGAACTCGGTCAAATGGATCACTGATTGTAGGCCCGCTTCTTACATACGCTTTCTGTACGCGCTCAGTGGTATGGACTTGGACTTAACACTCACTGACTTCCTTCAAGGAAAAAAGGTCAATGAACTCAGTAACCTAACGTCAAGAAAAATGAATATGATAGATGCTTTGCAAGCCAAGACGATTAAAGAAGAGGAGACTTTCTTCAAAATTGGCTAGCTTACAAGAGGACATAGTGGATCAACTAATAGCCAGACAATCAAAAATGAGGTGGGAGATTGTGGGAATGTAAATGAAGATTTAGATGAACATGGTCGACACATGGCGGGTATAATGAAAGAAGCTGATGAGCTGAGGATGAAGACATTGAAGGAAATTGTACTCAACATACTTAAACCAATTCAGGCAGTGGAATACTTATCTGCTACCAAGAAGTTGAAGAATTGTTTCAAAATATGGGGCAAGAATAGGGATCAAATTGTCACGACTCGAACCAAGGCCCAGGCTTGCGACAAGCATCCCGAACCATGAAGACCTGAGAGCCCTTCTCTAACTGGCAATCATATACACAATTTATAGATTGTATGAAAATGCGGAAAACAAATGGAAACATGGTCACTTTAATATCTCAACTGAGTAATGCGGACATAAGTTTAATAAAACACAAGCTATCTAATACACGTTTGCGAAATCTCTACAACAACTGAAAACAACAATCTGTCTGAAATCGGGACAAGGCCCCCGGTCGGACAATAAACTAAAACCCAATGAGATCAACATAAGTAAACAAGACGCCTTCCGAAGTAAGGGAGACTCATCAACTCTGAATGTCTGACAACAATCTAATGTTTAGCAGGACCGCTAGATTGGACCTCAAAACCTGAAATATAGGGGGTCAATACAGATGTACTGGTACGCAGAGCAATCCAAAATAATATACTTTATACAACATAAGTGATAGCAATTCATAAAATAGTTTACATACAATATAGGAAAAAAACATGGACATTCTTTGATAAATTTCAAAACACTTTCTTGAAATAATGACTCTACTCTTTATTTCTATTCTGAGGTAGATGGTACACCCTACAATCTGTAATTCCATGAGCTATATGAAATCCTCCCTTGACTCGGAGGCTAAGCCCCAAATCCAAGTTTGCCGCAAGGATTGAAGTATCAATAAGAGGGACACACAAAATCACACAGCAGGGTGCCAAAATCCCCAATCAAATCAATTATGATAGTCAGGGGCGGATCTATTCATTGCGGTGAGAGTGGCACGCCACCCACAAACTTCGACGGAAACTCTATATATATAGCTATATGTATATATATATATATACTAATATAGTCAAATATTAAATCTGCCACCCATAATACCAAAGCAATATCTAGTGCAAGTGTCAAAACACCACTTTTGTTGCCCCTAGGTCGCGGGTTCTATCCCAGATTGAAGCAATTAAAATTTTAAATGTTAAAACATTGTTTTTATTGATAAAAATAGAGAAACATGCGTAGTAAGCAGTAGTGCAAGTGGCAAAGCACAATTTTTGTTGCCCCTAGATCGCGGGTTCGATCCCATATTGAAGCATTTAAAATTTTCAAATGTTAAAACATGTGTAGTAAGCCGTAGTAGACTCTAGTTGATTTAAGTTAATACTTAATATTATTTATTGAATTTTTATTTATTTATTTAATTGTTAGAGAAGGTATAATCTAATCTCTTATCTCTCTCATCAAAATAAAAAAATCCTATTTCCAAATATCAAAACATCGACTCTGTCTGTACTTCAACTCTTCAAGTTTGCTGCCTACTGCTGCTCCGTTGCTTGCTGCCCGGTCGATTCTCTATCCTCGTCAGCAAAAGGCTCATCATTGATCATTTTCAGAATATGAAAATTCGTCGTGGGCAATTGTAATGAAATATGGATATTATGATATTAGTAATATTATTAAAAGTTTAAGTTTGGTCATTTTATTACTATTCTTTTATCATTGATTGATTTGTTAATTTTTCTATAGACCGAAAATATGAATAATCCGATTAATTTAATCGATAAGTTTACTTGGCACCCGATGAATTCGAATCCTGGATCCGCCTCTGATGATAGTGCACAAGATCACAAAGCAGAGCTCCAAACCATAGTCCCAATTTGGGATGACATGAATCAAGGTGCACAAGATCACAAAGCAGGGTACCATAATCTCGTGTCGGCAAATCACGGTTTCTAGCATAGAGTCTTTCAACTCGTACTTTCTTCGGGTAACCATCTAACTCTCTTTAAGCCCATTTTTAATTCTTTCTAAACATGCATCATTCTAAATTTCAAAATCGGATTAACGCGAATTGGTATTGTTGGAAATCTGACTCAATTATCTACAATTTGGTAGGTATTGAGCTGCAAAATTCTACTTGTACCGAAAGTTATACACGTTCAAAGTAGACCCTTGTAAAATCGAATACAAAGATTTAGCCGAATCAAAGGTTCTTAGCTCAACTTCGCTCTAAGTGATTCCTCTGAAGATTTTTCACCTCAAAAGCACTTCAAACACGAGGATATAGACCAGGACACTTATTCTCACTTGGAAATAATTTCTATTAGAGCTTACACACGTAGGAACAACAGTTCGATTTCTAGTTAAAAAATGTGGGGTGTTACATTATCTCCCCCTTGGGATCATTCGTCTCCGAATGATGGGTAGGGACTTTTTGAAGCTCTAAAAGTGTAGACTACAGAACATAATTTTTCGTTGAACATTTTTCCTCAATAAAATATGCAAAGGTATCAAACGAGCTTCATGATAACCCTAGTGAAACATGTAAGCACGAAACATGAGATAATGAAACTTGACATCGACATAATCTTGGCATGTGTTTTATGGCACATGATTAAATCATTGTAAGGCATGAATTTCTACTAAGAATCCTCGGCCTGATTAATATTGGTACAAGACATGAGATGAGATTCTCGCGGGACATAAGAATAGAATAGAAACATTCTCTACCTCAATTGTTACGCTCTCCACTCTGGTTTCAGCTATGATTACCATATTTCAACATCTAATTCTTATAATTCCCCCACTAAATACATAACGACAAGAGTTTGAATCTAACTGGATCGCACTCTCATGTTGAAGCCTAACCCGAATAAAAAAGATGTTAGCTTAAGCTATTGGACTCCACACTCTACCTTCCTTTAAGAAGATTACTTCACTTTATCACTACCATCAGACACCGTCTGGTCTTAAATCAAGGAGTCCCAACCACATAACATATTGGTTTGAGTTTTCATCAATCACCACATTCAAGCCTATCATTACAACACCCCACTTCATGGATCTCTCTACTAAGACCAACAAATTCAATCATTCTAACAAGGATTCTCGCCAAAAGTCTCCTTCCTAACTATTCCACGTAACAAAAGTTCATCTCCTTCTTCCCCCTTCTCCTATAGCTTTAGCTCAAGAATTCACATAAAAAAAAATTTCACGTTTAAGAACATCTACTCCCATACCTAACACATTACTATGCTTCCACAACCACCATCACACTGACATATGGAGGGTCATTAAGGGGACTGAGTACAAGCATCATGAATGGGAGAAACACTCCTTAATTCTAACTTATATCTATTGATCTACTCAAGGTAGGACATGATGTGGAGATATGATACAATAGAACGAAGTGCTTCATATATCAAGTGTTTGGATCATAAGTAGAGAGTCGCTCTGGCATAACTCAACATAGCACGAGTTCTTAGGACAGACCACAGTGAGGGACATGGGAGCTTACATCATGAGTCGTATAACATAAGTTCGAAATTCATAAAGTCAATGATTGAGACAAGGATGTATACTTGAAGCTATTGCTTCTAATAAATTTTTTTCAAAGCTGACATAGTCATGAGTTCGTACAACTTCATCATTTTGGCTAATCCTGACATAAACGAATTAGTAACGTATAAAAATATAGTTCCTTAGAACTAAGCATGATTTGGGACACGAATTTATGGTTCATGAGCAACATAACATAGATCTTAGATGCTTGGAATATTGGATAACCGAGTGACATTATTGCTTCTAGTTTGGAGTTTGAAACATTACACGAGTTACATAGAGAACTCAGACCTTAGACATAGGTAGGACTTGAATACATAAGACATTGGTACAATGGTCTCTTTAATTGTAGGAGGAGGAATATGATTAAATAAGAATAGGTTTATCCTGACTCCTTACTGGAAACTCGACACCACAAGAAAAATTGAAAACTACTTTAATTCATCATCTCCCCCTTAGATCAAAGTCACAATCCTAGACTTGAGGACATATCCTCTCATTACATCTACAAGCACAACACTCAACATAATGGGGTATCACCATATAAATAAATGATAAACTTTTCCCTTTTAACTATACTCTAAAGGCATTGCTTTCCAAGAATGCTACTCTTAATTTTCGCTATCCTCTATAGCCATCAACTTACAACTCACTGTCTCATGAGCATACACACCCTCACTCCTTATCACATAAAAATCCACTCCCCACTACTTAACATTCTAACATTAAATCGTTAATAACATAAATGACATCATAATAAACTCTATTCAGCTCTAAAGAACATCACACAACAACTCCTTAGTCTTCTCCATACTGCAAGATTCAGGAATGAAATCTAGGTACACGTGAGATTCATACACATCACACCTTATCTAACAACATGCTACCTCGGGGTTCAATTTATTCTTATATACTTATGTAGTTATCCACTTAATAACTCAACCACAATTCATCATTTTAACACTAGTCCTCATGTACATATAAACCTGACAATTACCACTTAAATTTTTTATAAATTATCAACCTAGATAGGCTCTTTCACAAATCACATCAAGCCTTACTAATTCTTTCCTACAAAACATATATCATTAATGTTAAGCTGATATTCTCACCCCCATAATCCACATCTAAAGTTCAACCCTATTGTCTGACACCAATTATATACCACCGATAAAGCATGCCACATACTATACTAGTCCATCAAATTGGGAAATTAACCCAAATACTTCACTGCACTTAACTACTATCTACAATTACAACCCCTCCAAGACATTACTATTACACCTTAAAATCCACCATATACCTTTTGATACAAGACAAACAAGGGAAAGCACAAAACATACCCCAAACAGTCCACAAATTCAAGAAAAAACCTTGGACCAAAAGGGGACCTCACTCAGATTCAACAAGTATAACAAGAATACAAGAAGCAAGGGTGTATTTGACACCCAAAAACATCCAACAACACAAAAATAATGAGATGAACAAGATGACAACAAGAATAACCAGATTTGGATTCCACAACAACAAGATATAATGCTACAAGATTACAAAAGACAAAGGGATAGATAGTGAGACATAAACTACTATAATGCCTAAGAACCTAAGTATAGATGACACACAAAGACCCTTAATAATGATTGTTGGAACACCTACACTCTTCAGAGACACAAGAGACACAAGAGAGGACCTCAATCCTTCAAGCACCCCAAGTTCCAAGCAAACAAACAACAAAAGAGATTCTGCCCTAATGTTGTAACCTAGTTTCGGCCAAGCCTCACAAGAGTGAGAACTTGAGGGTTTCAAGTATGTTCTACCATTTTCAACATTCAAAAACTAAGAGAATAAACCCTAACATATTTCTTATATATTATAAAATAAATAGAAGTTAAAATGACCAAAAAGGACCTTCAAGAATGGGCTGCCCCTCTAGTGTATGGAGTGGGCTATTTTAGTGTGTATTTGGGCCTTTAATTACACTTCTCTTGCACATACACTTGGTTCCTTTCAATGCACACTCACACAAGTCTATTTTCATGATTATTCTCGTATCACCCTCTCCATATTGAGAAGAATTTGCCCATAAATTCATGACTTCACTTAATTCAATTGGTCACTTAAAAAAAGCACTCAAAACAGTCCGCAAAACATGAACAACCTGAGAGCTCAATATGAACAAGTCTCGGCCAACATCTTTATTTTGAATCTCGGCTTTCTCTCCATCTTGAGACTTGGCTTCAATCTTATCCAACTTAAGTCTCCTTCCATCATATAAGAATCATTGTAGACTTTATATACTTTGTGTCTCTCTCTTCCATACTCCTCTATATAGACATATCAGTTTTGGGGAGGTGGCGTTTCGGTTGAGAGGGCTATTTTGGTAATGTGGAACTTCGGTTGTGGAGCTTGGATGGGAGGGAATGGGCCTCAAAGTCCTTCTTGTGGAACTTGATCAACTTGCGGGAGAAGTGATTTACCTTGTTCTCGATTTTGAGGGTAATTAGTAACTTGGCTCATGGAATTTTGTTGTGAACTTGGAGGGTTGATTTTTGTAGGTAAAGTCTTGGGGGAAATGGTGATGGAAGGGTTTTGGTCATGCCCACTTGAGGAAATATGGAGTCGAGGGGTAGAAACATGAGAGTTCCTTCGACTCTCCATTCGATCCAACCTCTCATTCATAGTAGACATCTCTCCTCGGATTGAGGACATAGTTATGAGGATACTTTCCATTCCTTGGTTGATAGTTTCAAGTCTTTCCAAGATAGCACCAAGAGCATTGTTGTCCATTGTAGCCAAGAAGTTACCTACAAAACAATAAACAAGTTAGTTGTTCAAAGAATAATCCTCACACTCTCTCTTTAATCCTTTGTCCCTTGGATTTTATCACTTTTGATCTCACAATTGTTGTAAGTTTGCTTGTAATACGTGACACGTTGAGAGGAGAACCGAGTGTGTACAATGACTCAAAAGAATAAAAACACACAAAAGAACATAAACACGGAAAAAATGGTTTCAAAACCAACTCACAATCTAGTAAATTGTCACTAGTTGGTAAGTTAGTATTGGAATTAACAAACGAAACAAATGAGACAACAAAATGAAACTAAAAGATCACAATTTGAGCTTAAAATTTTTGTGTGAACAGTAACTTGGGTGATATGGCAGTACATCATTGGTCACGGCCCCATAATTAGTCACTAGCTGAAGTTTACAAACTTTAGTTACTATGTAATGGAAACAATTGATTTTGAAGGGAAAGTATATGTCTTGAATCTCCTTTAAGTCTAATCTTCAAAAGGCAAGATTTGACTTTGTACAATTCCCACAAAACAAGGTCCCTTGAAACAAGGAAAAATGGTTGAAAAGTAGATGTCAAGTCAAGTCAAGGAATTGATGGCTCAAGTCTTCTCACAAACAACTTTACAACTTGTAGGTTCACCTTTTTGAATCTATATTACACTTTTGGTTGTCTTAAGTTGTAAGATGAGATGAAGAACATGATGAACACCACAACAATCCTTCAAGAACAACAACAATATTCACGAATTTCAAGACCCAACCAGCCACAACAAGTCACAAATTCTCGCCCTAGGTCCTTGTCACAACACAACTTTGACAAGTTCAAGCTCAAATATAGATCTACACCTTTTAGTGTTAGTGAATCATGAAACTAACATAAGAAACAACAATACACACCAAAGGAATACTAGATCTAGACGCTACAAGCAACCTCGGCCAAGATGAACAAAAAGAACAACACTTTCAAGACCAAGAACAACAAGAACACCAAATTTTTTTCTTAGCAAGAAAGACCAAGATTGGTATTGAAAGAACAACACCAAAGATGACTTTGATACCAAATGATACAAGACAGACAAGGAAAACACGAAACAAACACCAAATCAGTCACAAGTTTGAAGAACCGAGGACCCCTTTGGTGACCACTCTCGAATTCACTACAACAATAATGAAAACACAATAACAACAAGCTATTGAAGGTGTAAAATACACCAAAACAGCAACAATATGGTGAGATGGACAACGATAACAAGATAGGAACAACACACGATTTTACTAACAGGAGATAGAAATAGTTACACGAACACAAACTACTACAAGATTACAATAAAGGTAAAGGGATAGTTAGATAGACTTAATGAAGGTATAATCTTAAGAACCCAAGAGCATATTCCACTCTTGGGCCCTTAACACTACACACAATGTTCACTTATCTCTTACGAAGATACAAGGTCGGAATCCACCTCCCAAGCATCACGTTTCCAAGCCATGAGATCAACAAGAGTGATTCCACACTCTCTATGCCTAATTTCGGTTTTGGTGCCTCAAGGAGAGAGGACTTGTGTTTCTTTGTGTTTCAAGAATTAAACGTCATGAATAATCTAAGTTTAAAAGTCCTACAATGTTCTATTTATACTAGGTTACAAATAAAATACAAAATGTTCAAAATGCCCTTTTAACAGCTAGGCTCCCTTCAAGTGTAATTAGGAGCTGCCTTGTTGTGTTCCAAGGCTCCTCTTTACACTCCAAGTGTGAGATTAGGGTCGTTTTGGTGTGTTTTAAGTCCTTCACTCGCACACTCCAAGCCTCGGGTTCATTACATTCTCACATGCATCTATTTTTGTGGTCGTACTTGTATCACCTTCTCACATGAAGTACTAGTTTAAAACTACTAGAGAAAGGACAATCAAAGGGGTAAAGTTACTAAATAGAAACTGACGGTCTTAATCTTAGAATATAACCTACTACAATCTATTAACCTATCCTACTTTCTCACATCATATTTACTTACCCATGCATACATTTAGACTACCTTCAAATTTCATTCACCCCAATTTGTCTCTACCCATAACTTACTGAGTACTACTAGTTGCCACAACAACTTACCAACAACACCTATAGTCCAATTTCTACATTCTTTTACCTTTAACCCTCATATAATTGTATCAAAGTTACACAGCAACAAACAGAACAATTGACAAACTAAGCTAAGTATAGAAGTACCTTCTTCTTAAACACATTACAATATCCCCTCTACAATATACAACCTGAACTATCAATCTAATTATAGTCATAATATTCTTTTATTGTTGTTTGAAGAATTTGAAATTCCTTTTCTGCCAGAGTTAGTATACTCAATAATATAGTCTGAACTATCAATCTTATTATAGCCTCAAAATTCCTTTATTGTTATCTAAAGAGTTTGAAATTCTTTTCCTACCAAAGTTAGTATACACAATAATATAGTCTGAACTATCAATCTTATTATAGCCTCAACATTCCTTTATTGTTATCTAAAGAGTTTGAAATTCTTTTCCTGCCAGAGGTATACACAGCAAGATAGAAAAAGTATTCCCTCAACAATTTATAGCCTGATTATAGCTCAACATTTCTTTGTTGTTATTTTTTTCCTAACAGAGTTAGTATACAGAAGATAGGAAAAAGTAGCACCTCTGCAATGTATAGCCTGAACTATCAATCTAATTATAGCCTCAACATTCCTTTGTTGTTGTTTAAAAAGTCTGAAATTCCTTTACTCCATAGATAATATACATAACAAGATAGTAAAAAGCAGTCTAAACTATCAATCCCGTTATAGCCTCGATATTCATTTATTATTGTTTGAAGAGTCTGAATTTTTTTTCTTGCCAGAAATAATATACACAACTTAAGTTGATTTACCTTTGCATGTGCACCAGTCCACAATATCTCATTATTACAGCATAAACACTTCTTTTCATTCCCAATCATTTGAGCACTTTGTACCATTCATTAACAGAGAAGGGCCTACAAGTAATCGATGCTCTCAATATGAAGAAGGAATATTGTTGGTAATTTGACTTTTATATAAATTACATTTATGACTATTTAAGGTACTAATATTGATTTTTTTTGTAGCATGTCATAATATTGATGAATGTATAACTTTTGAAACTTATACTACATACTGAAAAACTATGCATACAAAGTAATTTTAGAATAGTTAGTGATGAGCAATTTTATCACTTTTCAAATGTTGACAACACCTTCATATAAATTTTGTTGGTTGTATCTCGTTCAAAATAAAAATTTCCATTTCCTTATCTTCCATGCTGATTCCTCCCTCAGAATAAAGTAATATATAATAATCTAATTAAGTAGTTAAGATTAATTTTTGATATATCTCCAGATATGCCTATATGAAATTACTAAGTTATTAAAACTTTTACTAGTCGGTTTAACGTAAATTATCATCATATATAAATGTAATATTTAACATTTTTTAATGATAGAAGAACTTGATTGGATGCTTTGCGTAGAAAATGATGACAAAAAGTTTGGGAAAAGAACATAAACAACTATTCGATTGAAAAAAAAAAAAAATGATACAAATGATCAAGGAACTTCAAAACCTATTTCTGAGTATTTGGCTATTGGCTGAGACCTTTCTTCTTCTATTTTTTTTTAACGGTTGTTGTATTTTTTCAAAAAAAAATTGTTACATTTTTGTGGAGGCTGCTGCTTGGTTCTTTTCTTGACTATAAAATTTTATAGTTTTCTTTTTTTGGTGCTTTAACCATTAAATATATATTAATAATATTGATAACAAATTTTATGATTTTAAATTAATTTAAAATAATAATAAAGATTTTTAAATACGTTTAAAAAATTATCTAAAAGAAAAGAGAAATAAAGAATAGAAAAAGTTATCTAATTGTTTAGTAATAATTTAGAATTTTAAGTCAAACAATCAAAACTTTATATTAATAAATAAATTTTTGAGAACAATATTCAAGTTTATATTGAAAACAATGGCTTACATCTTATTAACAAGAATTAATCATTATTTTTATTAATAATTATATATTAATATATAAAGTTAAAAGTTATGTGTCCTTTAAAAAACTACACTAAAAATGACTAATATACAAGAAAAAAAATTTCAAATTATATTTTTAATAACTAAAGAAATTTATTTAGCTAGTGACAATAAGTATACAAATGCTGGACAACTTCATCATTATTTCAAAGTTTTTTTTCGTAACAATGTAAATATTACCATAAGTAATCAAAGAACACAACAATATAAACTAAGAGCACCTCACACAAACTACCTTTTTAGTAGCTGATTTGAAGACTCACAAAGCAGTCTATAATAGTTGAATCAAGCCTCTACATCTTGCCACGAGCCTAATCTATCTAAGAATTCCTGTTTCATCTGCACTATAACTCTATTCGTATGTACAATTTGTCCGTTAAAAATCTCCAAGTCTATGGTATATCCAAAATTGCAGCAACCACTTTCTTTTGTGTATTATTTTTCCGGTGCTTCTTTCTTATATTTTCAAAACTGTGTTGAATTCACATATTGCAAGTTTAAGCCTAACCAATCCAACAATGCATTTACAGTAGTAAACCAAGAACAGTCCTAAATAGATGCTGAGTATTTTCAGCATCATGTACACCACATAAATCACATTGTATGCCATCGACAGACACTTTCAACTTTTGTAATCTTATATTTGCTAACAGCCTATCTTTGATAGCCAACCAAACAATAAACCTATGCTTAGGCTGTGCAAATGTTGTCCAAATAAAAGTTGTTATTGACAACTTCTGCTTATCTCCCATAATAGCCATATAGCTTCGAGTGTTCGAATACTACCTTCCTTGGACATACCAATTCTGCATACTCTCCTTAAGAAAATTCAATTTTTTCTAGTACCAGCTACAATCTAGAGGTTGCTTGTGATCCCAAATGGTAGAATCATTTTTCATATACACTTCCTGCACCCATTTTGCCCATGAATCTTCATCCACTACCAGTTGCCACAACAACTTACCAACAACCGTTATATTCCAATTTCTACATTCTTTTACATTTAACCCCCATATCATTGTATCAAAGTTACACAGCAACAAACGCAACAATTGACAATCTAAGTTAAGTATAGACGTGCCTTCTTCTTGAACACATTACAGTATCCCCTCTACAATATACAACTTGAACTTTCAATCTAATTATAGCCCTAATATTTTTTTTTGTTGTTTAAAGAGTTTGAAATTCTTTTTCTTCCAATACACAACAATATAGCCTGAACTATTGATCTTATTATAGCCTTGATATTCCTTTGTTATTGATCTTATTATAGCCTCGATATTCCTTTGTTATTGTCTGAAGAGTTTGAAATTCTTTTCCTGCCACAGGTATACACGGCTTCTTTTCCTGCCACGGGTATACACAGCAAGATCGAAAAAGTATCCCATCAACGTATAACCTGAACTATCAATCTAATTATAGCAACATTTCTTTGTTATTGTCTGAAGAGACTGGAAATTTTTGTGACAGAGTTAATATATACAAGAAAAAGTAGCCCCTCTGCAATGTATAGCCTGAACTATGACATTCTTTCTTTTGTTGTTGTCTGATAAATCTGAAATTTCTTTACTCTAGAGATAGTATCCCTCTGTAATGTATAGCCTGAACTATGAATCTAATTATAGTCTCAATATTCTTTCTTTTCTTTTTGTCTGAAATTTCTTTACTCTATACACAACAAGATAATAAAAAGTAGCCCATCTACGATGTATAGACTGAACTATCAATCCAGTTATAGCCTCGGCATTTATTTATTATTGTTTGAAGAGTCTAAAATTTCTTTTGTACAAGTCTATATAATCTAACTTAAGCTGATTTACCTTTTGCATGTGCACTAGTTCACAATATCTCATCATTCCAGTATAAAACACTTCTTTTCATTCCCAATCATTTGAGCACTTTGCACCATTCAACAGCAGAGAAGGGTAATCATGCTCTCATCACTACTCTGACATAGCAGACATGAAACATCTGTGGCTTCACTTATCCATCATATCCCTTATTTGCATTTTCTCCACTTGGCCAAAAATAAGATGAACTTTCAACTTCTCTAAGGCAGCGTAACTGTTGTATATGATTTTTCTCCATCCTAACTTTGTATAGCTGGCTGCCCCTTAACTTTTGAATAATATTTTTAATAGTGCATCTAGTGGCAGTAGAAATATCAGCTTCTTCATATCCAGCAGCCTCTAGAGTTAGCCAGCGTCATAATTGTTGCATATGATTTTCCCCCATTCTAAACTTGGTATATATAGTTGGCTGCCCCTTAGCTTATGATTAATGCTTTTAATTGTGTATATAGTGGCAGTAGATATATCATCTTCCTCATATCCTTCAATCTCTAGAGTTAGCCTTGTATTTAGGATCCTTTTAATCATTTAAGAAGCTTGGTTCACTTGTGCATTCTACAGGTCGTTTCATTTGTTGTAATAAGCATGAATTCATTGAATTCAAAACTATCTTTTGTTATGTACAAATTTCAAAATGTTTAAAAATAGCAGCTTTGTTTCAAGATGTAAGATCTAGGAAATCAAATTCATCAGCAGTTTTAGAACTACACAATTCTTTCCTAGACTATCAATGCTTTCTTGCTGGTATCTACCCCTCAAGATCATAGAAAAAATCTACATATAGATGCAGTCTGTTTCACCACTTTCTTGGGAGGATAAATATCCTGAGACCAATAGATTTGAATGAAAAATAAGATTGTTTTGATCAATTGCACCCTATCAACATATGAGAGATATTTAGATGTCCATGACTTAACTTTAATAAGCATCTTGCCCAAAAAAGGTTTATATTGAGTGATCATAGTCTTTTTGATGTGAGAGGTATGCCAACGTACTTGAAAGGAAGAGTACCTTTAGTAAACCCCAACTCTATCAAAGCTTGCAAGATAGAGTCTTGCTCACTCAAACTTACACCACCAAAGTACAGGGAGCTCTTATCTACATTTGCTTCCGGTCCTGAAGCTTTTGAGAACACTATCAAGCAGTTAAATAATAGCATGGTAGATTGTTGATCACATTTACAGAAAAGCAACAAGTCATCTGCAAATCCAAGGTGAGTAATGCACAGTTTTCAACATTTTGAGTGAAAATTGAAGTCTGATTGATGCTTTAAAGCGCTTAGTTGTCTGGTCAAATACTCCATAAAAAGAACAAAAAGAAAGATGGACAAAGGGTCACCTTGTCTTAAGCCTTTCTTATCTTGAAAAGGGACAGTAGGAATCCCATTTATAAAAATAGAATAGGACACTGCATTTCATGATCCAGTGAATAAACCTGTTAGGGAACTCTAAAGCTCTAAGGATTTGCTCCAGAAACAGAGTTATGTCTTTTTCATGTCAATTTTCATCATGCACCTTGTTGGTATGTGCATCCTGTCATACCATTTAATAAATTCATGACTCAGGATAACATTATCTGTGATGACCCTACTTGGTACAAAAGTAAATTGGCTAGATTATTATAATATTATTTTGTATGAATGTGTATATATATTTAAGATGTCTTATTAAAGTCTGATTTTAGCCTTTGATGCTTTTGCTATATATATATATATATATATATAAACTTTGAATTTCAATTAGAAATTCATATCATTTGAGATGTTTTTTGTTTTTGACAAACAAAAACATCTCAAATATTATTTATTAATGGAAGCAAAAGCTTTAATTTATCTTGTGTGGACAAACAAAACATCTCAAACATTCTTTATTTATGGGAGCAAAAATTTTAATGTATCTTGTGTGGACAAACAAAACATCTCAAATATTTTTTTGTCCCTTTTCACGTAAAACGGTCTATATATTTAGTTTCCTATGTGTTTTTGTACGTAACAAAAAGTTGAATATAAATTAAATTTTTTGGTCCCATCAATATATATATATATATACTTTGAATACGAATTACGAATTCATATCATTTGAGATATTTTTGTTTGAGATGTTTTGTTTGTCAACACCAAAAAAGCATCCAATCAAGTTCTTCTACTATTAAAAGAATATTAAATATTACACTCATATATAGATCATAATTTACACTAAACTGACAAGCAAAAGTTTTAATATGGCGATACTTCAGTCTGGAATACAGGCAAACGACTGCTATATTATTTTACTTGGATGTATATTTCTCCAGCAAACTGGGAATTTAAGAGATGACATATATATGTACACATAAGGATAAACCGTGCATCCTCACGAGAAAAGATTATTGTATGGAAAATCATAATATGACTTTTAAAGGACAAAAAAAAAAAAAGTAACTTTGATGAACTATTAGAGTAGCTTTAACCAGATCTTTATTAGGTATGTACTAATATAATTGACAGAAATTAAAAAAAAAATAATTAGTCAACTAACTATTCCACCTTTTGGATTTGATCCCTATAAATGCCCCATATTTTGAAACAATGCTTCAACCTCTTGGCAGTAGCTAAGTATTCCACAGCCTGAATTGATTGAAGTATGTTTAGTACACTTTCCTTCAATGTCTCATCCTCAGTTCTTCAGCTTCTTTCATTATACCCGCCATGTACCGACCATATTCATCTAAAGTTTCATCTACATTCCCACAATCTCCCACCTCGTTTTTGATGATTTTGCTGGCTATCGGCTGATCCACTATGTCCTCTTATAAGCTAGCCAATTTTGAAGAAAGTCTCTTCTCTTCTTTAATCGTCCTGGCTTGCAAAGCGTCGACCATATTCATTTGTCTTGACGTCCATCGACCTTTTCTCCTTGAACAAAGTCAGTCAGTGTTGAGTATAAGTCCATATCACTGAACGCGTACAGAAAACGTATGTAAGAAGCGGGCCTACAACCAGTTATCCACATCAACACACAAAACAAAATTTGTTGCGTTTTTTCCTTTGGTATTTTCAGATTAAATTTCTGTTAAATAACTTTGTCCAAAAAAATATATCTCATACGACGACGGCGCGAGACACCACCTTATTCTTGTCTCACTATCCATGTGGAGTAAATGTTTTCTATTATAAACACTTCAAAGTTTCCTTCTCCCACCTCCCACCAATGTGGAGAATTACTGAACTTTCCTTTAAAAAAGTACACTTTCTATTTTAATGTCTCTTTTTCTTTTCACTATTTTCCTTCCATTTTTCATTCACGCTTTTTCATACATATTGAACCCCTGTTCTTCCTCCCTTTGATCAGTACTACTGATGCGGCTTGAACTAGTCGCCTTTTTATTTTGTTTCCTAAATCTCAATTTAACTTGTTGCTATGTACAAAAACGTACTATAAGAAACTAAATATATACAACCTTTTACATGAAAAGGGGCAAAAAAAAGGATATTTGAGATGTTTTGTTTGTCCAGCAAAAACACCTCAAACATTCTTTATTAATGGAAGCAAAAGTTTTAACTTATCTTGTGAGAACAAACAAAACATCTCAACCATTTTTTTTTTGTCCATTTTCATGTAAAATGGTCTATATATTTAGGAATTGTTTGGTTAGAGAAGAGTTAATTTGGAATAATTAATTTTGAGATTAGTTATTACGATATAATTCGAAATTAGTTATTCCATCATGTATATAGAATAACTTATCTCATCATTATGGTGTAAATGGTGGATAGATAAATCTGTTACTAAGTAATACATTCTTATAACATTCTTATTATCTACTTAAAACTTTTAAAATTTGATACTTTTTAAATTTTTTTTATTTTAACGTTTTTATATTTATTTCTAGATTTTTCAAATCTTCTTGAAATCAAATTTAGTTGATTTAGAATTCTTAAATTAATGAAAAAAGTTTTAGTTGTCATTAATTCCGATGACTTCTAATAAGAAAAGATTTTGCCATAAATATATTTAATTAATTTTCAACACTTAAATATTAGAAAAAATCATTAATTTTGATGATTTCTAATAAGAAAAAGTTTTACAATAAATATATATAATTAATTTTTAACACTTAAATATTAGAAAAAAATATTGAAAAAACGATTTTGTTTAAAGCAAAGACTTTTAATGAAGGTCAAAAAATCCAAACAAAATTTTAATGTCCTTTACACTTTTAATATATTATTATTATTATAAATTATGGATTATAGATATATATAAATATAAATTATAGATTCTTATTTATCGATCCGACTAAATTGAAATGGGAAAAAGGCTCAAATATGCCACTGAACTATCAGAAATGGCTCATTTATGTCATCCGTTACAAGTTGGGCTCATTTATGCCATCGTCGTTACAAAACCAGCTCATTCATGCCATTACATTTTAACAGCCGATTTTTAAAAAAAGTCTTGCCACGTGATAACTTATTAGATGGCCACGTCATTTTTTTAAAAATATTTTTTAATTTTTTTTTTAAAATTTTGATCCATTAAAAATAATTCATGCAACTTTTTGATCCATTGAAAATTAGTTTGATCTATGTTTTTAAAATTTGATTAATTTTTCAAGAATATATATTCTTAAAACATTCTCGTTCGATTAGTTTTTTTGTTATTTTTGACATATTAAGATTGTTTTCATATTTTACCTTTAATATTAATTATTTTTTCTTCAAATTAATTTCAAATACTATAGTAAACATCATTTAATAAATATATTATAATAAAATAGCTATTTTAATTGACGGGCGAGTAACTAAAAGGGAACGGAGAGAGTATACACTCCACGCTTTTTATCACTTTATTTATTTATTTATTTATTTTTTAAAGATTTACGTTAACTAAAGCTTTTGTCATTTTTCTGTTGAAACTGAAGAGATATATAAACATCAAATATTATTATTATATTATTAATAGTTAGCTTCTCATTTTGCCAACTCTACGTATACTATATATGTCGGCATGTTGTCGCCTTCCTGTTTTTACAATGATAAATGATGATGCATAAAGTGTTACGTACAAATGTTGAATGCTGATTAAGGGCGGCTCAACCCTTTAGGAGAAAAGGCGGCCGCCTAAGACCCCAAAATTTGAGGGGCCTATTTTTGTTTAGTAATAATAAATTACAAATTTTAAGAAATATATTAAATATTATTTATAGAAAAAAGAAAATTTTTATATAAAAAAATAAAACGTAAGGCCTCCGTTTGATTTTTGTCTTAGGCCATAAATTTGTTTGAGCCGCCCCTAATGCTGATGATGTCATTCTATACTTAATAAAAAAATAAAAAACCAAAAAGTTACTTACATTCGGCTGACAAAATATTTCATGTATGCTAAGACATACTATATGCTTAATTAGAATAACGTTTGATTATAAATTTTAGTAGTAGATTTTAAAAAAAAAAATTCTTTAAATATTTATTTGATCATGAAAAATTAATCAAATTTTAAAAGTATAGATCAAATTAATTTTCAATGGATCAAAATATTGGGTGGATTCTTTTTAATGGATCAAAAAATATTAAAAATAAAATAAAAAATGACGTGACCCTCTAATAAGTTTCCACATGGCAAGACTGTTTTTAAAAATCGGCTGTTAAAATGTAATGACATGAATGAGTCAGTTTTATAACGACGATGATATAAATGAGTCCAACTTTTAACGGATAGTATAAATAAGTAATTTCTGATAATTCAATGGCATATTTAAGCCTTTTTCCATTGAAATATTACTATGGGAGAAATGTCATTGGCCGACTATATTTTACCTAGACCACAACTTTTAATCATTCAAGAAAGAAAACAAAAGACTGCTTGCATAAAGAAAACAAAAAATTGCTTTAAAAAAGGACAGCTTGTATAAAGAAAACAAAAGACTGTTTAAAGAAAAAAAAACAGTAAAGACAGACTGCTTAAAAGAAAAAAAAAAAAAAAAAAGATTAAAGGCAAAAGCTGCTGCATAAAGAAAACAAGAGACTGCTTGCATAAAGAAATCAAAAGATTGCTTAAAGGAAAAAAAAAAAAGAAGGTAAAGAAAAGAGCTGCTGCATAAAGAAAATAAAAAACTGCTTGCATAAAGAAAATAAAAGACTGCTTAGGTAAAGGCAAAAGCTGCTACATAAAGAAATTAAAAAGGATAAAGAAAAAAGGTATTGCATAAAGAAAACAAAAGATTGCTTAAATATGAAAAAGGCGAAGGCAAAAGCTGTTGCATAAAGAAACAAAAAAGGTAAAGAAAAGAGCTGCTGAATAAAGAAAAAAGACCGCTTAAATAAAGAGTTAATAGATAAAAATAACTCTAAACTTTATATCAAATTATAACTTTGATCTTAAATTTTGATAGTGCACAAATATGATCTTTAACTATTTAAAATTGTACAAATATGACCTCCAATCCTAAGTGGCAAAATACGTATTGAACACACAAAATTGGGCACGTCCAGGTTAAAATCTAAGGGCATAATACATAAATATGATCTTAAACTTTGACAGTGTATAAATATGATCTTTAACTATTCAAAATTGCACAAATATGACCTTTAAATAACTCTTCACTATTATTTTTGGCTCAAAGATGAAAAATGACATCTAATTTCTTTTGTCATTGCGAAAAAAGAGCAATATTAAAGATTTATTAATTAAGCGGGTCAGCCTCATATGAAAAAATCGAGCGGGTATGTATATATATTATAAAGTAGGGGACGAATTTAAGTTATATAATATATCTAAATATTATTTATTTAAATATTAAATTAAAGATAAAACTATACTAATAATAAAAAAATTATAGTTTTAATAAAATGTTATTAAATTAATGTTATTAAGGATAGTAGTAGTAGTATATTAAATTAACGTTATCAAATTACCGTAATTAAAATGTTATTAAATTAACGAGGGGTGGAACTACGTGGTTGCCATGGGGTTCACCCAAACCCCTTCGGTAAAAAAATTACGTTGTGTATATATAAGATAGAAAATGTATATTTATGTATATATATTAATGTTGAACCACATGAAACAAGGCACTTAGATAGCCCAGTGGTGTTATTTGCTCCTCTTCGGCGCTTTCTTTAGCCTATTGTGCGGGTTTGATCCCTGCTAGTGGCTGTTTTTTTTGAAATTAAAAAAAAAGTTAGGTGTTGCTTCTATAGAAATAAATATAATAATAATAATTTTTTTAAATTAAAAAAAAAAGTTAGGTGCAACTACTATAGAAATAAATAAATAAAAAAAAATAAAAATAATAATAATAATAATAATAACAACAACAACAACAACAATAATAATAATAATAATAATAATAATAATAATAATAATAAAAACGACGTCGTTTTAACACAAAAAATAAAACTTTAACAGTGCACAAATATGACCTTTAACTATTCAAAACTGCACAAATATGACCTCTCTCCAAGTCAGCTCTTTTTACGACGTGACACCATATGATTGGATTACCTTTCCACGTAGGCGCGAGTGAGACTCATGCATGGGGTTGCAAAATCGGAGGTCATATTTGTTCAGGTTTTAAATAGTTAAAGATCCTATTTGTATACTATCAAAATTTAAAGTCAAAGTTATAATTTAGTATCAAGTTTAGGATCATTTTTATGTATTAACTCGAAAAAAAAAGGAGGTAAAGGCAAAAGCTGTTGCATAAAGAAACAAAAAAGGGTAAAGAAAATAGCTGTTGCATAAAGAAAGCAAAAGAAAACACATTGATGAGGCTCGAACACACTATCTAACAATTAAGAAATGAACCCACTGTCACTAGTGATGGGGATCAAAAGCATGATGTAACAATTAAGAAATGAACCTACAGCCACTAGGCTAGCACTCCAGCTGGCTATAGTGGGTTTAAAATATTATATATATCTTGTACATCTGGAAAGACTGCTTATATGTATGTATATATATACACATATATATACAATCTAATATTTTGACGAAGTGAATTAATATGAACCCATTCGAATTTATGTGGGTCCGCCCCTGCATAACAAATTAGGGAGAATCTATATAATCTATCTGATGTACTTCTTTTGTTATTGTGTAAAAACTCTAAAATTTCTTTTCTGTCAGAGATAGTATAAACAGGAAGCTAGAAAGAGTCTATATAATCTAGCTTAAGTTGATTTATCCTTTGCATGTGCACTAGTCTAATCAACATAAAAGACTTCTTTGCATTCCCAATCATCTAAGCACAGAGAAGGAATTACAGGTGGTTGATGCATTCATCACTGCTGTGGCATAGCAGATATGAAATATCTGTAATAGAGGTTCACTTGTCTATCCTACTCTTCTTTGGTGTGAGAGATATGACAAGGTACTTAAAAGGAATAGTACCTTTAGTAAACCTCAAAGCTTGCAAGGTAGAATCTTGCTTACTCAAGTTTACACCACCAAAGTACAGGGAACTCTTATCTGTATTTGCTATCAGTCCTCAAGCTTTTGAGAACACTATGGAGTAGTTAAATAATAGCATGATAGATCGTCTTTGATCACCTTTACAGAAAAGCAACAAGTCATTCGCAAGCCTAAGGTGAGTAATGCACAGTTTCTCACATTTTAGATGAAAATTGAAATATGATTGATGCTTTAAAGCGCTTAATTGCTCGTTCAAATACTCCATAGCAAGAACAAAAAGAAAGATGGATAAAGGATCATCTTGTCTTAAGCCTTTCTTAGCTAGAAAAGGGGCAGTAAGAGTCTCATTCAACAGAGTCATAAGTCCTTTTTGTGTCAATTTTCACATGCACCTAATTGGTGATATGTTCTTTCTGCCATAAAATTTAAATAGCCGTTTGGTCTATTTACTATTTTTTTAAAAAAAAAATTATTTCAATTTAGTGAAAACGGTATGTGTTTGATCATGAGAATTTCAAATACAATTTCATGAAATCATGAAAATTTACTTGTTTTTACTCTTATTTCACAAAATTTTAAAAACAACTCAAATTTATATTCATGATCAAATACAACTTTATCTTCAAAAAACTATGATTTTTCATGGCCAAACGGGGCCTATAAATTCATGACTCAGGATAATGTTATTAGTGATGACCCTACCTGGTACAAAAATAAATTGGCTAGATTATTATTATATTATTTTTGTATGTGTGTGTATATATATTTAAGTTGTTTTATTAAAATTTGACTTTAAACCATTAATTTTATTGACAAATAAAAAAGAAAATATCTCATGTTATCAATACTTAACTAAAAATTAGTTATTCCATGTTGCCAAATTAATATTTCAAATCATTGATGTGGTCATATAAGATAGTATGGAGCTACAACGCACTGACCAACTTATAGTAATTAACAAAAAAAAAAAATTATTATTTTTTATTTTATCTTTTAAAAATTATCAAGCTTTATTTAATTAGCTTTTATAATTATTTCAGTCGTCCAAAAGAGAAGTACTATCATGGTCGGGAGAACAAATCAAACGCTATGAAACTTGAATTAAAATATATAATCTTTGATATCATTATATTTAATGTTACATAATGATGTAACAGTTACAATCTTTTCTAAAAAGATATTTAAGAAATTAAATCTAACTTAGGATCGTAAACTGAATTACGACATAAAAAATATGTCACAATTCGAATTTACTCGATTATTCGGTTCTTTAATATTTTACAATTTTAGACACAAGGATAGGATGACATTATATTCCAGATAAACTAAAGATAGATGAGGACGAAAAGGAAGTTGTAAAATTCTACTATTTGCAAATGATCTGAATTTCTAATTCGAATTAAAAGTGTGTGTATATATATACTAGCATAGTGTACGTGCGTTGCACGTGTGCCTCACGTCAATCAATAAAACTATATAAATCATAAAAAATAGCAGTTGATTTCAAAATAAATATTATACTCATCTATTTGGGTGCATAATATAGTTTGACAAAAAGCAAGCGATTAAACATTCAAATTTTCTCTTGGGAATCTTATACTAATGTATTTAGTATCGCACACCAGTAACATAATATCTTTTAGAACAATTAATTACATACAATGATAAAATTGATATTTTTTCGGACAAAGCTAAAGATTTCGAAACACCATGTGCAATCTAAATAGAATCTACGACATCTTAAACTTGTTGTCGAGCAAGGTATCTTTCACTTCTTTCTTTCTATTAAGTACAAATAAGGAAGAAGAAACTAAAATTGTGAAATAAGAAAATATGTGTGGAGTAGGAATTACAAGAGTCTAATTGTAAGTTGAAATAGTAACTAACTTGTTCATCTATGACAACCTTTACTGATAATCTTTGGACCTGCATCTTTCACATGTTTTTTGGGTGCTTCAAGAGCAACATATTTAGTTTTCAAAAGCTTTCGACAATGAGCAAACACTTGTGATGATTTTTCTACTTTTCTCTTATCATATATCGTAGGACTTATCGTTACTGACCAACCCTATCGTGCACATAACTTGACATGTCGAGAAAGTTTCGAGAGAATTTTTTTTTTTATAAGCCAAATAAATAAAAGTCAATCGACACGGTGTTTACTTATTATATATAAGCAAGGTGCAACAAAAAAATCATTCAATAACTCTAAAGTAACATGTTATATTAGTAGTTAATACATTAGAATAAACAAAGATTTAGGGTATCACTACCTTCTTTCTTGATCTTACAAGTCTCAAAGCAACTTCAACATCTTTATGCAGCTTTATGAGTAATTAATTTTTCATGAAAAACATGTATATGTCCAACTACTGCAATAAATCTATCAATGTGACATCTCATATCACTGAATCAAATAAAAACTACATGTACAAATAGTTTATCATATAATAAAAAGGGTTCAAGCAAATTCTTCGAATGCATAAATTATTACAAAAAAGACAAATATTATAAATTTTGAATACTTGAAAGACACTAAATTGTGATTCAATGGATGTGTTTTTCGTTGGTTTCATCTCCTGTATTAAAGCTTCATTTTCCTCTGGAATCAAGAATAATGACAATAACAATTCTCACTTTTTCATATTAAAGGAGTTAATTTTTCGTTCTTTCTTACACATATTAGAGAAATAGATATTGAACATGAATAAGATATAAAACATTAACGATGGCGTCACAAAAGGAGGAGCTTTAATCGTACTTTCTGTTCACCAAAATAAAAATATACAATCAACTAAACATGATACACTACTACACAAATAAAACACAAAATAGTTGTAACGAAGAAAAAACAACCCTAAGTTTCTAGTAAAGTTTGATCAAACTATTATTTAAATAGAATTATAGAAATTTTTTTATTATATAAAGTAAAATTCTAATTAATTTAGAAGTATTAAATATTATAATTTTTTTACCTAAATTATACAACTAAACCTAAAAAAGTTATAAATTAAATTAAGTGCAAAATTATTTCACCAAAAATTAAAAGGACACATTTTTACTTTATTTTTAATAATGCAAAATCATAGACAAACAAAACAACGTTTTTTCGCATTGATTTTCTTAACAATGCAAAAAAATATAAAAAACAAAAACAACCCCTTTTTATTAACTAAAATGAATAGCCAAATTACCTAAAAGAAATTGAGAAAAAATGAAATTGGAGAAGTATCCTACCCAAATACAAAAAACACCAACCTTGTCTCTATCTAATTCTTCTTCTATATATTTTAGGAGTGTTTTTTAATTATAAAAACTAATTCTCCTAATATCTCTTACCATATAATTTCTTCTATCATATATTGTAGGATTTTTATTTTATTATTAATTAAAAAATATAATAAGAAAAATAAAAAATGACGATTTTGTCTATTACAGAGACTTTTAATGAAGGACAAAAAATTCAATTCACTTTTCTAAGGGTCTTCACACTTTTAATAGATTATAGATTATAGATATATTGATGGGAGCAAAAAGTTTTAATTTATATTCAACTTGTTGCTATGTACAAAAACACACAAGAAACTACATATAGAGACCATTTTACATGAAAAGGGACAAAAAAAAAATGTTTGAGTTGTTTTATTTGTCCACACAAGATACATTAAAATTTTTGCTCCCATTAATAAAAAATGTTTGAGATGTTTTATTTGTCCACATAAGATAAATTAAAACTTTCGCTCTCATTATTAAAGAATGTGTTAAGAATCGGACAGAATAAGACAAGCTACAAGTAAAAGAAAAATGAGAACAACACACAGATATACGTGGAAACCCTTGCAGGAAAAATCACGGGCAAAGACAGAGAAATTTCACTATGAAAGGAGAGGAGTACAATGTGGAGAATGACATAATAAACTTGCTAGAGTGGGTTTGAACACTGGTTCTCAAGCGGACAACTTGAGTTTGAAAATACAATCAGCCATCAGACGACTCACGTGCTAATAAACTGTTTGTATTTCCAACACATTTTTGGAATTGATCAATAGGGTCCGGGATACCCACGAAACCCCAAAACAGTTTAAATAATGTAGGAATATGCCATGAGATGCGATATCTAAATTCTACAGAATCGAAACACATAAACACATAAACAGTTAATCGAAAGACGAAATCAAACATTTGGTTAGAACCTAGTTAAAAATCCTCAGCAGAGTCGACATTTTTGTTTTGCGGAAATTTTTTGATTTTTTAAAGAGAGTCGCCACTTAATTTTAAAAAGGAATTAAGAAACCTTTAGAGAGCACTTTAAACGATCTAAAACAGAAAAATCGTTTAAGTTAAGAGATTCTGAGTAAGAGGTTCCTATTAACTAGGTTTAATAGGTTCGCAAAGAGACAAGCAAACAAGTAAATGAAAAGAGAAAAAGCGGGAAAGTAATGATGTAGGCTTTTAAGCCCAAACCGTCGACCCTGTCCTAATTTAGTTGGGCTTTCGACCCATTTGCACCTATCCTGATTCTATGTTTTTGAGCCTTTAGCTCGAGTCTCGCTCCACCTATATTAGCTTACAAGTTTGGCTTCGAGGCCCAAATACATGAATAAAATAGATGAATAACTAAATAGATAAAGACAACAATAAACAAATGAATAAACGGAATAAAACTGAGACTCTCAAGTCTCTTGACCGCTTCAACGATGGGATTTTAACCCACTCTTTTCTTCTTTCAACTCCTTGTATCCATATGCCATGCGATGGGTTCTTGGATTTTCTTTTGGGCTTGACCCGAAAGGATAGGCCTCATTGGCCCATTTATGAAATGTAAAGAGAGAAGAAGCCCATTTAGGCTCCAAATGGGTGCATGCAATGAAAATATATATGAATTAATACGCATTCATAAAAATGAATTACTTTTATAACAAAAAGAATTCAGAAAGTTCAAAGCTGTTAAAAAAAATCACTACTTCGATACATAAAAGGAAACTTAGCTACTAGATTAGTGATATATACGACATGCAATTGTGTTTAATTGATTTTGAACTTTAAACATAGAGATCAAAGAGGACACGCCATATTATGCTAGACTTTTGCATGAAAGTATGCATATGCATGAAAGAATTCTAGTAAAAGGTCACTTTTCCTAATTGCATATGATGACCATTAGATGAGAGCATAAGACGTACTGTTAGTTTTGTTTGTTGAAGTAGAGGGATGCTATAACATTTGTTAAAGGACCGTACATTAATAGTAAATCGCAATCCATTCCTTTTGACAAAATGATAGGTTCCGGTGCTTACTTATGAGAAGGAATACACAGAAACTAAGAAAATTTTATCAGTTGGCTCTCAAAACACTCAACTGGAATACAAAACTGAAGAGCTGAAGATAATTTCCAAAAAATAGATACTTAAATTTATGCTACAGATGAACCAAGATAAGTTCGTTTCACCTCTTTTCTTGTATGTTGTACAATATACAGGACAATCCAATCAACAAAAGCAAAGAGGGTATCACTTAAATCAAGAACACTAGTAATTTCCAACACTAAAATCGAAATGCAGTCATGCGCTTCAAATAAACCAATCTATACCACACTACATGATACTCTCATGTTATATGGGACAGGAGAAAACTGTTTGCAAGCTGTTTTGAGAACTTCATACCTAAACGTAACTCCACGATCTAGTCAAGAGACTGATTGAAACACAGAAAAGAAGCAAAATCGACCTATAAATCCAAGTTCCATTGACAATAGGTATTCAAAGAGACATACAACAGTGACGTTCCATTTCCACGAGGATAACAAAATAAGGCCATTCCTTCTAAATAAACATACTAAGATACCTCAGTATTGTATTCATCTCCCTAACCTGATCATGTACTGGCAACAAGCTCAAGAGACAAGGAAGGATAAAAGATTCGAATCCACATACAAAAAAAGACATGGCAGATAAAGCTAAAGGGAAAGTGGCGGGGCACTACTATCATCCTCATCCTCTTTTGTCAAACTCAAACAAGTTCTAATAGCCGAAATAGTCATCGAGGAATCATGGAATTTGTCAGTTTTTGTTGAGCGTATCTTCGTCATTCTTTTTCATTTGGGAAGCCAAAGAACTCATGGGGAAGTCTCTACAAACAAAACGACATTAAATACCAACAATGAACAAAACACCCTCGGCCCAAAAACTATTAAAACAAGAACAAAACACGAAACTTTAAAATAAGACAAGCTAGAACAGGGAGCCATCGACCCAAAATGATCATAACACGCAACTTTAAACCCTGAAGCCAACCATGACAATATACAAGTAGCCCGAAACGACCAAACAGAATTAAACTTTAGCCACAAAACTAGCCTTAACAGGATACCAGTAACTCAAACCAAAATCAAAAGCATGAAACTCTAAACGACAAAACCAGCCTTAACAACATACCAGCAACTCAAACAGAATCACAGAACATGAAACTTTAACATAAAGTCAGCTATAAAAACCTTAAGCATTTCACAAAAAATGAAAGTATTAAATCAAAAATCTACCAAAACAACTACCTACGACTATCAAAGCCATCTACCAGCAAACAACCCAGCATACAATCATACTAAAAAATTTATTCATGACTGTAGAAGATATAGAAGCACTCGAGAACTCAAAGGGATAGGATGTTACCTTTCAGGGAGCAGCAAACGGGACAACGAGCTATCAGTAAAAACGTCGCTACCGGAATCTCGCGACGTCGACCACCAATAGTGCGTCTTCTGGCTTTTCTCTTGAAGATTTCGAAAACCACTTTCAACTCCCAAAATTTTTTACCCTTTCTGATTTTCTCCACCCAAGAATTTTCGAACAATCTTTTTTTTCTAATTCTCCCCCCAAATTTTTCAACTAAAAATCCTCGAATTTTCCGTCCTCTTGATTTTTCCAATCCAAGAAAGAAAGGAGAAATTTTCCCCTCAAATTCCTAACCCAGGAATTTCCAACCACCCCTTTTTCGCTCAACCGTGGGTTGTTTATATAGAGGATGAAAGGGGGTATTTCGGGGATATTCGAAATAGGAGAATTTAAATTCAAACAGAAGAGATCTTCAGCTCACCAATCGTACCGAATTTTTCCATTGAGAAATAGTTTTTTCAACCGATGGAAAAGGAGCACATGCGTACCTTCATGGTACAATCCTAACAACTTGGAATGGATTCTTGATAGCTAATATTTTTGAAACGTTGAGGGCTGCCACCTAGCCTCTTTCTAGAACATTCTTGTGATTTTAGTATGATTTCGCGTAGAGAAGCATGCGTTGAAGAAGGAAATGATAGAGTTAAAGCTTCTCCGAGTTGGGTCCAGGTGAAATCGTCGGATTCAGGTCGATGTGGATCGATTTCGGGTCGAAGAGAGGTTAGGTTTTCGGTGTTGAAGTTGGTTCGTCGACTGATATTGTTGCTTTTTGTTGAATATCAGGTATTTGTGAAGAAGAAAGGATAAGAGGGACTATTGATGTGGGCTGAACCGGGTTGGGTTTTGAATTGGGCTGATGGGTTGGGCTGTTGTTGATGGATAAAGAAAATGGGCTGGTTTGGTTGGAATTGTTAAGAATTTGGGGGTTAATATGACCAATTAATTTTAATTACGATCAAATTTAATAGTTTGACTAAATTGAATCAATATTCGATACGAATTAATATCTTGTTTGATCTCGAGTTTCTTGATTTATTAAAATTACACAAATATTTATCCAAATAAATTAATTTTTGAGAGTAAAATTATATTCAAATCAAAATTTTAATCATTTGAATTTATTTTCGATATAAACCTTGATTAAAATATGATATTCTGTAAAATAAGCATTTAAGTAATAAAATTATAAAATTTCATATAATTGAACACGATAATATATAATCGCTACTTAAATTATCAATTTACCCAAATGAATACTTTAAAAGTCCTTTATTTGGATAAAATAAATGTTGTAATTTTACTTGAAAATCGAAGAAACCCCGGATTAAACTTAGTTATGAAGGTCAAAAATTAGGTGTCAACATATAGTATGTGCAATATGGATCGCACCGCGAAACTTTAAGGGGCGGACCAACAAAATTCGGGTCACAACTCTAATAATCTCCACCTTGACATGAATTCTAATTCAGAACTCAAATCCATATCAAGACAAACTCTCCACCTCTTCCTCAAGAGACCTTAAGGGCACATCTTAACAACTAACACCAACCAAGTCCAAGCAATGCTCAAACTTGACACATGGTAATGTCTTGGTCATCATATCAGCAGAGCTATCATGGGTAATAATCTTGCTTACCACAATATCACTACGAGCAATAATTTCATGCACAAAATGATACCGAACATCGATGTGTTTTTTCTCTCATAAAACATCTGATCTTTTGTAAGAAAGATAAGTCAAAAGATCGTAGTAATTTGTATGTCTTTGCTAAGTTCACCAAACAGAACCTTCAACTAAATAGCTTCTTTGAAAGCCTCTGTAATAGCCATGTACTCTGCCTCAATAGTTGACAAAGCAACCGTAGTCTGTAAGGTAGCTTTCCAACTGATAGCACAACCACCAATGGTGAAAACATATTCTGTAAGGGATCTCCTTTTATCATGGTAACCTGTAAAATCAAAATCAACATACCTAATTACTCCAACTCTATTTTACCCAAACTGCAAACAAACATCAACAGATCCATGCAAGTATTTGAAAATCCACTGAACTGCTTTTCAATGTTCTTTGCTAGGATTTGCCATGTATTTGCTAACTGCACTAACAGCATATGATAAATCTGATCGGGAACACACCATCGCATACATAAGAGACCCGACGATACTAGGGTATGGAACTCAAGTCATATAATCACGCTCATCATCTATCTTTGGAGATAATGTGGCCGAGAGTTTGAAGTGAGTTTACAATGGAGTACTGACAGGTTTGGCATTTTGCATATTGAACCTGTGAAGCACTTTCTCAGTATACTTTTTCTGAGTCAAGTATAACTTATACTTCTCTCTATCCTTCAGAATTTTCATGCAAAAAATCTTTTTTGTTGTTCCTAGATCCTTTATCTCAAACTCCTTGTTGAGCTGGGCTTTGACTTTTATTATCTATCTCATATCCATTGTTGCAATCAACATATCATCAACATACAAGAGAAGATACATGAATGAACCTCACTTACCTCCTTGAAGTAGACACAACTATCATAACTACTCCTCTGAAATATATGAGAGGTCATAAAAGAGGCAAAACTCTTATATCATTGTCTGGGTGACTGTTTTAAGCCATAAAGAGACTTTTTCAGCAAGCATACATAATCCTTCTTTCTTGAAACTACAAAACCCTCTAGTTGCTGCATATAGATGTCCTCCTCAAGTTCTCCATGTAAGAATACAGTTTTGACGTCCTACTGCTCAAGCTCAAGATTATGCATGGGAATAATACCAAGCAAGGCTCGAATCGAACTATGTTTTACAACTATAGAAAACACATTTGTGAAGTCAACACCTGAAACTTGACTGTAGCCTTTGCTAACTAGTCTTGATTTGTACCTAGCATCTTCAACTCCCAATGTTCTTTTTTTCTTTTTAAATACCATTTGCAACGGACAACTTTCTTATTTTTAAGTAGTCTCACCAGATCCTATGTGTCATTCTTATGAAGTGATTCCATCTCTTTAATATAAAATCATCCATCATCGGCCAGAATCATCACAACTAACTGCCTCTGAGTAAGAAGAAAGATCTTCACCGGAATCAATACCTTTTTCTACATTCAATGCATAAGAAACCAAATCATCTTCAACATACTTTTGAGGAGGTCTAATATCTCTTCTAGTCCTGTCTTTAGCAATAGAATATTGTGGTGTCACTGGTGGTGAAGAAGAAATAGTACCACTCTTTATCTCCGGGCTAGACTGAGAAGTAGATACTGGTGTAGACTCTGATCCAATCTGCAATTCAATATGGGTTCTTGACTTTTGCTGATTAATGTCACTAAGCTCATCTGGGGGCAAAGCACTAGATTTGGAGAAAGCTCGAAGCATGGCAGTTTCATCAAACACAACATCCCTGCTAATTATAATCTTTCTATTTTCTAGACACCAAAGATTATAACCTTTAACATCAGGCTTATAACCCATAAATAAGCAATTGACAGTTCTAGGTTCCAATTTTCCACTATCAACATGAGCATAAGCAGAACATCCAAATATCCTCTAATCAGAATAACTAGCAGGAGTGACAGACGATACCTCTTATGGAGTCTTTTTATCAATCATAACTGAGGGAGAGTGATTAATAAGAAAACAAGTTGTGGAAGCAGCTTCGGCCTAAAAAGACTTGGGCAAACCAGTGTTAGAGAGCATACAATGTACCTTCTCCATTATAGTCCTATTCATTCGTTCGGCCACACCATTCTGCTGTGGAGTATGACAAACTGTCAAGTGCCTCACAATTCCTCCTGACTTGCACAAAACATTAAATTCATTTGTATAGAACTCTAAACCATTATCAGTCCGAAGGCATTTTACCTGCTTCCCTGTTTGATTTTCAATGATAGTCTTCCACTCCTTGAAAGTAGGCAACACATCATTCTTTTGCTTCAGGAAGAACACCCAAACTTTTCTGGAATAGTCATTAATAATAGTCAATAAGTCATTAGCACCTCCTCTAGAAGGTACTCTAGAAGGACCCCAGAGATCAGAATGAATGTAATTAAGTGTGCCTTTAGTTGAGTGGATGCCTTTAGTAATCTGACTCTTTTCTTCTTCACAAAAATACAGTGCTCACAAAACTCCAATTTTGTAATACTCTGCCCATCAAGAAGTCCTCTCCTTCTTAATTCAGCCATCCCGTTTTCACTCATATGCCCCAGGCGCATATGCCAAAGTTTAGCAACATCACTATTAAATTGAAAAAAAGTAGAAACAGCTGCATCACCTGTAACTGTAGAGCCTTTAAGACGTAAAAATTTGCAGTCTTTCTCTGTCCCTTCATTACAACAAGAGCACCTTTAGTAACCTTCAGAAATCCACCTTCCCCAGTGTACCTATATCCGTTTGAATCAAGTGTACTTAAGGAAATAAGATTTATCTTCAGCTCTGGGACATACCGCACATCATCAAGTGTCCTCACAAACCCATCAAACATTTTAATTCTGATTGTTTCAATGTCATCTATCTCACAAGGTGTCTTATTTTCCATCAGCATAGCACCTTTAGAGACTGTTTCATATATTGTAAACCAATCCCGATTGCGACATATATGAAATGTATAAGCTGAATCAAGAATCCAAACCTCACAGGGTTTGGAGTTACCATTAGAAACTACCAAGAGTTCTCCATCACTTTTGTCATCTTCAATAAAACCGACTTCACCAGACTTCTCTGGGTTGTGTCCCTTCAATTTTGGAGCTTCTTTTTTCTCTTTATTTTGTTACTTATAACAATCGAATTTGATATGACCCTTCTTCTTGCAATAATTATAGGTTTAGTTTTTGTTTTTAGGTTTTGACCTATTTCTATTATCACCTCCAGTGTTCCTCTCATTTGTCCTTCCTCAAATAATGTGACCATCTCCTTGAGTCTCCAACCCATTCATAAGATGCTTCATCTTTTCCTTAGAGAACAATGCATCATAGACTTCATCTATGGTCAGGGTATCACGATCATATAAAATTCTATCTCTAAAGGTCGAGTATGATGCAGACAGCGAATACAAAAAAATGAATCCTAGATCTTCCTGATCATATTTAACCTCCAGAGTCTCTAAATTAGAGATGATTTCCTTAAAGATAGATAGGTGATCCTCCAAGGACACACCTCCGACATGCAATGGAAATAAAATCATTGTTTGAGATGCAACTTACTTGTTAGGTTTTTCGTTATACACAACGATTCCAGTTTGAACCACAACGCAGCGGCAGTGGTCTCCTTCAAAATATCCTATAGAATCTGATTGGATAAATCAATGTGGATCTGAGATAGAGCCTTTCGATCCTTATGTTGTTTGTCCTCATATGTCCATGATGAAGACACCTTATCAAGCCCTAATAGTGCATCGTCCAAATCCATTTGCGCGATCACAACCCACATCTTAACCTGTCATAACAAAAATTTGGTATTACGATCCAACAACAGAATATCATACCTCATGGTTGCCATCCCCAAGAAAATAATAAAAATAGGCTCTGATACTGATTTGTTAAGAATCGTACAGAATACAGCAAACCACAAGTAAAAGAAAAATAAGAACAACACACAGATTTACGTGAAAACCCTTACAATAAAAACCACGGGCAGAAGCAGAGGAATTTCACTATGAAAGAAAAGGAGTACAACGTGGACAATGAATTAAATCTGAATGTGCAAAATTGACCCATTAATTGAACTTATATAATATATACATACAAATAAGTCCTAGGCCCAAAAACATAAAGGTCCATACCGCAGGGGCTTCACCCTCGCACCCACATTGGGATCAGTGGTAGGATCAGAGATCGGGCCTATACTACCATCATAGACCGCATTAAAAATCACAAACATGGGTCGCACCGCGAAACTTTTTAAGGGCTGAACCAACAAAATTTGGGTCACAACTCTAACAACATGTTTGAAATGTTTTGTTTGTCACAAACAAAAGCATCTCAAATGATATAAATTCCTAATCTGAATTCAAAATGTGTATATATATATATAAATTAATGGGAGTAAAGAGTTTTAATTTGTATTCAACTTGTTGCTATGTACAAAAACACATAGGAAACTAAGGGGCCGTTTGGTGTGAGGTATAAGGGATAAATAATCCTGGAATAAAATGAAGGATTATTTTATCCCATATTTGATTTGAAATATTACTTAGTACCGGGATTATTTATCCCACCATTTACACCATAATAATGGGATAAGTTCTCTGATATAAGACTAAGTATGTATCAAGAGATTCCAACCAACATAAGAACAACAAGAAGAACAACAAAGTGCTAGTGAATCGAAATTGGCCACACATGGCTTCACTAGGGTTGCAATACTTGTTTGATCTAGAAAAAAATGAGTTTATCAGCAAGAACAACAAAGACAATAATGATAGTGAATCGAAAGAACCCCACACAGCTTCACTAGACTTTTAGATTCAACAACACAATGTTAACAAGATTACAAAAAAAAGAGATAGAAACTTGACATACAATATTCAATGATCTAAGAACCCTAACAATGAGAAAGGACCCTAAGACTAATGAATATCAACACCAAGTTCTTACTTGAACCAAGAGAAACTCAAAGAACCCCCAAGATCCTAGTTTCTAGCCAAGATGCAACACTAGTATTACTCTACTAGTGAGCTTCGGTTTTGGCCTCTCTAAATGAGAAAGAGAAATCATAAAATATTACAAGTGTTTGTTGTCTTCAATAATATGAATGAAATAAGAAGGACTAGCCCTAACACATGGCTTATATAGTCAATTACAAAGGAGGGACAAAAGACCAAGACACCCTTGGCATTAAGTGGGCGAGTTTGGGGTGCTTTGGTGGGCCTCTTCACACTTTAATAAGTATAGGACCTTAGATGGGCTCGCAAGGGCCTCACACACGGCCAAGGATGTAAACAAGGCTTGGAGTCATTGCAACTCATGTGCTTAGCTTTGTGTGAAAGGTCTCGAGCTAGGAATTCCCGTATCATCCTCTCCATCTTGAAAAGAATTTGTCCTCAAATTCGGATCATTGCTATCCTTCACCATTTCTACCCTAAAGAGGTCTCACATATTGAAAGTGTTTTGCACTTGATATTCCGGGGGTAGATCAATCATGTAGGCGTTGTTGTTGATCCTTTATAATACTTGGAATGAGCCATCACCCTGCGACATCAACTTAGCATTCCTTTGAAATCGGAATGGATCCTTCCATAGGTGCATCCACACCCAATATCCTGGTTCAAGAATGAGATTTTTACTTTCTTTATTGGCTCGCCTTGCAACTTCTTGGTTTTTCTTCTCCAACCGCAACCTCACCTTATCATATAGCTTCTTCATGTCCTTGGCCCATTTGTTTCCATCTAAGCTTATCACAAGATCACTTGGCAAAGGGATTAAATCTAAAAAGGTGAAGGGGTTGATAAGGTATACACACTCAAATGGTGTCATCCCCGTGCTTGAGTGTATAACACGATTATAAGCAAACTCAATCAACGGTAAGTGCTTCTCCCAAGAAGTCATTTTTCCCTTAACCATGGACCATAGCATAGACCCTAAGGTCCTATTTACTACTTTTGTTTGGCCATCGGTTTGTGGGTGACATGAAGTCGAAAACAACAACTTAGTACCGAGCCTATCCCATATAGACTTCCAAAAGTGGCTTAGGAATTTATAATCCCTATCACTCACTATGGTCCTCGGAACACCATGAAGTTTCACAACATCATCAACAAACAAAGAGGCTACACTAGGCACATCATCACATTTAGAACAAGGAATAAAGTGAGCCATCTTGGAAAATCGATCCACCAAGATAAAAATACTATCTCGCCCCTTTCTAGTTCTTAAAAATCCCAACACGAAGTCCATTTATATGTCAATCCAAGGACACAAAGGGGTGGATAATGAGGTGTACAACCCATGGGGTTGGAGCCGTGACTTGTTTTTTTTGCACTCAACACATTGGCCGCAAATTTGGGCCACATCCTTATGAATTTTAGGCCAATAAAATTGTTCTTTTAAAATTATGAGGATCTTCTCGTCCCCAAAATGGCCCATTAAACCGTCATTGTGTGCTTCTCTTACAATTAATTCTCTCCACGAACTTGAGGGAACACACAATCTCTACCCTTAAACAAGTACCCATCAAATTAGGTATAGAGATGGGAAACCATATTCCTAACCCACTTATCCTTATCCAACTCTTCACTTTCTCTATAGATAGGAGCAAAGTGAGGATCCTCAGGATATAAAGACTTGAGGCTTTCAAACCCCATCAACTTAGATGACAAAGTAGATATAAGCACATATTTTTGGGATAAAGCATCGACAACCACATTGTCTTTACCCTTCTTATAATGAATAACATAAGGGAAAGTTTCAAGAAATTCAATCCATTTGGCATGATGCCGGTTAAGCTTATCTTGTGCCCATAGATGCTTCAACGATTCGTGATTTGTTCGGATCATGAATTCTTTAGGACACAAATAATGTTGCCAAGTGGTCAAGGCTCTAATCAAAACATACAACTCTACATCATACATAGAGTATTTTAGAGTTGCTCCTTTGATATTTTCGCTAAAGTAGGCAATAGGTTTCAATTCTTGCATTAAAACCGCATCTATGCCAACTTTGCTAGCATCACATTAGACCTCAAACGTCTTGTCAAAATTTGGCAATTGTAGAAAAAGGGCCGAGATGAGCATAGCTTTGAAGTCCTCGAAGGCCTTAGCTTGTTTATCTCCCCACTTGAAAGGTCGATCTTTTAATCACTTTTGTCAAGGGGGCGGCAATGGTGTTAAATCCTTTGAAAAGAAATCTATAAAAACTAGCCAACTCGTGGAAGCTTCTCACTTCACCCACGGTTTTGGGAGTGGGCCAATTTGTAATGGCATCAATCTTAGATTCATCCACTTCGACCCCTCTTGAGCTCACTACAAACCCAAGAAATACAACCTCATGGACACCAAAAGAACACTTTTCTTGATTAGCATATAACTTCTCCTTTCAGAGGACATCAAAAACATATTGTAAATGCTTTCATGCTCATCTAAGGACTTACTATACACCAACACATCATCAAAGTGAACAACAACAAACTTTTCGATAAATGGCTTCATCACATGATTCATTAGCCTCATGAAAGTACTTGGAGTATTTGTTAGGCCGAAGGGCATAACCATCCATTCATAGAGACCGAATTTGGTCTAGAAGATGATTTTTCATTCATCACCCAGTTGCATATGAATTTGGTGATATCCACTTCTCAAATTAATTTTAGAAAACAAACACGAACCACTCAATTCATTAAGCATATCATCTAGACTAGGAATAGGGTGATGATATTTTACCATTATCTTATTGATGGCTCGGTAATCAACAAACATACGCCAAGTCTCATCTTTTTTAGGAACTAGTAGCACTGGGACTGCACAAGGGCTCATACTCGCCTTGATGTACCCTTTGTTGAGAAGTTCCTCAATTTGGCGTTGTAATTCCTTGGTATCCGTCGGGTTGCTTCTATAAGCCGACTTTTTGGGCAATTATAAGCCCGGCATAAAATCAATTTGATGCTTAATGTACCGAAGTGAAGGCAATATTTTCGGCAATTCCTTTGGGAAGACATCTTCGTAATCCTGCAAAACATGAGAAATAGGAGGAGAAATAGAAATGTTAGCGGGGTTAGTGTTAAAATAATAAGCCAAGAGGAGCATCGGATTGTCCTTGTCATGATCCACAAATAGTTCTTTCCTTCTAGCCATCATCACCATGCTCTTGTACCCCTTAGAATTTAGGGACCCCTCAGTTTGCCCTAATCCCTCACTCTCAAATTCCCCTCCATTCCCCTCACTCTCGGCCTTCTTTATTTTTTCACTCAATTTCTATATTTTTGGGTGTAATTCATTCACTTGGGAAGGCAATAATGGATGAAGAGCGACCTTTTGGCCATCCTTCTCAAGTGTATACCGATTGGACCTTCCATCATGTTTGGTTGACCTATCGTATTACCAAGGCCTCCTAACAACAAGTGACAAACTTGCATTGGTATCACGTCACAAAGCACCTCGTCATGGTAGTTGTGTACCTTAAAATATATCATACATTGCCTTATGACCTTCAACTCGCCGCATTTATTCAACCATTGGAACTTTTAAGGACTAGTGTGAGGTGTAGTCGGTAATTTCAAGAAGTTCATCATTGCAACACTAACCATATTCTCACAACTTCCACTATCTATTACCATAGTGCACACACTTCCCTTCACAAAATATTTAGTATGGAATAGATTCTCCCGTTAGCTAGGATCATCTATCGCCTTACTAATCATGCCACGCCTCACTACAAAGTTTAGAACCATGCACTCCCCTTCTTGCGGATAAGAATCCTCACAATCATCATCATCACCATGTGGCTCTCTCTCGACCGTCTCACCATCTTGAGGCTAGGCCTCACTCTCATCACCCTCAATGCCCACTTCTTCCCCAAGGAAATACAATCTTCCTTCCCTTAGGATTACATTGCGTCGGTTAGGACATTCATTGGCTTTATGCCCCCAACCTTGGAACTTGAAGCACTGGAACCCTTTAAGATTAGGATACTTGTGAGTTTCTTGACTCAGAGAAATTTTGTGGATGGTTTTGGCCTCGGGCAGCCTTGTAGTGGCGGGTTGGTCCTTGTTTTTGGCCCAACCCGAAGGAGATTGAACCATATCCTTGTTCCTTGGCCAACCCGAGGTTGATGGTCCCTTTGCTTTGAACGACGACCTCTATTTAAGCTCCCTCTCAGTCTCAAGAGAGGCTTGGAAAATACCTTCAACGGTATCAAATTTGTGAAGTGTCAAATGAGTAGAGATCTCTTTGTTCAACCCATACTTGAACCGAATGATGTCATGGCCAATTTGTTCTCCCCGATGATCAAGCTTCAATATGAGTTATTGAAACTCATCATAGTATGCCATAACACTTCGATTCCCTTGTCACAAATTGTACAATTTAGCAAGCAACTCCTGACGATGAATTTCAAGAAGATACCGTTGCCTTATTAGGTACCTCAATCGAAACCATAGTGGTGGTTTCCCCTCTACCAACTCGTTGCCGAATTGCTTGACGTATTCCCACCAAGTGTTAGCATAGCCTTCAAAATGAGCTATGGCATAACAACTCTTCTTCTCTTCTGAGATATCATTCATTTGAAACACTTTATCACACACTGACTCCCAAGCAAGATACACCTCGGGGCCACTTTCACCCTTAAAGATAGGTAGGCTCAATTTGATGGTATTGATGCCTAAGTCTCTCTCTTGGTTTTGGTTTCCCCATTATCCATACCCTCGGTGTTTTTTTGGATCCATATGTACCCCTTTCATCTCCTCCTTCCTCGTGTAAGCGTCATTAAAGGATCTATACCCTTCATAATCCTCTCTACCATATTCCTCAAAGTGGACGGGATAGTTTTGGACATTTGGAACTTGATTTGGAGGGATTAGATTTTATGAAGGTGGTAGTCTTTGGTTTATTGGAGCTTGGAAGGGAGGGTTTAGATTTAGTGGAGGTATTAGACACCCAAGTCCCTCTTGAGGAACTTAAGGAGTTTGGGAATGGGTTGTTCTATTGGAGTCTCAGTTTAGGGGGTTATGAGTGGTTTGGCTTGCGGCATTTAGTGGAGCTAGTGAAGGATTTGGCAATTATGGCCATGTTTCGTGAGTAACGGTGGTGGAGGAATTTCTATTATACCCACTTGAAGAAACATGTCGAGGAGTAGAAGGGCGAGAGTTCCTTTTATTCTCCACTTGTTCTAACCTCCCACTAATAGTCGTCACTTCTCCCCTTATGGCTCCTACTTCCATACTCAACCTTTCAAGAGTTCGGGTTATAGCCTCAAGAGTGACCCTCATATTCTCTATTTCATTAGAATTATGGTTTGAGACGTGGTTCCCTCCATTTTTAAGGTATCACCTACACAAGCAATATATAAGTTAGTTTAAAACCCCTCTCCTCACTCATACTCCCTTGGTTCACTCACACTCAAGCTCCACAAGTGTTGTAGATTGTCTAGTAACACGTGAATCCTTAAAGTATGAGTATGCTCTTTTCCAAAGTGTATTCTTGTTTGAAACTCAAAGAATTCTCGTTGGACTAGACCCAAGAGTTACAACGTATTCAAACAATAAAAGCACACAAACAAAGTTGACACGAACACAAGGCTTAAAAGGACTAATTGACAACCTAGTAGGAATGTACTAGCTTGCTAATTAGTTCTCGAATCAATTTAAAGGAAAATAAGAGTCAATAATTAGAAACTAGAAATCCAAATTTGAGCTTAATTAACATCGTGAACAGTGTTTAGGGTGACGTGGCAGTATGGTCACGGGTCCATACGTTTGATCATCAACTTAAAGCCTTACCCCTTTTATATCATTTTGCAATGGATGACTTGTTATTGGAGGGAAACATATAGTCTTGTAACTTTTTCAATTTTTCAAGCTTAAAAGGTGATGTTTGACTTTACTAGTTCCACAAGACAAGGTTCCTTATTTTAACGGAAAGTGGTTGTCAAGTCTAGAAAGGTGATGTTGGCAAGTCTTCTCACAAACAACTTTTCAATTTTGTCGTACAACCTTTTTGGATCTATCTCTCTTTTAAGACATAGGAAGAGAATCTTTTAAGATGAACACAACATCAACACCTTCAAGAACAAAACAACAATACACAACAATGGCCACTCCAATGTCCAACACAAGTCACCACACGACCAACCTCAATTTTTCATAACAAGTCACTTTTTCTTAAGCTCAACTTTAGACTTAGACACTTTTGTGTTGATGAGAAAGAAACCAACACAAGAAACAAACTAAACAAGTAAAACATTTGTAGATCTACAACCAGCTTTCGACCAAAATGTTCAAGAACACACTTTTGGTAAGAGCTCCCCAAGATTGGTTTTGTGAGAGCAAGACCAAACCTTGAGCTTTGATACCAAATTCTACAAGACTAAATGTGTATCAAGAGATTCTAACCAATACAAGAACAATAAGAAGAACAACAAAGTGCTACACACGGCTTCACTAGGATTGCAACACTTGTTTGAACTAGAAAAAAAATGAGTTTATCAACAAGAACAACAAAGACAATAATGCTAGTGAATCGAAAGACACCCACACGACTTCACTCGACTTTTAGATTCAACAACACAATATTACCAAGATTACAAAAAAAGAGATAGAAACTTGACATACAATATTCAATGATCTAAGAACCCTAACAATGAGAAAGGACCCTAAGACTAATGAATATCAACACCAAGTTCTTACTTGGACCAAGAGGAACTCAAAGAACCCCCAAGATCATAGTTTCTAGCCAAGATACAACACTAGTATTACTCTACTAGTGAGTTTTGGATTTTGCCTCTCCAAATGAGAAAGAGAAATCACAAAATATTACAAGTGTTTGTTGTCTTCAATAGTATGAATGAACTAAAGAGGACTAGCCCTAACACATGGCTTATATAGTCAATTACAAAGGAGGGACAAAAGACCAAGACACCCTTGGCATTAAGTGGGCAGGTTTGGGGTGCTTTGGTGGGCCTCTTCACACTATAATAAGTATAGGCCCTTAGATGGGCTCACAGGGGCCTCACACATGGCCAAGGATGTGAACAAGGCTTGGATTCATTGCAACTCACGTCCTTGGCTTCGTGTGAATGGTCTAGGAATTTTCGTATCATTCTCCCATATACATGATGGAATAACTAATCTCGGATTGTATCAGAATAACTAATCTCAAAATTAATTATTTTGAAATAACTCTTCTCTAACCAAACAATTCCTAAATATATAGCCCATTTTACATGAAAAGGGACAAAAAAAGAGTGGTTGAGATATTTTGTTTGTCCACACAAGATAAATTAAAACTTTTGTTTCTATTAATAAAGAATGTTTGAGGTGTTTTTGCTGGACAAACAAAACATCTCAAACATTCTTTTTTTTTGTCCCTTTTCATGTAAAAGGGTGTATATATTTAGTTTCTTTTACGTTTTTACACATAGCAACAAGTTGAATTGAGATTTAGGAAATAAAATAAAATGGCGAGTAGTTCAAGCCGCATCACTAGTACTGATCAGAGGGAGGAGGAACGGATGACTCTTCAAATATAATGAGCATGCTGCAGCTCAGGCCAAAAAGGGCCAAAAAGTTAAACATCAACTCACCCAACTCATCTAAAAAACTATGCAACATTTTCAAGACTATGCTAACAACCGTGCCCACCTAGCTCATACTGACGCATCGCCATTCATTGCGCCCACATCATCCACCCTATTCGAGAACCCGGTCAAATGGATCACTGATTATAGGCCCGCTTCTTACATACGTTTTATGTACGCCCTCAGTGTTTTGAACTTAGACTCAACACTCATTGACTTTCTTCAAGGAAAAAAGGTCGATAAACTCAGTAACCTGACGTCAAGACAAATGAATATGATCGACGCTTTGTAAGCCAAGACGATTAAAGAAGAGAAGAGACTTTCTTCAAAATTGGCTAGCTTATAAGAGGACATAGTGGATCAGCCGATAGCCAGCAAAATCATCAAAAACGAGGTGGGAGATTGTGGGAATGTAGATGAAGCTTTAGATGAATATGGTCGGTACATGGCGGGTATAATGAAATAAGCTGAAGAGCTGAGGATGAAGACATTGAAGGAAAGTGTACTTAACATACTTCAATCAATTCAGGCTGTGGAATACTTAGCTACTGCCAAAAGGTTGAAGCATTATTTCAAAATATGGGGCATTTATAGGGATCAAATCCAAAAGGTGGAATAGTTAGTTGACTAGTTAATTTTTCTTTAATTTCTGTCAATTATATTAGTACATACCTAATAAAGATCTTGTTAAAGCTACTCTAATAGTTCATCAAAGTTACTTATTTTTTTGTCCTTTTAATGTCATCTCATTTTATCTAAAATATTATAATTCTCTATATAATAATCTTTTTTTTCGTGAGGATGGATTGATCCTTATGTGGGCATATATGTCATCTCTTAAATTTCAAGTTTTTTTGAAGAAATATACATCCAAATAAAATAATATAGCAATCGTTTATGGTAGATTAAGCTAAACAATAGTTGACTCTCAAAACAAGATATCTAGTAGAAAAATTATTGAGATGTATTACTAATTCCATTAGGTGTACTGTAACTTAAGTAGCCACTTGCACAGTTAGGTAGTTATAGCATCCAGCTGTCATCTAAGTAGTCAGTCGATTATAAATACTCTGGATATTCTATTTTGCTTTTTTTGTCCAGTTTAATAAAAATTATGCAGTTTTCACTTTCCTCTTCTTTTCCTCTCTGTTTTCTCTGTAAAGGTTTCCATGGATTAAGCTGAAACTCCATCATTTTGAGCATTCCAAGCTCTAACCACGTGATCTTCTGAACCTTGACATGGTATTAGAGACAGGTTATCACTACTTTTCATTTTCATCCCTTTTTTTGATTTCTCATTGACTGCGCGATTTCCGATCTCTCATCGTGTTTCCCTGTTTTGTGGTGTTTTGCTCTGATCATTCACTTTACTTCGTTACATTGACCGATTTTGCATTGATATTGTGGTTTGATTACTCGTTATTTTCACAATTCACGTGTTGTTTTAAGTTACTTCGACTATGGCGGATGCAACTACTGCTACAGATACACCAGTAACTAAGGAAATACAGCTACAACCATGATTGATGTGAGTATTCCTCTTTACATCCATCCTTCTGATGGAATCGGGGTTTCATTAGTTCCTTTCCAATTTGATGGATCTGGTTATAGATCCTAGAAACGAGGTATTTTGCGTGCTTTATCTGTTAAGAACAAGTTGGGTTTTATCAATGGTGAATGTAAGAAACCTCCTCAACGCTCTCCTTTGTATCGCCAATAAGAACGATGTTATGATATGGTAATATCATGGATTTTGAACTCGTTATCGAAGGATATTGTAGATAGTGTCGAATATGTGTGTGATTCGCTTAAGTTATGGTCAGAGTTATCTGATAGGTATGACCAGACGAATGGTCCTAAACTTTACCGAATTCAGCAGGAGATTAATAATCTAAGTCAGGGCACTCTTGATGTTACTGGATATTACACCAAATTGAAGAAGCTTTGGGAAGAGCTAAATAATCTCATTTACAAACATGATTGTACTTGTGGAGCCAAGGAGTTCATGCTCAAGGCTGAGCAAGATAGACGTCTCATTCAGTTTTTGATGGGATTAAATGAGATTTACATAGTAATTAGGGAGAGCATTCTCATGATGAATCATCACCCCTCTATTGGTCAGGCCTTTGCTTTACTGGTGCAGGAAGAGAAGCAAAGAGAAATTAAACCTCATCAGCAGCCTTTTGGTGAATCTACCTCTTTGAATACTAGCACTTCTGGTGCTCAAGGTTTCAAAACGAATTATACTGCTACTCATCCTAATCACTCTGAAAGTACTTTTTCCAGACTGTTTTGTGACTTCTGTAAAAGGACTGGTCACACCAAAGAGAGATGTTATAAACTCCATGGCTATCCACAAAGACAAACTCCACATGTTCAAAGCCACAACCATAAATCAGCACAAGGTTACAATTCAAATCCATATGGATATAACTCTAATAGAATCTCTAACTACAAAGGAAAAATAGTTATTGCAAATGCAGCACATAATGTGACATCTGAACTAGGAGAAGGATTTGTTATGAGCCACAAAGAGGCTTCTAATTTTGGTTTATCCAAGGAATAATATGGACAAATAACTAGTTTGTTGGATCACAATACAGAGAGCAATCATGACAGTGTCAATCACAACCAGTTGTCCAGTGGAGTTTCTCATTCTGCAGGTATTCTTGCTTGCAGCTCCTCTATTGATTTTGATCATTTATCTTGTGGATGCTTCAAGGCAAGGTCTTACTTGTGGATTCTAGATTCGGGAGCATCCCACTATATGACCTTTGATAGATCTCAATTCTCTAATATATTACCCTTACCTTATCCCATGTTAATTAGATTACCTAATGGGTATAGAGTCAAAGTCATTGAAATTGGAACTGTGAGGCTTGTTTCCTATATTATTTTGTATAAGGTATTGTTTGTACCTTCTTTCAGATATAATCTTGTGTCAGTTAATTCCTTGATAGTGCATCTTAAAAGTATTGTCTCATTCACTGACTCTTTCTGTCTTCGACAGGCCACTTCTCTGAAGAGGCCTCTGGAGATTGGTAAATCCCATGATGGATTGTATTTTCTCTGCAAAGATTGTCTCCAGAAAAGCACTCAGACTATTAACAAAGGACACAGTTTCTCTACTTGTGACTCATCTAGCACTAAGTCTATTTCTAATTCTTGTCTTTCTAGTAGTACAACAGATATAGTTACCTGTTACTGCAATTTATATTCATGCTCTCCACATGTAAATACTTCATCTCACCAAAATAATACTAATGCTACTTCTGCTCATGTTGTTTTACCTCATAGGAATGATGTTGACCAGTTATGGCATAACAAACTTGGGCATGTGCCCTTTAGCAAAATGAGGAAAATATTTTCCATTCCATCTAAATTTTCCCCAAACCAAACCTTTTTTTGCCCGGTCTGCCCTATGGAAAGACAAACAAGGTTACCATTCCCCACAAGAACTAAAGACACCACAACCATTTTTTATCTACTCCAGATTGACTTATGGGGACCTTATCATGTAGCCACACATGACAAACACAAATATTTTCTAACTTTAGTGGATGATCACAGTAGATGTACTTGGACACAACTCTTGAGTTGCAAGAGTAATGTGGTTCATACCATTAAAGCCTTTGTTTCCATGATAGAAAATCAATTTAAAACTACCCTTAAAGAAATAAGAACAGACAATGGTTTGGAATTTACCAATACCAGTCTCACTAATTTCTTTGTATCCAAAGGTATTCTTCACCAGAAAATTTATCCTTATACACCTCAACAAAATGGTGTAGTAAAGAGAAAACACAAATACCTTCTTGAAACTGCTAGGGCTCTTCTTTTCCAATCCAAACTACCTTTGAAGTATTGGGGTGAGTGTGTTCTCACTGCCACTTATATCATCAATAGATTGCCCTCAGCCCTTCTCAATCATAAATGTCCCTTTAAACTATTACTTGACAAAAAAAACTTCATATTCCCACTTAAGTAGTTTTGGTTGTCTATGTTATCCCACAATATGTAAGTGTCATAGAACTAAGTTTGACCCAAAGACCACACCTCCTATTTTTGTTGGTTACCATTTGGGACTAAAGGGTATAGAGTACTAAGTTTGGCCACTAAGAAGATTATAGTTTCCAGAGATGTTTGTTTTTATGAGAATATTTTTCCCTTTGAGTCTCTCAATCCCTCTATTCCAAAGTCTATTTCTGATTTCAAGTGCTTTGATGATTCTCCTGCCACTTGTGACCCTGTACAAGATGGTTCAGGAAATACAAATATTACTCCTTGGTCTACTGACACTATGCACGACTTAGATCCTACATCACCATAAGTAGTATCTTCTTCACCATCTATACCTCAAGTAACATCTACCACTACCTTAGTTATGTCTCCCCACTCTCAGAGACCTAGAAGGTCTCTAAAGGATCATAAGGTCCCAACATATCTACAAGACTATGTCTATAAATTACCATATGCATATGTCTATAAATTACCACATGCACCCCTAAGTCAAGCATCATCTAGTCAACCTGATCAGGTTCCATCTTTTTTACGTATCTTTCATAGCACAACACCATATAACTCCTGATGATTTGGACCCTAACAGTCAGTTTCTTGCAATAAACGTGTCTCTTGATAATGAGCCAAACTCTTATGAGGAGGCTGTTGTGAATCTTGATTGGCAGGCACCTATGACTCATGAGTTTCAGGCCCTACATGATAATAATACTTGGGGATCTTATTCCTCTTTCTCCTGATAAGAAACCCATTGGTTGTAGGTGGGTGTACAAAATAAAACACAAGGCTGATGATAGTGTTGAAAGTTTTAAAACTAGGCTCGTAGTGAAGGGTTATACTCAACATACAGGTGTAGACTACTTTGAAACTTTTTCTCCAGTTGTTAAAATGACAACTGTAAGAACCTTGATTATAGTAGCATCCAAGAAACAATGGAAAATCTATCAACTAGATTTGAATAATGTTTTTCTTCACGGAGACTTGAATAAAGAAGTGTATATGGATGTTCCTCCTAGGCTGCAGACTCATGATCCTGCTTTAGTTTGTAAGCTGAAAAAATCACTATATGGTTTGAAACAAGCTAGTAGGCAATGGTATGCCAAACTGGCTGACACTTTAAATTCTAGAGGATATGCACATTTTTCTCATGATCACTCACTGTTTTATAGAAAAAGAGTCACATCTATTATTTTTGTAGCAGTGTATGTAGATGATATCCTACATACAGGAACGGACTATGAAGAGATTAAAAACCTCAAAGCCTTTCTCTATCAGCAATTTAAGATAAAAGACCTAGGCTTATTGCACTATTTTCTTGGATTAGAGGTATTCTACAAGCATGACGGCATCATCATTTCTCAAAGAAAATTTACTATAGATATGCTGAAGGAGTTCAACTGTCTTACTTGTCCCAGTTTAAGTTCTCCTCTTGATCCTAATCACAAGGTCAGAGATAAGGAAGGTATGCCTGATTCAGATCCAACTCTTTACAGAAAGTTAGTTGGAAATTTGAATTTTCTCACCACCACTAGATTAGACATTACATATGGGGTCCAACATCCGAGTCAGTTCATGCAAGATCCAAGAGAGCCTCACTTGAATGCTGCTTTTCACATGTTGAGATACTTAAAACAAGACCCCACTCTTGAAATCTTCCTGTCTAAATTAGAAGACCTCACTCTCAAAGCCTTTTGTGATTCAGACTGGGCTACTTGCAGATTAGAGAAGGTTAGTCACATGCTTCAATGTTCTCTTGGGAAGCAGTCCTATTAGTTAGAAATCTAAGAAGCAAGAAATCATTTCACTTTCTTCAGCTGAGGCTGAATATAGGTCATTGAGAAAAGTAGTAGGAGAGCTGGTGTGGTTACAAAAGTTGCTTGATGAATTGACTATCTCACCTTCAGGTCCCATACTGTTTATTGTGATAGTCAATCCGTCATTCACATTGCCAAAAATCCTGTGTTTCATGAACGTACTAAACACATTGAGGCTGGCTGTCACTTTGTTCGAACCAAACTTCAAGATGGGCTCATCTCACTTCATCACATTGCTACTCATGATCAGTTAGCCGACATCTTGACTAAGTCACTCACAGGAATCAAACATGTTGTCATCCTTGACAAGTTGTCAGTGATATCCTCACCTCCAACTTGAGGAGGGTATTGAGATGTATTACTAATTCCATTAGATGTACTGTAACTTAATTAGCCACTTGCACAGTTAGGTATTTATAGCATCCAGCTGTCATCTAAGTAGTCAGTCGGTTATAAATACTCTGTATATTCTATTTTGCTCTTTTTGTCCAATTTAATAAAAATTGTGCATTTTCCACTTTCCTCTTCTTTTCCTCTCTGTTTTCTCTGTAAAGGTTTCCATGGATTGAGCTGAAACTCCATCGTTGTAAGCATTCCAAGATCCAACCACGTGATCTTATGGACCTTGACAAAAATCAAGTGTAAAAACCAATCAGCTTTGTGCAGTGAAAGCTCGACATGTTAGCTTTACAAGAAAAAGAATTAACTAAACAAAGTTAGATGAGCTTTGGAATAAATCAAGTGTACTAATTTAGTTTTGATATTGTTTTCTTAAAACTTTATGATTATTATGTCATTGAATAAATATGAAAAATTATCTTTTCGATAAAAATAATTTAATTTAGTTAGATGAATTTTGTCTGTAAGGTTGGATTCCCAGGTTGTTTGTAAGAGGGGTGGTTTTAAGTATTTTGGGTCTATGATTCAGGGGAATAGAGAGATTGATGAGGAGGTTTCTCACTGTATTGAAGCAGGATGGATAAAGTGGAGGCTCGCCTCGGGAGTGTTGTGTGATAAGAAGGTGTCTCCCAAACTTAAAGATAAATTCTACAGAGTGACAGTTCGTCCGGTCATGCTGTATAGAATGAAGTGTTGGCCAGTTAAGAACTTCCACATTCAAAAGTTGAAGGTGGCGTAAATGAGGATGTTGCGTTGAATGTGTGAACTTACTAGGGGAGCTAGGGTTAGGAATGAGACAATCTGAGAGAAGGTGGGAGTGGCTTCGGTTGAGGACAAGACGTGGAAAGTGAGACTGAAATGATTTAATTTGGGCATATGATGAGGAAGGGCACGGATGCCCCAGTTCGTAGGTGTGAGAGGTTAGCTTTAGATGGTTTCAGATGGAGTAGAGGTAGGCCGAAGAAATAGTGGAGGGAGGTGATTAGATGTGACATGGAGCAGTTACAGCTTACTGAGTACGTGTATTAGGTTAAAGGGCTAGTGTGTGTGGGTAAGTCGTAGCCAGTAGTTAGGAGAGCTTCGGGTAGCCGAGCTAGTAGTCTTAGGGTTGTGTCCATAGGTTGGAGCTTCTAATTAGGAGGTTTGGGTGTGATCGGCGCCTTTGGTTTGTTAGTGTATAGTATTATTTTGTGGGCGTCTTATTTTTGTTATTCCATCTTGTATCATGTTTTATTACGACTTTGTGTACTGTCCTTTGTCTTGAGCCGGGGGTCTATCCGAAACAACCTCTCTACTTTTTTTAAGACAGTGATATGAACTGCGTACATTTTACCCTCTCCAAACCATGCTATGTGATGACTTTTGTCTCTGCAAGAGTGAAAAAAAAAAGTGATTTTAATGTCTATCATGATAAATTGAATGATCATTTCAACAAATTAATTCCCAGCCATACCAAAGTATAATCCTCAAAAGAGTCTTCCTTACTCTCGATACTAGGAAGTTCCTTCTAAGTACACCATACAAAAAATTTAGAAGAACCTAAAGGACAGAAACTATTATTAACAAATTTAAAAGAAAATTGTCGAAATATGAAGCTTTTATTTGATGAGTAAGGTTTTTCCTGGCAAAATTAGAAACAGTAGATTCGTGAAAGAATAATTCACTACATTATCAATTTGAAATTTGAAAAGCCGTCATTTTGTGATAAGTTTAAACAAAATAATTATTATCCATAAAATGTACTAGGCAAGCCCAATACGACGTGCTCATAATTGAGCAACAGATAAAGGTTAAATTCAATCACAGATTTCTCACATAGGAGATTCACCTCCCAATCACTCACCGTTTTCTTGTGGACACATTATCGTTATTTATTAGTACTACTAATATAAGAATTGTAATTTATTAAAGGGAAATAATATATATAGAAAACGCAAAGCAATGGAAAAAAACGAAATTAGAAAGTTAAAAGTTACATAAATCTCAACCCTATTGTTAATTACTTTTTATCTCAATTTTTTTTAAAAAAAAAATTATTAAAATTTTCTAATTTAATCCACACCAATAAATCATATTCTCCATTAACGTATTCGAGTTTCTGAGTAAAATTAGAAATTCATGTAATTATTTAAAAGAATTGAAATTTTAAATAATTATGATAAGTTAAGTTGTGTCGGGATCTATCGAAAACAGTCTCTCTACTCTAGAGGTAGTTATATAAACTGGGTATATTTTATTCTCTCCAAATCTCACTAGGTGGGAATTCAATGAATATATCGTTGTTGTTACATGATAAGTTACGTTGTGATGTGAGGTAATTTTTCCATTAACGAAGCCCCACAACCCAACCCAAAATCTTCAACCCGTTCTACGTCGGCTTTTTCTATTTTCTGACAATTGGCTTAGAAGAACTTTTTCTTCTGCTGCTGTGGACTGCCATTGTTACCATTCCCTCTCCCTCTCCCCTCGTCCGCTGCAGGTATGCTTCTTCCGAACTACTATTCTCTTCTTTGTTTCATTTTTATTTATATGAATAATAATTCATCCATTATATTGTTAATTTAAATTACTACTGAAAATCACCTTTTTGTTGAAAACAAATTACACACTTCTTGAGCTGCATTTGTTTACTTGATATGAAGTGAGCCTATTCTGTTGAAAGCTGAAACTGCTCTTTAAGAAAGAGAGAGCATGAGCTTAGTAGAAACAGCAGAACTAAAACTTTTTATATAATAAGATTACTTAATTATATTCTTTATAATCATAATGTGTGAAGTGTTTTGGATTTTTCTGGGAATAAGATACAGCATTTTTAGATACTAATTTTGTTATAATATATGCATCAGTAAACTCTCACTCAAATTTTCAAGTACATATAATATTTTGTGGCGATCCAAAAAGAAAAAAGAGAGAGAGAAGAAGAAGATTGAGCCATGGCCATGGATATTTGTTTAATAGTTTGGGACACTCCAAAGTAATGTGCATATAGCTGCTTGGTTCCAAAATTCCAAGTTGAGAATGTTCAAGGCTTCAAGCTCCAGCACCAAGTGGCATGCGAACTTTCAGATAACAAATCCCTCCTAGTTATTAACAGCTTCTCCTGATCATACGCTGCTCCTACATGTTGCCTCAATTAGGCATTAGCTTGATGACTTTTTGAGGCGAAGAAATAACTGAGACCTGTAGGCTTGCATTCCAAATAGAACTGAGTCTTACCATCCAAGAAGTAAATTTGGTTGTATTCCAAATTAAACTAATACATGCATTAACATTTTAATACACTCTACCAAACGACCCTAAGCTTCTTAATTAGTAGATAGGGGCACTTCTAAGACAAGCATATTGTGTTTTTCCCTCTACAATTTGAGAAAATAATGTGAAAGTGTCTCGAGCTTATCCCCACATTATTGGAGGAAGAGGTATAAAATTTCAAAAAATGTGGAATGAATCTTAGATGTTCAAAATGGAAAGCAATGATAAGATTCCTTCTTTAACTTTAAAGGTTTTATCAATATGTAGTATGCCAAAAATTTCCAAGAAATTATTTTTATCTCTATTCTGAGATTAATTCGCTTGTTGAGAAAGCTATTATCATCGTCAGATCAACATCTTTTTAAGCTTAATTCTTAGTCAAAATAAAATAATAAAAACTAAGAGATCAAAAGAAATCGTAAAGACGGAAAAAGTAATGCGACTTGGTAACAGCCAAAACATTTATTCCATATATATACATTATATATATAAAAGCATTTTAACTCCTTTAATTTATTTTTCAAGATGAAGTTGGACATGTGGTTCTCTGTCTGCTGTTTCTCTGTTCCTCCCATGCTGCTGATCTCTTGTTTTACCCCAAGCATTGATACAAAGATGGAGCTTCTTGCTAGCTAGCAGGAAGTTCACAGCTTGAAGTGGACTCAATATGTTCGTCACCAACTCCTTCAATATCTCCATCCTCAGCTTATCAGCTTCTTCTACAACATTCATCAAACTCTTAGCATGTCTATCAAGGGTCTTCTCTGCTTCACCATATATTTCATCAAGATCTCCCACTTCATTGGCGATAATGGCGAATGGCTGATCAGCTATCTCCTCCTGCAAGCTTGCGAGCTTATTTGACAACTGGTTTTCTTGCCTTATCGTTTTCCTTTGTAACTCGTCGACTGAATTCAGCTGCAGAGATGAGAGCTCGCTGAAGTGTCCAGTTCTCTTGCCTTGGAGATAGTTGTTGAGATGGGATTCGAATTCCTTGCCACTGATTGCGTAAAGGAGTCGGAAGTAACTGGAAGGTCTGCATCCGGAGATCCAGAGCATGGAGCTTTCTAACGTGGTCACCAAGTGGGAACAAGGTAGGCAGTGACATCGCTACGTGCTAAATGTCTGCGGCTGTCCGTGTAATCTTGGAAGTGTTTGATGGATTTCTCAATGAGTTGTTTTAGCTTCAAGTCGTTGGCAGCGCTACAAGCGCTGGAGGATGAGGAAGAGGATGAGGAGAAATTGTGGAGGGCATGGATGAGCTCCAAGAGGTCTTGTTGGAGCTTCATCCATTCTTGAAAGCACGAGTGTTAAGCTTCTTGATCACTTGCATTATTATTATTGAGGGAAGTCATCTTAATTACTTTGGCATGTCAATGAACAACGGATATTTATCAAGTTAAAGTAATAAACATCGGAACTCATGACAACATCCAATATATATCCTAGTTGTCCTAACAAGGACCATGTTTTTTCTTCTTCTTTGTTTTCTTCCTTTTTAGGATTTCGAAACTTAACAGAGGAAAATACCAAAAAAAAAATGTTTGCATTGATAATTATCTGGGAACTCGTGACAGTAACCAAACCAAAAATTTTGTAATCGGCACTTCATATGTCTTTGTTCGAAAAGAGATGTTAAATAACCGAAATATCCCTCCACTGATAAGATGCTTTATTTTAGGTTTCTCAACGCGCATTTACGTATGGATCCAATTGTTTTTTCTTTTTCTTTTTTTTTTTTATGCCAAGCACGTAAAAATAAAGTGTTTGGTTAATAGATGGCTGTGCAATTTGAACATTCAGTCTTCACACTTCAGTTGGATTTTAGATGAGATCTTGGCCCTTCCAAATAAAGGAGGAAGGGTTGGGGTGAACGGAAATATACAACTACCACAACATAGCCGCTGTGTGAAACTGGGAAGGATAAAATATATGCAGTTCATATCATTACCTTGAAGGTAAAGTTGCTAGGTTGTTTTTAATAGACCTTTGACTCAAGACAAATGCAATCTAAAAACAACGTGATAGAAGAGCAAGAAACAACATATAGTAACAAAACAAAGGAACATAAATAAGGCTACCCCAAATTAATACAACAATCAGTCTATCCAAAAACCACAAACAACACAACAATTCCACTAACAAGAAACTACAAGCATAGCACTATGATGGTGGTGAACGAATTTTTTTTTTTTATATATTTTTCTTTGTAATCCTAAAGTCCAAAGGTATGTATGATAAAAACTCATTCGCACTCGGTGTATACACTAAACTAATATAAGTTATCATGGTTAAGTGAACAAATGAGGTAAAATATATATTAGTTAATCATGATTAAGTAACATGAACGCTAAATTCAAACGTATAACTCCCCAGGAACTTAGGATAATGAGTCACACATCGGCAAAATACAAGAGGGATGTTGGGTATATAAGTAAGCAAGTCTTAATTCCTAGTGACACGTTTTAAAACCGTGCGGGCCTAGGCCCAAAAGCCCACAATATCACTAGTTGGCTAGCTAAGGGGTCTTTCAGGCTTTCGTGGCTCGGGATGTCCGTCGCGGCTCGGGCCTTGGCTCGGGGTCGTGACAAGAATGGTATCAGAGTCGCTCCTGTTAATGTGGGCCAGAGTTCAAACTAAACCTGTCAAACGGGGCGGTTTGACCCGGCCCGATCAGCCCCCAGGCTACAGGGTTGCTGGTCTCGGGCTGGGCCAAAAATTTTTTGAGCTTGGTTGACCCGGCCCTGACCCAACCCAGACCAGGCCCGCCGGCTAACCGGCCTGGCCCGATTTCTTTTTTTTTCTTTTAAAAGGTTGGCTTGACGGTTTGGGACAAAATAGCCATTGGGCCTAACAGCTATATGGCCGCTTGGAGCCTCAAACGGCTATATGGCTGCTTGGAGCCTCAAACGGCTATATGACCCTTTTTTCTAAAAAAAAAAAAAAAAAATTGAAATATTTTTTAAAATCCTAAAAAATTTCTATAAATACCCTACACTTTCAAATCATTTTCCACACAATTTTAATTCTCTCAAATCTCATTCTCTCTCAAATATTCTATATATCTACTAAAGTGCTCAATTTTATTTTTTAATTTTGCGATTACAGATACGAGTGGAAGTTTTCTAAAGTTGCAACTTTCGGATACTTTCAAAATTTGGTATTGTCGTTTCATCTCTTACTTTTAATTTTTAATTAGTGTATTAATTGTTGAATATTTAATTTTATTATTTTTGTGTATTTTGAATTTTTTTTTAGTTTGATTTTTATTATGGATAAATTAAGAAACCTTGGTAAAAGTGTCAATTTTTTTTTTTCCGGAAGTGGAAGTGGTAGTTAAAAGCGAATTAATGGCGGTAGAGGTAGTTCCAGTAGTAGATATACCCGTGTGCCTCAGGTACCGCTTAGTGAACCTTTTGAGGAAGAAGTAGGTGTAGGTACTCACGATATAGATTATTTATAAGCTCAGAAAAATTATGGTATAGAAGAAGAAAATGAAGTAGATGTGGTTAATTTAGATGAAGATGATGAAAATATTGGTGAGACACCCGCAGTAAAAAATGCTAATGTTAGATCTGAATCGGTTAATCGTCCTCCCCATCCTCCCTGTGCCCCAAGAGCTCGTAAAACAACTAGTATTGCATGGAAATTTTTTACACGTATATAAGGAGAAACTAAGGTGCAATGCAATATTTGTCAACAAGTATATGAGCATAAAAGAGGAGGCAATTAAGGGGGTACGGGTACGTTAATGAGACATATAAGAGAAAATCACCAAAGAGAGTTATTTATTGCAAGAGGTGGTGAGGCTGTTAGTGGGCCAACACAAACTAGAATGGACCCAACAACCGATCAGGTAATTAAGAATTATTAAATTAAAGAACCGGAATGAAATAGCAAAAATGATAATTGTGGGTTGTTTGTCTTTCACTTTTCCTTCTTTGGATGCTTTTATTCATTATATTCAAGCAATTTTTAATCCTATGTTTAATGATATTCCTAGAAGTACTTGGCGGGCCGATATTTTTAGACTTCATTCACAATATGTTTATTATTTATCTACATTGTCAAAAAATATTCAATGTAGAATGGCTGTAACTTATGATCTTGGTTGTGTTGTTAATAGAAATACTTATTTAACCATTACTTGTCACTGGATAGATAATAATTTTACTATGCAAAAATGTATTCTAACTATTTTGTATGATAAAGATCATAGACATACTGGAGAATTTATTGCTGAATCTATTAGTAAAGTTGCAGAATTTTATGGTATTGAAAGAAAAGTTAAATGTATTGCTTTTGAAAATGCTTCTAACAACAACACTGCTATTGAAAAGTTAAAAATGATCGCTCTCTGCTGTTACCTGAAATATTTTATGTTAGGTGTGCTTGTCATATATATAATTTAATTGTAAGAGATGGTCTTGAATTTTTTGAGTTTTTTATTGAAAAAAATTTGGCTTGTTGTTGGCTTTATTCAAGAAAATAATCGGAAAAAAAAAATTAGAGAATTTAAAGTTAAATGTGAACAAAATGGACTTACGCCGATATTTATGCCTGAAGAATGTGATATTAGATGGAATGCTACGTATGATTATTTAAAAACTTATCTTGCTTATAAAGTTCCTATTACATTGACTTTTAACCAATTTTATGATTCATTTGCTAATTTGGTTGAATGTATCTTAAATGATTCTGATTGGGCTGCAATTGATGATCTTGTTAAGTTTTTGAAAAAAAATTATATAGCTACGGTTGAATTTTTTGGTGCTTATTATCCTACTGTTTGTAATATTTTAGTATATTTAGCTGATATTTCTAGTTTGCTCAAAGAATTTAAGAATAAAGAAGGTTACAAAGAAGCTGTTAGTGTTATATTTGCTAAATTTTAAAAATATTTTTTTCTGATTCCCCCTATTTACTTAGTTGGTGCTATACTAAATCCATGTATGAAATTTAATACTATGTGCCACTTTAGTACTCTTATTTATTCTAACTTAGAGATAAATGCTAACAATGATTCTGAAGATGAAAAACAAGAACAACCAGATTTGTTTATGGCTATAAGTGATACGAACATTTACTTAGAAAAATTATATAACCATTATGCCGATTTACTTGATGTAAAAGTACCGACAAATATCACTCCTCATGCTTCCGAGGAGCCATCATCTTCTAAAAAAGCAGCACATAGTGATTCTTCTGGTAACTTTTATGATTTAAATGTTTGGAACAACGTTGAGGAAGGAACTTATACAACAACTTCTCGGCAAGAGCTTAAGTATTATTTTTGAACGCCGCTAGAGGATCGTAGATGACGGATCAACACATTGGATTGATGGAAGAATAATAAAAGACAATATTTTGTGCTTTCAAGATTAGCTAGAGATATATTGAATGCTCCAATGTCAATCGTTGCATCGGAGAGCGCTTTTAGTCAAGGACAACAACAGCTTGGGGACAACCGTTACTCATTGGGGAGCAATGCTATGAATGTTCTAGTTTGCCTCAGAAATTGAATTGGAGCAGAACGAAGAAATCAAGGAATAAAGATGAAGCCGAAATACGAATAGAATCTTGAAGAAATTATGACTTCAAGGGAGAACTCAGCACAATCAAGTCCAATGCATGATTTTGCCCCCATTGATTTTGACTATCCTATGTCAGTTCCCGTTAATATTAATATGAATGAGTTGGAAAAAATGATGCAAAATTTATAGATTTTTCATTCATGTAAATTATAAATTTTGGATCATTTTGCAATCAATAAAATACAATATTCATTCACTCTTTACTTTATTATTTTCTTCATTTAAATTGAATTTCTAGTTTGAATTAAATACTTAGTTTTAATAGATTACTAATTTACTATCAAACTTTACACTAAGTAATAAAAAATTAAACATAACAAACATATATACACATAATGAAAAAATAAATTTCTTTTAAGTTCCAAACCTCAAGTATTATTATATTAAGTAGCATATTTTCTATAGTCTCTTAATTATATACATTTAATATTTTAAAGTATACATATAGTGTATATAGTTTTTATGTGTATTGTTTCGACTTTCAAGTGATATTTTAAGTATTATATATTCTACATCTATGTATACATATTTTTTATATATTAAAATAGTATATATTTAATGTGTATATGTTTTTAAAGTAGTATAATATGTAGTCTATATATGACTATTTGTTATATGTGTATATATTTTCTAAAGTAGTATGTATATACTATATAGGGTATATATGTTGTATGTATATTATTTAAAGTAGTACATATATTGTATGGTACGTATATATGTGTATATATTTTCAATAGACTCTAAAGTAGTATATATTTAACGTACATGTGTATATATTTTCTAAAGTAGTATGTATATAGTGTATATATGTTGTATGTATATTATTTAAAGTAGTACATATATTGTATGGAACGTATATATGTGTATATATTTTCAATAGACTCTAAAGTTGTATATATATTTAACGTATACATGTGCATATGTTTTCTAAAGTTGTATGTATATAGTGTATATATGTTGTATGTATATTATTTAAAGTAGTACATATATTGTATGGTACGTATATATGTGTATATATTTTCAATAGACTCTAAAGTAGTATATTTATTTAACGTATACATGTGTATATGTTTTCTAATGTAGTATGTATATATGTATATATGTTGTATGTATATTATTTAAAGTAGTATATATATTGTATGGTACGTATATATGTGTATATATTTTCAATAGACTCTAAAGTAGTATATATATATTTAATGTATACATGTATATATGTAATTATGTATTCAAATTTTCAAAAGTAGTATATATAGTGTATGTATATTATTTAAAGTAGTACATATATTATATCATATGTATATATGTGTACATATTTTGTATACACTCTAAAGTAATATATATATTTAACGTATAGTCGTATACATGTGTATATGTTTTCTAATATAGTATATATATAGTGTATGTGTGTTGTGTGTATATTGTTTAACGTATTTAAAATATATATAGGTGAGTATATATAGTGTATATTGGAAAAAAAACTTTTAATTTCATTTTTTTTTTTATGTTTGACCGGTTTTGACCGGGTTGGACCAGTAAACCCTTAATGTGCTGGTCCCGGTTTGTTTTTGGAAAAATTATTGTTGGGCTCGGAACCGGACCGGCCTGATAACACAGGCCCAGAATCGGACCGGCCCACGAACCGGTAAAAAATGGACTGGATCCGGGTTGACGCGGCCCAGCCCCGTTGACAGACTTAGTTCAAACTGAGAGTTTAGGCAAATCCCGGGATCGTGACAAAACACATGTCATGCATGTATTGGCTTGACGTATGCATCGAATATTGATAAGTTTTTTTGGAGTTTACTACTTTTGGACGGGGATTAAAGTCCAACATTCTTGAATGACGAAGGGGATAGAGCTATTGAGTTAGGGGAACTGGAGCTCTCAGAGAAGGGCCGGGACTTTAGTTATTGTAGACGTTTTAAGGTAGCAGAGGTTAGAGAGGCTGTTCGCAGGATGCGAAGGGGTAGGGCGACGGGGCCGGATGAGATACCGGTGGAATTTTGGAAGTTCATTGGAGAGGCTGGCGTAAGGTGGTTGACTGGATTGTTCAACGAAATCTTCAAGACGGCAAAGATGCCCGAGGCTTGGAGGTGGAGTACCATCATCCCTCTCTATAAGAATAAGGGGGACATCCAGAGTTGCAATAACTATAGGGGGATTAAGCTATTAAGTCACTCTATGAAGATCTGGGAGAGAGTGGTCGAGGTGAGGTTGAGACGGATAGTGTCTATTTCGGAAAACCAGTTTGGGTTTATGCCTGGCCGCTCGACGACGGAGGCAATTCACCTGGTACGGAGGCTGGTGGAACAATATAGGGAAAGGAAGAAGGACCTACACATGGTGTTTATCGACCTGGAGAAGGCATACGACAAAGTCCCCAGGGAGGTGCTTTGGAGGTGCTTGGAGGTGAGTGGAGTCCCGCAGGCATATATCAGAGCAATTAAGGATATGTATGAGGGAGCGAAAACTCAGGTGAGGACGGCGGGAGGAGACTCAGAGCATTTCACCGTCTTGCAGGGATTGCATCAGGGATCTACTCTTAGCCCCTTTTTGTTTGCTATGGTGATGGACGTGTTGATGCGGCGTATTCAAGGGGAGGTGCCGTGGTGTATGCTTTTTGCAGATGATATAGTTCTGATTGATGAGACTCGAGGGGGTGTGAATGACAAATTAGAGGTGTGGAGACAAACTCTTGAGTCTAAAGGGTTCAGGTTGAGCAGAGGCAAGACAGAGTATTTGGAATGCAAGTTTAATGACGTAAGGCTGGAGGACGAGGTGGTCGTGAAGCTGGAATCACAGGTGTTATGTAAAAGGGATAGTTTCAAGTATCTCGGGTCTGTGATTCAGGGGAACGGTGACATTGACGAGGATGTCTCGCACCGTATTGGGGTGGGATGGATGAAGTGGAAGCTAGCGTCGGGGGTGTTGTGTGATAAGAAGGTGCCGCCCAAGCTTAAAGGCAAATTTTACAGGGTGGTAGTCCGTCCGGCCATGTTGTATGGAGCGGAGTGTTGGCCAGTTAAGACTTCCCACATCCAAAAAATGAAGGTGGCAGAGATGCGGATGTTGCGCTGGATGTGTGGGCTGACTAGGGGGGATAGAGTTCGGAATGAGACTATCAGGGAGAAGGTTGGTGTGACTCCAGTGGAGTGCAAGATGCGGGAAGTCCGATTGCGCTGGTTCGGACACGTGAAGAGGAGGGGCATGGATGCCCCAGTTCGTAGGTGTGAGAGACTAGCGTTGGATGGTTTTAGGCGGGGTAGGGGTAGGCCGAAGAAGTATTGGGGTGAGGTGATTAGGCGGGATATGGAGCAGTTGCAGCTCACCGAGGACATGACCCTAGATAGGAAGGTCTGGAGGATGCGAATTAGGGCAGAAGACTAGGGCCAGTTTGGGTCGCTAGTGTAGGGTTTTACTTGTTGGGGGTAGTATTCTTGTTATGATTCCGTGCTCCTTGTTTTAGTAAGAGGCTGGGTGCTTTCCTCTGTTTCTTTCTATTTATGGTTGCCGTATTTATGTTATTTATGTTATGTTATTTATGTTATGTTGTCTTGTAACCTTGTTCGGTGCTTTAATATGTATTTGCCTGGTATCTTGTGTCTTGAGCCGGGGGTCTATCGGAAACAGCCTTTCTACTTCTTTAGAGGTAGAGGTATGGACTGCGTACATCTTACCCCCCCCAGACCCCACCAGGTGGGAATACACTGGGTTTGTTGTTGTTGTTGTTGTTGTAAGAAAAATCCTTAGTCCTTAGTCCCGTTGCAGAAGCCAAATTTCACACGAAATTTTCTCCGGTCCCCATGGTTGCATGGATTGTAATTTGTAAACATAAATAAAATATGCAGTACTTGCCAAAAGTTGAACAGTTCTTGGTTGTTACTGAGAACCAGTAAACGATATTGCATTAACGTTGTCCAAGATTAGGAAAAGCCAATGAACCACCGGCTGTAGGCCCCTAACTTTTTGGGGGCCACTTTTTACCAATAAGATCATAATTTTCTTAAAATATATTTACTATATATTATGAATTGTGCTGTAAGTAAATATTCTCAAATATACTAAAATGAAAGGGGAGGGGAGAGAGACATATAGATATAAGAGAAGATTTTATTTTCTTTTATTTTTGTGTGTATTTACAATGGAGTAAGGAGTGCCTTTTATAGGTAATAGTATATGTAATAGGTGTAGTATGTGAATGATATAAACAAGAGTAATAACTTCATTACATGCTCTAACATTATGTGTAGTAGGTGTAGTATGTGAAGTATGGTATGTGAACATCCACAAAATAAGTAAACTATTTACAATTATGTGTATCAAACGGGTCGGGCCAGACCAACCCGGAACTGGCCCTTTTATTTTAATCGGGTTGAGGGCCGTTAAGGGCCGATTTTGGCGCTAGCCGGGCCGGGTCAAACAGTAAAAAAAATAAAACCCACCCTAACCCGGCCCACTTAATCTAACCCGGTCAAACCCACCAAAACCCTGTCAAACCCGGTCAAAAACATAAAAAAAAAAAAAACTTTCTTTCAATATACATTACTATACCCACCTATATACATTATAAATACGTTAAATAATATATAAACACTATATATATAGTATATACTACATTAGAATTTAAAAACTATATATACATATACACAATTAGTCAATTACTCATATATACGCACCATTCAATGTATATATACTACTATTTATAAAATATACTACAATATATATACATTACAATATATATAGATATGCTTATATACTAATTCATAAAATATATACACATGTATACGTTAAATATACAAGATATATACACGTGTATATGCACCATACAATGTATATATACAACTACTTATAAAATATACTACAATATATATACATTACAATATATATAGATATACTTATATACTAATTTATAAAACATATATACACATGTATAGAAGATATATACACGTGTATACGCACCATTCAATGTATATATACTACTACTTATAAAATATACTACATTATATATACATTACAATATACATAGATATACTTATATACTAATTTATAAAACATATACACATGTATACGTTAAATATACACTTCAATAGAAGATATATGCACAAATATACAAAATATATGCTACTTAATATAATAAATTAATAATATTTGTTAGTAAATTAATAATATATTAGAAGTAAGTTTTTAATTTAAAGTAGAAAACTAGAAATTCAATTTAAAATTTTAAATCGTTAAATGAAAAAATATAAAAAGCAAGGACTAAGGAGTGAATGAATTTGGAAAATTTTATTGATTGCTAAATGATCCAAAATTTATAATTTACATGAATGAAAAATCTACAAATTATGCATCATTTTTTCCAACTCATTCATGTTAATATTAACGGGAACTTGCATAGGATAGTCGAAGTCAACGGGGGCAAAACCATGCATTGGACTTGATTCTGCTGAGTTCTCCCGTGAAGTCATAATTTCTTCAAGTTTTAGCTCGTCGCTTGGCTCCAGTTCCATTCATTGGTTTCTTATTTCCGCTCTTATCCAATCTCTGAGGCAAACTAGAACATTCATTGCATTGCTTCCCAGTGAGTGTCGGTTGTCTCCAAGCTGTTGTCGTCCCTGACTAAAGGCGCTCTCTGATGCAACAGTTGACATTGGAGCATTCAAGATATCTCTAGATAATCTTGAAAGAACAGGATATTGTGTTTCATTACTCCTCCACCAATCCAACGTGTTGATCCATCGTCTGCAATCCTCTAGTGCCGTCCGAAGATAATATTTTAGCTCTTCCCGATAAGGTGATGGGTAACTTCTCTCATCAACACTGTTCCAACAATTTAAATCATAAAACGAATCAGAAAAACCACTATGTGCCGGCCTTTTAGAAGATGATGGCTCCTCGGGAGGATGAGGATCGACAGTTGGAGTGATATTTGTAGGTACGGCTAAATCAAATAAATCAACATAGTGATTATATAATTTTTCTATGTAATCCTTTGCATCAGCCGTAACCGTCCACAAATCAGGTTGTACTTATTCAGAATCATGGTTAGTATTTATTTCTAAGTTAGTATAAATAAGAGTACTAAAGTGGCACATATTATTGTATTTCATGCACGAATTTAGCATAACACCAACCAAGTAAATAGGGGGAATCGGAAAAAAATATTTTTTAAATTTTGTAAACATAGCGCCAACAGCTTCTTTATAACCTTCTTTATTTTTATATTTTTTGAGCAAACCAGAAATATCGGCTATATATGCCAAAATATTACAAATAGTAGGATAATAAGCACCGAAAAAATCAACTGTAGCTACATAAATTTTTTCTAAAAACTTAACAAGATCATTAATTACAACCCAATCAGAATTATGTAGCATGCAATCAACAGAATCAACAAATGAACCGCAATGTTGGTTAAAAGTTAGTGTAATAGGAATTCTATATTTATAACAAGTTTTTAAAAATTCATACGTAGAATTCCATCCAGTATCAATTTCCTCAGGCATCAAAATCGGTGTAAGTCCATTTTCTTGACATTTAACTTTAAATTCTCTAATTCTCGATCTACGATTATTTCTTTGAATAAAACCAACGGTAAGACGAATTTTTTTAATATAAAGCTCAAAAACTCAAGACCATTTTTTACAATTAAAATATATATATGACATGCACACTTAATATGAAAAATTTTAGGCAAGGGCGGAGATAGCATAGATTTTATTTTTGTTATAGCAGTCTTGTTGTTAGAAGCATTATCACAAGCAATACATAAAATTTTATTTTTGATACCATAATATCCAACAATTTTAACAATAGAATCAGCAATAAATTGTCCAGTATGTTTACGATCTTCATCATATAAAAAAGCAAGAATTCATTTTTGCATCACGAAATTACTATCCATCCAATGACAAGTAACGGTTAAATAATCATTTTTATTTGCAGCACGACCAAGATCAGAAGTTAGGGACAATCTACATTGAATATTTTTTAACAATGTTCATAAATAAAAACAATATTGTGAATGGAGTCTAAAAATATCAGACCGACAAATAGTTCTAGGAATACCATTAAACATAGGATTATAAATTGCTTGTATATAATGAATACAGGCATCAAAAGAAGGAAAACTAAAAGGCAAACAACCCACAGCTACCATTTTAGCTATTTATTCCCGGTCCCTCAATTTATTATACTTCTTCGCTATGTGACTGGTTGCTGGGTCCATTCTAGTTTGAGTTGGCCCACCAACATCCCCACCACCTTGTGCGATATTTAACTCTCTTTTGTGATCTTCAGCTATATGTCTCATTAACGTACCCGTACCCTCTTGCTTGCCTCCACTTCTATGCTTATATATTTGTTGACAAATATTGCATTGCACCTCAATATCTGATATACGTTCAAAAAATTGCCATGCAATACTAGTTCTTTTACGAGGTCTTGGGGCACTGGGAGGACGGGGAGGGAGATTAACCGATTCTGATCTAACGTTAGCATCTTCTACTGCGGGTGTCTCAACAATATTTTCATTATCTTCGTCTAAATTAACCGCATCTACTTCATTTTCTTCTTCTATACCGTAATTTTCCTGAGCTTCTACATAATCTATATCGTGAGCACCTACACCTATTTATTCCTCAAAAGGTGTATCAAGCGGTACCGGAGGTGAAGGCACACGGGTATATCTACTGCTTGAACTACCTCTACCGCTTCCGAGACAAAATTTTTTAACACCTTTAGTAGCGAGGTTTCTTAATTTATCCATTATATAAATTAAATTAAACTAAAAATATTCAAAATACACAAAATATAATAAAATTAAATATTAAACAATTAATACAATAAATAAAAATTAAACGTAAGAGATGGAACGACAATACCAAATTTTGAAAGTATCCGAAAGTTGCGACTTTAGAAACTTCCGCTCGTACTTTGTAAACGAAAAATTAAAAAATAAAAGTGAACACTTTAAGAAATTAAATATATTGAATATTTGAGAATTGAGAATTGAGATTTGAGAGAGAATGAGATTTGAGAGAGTGAAAAATTGTGTGAAAAATGATTTGAAGTTGTAGGATATTTACAGAATTGTTTTTGGGATTAAAAAATATTTTTAAAGTTTTTTTTTTTTTTTAATAAATGGGCCCAAACTAGCCGTTTGGACCCAAAACGGCTATATAGCCGTTGGGCCAACGACTAGTTTGGAAGGTATCCGGGCCGGACCGGGCCGATTAACCAGCGGGCCTGGACCGGGCTTGGTCCGAACTGGATTATCCGAGCCTATTTAAAAAAAATAACCAGCCCGGGACCCAAAACCCTAAAGCCCTAGGGCTTACCGGACCGGGCCGGGCCGGGTCGGCCCACTTGACACCCTAATTTACAATACTCCCACTTGATTGTTTATGTCAAAGAGAAATTCTAAAGAAAATAAGATATATATAACGGTTTGTAATACGCCTTGGTTGTTGCCTCATTAAACACCTTACCAGGAAAATCTAGTGGGATTAAATTTTTGTTAAGGAAAAAAGAGTGCAGTGCGTATGTACTTCCCCTGATAAAAACATCACTTAATATCTAGGAGACGGCGCATCCCAATCTTGTATCTCAACTTCTCAAAGGTTGATATTGACAATGCTTTAGTGAACATATCTGCTAGATTATCGCTTGAACGGATTTGTTGAACATCTATTTCACCTTTCTTCTCAAGATCATGAGTGAAAAAGAATTTTGTTGAAATATGTTTTATTTTGTCTCCTTTAATGTATCCTCCTTTCAACTAAGCTATACATGCAACATTAGGGGTGGGCATATTTTGGTTTAAACCAAAAAAATCGAAAAACCAAACCGAAATTTAATTTTGTTTTGATTTTTCAGTTTTTTGGATCGAATTCGATTTGTAATTTTAGAATTTCAGTTTTTTGGTTCGGTTTATGGTTTTTTTAAAAATAAATTCGGTTAAACCGAAATACGAAAATTTTATAAATAAATAAATAATATATATATATATTTCATAATATAATATAATATAATATAATATAATATAATATAATATAGTATAGTATAGTATAGTATAATATAATATAATATAATATAATATAATATAATATAATATAATATAATATAATATAATATAATATAATATAATATAATATAATATAATATAATATAATATAATATAATATAATATAATATAATATAATATAATATAATATAATATAATATAATATAATATAATATAATATAATATAATATAATATAATATAATATAATATAATATAATATAATATAATATAATATAATATAATATAATATAATATAATATAATATAATATAATATAATATAATATAATATAATATAATATACAACAACAACAACAACAACAAACCCAGTGTATTCCCACCTGGTGGGGTAATATAATATAATATAATATAATTTACATTTACAATTAATATTTAACAGCAAATTCGCATACGCCGCAGACTGTTTATGAATTGTTTAAGTGACTCAAATATTTTATGGACTATTTTGGTGACTTTGGACTATTTTATGGACTATTTATGGAGAAAGTATGTTCAGTTATGTATAAGCTTAACATAATACATAACATCCATGTTGAGTTATTTATAATTATTTATATTTGGGAATGAAAAACAGGTTTGAAAAGAATAATTTTTCTAAAAAAACCCATCAATTTTAAATGCTCAGTTATGAAAAAGAGAGGCTAACTACTTTAATATTTCAAATCGAAATAAAAATTCGAAATAAGCGAACCAAATTTGTAAAAACCGAACCAAACCGAATTTATTTAGATTTGGTTACGGATGTCATTTTTGTCAATTTGAAAATCGATAAATCGAACCGATATTAAACAATCAGACCGAACCGATCGAATGCCCACCCCTATGCAGTATTATCTTCATACAATGTAGTTGGAATATCCTTATTCAAAGGAAATCCACACATTTCCTGAATATGTTGAGTCATTGATCTCAACCAAACACACTCCCGGTTTGCTTCATGAATGAAAATAATTTCTGCATGATTTGAAGAAGTTGCAACTAATGTTTGCTTCATTGAATGCCATGATATAGTTGTGCCACTATATCTAAATAAATAATCCATCTGAGACCGAGCCTTATGTAGATCAGATACGTATTCTGCATCCGCATAACCAATCATTTTTTACTTGGATTCATTTGAATAAAATAATCCCAAGTCAATGGTTCTTCGAAGATATCTGAGTATATGCTTGACACTATTCCAATGTCTTTTAGTTGAGGAAGAGTTGAATCTTGCCAATAAACTTACCACAAAAAAATTATCTGGTCGAGTATTATTGGCAAGATACATTAGTGTCTCGATTGCACTAAGATATGGAGTTTTATCATCAAGAAATTTTTCATCATTTTCTTGAGGTCGAAATGGATCTTTGTTTATATCAAGAGTTCTTACAACCAGTGAGTTATCCATGGAAAATCGCTTTAAAATATTTTTAGTGTATGTTGATTGGTGGACAAAAATTCCATTTATCAAATGCTCAATCTGTAGGCTGAGATAAAATTTTGTCTTTCCTAGATCTTTCATTTCAATTTCTTTCTTCAAACACTCAATGACTTTTGAAAGCTCTTTTGGAGTGCCAATGATATTGAAGTCATCAACATAATCAACTATTATAGCAAATTCAGATTCAGACCTTCTTATAAAAACACAAGGGCAAATAGGATTATTTTTTGTACCCTTCTTTTAGCAAATATTCGCTAAGACGACTATACCACATCCGCCCTGATTGTTTCAATCCATATAAGAATTTCTGAAGCTTTATTGAGCAAGTTTCCTGCGAATTTTTATATGTTTTAGGTACTTTGAAGGCCTCTGAAATTTTTATAAAAATATTGTTGTCCAATGAGCCATACAAATAAGCCATGACAATATCCATTAGGCGCATATCAAGCTTTTCATGAACTGTAAAATATATTATATAACTGAAGGTAATTCCATCCATCACAGAAGAATATGTCTCCGCATAGTCAATGCCAGGCCTTTGAGAAAAAAAAAACTTTATGCCATAAGTCTTGCTTAATATCTTACGACTTCACCTTTTTCATTTCACTTTCGCACAAAAACCCATTTGTACCCCACTGGCTTGACACCTTCAGGTGTTCGGACTATTGTTCCAAAAACTTTACGTTAATAAAAGCTGTTATCTCATGTATAGAATAGCAGTATACATAAGTGCAATAATTACCCTAATACATGGCATTTTCTAATCATTTTCATGAGATGAAAATTGATCTTTCTTTATGGTATCAATGGATCGAATCTCTTTTAAATCCTTTAAGGATTTTCCTGTAACATTTGTCATCTAACTAGACATGACAGTCATTCGTTATACACATTCAAGATTTTCATACATTGCCAGATTTAAAGAAATCTTATTGCATCCACCATAAGAGAACATATCTCCAAACAATAATGCCAGGACTTTGTGAATAATCTTTATGCCTCGAGGCACAAATCGTATTTTATATCTTACAATTTTACTTTTCTCACGATCACCAATTTGTATCCCCCTGAAATTATCGCTTAGTCCATGGACAAATTTCAAAATATTACTTTTCAAGTGAAAAATAATATACTTAAATTGCGTATTTCATTTGTCTGCATTACTTAACAGATTTAAATTCAAGATCCTAGATACCATTTATAATGGTGATCTTTATATTATACCAAAGATACCGTCGACGGTTATTTGATATCGATTCTACTACGACATAACATATCAAGATCGATCTCTTCTTTTTCATCATTTTTAGGTACCTGAACCTTTGCCAAGGTTTTATGAAGAGTTATGTCATAGTGCTTTTTAAAGCACTTGCCTCATTATCATTGACCATATTTATTACTTCCTCCTCTCCTTCTTCAAGAAATTTTATGTTTGTAACTGATTTGTCTGTCACGCTTCAGGCGTGCCATAGACTCTGTCCTTCAATAAATTTTCATTGAAACATTTATAGCTGAATTATAGCATAGGATCAGTCTGACAATGAACTTGCAACATTTTGCAAATCATGAATTATCAATTGAACTTCAAGTTCACTATTTTTTTTTACGAGGATCTCGATAATTCATTTCATACATTTCAAATATAATCATATCTCCCCCTAATGTTAGGAAATCTAACATTCACCCTAACTTTATTTGGGGATCCATCTTTGTGTATGGTGGATATTGCACATTCAATATATATTCTTTTTTAGATGAATTTTAATTGGTTCCTGACCCTGAACCAACAATATATGGAAACTTTGGTGGCTTGATGCATACAAATGTTGCTATATTTAAATAAACTCGTCTCATATCAACTTTTTTTGGGGGAGATTTATTCTCATAACCAATCGTTCAGCTATAATTGGAGGCACACAATTTTCTGCTAAACCAATTAGTATATAAACTTGTATAGTTTGGAACCATGCTCTCCATTTTAACAATTTGGGAAAACAACCTTGCAAAAATAAAATTGCAAGTTGATAGCAGTGCATGTGACCAATCATAGATACATTTCATTTAATAGTAAACGATCCGCATGGCAGGTGAATGGGCTCATATTCACCTTACTGAACGTTCTAAAAATTCAAAGGACACAATCATAACTTTAGCTGCTATGATATTTTATCTTGAGAACAACAACATAAGAAAATTCTTGAAGAATATTTATTTCTTCAATATAAAATCACATGAATTCTCAATTATTTTAGCATCATTTTGAATCAAGATATTCAACCGATCATGTCAACTTATACATTTTCTGTAAACTTTTAATTTACTGCAGCATGTGATTCTATCACCATGCCCATATATTTATATCAATAAATAGGTAAAAAATGGGTAGCCTTTTTCATATATATTTATAACCCGTTTTGATTGTAGTAATATGAAGATACAAATTTTTTCATAATTTACAGTCTCAATAAAAATTTCAATTCCCTTGAAACTTAAAAAGTTTCTTTTGGAGACTTACTACAAGTTCAATGACCTGAATAATTTCATTCCTTCGAGTAGTAACACATTAGCTTTTCGAGGCTATCAAATACTTGTGTACTATCTCATATTTCAAAACACCATTCGTATGGTGATCATCTCCTTTTAGGGAGAAAATTATAGTCATTGTAGTCAAATTATTATAGAGATAATACATCAAAATCCCCCTGAACTTGTTCCGACAACTTACTTTAACACTTAAACTTTACAGATAATTATTTACCCTCCTAAATCTTTTTGAAGTAATTATATACCACCTTAAAAAAACAACACCACTCTCACTGCGGAGAGTGTATTACACTTGCTCTTCGTCAGTGCTATATCAACGCCACATCAAAATTTATTTTAAAAAAGTGACCCACTAATTTATTTATAATACAATATTAAAAAAAAACTCTCTCCCCCTCCTGCCCACCCCGTCCCTATTCTTTCTTCTTCAAGCCCCACCACCCCCTTTCTTCTTCCACCCCACCCCTGACAGCCCGCACCCCACCCCAAAATCCATAATGATGAATTATGAAATAAAGCTTATCAAATTCAAATCAAACATCCAAACTTATCTTTATGGATTATGAATTATAAACATCCAAACATCCAAATTTGTTTGTTTATTCAAATTAAAACTTGCATCAACAATCAATTTTTTTATACATATTTTTTTCTTGTAAAATTGATGAAATCTAATAAAAATGGAGATAGTGGATTTGAAGAAGGAGAAAGGGAATTAGGTGGGGGTGGTGTGGATTAGAGGTGAAGGTGTAAGAAAAAAATAAAAGAAAGGGGTGTGGAGCGGGGGTAGTGATGGAGGTGTAAGAAAAAAAATAAAAGAAAGGGGTGCAGGGGTGAGGGGTGAGGGTGAGGGGGTGGGTGGATTTGGAGAAGAAAGGTGTGATTTGAATATATAAGATAAGAAAGGGTGTAATTTGAATATATAGAAGAAGAAATGGTGTGATTTGGATATATATATATTATATAAAAGTGGGACCATTTGTTTATTTAAATTAAATCACGCTTTTTTTTTCTTTTTTTTCTTTTTCTAAAATGCCACGTCAGATTTAAAGTTTAAATTAATTCATTTTAAAAATATTAAGGGGGGTAAATAAACGCGTTTTAAGTTTAAGTGCTAAAGTAAGTTAGAGTGACATGTTTAGGGGGATTTTGATGCATTATCTCAATTATTATATGCAAGACCTCCTTCTTGCTTTACTTTTACCTTTAATAATCTATTTTTTTTTATAATATTTGGCAAAATCCTTTTGGCGTACCATATTTACGCGATCTGTGAGAAATTCATTCGACCACATCATAATATTCATATTTGGTCATGATCAAAACTTTTATAGGCAAGAATCATTTCTTTATTTTATCCTTTGATAGATCATGATAAAACATACCATAACATCAATGACCTTTTTATACCAAATGAAAAGCCTTTTTTTTTCTCAAACCTCCCATAGAGGTGAGTTTTGGTATTTATCCAACCATATATGATCTCAATTTTATTCATACTTTTTTTTTTTTTTTTTCATATTTTGACATATTTACTTTCAAGAATGGACAAGCATTCACAATGCTTACACGAGCCACATTCTTTTCAAGAATTGAAATCATATGTGCTTCATAATTTATTTCATAAGTTCATTGTCATGTTTTGACATTTATCATATTTATAGGTCCATCTCAACATCACTTTGAAGTTTGAAAGGCCAAGTGTATCTTCACTTTTATCCTTTTCTCTTTGGATGGAGGATTTGTAAAATCTATCAAATTAGGTTGCACAACAATCATGTGAAACCTATCAAATTATGTTGCACAACAATCGTGTGTCCACGTCCTTTTATACCAAATTGATGGTGAACAAAAATTACCTTCACCTTTTGAAGGACAATTTGGGGAACCCATAGTGTTCTTCCTTTTATTATTATCAAGGTCATGACAATTATGACTTTGTTCCTTCATGTCCACATACACTTTTAACCACTTGTCTTCTTTTAGACTTATATGAACGGCTACCACATTTATATCAAAGAATGAAGGAAATCAATGTGGCAGGTTTTATTATTTTTCATCAAAAGTACATTTACATTGGTCATCATTATCATTAAATAGTGCATTGTGACTCAGACCCAACGTCTTACCAATATAAAGACGTTTAAGCCATAATTCAGTTTTATTGTGAAATATAAAGACAATTCTTCTCTAAATTTATTAATGCAAAAAAAAATAAAAATTCATAGTTTAAAGCTCATACGAAACGGATCGGATACATACCAAATTACTAGTTACCATTTGATAATATTAACAAAATCAATAAACATAACTTCCTTGTTAGGATGAAAAAAAGAAAAATTTAACTAGAACTTCGTGCTGATAACGTATTGTAAATAAATATTCTGAAATATACTAAAACAAAAGGTGAGGGGAGAGAGACCTAAAAATATAAGAGAAGATTTTATTTTTTCCTACTTTTGTGTATATTTACAATAGAGTAAGGAGTGCCTTTTATAGGCAATAGTATGTGTAATAGGTGTAGTATGTGAATGATATACACAAGAGTAATAACTTCATTACATGCTCTAACATTATGTTTAGTAGGTGTAGTATGTGAAGTATGGTATGTGAACATCCACAAAATAAGTAAATTATTTACAATAAATTGAAGGTATATAATAGTCTTAAAACTATAATAGTACATCACGTCAATCCGTTAATCACCCTAAAATGTATAATAGATGAATAAATTATTGAAAAATAGTACTAATTGACTTTGCCCAATAAATAATATTTGGTTTTTTTATTTCAACAGTGATTTTTTTTTTTCAAGTCTCTTTTTCTTTTTTTGTAAATTAGATATAATAATAAGTCAAGCTTGCAAGTTAACATTTTTGTTACTCCACGATATTTAATATTCCTTATTATCAAACAACAAAATTCATCTCTCAAAAGGATTCACTTGCTTTGTATAGATGAAATTTAAAATTTAAGTACCTCCAAAAAAGAAAATCCTAAGAACATCTCATATAAACAAACTCCTTTCTGGAATAAGCAAAAACTTTTAATAAAGGGCAAAAAATTCATACAAAATTTCTAAGATCCTTCTCACTTTTAATATATTATAGGTAGGTAGGTAGGTAGGTGGGTGGGTGGGTGGATAGATAGATAGGTAGGTAGGTAGACAGACAGACAGATAGGTGGGTAAATAGATAGATAGATAGATAGATAGGTAGGTAGGTAGGTAGGTAGGTAGGTAGACAGACAGATAGATAGATAGAAGATTATTAATTCTAGTGCCTCCTTGCCATTGTCCGCTATACACCTGCCATATCTTCCTACGTTTCTCTTCCAATATTTTCTTTTCACTTATAAGGAAAAGAAATCCACCAAAATTAATTTTCTTAATACTTTTTATCATATATTTAGGATTTTTTATTTTATCAGAGTTTTTATTAATTGTCATTAATTCTGACGACTTCTAATAAGAAAAAGTTTGCTATAATTATTTAATTAATTTTCAAACTCTTAAATATTAGAAAAATTGTGAAAAGAAAATTTTATCTAAAGTATGGACTTTTAATGAATCGCAAAATGTTCAAACAATATTTCTAAGGCCTTCACACTTTTAAGTTTTAATATATAGATAGGTTTCTTATTGTCAATATTCAATAGTATAAAATTATAATGGTATAATAATTGAAGGAAAAAAGTGAAAATATAATTTTATTTATTAAGGTGTCTTTTAACGAAGGACAAAACATTCGATTTGTTTTTCTATAGATCTTCACACTTTTAATATATTATAGATTATAGATACAGATGTAGACGTAGATTTTTTTAAAATATAATAATCACTATAATATTGATGGTTAAAACATAATTTTCAAATTGAAAATTATTGAAAGCAATACAAGTATAATGTTAATACTTTAATCGATCTATTTAGTCGGATAAAAAGACTTAGATTCTTTTTTAAATGTTTATGTTGGTTATCAAATAATGATAATATCTGTATATTACTTATTTTAGAGCAAATAATACATTTTTTAAAGGAGAGAAACATATTTCACCTGTTACGATTATTACTCACGCATTTACATGTTATAGAAAGAACCTACAATCCAAAGGTGGAATGCTGTGACACAGAAAATACATATGTTACCCTGAAGCAACACCACACAAAAGAACCCGTTCATGACATTTCTGCTCAAACTCAGAGAGAGCCTTTCAGTTATTTATAACTTCTTTTTACATTGGGAACAGAAAATATAACTTTCCAATTGAAATACCGGAAACTGTACAGTTAGACAAGTACATCTGTAATGACATATATAGCATACCGCATCACGCAAGTGAGAGGTTATTGTCGGCAAATAGTTAATGAGTTCACCATCCAGAGCACCAGCCATCTCCCCAAGAGTGATGAACCCACTGGCACGTTCTGCAGGTATTTTAAGGACAAAGTATATGATTCATGCATATCTGTAGAAGTAAAATAAACAAACTTGAGTTCACAGTAGTCAACATTGAAGATGCAAATCTCATTCATCCAGATTCTACAGTTAGTAAAAGCAGATTAAATCATTAAAATGAAATAAAATATCACAAACCGTTAAATAATTAGTCACTAATCGATCACGCAGGAAATGGACAATTCGAGGAAGTAGAGAAGTTATGCTGAGGCGAACTAGGCGATCTCGATGCTCCAGATATCTTAGAACAGTTTCATCAACTTCCCTGTATCTTGACATCATGAACTCTCATGTGTTCCTGCACATTTTGATGATAAATTTGCTCTTATCAATCATTTATCATATCACAAGCAGATAGATAATCCTGGGTCCAATTCCCATAGCATATGACTTGAGCATATTACATTATTCTTTGTGAAGGAGACACAAACCAAAAGCACATAAATCCGTGAAACTAAAGTAGTCATGGAACCATACTAGCATAAATGCATACATGGCAATACAGAAAAGAAAAAATTGCCCTCAAATAGCTTGAAGAGGTACCTTGACCACCACCTTCTTCATGAAGCCATCCATCACCTAAGAACCTGCCTTTCACCCCCACTAGCACCTCATAAGAAGAAAAACCACATCATCAAAAACCAACAACTATCCTAGAAATCTTTTAAACATAGAAAGTTTTCCCCTTTTTTCCAAAAAATATTTTCGAAACATTGTTTGGTTATACATTGGAATGATTTTTTGGGTAGGTTTTGAAGATGAGTTTTTCAAGTTTGAAATCAGTAATTTTTTTCCACTTATAGAGCTTCAACTTCTTGCAAGTGAAATCTGCAACAAGTTTCAAGATGATATCTTATAAAACCTGACCACATAATCCAAGATCAACAAAGAATCCTGTCAATATATACACCATCAACTAACGAAAACTGATACGAGAGATGTCATTTACAAATGATTGAAGCCAGGTAACCCCCCACCCCTACCCCACCCCAATCCTATACACACGGAGAGATCATAATCAATCTATAGATCACAAATGCATTCTAGATTCATTTGCTAATAAGAACAAGTAGGTAATAGACACCTTTTGCCCCTTCATTGTAATTACTTCATATAAGAAACAATTAGGTAGCAGACAGTTGCACCTAAAACATGTAAATTCCTCAGACTTGAGGTAGACCGACTCTTAAGTCCTCCCCGATATAACCAGAGATTTTAAGTCTTCAGTTTCTCAAACATTCAGCAGATCACAGCAATTTAACAAAGCACAAGAAAATAAAAAATATTTTCCTATAATGAAATAAATAATGGGATGGAATTTGATAGCAAACCTTAGTAGCTCCCCGACTGCAAGAAGGGATCCATATATACTTTGAACAGGCGCATTTCTCCCCAATCCATCTTGGGTAGCCTCAAACATTTGATAATACCTTTCGGAACCACCAATTTAAGATTAGATTCTTGGATCAATAAATTTGCTACTGAAACAATCTTTTAGTATTTCTGAAAAATAATAAGGGGGAAGAGAAAAATAGACATACCACTGAACACGCCACCTTGTCTCACACTTTTCAATAACCCGAAGGAACGCACGCAATGCCTCAACAACTTTTTCTTGAACAACCAATGTTGGATCCCTCAGAGCAACCCAAATAGCATCCACAAACTCCGACACATGAACATTGAAGACGATTGAAACATTTTCTGTCATTTCCTAAAATTTAAAGATAGGAGATTGAAACAGGGACATCATCAGCAAGTACTTAGCTCGTATCTGGAATTCAATATGCTATGAGGTGGATTTATTTAAAATATTATAAGAATGACAACCATATTTATATAGTATGAACTATTTCACTCTTCATTCGGTGATAATAGGAAAAAAAAACACTAGTTAACCTTTAGGATACAATTTTAATAAATAGCTAATATTTGTATTCAATTTTAGGAACACTTCTTTCTTTTATCACTTAGAAGCCATGCGAGATGAAAGTCTCATGCACGGTTTTGAAAGAGAGAGAAAAGTGAGGAATCCTCCTTAGGTACCTTCTAGAACAATGGCAAAGCAGAGGGTGGAAAAGTTGGAGAAAGAAAAAAGGAGATTTGGTAGAATGGCGGTGAAAACAGTAGAATTTTCTAGGGTAGAGAGACAGTAACCAAAAAAAGAGACTTTAATTCAAAGTTTCCCCATCATGTAAAGATGAAATAAACAAAACCCAGCTTCAAAATTTTTGCTTATACAACAAATCATGAAGAAATATGCTAATTGTACCTTTAATATTAAGACTACAGCAAGGCGAAGATACTCAATTCTTTCACCACGAAGCCATTCTAGTGCAACTTTAACCTGAAAATACAAAAGATATGAGATCCTGTTGTCAGACAATCAAGTATCTGAAGCATCAAAATGCTACACACCTGACGTTCCACTTCATCTGCTATCATTCCACCACCAGATCTAGCTAGGTGACCAAGAACTTTACTAGCAAGGACCAAGATTTCAGGATCATGCTTTGTTTCAAAGGAAGCACACATGTAATTGGAGAATTTTGCCACTTTTGATGTATTTTCGATGATGGTGACATCTATTAGCTCATCAATAGCCCTCAATGCTCCCAGATTTTTAGAAACTTCATTACTATCAAGAAATATAGTAATGCGTTCATATAGATGATCCATGAAACGAGCAAAAGCTTCTCCACTAAGATCACAAGATTCTTCCTCTACAAGCCGCCTCAAGGTCAATGCAGCCCCATCCTACCAGAGAGAATAAATAATAATTGGCTTGGTTCAAAAGCAATTCAAGTTTTTGAAAGATAATTTTAGAATAGGAAACTGGGAAGGATGGAAAGAGGCATAGATAGAGAGCATGCAAAATCAAACAGCAAAAATAGCAAGACTGAGCAAAACAGAATATTAAATGATTAAGACAGAAACTCGCATTAGTATCAATATCAAGCAGCCAGTTCAAAAGACTGCTCTGCTAACCTTCGGTAGAAAAATAGAACAGGAAAAATAAATGAAAACAAAAAAAACAAAACTTGGTATTCACATTATTTTTTAAACTAAAAAGTTCACTAAGATGGTTGATATAAATTTAAAATCAGGACCTATCCATCTCTCTTGATTCATGGAGAAGGAAAATAAATAAGCATAATTAGTAAGAGGCATATAGAAGAAGATTTGAATACAAAACAACAAACAGTTACTTCTATGTAGTGCCATGATTTCAAACGGGATTAGCCAACAAACTCCGTGTAATCCCACAAGCTGGTCTGTCTTCTTCCACACAAATCAATAAATAAATAAATGTGCCCAAAAATAAACCGTAGCATTTTGCTTTCTTTCTATTTTCAATCTTTTACATATACAAGGTTTCAAATAACAGCATCCAACACTTCCTGAGAAATGTCAGTCTTATGTCCTATAATTTTCATCAATTTCTAATAAAATCAAAATCACACCAGTAAATATCTGGTTCCACTACCTCACCAATTCACCAACTCAACAAATCAAAATCTTCTGAACTGTTCTAACTCTACTACTGATCTTAAAAAATTCAACAAAAAATCAAGAACCTTAGAATCTTCTTTGATTTTCATTAATTCCTAAGAAAATCAAAATCAATCACTAAATTTCTGTTTCCACTTACTCAACAATTCAACAAAAGTAACAACACCCAAAAAAAAAAAGAACACAAAGAGTAGATAACAATACAGGTCACATCAAGATTCCCTAAGCTACTCGAACTCCAGTACTGATCTTTAAAATCCAACAAACGACTCCCAAAAAATAAAAGTTGAAAGAAATGGAAGAACCTTAGGATTGCTTCTGGTACATAGGTCAGCAAGAACTCTATTAAGAGCATCAATATTTCCGACACCGGTTGTTGCAACTGGATAGCGGATCGCTTGAGAGCTGCTACCCATGATTCTTCTTCACACTCCTATCTACATGAAAACCTAACACGATGGACAGAACGTTGTTATTATTGTAATGATGATTGTAGGAGAATACACATGTTGTTGTTGTTCATTTGTAAGAAAGAGTGTAGGGAGCTTCAGGAGAAAGACGAGAGACCTGTATTGCCCAGTAAGATAAATAAAAAGGGAAAAAAAACCTTTGCCCCTTACCTTGCCAACTCTGATTTTATTACAACTGTAGGTAATTGGGCCTGTGGGTAACACCCGCCCTCTATTACCGTTTTCTTTTTCTCATTTTTTCTTTCTTTTCTTGTTTTTGATTTCTTGATTTGTTATCACTCTGTGTTCATTAACGAGGTTATCAGAGAAAATATGGTATGCTTATAAGTGATATCGGACCACTAAAAAGAAAATAGTTACATGAAAGACACGAGGAGGGATCACGCTTAATGCTTGAGGGCATGGCATGTAGCAGGTGAATTTTTGTGTCAGTTATGGGTCGTTTGTTACAAGTTACATGATAGTGATGTTAATGATAGCTTTGTATCACGAGTTATGGTAATAAAAGCGTTGCTGACAATTGTCTATTATAATTAATTAGGTGATATTAGTGTCAGTGACATGTTGACTATCACAAGTTATGTGATAAGAGTGTCGATCATTGTTGTCTAGCACAAATTATGTAATAGTGTTAGTGAAGGATTGACTATCACGTTGGTACGAAAGTAGGCCCTAGCTTCTCAATAAGTCATTCAATGAACTAACTCTATCACAAGTTATGAGATAGTAGTGTATTAGCGGTAATAAAATGAATAAAAAGGAAAAAATAACCTTGCTCTTACCTTGTCCATTTGATTTTACTACAATGGTAGGTAATTGGGCTTGTGGATAAAACTTGTGCTCTGTTATGTTTACTTTTTCTTACTTGTCTTATCTGGGGGTGGGAGTTCGGTATTTTGGTTCGAGTTCGGTTATTTTATTTCGGATTTTCTAGTTTTCGGTTATGAATATGTACCGAATATCAAACCGAATTTTTTCGATTCGGTTCGGTTCTATTTCGATTTAACAATTTTAATTTTTTGGTTTTGGGCTTATTTAATGTGCTACATTATATTTAATAATTGGGCTACTGATTCTAACAAACACGACATAGCAGGTTCAGTACTAAATTTGTTTGTTTTGTCATCATACTAAGCAAAGCCAATTAAGTTTGTGCATGAGTGGTTTTTGAATTTTTTCCCATTGTTGATACATTCATTACATTGCACACAACATAATTGTGATCTGCAGGAAACCTTAACATAACTCATTATAATTTACAACCTTCTCACTTGTATGATCAGCTAGATCTCAGAACTGATTATAAAAGATGATTTAAATGAGGGTAAGATGATGATTTTTGAAATAACATAATGTTCATTAATTCCCTCGCATCTTAAGATGAACCAACGATAAGCCATTGAATCTAGTAATAGCAGTGGACAGTTTTTCAGAGAAGACTAATTGCATGATCACACTCTTAGCAGATTCTTTCACTCTAATTTTTGCCTATTTGGATTTGCCTAATGGGCTGTATTAGTATTTAGTAATAGTCAAAGTGTTTAACAGATATTATATCATACATATTAAATATAATAATAATAATAATAATAATAATAATAATAATTTAAAAAGAGAATATTAAAAATTTTGGTTTAAACCAAAAAATCAAATTATGTCAACCTAAAAATCAAAAACCAAAATAATTTGGTTCAGTTTGATATTTCAATTTTTTGATATTTATGTCTACCCCAAATTTTATCATCCAAAATAATAATAATAATAATAATGATAATAATAATAATCTATAATCTATATCTGTAATATATTAAATGTGTAAACATCCTTAGAAAAATGAATAATATATTAAAAGTGCGAACGCCCTTCGAAAATTGAATCGAACTTTTTGTCCTTCATTAAAAGATTCCCCTTTAAATAAAATCTTCTTTTCATCTTTTTTCTCCAATTAATTTTCTCAAAAATAAATTATTTCCACTTACTTTTCCTGAAAAATTGGCTGGGCTGCATGAATTGAGTTTGGGTACGACACTTTTTCTCCAAAAATACATAGAAAAATCTTTTTTCTTATAAATAAAATATGTGACTTTCACACGCAAAATTAAAAAGAAAAACACCCCTCCCCCCAAATAGAATTCTATGTGATCTTTTGCCAACAAAAGTAATTAGTATTTTATTTAACTCATTAATCCTTTACTTCTTCAAAAATACTTAAAATTCAAATATTCTGTATCTTTTTCTCTCAGGTTTGTTTCTACGCCAGATTTTCAAGTTGTCTTTGTCATTAAATTTCTCCTTTCAAAATTTCTGCAGATTGTGTGTTATTAGTTGAATAATCTATTTATTTTTTGTGGCAAAGTATCTAGGATGTTCTTTGCCAGATGGATTTCTTTTACTACTGGTTTTGAATGTCAATGATGATTATATCATTACTTATGCTGAAGTTTTTCGTTGGTTACATTTATGAAGTTAATTTGTTTGTGCAGTAGGTCTATTGAAAACAACTTTTCTACTTCCTCAAAGAGGTGAGATTTACGTACACACTATATTTCCCAAAATTCATTTATAGAATTACGTCAAAATTGTTAATATTCATGAAGCATAAATTTAAAAATCTTTGCAATAGATAAATTTGAGTTCTGACGATTTTGATATGACGAAAATTGCTTTTCTAGGATATATTTTGATGGAAGAAATCATTTTAGTGTGTTTGGATATTTGAATTATGGAGAGTTGTAATTTACATTTAACCTATAAAAAGAATAATTAAAAACATGTCCCACCAAGAAGGCAAACAATTTTCATACCTTATGGACGAAATTCAGTTTTCTTTACAATTATTTCGATTTCTTTATCGAAAAATATATGAATTGATAATTATAAAATATATGGTAAAGGTTATAAGGTTTTCTCATGGCAAGACATATGTATTTTTACATTTTGTTTACATCCGATCCGAAGCCTGACATGATCGATAAAGATGCTTTGAATGAGAAATCATATTTGTATTTTTTTATGTCATTCTTTTTGTGTATACAATTTAATTGATTGACGTGAGACACACTTGCAAAACACTTAAACTAAACAGGTTATATTAAAAGATTGAAGACCCCATGGCATTGAAAAGAGCAGGTAATGCGAAAACTATCTGTTTTCACAAAAAAAGGTAGTATCTAAAGCATTTCTTCTTATTTGGGACATTCACAATTTGCAGTCTTCTTTATTTTGAAATTGATTTTATCCAACAAGAATTTGAAAATAATATATTTTGAGGATGAAAATTGTAAACTAAAGTCATGAAAAGGGTTGCAAAAAGAGTTAATTGAAGAGATAATTTAAACAAAAATTAAGAGTAAAATGTGAATATCTTATGAGTTTGAGGCTTGATCTAATACGGGGACAAAATCTCAGATACAAAATCCATTAATTATTTTGTACATGTTCTTGCAACAATAGGTGTGTTATTTGAGAACTGAGACTCTAGGAGTCCTAAAATATATGATGAGAAGTAATTTTATTTTGTTATATATCTAGGTTTAGTTGCTTAACACAACACTTCACGGATGGTATATTTTGTTCCCTTCATGTAAGTGAAACTATTTAGGATACATTCTTAAACCTTATTAGACTTGAAATAATCAGTATACTATGTCTATAGAAGAAAAGTTAAATTTAATTATCAATAACCGATATCTCATATAATGATGCACGATTGAGACTTCATGGGTTATGGGCCCCATTTTACCTAAAATCATGGGCCGTAGGTATCAATGTCTTTATTGGCAAGTAGAACTTGTGTTTTGTGTTATTTAGATAGATTAAAGCATGCACAGTTTAATTATCTTGGGTCAACTCTTGAGAAGGAATTAAAAGTTTCAAAGTTTATATGATTTATTTTTGAACATTAAAGATACATGTTTAATTTTTTTACTTGCTTATTTATTTTGTTTCAAAGCTTGATTTTGTAAGAGAGTCTATGATAACATGATGTGGTAAGAAAATTCACTATATTAACAAAAAGTTCTTATAACATAATATTGTTTAAGCTTTGTTCATATAAAAAGTTTTTTTTCTTTTGTAAATTAGAATAATATATATATATATATATATATATATATATATATATATATATATATATATATAATATATATATATATATTAAAAGCATGAAGATCCTTAGAAAAGTGATTTAAATTTTTTATCCTTCATTAAAAAACTTCATAATAGACAAAATTGTCTTTTCACCTATTTCCTCAAATTATTAATTAATTATTAAAAATCTAAAGAGTCCTAAAAACATGAAAGGCAAAATATATGGTAAATTTAAAATATTACTCAACCTGGGTTCTTTTCAAAGTCATATTATCGTACATTATAAATATTTGTTTTTGTAGTTTATGAACTTTCTAATCAAGGAAGTTTTTAATCAAAACTTTGATTTTTAATAAATATTAATTATCACGTTTTCTTTTTCAAGTTTAAGAGTATTTCTTTTTTACTAGGATTTGCTCAAATTTTCTACCATAATTAAAGTTTTTTTATGGAAAATATTTATTTTTTAAAAATATTTTTTCCACGTTTGATTAATCCTTTTTTGGAGGAAAAAAATCCGGACTTCTATAAATTGAGGATTCTTTATTACTACAAATAACACAATATTATTCACAAGTAAAGAATTTTGCTTTGGAGAGATTATTCTCTCTAGGTTTTATGTTTGTAATATTAATTTTTCAATATGTAGGTCACTTGACGAAAGCATATTAAATCTTATGATGTTTTATTATAATTTTCTTTGTAATCTTATTTTGTGAATATTTGTAATGTAAGCGCCGTATAATGCCATGTTATTTCAACTTCAAGTTCAACAATTTTCTAGGTTTATGAGTATATTCTTTATTATATAGAACTTTCAACTTCAAGTTCAACAATTTTCTAGGTTTATGAGTATATTTTTGATTATATAGAACTTTATGAACTAGAGCTGTAATTTTTGTGAATGGATCTTCAATTTTATGATTTTCAGATTTGTTTTCTTATGAACAAAAATATTTATATTTATTTGTGCTTGGTTAATAGAACGATTGAAAATTTTCGTGGGTGTGGATATGTATTAATTATAACGTATGTTAAAACCTCATGCAAAGAATTATGAGGCTAATTTTTGACTTTTTCTTTTATAGGTTAGAAAAATTTCCAGTTAGTTTGAGTTTAAATTGTTAAGTTGCTACTCAATTAATCATATTCATCATTTACATGCATGAAATCGTAATCTATGTTAAAGTATATATCGAAAAAGTAATGTAAATAATAAAAAGATTTAAATAAAAAATTAATTAATTATAAAGTCCTAGGTTAACTAAAGTTTAAATCTAACAAACAAAACGAGGTTTAACTTCTGCTATTTTTAAAACCAAACGAATGTAATTTTGTTTTAAAATCATTTTTGAGAAAAAATATATTTAAAAGCACTTTAAAAACGTAGTCAAATACTAATAGTTGCTTTAAAGTGATTTCTAAATTTTTTAGTTAAACACAAATTTTTTCTCGCCAAAAAATAGACATCAAAGTGATTATATAAAATTGAACTCATTAAAGTAAAGTACGCGCGGGAAGCGTGTACACTAAGACTAGTGTGTGTATGTGTGTGTGTGTGTATATATATATATCATTATTATTTTTTGATAGTTTTGTACATTAGGTTTTGATAATGCTTTTTAAATTTTTCATACTATATAAAGTTAGCATAGGGTAAGGAGAGCGCAAAGTGTATACAAATTTTATCCCTATCTTATGGAGATAAAGAGATTGTTTCTAAAAGATCTTGATTTATGTAAAATTGAGTTGGTATAGTTGTATCTTAAAATTATTTATATAACAAAAAACTTGATATTCTATTCAAAGAGAGAGCAAAGTGCATGCAGATCTTATCCCTACCTCGTAGAGATAGGTTGCTTTCAAAAGATCCCAGCTCAGACAAAGTTAAATTTGCATAGCTGTATCATAAAATTATTTATAATTAATAATAATAAATTTGGTATTCTATCCAACTTATAATACAAAATTCTCAGCCATTATACTTTAATTTAGGATTATGTTAATCTCGATGCTTTATATATACACTTTTACTGTTAATGATTTTGTTTGATATAATTTGAATCTCGGAGAGTCAAAACGAAGAAGCTTGATATGTATGAAATTAGTTTAACATTAATTGCTATTTTTTGACTATTTGCTATTTTTGTGTATATAGTTTAAGCGATTATTGTGAAATACACGTGCAAAACACGTAGAACTAAACTACTACTACTACTACTACTACTACTACTACTACTACTACTACTAATACTACTAATAATAATAATAATAATAATAATAGCAACAATATCTGTCTTCACAAAAATGATTAAACAAGAACTGAAGTCAAGAGAGTTGTTTTGTTATTTGAAGTTTTTAATTTCTTAATTTGTTCTCAAAGTTAGGATAGTTTGTGTTCATTAGTGAGGGTAACAGATTATATGTAGCATACTTATAATTCTTTTGTTTAACAATCTAGTTAAAGCGAAAATAACTTTTGTTCATCTTTTTTCATCATATTAATATTAGAAAAATTGTAACTTATAAAATTTTTTGTATAATTTTCGAACATTTAAATTTTTTATTTAAAATGTTAAATTAATCTAATTCAATTTAACTTTGAAAAGGTTGTTTTCCTTCTAACTTGACTGTCCAAAGAAAGAATTATTGCAAATAATTTTTGTATGCTGGATTAACAATTTAAAAATAGTTTGTTACTCTTAGGGGTCATTTGGTTTGGAATGTAGTTATACTGGGATAAGTTGTGATGGGATAAGCTATACTGAAATTAGTTATGCTGGAATTATTTTTTATTGAGTGTTTGATTTGTTGTATTCAAAATAATATGCATGGATAATTTCTAGGAATATATATATATATATATATATATATATATATATATATATTCCTTTCAAAATATTTATTCTTAAAAATAAAACTTTCATCTTATTTACCTTAATTTTTGTTTATGTTTGCATTTTCATAATTATATCGTTTGTATTTATAAAAGTTTCATCTTATTTAGCTTTAATTTCTTTGCGTGTGTCTTCCCATGATTATACCGTGTGTGTTTTAAAAAAATCTTACTACATCTTATTTAGTTTGAAATAAAAACTTTCAACTTAAGTTTGTTAAATTAAAAGATGATTTGTTGCTTATGTCACTTCATTTAAATACATATCACTCATATAATATAGAATATTAAAATTCATTTTAATTGATATATAAAATATCATTTTTTTAAGTGATTATAAAACTATGTAATTTAATAATGGAGTCAACATTTTTATTATTTTTTAATGAAATTAAAATATATAAATAAACATAATAATTATTCAAATAAATTTAATGTATAATATATTCATAAATAAATTTTTTCTTAAATGTGTATGAATCTCTAATATTTCATGTTAAATTACTTATTTTGCTCCAAATTCCATAAAATATTGATAATCTCATTTTTTGTTAAAAAAATTTATCATCAAAAGTGTGAAAAAGAATAACTTTCATTTTTCATTATTTACTATCATTAATATTTGGAGAGTCAATTTTTTTTTTAAAAAATTAAATTTTCAAATATTTTTAGCTAAATATAAAAATATTGTTTTATTTAATAATTAAGCATGTATTAAGTTAGAAAGGAAATGTCATCATACTTTAGTAACTTGTCCATAATTTTATAAAAATACCTTATATTTTATTAAAAATAAATAAGTAATATATATATATATATATATATATATATATATATATATATATATATATATATATATATATATATATATATATATATATATATATAAAGTGATAATCTTAAGAATTTGGAGGGCAATTGTGTTCTTTTCTAATTTTATCCCAAGAATAAATAATGATGGGATTGTTATCCCAACAAATAGGTGGATAACTTATCTCGGTACTATATATATATAAAGTGATAGTCTTAAGAATTTGGAGGGAAATTGTGTTCTTTTCTAGTTTTATCCCAAGAATAAATAATGATGGGATTGTTATCCCACCAAATAGGTGGATAACTTATCTCGGTACTATTTATTAGTCCTGGGATAAGTTATCCCGAATATTGCAAACCAAAAATGCATTAAAAATTTTATTTTGGGATTATTTATTTTTGTACCTTAAACCAAACGGCCCCTTAATAACGACAATGGTGAATGCTATCCTAAGGTATATGATGCTAAATGTTTCAATTGTATAAGAGAAACAAATCATGTAAATTGTAAACTGGTCAATGATGATAAAACAAAAAACATGTAAGAATTTTGTATTTTTGGTAAACAAGTTCATCATTAATTAGATAAATATATATGTAGCATTATTTTCCTTATTTATAACTTATTTTTTAAAGAAAATAAATAAATATATCAAGATTTGCCTTTAATAGACTTTAAATTTACATAAAGGTGTAAGAAAAAGTTTACACAATCAGTGGATATTACTTAATCTATAATATTTGACGGATGAAAAGAATGTATTCACATTAGAAAGATACAGACAGATTAGCACTCAGAAATAACATGATAATGACATGTCGAAGTGCAAAAAATTATAGAATTGTGCCAAAAGAAAAGTGCAGAAAAATATTTTTTTAATGTGAACGTGTCAACCTTACTTATGAGATGTAACTTGAATGGAAGAAATCGAAGAAAAAAATAAAAATAATAAAAATTGCTGAAAAAGAAGAAAATAAAGAAAAATCTTAAAAAAATAAAAATCAAAGAAAATGTAAAAGTTGAGAGAGAATAAAAAAAATAAAGGTTGATAAAAAAAAGATTAAATAAAAATAAAGGTCGAGAAAAATTTAAAAACAAAAAATCAAATAAAAAAGATGTTTTTTTAATAAAAGTAGACATTGAAAGGTGTAAAGAAAAAAAAGTAAGGGTTAAGAAAAATTAAAAATAACAAAAATAAAAATAAAAAATAAAAAATATAAATGTAAAAGAAAAAAAAAAGAAGTTGAGAGAAAAAAAAAGTAAGGGTTGAGAAAATTTTAAAAAAAAATTAAAGTAAAATTAAAAAGAAAAAAATAAAAGTTAAAATATTTAAATATGAAGTTGTTATCCATAAGAATATTTATGTAATTTACTCCATTAATCAGGGGTAATTTTATCCAAAAATATATTAATTAATAGATAAAAACTATTTTAAAGAAATTTTTTTATTTGAGACTAAAATTTAAAAGACACCCAATTTAGGTGTATTTTTTGAAATTCACCGTTTGTGTCTCTTCCCTATTCTGCCTCTGCTGCTTTATAAGTAGCGCTAAACAAATTTTTTAAAACTTCAAACAAATTTTGCGATCGAATTTGAAACCGAACTTGTTATCTGAAAGTTGTACAGATATGGGTAGAGATCATTTGGGTAAAAATCTCTTACTTTAAACATGTTGTTTACTTTCGAATAATTAAAATTCATTCTTTTTGTGTGTGTGTTTATTTGTAATATTTTACTGTGTCAAGAGGAGTGATTCTGGGATTGCTTACATTGGGAGGAATTGATTTTTCGAGGAAAAGACTGTTAAGTAAAAAGGAGTAGGAAATTTCAACAAATGTACGTGTAAACTCTAGTTTTGTTGTTGTTTATCAGAACAAATTTGTATAATATTAGAAAAGAATCATATCGTAATTAAGTGAATATGATGAATTAACAGTATGTTTTTAATTCAGGAGTCAAAGCATGTTATTTATGCACAATTATACCTTTTTCTAGATAACTTGGGTTCAATAACAAATACTTATTCTAGTAGTACTATTTTTGAATCTGGATTTTCTTTTTTGATTTATGTAAAATTTCTTCTGAAGTATTTTTGCTTGCGCGTGTAATTAACGGAATTAGGTTCATGAGGCAAAGGTTGATTATGTGACTCAGCTATCAGATGTTGATGAGACAAAGGTGGATGATAACGCTCAATCTACAGCTCTCGTTTGAGTGTAAAGCGGTCGTTAGCAAATATAGAACCCAACTGGGTTGGGTATCGATCCCACAGAGAATAGCTTGGTCAACAAGTAAGTAAAATTAATAGACTTTTGGTGCAAGTCTCGTAAGAAGGGGGGATTGTAATAAGTAACCAAAGTAATGAAATAAAAGCTGAAAATACTAAAGTAAAAAGAGAAAGATTGTCACGTTGGTTGTAAACAATGAGAATTGAAGCGTTGGGGTTATGTCCACCTTCAGAAGTATACGTCTCTATTGGCTATGAGTGTGTAGAGTCTTGACATGCAATTGCTTATAGAGAATTGTAGTCGATGGTAAATCCAAGCGTCTCTCGACCTAAACAAGGACTATTTCACTTTAACTCTCTCGAGCTTAAAGCGTGTCTAACGGTACGAATTCTCCAAGAGGTTAGTCCAGGTACGGCACTAGCTTTTTAATAGGAAAGGGTGTCCTACTACCTTGACATTATCTCTTTTCCAGACAAATAACCTTTCTCTCGAACAAGTTAAATGTTAGACTGGCGTTGGTCGATGCGTCTTCTTTTCTAGACAAATAACCTTTCTCTCGAACAGGTTAGATGTTAGAATGGCGTGTTCTTGTGTTTGAACCGCAAAGGATGTAGATTTAAGATGAAGAGAATAATGATATAAGCAATATACTTGTCTTGAACTCACAAACTCATAGCTATAGATAGTAACTCATTCGGCTTCCATAACCCCAACTAAGAGGTTTAGTTACCCATGAATGCGAAGGATATCACGTTTTGCATGGTGAATGGCGTGAATAGTAGGTGTTTGGCATGTGATTTTAGTGATTCCGTAGCAAGTAACGATTCTCTTGTTGTGGAATTTAAGAATAGAAGAATGAAGAATTAAGAATGTATTGTAGGAAGATGTCTTAAGTTAAGAGTTAATTGAATTGTAAGAATGTGATGAAAAAATCTCTAACATGATAGGGTATTTATAATACTCCTATCCTACTCCTACTAAGCTAATGAAATAAATAACCAAATCCTAATATACTAATGAAATCCTTGACCCAAATGTACTAGGGTAAGGTTACAAAATTATAATCCAAATAGAATAATGAAACACATAACCTAATTGCACTAGGTTAATGTATTATGGCAAAAATCCAGCTTTGTGTCTGTAAGTCCCCAAAGTCTTCAGAAATGCTGTTTTAGCCCGGGACAGATTTTCCATGCAGCAGATTTAGTCCTTTATGCGTCCAGCTCCTTTCCATCTCGTTTGTGAGCTTTCTTTTGCGTCAAGTAAGCCATAAATTGCTGTATTTTGCATCATTTATACCTGAAACTTTCCTAATCACATTTGTTAGCTCATTTACAGGAAAAAGGACTAAAAGTGTATGAAATAGATAATTAGTTCTCAAAACTAGGCTAAAATATGGGCAAAATATATTGATATAGGCGCGTAAATTTGCCTATCATCAACACCCCACACTTAGAGCTTTGTTCGTCCTCGAACAACATATCATGTCCTTCTAAGCATCGACTTAAGGTTTTTACAGAAACAACACAAAACATTCTTCAAGACAAGCACAACAATTAGCAACAAAGAGTAGCTTTCCGATTATAAGTAGAAACAATTTAACCTCAAGCATAGACTCGTGATGGTGATCAACTCGCATGCAAACGTTAAGGTACATAGAATCATATACAACTATCCAAAACTCATCAACCATGTGTGTCTCACAATATAGTACCCATAATCACTCACAAATATAGCATATTTTTCAAACATGGGTATCAAAGTGTCCTTGCTCTCACTCTCACAAAGAATTCATATGTAGCATCTAATGACCATAGGCTTGCCCTTAATGTAGTACTCCACTAAATGTCGGAATGTTAAGATTAGGATCAAGTAGGTCTTTTGATAGTTGTAACGTAAGCTAAGGGACGGGTAGGATCAACTATTTTGGCCAGAAATAGTGACTAAGTTCCTAAGCACTTTAATACATCACATTGTATCATTGACACTTTTTTCTTTCAACCTTTCTTTATTTTATTTTTCCACCCTTGTTATCATCTTTTGTTTTTCAATTTTAAGCACAACTCACTTTTCAGCTTTCTTGTCCTTTTTCTTTTCACAACGTACCTCCTATGATAGCATTTTTTTTTCTTTTTCATAACACCTTCAAGAACCTTTACAATTTAAAGCATCATACTCACCCAATTTCCTCTTATGTTGTCACATGACTTATTCACTTTAAAGCACTTAGGAATTTGGATCAAATTATGGTCTTGAAAGAAATAGATTAGGCTTACATACAAGGTTGTCAAAGAAATAGGCTAAAGGCTCAAAAGGGTTTAACTAGGATGATTTACATGGGTAGGTAAAACTGATGGTAAACAAATATAGGTTGCCAAAGAAATGCCTAAATCATATCCTAAACTTACATTCCTTATTTTCGCTTTGCATACATACCAGGCAAGTTCTAGCATCAGCCACAAACATAGAATATACTATTATCTCACACACACAAGGCACATGGTCGACTTGATTGGTAGTAATATAGACTCTCGACCCAACAAGTGAAGGAATTGAATCACACACTATCACATAATGAGTCACAACTAGAGCCTAAATGTCTCAATAGTCACAATTGTAATACATACTCTTGTTATAATCTCATGCTGCCTATCAAAATAATTTCATGCGAAGCTAGAAAAAATTTTACTCCGAAAAAAAAAAACGTCACACGAAAAAAATCACAAAAAAATAAAAAATTTGGACTCAAAACAAAATAAACAAGAGCAAACATACAAACATAGCATGCAGATTCTGCCGACACCCCACACTTAGACTAGACACTGCCCTCAGTGGAAAATAAAGTCGAAGAACCTGATTAGTCGGACTCTTCCTCAATGTCGGGGGTCATACCCCCTTCGTCCGAGTCATCGTAAGAGTCGTCGTCAGAGTTCTCCTCAGCATCAGAATCAGGCAAGCGTCTATCATCATCAGTTGGCACGTCATCATCAAGAGGTTCCTAGAAATAGACTCCCACTCCACACATCTCCCGGGCATGTCTGTTCATTGGGTAGTCGTGGTCCAGCTGTTGGAGCTCTACAGCAGTTGGAATACGTCCACCACTCATCATAGTGAATCTCGTCATGCCATAGAGATGACGGAAGAAACTCTCGTCACGAGCATGTCTCTCCGCAGTGGTAAGGTTGACTCCATGCGTTGTTTCAGCATCTTTGACCTTGGTGAGGTCAACCTTCTTTGGGGTATGTGGGAGTTTGTGGTCAGCTGGTTCCTCTTCTATATCCTCCTTCCGCAACATTGCTGTCAACAAATTGCCGAATGTGAAATGGGACCTGCTGTTGAGTCTGGCTTTCCTCATGGTGGATCGAATGATTGCCCCAAAGTTGATAGGGACATTTGTCATCAATGCATAAACCAGACACACTCTATCTCTCGATATCTTTGTGTATTGCGTCCCAGGAATGAGGCATGAGTTGACAATGCGCATCCAGATTCTTGCTTCCCTATTTAGTGGAGCATAGGGGAATGTGTTGTGACGGCCTGTTTCCTTATGTCTGCCCCATCTTGCCATCGATCTGCTTCCACAAAGCGTGTGTCTTATAGCTCTGTACGGAGGCCTGCTGTACAGCTCTTTGTATGGTGCAGTGTCGACCGAAGGTAGGCCTAGAAACGAGTTGATCCAATCCGCTGTAAGCTGTAACACTTGGCCCCGAATTTTGACTTCGTTGCCTGTTGTGTTTGGCGACCAGTTGGCATAAAACTCTCTTGTCAAGTCAAGATTGCACTCTCCCATGTCACGGAAGATGAAATCCAGCTTCAAAGCCATTATCTTAGCCAACAGTTGCGGCTCCTTCTTTGCTAAGGTCTCCTTGTTGATTAAGTCGACGTGCACATATTTCTTTTCTTTATTGCTGCTGTACCATGCCTTGGCTTCTTCCTCAAGAACCCATTTGATTCCGAACATTCTGCGTGGTAGGTGTGCGGAAGATGATTCGCCTTGGTCTTTTCGGCTTCTCTTTTTGTCCTTGCGGGTCGTGGTAGCCTTCTCCTTGCCTTGCCTTGCTTTCGGTGCCATTGAACCTGAGACTAGAAATAATGTTAGATGCAGGACAATCGCACTTTAGACAATCTATATGCAAGCATTAGGGGTACCACCCCACACTTAATCTTGTTGGCACAAATCGGTGAAGTGAACGTGGTCGAGTACTCAGACGTCGTCGACATACGTCTTAGGATTGTATTCCGACAATAAAATCAGTATTACATCACTCATGAGCAGCCATTTGGACGACGTGCATGGGGAATATAGCAACGTTACAACATAGGGGTTACCACATGGAATTGCTATTCAAACAACAAACACCACCACCTAAGTCGATAGTCACTATAACCTTATCCCGATGGCCGGGATGGTTAATCATGCAAGCATCCAAACAACACTCTCAATCAATATTCATGGCCACATATGTTCAGCAAGTATCACAACAATGCCATTGAAACAAAATTCAAGTCGGAAACAAGTCATGAATTCCATACGTATATAATCAATCACACGATTTTGCAACAATTATCCACACACATGAACATCACCACCAATCTCTCATGAGTTAGCATTTTATAATAAGCATAGTAAAGTAGTACTTACGATAAATAGATGAAGAATAAGAGAGCACTTACTTGCTTGAAGATTGTGGAGAAGTTGTTGTGGATTGGAAGAACAAAGGAAGCAAAATTTGAGAGGATTTGGGATGATATGCGGCGCCTTTAGGGTTACTTCTAATGTGTTTGTGATAAAAAACCAAGTCCCCTTTATATAGGAGGAGTATGGGTCGGGTTATGACCCATTTACAATCGGATTTGGGGACAAAATCACCCTATATGCGGCGCATATCCCTCGGCATATCACATGTATATGCGGCGCATTGTCCATGGCATAATGGGACATATGCGCCGCACATAGTATGGCATATCTAGGCATATGCGGCGCATATGGTATGGCATTTGTTCTCAGTATCTCAAATGCCATAGCATAGGCGGCGCATAGTCAAAAGCACACCTAGGAATAGGCGGCGCATAGTGTATTGCACACTAGATTCCGAGTCCTTAGGCTATAGAATAGGTTGTGCATCGTTCGTGACCTATTTTTACCAAGGCCTAGCCTTTCTCGAAGCCTATTATGACGTGAGAAAGGCTCAATCCATAGCCTTATGCATCACCATTCCTAACTTACCGACTTTACCATACCATGCGACCAAATCGTCAATTGAAATCAATCTCCTCGTTGCATACTTCTTACACCTATATTTGCTCAAACAAATGAAAACGAGTAGTACGATGGGTTGCCTCCCACCAAGCGCCTTAGTTTTGGTCGTGGCACGACTCTTATTTTTGGATTTTCATTTATCAAAAAGAAAAAATACTAAAACGACAAAACGGTAAAACAATAAAACGAAGGGTTGCCTCCCATCTAGCGCCTTATTTATTGTCGTGGATCGACGTAGTAATCTCGAGTACTTAGACTTCGTCGAGATAAGTGATGGCCATGTCATTCATCGAGTCAAGAGGACCGATATATGGCTTAACACGTTGGCCATTCACCTTGAAGATAACACCCTCATTATTTTCCAGTTCGACTACTCCAGACGAGTAGACGTGGGTGACTTTAAATGGACCAGACCACTTTGATTTTAACTTACCTGGGAAGAGCTTGAATCTGGAGTTAAAGAGTAGTACCATGTCACCTTTTTGGAAGTGTCGTCGAACAATCCGCTGATCGTGATACTTCTTCATCCGCTCCTTGTATAAATCTGATCTTTCATATGCATGGAGACGGAATTCATCTAGCTCGTTCAGCTGCTCCAACCTCAGGTTCTTCACATCATCCCAATTCAGATTCAAGTGCTTCAATGCCCATAATGCCTTGTATTCAAGCTCGATGGGTAGATGACAAGCCTTCCCATAAACTAGCTGATAAGGTGACATGCCAATGGGTGTCTTGAATGCAGTCCTATACGCCCATAGTGCATCATCTAGCTTCCGAGACCAATCCTTCCGATTCACATTGACCGTCTTGGCCAGGATTTGCTTGATCTCACGATTGGAAACCTCTACTTGTCCACTAGTTTGGGGATGATAAGGCGTAGCTACCTTGTGTTGCTTGACTCCATACTTGGCCAATACAGATTTGAATAGCTTGTTGCAGAAGTGAGATCCTCCATCACTTATGATAGTACGAGGTACCCCAAAGCGAGAGAAGATATTCTTCTTTAAAAACGCTACAACACGCTTTCCTTCATTATCGGCCAATGCTACAGCTTCAACCCATTTCGACACATAATCCACAGCAACCAAGATGTACTTCATTCCAAACGAATTCACGAATGGTCCCATGAAATCAATACCCCATACATCAAAGAGTTCTACCTCCAGAATTTTGGACATGGGCATTTCATGGTGTTTTGAAATAGCACCTTGACGTTGGCATTGGTCACACCTTCTCACATAGTCGTGTGCATCTCTGAATATTGTAGGCCAATAATAACCACTTTGCAAGACTTTTCTTGCTGTTCGATTCCCTGCATGATGGCCTCCAACTTGCGAAGTGTGGCATGCTTCTAATATAGTGGGCACTTCTTCATGGGATATACATCGTCGAATGATACCATCCGCGCATCTTCGAAACAAATAAGGCTCATCCCAATAATAGTGCTGAACGTCATGCATAAACTTCCTCCTCTGGTGGTAAGATAAATTGGAAGGTAACACATTACTCACCACGAAATTTGCAAAGTCGGCATACCATGGTAAGTTCTCCATTGTTGTCGCTAGTATCTCCTCGTCAGGGAATGCATCGCCAATCTGATTTTCTGATTGCGCCACATACTCATTCTCAAGTCTAGATAGGTGATCAGCCACTTGGTTCTCGCAACCTCTTCTATCTTTAACTTCGAAATCAAACTCTTGCAGCAGCAACACCCATCGAATCAGCCTTGGTTTTGCATCCTTCTTTGTCATTAGATACCTAAGAGCTGCATGGTCTGTATGAACGATCACTTTAGTACCTAATAGGTAGGCGCGAAACTTCTCAAACGCATACACAACCGCTAATAGCTCTTGTTCAGTGACGGTGTAGTTCCTTTGGGCTTCATTGAGGACCTTACTCGCATAGTAGATAGGATGAAATAATTTCTCCTTTCTCTGTCCAAGAACAGCACCAACGGCTACACCACTAGCATCACACATGACTTCGAACGGGAGCGTCCAATCTGGTGTTACCATGATAGGGGCTTCAATGAGTTTTTCTTTAAGGCATTCAAATGCCTTTAAGCAATCATCATTAAAGTCAAACTTCGCATCTTTCTCCAATAGCTTGCATAATGGACTAGAAATTTTGGAGAAGTCTTTGATGAATCTACGATAAAACCCAGCATGGCCAAGAAAACTACGAACTCCCTTCACCGAAATTGGAGGTGGTAGCTTCTCAATTACCTCTATTTTGGCGCGATCAACCTCTATTCCTCTTTCGGAGATCTTGTGCCCAAGAACAATTCCTTCTTTTACCATGAAGTGGCACTTCTCCCAATTCAGCACAAGGTTGAACTCTATACATCTTTGTAATGCCATGCTTAAATTCACCAAACATGCTTCGAAAGACTCCCCAACAACTGAAAAGTCTTCCATAAATACCTCCAAAGTGTCTTCTACCATATCAGAGAAAATAGACATCATACATCGCTGAAAGGTGGCTGGTGCATTACATAACCCGAATGGCATACGTTTGAAGGCAAACGTACCATATGGGCATGTAAACGTTGTCTTCTCTTGGTCTTCTGGTGCAATAAAAATCTGATTATAACCTGAATAACCATCAAGAAAGCAAAACCATCCTTTTCCCGCTAATCGATCTAGCATTTGGTCCATAAATGGCATGGGGAAGTGATCCTTGAGAGTCCAAGAATTCAGCTTGCGGTAGTCCATGCATACTCTCCATCCAGTGACGGGCCTGAGTGGAATAAGCTCATTCTTTGCATTCGCAACCACCGTCATACCTCCTTTCTTGGGAACACATTGTACTGGGCTTACCCATGTACTATCAGAAATAGGATACACAACTCCTGCGTCTAACCACTTGATAATCTCCTTCTTCACCACCTCTTGCATTGGTGGGTTTAGACGTCTTTGGTGTTCGATGGTGGGTGTGCACTTTTCTTGGAGCTCAATTTTATGAGTGCAAATCCCAGGTGGAATACCAAGGATATCCGCAATGGTCCATCCAATAGCTCTAATATACTTGCGTAAAATTGCAATAAGAGCTGCAACTTGTTGCTCACCTAAATCGGCTGCCACTATGACTGGAAGAGTGTTTCCGCTTCCTAAGAATGCATACTTCAAATGGCTTGGCAGCTCCTTTAATTCTAATGTGGGTGGTTCTTCAATAGATGGCTTAGCTGGTGGTGTGGGTCGATTCTTGAGATCAAGATCCAGCTTCTTAGGAGGACAGCGATATGCTCCTAATCCCGATAGAGCACAAATATCATCTTCAGAAATTTCAGCATCATCATCATCTTCTTCCATGAGCAAAACCTCCAAAGGATCATCAAGAATTTGCTCTTCAGCAAGTAACTCATCCTCGTCATCAACGACAACATCAGCTACAGAAAATACACTTAGATCTTTGGGTTGCTTCATTGATTTGCAAACATCAAAGCGCACCACTTCATCATTTATTCGGAATGAAAGCTCATTAGCTCTCAAATCTATGAGCACACTTCCCGTAGCAAGGAAAGGGCGTCCCAAGATTATGGGAACCTCTGAATCTGCTTCGCAATCCAAGATGACAAAGTCTGCTGGAAATATGAATGAAGATACCTTCACCAAGACATCGCATAGAATACCAACCGGTCGTTTTACCGACCTATCCGCCATAACAAGCTTCATATTAGTTGGTGTAGGATCTCCTAACCCCAACTTCTTGTAGATTGATAATGGCATCAAGTTGATGCTGTCTCCTAAGTCACATAATTCTTTAGCAAAGTCCAAAGATCCGACGGTGCAAGGAATAGTGAAAGCTCCGGGGTCGGCCTTCTTCTGAACTATGGATCGGGTAGCTATTGCACTACAATGATGCACATCTTCTTTCAGCTCATAGCTTGCTGCCCTCTTTTTAGTCAAAAGATCTTTCATAAACTTCGCATACCCAGGCATTTGTTCAAGTGCCTCTACCAATGGGACATTAATAGTTAGCTGCTTCAACATGGTCATAAATTTGCTGAACTTAGTGTCATCGGCCACCTTCTTCAATCTTTGTGGAAAAGGTGGTGGTGGGTATGGAAGTGTTCTTTCCATGGCTTTCTTCTCCTCTTGCTTCCGTTTATTATTTTTTTCAGGCTGCACGTCACTAGGCAACACGTCCTTGACGTTGGAAGTGGATATTGCGGCGTCTTCCCTAGTGGCGTCACTAGGCGTGGCGTCCATGTCTGCTGTTCTGTCAACTACTTGCTTGCCTTCTGCTGAAGTTTCCAGCACCTTACCACTCCTCGTAGTGATGGCCATGCATGACCCATCAGTCTTTGGATTTTGCACAGTATCGCTAGGCAAGGTGCCGGCTTTTCTTTGGTTGAGTGCTGCTGAAAGTTGACTGAATTGCTGCTCTAGTTGCTTGATAGAAGTGGAATGAGAATCAACTAATTGCTTCATGGAGGCCAAATCGTCAATCACCTCCTTAACTCCCGCGCTCGTCGCTTCCACTCCTTTCAATAACTTAGCCATCATGTCTTCCATAGAATTAGATGTGGTGGTATCACGTCTACCAGGGGGAACGTACAAACCACTATTTTCATTATTTTTCTTCCAACTACCTTGGTCTTTACCTCCAGATTTATCATAATAGTTCCGACCTTGGTTTCCTTGGGCATTCCCGCGGAAACCCCCCTGATTGTTCAAGTAGTTGGCCTCCTCTTCTGAATCAGATTCGTCTCTTCCCTTTGACGCAATAGCTTTCACTTTTTCAGTCTTCCCTAATAGATGCTTTGTAAGAAGATCCATTTGGGTTTTCATGTGCGCCATATCTTGATCACGTTCTTCTTCTCTTCTTCTTTGGTCTGCAGACATGCCAATAGATAAAGTGGGGCTTGCTACCTCAGAATCCCTGGTATGCCAAGCTCTACTTTGTTTCGTCATACGATCTATCATGTTGCTTGCTTGACCAAAGGTGAGGTCCATAAAAGAACCTCCAGCTGCGTTGTCCACCACTGGTTTAGTTACTGAATTCAGGGCTCTATACAAGATCTCCATCAAGTGGACATTGGTCATGTGATGGTTTGGGCATCTCGCTAGCTTTGTCTTGAACCTCTCCCATGTTTCGTGAAGAGCTTCAGATGGAAGCTGACGAAAGTTGCTGATTTCATCTCTCAATTGAGCCCTCTTGGATGGCGGAAAGAATCTTTCTAGGAAAGCGTCTCTCAATTGCCTCCAATTTATAATAGAATCAGGAGTCAGCCCATTCAACCATAATGTTGCCTCCCCAGACAGAGACAATGGAAATAGACGTAATCGAATAGCATTCTGACCAACACCAGGATTGTCAAAAGACTTGCATGTAGAAATAAAGTTGATGAGATGCATATTCGGATCATCGCCTGCTAGTCCACCAAATAATCCCTTGAGTTGCAATAACTGAATCATGGTGCTTGTGATGTTGAACTTGGCTCCGGGCGCTAATGGTGGTGGAATTATAGCTCCAGTGGCTCCGGCACCATCAAGATCATCATCATCATCGTCGAAAGCTGGTTGCAAAGGTTGGCGATCATATCTGTACCGAGCTTGTCGACCTCGTCTGTTGGCAGGTGTTGCCATTTCAGCGCCATGCCTTGGGTTGATCAACTCGTCATCTCCTAAATCTTCATCGTCAGGATTTGTTGCTCGTCCAGGATTATCAATGTTTTGTTGTTGGACTTGAGCAGCGGCAAGAGCAGCTAATCTTGCTTGCTCGTGTTGAGCAGCCATCCTGTCGATTTCCGCTTGTGCTTCCATTCTTCTAATTCGTTGCGGTTCCGGATTGATTGGTAATAACGGTTGACCAGAACTTCTAGTATGGGGCATGCACTAAAAGAAAAACCTGCAATAAACAAAAACAAAAACTAAACGTAAAAGTACGAGAATCTTTGACCAAAGGGTCTAGTAATTTTCACGAACTTGATTGACACTTGTATTCCCCGGCAACGGCGCCAATTTTTGATAACGCTCAATCTACAGCTCTCGTTTGAGTGTAAAGCGGTCGTTAGCAAATATAGAACCCAACTGGGTTGGGTATCGATCCCACAGAGAATAGCTTGGTCAACAAGTAAGTAAAATTAATAGACTTTTGGTGCAAGTCTCGTAAGAAGGGGGGATTGTAATAAGTAACCAAAGTAATGAAATAAAAGCTGAAAATACTAAAGTAAAAAGAGAAAGATTGTCACGTTGGTTGTAAACAATGAGAATTGAAGCGTTGGGGTTATGTCCACCTTCAGAAGTATACGTCTCTATTGGCTATGAGTGTGTAGAGTCTTGACATGCAATTGCTTATAGAGAATTGTAGTCGATGGTAAATCCAAGCGTCTCTCGACCTAAACAAGGACTATTTCACTTTAACTCTCTCGAGCTTAAAGCGTGTCTAACGGTACGAATTCTCCAAGAGGTTAGTCCAGGTACGGCACTAGCTTTTTAATAGGAAAGGGTGTCCTACTACCTTGACATTATCTCTTTTCCAGACAAATAACCTTTCTCTCGAACAAGTTAAATGTTAGACTGGCGTTGGTCGATGCGTCTTCTTTTCTAGACAAATAACCTTTCTCTCGAACAGGTTAGATGTTAGAATGGCGTGTTCTTGTGTTTGAACCGCAAAGGATGTAGATTTAAGATGAAGAGAATAATGATATAAGCAATATACTTGTCTTGAACTCACAAACTCATAGCTATAGATAGTAACTCATTCGGCTTCCATAACCCCAACTAAGAGGTTTAGTTACCCATGAATGCGAAGGATATCACGTTTTGCATGGTGAATGGCGTGAATAGTAGGTGTTTGGCGTGTGATTTTAGTGATTCCGTAGCAAGTAACGATTCTCTTGTTGTGGAATTTAAGAATAGAAGAATGAAGAATTAAGAATGTATTGTAGGAAGATGTCTTAAGTTAAGAGTTAATTGAATTGTAAGAATGTGATGAAAAAATCTCTAACATGATAGGGTATTTATAATACTCCTATCCTACTCCTACTAAGCTAATGAAATAAATAACCAAATCCTAATATACTAATGAAATCCTTGACCCAAATGTACTAGGGTAAGGTTACAAAATTATAATCCAAATAGAATAATGAAACACATAACCTAATTGCACTAGGTTAATGTATTATGGCAAAAATCCAGCTTTGTGTCTGTAAGTCCCCAAAGTCTTCAGAAATGCTGTTTTAGCCCGGGACAGATTTTCCATGCAGCAGATTTAGTCCTTTATGCGTCCAGCTCCTTTCCATCTCGTTTGTGAGCTTTCTTTTGCGTCAAGTAAGCCATAAATTGCTGTATTTTGCATCATTTATACCTGAAACTTTCCTAATCACATTTGTTAGCTCATTTACAGGAAAAAGGACTAAAAGTGTATGAAATAGATAATTAGTTCTCAAAACTAGGCTAAAATATGGGCAAAATATATTGATATAGGCGCGTAAATTCGCCTATCATCAGTGGATTATACGAGTCAGCTACCAGATTACTTTTTGTCTTCAATTCTGTCACGTATGACAATTAAAGGTGCTGTTAAGACCTACATTTTGTCTACAAGGTGGACATATCTGGTTGCTTCTATGCTTACATTACAGTTCAGCCTTAATATGTTTGGTGTTAACTATTTAGGTCCTACATGTCAGCCTTACCATCAGAAAAAATTCTTGGAAGTAGTAAATCAATTTTTGCAACTTTATTTGGGTCGTAAAGTGGTTGAACTTGAAATTCACACTTCCATTCAGAGAAAGTTTTCTAGTGAATTTGGCCAATTGATGCATTCTGTTTCAAAATTAGGTGATGAAAGATTACATCTCAACTTTAGCTGTGGCAAAATTCCTACCTCAAAATACATTAACCTTCACCGCAACACATTTTTTGAATTTTACCTTGAGCTTCTCTCTCAAGCATTCTCCTTGAAATCCTTGTTTTTGAGTGTTTGCGTTGTACAAGCAAGTGTCACACTCCGTCTCAACTCCTTCAAGACCCTTTTCTTGACGGGCGTTCTGTTAGAAACGGGACAACTTGAGGGTATTTTGTCCTCGTGTTTGAACCTTAATCAGTTAATCATAAAATATTGCAATCTTCCGCATAAGCTATGCATCTCTGGCATAGTAACATCTATTCTTTTCGCTGATTGCGGCGGATTGGAAGAGATTGATCTTCAGGCTACAAAACTGCATGAGTTTGAGTGTTTTTTTAATAACAGAGTAAGATTTTACTTTTCTTCCATTCCCGTGTTGGAACATGTAAAAATTAGTCTTCGCGGAGATGCTACAATGCCATACATATTTGGTGAATTTGCAGCAAATTTACCTGCTCAGGTTAAATCTTTAATAGTCACCGCTTGGAATACTCAGGTATTTAATGATTTCTTGGCTTGTCAAATTCCTTTGGTATTTGTCTTTTGAACACCCTAATCACTTGAAGTATTCCTTTTTGTTAGGTAACACACTTCCCAACAGAGATGCAGATATTTAGAAACCTTAGGATGTTAGTCTTTCTATTTGAAAGCACGTATAACTTTGACATAGTCAAAGTTTCTCCCGTCTTAGACGCCTATCCTGTTCTTCAATCTCTGCATATATTGGTGAGTTATCTATATCTATCTTCTTCTTCTCTTTTTTGGATATTCTTTGCTTGATCTTAGTTATTGATGACTTGAACATTTATTAAATCTAAAAGTGCATATTCCCCTCCCCAAGCATGCATGATATTCTAGTCATTCTCAACATTCACTCATTTCCATGTTCTGTCAATACAACTCGCACTAGTAAATTGTATTAATTGCCAATTACCTTCATCCATGAGATATAACACCTTTCACTACTTAGTTGGTGTAGGAACCGATCAAGATGTTTAATCCGACTAATAATTTGGTCTGCTATAAGAGAATCATTCATTTTCTTTCCAGCAAGGGAGATTATATAAGCATTTCACTTTTCAGAATTGGACATCATGATATGTTAATAATATGATTTATAAAGATTTGACAACTCAATTAGTTATATGTTTATTCCAAAAGAAATGTATCAAACATGGAGATGTAGATATCTAATGTGGAGAATTTTTGGTCCACCTCATTTTTTTGTTCATGGAAATATAATGAAATAATTAGGTTTCAAAAACCTCTTGTTATATGTCTTTCTTGGTTTGAAGACGCACCTTTCAATTTGTTAACTCCAGTTGTCTAATTCAAAAAGCATTATTGATACTGATTGCAGCATGCTTAACTAGATAAGTCAATAGTTGTATTCAATTAGCAATATATATGTTAATTTATTCTCGTTGTGATCTCAGCAACACAAGACATATAGGCAAAAGGCAAGAGGAAGTCACATAAGTGTGCAGTACATCGTGTATTTTACTGCTCACCTAATGGATATTCTTCATAATGTTTACATATGTTCATGGTGCCAGGGTTCTCGAATGATGGTTGAGGATAACTCCGATGAACTAGCAAGTCCAGTAACTAGTGTGAAGAATAACTTTATGGATGAGGGTAACACCGATGAACTAGTAAGTCCAGTGACTAGCGTGAAGAATGACTCTATGGCTGAGGATAACATCGATGAACTAGTGAGTCCAGTAACTAGCGTGAAGAATGAATCTGCTGGAAGTAAGCTAGATAAAATCAGTACAATAAAACCGAGATCTATGAGTAATGGAAACAAGGTTCTTCCATGCTATCATAGCTCCTTCTCTACTTTATCTTACAATGCAGGCAATACAAGAAGGCAATCCACTGGGAAGTTGAATGCTCCTGATAGCGGACAAGATGTTATTCCTCATTATCTAAGAGCTTCCACTGGTTCTTGCCATGACTTCTGTAAATATGGCAGGAAACATTCCTCTGAAGCAAAGCCATGTCATCCTCTATAAAAAAGAAATAACAAACTTCCTACTGAAGAGTAGAGTCCTGCACGGACCTTAGTGGGGGAGGCAAAAAAGGGGACTTTGGTCAAGCAAAAGCTTTCCACTCCTCCTGGGAGTGTGCTGGGAGAGAAAAAGAAGGTGACAGGAGTTGAGCAAAAGCCTTCCACTGGTTCTTGCCATGACTTCTGTAAATATGGCAGGAAACATTCCTCTGAAGCAAAGCCATAGCATCCTCCATTAAAAATAATGAACAAACTTCCTACTGATGCGCAGAGTCCTGCACGGACCTTGGTGAAAGAGGCAGAAAAGGGGACTTTGGTCAAGCAAAATCTTTCCACTCTTCCTGGGAGTGTACTGGGAGAGAAAAAGAAGGTGACAGGAGTTGAGCAAAAGCCTTCCACTTCTCCAGGGAGTATGCTGGGAGAGGCGAAGAAGAGGACCGTGGTCATGCAAAAGACTTCAACTACTTCAGGGAGTAACCAGAGTGATGCAAAGAAGGGGATTTTGGTCAAGCAAAAGCTTTCCACTCCTACTGTGAATATGCTGGAAGAGGGAAAGAAGGTAAATGAGGTCTATCAAAAGCCTTCAGCACCTCAGGAGAGTGTACTCAAAGATGAAAAGGAGGTCACTATGGTTGAGCAAAATACTTCTTCTCCTCCAAGTTGCCTGGAGGGAGGGATAGATGAGGTGACTGTGGTTGAGCAGAAGTCTTCAGCTTCTTTGGTGAGTATGCTAGGAGAGGGAGAAAATGTGACTGTGGTTGAGCAAAAGCTTTCTACTCCCCAAGGGAGTATGCTGGTAGAGGGAAAGAAAGAGGCCGTGGTTAATCAAAAGCCATCTGCTCCTCCAAGGAGTATACTAGGACAGGGAAAGAAGTTGAATGTGGTCGATCGAAGGCCTTCTCCCAAGGTTCACTCTCTTGAACCCTCTAAAATAAAAAAGAAAAAAGATACTGCTGCCACCAAAGAGTGTTCACTCTCTAAAATTGGATTCCTCAAGTGACAAGATGCTAGAGACAGAAAAGAAAATGAAATCTTCATCTAAGATCTTAGGAGGTGTAGATGTAGGAGGAAAGAAAGGCAGTGTTGCTAATTATAGCAAACAAATAATCGTGCCTAAAGTATCTGCAGAGAAATCTTTTAAGACACCAACTCTTTCATCTCCTCAAATATCTTCCTCTGTTAAACCTTTGATATTGAGGGTAAGAAGAAATAAAAGCTTAAAACTGCTGGCTCCTCTGAAGGACCAGAACAAGATGCGGAGAGATGGGACAAACAAACTAAACCCTAAAATGTTTCCTGAGAAAACATTACGTACTCCCAAAGTGAAAGCATCACCAAAGTCTTCATCCTATTTACAATCATGTTCGTTGTCTAATGAAGAAGATAAAAATGAAGTTGCTAAGCCTGCAGACAGTGTATTGGATGAATACACCTCTAACAGCAAAAAGCTGTTGCACATAGCAGAAGCAGAAACTGTTGGGAAAAATCAGAAAAAAATATTGAGAAAGGGTAAGATAGGTGTTTCTAATGATAATAATTCTTCGGCAGGGAAACTGAAGTTCAGGAGGGGCAAGATAGTTAATCTCCAGCAAGAAACCAGCAGCCCTAGGAGGCTGACATTTAGAGGGGGACGACATGTGGGTGAAAGCCAGGACATTAATATAAGAAAGAGAATCTTTAAAAAGAAAGGATTTAATGGTGACAAAAGTAATACCATCCCTATCTCTGGAAAAATTCTTTTGAGGCATCAGGATGTGCAAGAAAAGAAAGATGTGTAGGGTTTCTTGAATAATGTTATTGAAGAGACGGCGAGTAAGCTTGTTGAAATCTGGAAGAGCAAGGTTAAGGATTTGGTGGGAGATTTTAAGACAGTGATTTCCCTCCACAATAAACCTTCTGCTGTCAGTTTCTTGATTAACTAATAGAATTTTATAACAAATAGGAGCAATTGCAAATATAGTGGTTGATATAGCCTTTCTGACCTGGTTTACATATGTTTGTCCTGTTTCTCATTCCGACTCATCTTCTTAACGATTTCTTGATACTTGCCGGTTCTGTTCTCATGATTGAATAAATTCAATTTCTTCTGGGTGCATTTACTTTGAATTGGGAGATAAAGTCGCGCAAGGCTACAATTTCTTTTTCACTTATGGAGGTTGTGATAGTGTCGTTAAATCAGTGGGTGTTTGGATGTAGACATTCTAATGTTAGGCTGGTTGCTCTGTGGACATATATTGTTGTTGGACTCATTTAAGAGGGATTTGTTCATACTTTCTGTTGAATAAGGGCATTGAAGAAGACATATCATGTGGAAATACCATCCAAAAAAGAGTTTTGGATGTGGTGCTGGTTTGACATTGTTCTTGTATACTATTTGCTTTATTTTTTCTGTAAAGGGATCTGTCTCTTGACTATAAAATTTATTGCTTTTTTCTTAGTCATACAATACAATAAGATATAAGTAACAATCAAATGTAAATATTGTAACCACCTAAACAAGTAACAATATTTATGTGCATCTTTTATTCAGGTAACTCAAAATAGCTTATAATAAGTCCCTTTGTTGGAATATTGTACGTTTTAGCTTAAAAAAGCCACTGCAGTTTGTTAGACTTAGATACATGTACCTTCATGGCTCCACCTATCAACCATAACATCCAGCTAAAGTTGAGTCACTCTATGTACTTGTGTTAGAAGTTATTTTTTGAGTTTCTTTACTCCAATTTGTCATTGAAAACTCACACATTTGCTCAACTAAATCTGAGACTCTTATCGAAGATGGCTAGAAGTACTAATGAAAACGGTCATAAAAGTTTTAGTTCACATAAACTCAGAAATAGTGTCATTGGCCATAAAAGTATTTGAGGTAAGTTCTCATATCACAATATAATAAAATATCTAGTTGGAAGAAGATGGTCAGAAGTTCTACATTCGAGAGTATAATTTAATCAAAAGTGTTAAGTGTTACATTTGTTTAACTTTTAAGGTGGGGACAAATAAGTTAAGATAAAATTTTCTAAACTACGTTGTACTATGAAAATTTCATCAAAAAATTGAGTAGAAATGAAGCCAACAATCAGATCATGCAAAAGTTCATAGAAGCAAGGGTCAAGCAAAGTGCTATACACAAGCCACACGAAATCCTCAACTAATAAATGAAACTTCAACAAACAGAGGCAGCATGCAGAAAGTTTCACTAACAACATTATAACATCAGCAAACTAATTAATACATTAAAATCCTATAAGTCACACTTGAATCACTTCATTTATAATCCTACTAAGACTGATTTGCTGAGAAGCAAAAGAGCAATTTTCCTTCAGTTGTCAATGCCGCAGTGACGCGACTTCAGAATCTTCATGGACAAATTGATATGGCTTCTAATTCTGCTCGAGCGTCTTATGTGGGTGATGACTTCTTCTCCTCCACTTGCCTAAATTTCACAAGGAAAATATATAAGTAAGAGAATAGATTTGGCTATTCAAAAAGGATTGTTTATGTTCAGGGAAGATAAAATATACCAAGTTAAATACACTCACATGCTTGGCAGGAATCCTCTCATGTAGTGAAACTTCCATATGAAGGTGAACCCATTGAGAACTCAGATGCAGCCAAGGATTCTCTCCGGTTACTCTTTCTAGGTTTATTCTCCATTCTCTGAGCCTCATCATCCTCTGATTTGGGCTATTTCTTTCTATGAGATGAAATTATTTGAAAGATTATCATTTCAGACGGACAAGACGCTCCTGCGACATCATCCTCTGATTTGGGATATTTCTTGCTATGAGATGAACTTATTTGAAAGATGCTCATGTAGACGGACGTCTCGCTCCTGCGACATCAACCTCTGTTGGCCAATTTTGAGAGGAATGCTTCTCTTTGACAACATGGTGTGTGATAAATTTCTTACTTGAGACTGCTACTGGATGCAAAGTCTTATCACTTCTTCTCTTCACGTAGAGAACTGTACTGGCAAGCAGACTCAGTACAAGTGAGTAAATTCCCAGGATCTGATATGCACCAACATTATCTTTATCATGTCTTATTGGAGACTCCATCATTTCCAAAGGTTGGGCTTCTTCAACATCAGAAATTTCTTTCACTATGCTTTCAGGATTGTCAATCATCGACTCAAGTGCATTATCAACAATGAAAGATTGGGATTCAGCCAACTCAACCTCAACATTAGAAGTTGTAAGCCCTTGGTCCAAATCCCTTTATGAACTATCAGATTCATTCCCCTCAGCTGGGATAACTGAAACTTTTTTAGTCTCCACCAAATCATACTTTCCTTGTTCTACATCCTTTTCTAAGCTATCAACCCCATTTACCTCGGCTAATTGAATTGCGGAAGCTTCTTCAATCTCTAACACATCCACTCCTTCAATTTCAACTTCCCCACCGTTATCTAAATCAACATCCATTTGAAATTCTTTACAAACTCCCAAAGTGAAAGCATCACCAAAGTCTTCATCCCATTTACAATCACATCCGTTGTCTAATGAAGAATATAAAAAAGAAGTTGTTAAGTCTGCAGACAATGCATTAGGTAAACACACCTCTAGCAGCAAAAAGCTGTTGCACATAGCAGAAGCAGAAACTGTTGGAAAAAATCAGAAAAAGACATTAAGAAAAGGTAATACATGTTGTTCTAATGATAATAATTCTTCGACAGTGAAACTGAAGTTCAGGAGGGGCAAGATAGTTGATCTCCAGCAAGAAACCAGCAGCCCTAGGAGGCTGACATTTAGATGGGGATGACATGTGGATGAAAGCCAGGACAACAATATAAGAAAGAGAATATTTAAAAAGAAAGGGGTTGATGGTGACAAAAGTAATACCATCCCAATCTCTAGAAAAATTGTTTTGAGGCATCAGGATGTGCAAGAAAAGAAAGATATGCAGGGTTTGTTGAATAATGTGATTGAAGAGACAGCGAGTAAGCTTGTTGAAACCGGGAAGAGCAAGGTTAAAGCTTTGGTGGGAGCTTTTGAGACAGTGATTTCCCTCCACAATAAACCTTCTGCTGTCATAGTTTCTTAATTAACTAGCAGTATTTTATAACAAAGAGGAGCAATTGCAAATATAATGGTTGATATAGCTTTTCTGACCTGGTTTACATATGTTTGTCCTGTTTCTCATTCCGACTCATCTTCTTAATGATTTCTTGACGCTTGACGGTTCTGTTCTTATGATTGAATAAATTCAATTTCTTCTGGGTGCATTTACTTTGAATTGGGAGATAAAGTTGTGCAAGACTACAATTTCTTTTTCACTTATGGAGGTTGTGATAGTGTCGTTAAATCAGTGGGTGTTTGGATGTAGACATTCTAATGTTAGGCTGGTTTCTCAGTGGACATATATTGTTGTTGAACTCATTTACGAGGGATTTGTTCATACTTTCTGTTGAATAAACGCATTGAAGAAGGCACATCATGTGGAAATACCATCCAAAAAAGAGTTTTGCCTGTGGTACTGGTTTGACATTGTGCTTGTATACTATTTGCTTTAGTTGTTCTGTAAAGGGATCTGTCTCTTGACTGTCAATCAAATATAAATATTGTAACCACCTACACAAGTAACATATTTATGTGCATCTTTTATTCAGGTAACTCAAAACAGCTTATAATAAGTCCCTTTGTTGGAATATTGTATGTTTTAGCTTAAAGAAGCCACTGCAGTTTGTTAGACTTAGATACATGTACCTTCATGGCTCCACCTATCAACCATAACATCCAGGTAAAGTTGAGTCACTCCATGTACTTGTGTTAAAAGTTATTTTTTAAGTTTCCTTACTCCAATTTTTCATTGAAAGCTCACACATTTTATCATGCAGCAAATTTCCGCTCAACTAAATCTGAGACTCTTATCGAAGATGGCTAGAAGTACTAATGAAAATGGTCATAAAAGTTTTAGTTCACATAAACTCAGAAATAGTGTCATTCGCCATACAAGTATTCGAGGTAAGTTCTCATATCACAAGATAATAAAATATCTAGTTGGAAGAAGATGGTTAGAAGTTCTACATTCGAGAGTATGATTTTATCAAAAGAGTGTTAAGGGTTACATTAGTTTAACTTTTAAGGTGGGGAAAAATAAGTTACAAGATCAAATTTCCTTAACTACGTTGTACTATGAAAAGTTCATAAAAAATGGAGTAGAAACGAAGCCAACAATCAGATCATGCAAAAGTTCATAGAAGCAAGGGTCAAGCAAAGTGCTATACACAAGCCACACGAAATCCTCAACTAATAAACGAAACTTCAACAAACGGAGGCAGCATGCAGAAAGTTTCACTAACAACATTATAACATCAGCAAACTAATTAAAACATTTAAATCCTACAAATCACACTTGAATCACTTCAGTTAAAATCCTACTAATACTGATTTGCTGAGAAGCAAAAGAGCAATTTTCCTTCAGTTGTCAATGCAGCAGTGACGCGAATTCAGAATATTCATGGAGAAATTGACATGGCTTCTAATTATGTTCGAGCGTCTTACGGGGATAATGACTTCTTCTCCTCCACTTGCCTAAATTTCACAAGGAAAATATATAAGTAAGAGAATAGATTTGGCTATTCAAAAAGGATTGTTTATGTTCAAAGAAGATAGAATATACCAAGTTAAATACACTCACATCGACCTCTGTTGGCCAATTTTGAGAGGAATGCTTCTCTTTGACACCATGGTGTGTGGCAAATTTCTTACTTGAGACTGCTACTGGATGTAAAGTCTTATCACTTCTTATCTTCACGTAGAGAACTGTACCAGCAAGCAGACTCAGTACAAGTAAGGAAATTCTCAGGATCTGATATGCACCAACATTATATTCATCATGTCTTATTGGAGAATCCATCATTTCCAAAGGTTGGGCTTCTGCAACAGCAGAAATTTCTTTCACGATGCTTTCAGGATTGTCAATCATCGACACAAGTGCATTATTAGCAATGAAAGATTGGGATTCAGCCAACTCAACCTCAATATTAGAAGTTGTAAGCCCTTGGCCCAAATCTCTTTCTGAACTATCAGATTCATTCCCCTTAGCTGGGACAACAGAAACTTTTTCAGTTTCCACCAAATCATGCTTTCCTTGTTCTACATGCTTTTCTAAGCTATCAGCCCCATTTACCTCGGCTAATTGAATTGCGGAAGCTTGTTCAATCTCCAACACATACACTCCTTCAATTTCAACTTCCCCACCATCATCTAAATCAACATCCATTTGAAATTCTTCCGTATCTGGATCGGTTTCAGATTCTTCATCCTCTTCTGACTCAATTGGTTCAAACTTTTTATCCAATTCCTCACTAGCAGTACTGCCTTTTAAATATCCGTGATATATATTGCTACTCTTTTCTAGAGCAGTCAAGTTCATGAATTTAATCGGATGCACATCATCTATTCTACCAAGGTCATTAATCAACTTTGAGAAATAAGAAACCGCTTCACCCGAGAATTGCTTAAAGTAACTATTAGCCTTAGGTAAGACTAGAAAAGCCAAGACCGGAATATGTGATGGAATACTGACATTAGAGAATCTTAAGTCTATAATAGACCCAGGGGTAGCAAGTATAGGAGAATCAGTTACTGAGAATGATAAGAAAGCAATCATAAGTACCAACATCAGAGATAAAAACCTCAATATTGTTGAAGATCTTGATTTTGATTTCATTTTTGCCACAGATATGTCCTCAACAATTTGCTTAGCAACAGCCATTGCAGCTTCCTCTTCTTGATAATTGCTTCTTTTTTTTGTTAGATAAAAGTGGAATTTTGAATTAAAGATGAATAGTTTGATTCAATGTAGGCTAAAAAAATGGAAAGAAATAGAATGAACAGAATAAGTTATATATGGGGAATTACCAAAAAAAAGTTATATATGGGGTAAAAAATATTTACTCAATCGTAGAAATTACTAATATATTTAATTGCAATTAATTAGATATCTAAAGTAAATGATACTTCCTTTTGCTCAGTGCATTTTTATTTTTCGGATGTAGTAGCAATAGGTATTCTTTTTTGTTTGTCTAATTTAAAAATCAAGAGATAATTTATCAATAATTTTTAATTTGAGTTTGTTATATTAACTATAGTTATTTCTCAAAGTATAAATGCTATTATATTCAAGTAATAATATAATAAAATGGTCATTTTATTTCTTGTTGTATTAAGTCAATACTAGATAAATAAAATAGATTGAGGAAATAAGTAACATGTATGGCAGGTTGGTACAAAAATATCACTACACTATCATATTCATACCATCATGTACTTACTATGTGAACTTTTATCTATTAGACTATTACGAAAAACTTATTGAATAAGGTCACAACATCAAGAATTTGAAATTAGAATAGTTAAAGCTCAAACGTACCTTTACATCAAGTTCGATGATTTCTCTATTCTTGTTTTGCAATGTTCATCAAAATTCAAGTTCTTTTATTTCATTTTCTTGATTAAGAAATCTCGAAAGTAAATGCTGCGAGGTTCGAAATTTGGTGAATAGTAAGCGAACGTCTTTATCTTTTCTCACTTAAATATTTTTTTTGCACATGCTACGGCTTCATATTCTGCCATGTGGTTACATATTAAACATTGCGCTCTTATCACTAGATCAAAATAATATGACATTCACTATTGTAAATCTTATTTACTAAGAATGATCTATTACATTTATAAGCGGGATTGGCCCTTCTTAACATTCACAGTCTAATAATTATGGATATTGTCGATAAATATTCTACCACTAAAAAGTAAGCCCAAGCCAAATAATGATAAGACTTCTCTCAATATCAAGTAGTAATATATTTGCCTTCTCATCAAATCTAGTTTTTCTTCCTTTATGTATAATCTTGTTTTTCATGATTTCATGTTCTAATTTAATTCAATTCTTCTTTGTTAGATGTCTTTTTTTTTCATATTCTATTCTATGGACTTGTGCATAAAAATTAAGCTTTTGTGTCTCTTTTATAAACTAAAAAATCTCGAAAGTAAATTTCACGAGGCTCGAAACTTGGTGGATAATAAGCAACAAACGTCTCTATCTTTTCTCACTTAAATACATAATTTTTTATATGGTACCATTGAATATTGCACTCTCATCAATCATCACTAAATAAAGGGAAAAGACATCATTTCTACCCCATACTATACAAGAAAAGTCTAAGCCACACATAAATTATATAAGTGACCTATTACACACCTTAAGTATATAAAAGTGATATTATTACCTCCCCGCGACCCCCATTCTAAGGCGCGTGTGTTACACTTATTTTAGGCGCGTCCAGCTATTAAATAACAAAAGTAAACGGCTAAAAACATTAAGGGAAAATGCATCGTTTCCACCCCAAACTATAGTCGAAAAGTCGAATCCACACCTAAACTATATAAGTGACCTATTACACACCTTAACTATAAAAAATGATACTTTTTACTGACGTGGTGCTGACGTGGCAGTGCGTGTAAAACACTACACCACATGCAAGTGGTGGTAGCCTGACAGGGTTAAATAGTTTCACTTTTTTATAGTTTAGGTGTGTAATAGGTTACTAGTATAGTTTAGGTGTGCCTTCGACTTTTAGGATATAGTTTGGTGTGAAAACGATCTATTTTCTATCATGTGACTATGATTGTAAATCATATTTAAAGAAAAATAATCTATTACATTTTTTAAGGGATATTTTTTGCCCTTCTTGAAATTCAAGATCTAACAATAATAACTATGAATTTCATCACTAAAACGTAAGCCTGAATGTACTTTTTTACTAATAGACGTAGTTATGAAAAAAAAAACTTTAGTTAACATCTAGAGTTATCTAAAAATCTTTTACCAATTATTCTAAAAATTTAAAAATTTAAAATCTCTCACTATCTTTAGAAAACCCTTTTCTACTTCTAATATACTTCTATTGTATTGGTACTTTTAACACTTTCAAATTCTTTTAGAAAATAATGTCTTAATTCTGTTCACTATTTTTCTTTTAAAAATAGAAAAACCTTTTCTACTTCTAAAATAGTTCATTTTAGTGACACTTCTAACATATTTTCAAATATATCAATATATATATATATATATATATATATATATATATATATATATATATATATAAAGGAGACATTGTAGGCTGCTGATGTGGCATGCCTCAATTAAAAAATATTTATTGAAAAAGTAATTCAAACCTCTTCAACAAGCCGACGACATCGCTTTCCACTGGCACAATTGATTCTACTAAGACTAAATTGGGTAGAAGAGATCACCGAGAAAGAATTTTCTACTAGTTTGCAACAACACAGCGCAACATCCTTCCTTGTAGCTCCGTCCTCATCTTCGAAATACACAACAACAGACTCCCTTGCAAACCCAAGAAGATCATGGCCCTGTAACACCAAATCCAGTATCAGACGAAACTATCAAGAAGGGAAATGAAGCGCACAGAAATATAGGTGACAAACCTTGAAATTAAAACGAGCAAGGGTTCTTAAAGCAAGTTGAACTAGCATAGAACCACTTAGTTCTGGTACTTGGGGGGTAACCGTTGTAATATGCCCTCGACTCACAAAAGCTGATTGTCTTGGCATTGAATGATGAGATCTTGAAAGAATTGCTGAGATATATTTAAGCAGCCGATTCTGGATGGTCGGAAACAAAGGTGGAATGCTGAGACACAGAAAATACATATGTTACCCTTGAGCAACACCACACAAAAGAACTAATTCATGAATGTTCTACGCAAACTCGGAGAGAACCTTTCAGTTATTTGCTCCAACGCTTCCACCGGAGTCAGGGAAAGCCCAGAAGAAAACATAGAATCCAAGAGACCACGAACATGAGGCTCCATGGTTGGTCCCATTGCTTTAGCAATATTTCCAACACATGCAAGTGCCTCAAGAGAGGGCCTGCCTCTATGGGGAGCAATCTGATAGAAACATATTTCACCTGTCATGATTATTGCTCACGCATTTACATGTTATAGAAAGAACCTACAATCCAAAGGTGGAATGTTGTGACACAGAAAATAGATATGTTACCCTTAAGCAACACCACACAAAAGAACCTGTTCATGACATTTCTGCTCAAACTCAGAGAGAACCTTTCAGTTATTTATAACTTCTTTCTACATTGGGAATAGAAAATATAACTTTCCAATTGAAAGACCAGAAACAGTAGAGTTAGACAAGTACATCTGTAATGACATATATAGCATACCGCATCACGCAAGTGAGAGGTTATTGTCGGCAAATAGTTAGTGAGTTCACCATCCAGAGCACCAGCTATCTCCCCAAGAGCGATGAACCCACTGGCATGTTCTGCAGGTATTTTAAGGACATGAAGTATATGATTCATGCATATCTGTAGAAGGAAAATCAACAAACTTGAGTTCACAGTCGTGAACATTGAAGATGCAAATCTCATTCATCCAAATTCTACAGTTAGTAAAAGCAGATTAAATCATTAAAATGAAATCAAATATCACAAACCATTAAATAATTAGTCACAAATCGATCATGCAGGAAATGGGCAATTCAAGGAAGTAGAGAAGTTATGCTGAGGCGAACTAGGCAATCTCGGTGCTCCAGATATCTTAGAACAATTTCAGCAACTTCCCTGTATCTTGACATCTGTCTCTTGACTGTAAAATTTATTGATTTTTTCTCTGTCATACAATACAATAAGATATAAGTAACAATCAAGTGTAAATATTGTAACCACCTAAACAAGTAACAATATTTATGTGCATCTTTTATTCAGGTAACTCAAAACAGCTTATAATAAGTCCCTTTGTTGGAATATTGTACGTTTTAGCTTAAAGAAGCCACTGAAGTTTGTTAGACTTAGATACATGTACCTTCATGGCTCCTCCTATCAACCATAACATCCAGCTAAAGTTGAGTCACTCTATGTACTTGTGTTAAAAGTTACTTTTTGAGTCTCCTTACTCCAATTTGTCATTGAAAGCTCACACATTTTATCATGCAACAAATTTCCGCTCAACTAAATCTGAGACTCTAATCGAAGATGGCTAGAAGTACTAGTGAAAACGGTCATAAAGTTTTAGTTCACATAAACTCAAAAAATTGTCATTGGCCATACAAGTATTTGAGGTAAATTCTCATATATACAAGTATATGATCCTCTTATAGCAGACCAAATTATTAGTCGGATTAAACATCTTGATCGGTACCTATACCAACTAAGTAGTGAAAGGTGTGACTTTTTCTCCTCCACTTGCCTAAATTTCACCAGGAAAATATATAAGTAAGAGAACAGATTTGGCTATTCAAAAAGGATTGTTTATGTTCAAAGAAGATAGAATATACCAAGTTAAATACACTCACATGCTTGGCAGGAATCCTCTTATATGTACTGAAACTTCCATATGAAGGTAAACCCATTGAGAACTCAGATACTACCAAGGATTATCTCTTGTTACTCTTTCTAGGTTTCTTCTCAATACTCTGAGCCTCACCATCCTCTGATTTGGGATATTTCTTGCTATGATATGAACTTATTTTAAAGATTCTCATCTCAGATGGACGTCTCGCTCCTGCGACATCGACCACTGTTGGCCAATTTTGAAAGGAATGCTTCTCTTTGACAACATGATGTGTGGCAAATTTCTTACTTAAAACTACTACTGGATGCAAAGTCTTATCACTTCTTCTCTTCACGTAGAGAACTGTACCAACAAACAGTCTCAGTACAAGCGAGGAAACTCCCAGGATCTGATATGCACCAACATTATCTTCATCATGTCTTATTGGAGACTCCATCATTTCCAAAGGTTGGGCTTCTGTAACAGCAGGGCTTCTATTTTCAATCTTTTACATATACAAGGTTTCAAATAACAGCATCCAACACTTCTTGAGAAACTGAGGACGGAAAAATCAAGAAAAGAGCTCAAGACATACTGTCAGCTAAAATCTTCCTTAATTTTTCGTCAATTCCTAAGAAAATCAAAATGAAGCACTAAATTTCTGATTCTACTCCCTCATCAATTCAACACCAAGATTTCCAGAACGCCGACTAAAGAAGAATAAAGAGCTCACATCAAGATTTCTTGAACTGTTCTAACTCCACTACTGTACAAAATTCAGCAAATGACTCCAAAAAAAAAAACTTGAAAGAAGAAACAAAAAAAAATCAAAAAAATTGAGGACGAAAAATCAAGAAAAGAACTCAAGATGTACCCTGAGCTAAAATCATGTCAGTCTTATGTCCTATAAATGTCTGGTTCCACTACCTCACCAATTCACCAACTCAACAAATCAAAATCTCCTGAACTGTTCTAACTCCACTACTGATCTTAAAAAATTCAATGAAAAATCAAGAACCTTAGAATCTTCTTTGATTTTAATCAATTCCTAAGAAAATCAAAATCAATCACTAAAATCCAACAAACGACTCCCAAAAAATAAAAGTTGAAAGAAACGGAAGAACCTTAGGATTGCTTATGGTACATAGGTCAGCAAGAACTCTATTAAGAGCATCAATATTTTCGGCACCGGTTGTTGCAACTGGATAGCGGATCGCCTGAGAGCTGCTACCCATGCTTCTTTTTCACACTCCTATCTACACGAAAACCTAACACGATGGACAGAATGTTGTTATTGTAATGAAGATTGTAATTTTTGTATTTTTTAACATGAGGCTCCATGGATGGTCCCTACAGTATCAGATCCTAGGAATTTCCTCACTTGTATTGAGTCTGCTTGCTAGTACAGTTCTCTACGTGAAGAGAAGAAGTCATAAGACTTTGCATCTAGTAGCAGTCTCAAGTAAGAAATTTTCCACACACCATGTTGTCAAAGAGAAGCATTCCTCTCAAAATTAGCCAACAGAGGTTGATGTTGCAGGAGCGAGTCGTCCATCTGAGATGAGCATCTTTCAAATAAGTTCATCTCATAGCAAGAAATATCCCAAATTAGAGGATAATGAGGCTCAGAGCATTGAGAAGTAACCTAGAAAGAGTAACAGGAGAGAATCCTTGGCTGCATCTGAGTTCTCAATGGGTTTACCTTCATATGGAAGTTTCACTACATATGACAGGATTCCTGCCAAGCATGTGAGTGTATTTAACTTAGTATATTCTATCTTCTTTGAACATAAACAATCCTTTTTGAATAGCCAAATCTATTCTCTTACCTATATATTTTCCTTGTGAAATTTAGGAAGGTGGAGGAAAGGAAGTCACACCTTTCACTACTTAGTTGGTGTAGACTCCTAATTACCTTATTTAGCCTAATTACAATTCATAACATTCTCTTGCCTATTAATTTTTTCATAATTACAATTCATAGTCTCTCCCATTAATTTTTTTCTCTATTTTCGATTACTTTTTTTTTTTTCCTTTTTTCAGTTTTTTCTTTCTTTTTTTCTTTTCCTATTTTTTTTTCGTTTTCTCTTTCTTTCTTTTTTTTTCCAATTTTTTCATTTTTTTTCTTTTTATTTTTTCTCCTTTTTGTTTTTTTTTCTCTATTTTCTATAACTCTTTTAAAAAAAATATTCTTCATTTTTTCTTTTCTTTATTATTTTTTGTTTTCTCTTTCTTCTTTCTTTTTTCAATTTTTTACTTTTTTGTTGTCTTTTTTTCATTGTCTTTCCTTTTTTTTTCCTTTTTCAATTTTTTCCTTCTCTCCCTCCCCCCCCCCTTTCCTTTTCTCTTTCTTTTCTTTTTAATTTTTTTTTTCTTTTTTTCTTTTGTATTTTTGTTTCTCCTTTTTTTCTATCTCTATTATCTATTACTTTTTTTTCTTTTTTCTATTTTTTTCTTCATTTTTTATTTTCTTTTTTTGTTTTCTCTTTCTTCTTTCTTTATTTAATTCTTTTTTGTTGTCGTTTTTGCATTTTGTCTTTTTTTCTTTTCTTTTTCTTCTTTTCCTTTTTATTTTTTCCATCTCAAAATAATAGACATGTACAGATTTTGCATAACTTTTAATGAATAATTAAGTAGAAGTGTGATTTGATTAATATATATTTTTGTTAATTCTTTAACCCTTATCTATAAAGAAATTAAAAAACTATAAATAGAAGATGAAGTAAAAATAGTAGGTGGCAATTTAAAGAGGTTATTGAGAAGGTAAAGAGTGATTTTGAGGAGAATGAAAAAATGAATAATTTTTGAAATGAAAAAAAGAAAAATGAAATGAGAGAAGATAGAAACTAAGAAAGGAAACAAAATAAATTTTATATAATTTCTAATTCTGATTTTATAATCTTTGTCCATTGTGAATTATGGTCAAGATTTTTGGAGATGAGATCCCAAAAGAAGATACAAAAGAATGCAGTAAAATGAGAAGATATATATATATATATATATATATATATATATATATATATATATATATACAATAATGAGAAAAAAATTAGGATAATTACTCAACTTAGTCAATATTGACTCCTAATTACCTTATTTAGCCTAATTTTAATTAATTACAATTATAACCTTCTCTTGCCTATTAATTTTTTAATAATTACAATATATATTCTCTCCCATTAATTTTTTTTCTCTATTTTCTATTACTTTTTTTTCCTTTTTCAGTTTTTTCCTTATTTTTTTCTTTTTTTTTTCGTTTTATCTTTCTTTTCTTATTCCAATTTTTTTGTTTTTCTTTCTTTTGTATTTTTTTTCTTTTTATTTTTCTCATTTTTTGTTTTTTTCTCTATTTTCTATTACTCTTTTTTTTTATATATTTTTTCGTCAGTTTTTGTTTTCCTTTTTTTTTGTTTTCTCTTTCTTCTTTCTTTTTTCCATTTTTTCTTTTTTGTTCTCTTTTTTTCATTTTGTCTTTCCTTTTTTTTTTCCTTCTTCCTTTTTCCCCCTTTTTTCTTTTTCTCTTTCTTTTCTTTTTTAAATTTTTTTGTTTTCTTTTGTATTTTTTCTCTCTTTTTTTAACCTCTATTATATATTACTATTTTTTTTCTTTTTTCTGTTTTTTTCTTCATTTTTTCTTTTCCTTTTTTGTTTTCTCTTTCTCTTTCTTTTTTCAATTTTTTTTTGGTTGTATTTTTTGCATTTTGTCTTTTTTTATTTTCTTTTTCTTCTTTTTCTTGTTAATTTTTCTCCTTCTATTTTTTTCCTTTGTTTTTTTGTTTATTTTCTATTACTCTTCTTCCTTTTTTTGTATTTTTTTCTTCTTTTTTTTTTCTTTCTTTTCATTCTTTTCATTTGTGCGAACTAGTGAACATAAATACAAGTGCGAACTATAAAATATAAATTGAGAGATGAATTATAACATTAAATACAAGTGGTAACTATAAAATAAAAATACAAATGCGAACTATAACATATAGATACAAGTGTGAACTATCATTTGTATTTTTTAATTATTGAAAAGGAACGATTGATTTTCTTTTTACTAATATTTATTTGTATTTATTTATACGAGATATATTTATTAATACAAATAAATACAATTCAAATTTTATAAAAATAAAATATGTATTTGTATTTTTAAAATTGTTGGTTTCATTTGTTTGTAATTGTATTTGTATCAAATGATATTTATTTATTTAGAAATATGAATAATAATTTTGACATACAAATAAAAAATGGTACATTTGTATCAAATGATACATTGCATATTTATATATTTTAGAATCAAGAAAATACAATTAATGCATTTACTTGTTTGTATACAAATACAAATGATAAAACGGCTAAATACAATATGCAATCAACTTACAAATACAAAATAATTCTTTAAAAATAAAAAGACATCGACGAAAATAGAATACAAATACAAATACAAATATAATCTAAATATACAAACACAATAAAATCTTAATACAAATACAATCCAATATAATATACAGTCAAATATAAAATACAAATACAAAACAGTTCTTTAATATACAAGTGCGAATTATATAAAATACAAATGATGGTGTGAACTAACTAATACAAATACAAGTGCGAACTATAAAATACAAATGATGGTGCGAACTAATCCAACCCTCTATGCTATTCAGAGAGAAAAGCCTTTGCATCTGATGTACAAAGCTATCTAGTTTCTTTTTCTTTGCTGAAAATCCAACCCTTGAAGATCCTTTTTACATCACCAGACCAGTTCAGTACAAAAGCACCAACAACAAAAAAGAAAGAGTACCACTAGATAAACATCAATTTCCCCTTGCCTAAACCTCCATTATAGTTCAATTGTGACAAAGTATAGTGTGTAATGTAAATAGAAATCATACGTGACAAAAAAAAAGATTGTTCTGGATTTTGGGAAGGTAATAGAAATATGTTACAAATTATGAAAAAGAATGTAAACAAATGACACTGGAAAATACTTTATCGAGTAATGGGTTCAAGAAAGAGATAAAGGTATCAAATGATTTACAACATACTCTACAAATACTAATTGCCAATGAAACCAATTTAGGAAATTTTGGAATGGAGGAAGTAATTAACATGTGCAAACTTGGGACTAAATCGACCAATGAAAAGAAAGTAGGCCAACTTGTGGGATGAAGGGAGTAAGTAATATATGCTAAACTTGGGACCCAGTCCAGGCATGCATCCCAAAATCAGTACACCAAGAAAGATACCTACAACCTATTCAAGAAAAGAGGATAAATCGTCTGAGAGATTGATAGCATCCACAAACTCTGGCACATGAACTTGTTATCTGAAAGTTGTACAGATATGGGTAGAGATCACCTGGGTAAAAATCTCTTACTTTAAACATGTTCATTATTTACTTTCAGATAATTAAAATTCATTCTTTTTTTGTGTGTGTTTATTTGTAATATTTTACTGTGTCAGGAGGAGTGATTCTGGGATTTCTTACATTGAGAGGAATTGATTTTTCGAGGAAAAGACTGTTAAGTAAAAAGGAGGAGGAAACTTCAACAAATGTACGTGTAAACTCTAGTTTTGTTGTTTTTTTATGAGAACAAATTTGTATAAGATTAGAAAAGAATCATATCATAATCAAGTGAATATGATGAATTAACCGTATGTTTTTAATTCAGGAGTCAAAGCATGTTATTTATGCACAATTATACCTTTTTCTAGATAACTTGGGTTCAATAACAAATACTTATTCTAGTAGTACTATTTTTGAATCTGGATTTTCTTTTTTGATTTATGTAAAATTTCTTCTGAAGTATTTTTGCTTGCGCGTGTAATTAATGGAATTAGGATCTTGAGGCAAAGGTGGATTATGTGAGTCATCTATCAGATGTTGATAAGGTAAAGATGGATTATACGAGTCAGCTACTAGATGATGTTTTGTCTTTAATTCTGTCACATATGACAATTAAAGATGCTGTTAAGACCAGCATTTTATCTACAAGGTGGAGATATCTGGTTGCTTCTATGCTTACATTACAGTTTAGCCTTGACATGTTTGGCGTTAACTATTTAGGTCCTACATGTCAGCCTTACTATCAGAAAAATTCTTGGAAGTAGTAAATCAGTTTTTGCAACTTTATTTGGTTCGTAAAGTGGTTGAACTTGAAACGAACACTTTCATTCAAAGAATTTTTTCTAGTGAATTTGGCTAATTGATGCATTCTGTTTCAAAATTAGGTGTTGAAAGATTACATCTCAACTTTAGCTGTGGAAAAATTCCTACCTCAAAATACATTAACCTTCACTGCAACACATTTTTTGAATTTTCCCTTGTACAACCAAGTTTCACACCCCATCTTAACTCCCTCAAGACCCTTTTCTTGATGGGCGTTCTGTTAGAAACAGGACAAATTGAGGGTATTTGTCCTCGTGTTTGAACCTTAATAAGTTAATCATAAAATATTCAATCTTCCGCATAAGCTATGTATCTCCGGTATAGTAACATCTGCTCTTTTCGGTGATTGTGGAGGATTGGAAGAGATTGATCTTCAAGCTACAAAACTGCATGAGTTTGAGTATTTTTTTAATAACAGAGTAAGATTTTACTTTTCTTCCGTTCCTGTGTTGGAACATGTAAAAATTAGTCTTCACGGAGATGCTTCAATGCCATACATATTTGGTGAATTTGCAGCGAATTTACCTGCTCAGGTTATATCTTTAATAGTTACCTCTTGGAATACTCAGGTATTTGATGATTTCTTGGCTTGTCAAATTCCTTTGGTATTTGTCTTTTGAACACCCTAATCACTTGAAGTATTCCTTTTTGTTAGGTAACACACTTCCCAACAGAGATGCAGATATTTAGAAACCTTAGGATGTTAGTATTGCTATTTGAAAGCACGTACAACTTTGACATAGTGAAAGTTTCTCCTGTCTTAGATGCCTGTCCTGTTCTTCAATCTCTGCTAATATTGGTGAGTAATCTATATTTATCTTCTTCTTCTCTTTTTTGGATATTCTTTGCTTGATTTTAGATATTGATGACTTGAACATTTATTAAATCTAAAAGTGCATATTTCCCTCCCCAAGCATGCATGATATTCTAGACATCTAACGTGTAGAATTTTTGGTCCACCTTTTTTTTTGTTCATGGAAATATAATGGAATAATTAGGTTTCAAAAACCTCTTGTTATATGTCTTTCTTGGTTTGAAGACGCACCTTTCAATTTTGTAACTCCAGCTGTCTAATTCAAAAAACATTATAGATAATGATTGCAGCATGCTGAACTAGATAAGTCAATAGTTGTATTCAATTAGCAATATATATGTTAATTTATTCTCGTTGTGATCTCAGAAACACAATACATATAGGCAAAAGGCAAGAGGAAGTCCCATAAGTGTGCAATACATCCTGTATTTTACTGCTCACCTAATGGATATTCTTCCTAATGTTTACATATGTTCATGGTGCCAGGGTTCTGGAATGATGGCTGAGGATAACTCCAATGAACTAGTAAGTCCAGTAACTAGTGTGAAGAATAACTCTATGGCTGAGGATAACACTGATGAACTAGTAAGTCCAGTGACTAGCGTGAAGAATGACTCTATGGATGAGGATAACATCGATGAACTAGTGAGTCCAGTAACTAGCGTGAAGAATGACTCTGCTGGAAGTAAGACATATAAAATCAGCACAATAAAACCGAGATCTATGAGTAATGGAAACAAGGTTCTTCCCTACTATCGCAGCTCCTCCTCTACTTCATCTTACAATGCAGGCAATACAAAAAGGCAATCCACTAGGAAGTTGAATGCTCCTGATAGTGGACAAAATGTTATTCCTCATTATCTAAGAGCTTCCACTGGTTCTTGCCATGACTTCTGTAAATATGGCAGGAAACATTCCTCTGAAGCAAAGCCATGGCATCCTCTATCAAAAAGAAAGAACAAACTTCCTGCTGATGAGCAGAGTCCTGCACGGACCTTGGTGGGGGAGGCAAAAAAGGGGACTTTGGTCAAGCAAAAGCTTTCCACTCCTCCTGGGAGTGTGCTGGGAGAGAAAAAGAAGGTGATAGGAGTTGAGCAAAAGCCTTCCACTTCTCCAGGGAGTATGCTAGGAGAGGCAAAGAAGAGGACCGTGGTCATGCAAAAGACTTCCACTACTTCAGGGAGTAACCAGAGTGATGCAAAGAAGGGGATTTTGGTCAAGCAAAAGCTTTCCACTCCTCCTGTGAATATGCTGGAAGAGGGAAAGAAGGTAAATGAGGTCTATCAAAAGCCGTCATCACCTCAGGAGAGTGTATTCAAAGATGAAAAGTAGGTCACTATGGTTGAGCAAAAACCTTCTTCTCCTCCCGATTGCATGGAGGGAGGGATAGATGAGGTGACTATGGTTGAGCAGAAGTCTTCAGCTTCTCTGGTGAGTATGCTAAGAGAAGGAGAAAATGTGACTGTGGTTGAGCAAAAGCTTTCTACTTCCCCAAGAAGTATGCTGGTAGAAGGAAAGAAAGAGGCCGTGGTCAATCAAAGGCCATCTGCTCCTCCAGGGAGTATTCTAGGATAGGGAAAGAAGTTGAATGTGGTCGATCGAAGGCCTTCTCCCAAGGTTCTGTCTCTTGAACCCTCTAAAATAAAAAAAGAAAAAGATACTGCTTCCACCAAAGAGTGTTCACTCTCTGAAATTGGATTCCTCAAGTGACAAGATGCCAGAGACAGAAAAGAAAATAAAATCTTCATCTAAGATCTTAGGAGGTGTAAATGCAGGAGGCAAGAAAGACAGTGTTGGTAATTATAGAAAACAAATAATTGCGCCTAAAGTATCTACAGAAAAATCTTTCAAGACGCCAACTCTTTCATCTCCTCTAAAATCTTCCTCTGTTAAACCTTTTAAAACTGCTGGCTCCTCTAAACGACCAGAACAAGATGCGGAGAGATGGGACAAACAAACTGAACCCTAAAATGGTTCCTGAGAAAACTTTATGTACTCCCAAAGTGAAGGGTTTGTTGAATAATGTGATTGAAAAGACGACGAGTAAGCTTGTTGAAACCGGGAAGAGCAAGGTTAAAGCTTTGGTGGGAGCTTTTAAGACAGTGATTTCCCTCCACAATAAACCTTCTGCTGTCATAGTTTCTTTATTAACTAACTGAATTTTATAACAAATAGGAGCAATTTCAAATATAGTGGTTGATATAGCTTTTCTGACCTGGTTTACATATGTTTGTCCTATTTCTCATTCCGACTCATCTTTTTAATGATTTCTTGATGCTTGCCGGTTCTGTTCTCATGATTGAATAAATTCAATTTTTTCTGGGTGCATTTACTTTGAATTAGGAGATAAAGTTGTGCAAGACTACAATTTTTTTTTCACTTATGGAGGTTGTGATAGTGACGTTAAATCAGTGGGTGTTTGGATGTAGACATTCTAATGTTAGGCTGGTTGATCAGTGGACATATATTGTTGCTGGACTCATTTACGAGGGATTTGTTCATACTTTCTATTGAATAAGCGCATTGAAGAAGGCACATCATGTGGATATACCATCCAAAAAAGAGTTTTGGCTATGGTACTGGTTTGACATTGTGCTTGCATACTATTTTCTTTAGTTGTTCTGTAAAGGGATCTGTCTCTTGACTGTAAAATTTATTGATTTTTTCTCTGTCATACAATACAATAAGATATAAGTAACAATCAAGTGTAAATATTGTAACCACCTAAACAAGTAACAATATTTATGTGCATCTTTTATTCAGGTAACTCAAAACAGCTTATAATAAGTCCCTTTGTTGGAATATTGTACGTTTTAGCTTAAAGAAGCCACTGAAGTTTGTTAGACTTAGATACATGTACCTTCATGGCTCCTCCTATCAACCATAACATCCAGCTAAAGTTGAGTCACTCTATGTACTTGTGTTAAAAGTTACTTTTTGAGTCTCCTTACTCCAATTTGTCATTGAAAGCTCACACATTTTATCATGCAACAAATTTCCGCTCAACTAAATCTGAGACTCTTATCGAAGATGGCTAGAAGTACTAGTGAAAACGGTCATAAAGTTTTAGTTCACATAAACTCAAAAAATTGTCATTGGCCATACAAGTATTTGAGGTAAATTCTCATATATACAAGTATATGATCCTCTTATAGCAGACCAAATTATTAGTCGGATTAAACATCTTGATCGGTACCTATACCAACTAAGTAGTGAAAGGTGTGACTTTTTCTCCTCCACTTGCCTAAATTTCACCAGGAAAATATATAAGTAAGAGAACAGATTTGGCTATTCAAAAAGGATTGTTTATGTTCAAAGAAGATAGAATATACCAAGTTAAATACACTCACATGCTTGGCAGGAATCCTCTTATATGTACTGAAACTTCCATATGAAGGTAAACCCATTGAGAACTCAGATACTACCAAGGATTATCTCTTGTTACTCTTTCTAGGTTTCTTCTCAATACTCTGAGCCTCACCATCCTCTGATTTGGGATATTTCTTGCTATGATATGAACTTATTTTAAAGATTCTCATCTCAGATGGACGTCTCGCTCCTGCGACATCGACCACTGTTGGCCAATTTTGAAAGGAATGCTTCTCTTTGACAACATGATGTGTGGCAAATTTCTTACTTAAAACTGCTACTGGATGCAAAGTCTTATCACTTCTTCTCTTCACGTAGAGAACTGTACCAACAAACAGTCTCAGTACAAGCGAGGAAACTCCCAGGATCTGATATGCACCAACATTATCTTCATCATGTCTTATTGGAGACTCCATCATTTCCGCAATGAAAGATTAGGATTCAGCCAACTCAACCTCAACATTAGAAGTTGTAAGCCCTTGGTCCAAATCTCTTTCTGAACTGTTAGATTTATTCCCCTCAGCTGGGACAACAGAAACATTTTCAGTCTCCACCAAATCATGCTTTCCTTGTTCTACATCCTTTTCTAAGCTATCAGCCCCATTTACCTCGGCTAATTGGATTGCGGAAGCTTTTTCAATCTCCAACACATCCACTCCTTCAATTTTAACTTCCCCACCATCATCTAAATCAGCATCCATTTGAAATTCTTCCTCATCTGGCTCGGTTTCAGATTATTCATCCTCTTCTAACTCAATTGGTTCAAACTTTAATCCAATTTCTCACTACCAGTACTGCCTGTCAAATATTTGTGATATATATTGCTACTCTCTTCTAGAGCAGTCAAGTTCATGAATTTAATCGGATGCACATCATCTGTTCTACCAAGGTCATTAATCAACTTTGAGAAATAAGAAACCGCTTCTTATTTATAGGAAAGAACGTAGCTTTACCGTCGGATAAGGTGATTGAAGTCCTTACGGGATCATTTATTTCCACCAAGATTTTTATTTTCTGGGATTGAGCAATCTTGGAAGAAGCGAAAATCGTCAGAGACATGAAATTCTTGGAACCTTTTGCCGGTGATTTTAGTTTTGCCACTTTAGATTCATTCTCCTTCTCATCAAAACCTTATGACAAAGAAGAAGAACCCAACTCTCCTTTCCCAAAATTAGACACCATTCTTGTCAAATCTGCAAAAAAACAAGAAAACAACAAAGTAAATCAAGAAATCTTGCAACAATTTTTTGACATTTCAAATCAAGAAAATTGAGTAAAACAACGGGAAAACGGAAATTACCAGCAGGGCTATTAGCTCATGGTTGAATCCTCTGTGGGTTGCAAGAATCGAAGGCCGCGAAAAAGGGTTTCCGTTGAAGCTTCTTTAGGGTGTAGAATTGTTGTTTTCGGAGGTTCTTGGATGAGGTGGAAAGGATCTTATAGAGAGTGGAGAAGGAGACTTGTTATTAGAAGAAACCGCCATTGATGATAATGTTGTATACCAAGAAAGGTAAGCGAATCGTCTAATCGTCCATGGAGACCAAACAAGCAAATGAAAATAATGCAAATTGAGAGAAAGGAAACTTTAGATATTACCAAAAAAAAAGTTATATATGGAGTAAAAAATTATTTACTCAATCATAGCAATTACTAATATATGTAATTGCAATTAATTAGATATCTAAAGTAAATGATACTTTCTTTTGGTCAATGCACTTTTATTTATCGGATGTAGTAGCAATAGGTATTCTTTTTTATTTGTCTAATTTAAAAATCAAGAGATAATTTATCAATAATTTCTAATTTGAGTTTGTTATATTGACTATAGTTATTTTTCAAAGTATAAATGCTAGTATATTCAAGTAATAATATAATAAAATTGTCATTATATTTCTTGTTGTGTTAAGTCAATACTAGATAAATAAAATAGATCGAGGAAATAAGTAACATGTATGGCAGGTTGGTACAAAAATATCACTACACTATCATATTCATATCATCATGTACTTATGATGATAGGCGGATTTACACGCCTAAAGTACTATGTTTCACCCATATTTTAGCTAAGTTTTGAGGACAAATTATATAATTCATGCACTTTTAGTCCTTTTTCCTGTAAGTGAGCTAACAAACGTGATTAGCAAGTTTTCAGGTATAAATGATGCAGATTTCAGCATTTTATGGATAACTTGACGCCAAAGAAAGCTTCATGAAAGAAGGAAGGGAAAGCTTGGACGTCAAGGACCAAAAGTGACGCATGGAAAACCTGTCCCGGGCAAAAACAACATTTCTGAAGACTTTGGGGACCAACAGTAACCTATTAGGAGTAGGATAATAATGCAGTAATTCATTAGGATTAGGATAATGATACATTAACCTAGTAGGATTGGGTTAATTAATGCATTAGCTTAGTAGGAATAGGATAGGAGTATTATAAATACCCTATTTTGCTAGAGATTTTTAATTATTCTCATTCTAGTTCTAATTCATTCTTCAATTAACAAATCTTATTCTACTTACAAACTCGGATTCTAAGTCTTCCATTAATTCTACTTTTTATTCTTCCTCTATTCATCTATTCAATTCTTAATTTCCGCAACAAGAGAAACGTTCCTTAGCAAATATGTCACGCCTAACGCCTACCACCCTATACCTAACGAGATCTTTATTGTGGTATAATTACAATGTCGATTGTGATTTCCTTCGCACTCATGAGTAACTAAACTTCTCTATTGGGGTTATGGAAGCCATATGAGCTACTATCTATTGGTATGAGTTGGTGAATTCGTGACACGTATGCTGCTTATATCATTATTCTCTTCATCTTAATGCAAATTCTTGTGGTTGCAAACGCTTAGAATACGCCAGTATAGCATTAACTTGTTCGAAAGAAAAGTTATATGTATGGAAAAGAGATAATGTCAAGGTAATAGGGTCCCATCCCCTATTAAAAAGTTAGTGCCGTAACTGGATTAACCTCTTGGAGAATTTGTACCGTTAGATATGCTTTAAGCTCGAAAGAGTTAAAGTGAAATAGTCCTTGTTGAGGTCGAAAGATTCTTGGATTTACCATCGAATACAATTCTCTATAAGCACATGCATGTCTGAATTCCGCACAACTCATAGCCAATAGAGACGTACAACTCATAAGGTGGACATAAACCCAACTTCTCAATTCTCATTGTTTTACATCTTAACTACACATTCTTTCTTTTTACTTTGCTAATTTCTGTTTTTACTCTATTATTTTGTTTACATCAATTGCACGTTACAATCCCCCCTCTTTTATGAGACTTGCATCAAAAGTCTAATAATTATTGCTTACTTGTTGACCGGCTATTCCCTGTGGGATCGATACCCAACCCAGTTGGGTTCTATATTTGACTACGACCGCTTTACACTCCTACGAGAGCTGTAGATTGAGCGTTATAAAAAATTGGCGCCGTTGCCGGGGAATACGAGTGTTAATTAAGTTTGTGATAATTACTAGACCCTTTGGTCAAAGATTCTCGTACTTTTACTCTCAGTTTTTGTTTTTGTTTTCTGCAGGTTTTTATTCAGTGCATGCCCCATACTCGAAGTTCTGGTCAACCGTTATTACCTATCAATCCTGAACCACAACGTATTGGCAGAATGGAGACACAACACGAAATTGAAAGGATGACTGCTCAACAGGAACAGGCGAGACTAGCTGCTCTTGCCGCCGCTCAAGTGCATCAACAAAATATTGACATCCCTGGGTGAGTAATAAATCCCGACGATGAGGACCTAGGTGATGATGAGTTACTAAACCCTAGGCATGCTGCTAAGATCGCAACACCTGCCAACAGAAGAGATCGTCAAGCTAGGTTTAGGCCTGAACGCCAAGCTATGCAACCAGCTTTCGACGATGATGATGATAATCTTGATGGAGCCGGAGCCACGGGAGCCATTATTCCCCCACCATTGGCACCCGGAGCCAAGTTCAACATCACAAGCACCATGATTCAGTTATTGCAACTCAAGGGATTATTTGGTGGACTAGCAGGCGATGATCCGAATATGCATCTCATCAACTTTATTTCTACATACAAGTCGTTTGACAATCCTGGTGTTGGTCAGAATGCAATTCGATTACGTCTATTTCCATTGTCTCTGTCGGGGGAGGCAACTCTATGGTTGAATGGGTTGACTCCTGATTCTATTACAAATTGGAGGCAATTGAGAGACGCTTTCCTAGAAAGATTCTTTCCACCATCCAAAAGAGCATAATTGAGAGACGAAATCAGCAACTTTCGTCAGCTTCCAACTGAAGCCCTTCATGAAACATGGGAGAGGTTCAAGACAAAGCTAACGAGGTGCCCAAATCATCACATAACTAATGTTCACCTAATGGAGATACTATACAGAGCCTTGAATTCAATACCTAAACCAGTGGTAGATAATGTGGCTGGAGGATCATTTATGGACCTCACCTTTAGGCAGGCAAGCAATATGCTAGATCGGATGACGAAGCAAAGTAGAGCTTGGCATACCAGGGATTCTGAGGTAGCAAGCCCCACTTTATCTATTGGCATGACTGCAGACCAAAAGAGAAGAGAAGAAGAACGTGATCAAGATATGGCGCACATGAAAACACAAGTGGATCTTCTTACAAAGCATCTATTATCAGGGAAGACCAAAAAAGTTAAAGCGGTTGCGTCAAAAGGAAGAGACGAATCTGATTCGGAAGAAGAAGCCAACTACTTAAACAATCAGGGGGTTTCCGAGGCAATGCCCAAGGAAACCAAGGTCGGAACTACTATGACAAATCAGGAAACAAGGACCAAGGTAGTTGGAAGAATAAGAATGACAAAAGTAGTTTGTACGTTCCCCCAGGAAGACGTGACACCACTACATCCGGTTCTGGAAATATGGAAGAGATGATGGCTAAACTATTGAAAGGAGTGGAAGCAACCAGTGCTGGAGTAACAAAGGTAATAAATGACTTGTCCTCAATAAAGCAATTGGTTGACTCATACTCCACTTCAATCAAGAAAATAGAACAACAATTGAGCCAACTTTCAGCAGCACTCAATCAAAGAAAGGCTGGCACTTTACCTAGCGACACTGTGCAAAACCCAAGGAATGATGGGTCATGCATAGCTGTTACTACCCGAAGTGGTAAGGTGCTGGAAACTTCATCAAAAGGCAAGCAAGTGGTTGATGATGTAGTGGACATTGATGATGAGGCGAAAAGAGAAGATTCCGCAGAAACTACCCACGACGTCCATGACGTCACACCGAGTGTGTTGCAGCCTGAAAAGGCTGAAAAACGGAAGCAAGAGGAGAAGAAAGCCGTGGAGAAAACAATTCCTTATCCACCACCACCTTTTCCTCAAAGATTAAAGAAAGTGGCGGATGATACAAAGTTCAGCAAATTCATGACTATGCTAAAACAGCTGACCATTAATGTTCCATTGGTAGAGGCACTTGAACAAATTCCTGGGTATGAGAAATTTATGAAGGATCTTTTGACAAAGAAACGGGCAGCCAACTATGAGTTGAAAGATGACGTTCATCATTGCAGCGCAATCGCTACCCGATCATTAGTTCAAAAGAAGGCTGACCTCGGTGCTTTCACTATTCCTTGCACCGTTGGATCTTTGAATTTTGCCAAGGAATTATGTGATTTAGGAGCCAGCATCAATTTGATTCCATAATCTATCTATAAAAAGTTGGGGTTAGGAGATCCTACTCCAACCAATATGAGGCTTGTAATGGCGGATAGGTCGGTAAAACGACCTATTGGTATTCTATGTGATGTATTGGTAAAGGTTTCTTCATTCATCTTTCCGGCAGACTTTGTTATTTTGGATTGTGAGGCAGACTCAGAAGTTCCCATAATCTTGGGGCGCCCTTTCCTTGCTACAGAAAGTGTGCTCATTGATTTGAGAGCTAATGAGCTTTCGTTCTGAATAAATGACGAAGTAGTTCGCTTTGATGTGTGCAAAGCAATGAAGCAACCCAAAGAGCTGAACGTATTCTCGGTGGCTGATGTTTACTTTGATGATGAGGAAGAATCACTTGAAGAAGAACAAATTATTGAAGACCCATTGGCGATTGTGCTCATGAATGGAGAGAGTAAGGATGCTGAAAATTGCGAAGAAGCTATTTGTGCTCTATCAGGATTAGGGACATATCGCCATGCTCCCAAAAAGCTGGACCTTGATCTCAAAAATCGACCCACACCACCAGCTAAGCCATTTATTGAAGAGCCACCCACGTTAGAATTGAAGGAGCTGCCTAGTTATTTAAAGTATGCATTCTTAGGAAACGGAAACACACTTCCAGTCATTGTGGCAGCATATTTGGGTGAGCAATAAGTTACAGCTCTCATTGCTATTCTATGGAGGTATATAAGAGCCATTGGTTGGACCATTGCTGATATTATTGGTATTCCAACTGGGATTTGTACACACAAGATTCAGCTTGAAGAAAATTGCACACCCACCATTGAACACCAAAGACTTCTCAATCCACCTATGCAAGAAGTAGTCAAGAAAGAAATAATTAAGTGGTTAGACGCAGGAGTTGTGTATCCAATCTCTGACAGTACATGGGTAAGCCCGGTACAATGTGTTCCCAATAAAGGAGGAATGACAGTGGTCGCAAATGAAAAGAATGAGCTTATTCAACTCAGACCCGTCACCGGATGGAGAGTATGCATGGACTACCGAAAGCTGAATTCATGGACGCTCAAAGATCACTTTCCAATGCCATTCATGGACCAAATGCTAGATCGATTAGCGGGGAAAGGATGGTTTTGTTTCTTAGACGGTTATTCAGGCTATAATCAGATTTGCATTGCCCCCGAAGACCAAGAGAAGACAACATTCACATGTCCATATGGCACGTTTGCCTTCAAACGTATGCCATTCGGGCTATGTAACGCACCAGCCACCTTTCAGCGTTGTATGATGTCCATTTTTTCTGATATGGTTGAAGATACTTTGGAGGTATTCATGCACGACTTTTCAGTTGTTGGCGAATCGTTTGAAGCGTGCTTGGCAAACCTAAGTATGGCGTTGCAAAGATGTGTAGAATTCAACCTAGTGCTGAATTGGGAAAAGTGCCACTTCATGGTAAAAGAAGCAATTGTTCTTGGGCATAAAATCTCTGAAAGAGAAATTAAGGTTGATTGAGCAAAAATTGAAGTCATCGAGAAGCTACCGCCCCCAATTTCAGTGAAGGGAGTTCTTAGTTTCCTCGGTCATGCAGGTTTCTATCGGCGGTTCATCAAAGACTTCTCCAAAATTGCGAGTCCATTGTGCAAACTCTTGGAGAAAGATGCAAAGTATGACTTCAATGAAGATTGTTTGAAGGCATTCGAATGCCTCAAAAGAAAACTCATTGAAGCCCCTATCATGGTAGCACCAGATTGGTCTCTACCGTTCGAAGTCATGTGTGATGCTAGTGGGGTTGCTGTTGGCGCAGTACTTGGCCAGAGGAAGAAGAAATTATTTCATCCTATCTACTATGCTAGCAAGGTCCTAAACGAAGCCCAAAAGAACTATACTGTCACAAAACAAGAGCTCCTAGCAGTTGTGTATGCTTTTGAGAAGTTCCGTGCGTATCTGTTGGGAACCAAAGTGATCATTCATACAGACCATGCAGCTCTGAGGTATCTAATGACAAATAAGGATGCAAAACCAAGACTAATTCGATGGGTTTTGCTGCTGGAAGAATTTGATTTCGAGGTTAAAGATAGAAGAGGTTGCGAGAACCAAGTGGCTGATCATCTATCTAGACTCGAGAACAAGCATGTGGCGCAGCCTGAAATCGAGATTGATGATGCATTCCCTGACGAGGAGATCTTAGCGACAATAATGGAAGGACTACCATGGTATGCCGACTTTGCAAATTTTGTGGTGAGTAATGTGATACCTGCAAACTTATCTTACCATCAAAAGAGGAAGTTTATGCATGATGTAAAACACTACTTTTGGGATGAGCCATATTTGTTTCGACGATGCGCGGATGGTGTTATCCGACGATGTATATCCCATATAGAGGTGCCTGATATATTGGAAGCATGCCACACCTCCCATGTTGGGGGACATCACGCAGGTAATCGGACAGTGAGGAAGGTATTGCAAAGTGGATATTATTGGCCTTCGATATTCAGAGATGCCTACAAATTAGTGAGAATATGCAACCAGTGTCAGCGACAAGGTGCTATTTCGAAACACCATGAGATGCCCATGTCGAAAATCCTTGAAGTAGAGCTCTTTGACGTATGGGGTATTGATTTCATGGGTCCATTCGTAAATTCGTTTGGAATGAAGTACATCCTAGTTGCTGTAGATTATGTCTCGAAATGGGTTAAAACTGTAGCGTTGGCCGACAATGAGGGAAAGCGTGTTGTAGCATTCGTAAAGAGAAATATCTTCTCTCGCTTTGGAGTACCACGTACTATCATAAGCGATGGAGGATCTCACTTCTGCAACAAGCTATTCAAATCCGTGTTGGCAAAATATGGTGTCAAGCAACATAAGGTAGCCACGCCTTATCACCCACAAACTAGCGGCCAGGTAGAGGTTTCCAACCGAGAGATCAAGCAAATCCTTGCTAAAATGGTAAATGCTAATAGGACAGATTGGTCTCAGAAGTTGGACGATGCATTATGGGCTTATAGGACTGCATTCAAAACACCAATTGGCATGTCCCCGTACCAACTAGTTTATGGGAAGGCTTGTCACTTACCCATTGAGCTTGAGCATAAGGCATTGTGGGCTTTGAAATGATTAAATTTGAACTGGGATGATGCAATGAATCTGAGATTGGAGCAACTGAACGAGATGGATGAATTCCGTCTACATGCTTATGAAAGATCGGATCTCTACAAGGAGCGGATGAAAAAGTATCATGATCAACGGATTGTTCGACGAAACTTTCAAAAGGATGATATGGTACTTCTCTTCAATTCCAGACTGAAGTTATTCCCAGGTAAGTTAAAGTCCAAGTGGTCTGGTCCATACAAAGTTAACCAAGTCTACTCGTCTGGAGTAGTTGAGTTGGAAGACACTAATGGTGTTTTCTTCAAGGTGAATGTCCAACGAGTAAAACCATATATCGGTCCTCTTGATTCAATGAACTATATGGCCATCACTTATCTCGACGAAGTCTAAGTACTCGAGATAGCCATGTCGTGCCGCGACAATAAATCGAGCGCTAGATGGGAGGCAACCCATCGTTTTTCATTTTTTGTCTTATTACGTGTTTTCTTTTGATAAATAAAAATCCAAAAATAAGAGTCGTACCATGACCAAAACTAAGGCACTTGATGGGAGGCAACCCATCGCTCTAATCGTCTTTATTGTTTTTGAGTAAATGTAGGTGCAAAGAGGTGTAAAACGAGGAGGTCGGTTTCAAATTTTGATTTGGACGTATTGCATGTTAAAGGTGGTAAGTTAGGAATGAAGAAGCAAAAGGCTATGGATTGAGCATTGCTCATGAAAATATAGGCATCGAACAAGGCTAGGCCTAGGTAAAACTAGGCCACGAACAAGGCAAGGCCTATACTATGGCCTGAGGTCTCGGAATCTAGTGTGCCATAGCATAGGCGCCGCCCATTCCCAAGTATGCCATAGCATAGGCGCCGCCTATGCTAATGCCTTTTGTCTCTGAATCTCATATGCCATGCTAAAGGCGCCGCCTATGCCTAGGAATGCCATGGTATAGGCGCCGCCTATGCTAGACAATGCTTTGCAAAAGGCGCCGCCTATGCCAAGCATAGGCATAGCAAAAGGCGCCGTCTATGGTCACTTCTTGTCTCTAAATCCGATTTTAAATGGGTCAAAACCCGACCCAACCTTCTTCTATAAATATGAGACTTAGTCTTGAACCAAAAACACATTGGAAACCTAGCTTAAGCGCCGCCTATAGTCCCCAAATCCTCTCAAAAATTTTCCTTTTGCTCTCTTACTTCACAAGAACATCATCCAAAGGCATCAATCAATCTCAGGTACAATGGCACCCAAAGCAAGAGAAGGCAAAGAAAAGGCAACCACTTCACAAAAAGGCAAGAAAAGAGGCCGAAAAGAGCAAGGAGAATCATCCTCAATACAAATACCACGCCGCATGTTCGGAATTAAATGGGTTTTAGAGGAGGAAGCAAAGGAATGGTATAGGAACAACAAAGAGAAGAAATACGTTCATGTGGACTTGATAAACAAGGAAAGCCTAGAAAAGAAAGAACCGCGCATGTTGGCTAAGATCATGGCATTACATATTGATTTCATCTTCCAAGACATGGGAGAATGCAATCTCGATTTAACAAGAGAATTCTATGCCAACTGGTCACCGAAAACCACAGGAAGCGAGGTCAAGATTTGGGGCCAAGTTTTACAACTCAATGCGGATTTCTTCAACTCCTTTCTTGGCTTGCCTGTTGTTGATCCATCACCATTCAAAGAGCTGTACAGTAGACCTCCATACAGAGCCATTCGACACACACTTTGTGGAACAAGATCCATGGCACGATGGAGCAGACATAAAGACACCGGTCGACACAACACCTTCCCATATGCACCTTTGAATAGGGAAGCAAGGATATGGTTGCGCATAGTCAACTCTTGCCTAATTCCAGGGACGCAATACACAAAAATAACAAGAGATAGAGTGTGCTTGGTATATGCACTGATGAAGAATGTCCCTATCAACATTGGGACAATCATTCGATCTACAATGCGGAAGGCCAGGCTACACAAGCGATCCCATTTCAGTTTCAGCAATCTGTTGACTGCAATCTTGAGGAAGGAAGACATCGAAGAGGAACCGTCTGATCATAAAATCCCACACAATCCGAAGAAGGTTGACCTCACAAAGGTCAAAGATGCTGAATCAACACATGGCATCAACTTTACTACGGCAGAGAGACATGCTCGAGATGAGAGTTTCTTTCGCCATCTTTATGGCATGACTAGGTTTACAATGATGAGAGGAGGTCGTGTTCCAACTGCTGCAGAGCTCCAACAGCTGGATCATGACTATCCAATGAATGTGCATGCAAGGGAGATGTGTGGAGTAGGTACATATTTTGAGGAACCTCTTGATGACGATGTGCCGACCGATGATGATCGACGAATGCCAAACTCTGATGTGGAGGAGAATTCTGATGACGACAACTCCTATGATGATTCTGACGAAGGGGGTATGACCCCCGACATAGAGGAGGAGTCCGACTGACCAGGTTCTTCATATTTATTTTCCACTGAGGGCAGTGTGTCCCGTCTAAGTGTTGGGTGGTGGTATTTGCATACTATACTTCTCTATCCACATTTACATCTATTTATGTTTGTTTTGTTTCTCTTTTTAGTAGTTAATTTTTTTCTTATTTTTTAACTTAACTTCGCATAAAATTATTCTAATAGGCAGCATGAGATTATGACAAGAGTTTGTGCTAAAATCATGACTATTAAGACGTTTAGGCTCTAATTGTGACTCACTATGTGATATTGTGTGGTTCAATTCCTTCATCTGTTGGGTCAAGAGTCTATGCTACTTCCAATAAAGTCGACTATGTGCCTTGTGTGTGTGAGGATATAGTATATTCTGTGTTTGTGGCTGATGCTAGAACTTGCCTGGTATGTATGTAAAGCGAAAATAAGGAGTGAAAGTCTAGGAGATGATTTAGGCATTTCTTTGGCAACCTATGATTGTTTACCTTCATTTTATCTACCCATGGACATCACCCTAGACAACCCCCTTTGAGCCTTTAGCCTATTTTCTTTGACAACCTCATATGTAAGCCTAATCCATTTTTTTTTCAAGACCATAATTTGATCCAAATTCCTAAGTGCTTTAAAGTGTAAAGTCATGTGACAAAATAAAAGAAAATTGGGTGAGTATGAAGCCTTAGAATGTATTGGTGCTTGAATCTGTTATGAAAAAGAATGGCTATCATAGAGGAGTGTTATAAAAGAAAAAAAGAGAAGAAAAGAAAAAAAGAAATAGAAAAAGGAAAAGAAAACTAAAAAGTTAATTCTGTTCAAAATTGAAAAACAAAAGAGGTGAGAAAGGGTGGTAGATTAAAAGAAAGTAGAAAGGTAGTTTGAAAGAAAGCATAAACGGCATAATGTGATGTATTAAAGCACTTAGGAACATAGTCACTATTTCTGGCCAAAATAGTCCTACCCGTCCCTTAGCCTACATTACAAGCTGTAAAGACCTATTTGATCCTACGCTTAGCATTCCGACATTTAGTGGAGCATGACACTAAGGGCAAGCCTATGGTCATCAGTTGCAACATATGAATTCTTTGTGAGAGTGAGAGCAAGGATAATCCTATACCCATGTTCAAAATATATACAATACTTGTGAGGGATTATGGGTAGTATATGGTGAGACACACATGGTTGATGAGTTTTGGATAGTTGTGTATGATTCTTTGTGCCTTGACTTTTGAATATGAGTTGACCACCATCACGAGTCTATGTTAGAGGTTAAATTGTTTCTACTAATGATCAGAAAACTACTCTTTGTTAATGATTGCTATGCCTGTCTTGACGAATATTTTGTGTTGTTATTGTGAAACCCTAAGTAAATGATTAGATGGACATAATATTTTGTTCGAGGACGAACAAAGCTTTAAGTGTGGGGTGTTGATGATAGGCGGATTTACACGCCTAAAGTACTATGTTTCACCCATATTTTAGCTAAGTTTTGAGGACAAATTATATAATTCATGCACTTTTAGTCCTTTTTCCTGTAAGTGAGCTAACAAACGTGATTAGCAAGTTTTCAGGTATAAATGATGTAGATTTCAGCATTTTATGGATAACTTGACGCCAAAGAAAGCTTCGCGAAAGAAGGAAGGAAAAACTTGGACGCCAAGGACCAAAAGTGACGCATGGAAAACCTGTCCCGGGCAAAAACAATATTTCTGAAGACTTTGGGGACCAGCAGTAACCTATTAGGAGTAGGATAATAATGCAGTAATTCATTAGGATTAGGATAATGAAACATTAACCTAGTAGGATTGGGTTAAGTAATGCATTAGCTTAGTAGGAATAGGATAGGAGTATTATAAATACCCTATTTTGCTAGAGATTTTTAATTATTCTCATTCTAGTTCTAATTCATTCTTCAATTAACAAATCTTATTCTACTTACAAACTCGGATCCTAACTCTTCCATTAATTCTACTTTTTATTCTTTTTCTATTCATCTATTCAATTCTTAATTTCCGCAACAAGAGAAACGTTACTTAGCAAAGAAGTCACGCCTAACGCCTACCACCCTATACCTAACGAGATCTTTATTGTGGTATAATTACAATGTCGATTGTGATTTCCTTCGCACTCATGAGTAACTAAACTTCTCTGTTGGGGTTATGGAAGCCATATGAGCTACTATCTATTGGTATGAGTTGGTGAATTCGTGACACGTATGCTGCTTATATCATTATTCTCTTCATCTTAATGCAAATTCTTGTGGTTGCAAACGCTTAGAATACGCCAGTATAGCATTAACTTGTTCGAAAGAAAAGTTATATGTCTGGAAAAGAGATATTGTCAAGGTAATAGGGTCCCATCCCCTATTAAAAAGTTAGTGCCGTAACTGGATTAACCTCTTGGAGAATTTGTACCGTTAGATACGCTTTAAGCTCGAAAGAGTTAAAGTGAAATAGTCCTTGTTGAGGTCGAAAGACGCTTGGATTTACCATCGAATACAATTCTCTATAAGCACATGCATGTCTGAATTTCGCACAACTCATAGCCAATAGAGACGTACAACACATAAGGTGGACATAAACCCAACTTCTCAATTCTCATTGTTTTACATCTTAACCACACATTCTTTCTTTTCACTTTGCTAATTTCCGTTTTTACTCTATTATTTTGTTTACATCAATTGCACGTTACAATCCCCTCTCTTTTACGAGACTTGCATCAAAAGTCTAATAATCATTGCTTACTTGTTGACCGGCTATTCCCTGTGGGATCGATACCCAACCCAGGTGGGTTCTATATTTGACTACGACCGCTTTACACTCCTACGAGAGTTGTAGATTGAGCGTTATCAACTTACTATGTGAACTTTTATCTATTAGACTATTACAATCAACTTATTTAATAAGGTCACAACATCAAGAACTTGAAATTAGAATAGTTGCAGCTTAAACGTGCCTTTACATCAAGTTCGATGATTTCGCTATTCTTGTTTTGCAATGTTCATCAAAATTCAAGTTCTTTTATTTCATTTTCTTGATTAAGAAATCTCGAAAGTAAATGCTGCGAGGTTCAAAATTTGGTGAATAGTAAGTGAACGTCTTTATCTTTACACTTAAATATTTTTTTTGCACATGCTACGGCTTCATATTCTGCCATGTGGTTACATATTAAACATTGCGCTCTTATCACTAGATCAAAATAATATGACATTCACTATTGTAAATCTTATTTACTAAGAATGGTCTATTACATTTATAAGCGGGATTGGCCCTTCTTAACATTCACAGTCTAATAATTATGGATATTGTCGATAAATATTCTACCACTAAAAAGTAAGCCCAAGCCAAATAATGATAAGACTACTCTCAATATCAAGTATTAATATATTTGCCTTCTCATCAAATCTAGTTTTTCTTCCTTTATGTATAATCTTGTTTTTCATGATTTCATGTTCTAATTTAATTCAATTCTTCTTTGTTAGATGTCTCTTTTTTTCATATTCTATTCTATGGACTTGTGCATAAAAATTAAGCTTTTGTGTCTCTTTTATAAACTAAAAAATCTCGAAAGTAAATTTCACGAGGCTCGAAACTTGGTGGATAATAAGCAACAAACGTCTCTATCTTTTCTCACTTAAATACATAATTTTTTATATGGTACCATTGAATATTGCACTCTCATCAATCATCACTAAATAAAGGGAAAAGACATCATTTCTACCCCATACTATACAAGAAAAGTCTAAGCCACACATAAATTATATAAGTGACCTATTACACACCTTAAGTATATAAAAGTGATATTATTACCTCCCCGCGACCCCCATTCTAAGGCGCGTGTGTTACACTTATTTTAGGCGCGTACAACTATTAAATAACAAAAGTAAACGGATAAAAACATTAAGGGAAAATGCATCGTTTCCACCCCAAACTATAGTCAAAAAGTCGAATCCACACCTAAACTATATAAGTGACCTATTACACACCTTAACTATAAAAAATGATACTTTTTACTGACGTGGTGTTGACGTGGCAGTGCCTGTAAAACACTACACCACATGCAAGTGGTGGTAGCCTGACAGGGTTAAATAGTTTCACTTTTTTATTGTTTAGGTGTGTAATAGGTTACTAGTATAGTTTAGGTGTGCCTTCGACTTTTAGGATATAGTTTGGAGTGAAAACGATGTATTTTCTATCATGTGACTATGATTGTAAATCATATTTAAAGAAAAATAATCTATTACATTTTTTAAGGGATATTTTTTGCCCTTCTTGAAATTCAAGATCTAACAATAATAACTATGAATTCCATCACTAAAACGTAAGCCTGGATGTACTTTTTTACTAATAGACGTAGTTATGAAAAAAAAAACTTTAGTTAACATCTAGAGTTATCTAAAAATCTTTTACCAATTATTCTAAAACTTTAAAAATTTAAAATCTCTCACTATCTTTAGAAAACCCTTTTCTACTTCTAATATACTTCTATTGTATTGGTACTTTTAACACTTTCAAATTCTTTTAGAAAATAATGTCTTAATTCTGTTCACTATTTTTCTTTTAAAAATAGAAAAACCTTTTCTACTTCTAAAATAATTCATTTTAGTGACACTTCTAACATATTTTCAAATATATATATATATATATATATATATATATATATATATATATATATATATATATATATATATATAAGAGACATTGTAGGCTGCTGATGTGGCATGCCTCAATTAAAAAGTATTTATTGAAAAAGCAATTGAAACCTCTTCAACAAGCCGACGACGTCGCTTTCCACTGGCACAATTGATTCTACTAAGACTAAACTGGGTAGAAGAGATCACCGAGAAAGAATTTTCTACTAGTTTGCAGCAACACAGCGCAACTTTCTTCCTTGTAGCTCCGTCCTCATCTTCTAAATACACAACAACAGACTCCCTTGCAAACCCAAGAAGATCGTGGCCCTGTAACCCCAAATCCAGTATCAGACGAAACTATCAAGAAGGGAAATGAAGCGCACAGAAATATAGGTGACAAACCTTGAAATTAAAACAAGCAAGGGTTCTTAAAACAAGTTGAACTAGCACAGAACCACTCAGTTCTTCTACTTGGGGGGTAACCGTCGTAATATGCCCTCGACTCACAGAAGCTGATTGTCTTGGCATTGAATGATGAGATCTTGAAAGAATTGCTGAGATACATTTAAGCAGCCGATTCTGGATGGTCGGAAACAAAGGTGGAATGCTGAGACATAGAAAATACATATGTTACCCTTGAGCAACACCACACAAAAGAACTAATTCATGGAAGTTCTATGCAAACTCAGAGAGAACCTTTCAGTTATTTGCTCCAATGCTTCCATCGGAGTCAGGGAAAGCTAGAAGAAAACATAGAATCCAAGAGACCACGAACATGAGGCTCCATGGTTGGTCCCATTGCTTTATCAATATTTCCAACACATGCTAGCGCCTCAAGTGAGGGCCTGCCTCTACAGGGAGCAATCTGAGAGAAACATATTTCACCTGTCATGATTATTGCTCACACATTTACATGTTATAGAAAGAACCTACAATCCAAAGGTGGAATGCTGTGACACAGAAAATAGATATGTTACCCTTGAGAAACACCACACAAAAGAACCCGTTCATGACATTTCTGCTCAAACTCAGAGAGAACCTTTCAGTTATTTATAACTTCTTTCTACATTGGGAACAGAAAATATAACTTTCCAATTGAAAGACCAGAAATAGTACAGTTAGACAAGTACATCTGTAATGACATATATAGCATACCGCATCACGCAAGTGAGAGGTTATTGTCGGAAAATAGTTAGTGAGTTCACCATCTAGAGCACCAGCTATCTCCCCAAGAGCGATGAACCCACTGGCATGTTCTGCAGGTACTTTAAGGACATGAAGTATATGATTCATGCATATCTGTAGAAGCAAAATCAACAAACTTGAGTTCACAGTCGTCAACATTAAAGATGCAAATCTCATTCATCCAGATTCTACAGTTAGTAAAAGCAGATTAAATCATTAAAATGAAATCAAATATCACAAACCATTAAATAATTAGTCACAAATTGATCACGCAGGAAATGGACAATTCAAGGAAGTAGAGAAATTATGCTGAGGCGAACTAGGCGATCTCGGTGCTCCAGATATCTTAGAACAATTTCAGCAACTTCCCTGTATCTTGACATCATGAACTCTGCTGTTTTCCTGCACATTTTGATGATAATTTTGCTCTTATCAATCATTTATCATATCACAAGCAGATAGAAAATCCTGGGTCCAATTCCCATGGCATATGACTTGAGGATATTACATTATTCTTTGTGAATGAGACACAAACCAAAAGCACATAAATCCGTGAAACTAAAGTAGTCATGGAACCATACTAGCATAACTGCATACATGGCAATACAGAAAAGAAAAAATTACCCTCAAATAGCTTGAAGAGGTACCTTGACCACCACCCTCTTCATGCAACCATCCATCACCTAAGAATCTGCCTTTCACCCCCACCAGCACCTCATAAGAAGACAAACCACACCATCACAAACCAACAACTATCCTAGAAACCTTCTCAACATAGAAAGTTTTCCCCTTTTTTCCAAAAAATATTTTCGAAACATTGTTTGGTTATACATTGGAATGAATTTTTGGTTAGATTTTGAAGATGAGTTTTTCAAGTTTGAAATCAGTAATTTTTTTCCACTTATAGAGCTTCAACTTCTTGCAAGTGAAATCTGCAACAAGTTTCAAGACGATATCTTATAAAACCTGACCACATAATCCAAGATCAACAAAGGATCCTGTCAATATATACACCATCAACTAACAAAAACTAATACGAGAAATGTCATTTACAAATGAGTGAAGCCGGGTAACCCCTACCCCCACCCGACCCCACCCCTATCCCACACACACAAAGAGATCATAATCAATCTATAGATCATAAATGCATTCTAGATTCAATTGCTAATAAGAACAAGCAGGTAATAGACGCCTTTTTCCCCTTCATTATAATTACTTTATATAAGAAACAATTAGGTAGCAGACATTTGCACCCAAAACATGTAAATTCCTCAGACTTGAGGTAGACCGACTCTTAAGTATAACCAGAGATTTAAGTCTCCAGTTTCTCAAACATTCAGCAGATCACAACAATGTCACACACCCTTTTTACGTACTCCAAAAGATTTATATTTTAAGTTCAAAAAGGGTTTTATTATCTAAGTGACAAGAAATGAAAAATTTGTTTTGGAAAAGGATTATTTACATTTTTACTCAGAGACGCCACTTGGCATAATCTGGTGTGCCAAGTCACCATTAGAAAATCCTTTCCAAAACCATTTGACTCTTTAAACTGGTTTGCGAATAGAGATTCCGGCTAAGGAATTCTGTTGACCGAGAGGAAAGTGTTAGGAACCTCTCGATCCCATGGTTCAACCACAGTCGCTTGGTAGAGTGTATTGACTATTTTTGGCACTAAGAAATGTATAAACCGCGCAAAAGCACGCAAAATAATCAAACAAAACAATCCGAAATGTAAAATCCAGTCCAATTATTACAACCCAAAATAAAAAGGGACTAAAAGTAAACCTACGCTAATCCTAAACTGATGCTCTACCCGACGCCTCGTGCCTTCACCACGAACATCCTCCGGGTACATGACATCTCGAGGCATTCCTCGGCCAAATTATACAATTGAATTTTTCATAGGATAAAGTAAAACGAACCATTCACGCACATATTCAAATATTCCAATAAATTGTTATTTCCTAAATTTGACTACACGACCTACATTTGCCTATCCAAATTCAACATATCACAATTCTATCGTGTTTAACATTATCCATGCATCAAAATTAATCAACATTCATTTTAGCAATTTTTAATTCCCACCCCCATTTTTATTTTTAACACAAAACTTCTACAATCACTATTACTATTTCAACAATCCATAATCACTATAAACTCAATATTCATCATTCACGTCACACACAATCGTAACTAACGAAATCAACAACCAATCAATACCAACAGTTATTCATCACCAATGAAGATCAAACCACACATAAATATCCAATTCGAAATACAAAACATTGCAAATAATAAAATAGATAAGAGAAAGTGTAGAGTTGGACCTCGATTGAAGCTTTTACTATGCCAAAATATGTGATCAAAAGACAAAGTTGGATCTAAAACTCTCGACTTGAACCTTTATAACCAACAACTCTAAACTCAATATCAAATTCAACCGGACAGATTTAGAAAACAATGAAAAGCCTCACAATGAATGAACCGCAAACCCGAATAGAAATCCAAAACAACCCAAGATCTCAAATTCGAATCCCCAAATCACCGATTTCCAACTAACCTTGTATGAGTCTCACCGGAATTAAAGTAACTATCATCGTTTCAGCATTTCTCAAAATGAGATAGAGCTAGCTCGAACGGGCTGGCTGCTTGCGCGGTATTGAGAGGAGAATAGGGGAGGAACAATGGCTGGGATGCTGGTCGCAGTGACGGGGTCATTTGGTTGGTCGCCGGAGAAGGCGCTGGATGATGGAGGAGGCTGGATCTGAGCGGAGGCTAAAGGAGCAGCCCGTGATGACCTTTGGAGGCGGTGCCATCCCTGGCTGGTCGGCGTTTGAGTGGAGGAAGAAGAGGACGAGAGTTAGAGCGGCGTCGGTGCCGACGCTATTGTCGTCGATGGGGAAGGCGGCGGGAGTGGTTTTTAAGAGAAAGAGTGAGAGTCCAGAGAAAGGGAGTGAGAGAGGGAGTTAGGCGGATTCTCTTTTTTTTTATATCCCCCCTTCCGTGTTCCTTTTCTGTGTGTGTATATATGAGGTGAGGGTGGGGTAGTGGTAAAGTGGGGTAGAGTTTGTTAGGATAGGGTAGGTAGGTGTTGTTTTTTAATTGGGTGGGTTGTTAGAATATTAGGATAAAACAAAATTAGTTAGGGGGTTGTTATTTTTGTCATTTTGTGGAGGGATTATCACACGGGCGAGGGTACACGGTAGAATAAGGTAAACAATAGGTAAAAACGATATCGGGGAGGGACGAAATTAGGTGTCTACATCATGCCCCCTTTGAATGTAAGAACTAAGTGTTTTCAGACAAAGAAGTAGACAGCAAGACCAAATTTTGACCCGACCATTATCCAAAGAAAGAAACAGAAGGAAGAAGGACAACCGGGTTTTGACTTAAGACATCCCACCTACTCACATTATGAGAGGATCGAGTGACAAGTATCTCAACTTTTGGAAGGAGATGGACTATACCGAGTTGGAGAGTCGAGTGATATTCCATCGAGGTTTCGGTCTGCGGCTCTATCATTACGTCAAAAAAATGAAAATTGCATGTTAAAACATAAATGAAATTATAAAAATCCTATCTATACAGCTTCTATTGGTTCTTGACTCGACTTTCATCACCCTATTCTTCAGGCGGGCTCCTGACTTGCAATTTCTTTCAACTTGTTGCTTGGCTTTCAATTGCTTCGCTTTGTTGATTGACTTTTCATTTCTTCACCCTATTCTCCAGGTGAGCTCCTGACTTTCTATTTCATCACTTTGTTGCTTGACTTTCATTTCTTCACTCTGTTCTATAGGCGGGCCTCTGACTTGCTATTTCATCACCCTGTTCTTCAGGCGGGCTCCTGAAATCCAAAATTAAAACTAGAACAAAAATTATCCCAAACAAGAATTATAATAAAGTAGTATTTCATTTTTGAAAGCATTATCCCATTTTTCAGGAGGGCCCTGCACATAAAGTAAAATCCCATTTTTCAGGAGGGTCCTGAACAGAAAGTAAAATCCTATTTTTCAGGAGGGTCCTGAACAAAAAGTAAAATCCCATCTGAACAGAAAGTAAATCCCATTTCTTAGGAGGGTCCTGAACATAAAGTAAAATACAATTTTTCAGGAGGGTCCTGAACAGAAAGTAAAATCCCATTTTTCAGGAGGGTCCTGAACAGAAATTGAAATCCCATTTTTTAGGAGGGTCCTGAACATAAAGTAAAATCCCATTTTTCAAGAGGGTCCTGAACAGAAGTAAAATCCCATTCTTTAGGAGGGTCCTGAACAGAAGTAAAATCCCATTCTTAAGGAGGGTCCTGAACAAAAAGTAAAATCCCATTTTTCAGGAGGGTCCTAAATTATAAGTAAAATCCCCTTTTTCAGGAGGGTCCTGAAGATAAAGTAAAATCCCATTTTTCAGGAGGGTGCTTAACATAAAGTAAAATCTCATTTTTCAGGATGGTCCTTAACAGAAAGTAAAATCCCATTTTTCAGGAGGGTCCTGAACAGAAAGTATAATCCCATTCTTCAGGAGGGTCCTAAACAGAAAGTAAAATCCCATTTTTCAGGAGGGTCCTGAACTGAAGTAAAATCCCATTCTTCAGGAGGGTCCTGAATAAAAAGTAAAAATCAATTTTTTAGGAGGGTCCTAAATATAAAATGAAATCACATTTTTCAAGAGGGTCCTGAACATAAAGTAAAATCCCATTTTTCAGGAGGGTCCTAAGCAGAAAGTAAAATCCCATTTTTCAAAAGGGTCCTGAACATAAAGTAAAATCTCACGGATGTGCATTTCCAATGGTAGCTGAATTAAGTGAAGCGAATTTGCCCCTATTTCAACAAAGAAAATTTGTCAGTTAAAAACTTTGCGATGGCTTGCAGCTCTTGGCTTCTCAGGTATCTGCCCCATTACTCACTCTTTTCATCTTTGTTCTAAATTGATAACACCTGGCCGTTCTTGCCGCATCATCGACCTAGATCCAGATTGAGGTAAATGAGTTCTAACTGAAATAATGGGTTTCAATTTTACCTTGCCCCTGAGGTGCACTCTTTTCCCAAATCTGAATGCTTCCACGAATCCAATAGCCTGTCGGTTGATAGACTTCCTTTGCTTCATGTTGAATTACCATCATATTTCATTCCTGTGCTGTTCCTCGGCTTTTTCTCGTCTAATTGGAAATACTGGTAGTAAATTTTGAAATCTTTTCTCGCTTTTTTTGACACAGACTTGACTTAAAATATAAAGAAATGATGGTGACTTTTATTTTGATAAATGACATAAAAAGACAAAAAACATAAATATGTAAATGAAAGAAAAGGGCAATGTCCCATACTCAAAAGAAAACTTATCTAAATACGACAACCAACTCCAATGAGTATGACATGCATTTTGGATTGAGCTGTCTGATCTTCCTATCCAAACTCCCCATTTGTTGTTGAGTTCGTGCCTTTGTCGCTGAGCCACTTCTTCAAATCCGTTGGACTCATACATCATATTCGATTGACGATATCTTGAAAGACTTTCTCCAACAAATCTCTTTCTTTTCACTTTTCACTTTTCTCTTGAACTCTCCATCGCTTTACGGTACCCGTGAGGGTTTTCACCAATAAGACTCTCTCATTTTTATTTCTCTCCACTCACCATCACCTTATGGTGCCTGCAAGGGTTTTCACCAATAAGACTCTCTCATTTTCATTTCTCTCAACTCACCATCGCCCTATGATGCCCACGGGGTTTTCACTAATAAGACTCTCTCATTTTTGTATTTCTTTCCTAATTTCTTATGCTGAGGGAGACGAGTAGTACCTCACAATGTATCATCATATCCATTGCATGCTTAGCCTTAACATTATCAAAAATTGATCTGAAGGACTTTCTTTGGTTGTAACTTGGCTTTTGGTTAAGGTTATAAAAGATGGTAAGGGGCTCAAACGATACTTGAAGTGGGGGTGGGACTTACAACTTTTGGGATCGACTCAAACAACACATTAACTCATGCCCCAGTCTTGTTGACTGGGTGAATCTTAAATCTTTATTTGGTTGGACCGAGCCCGAAATAGGGCAGCCTACGTATCTCACTCCCAAGAGAGGAGAATCAGGTCGGACGTAGTTCCATCAGCTTGTTCTTTGTTTTTATTTGATTTTGATTTTTTTTATTTTCGAACTCTTTATTTTATTCTTATTTTCTTGACATTTATCTTTGACTCTATTTTGATTTCAAAAGAGGGATATGAAAGAAAAATAAAATGAAGCTCACACGGGTAAACAAAGGATGACACCATGTTTGGATAGAAGAATAAAATGCCTTCATCATATCAATCTTCAAGAATGCAAGTACTAAACATGCAATAAACTCAACAAAGGATCAAATATCATACGTAATATCTTTTGACCGCATCAGCATTGATAGCCATTTCTGCCATTTTGCTTTTAGTATCTATCAAATATAAGGCTCCATTGGGCAACACTTTCTTCACAACAAATGGACCTTGCCTGTTAGGGGAGAACTTGCCTGGTGAGGAAGGATACCTATCAATACCAACTGACCAACTTCAAAATTCCTGGGACGGACCTTTTTGTTATACGCTTGAGCCATCCTCCTCTGATACAACTGGCCATGACACACAGACGTTAGCCTTTTTTTCTCAATCAAACTCAAATGTTTCAATCAGGTTTTTACCCATTCGTCATCATCAATCTCTGCTTCTACAATGACTCGAAGAGAGGGAATTTTCACTCCTGCAGGGATGACTGCTTCTGTCCCATACACCAATAAATATAGAGTTGCCCCTGTTGAAGTGCGAACAGTGGTGCGATAACCTAGCAATGCAAATGGCAACTTTTCATGCCACTGTCTAGATCCTTGTACCATCTTTCGTAGTATCTTTTTTATATTCTTATTGGTGGCTTCTACAGCACCATTGGCCTTTGGGCGATATGGAGTAGAATTTTAATGTGCGATCTTAAACTGTTGACATACTTCTTGCATCAAATGACTATTGAGATTGGCAGCATTGTCTGTAATGATCATCTTAGGAATTCCAAATCTACAAATGATATTGGCATGAACAAAGTCCACCACAGCCTTCTTTGTCACTGACTTGAAAGTTACTACTTCTACCCACTTTGTGAAGTAGTCAATGGCTACCAAAATGAATCTATGTCCATTTGATGCCTTCGGCTCAATTGGTCCAATCACATCCATTCCCTAAGCCACGAACGGCCATGGAGCGGCCATTGCATGCAACTCAACAGGAGGAGAACGTATTAGATCACTGTGTACCTGACATTGATGACACTTTCGAACAAATTGAATAGAATCCCTTTCTATAGTAAGTGATGATAGGCGAATTTACACGCCTAAAGTACTATATTTTACCCATATTTTAGCTAAGTTTTGAGGACAAATTATATAATTCATGCACTTTTAGTCCTTTTTCCTGTAAGTGAGCTAACAAACATGATTAGCAAGTTTTCAGGTAGAAATGATGCAGATTTCAGCATTTTATGGATAACTTGATGCCAAAGAAAGCTTCACGAAAGAAGGAAGGGAAGCTTAGATGCCAAGGAGCAAAAGTGATGCATGGAAAACCTTTTCCGGGCAAAAACAGCATTTCTGACGACTTTGGGGACCAACAGTAACCTATTAGGATTAGGATAATAATGCAGTAATTTATTAGGATTAGGATAATAATGCAGTAATTCATTAAGATTAGGATAATGATGAATTAACCTAGTAGGATTGGGTTAAGTAATGCATTAGCTTAGTAGGAATAGGATATGGGTATTATAAATACCCTATTTTGCTAGAGATTTTTAATTATTCTCATTCTAGTTTTAATTCATTCTTCAATTAACCATTCTACTACTACTTCTAATTCTTCCATTAATTCTACTTTTTATTCTTCTTCTATTCATCTAATCAATTCTTATTTTTCCACAACAAGAGAAACGTTACTTTACAAGGCAGTTCACGCCTAACGCCTACCACACTCTACTACACAAGATTTTTACTGTGGTACAATGATAATGTCTATTATGATTTCCTTTGCACTCATGGGTAACTAAAATTCTCTGTTGGGGTTATGGAAGCCTTATGAGATACTATCTAAGGCTATGAGTTTGTGAATTCGTGACACGTATGCTGCTTATATCATTATTCTCTTCATCTTAATCTAAATTCTTTGTGGTTGCAAACGCATAGAATACGCCAGTATAGCATTAACTTGTTCGAAAGAAAAGTTATATGTCTGGAAAAGAGATAATGTCAAGGTAATAGGGTCCTATCCCCTATTAAAAAGTTAGTGCTGTAACTGGATTAACCTCTTAGAGAATTTGTACCGTTAGATACGCTTTAAGCTCGAAAGAGTTAAAGTGAAATAGTCCTTGTTTAGGTCGAAAGACGCTTGGATTTACCATCGAATACAATTCTCTATAAGCACATGCATGTCTGAATTCCGTATAACTCATAGCCAATAGAGACGTATAACTCATAAGGTGGACATAACCCCAACTTCTCAATTCTCATTGTTTTACATCTTACCAAACATTCTTACTTTTTACTTTGCTATTTTCCGTTTTTACTTTATTACTTTGGTTACATTACTTGCACGACAAAACTCCTCTCTTTTTACGAGACTTGCACTAAAAGTCTAGTAATCTTTGCTTACTTGTTGACCAAGCTATTCCCTGTGGGATCGATACCCAACCCTGTTGGGTTATATATTTGACCACGACCGCTTTACACTCCTTCGAGAGCTGTAGATTGAGCGTTATCAAAAATTGGCGCTGTTGCCGGGGAATACGAGTGTCAATTAAGTTTGTGATAATTACTAGACCCTTTGGTCAAAGATTCTCGTACTTTTACTTTTAGTTGTTGTTTTTGTTCTATTCAGGTTCTGTTGACAGAATGGATGCACAACGTGACATAGAAAGAATGGTTGCTCAATAGGAGCAGGCTAGGTTAGTTGCATTGGCAGCTGCTCAAGTGCATCAACAGAGTATTGATAACCCAGGTCGTGCAACAAATCCTGATGATGAAGACCCTGGTGATGAGGAGCTACTAAACCCATGGCATACTACTGAGGTGGCGGAGCCCATGTAGAGGAGAGATCGTCAAGCGCGATTGAGGCCTGATCGCCGAGCTATGCAGATTCCTTTTGACGACGATGATGACAATTTGGATGAAGCTGGTGCCACAGGAGCCATTATTCTTCCACCCTTGGCACCTGGAGCAAAGTTCAATATTACGAGCACCATGATTCAGTTATTGCAACTCAAGGGATTATTTGGTGGACTAGCAGGCGATGATCCGAATTGCATCTCATCAACTTTATTTCTACATGCAAGTCGTTTGACAATCCTGGCGTTGGTCAGAATGCAATTCAATTATGCTTATTTTCATTGTCTCTGTCTGGGGAGGCAACTCTATGGTTGAATGGGCTGACTCCTGATTCTATTACAAATTGGAGGCAATTGAAAGACGCTTTCCTAGAAAGATTCTTTCCGCCATCCAAAAGAGCACAATTGAGAGATGAAATCAACAACTTTCAGCAGCTTCCAATCGAAGCTCTTCATGAAACATAGGAGAGGTTCAAGACGAAGCTTATGAGGTGCCCAAACCACCATATGACCAATGTCCACCTAATGGAGATACTATACAGAGCCTTGAATTCAATAACTAAACCAGTGGTGGATAATGCTGCTGGAGGATCATTTCGGACCTCACCTTTGGTCAGGCAAGCAATATGCTAGATCGGATGACAAAGCAAAGTAGAGCTTGGCATACCAGGGATTCTGAGGTAGCAAGCCCCACTTCGTCTATTGGCATGACTGCAGACCAAAGGAGAAGAGAAAAAGAACGTGATCAAGATATGGCGCACATGAAAACTCAAGTGGATCTTTTTACAAAGCATCTATTATTAGGGAATACCAAAAAAGTCAAAGCGGTTGCGTCAAAAGGAAGAGACGAATCTGATTCGGAAGAAGAAGCCAACTACTTGAACAATCAGGGGGGTTTCCGAGGCAATGCCCAAGGAAACCAAGGTCGAAACTATTATGATAAATCTGGAAACAAGGACCAAGGTAGTTGGAAGAACAAGAATGATAATAGTGGTCTGTATATTCCCCCAGGAAGACGTGATGCCACTACATCTAGTTCTGGAAATATGGAAGATATGATGGCTAAACTGTTGAAATGAGTGGAAGCAACCAGCGTAGGAGTAACGGAGGTAATACATGATTTGTCCTCGATGAAGCAATTGGTTGACTCACATTCTACTTCAATAAAACAAATAGAGCAGCAATTGAGCCAACTTTCAGCAGCAATCAATCAAAAAAAGGCTGGCACTTTACTTAGCAACACTGTGTAAAATCCAAGGAATGATGGATCATGCATGACTATTACTACCAGAAGTGGTAAGGTGCTGGAAAATCCATCCCAAAGCAAGCAAGTAGCCGAACATAAAGAAGATGAGGGCACCATAGAAGCTAACCAAGATGTCCATGACGTCACCCCTAGTACGTTGCAGTCTAAAAAGGCCAAAATTCGGAAGCAAGAGGAGAAGAAAGTCATGGAGAAAACAATTCCACTTCCACCACCACCTTTTCCTCAAAGATTGAAGAAGCAGGCTGATGATACAAGGTTCAGTAAATTCATGACGATGCTAAAACAGCTGACCATTAATGTTCCGTGGGTGGAGGCACTAGAACAAATGCCTGGGTACACAAAATTCATGAAGGATCTTTTAACAAAGAAGCGGGCAGTACGCTATGAGTTGAAAGATACTATTCATCATTGCAGCGCTATTGCTACCCGATCACTAGTTCAGAAAAAGGCCGACCCTGGTACCTTCACTATTCCTTGCACGGTTAGATCTATGAATTTTGCCAAGGCATTGTGCGATCTGGGTGCTAGCATTAATTTGATGCCACTATCCATCTACAAGAAGTTGGGGTTAGGCGATCCGACACCAACCAATATGAGGCTTGTGATGGCTGATAGGTCGGTAAAATGACCTGTGGGTATCTTGAATGATGTGTTAGTGAAGGTTTCTTCATTCATGTTTCCTACAGACTTCGTTATTCTGGATTGTGAGGTGGATTTTGAAGTTCCCATAATCTTGGGACGTTCTTTCCTCGCAACTGGAAGTGTGCTTTTTGACATGACAGCTAGTAAGCTTTTATTTTGGTTGAATGACGAAGTGGTCCGCTTTGATATATGCAAAGCAATAAAGCAGCCCAGCGATATGAATGTGTTCTCTGTAGCTGATGTTCATTATGAGGATAAGAAAGCATTATCTGTAGCGAAACAGCTTACTGTTGAGCCATTGTCTGTTGCGCTACTGAATGTTGAGCATGAGGATGATGAAGATTATGAAGAAACTACGTGTGCTCTAACAGAAATAGAGTCCTATTCCCATACTCCTAAACAGCCGGACCTTGATCTTAAGAATCAACCGTCGCCAACAGCGAAGACTTCCATTGAAGAGCCACCAATGCTAGAATCGAAAAAGCTCCCCGATTATCTAAGGTATGTGTTCTTGGAAAGTGAAAATATACTTTCGGTAAGTATGGCGGATGATTTAAGTAAACAGCACGTAGAGGCTCTCATCTCTACTCTGAAGAGATACAAGAGAGCCATGGGCTGGACTATTGATGATATAATTGGTATCCCTCCCGGGATAGGCATGCACAAGGGTCATCTCAAAGAAGATTGCATGCCTACAAGTAAGCCTCATTGTCGTCTGAATTCATTCAGAAAATGATCCACCATCTATCTCGATGAAGTCTAAGTAATCGAGATAGCTATGTCGTGCCGCGACAATAAATCAAGCGCTTGGTGGGAGGCAACCCATCGTTTTTCATTTTTTTCCTTCTTTCGTTCTACTAATTGTTTGCTTTTGATAAATAGAAATCCAAAAAGACGAGTCGTACCACGACCAAAACTAAGGCTCTTGATGGGAGGCAACCCATCATTCTAATCGTCTTTGTTGTTTTTGAGTAATTGTAGGTGCAAAGAGGTGTAAAACGAGGAGGTCAGTTTCACATTTTGATTTGGACGTATTGCATATTAAAGGTGGTAAGTTAGGAATGAAGAAGCAAAAGGCTATGGATTGGGCATTGCTTATGAAAATATAGGTAATGAACAAGGCTAGGCCTATGTAAAACTAGGCCACGAACAAGGCAAGGCTTATACTATGGCCTAAGCTCTCAGAATCTAGTGTGCCATAGCATAGGCGCCGCCCATGCCCAAGTATGCCATAGCATAGGCGCCGCCTATGCCAATGCCTTTTGTCTCTGAATATCATATGCTAAGTGAAAGGTGCCGTCTATGCCTAAGAATGCCATGGCATAGGCACCGCCTATGCTCAACAATGCTATGCAAAAGGCGCCGCCTATGCCAAGCATAGGCAAAGCAAAAGGCGCCGCCTATGGTCACTTCTTGTCTCCAAAACCGATTTTAAATGGGTCAAAACCCAACCCAACCTTCTCCTATAACTAAGAGACTTAGTCTTAGACTACAAATGCATTGCAAACCTAACATAAGCGCCGCCTACCTCTCCAAATCCTCTCAAAAATTTTTCTTTTGCTCCTTTACTTTGCAAGAACATCATCCAAGGTCATCAACCAAGTAAGTACTTCTTTGTTCTTCATTTATATTCCGTAAGTACTACACTACTACACATATTATGAATTTCTAAATCTTGAAGTAGTATTGGTGATTTGAATGTGGTTGATGTGTTGTGATACAACTAAGTGAGTGAAAGAATACGTAAGAATAATATTAACATATTTCCAACTTGAATTTGATTATGATGCACTGTCATACTTTTGCGGAATTGACATGGTCACGAAAATTGCATACTCTTGTCAATAGAAAGCTTACATGTTGGAATGATTTGTTCATCGAGATGAGAATTATGGTTGACTACCAACATATGAGGTTGCAATTATTTCTAGATGCTATACCTTGATTCAATCTCTATGTAGTAGTCTTGATATATCAAACATGAAAGTATTGCCAAGATTACAAGAAGTATGACTACACTGATTATATTGTTGGAATATAGCGCCTAAAACGTATATCTATGAAGTCTGAGTAATCGACAACTTTCACCTCACTAGTCTGTACCAACAAACTAAGTGTGGGGTGGTGCCACTACTACTTATTTGTTGATTGTATCCATCGAGATGACGCTAACATGACTATTGTTTTAATCTCCGGTACAATGGCACCCAAAGCAAGACAAGGCAAAGATAAAGCAACCACTTCACTCAGAAAGGTAAGAAAAGAGGAAGAAAAGAACAAGCTGAATCCTCCGTGCTGCAAATACCTCGACGCACTCTTGGAATCAAGTGGGGTACTTATGAGGAACTTCTGAGGATGACGACTCTGATGATGATTCCGACGCAAGGGGTATGACCCCAGACATAGAGGAGGAGTCCGACTAACCAGGTTCTTTTTATTTATTTTCCACTGAGGGCAGTGTGTCCCGTCTAAGTGTGGGGTGCTGGTATTTGTGTGCTATACTTCTTTATCCGCATTTGCTTATTTATGTGTGTTGCTTATTTATGTTTGTTTGTTTTAGGAATTTTTTTTTGTTACAAACTTTGCATAAAATTGTTCTGATATGCAGCATGGTATTATGACAAGAGTCTGTGATAAAATCATTACTATTGAGACGTTTAGGCTCTAAGTGTGACTCACTGTGTGATAATTGTGTGGTTCAATTCCTTCACCTGTTGGGTCAAGAGTCTATACTGCTCCCAATAAAGTCGACCATGTGCCTTGTGTGTGTGAGATAATAGTACATGCTATGTTTGTGGCTGATGCTACAACTTGCCTGGTGTGTGTGTGAAGCGAAACTAAAGAGTGCAAGTTTAGGAGATGATTTACGCATTTCTTTGGCAACCTATGATTTTTTACCTTCATTTTATCTACCCATGGACATCATCCTAGATAACCCCCTTTGAGATTTAGCCTATTTTCTTTGACAACCTCATATGTAATCCTAATCCATTTTTTCAAGACCATAATTTGATCCAAATTCCTAAGTGCTTTAAAGTGTAAAGTCATGTGACAAAATAAGAGGAAATTGGGTGAGTATGATGCTTTAGAATGTAATGGTACTTGAATTTGTTATGAAAAAGAATTGCTATCATAAGAGGTGTTATGAAAAGAAAAAAAAGGAAAGGAAAACTGAAAAGTTAGTTATGTTTAAAATTAAAAAACAAAGGTGGAGAAAAGGGGTGGTAGAATAAAAGAAACTAGAAAGGTTGTTTGAAAGAAAAGTATTAATGGCATAATGTGATGTATTAAAGCGCTTAGGAACATAGTCACTATTTCTGGCCAAAATAGTCCTACCTGTCCCTTAGCCTACATTACAACTAGTAAAGACCTATTTGATCCTAAGCTTAACATTCTGATATTTAGTGGAGCATTACACTAAGGTCAAGCCTATGGTCATCAGTTGCAACATATGAATTCTTTGTCAGAGTGAGAGCAAGGATAATCCTATACCCATGTTCGAAATATATACAATACTTGTGAGTGATTATGGGTAATATATTGTGAGACACACATGGTTGATGAGTTTTGGATAGTTGTGTATGATTCTTTGTGCCTTAACTTTTGAATACTAGTTGACCACCATCATGAGTCTATGTTGGAGGTTGAATTGTTTCTACTAATGATCAGAAAACTACTCTTGGTTAATGATTGTCGTGCTTGTCTTGACGAATATTTTGTGTTGTTACTGTGAAATCCTAAGTAGTTGTTTAGATGGACATGATAGTTTGTTCGAGGACGAACAAAGCTTTAAGTGTGGGGTGTTGATGATAGGCAAATTTACACGCCTAAAGTACTGTATTTTACCCATATTTTAGCTAAGTTTTGAGGACAAATTATATAATTCATGCACTTTTAGTCCTTTTTCCCTGTAAGTGAGCTAACAAACATGATTAGCAAGTTTTCAGGTAGAAATGATGCAGATTTCAGCATTTTATGGATAACTTGATGCCAAAGAAAGCTTCACAAAAGAAGGAAGGGAAGCTTGGATGCCAAGGACCAAAAGTGATGCATGGAAAACCTGTCCCGGGCAAAAACAACATTTCTGAAGACTTTGGGGACCAGCAGTAACCTATTAGGATGAGGATAATAATGCAGTAATTCATTAGGATTAGGATAATGATGCATTAACCTAGTAGGATTGGGTTAAATAATGCATAAGCTTAGTAGGAATAGGATATGGGTATTATAAATACCCTATTTTGCTAGAGATTCTTAATTATTCTCATTCTAGTTTTAATTCATTCTTCAATTAACCATTCTACTACTACTTCTAATTCTTCCATTAATTCTACTTTTTATTCTTCTTCTATTCATCTAATCAATTCTTATTTTTCCACAACAAGAGAAACGTTACTTTGCAAGGGAGTTCACGCCTAACGCCTACCACACTCTACTACATGAGATTTTTATTGTGGTACAATGATAATGTCTATTGTGATTTCCTTCACACTCATGGGTAACTAAACTTCTCTGTTGGGATTATGGAAGCCTTATGAGATACTATCTAAGGCTATGAGTTTGTGAATTCGTGACACGTATGCTGCTTATATCATTATTCTCTTCATCTTAATCTAAATTCTTTGTGGTTGCAAACGCATAAATACGCTAGTATAGCATTAACTTGTTCGACAGAAAAGTTATATGTCTGGAAAAGAGATAATGTCAAGGTAATAGGGTCCCATCCCCTATTAAAAAGTTAGTGCCGTAACTGGATTAACCTCTTGGAGAATTTGTACCGTTAGATACGCTTTAAGCTCAAAAGAGTTTTAGTGAAATAGTCCTTGTTTAGGTCGAAAGACGCTTGGATTTACCATCGAATACAATTCTCTATAAGCACATGCATGTCTGAATTCCGCACAACTCATAGCCAATAGAGACATATAACTCATAAGGTGGACATAACCCCAACTTCTCAATTCTCATTGTTTTACATCTTACCAAACATTCTTACTTTTTACTTTGCTATTTTCTGTTTTTACCTTATTACTTTGGTTACATTACTTGCATGACAAAACTCCCCCCTTTTTACGAGACTTGCACTAAAAGTCTAGTAATCTTTGCTTACTTGTTGACCAAGCTATTCCCTGTGAGATCGATACCCAACCCAGTTGGGTTATATATTTGACAACGACCGCTTTACACTCCTACGAGAGCTGTAGATTGAGCGTTATCAGTAAGCTAGTAATAACCTGCTCGAAGAATCTTCTTTGACAAGACATAACCGTTCATATGCGACCCGCATACTCCAGAGTGTATTTCAACCATGATTGCCGAGGCTTCTCTTGCATCTACACACCTCAAAAGTCTGAGATTTGGGGTTCTCTTATACAAGATTCCCCCACTTATGAAATATTCACTAGCCAAACGCCTAATAGTCCTCTTTTGATCATTGATGGCATATGCTGGGTATTCTCCTGACTGAATATACTGCTTGATATCCAAGAACCAGGGTTCTCCATCGAGCTCTTCTTCAACCGTATTACAGTAAGCATGCTGATCACGACTCTGTATATGCATTGGATCGATGTAGGCTTTATCAGGATGTTGGAGCATTGAAGACAGAGTGGCTAAAGCATGAGCAATTTCATTATGAATCCTTGGAATATGCCTAAATTTTTCTAACACAAACCGTTGACATAGCTCCTGTAAGCATTGTCGATACGGGATGAGCTTCAAATCTCGTGTCTCCCAATCGCCTTGAATTTGATGGATGAGCAAATCCGAATCTCCTAACACCAATAATTCTTGAACTCCCATATCAACAGCTAACCTCAAACCAAGAATGCAGGCTTCATACTCTGCCATATTATTAGTACATTAGAATCGAAGTTGTGCTGTTATCGAGAAATATTATCCCGATTCAGAGATTAGAACCACACCTATTCTGACTCCTTTCATATTGATAGCTCCATCAAAGAATAACCTCCAACCTGGATCAGCATATATAATGACTTCATCAACACACGACACTTTTTCGTCAGGAAAATATGTCTTTAATGGCTCGTACTCTTCATCAATGTGATTCTCAGCAAGATGATCTGCCAAGGCTTGGGCTATTATGGCAGTTTGAGTCACATATACAATGTCGAACTCGGTAAGCAATATTTTCCATTTTGCCAATCGACTCGTTGGCATAGGCTTCTGAAAGATATACTTCAAAGGATCCATGTGGGAGATGAGATAAGTAGTATAGGATGAGAGATAATTCTTCAACTTCTATGCTACCCATGTTAGGCCACAACACGTTCTTTCAAGAAGAGTATATCTGGCCTCATATGCGGTGAACTTCTTGCTAAGATAATAAATAGCCTGCTCCTTTTTGCCTGTGACATCATGTTGACCCAGGACACAACTGAAAGAATTGTCCATGACTGATAAATATAAGATCAAAGGCCTACCAGGCTCTGGGGGTACCAGCACGAGCGAATTTGACAAATATCTTTTGATTCGATCGAACGCTTCCTGACATTCTTCAGTCTATTTTACCGCAACACTCTTTTTCAGCAACTTGAATATGGGCTCATAAGTGGTTGTGAGTTGAGCAATAAACCTGCTAATGTAGTTCAGTCTACCAAGCAAACTCATCACCTCTGTTCTATTCTTGGGTGGGGGCAAATTCTGAATGGCTTTGATTTTCGAGGGATCCAATTCAATTCCCCGACGGCTAACTACAAACCCCAATAGCTTTCGAGATGGAACTCCAAATACACATTTTGCCGGGTTGAGTTTGAGATTATACCTGCGAAGCCTTTCAAAGAACTTTCTTAAATCTTTAACATGGTTGGCCTGACTTTTTGACTTAATAATCACATCATCCACGTAGACCCCAATCTTCTTATGCATCATACCATGAAACATAGTGATAATGGCTCTCATGTATGTTGCTCCAGCATTTTTCAAACCGAACGGAATCACTCGATAACAATAAGTCCCCCACGGTGTGATAAAAGACGTCTTCTCTACGTCGTCATCATACATAATGATTTGGTGATATCTGGCATAGCAATCGACAAAAGAGGCAACCTCGTGTTTAGCACAGTTGTCTAACAAAATATGAATGTTGGGTAGTGGAAAATCATCTTTCGGACTTGCTCTATTCAAATTACGGTAATCAACACACACTCGAATTTTGCCATCTTTCTTTGGTACAGGAACAACATTGGATAACTACATGGGATAGCGAGCTACTCGAATTACTTTGTCTTCAAGTTGTTTCATGATTTCCTCTTTAATTTTAATACTTACATCCATTTTAAACTTCCTCAACTTCTGTTTGACAGGAGGGAACGCGGGATTAGTTGGCAATTTGTGAGCCACTAATTCAGTGCTTAAACCAGGCATATTATCATAAGACCATGCAAAAACATCCTTATAATCAATTAATGCTTGAATTATTCCATCTTTTAGCTATGGCAAAACATGTACACTGATTTTAGTTTCCCTAACATCTTCTTGATCCCCTAGATTTATTGGCTCAGTCTCATTCAAATTAGAATTCGGTTTGTCTTCAAACTGTTCTATCTCTTTGCTTATTTCTTCTAGTGCTTCTTCTTCATCATATTCCCCATCCTGCTTCATTGCATCTTGATTAGTTTGGATTTTAAGATCAGGCTAAAAATTCTGCATGCATGTCAGGTCAATAGAATCAGCATAAAGAGAACTGGGTAAAAAAGTAAAACAAAATATATTAGACACGAAACAAAAGAGATATTGCATTTCATTAAATAAAAAGATAGAAGGGTTTAAACATAGATGTCAACATAACATAAACAAACTAAAATTCGAATTGCAACCCTAAAATAACTCGGATAATCAAAAAGAAAAACAAAATAAACTACCAAAACTCCCTTCTGACGGGGAGAGGAGTGACTTCCCAATTATTGAGCCGGACAACTGGACCTATGAATTGCACGTCTGCTATACTGGTACCTTCCCCTGCTTCGACCATATCAACATCAATGAAAAGATTCTGGCAGTCATCAACCAATTCAACTTCAAATTCCACATGTTTTGTGACACCGCTCTTAACAAATGACTCACTGAGTAGTGGCATTGGGCGAGGAAGTGACCATGTTTCCTTTCTCCTTCCCTTGGTTTTCTTCAGATCTTCAGCCGTAGGCTCAAATCCCAGACCAAACGTGCCCACGTTCTCACTTGGACATATGGGATGAACTATTCCATGCAAAGACGCTCCCAAACCCTTTCCTGGCTCAAATTTGTATTTCCAAAGTTCACTCACCATCATGATAGAAGCAGAAGACAATTGCGGTCCCGGTATAACCTGCCATTCAAGGATACCATTCACTGGCATTGTATCAAGAATTTGATATACGAATGTATCCTCTAATTTATTTGCTTCAATAAGAGACAAGGGAGAATCTTCGTAGGCGGACAAATCTCCTTCCCCTTGAATAACTACTTCTTGCCAGTCATGCTCAAACTTAATCATTTGGTGCAGTGTAGATGCAACCGCCTTGGCCTTGTGGATCCAAGGCCTTCCCAACAACAGATTGTAAGAGGAGTCTAAATTTAATACTTGAAACTCTATGGTGAACTCAGTAGGCCCTATGGTCAACATTAGTTCTATTTCGCCAATGGAATTTGATTTTGCACCATCGAAAGACCTAACACATACATTGTTGGGCCTGATCCTGTCAGCACCAATATTTAAATTTTGCAAAGTAGAAATAGGGCAAATATTTACACCTGAACCTCCATCAATCATAACATGAGTGACGTAGAAATCTTCACACTTTACTATAATGTAAAGGCCCCGGTTATTCCCTGTACCTTCAACAGGGAATTCATTGTCAGAAGAGCTGATCCGATTGACTTCAAAGATTTTTCCAACCACTTTTTCAAGTTGGTTGATTATAATCTCCCTAGGAACATACGCTTTATTTAATACCTTCAGCAAAATATCACGATACTTCTTGGAGTGCAACAGCAAAGATAAAAGGGAAATTTGAGCAGGGGTTTTCTTTAACTGGTCCAATATTGAACACTCTGGCAATTTCATCTTTTTTAAAAATTCTTCGGCTTCTTCTTTGGTGATAGGTTTTTTGATAGATGATGGTCTACTCACCGTTGGCTTGAAATTTCTTAAGCTTTCAGGCACGAATCATCTTCCTGACCTAGTCAAACCCCCTACCTCATCTACATCTTTCACTACTTCTTTCCCATGATAGGTGATCATAGTCCACCCATAATTCCAGGGAACCCTTTTCGTATCAACTATCGAAGGTCGGGTCACCAGTTTGAGGATAATAGGCGCTGCCAGTGCTCCTTTCACCGTCAAGATGGGATGACTCAGAGCTCCCACCTTTATCAACTTAGGTTTATCCTGACTTGAATCAACATACCTTCTGGCACCCTGTACTGTAATCAGGGGTTTCTTTGTGCTTTCTTGGGTTTTATCTTCTCTCATTCCTTCCTATCTCAATGACATTGCTTTCAAAGACTCCTCTACATTCATCGATTTCTCCTCAGTGGTCTGTATCTTGACAATAGGCTTATAACCCCTCGAAGACTCTTTTCCATCATATATCAATTCTAACATATTGGCTTCAACATGGGTTGGCAGCGGATTCTGGTTAATATTTGGATCCTCCGAGGCCTGGACCAGCATCTGATTTATGTCAATTAAATCTTGTACAACTCTATTTAAATGCCAACATTTCTCGATGTCATGGTCTGACCTATAAGAATAGTACGCACACCTTAAATAATAATCGAGATTCCTCGGCGGTGGATTTGAAAGCCTTCCTTGAATTGGGTTTAAAAACTTCAACTTTCTCAACCTATCAAACAAGCTAGCATATGACTCCCCAAGAGGTGTGAATTGATTTTTGACCACTTTTTCCTTCTTATGCTCGGGCCTAGGCTGAAAATTGGGTCTGGAGGGGTTCTGGTAATCTGGTGGAGAGAATGGGCAATTTTGTGGGGCTTGCGCATGCCACTGGGAGTAAAAAGAGGTTTGGGCATATGGTTGCGCGCTATATACTGGGTACGAGGGTGGTGGAATAGAATATAAAGGGTTTTGTGAAGGGTAGTAATGGTGGGGAAGAATATATGGAGCTTGGGCGTAGACTTGGGCTTGGGATTAGGGATAGGGGCGAGGTGGTCTTTTGGGATAGGAATGGGTTTCAGCTACGACAGTCGCCACATCCTCTTTCTTCTTTCTACCTCCAAATGCGCTAGATCCACCTTGAATCGCTTGTGTGGTGGCTTTTAATGCGGCAAAACTCACTATTCGGCCGGTCTTAATTCCATCCTCTATTATCTCCCCCATTTTGAGGACTTCCATAAAAGGTTTTCCAATTGTCGGAAGTAAATGTTGAAAATAGGTCTCATCCTGCCCCTGAATGAAAACTTCTACCAACTTACTTTCTTTCATTGGAGGCTTTACCCTGGCGGCCTGTTCACGCCACCTTATCGCGTATTCCCTAAAACCTTCAGTGCTCTTTTTCTTCATGTTGACCAAGGATTTTTCGTCCGAAATCAGGTCGATGTTATACTGAAAATGTTGAACAAATTCAGAAGCCAAATCATCCCAGCTGTTCCATTTATCGATATCTCGATCGATAAACCATTCTGAGGCCAGATCAGAAAGACTCTCGCCAAAGAAGGCCATGAGTAGTTCTTCCCTTCCTCCTGCAGCCCTCAATTTGTTTCAATAACATCTCAAGTGTGCAACGGGATCACCATGTCCTGCATACTTCTCAAACTTAGGCATCTTGAAATTGAGAAAAAGGTTGATGTTAGGGAATATGCAAAGATCTTTATAGGAAACACTCCTATAATCTTCGATTCCTTGCAAATTCCTCATAGCCTGTTCTAAAATTTTCAATTTCCGGGCTATGATATCCTGTTCCTCTGCTGCGATAGGTTTCTCTGTATCAACTGGAAATACAGGCGGCTGAGTGTACCCATACAATTCATTCATTTGCAAAGTGGGCTCCGGGGCGTAATACTGACTATCTGAAACCTTCCGTACTGGCTCACTGGCAGACCTAGGAAGCCTCATTGTAGGACGCACAACATATATGGGAGTTTCATGTGGTGGCGGAGCCACGAATACCGGTGTGATCGCTAGCGCTGGCTGAGCAGCTGGTCTTGATTAGGGAGCTGCCAAGGGCACACCAGTACTGCCAGGATAATAATGTCATGGAGTGAATCCTGGCGCGTGCTCAGGTGACTCAGTAGGAGCAGAGAATTGCGCCTGAGAGAGCGGTGGGCAATTAGAGATATTTCCAAGACCTACAGGGAGCGGGAGAGGAGGCATTCCATTGGCCCATGCCCATTGTAAATCTATCAGTTGTTTCCTGAGCCTTACTACCTCATCATTGTGTTCTGAACTTTCTTCCCTATGATCCTGATCCGGGTCAATGAGCGAATTTTCAATCTCCCTACTAGCCATGGCGAGCTTTGCTTTGGATCTAGTGAAGTATGGGTGACTAGCCAGAGTGCTGCAAACCTACCACTGTTATCTGAAAGAACATGCTCATCAAAGACGACATCCGTTAGGATTAGGGCACACAACAAGCATGGGAATCACATTGGTAAAATTGCCCTAAATTTATGTTCATTTCTACCAGCTTTTGAGGGTAGCGAGGTCATTTTAACATCATCCTGATTTTTGTATACACTTATTTTTATCTATACTTATTATTATTATTATTATTTTCATATCCATCTCTGTTCTTTTCCTTTCTCTCGTTATCTACCTTTATTTTATCATTCTTTATGGCTTTTGTTTTTCCTTAAAAGAGGAAAAATAATGAAAAAGAACGAAACAAAATGATTAGATCGAACCCAAAAGTAGGTTGCCTACGTATCATGTTGTACATGAATCAGATCTTGTGTAGTTCGGGCCTTGCCAAAATGGCCAATTAAACTCTTTTTTCTTGAAACTTTAAGAAGAAAAGAAAAATAACAATTTGTCAAAAGCATTGACGAACATCTTTTGCATTTTTTACTTTTAAAATACCTATACAAAACGAAACCTATGATTACCAAAGAAAAATCTTTTGGGGTTTTCAATTTTGAATTTCATATGAAAATGAAACTTGAAACTATTAAAGGAAAATATTTTATAGTTTTCTCTTGAAGATGTATATGAAACACCTACTTTAAATAAAGAGTGAAGAAAATCTTTTTTTGAATTTTTTTTTTGAGTAAGATCAACCAAGAATAAAACCTACGACTATTAAGGATTTTTTTTTTGTATTCTTATTTTCAAGACATGTATGAAACACCTACTCTAGATGAAAAGTGAAGAAATTTTTTTGATTTTTTAAATAAGATCAACCAAAAATGAAACCTACGACTATTGAGGAAAATCTTTTGTTTTTTTTACTTTTTTTTTCAAGATATGTATGAAACACCTACTCTAAATAAAGAGCGAAGAAAATCTTTTTTTTTTGAATTTTTTAAATAAGATCCCCGAACCAACAATTGGCTGCCTACGTATCTCACTCCCGAAAGAGGAGAATCAGGGGTGCGTAGTTCGTCCAGATTGGACAATTAACGATTAACTAATAAATTGACCCTAACTTAAGAGACACTACCAAAAACAAACGAAAAAAAAAACTTTTGGATTTTCAGCTAGACACTGACACCACCAATTATGAAGAAAAATCTTTTTGGTATTTTTGTTTTTGACAAATAAGTAGAAAAGGCAAACAAAACTCTATTTTTTTTTGAATTTACGGTACTTTGAGAAGACAAATGTAAAACGTAAAAAATCTTTTTGAGTTTTTGGATCGTGAAGAACAAAAGACATAAAGAATTCTAAAATAAACTACGACATTCCTTTTTTCTTTTTTTTTCATTCTTTTCGACTCACTTTTTTCTATTTTTTTTTTCATTTTTGCCTATGCACCTTACTCCTAACAATTTTTTATTTTGTCAAATCAGTCCGTTAAATGACCACGTTATCCATAAAGATGCAACAGTTAGCACGTAGAGATGCTTTAGAGGTGAGTCTCCTGTGAAGGGCCATGTGGGTCCCGCTAGGTCTCAGTATGATGCACATAAGTATGACCTAAAGGCTGACCTACGTTGTGGTTTACTAACAAGGCTATTCGGGGGAGCGTATGGTCGATAGTGGCTGCTTTACTTTCTACCTACTTGATGATAAATACGCCTAAAGTACTATAATTTACCCATATTTTAGCTAGGTTTGAGGACAAATTATATAATTCATGCACTTTTAGTCCTTTTTCCTGTAAGTGAGCTAACAAACGTGATTAGCAAGTTTTCAGGTATAAATGATGCAGATTTCAGCATTTTATGGATAACTTGACGCCAAAGGAAGATTCACGAAAGAAGGGAAGGAGAGCTTGGACGCCTAGGACTAAAAGTGACGCATGGAAAATCTGTCCCGGGCAAAAACAACAATTCTAAAGACTTTGGGGATCAGCAGTAACTTAGTAGGATTAGGATAATGATGCAGTAACCTAGTAGGATTAGGTGAAGTAATGCAGTAGCTTAGTAGGAATAGGATATGGGTATTATAAATACCCTATTTTGCTGGAGTTTTATGATTATTCTTATTCCATAAGACATTCCGCAATACAATAATTCTTCAATTCCGAATCATTCTAATTCTTCCATTAATTCAAATTCTCATATTTCTACTTTTAATTCTTATTCTCTTCATCTTAAGTCGACTGTTAATTTTCACAATAAGAGAAACGCTGTTCTAAAAGGGAATTCACGCCACAAGCCATACCAAACCCTACTACACGTGAGATCTTTATTTTGGTATAATGATAATGTCTATTGTGATTTCGATTGCACTCATGAGTAGCTAAACTTCTCTGTTGGGGTTATGGAAGCCTTGTGAGATACTATCTATTGCTATGAGTTTGTGAATTCTTGACACGTATGCTGCTTATATCATTATTCTCTTCATCTTAATTTAAATTCTTGTGGTTGCAAACACATAGGGTACGCCCGTATAGTATTAACTTGTTTGAAAGAAAAGTTATATGTCTGGAAAAGAGATAATATCAAGGTAATAGGGCACCAACCCCTGTTAAAAAGTTAGTGCCGTAACTGGATTAACCTCTTGGAAAATTTGTACCATTAGATACACTTTAAGCTCGAAAGAGTTAAAGCAAAATAGTCCTTGTTAGGTCGAAAGACGCTTGGATTTACCATAGAATACAATTCTCTATAAGCACAGGCATGTCTGAATTCCGCATAACTCATAGCCAATAGAGACGTATAACTCATAAGGTGGACATAATCCCAACTCTCAATTCTCATTGATTAGCATCTTACTAAATATTCTTCCTTTTTACTTTGCTATTCTCCGTTTTTACTTTGTTATTTTATTACACTATTGCACGCTACAAAATCCCCCCCTTTAGGAGACTTTCACCAAAAGTCTACTAATATTTGCTTACTTAGTGACCAGCTATTCCCTGTGGGATTCAACACCCAACCCAGTTGGGTTCTATATTTGACAACGACCGCTTACACTCTTACAAGAGCTGTAGTTTGAGCGTTATCAAATTTTGGCGCCGTTGCCGGGGAATACGGTTGTCTACTAAGTTTGTGATAGTTACTAGACCCTTTGGTCAAAGATTCTCGTACTTTACTTTTAGTGGTTATTTTTGTTTTCTGCAGGTTTTTATCCAGTGCATGCCCCATACTTGATGTTTTGGTCAACCATTATTACCTTTCAATCCTGAACCACATCGTATTGGCAGAATGGAGGCTCAACAGGAAATTGAAAGAAGGGCTGCTCAACAGGAACATGCTAGATTAGCTGCTCTGGCCGCCGCTTAAGTGCATCAACAGAATATTGATAATCCTGGGCGAGCAACAAATCCTGACGATTAGGACCTAGGTGATGATGAGTTACTAAACCCTAGGCGTGATGCTGAGATGGCGACACCAGCCAACAGAAGGGATCGTCAAGCTAGGTACCGGCCTGAACGCCGAGCTGTGCAAATACCATTCGATGATGATGATGATGATCTTGATGGAGCTGGTGCCACAAGAGCCATTATTCCTCCGCCATTGGCGCCCGGAGCCAAGTTCAACATCACGAGCACCATGATTCAGTTATTGCAACTCAAGGGATTATTCGGTGGACTAGCAGGCGCTGATCTGAATATGCATCTGATCAACTTTTTTTCTACATGCAAGTCATTTGACAATCCTGGCGTTGGACAGAATTCAATTCGGTTGCGCTTATTTCCATTGTCTCTATCTGGAAGAACAAGAATGACAAGAGTGGTTTGTATGTTCCCCCAGGGAGAGGTGATGGCACTGCATCTAGTTCTACAAATATGGAAGACATGATGGCCAAACTGTTGAAAAGAGTAGAGGCAACCAGCGCAGGAGTAACTGAGGTAATAAATGATTTATCCTCGATGAAGCAATTGGTTGAACTCACATTCCACTTCAATAAAACAAATAGAGCAGAAATTGAGCCAACTTTCAGTAGCACTCAATCAAAGAAAGGCCGGTACGTTACCTAGCGACACTGTGCCAAATCCAAAGAGCGACGGATCATGCATGGCTATTACTACCAGAAGTGGTAAGGTGCTGGAAAATTCATCCCAAAGCAAGCAAGTGGCCGAAAATAAAGGAGATAAGGACGCCATAGAAGCTGACCAAGACGTCCATGACATCACCCCTAGTAGTTTGCAGCCTAAAAAGATCGAAATTCAGAAGCAAGAGGAGAAGAAAGCACTGGAGAAAACAATTCCACTTCCACCACCACCTTTTCCTCAAAGATTGAAGAAGAAAGCTGCTGATACCAAGTTCAATAAATTCATGGCAATGTTAAAACAGTTGACCATTAATGTTTTGTTGGTAGAGGCACTAGAACAAATGCCAGGGTATGCAAAATTTATGAAGGATCTGTTGACAAAAAAGCGAGCAGCAAGCTATGAGTTGACAGACACTGTTCATCATTGCAGAGCAATTGCCACCCGATCACTAGTTCAGAAGAAGGCTGACCCCGGTGCATTCACTATTCCTTGCACCATTGGATCTTTGAATTTTGCCAAGGCATTATGTGATTTAGGAGCCAACATCAATTTGATGCCATTATCTATTTACAAAAAGTTGGGGTTGGGTGATCCTACTCCAACCAATATGAGGCTCGTAATGGCAGATAGGTTGGTAAAACGACCTGTTGGTATTTTATGTGATGTATTGGTGAAGGTTTCTTCATTCATCTTTCCGGCAGACTTCATTATTTTAGACTGTGAGGCAGACTCAGAAGTTCCCATAATCTTGGGGCGCCCTTTCCTTGCAACAGGAAATGTGTTATCGACTTAAGAGCTAATGAGCTTTTTTTCTGAATAAATAACGAAGTAGTTCGCTTTGATGTGTGTAAATCAATGAAGCAACCCAAAGATCTGAACATATTCTCGGTAGCTGATGTTTATTTTGATGATGTGAAAGAATTAATTAAAGAGGAGCAGCTTATTGGTGACCCATTGGCGGTTGTACTTATGAATGTTGAGTGTAAGGAAGCTGAAAATTATGAAGAAACTATTGGTGCTCTAACAGGGTTAGGGTCGTATCCTCATGCTCCCAAGAAGCTGGACCTTGATCTCAAAAACTGACCTACACCACCAGCTAAACCATCTATTGAAGAGCCACCCACATTAGAATTGAAGGAGCTGCCTAGTCATTTAAAGTACGCATTCTTAGGAAGCGGAAATACACTCCCAGTCATTGTGGCGGCAGACTTGGGTGAGTAGCAAGTTGCAGCTCTTATCACTATTCTACGGAAGTATATAAGAGCCATTGGTTAGACCATCGCTGACATTATTGGTATTCCACCTGGGATTTGTACACACAAGATTCAGCTTGAAGAAAATTGCACACCAACTATTGAGCATCAAAGGCGTCTCAATCCACCTATGCAAGAAGTAGTGAAGAAATAAATTATTAAGTGGTTAGATGCAGGGGTTGTGTATCCTATCTCTGACAGTAAAAAGGTAAGCCCGGTATAATGTGTTCCCAAGAAAAAAGGCATGACGGTAGTTGCGAATGAAAAGAATGAGCTTATTCCACTTAGACCCATTACAGGATGGAGAGTATGCATAGATTACTGAAAGCTGAATTCGTGGACGCTTAAAGATCACTTTCCAATGCCATTTATGGACCAAATGCTTGATCGATTAGCAGGGAAAGGATGGTTTTGCTTCTTAGATGGTTATTCCGGCTATAATCAAGACCAAGATAAAACAATGTTCACATGCCCATATGGTACGTTTGCCTTCAAACATATGCCATTCGGAATATGTAATGCACCAGCCACCTTTCAGCATTGTATGATGTCCATCTTTTCTGATATGGTTGAAGATACGTTGGAAGTATTCATGGACGATTTTTCAGTTGTGGGTGATTCGTTTGAATGTTGCTTGGCAAACCTAAGTATGGCATTGCAAGGATGTGTTGAATTCAACCTAGCGCTGAACTGGGAGAAGTGCCACTTTATGCTTAAAGAAGGTATTATTCTTAGGCATAAAATCTCCGAAAGAGGAATTGAGGTTGATCGAGCTAAAATTGAAGTTATTGAGAAGCTACCACCTCCAATTTCTGTGAAGGGAGTTCATAGTTTCCTCGGGCACGCAGGTTTCTATCGGCGGTTCATCAAAGACTTCTCCAAAATCTCTAGTCCATTATGCAAACTTTTGGAGAAAGTCGCAAAGTTTGACTTCAATGAAGATTGTTTAAAGGCATTCGAATGCCTCAAAGGGAGGCTAATTGAAGCTCCTATCATGGTAGCACCAGATTGGTCTCTACCATTTGAAGTCATGTGTGACGCTAGTGGGGTAGCTTTGGGTGCTGTACTTGGCTAGAGAAGGGAGAAGTTATTCCATCTAATCTACTATGCGAGCAAGGTCCTAAACAAAGCATAAAAGAATTATACTGTCACAGAACAAGAGCTGCTAGCGGTTGTGTATGCTTTCGAGAAGTTCTATGCTTATTTGTTGGGAACCAAAGTGGTAGTTCACACAGACCATACAACCCTGAGATATCTAATGACAAAGAAAGATGCAAAACCAAGGCTAATTCGGTGGGTATTGTTGCTGCAAGAATTTGATTTCGAGATGAAAGATAGAAGAGGTTACGAGAACCAAGTGGCTGATCATCTATATAGACTCGAGAACGAGCATATAGCATAGCTTGATCTCAAGATTGATGATACATTCCCTGACGAAGAGATCTTAGCCACAATAATGGAAGAGTTACCATGGTATGCAGACTTTGCAAATTTTGTGGTGAGTAATGTGATACCTGCGAATCTATCCCTTCATCAAAAGAGGAAGTTCATGCATGATGTAAAACATTACTTTTGGGATAAGACATATTTGTTTCGACGATGCGCGGATGGTGTTATCAGGCGATGCATATCCCATGTAGAGATACCTAATATATTAGAAGCATGTCACACTTCCCAAGTTGGTGGACATCACACAGGTAATCGGATAGTAAGGAAGGTATTGCAAAGTGGATATTATTGGCCCTAGATATTTAAAGATGCCTACGACTTTGTGAGAAGATGCAACCAATGTCAGAGACAAGGCGCAATTTCAAAACACCATGAGATGCCCATGCCGAAAATTCTTGAAGTCGAGCTCTTTGATGTATGGGGTATTGATTTCATGGGTCCATTCATAAATTCGTTTGGAATGAAATACATCCTAGTTGCTGTAGATTATGTTTCAAAATGGGTCAAAGCAGTAGCGTTAGCCGACAATGAGGGAAAGCGTGTTGTAGCATTCTTGAAGAGAAATATCTTCTCTCGCTTTGGAATACCACGGACTATCATAAGCGATGGAGGATCTCACTTTTGCAACAAGCTGTTCAAATCCGTGTTGGCAAAATATGGTGTCAAGCAACATAAGGTAGCCACACCTTATCACCCTCAAACTAGTGGACAGGTAGAGGTTTCCAATCGAGAGATCAAGCAAATCCTTTCTAAGACTATAAATGCTAATAGGAAAGATTGGTTTCGAAAGCTGGATGGTGCGCTATGGGCTTATAGGACTGCATTCAAAACGCCAATTGGCATGTCCCCTTACCAACTAGTTTATGGGAAGGCTTGTCACTTACCCATCGAACTCGAGTATAAAGCATTGTGGGCGTTGAAGCAACTAAATCTGAATTGGGATGACGCTATGAATCTGAGATTGAAGCAACTGAATGAGATGGATGAATTCCGTCTACATGCCTATGAAAGACAGACCTCTACAAGGAGCGGATGAAAAAGTATCATGATCAGTGGGTTGTTCAATGAAACTTCCAAAAAGGCGACATGGTACTTCTTTTCAATTCCCGACTGAAGCTATTCCCAGGTAAGTTAAGGTCCAAATGGTCTGGTCCATACAAGATTAGCCAAGTCTACTCGTCTGGAGTAGTTGAGCTAGAAGACAGTAATGGTGTTGTCTTCAAGGTAAATGGCCAACGAGTAAAACCCTATATCTGTCATCTTGACTCGATAAACTATATGGCCACCATTTATCTCGACGAAGTCTAAGTACTCGAGGTAACTATGTCCTGCCGCGACAATAAATCAAGCGCTAGATGAGAGGCAACCCATCGTGTTTTTTTTGTTTCCTTTGCATTTGTTTTTACTAAATAAAAATCCAAAAAAGAAGAGTCGAGCCACGACTGAAACTAAGGCGCTTGATGGGAGGCAACCCATCGTTCTAATCATTTTTGTTGTTTTTGAGTGAATGTAGGTGCAAGAGATGTAAAGGAAGAGATTGATTTAAAATTTTGATTTGGAAGTAGTGCATGTTAAAGGTGGTAAGTTAAGAATGAAGAAGCAAAAGGCTATGGGTGAGGCATTGCTTATGAAAATATAGGCAACGAACAAAGCAAGGCCTATGTAAAACTAGGCCACGAACAAGGCAAGGCCTATGCTATGGCCTAAGCTCTCGGATTCTAGAGTGCCATAGCATAGGCGACGCCTATGCCTAAGAATGCCATAGCATAGGCGCCGCCTATGCCAAAGCCTTTTGTCTCTGAATCTCATATGCCATGGCATAGGCACCGCCTATGCCTAACAATGCCATGGCATAGGCGCCGCCTATGCTCAACTAGGCTTTACAAAAGGCGCCGCCTATGCCAAGCATAGGCAAAGCACTAGGCGCCGCCTATGGTCACTTTTGGTCTCCAAATCCGATTCTAAATGGGTCAAAACCCGACTCAAGATTGCCCTATAAATAAGAAACTTAGTCTTAAATCAAAAACATATTGCAATTCACCCTAAAGTGCCGCCTTCCTCTCCAAATTCTCTCAAAAATTTTCCTTTTGCTCTTTTACTTTGCAAGAACATCTTCCAAGACCATCAACCAAGTAAGTACTTCTTTGTTCTTCTTTTATATTCCGTAAGTACTACACTACTACGTCTATAATGAATTGTTTAATCTTGAAGTCTATTGATGATTTGAAAATGGTTTATTTGTTGTGATACAACTAAGTGAGGGAACGAATACGTAAGAATGATTTTGACTTGTTTCCAATTTGTATTTAATTTTGCTGCACTGTCATACTTTTGCGGAATTGACATGGTCTAGAACATTGCATAATCTTGTCAATAGAAATCTTACATGTTGGAATAACTTGTGTATAAAGGTGAAAACCATGGTTGACTACAAACATACGAAATTGTGATTATTCCTAAACTTGATTCAATCTATATGGAGTAGTCTTGCTCAAACGATATATAAAACATGAAAGTATTGCCAGGATTTCATGAAGTATGACTTCACTGATTATATTGTTGGAATATAGTGCCTAAAACGTATATCGATGAAGTCTGAATAATCGATAAACTTTCACTTCACTAGTTTGTACCAACAAAATAAGTGTGGGGTGGTGCTACTACTGCTTGTTTATTAATTTTATCCACCGAGATGAAGCTAACATGACTATTGTTTTAATCTCAGGTACAATGGCACCAAAAGCAAGACAAGGAAAAGAAAAAGCAACCACTTCACAAAAAGGCAAGAAAAGAGGACGAAAAGAGCAAGGACAATCCTCCTCGCTGCAAATACCTCGCCGTATGTTTGGAATAAAATGGGTCCTAGAGGAGGAAGGAAAGGAATGGTATAGGAACAATAAAGAGAAAAAATATGTTCATGTGGAGTTGATAAACAAGGAGAGCCTAGCAAACAAAGAACCTTGTATGTTGGCCAAGATAATGGCGTTATATCTTGATTTCATCTTCCAAGATATGGGAGAGTGCAATCTCAATTTAATAAGAGAATTCTACGCCAACTGGTCACCGAAAACTACAGGGACTGAAGTAAAGATTTGGGGCCAAGTTCTGCAACTAAATGCGGAGTTCTTCAATTCCTTTCTAGGTTTGCCATCTGTTGACCCATCACCATTCAAGGAGCTGTATAACATACCTCCGTACAGGGCTATTAGACACACATTATGCGGACCACGATCCATGGCACGATAGAGTAGACACAAGGACACCGGTCGGCACAACACCTTCCCATATGCTCCTTTGAATAGGGAAGCTAGGATATGGCTGCGAATAGTAAACTCTTGCTTGATTCCAGGGACCCAGTACACAAAGATAACATGATATAGAGTGTGATTGGTGTAAGCATTGATGACGAATGTCCCTATCAACATTGGATCAATTATTCGATCTACAATGCGTAAAGCTAGGCTACACAAGAGGTCTCACTTCAGCTTTGGCAATCTGTTGACTGCAATATTGAGGAAGGAGGACATCGAAGAGGAACCTACTGATCATAAACTCCCCCAAAACCTGAAGAAGTTTGACTTCAGAAAGGTTAAAGATGTTGAAACCACGCATGGCGTCAACCTTACCACTGCAGAAAGGCATGCTCGGGATGAGAGTTTCTTTCGCCATCTTTAAGGCATGACTCGGTTTACAATGATGAGCGGAGGTCGTGTTCCAACTGCTGCAGAGCTCCAACAGCTGGATTATGACTACCCAATGAATGAGCATGCAAGGGCGATGTGCGGAGTAGGGGTATACTTTGAGGAACCTCTTGAGGACGATGTGCCAACCGATGATGATCGCAGAATGCCAGACTCCGACGTGGAGGAGAATTCTGATGACGACGACTCCAATGATGATTCCGACGAAGGGGGTATGACCCCAGACATAGAGGAGGAGTCCGACTAACCAGGTTTTTCTTATTTATTTTCCACTGAGGGCAGTGTGTCCCGTCGAAGTGTGGGGTGCTGGTATTGGCATGCTAACCTTCTTTATCTGCATTTGCATTCATTTATGTTTGATGTTAACCTTCTTTATCTGCATTTTCATTCATTTATGTTTGTTTTTATTTTTTTATTTTTTTTAGTAGTTAAATTTTTTTTTTTTTTTGGAAATTGTTATGATAGGCAGCATGGTATTACGACAAGAGTCTGTGATAAAATCATCACTATTGAGACATTTAGGCTCTAATAGTGACTCATTATGTGATAATTGTGTGGTTCAATTCCTTCATCTGTTGGGTCAAGAGTCTATACTGCTTCCAATAAAGTCGACCATGTGCCTTGTGTGTGTGAGACGATAGTATATTCTATATTTGTGGTTGATGCTAGAACTTGCCTGGTATGTATGTAAAGCAAAATAAAGAGTGTGAGTTTAGGAGATGATTTAGGCATTTCTTTGGCAACCTGTACTTGTTTACGTTCGTTTTACCTACCCATGGACATCATCTTAGTCAACCCCTTTGTTTCTTTGACAACCTCATATGTAAGCCTAATCCATTTTTTTAAGACCATAATTTGATCCAAATTCCTAAGTGCTTTAAATTGTAAAGTAATGTGACAAAATAAGAGGAAATTGGGTGAGAATAGTGCTTTAGAATGAATTGGTTCTTGAATTTGTTATGAAAAATAATTGCTATCATAAGAGGTGTGTTATGAAAAGAAAAATGAAAAGAAAAATAAAAAGATAAATTCTGTTCAAAATTGAATAACAAAAGAGGTGAGAAAGGGTGGTAGATTAAAAGAAAGCAGAAAGGTTGATTAAAAGAGAGTGTTAATGGCATAATGTGATGTATTAAAGCGCTTAGGAACATAGTCACTATTTCTGGCCAAAATAGTCCTACCCGTCCCTTAGCCTACATTACAACCTGTAAAAGACCTATTTGATCCTAAGCTTAGCATTCTGATATTTAGTGGAGCATTACACTAAGGGCAAGCCTATGGTCATCAGTTGCAACATATGAATTCTTTGTGAGAGTGAGAGCAAGGAAAATCTTGTACCCATGTTTCGAAAAATACAAAACTTGTGAGTGATTATGGGTAATATCTTATGTGAGACACACATGGTTGATAAGTTTTGGGTAGTCTTGTATGATTCTTTGTGCCTTAACTTTTGAATATGAATTAACCATCATCACGAGTCTATATTAGAGGTTGAAATTGTTTCTAGTAGTAATCAGAAAACTACTCTTTGTTAATGATTGTCGTGCCTGTCTTGATGAATAGTTTGTGTTGTTACTGTGAAACCCTAAGTAGATGTTTAGAAGGACATGATATTTTGTTCGAGGACGAACAAAGCTTTAAGTGTGGGGTGTTGATGATAGGCGTATTTACATGCCTAAAGTACTATAATTTACCCATATTTTAGCTAAGTTTGAGGACAAATTATATAATTCATGCACTTTTTGTCCTTTTTCCTGTAAGTGAGCTAACAAACGTGATTAGCAAGTTTTCAGGTATAAATGATGCAGATTTCAGCATTTTATGGATAACTTGATGCCAAAGGAAGCTTCATGAAAGAAGGGAAGGAGAACTTGGACGCCTAGGACTAAAAGTGACGCATGGAAAATCTGTCCCGAGCAAAAACAACAATTCTAAAGACTTTGGGGATCAGCAGTAACTTAGTAGGATTGGGATAATAATGCAGTAACCTAGTAGGATTAGGTTAAGTAATGCAGTAGCTTAGTAAGAATAGGGTATGGGTATTATAAATACCCTATTTTGCTGGAGTTTTATGATTATTCTTATTCTATAAGACATTCCGCAATACAATAATTCTTCAATTCTGAATCATTCTAATTCTTCCATTAATTCGAATTCTCATATTTCTACTTTTAATTCTTATTCTCTTCATCTTAAGTCGACTGTTAATTTTCACAACAAGAGAAATGCTGTTCTAAAAGGGAATTCACGCCACAAGCCATACCAAACCCTACTACACGTGAGATCTTTATTTTGGTATAATGATAATGTCTATTGTGATTTCCATTGCACTCATGAGTAGCTAAACTTCTCTGTTGGGGTTATGGAAGCCTTGTGAGATACTATCTATTGCTATGAGTTTGTGAATTCTTGACACGTATGCTGCTTATATCATTATTCTCTTCATCTTAATTTAAATTCTTGTGGTTGCAAACACATAGGGTACGCCAGTATAGCATTAACTTGTTCGAAAGAAAAGTTATATGTCTGGAAAAGAGATAATGTCAAGGTAATAGGGCACCAACCCCTGTTAAAAAGTTAGTTCCGTAACTGGATTAACCTCTTGGAGAATTTGTACCATTAGATACACTTTAAGCTCGAAAGAGTTAAAGCGAAATAGTCCTTGTTACGTCGAAAGACGCTTGGATTTACCATAGAATACAATTCTCTATAAGCACAGGCATGTCTGAATTCCGCATAACTCATAGCCAATAGAGACGTATAACTCATAAGGTGGACATAATCCCAACTCTCAAATCTCATTGATTAGCATCTTACTAAACATTCTTCCTTTTTACTTTGCTATTCTCCGTTTTTACTTTGTTATTTTATTACACTATTGCACGCTACAAAATCCCCCCCTTTAGGAGACTTTCACCAAAAGTCTACTAATCTTTGATTACTTAGTGACCAGCTATTCCCTGTGGGATTCGACACCCAACCCAGTTGGGTTCTATATTTGACAACGACCGCTTACACTCTTACAAGAGCTGTAGTTTGAGCGTTATCACTACTCCATAACACCGACGGCTCCCCCTTTAAAATAAGGGTGACTCAACTAGAGGTTGTGTACAACACTTGTTGCAGAAAAAAGGCCGAGGGGTGGACTCATAATGACAGATATAAAGCGGTAACACATAGGATAAATACTATAAACAAAGAGCACGAAAAACACACAAAAGTGCAAACAATAACCCAAACAAAATCACAAACAACCTTATACACTCGTAATGCCAAACAAAGCCGATATGACTCCAAAAATAGCTCGAATTCTGAAAACTTGTCATTTTTCCCCAGCAGAGTCGCCAGAGCTGTCACACCCCTTTTACATACTCCAAAAGATTTATATTTTAAGTTTGAAAGGGTTTTATTATCTAAGTGACAAGAAATGAAAATTTTGTTTCGGAAAAGGATTATTTATATTTTTTACTCAAAGTCGCCACTTGGCAAAATCCGGTGTGCCAAGTCACCATTAGAAAATCCTTTCCAAAAACATTTGACTTTTTAAACTGGTTTGCAAACAGAGATTCCAGCTAAGGAATTCTATTGACCGAGGGGAAGGTGTTAGGTACCTCTCGATCCCATGATTCAACAACGGTCGCTTGGTAGAGTGTATCGACTATTTTTGGCACTAAGAAATGTATAAACAACGCAAAAGCACACAAAATAATCAAAAAAAATAAAACAATCCAAAATGTAAAATCCAGTCCAATTATTACAACCCGAAATAAAAAGGGACTGAAAGTAAACCTACGCTAATCCTAAATTGATGCTCTACCCGACGCCTCGGGCCTTCACCACGAACATCCTCCGGGTACATGACATCTCGGGGCATTCCCCGGTGAATAAATATATATAGATACTTCGGGGCATTCCCCGTCCAAATTATACAATTGAATTTTTTGTACGATAAAGTAAAACGAACCATTCACGTACATATTCAAATATTCCAATAAATTGTTATTTCCTAAATTTGAATACCCAACCTACATTTGCCTATCCAATTTCAACATATCATAGTTCTATCGTGTTTAACATTATCCATGCATCAAAATTAACCAACATTCATTTTAGCAATTTTTAATTCCCACCCCTAATTTTATTTTTAACACAAAACTTCTACAATCACGATTACTATTTCAACAATCCATAATCACTATAAACTCAATATTCATCATTCACGTCACACACAATCGTAACTAATGAAATCAAAAACCAATCAATACCAACAGTTATTCATCACCAATGAAGATCAAACCACACACGAATATCCAATTCGAAATACGAAATATTGCAAATAATAAAATAGATGAGAGAAAGTGTAGAGTTGGACCTCGATTGAAGCTTTTTTTGTGCCAAAATATGTGATCAAAAGACAAAGTTGGATCCAAAACTCTCGACTTGAACCTCGATAACAAACAACTCCAAACTCGATATCGAATTCAACCGGACAGATTTGGAAAACAACGAAAAGCCTCACAATGAATGAACCGCAAACCCGAATAGAAATCCAAAACAATCCAATATCTCAAATTCAAATCCCCAAATCACCGATTTCCAACTAACCTTGTATGAGTCTCACTGAAATTAAAGTAACTATCATTGTTTCAGCATTTCCCGAAATGAGATAGAGCTAGCTCAAACGGGCTGGCTGCTGGCGTGGTATTGAGAGGAGAATAGGGGCGGAACAGCGGATGGGATGCTGGTCGCAGTGACGGGGTCATTTGGTTGGTCGCCGGAGAAGGCACTGGATGACGGAGGAGGCCGGATCTGAGCGGCGGCTGGAGGAGCAGCTCGTGCTGGCCTTTAGAGGTGGCGTCATCCCTGGCTGGTCAGCGTTTGAGTGGAGAAAGAAGAGGACGAGAGTTGGAGGCGGCGCCGTCCCTGGCTGGTCGTCGATGGGGAAGGCGGCGGGAGAGGTTTTTAAGAGAGGGAGAGTGAGAGTCCAAAGAGATGGAGTGAGAGAGGGAGTTAGGTAGCTTCCCTTTTTTTATATCCCCCCCTTTCCGTGTTCCTTTTGTGTGTGTGTATATATGAGGTGAGGGTGGGGTAGTGGTGAGGTGGGGTAGAGTTTGTTAGGATAGGGTAGGTAGGTGTTGTTTTTTAATTGGGTGGGTTGTTAGAATATTAGAATAAAACAAAATTAGTTAAGGGGTTGTTATTTTTGTCATTTTGTGGAGGGATTATCACACGGGTGAGGGTACACAGTAGGATAAGCTAAAAATAGGTAAAAAGGATATCGGGGAGGGACGAAATTAGGTGTCTACATCATGCCCCCTTTGAATGTAAACACGAAGTGTTTTCAGACAAAGTAGACAGCGAGACCAAATTTTGACCCGACCATTATCCAAAGAAAGAAACAAAAGGAAGAAGGACAACCGGGTTTTGACTTAAGACATCCCACCTACTCACATTATGAGAGGATCGATTGACAAGTATCTCAACTTTTGGAAGGAGATGGACTATACCGAGTTGGAGAGTTGAGTGATGTTCCATCAAGGTTTCGGTCCGCGGCTCTGTCATTACATCAAAAAAATGAAAATTACAAGTTAAAACATAAATGAAATTAAAAAAATCCTATCTATACAGCTTCTATTGGTTCTTGACTCGTCTTTCATCACCCTATTCTTCAGGAGGGCTCCTGACTTGCAATTTCTTTCAACTTGTTGCTTGGCTTTCAATTGCTTCGCTTTGTTGTTTGACTTTTCATTTCTTCACCCTATTCTCCAGGCAGGCTCCTAACTTGCTATTTCATCACTTTGTTGGTTGACTTTCATTTCTTCACTCTGTTCTCCAGGCGGGCCTCTGACTTGCTATTTCATCACCCTGTTCTTCAGGCGGGCTCCTGAAACCCAAAATTAAAGCTAGAACAAAAATTATCCCAAACAAGAATTATAATAAAGTAGTATTTCATTTTTGAAAGCGTTATTCCATTTTCCAGGAGGGTCCTGCGCATAAAATAAAATCCCATTTTTCAGGAGGGTCCCGAACAGGAAGTAAAATTCCATTTTTTTAGGAGGGTCCTGAACAGAAAGTAAAATCCCATTTTTAAGGAGGGTCCTGAACATAAAGTAGAATCTCATTTTTCAGGAGGGTCCTGAACAGAAAGTAAAATTCCACTTTTCAGAAGGGATCCACGTATACTGTGAACTAGCGCATTTCTCCCCAATCCATCTTGGGTAGCCTTAAACATTAACTAATACCTGTTGGAACCACCAATTTAAGAGTAGATGCCTTGGATCAATAAATTTGCCACTGAAACAATCTTTTAGTATTTCTGAAAAATGATAAGGGGGAAGAGAAAAATAGACATACCACTAACACTCCACCTTGTCTCACGCTTTTCAATAACACATAGGCAAGCACATAATGCCTCTATAGCTTTTTCTCGAACAACCAACATTGGATCCCTCAGAGCAACCCAAATAGCATCCACAAACTCTAGCACGTGAATATTGAAGACGGTTGAAGCATTTTCTGCCATTTCCTAAAATTTAAAGATAGGAGATTGAAATAGGGACATCATCAGCAAGTACTTAGCTCGTATCTGGAATTCAATATGCTATGTGGTGGATTTATTTAAAATATTATAAGAATGACAACCACATTTCTATAGTATGAACTATTTCACTCTTCATTCGGTGATAACAGGAAAAAAAACACAAGTTAACCATTAGGATACAATTTTAATAAATAGCTAATATTTGTATTCAGTTTTGGGAACACTTCTTTCTTTTATCACTTAGAAGCCATGCGAGATGAAAGTCTCATGCACGGTTTTGAAAGAGAGAGAAAAGTAAGGAATCCTCTTTAGGTACCTTCTATAACAATGGCAAATCGGAGGGTGGAAAAGTTGGAGAAAGGAAAAGGGATATTTGGTAGAATGGCGGTGAGAACAGTAGAATTTTCTAGGGTGGAGAGACACTAACCAAAAAAAGAGACTTCAATTCAAAGTTTCCCCATCATGTAAAGATGAAATAAACAAAACCCAGCTTCAAAATTTTTGCTTATAGAACAAATCATGAAGAAATATGCAAATTGTACCTTTAATATTAAGACTGCAGCAAAGCGACGATACTCAATTCTTTCACCACGAAGCCATTCTAGTGAAACTTTAACCTGAAAATACAAAAGAGTTGAGATCCTGATGTCAGACAATCAAGTATCTGAAGCATCAAAACGCTACACACCTGACGTTCCACTTCATCTATAGTCATTGCACCACCAGATCTATCTAGGTGACCAAGAACTTTACTAGCAAGGACTAAGATTTCAGGATCACGCTTTGTTTCAAAGGCAACGCTCATGTAATTGGAGAATTTTGCCACTTTTGATGCATTTTCACTGATGGTGACATCTATTAGCTCATCAATGGCCCTCAATGCTCCCAGATTCTTAGAAACTTCATTACTATCAAGAAATGTAGTAATGAGTTCATATAGATGATCCATGAAAAGAGCAAAAGCTTCTCCACTAAGATCACGAGCTTCTTTCTCTACAAGCCGCCTCAAGGTCAATGCAACTCCATCCTACCATAGAGAATAAATAAGAATTGGCTTGGTTCAAAAGCAATTCAAGTTTTTGAAAGATAATTTTAGAAGAGGGAACTGGAAAGGATGAAAAGAGGCATAGATTGAGAGCATGCAAACTCAAACAGCAAAAACAGCAAGACTGAGCAAAACAGAATATTAAATGATTAAAACAGAAACTCGCATCAGTATCAATATCAAGAAGCCAGTGCAAAGGACTGCTCTGCTAACCTTTGGTAGAAAAATGGAATAGGGAAAGTGAATGAAAACAAAAAAAAAAAACTTGGTATTCACATTATTTTTCAAACCAAAAAGTTCACTAAGATGATTGATATAAATTTAAAATCCACCTATCCATCTCTCTTAATTCATGGAAAAGGAAAATAATTAAGTATAATTAGCAAGAGGCATATAGGAGAAGATTTGAATACAAAATAGCAAACAGTTACTTCTATGTAGTGCCATGATTTCAAACTGGATTAGCCAACAAACTCCGTGTAATCCCACAAGCTGGTCTTTCTTCTTCCACACAAATCAAAAAATAAATAAATGTGCCCAAAAATAAACTGTAGCATTCTGCTTTCTTTCTATTTTCAATATTTTACATATACAAGGTTTCAAATAACAGCATCCAACACTTCTTGAGAAACTGAGGACGAAAAAATCAAGAAAAGAGCTCAAGACATACTGTCAGCTAAAATCTTCCTTAATTTTTCGTCAATTCCCAAGAAAATCAAAATGAAGCACTAAATTTCTGATTCTACTCCCTCATCAATTCAACACCAAGATTTCCAGAACGACGACTAAAGAAGAATAAAGAGCTCACATCAAGATTTCTTGAACTGTTCTAACTCCACTACTGTACAAAATTCAGCAAATGACTCCAAAAAAAAAACTTGAAAGAAGAAACGAAAAAAAATCAAAAAAATTGAGGACGAAAAATCAAGAAAAGAACTCAAGATGTACCCTGAGCTAAAATCATGTCAGTCTTATGTCCTATAAATGTCTGGTTCCACTACCTCACCAATTCACCAACTCAACAAATCAAAATCTTCTGAACTGTTCTAACTCCATTACTGATCTTAAAAAATTCAACGAAAAATCAAGAACCTTAGAATCTTCTTTGATTTTCATCAATTCCTAAGAAAATCAAAACCAATCACTAAAATCCAACAAACGACTCCCAAAAAATAAAAGTTGAAAGAAACGGAAGAACCTTAGGATTGCTTCTGGTACATAGGTCAGCAAGAACTCTATTAAGAGCATCAATATTTCCGGCACCGGTTGTTGCAACTGGATAGCGGATCGCCTGAGAGCTGCTACCCATGCTTCTTTTACACACTCCTATCTACACGAAAACGTAACACGATGGACAGAATATTGTTATTGTAATGAAGATTGTAATTTTTGTATTTTTTAACATGAGGCTCCATGGTTGGTCCCTACAGTATCAGATCCTGGGAATTTCCTCACTTGTACTGAGTCTGCTTGCTAGTTCAGTTCTCTACGTGAAGAGAAGAAGTCATAAGACTTTGCATCCAGTAGCAGTCTCAAGTAAGAAATTTGCCACACACCATGTTGTCAAAGAGAAGCATTCCTCTCAAAATTAGCCAACAGAGGTCGATGTTGCAGGAGCGAGTCGTCCGTCTGAGATGAGCATCTTTCAAATAAGTTCATCTCATAGCAAGAAATATCCCAAATTAGAGGATGATGAGGCTCAGAGCATTGAGAAGTAACCTAGAAAGAGTAACAGGAGAGAATCCTTGGCTGCATCTGAGTTCTCAATGGGTTTACATTCATATGGAAGTTTCACTACATATGACAGGATTCCTGCCAAGCATGTGAGTGTATTTAACTTAGTATATTCTATCTTCTTTGAACATAAACAATCCTTTTTGAATAGCCAAATCTATTCTCTTACCTATATATTTTCCTTGTAAAATTTAGGAAGGTGGAGGAAAGGAAGTCACACCTTTCACTACTTAGTTGGTGTAGGTACCGATCAAGATGTTTAATCCGACTAATAATTTGGTCTGCTATAAGAAGATCATATACTTGACTCCTAATTACCTTATTTAGCCTAATTACAATTCATAACATTCTCTTGCCTATTAATTTTTTCATAATTACAATTCATAGTCTCTCCCATTAATTTTTTTCTCTATTTTCGATTACTTTTTTTTTTCCTTTTTTCAGTTTTTTTCTTTCTTTTTTCTTTTCCTATTTTCTTTTCTCTTTCTTTCTCTTTTTTTCCAATTTTTTCATTTTTTTCTTTTTCTTTTTTTCTCCTTTTTTGTTTTTTTCTCTATTTTCTATAACTCTTTTAAAAAAAAATATACTTCATTTTTTCTTTTCTTTATTTTTTTTTGTTTTCTCTTTCTTCTTTCTTTTTTCAATTTTTTCTTTTTTGTTGTCTTTTTTTCATTGTCTTTCCTTTTTCAATTTTTCCTTCTCTCCCTCCCCCCCCCCCCCTTTTCTTTTTCTCTTTCTTTTCTTATTAAAAGTTTTTTGTTTTCTTTTTTTCTTTTGTATTTTTGTTTCTCCTTTTTTTTCTCTCTATTATCTATTACTTTTTTTTCTTTTTTCTATTTGTTTCTTCATTTTTTATTTTCCTTTTTTGTTTTCTCTTTCTTCTTTCTTTATTTAATTTTTTTTTGTTGTCGTTTTTGCATTTTGTCTTTTTTTCTTTTCTTTTTCTTCTTTTCCTTTTTATTTTTTTATCTCAAAATAATAGACATGTACAGATTTTGCATAACTTTTAATGAATAATTAAGTAGAAGTGTGATTTGATTAATATATATTTTTGTTAATTCTTTAACCCTTATCTATAAAGAAATTAAAAAAACTATAAATAGAAGATGAAGTAAAAATAGTAGGTGGCAATTTAAAGAGGTTATTGAGAAGGTAAAGATTGATTTTGAGGAGAATGAAAAAATGAATAATGTTTGAAATGAAAAAAAGAAAAATGAAATGAGAGAAGATAGAAACTAAGAAAGGAAACAAAATAAATTTTATATAATTTCTAATTCTGATTTTATAATCTTTGTCCATTGTGATTTATGGTCAAGATTTTTGGAGATGAGATCCCAAAAGAATATACAAAAGAATGCAGTAAAATGAGAAGATATATATATATATATATATATATATATATACAATAATGAGAAAAAAATTAGGATAATTACTCAACTTAGTCAATATTGACTCCTAATTACCTTATTTAGCCTAATTTCAATTAATTACAATTATAACCTTCTCTTGCCTATTAATTTTTTCATAATTACAATATATATTCTCTCCCATTAATTTTTTTTCTCTATTTTCTATTACTTTTTTTTTCCTTTTTCAGTTTTTCCTTATTTTTTTCTTTTTTTTTTTCGTTTTATCTTTCTTTTCTTATTCCAATTTTTTTGTTTTTTTTCTTTTGTATTTTTTTTCTTTTTATTTTTCTCGTTTTTTGTTTTTTTCTCTATTTTCTATTACTCTTTTTTTTAATATTTTTTCATCAGTTTTTGTTTTTCTTTTTTTTTTGTTTTCTCTTTCTTCTTTCTTTTTTCAATTTTTTCTTTTTTGTTGTCTTTTTTTCATTTTGTCTTTCCTTTTTTTTTCCTTCTTCCTTTTTCCCCCTTTTTTCTTTTTCTCTTTCTTTTCTTTATTAAATTTTTTTGTTTTCTTTTGTATTTTTTTCTCTTTTTTTCTCTCTATTATATATTACTATTTTTTTTCTTTTTTCTGTTTTTTTCTTCATTTTTTGTTTCCCTTTTTTGTTTTCTCTTTCTCTTTCTTTTTTCAATTTTTTTTTTTGGTTGTATTTTTTGCATTTTGTCTTTTTTTCTTTTCTTTTTCTTGTTATTTTTTCTCCTTCTATTTTTTTCCTTTGTTTTTTTCTTTATTTTCTATTACTCTTCTTCCTTTTTTTGTATTTTTTTCTTCTTTTTTTTCTTTCTTTTCATTCTTTTCATTTGTGCGAACTAGTAAACATAAATACAAGTGTGAATTATAAAATATAAATTGAGAGATGAATTATAACATTAAATACAAGTGGTAACTATAAAATAAAAATACAAATGCGAACTATAACATATAGATACAAGTGTGAACTATCATTTGTATTTTTTAATTATTGAAAAGGAACGATTGATTTTCTTTTTACTAATATTTATTTGTATTTATTTATACGAGATATATTCATTAATACAAATAAATACAATTCAAATTTTATAAAAATAAAATATGTATTTGTATTTTTAAAATTGTTGGTTTCATTTGTTTGTAATTGTATTTGTATCAAATGATATTTATTTATTTAGAAATATGAATAATAATTTTGACACACAAATACAAAATGGTACATTTGTATCAAATGATACATTACATATTTATATATTTTAGAATCAAGAAAATACAATTAATGCATTTACTTATTTGTATACAAATACAAATGATAAAACGGCTAAATACAATATGCAATCAACTTACAAATACAAAATAATTCTTTAAAAATAAAAGGACATCGACGAAAATAGAATACAAATACAAATACAAATATAATCTAAATATACAAACACAATAAAATCATAATACAAATACAATCCAATATAATATACAGTCAAATATAAAATACAAATACAAAACAGTTCTTTAAAATACAAGTGTGAATTATATAAAATACAAATGATGGTGCAAACTAACAAATACAAATACAAGTGCGAACTATAAAATACAAATGATGGTGCAAACTAATCCAACCCTCTATGCTATTCAGAGAGAAAAGCCTTTGCATCTGATGTACAAAGCTATCTAGTTTCTTTTTCTTTGCTAAAAATCCAACCCTTGAAGATCCTTTTTACATCACCAGACCAGTTCAATACAAAAGCACCAACAACAAAAAAGAAAGAGTACCACCAGATAAACATCAATTTCCCCTTGCCTAAACCTCCATTATAGTTCAATTGTGACAAAGTATAGTGTGTAATGTAAATAGAAATCATACGTGACAAAAAAAAGATTGTTCTGGATTTTGGGAAGGTAATAGAAATATGTTACAAATTATGAAAAAGAATGTAAACAAATGACACTGGAAAATACTTTATCGAGTAATGGGTTCAAGAAAGAAATAAAGGTATCAAATGATTTACAACATACTCTACAAATACTAATTGCCAATGAAACCAATTTAGGAAATTTTAGAATGGAGGAAGTAATTAACATGTGCAAACTTGGGACTAAATCGACCAATGAAAAGAAAGTAGGCCAACTTGTGGGATGAAGGGAGTAAGTAATATATGCTAAACTTGGGACCCAGTCCAGGCATGCATCCCGAAATCAGTACACCAAGAAAGATACCTACAACCTATTCAAGAAAAGGGGATAAACCGTCTGAGAGATTGATAGCATCCACAAACTCTGGCACATGAACTTGTTATCTGAAAGTTGTATAGATATGGGTAGAGATCACCTGGGTAAAAATCTCTTACTTTAAACATGTTCATTATTTACTTTCAGATAATTAAAATTCATTCTTTTTTGTGTGTGTTTATTTGTAATATTTTACTGTGTCAGGAGGAGTGATTCTGGGATTTCTTACATTGGGAGGAATTAATTTTTCGAGGAAAAGACTGTTAAGTAAAAAGGAGGAGGAAACTTCAACAAATGTACGTGTAAACTCTAGTTTTGTTGTTGTTTTATGAGAACAAATTTGTATAAGATTAGAAAAGAATCATATCGTAATCAAGTGAATCTGATGAATTAACTGTATGTTTTTAATTCAGGAGTCAAAGCATGTTATTTATGCACAATTATACCTTTTTCTAGATAACTTGGGTTCAATAACAATTACTTATTCTAGTAGTACTATTTTTAAATCTGGATTTTCTTTTTTGATTTATGTAAAATTTCTTCTGAAGTATTTTTGCTTATGCGTGTAATTAATGGAATTAGGATCTTGAGGAAAAGGTGGATTATGTGAGTCATCTATCAGATGTTGATAAGGCAAAGGTGGATTATACGAGTCAGCTACTAGATGACGTTTTGTCTTCAATTCTGTCACGTATGACAATTAAAGATGCTGTTAAGACCAGCATTTTGTCTACAAGGTGGAGATATCTGGTTGCTTCTATGCTTACATTACAGTTTAGCCTTGACATGTTTGGCGTTAACTATTTAGGTCCTACATGTCAGCCTTACTATCAGAAAAATTCTTGGAAGTAGTAAATCAGTTTTTGCAACTTTATTTGGGTCGTAAAGTGGTTGAACTTGAAATGAACACTTTCATTCAAAGAAATTTTTCTAGTGAATTTGGCCAATTGATGCATTCTGTTTCAAAATTAGGTGTTGAAAGATTACATCTCAACTTTAGCTGTGGCAAAATTCCTACCTCAAAATACATTAACCTTCACCGCAACACATTTTTTGAATTTTCCCTTGAGCTTCTCTCTCAAGCATCCTCCTTGAAATCCTTGTTTTTGAGTGTTTGCATTGTACAACCAAGTATCACACTCCATCTTAACTCCCTCAAGACCCTTTTCTTAACGGGCGTTCTGTTAGAAACGGGACAACTTGAGGGTATTTGTCCTCGTGTTTGAACCATAATTAGTTAATCATAAAATATTCAATCTTCCGCATAAGCTATGCATCTCCGGTATAGTAACATCTGCTCTTTTCGGTGATTGTGGAGGATTGGAAGAGATTGATCTTCAAGCTACAAAACTGCATGAGTTTGAGTGTTTTTTTAATAACAGAGTAAGATTTTACTTTTCTTCCGTTCCTGTGTTGGAACATGTAAAAATTAGTCTTCGCGGAGATGCTTCAATGCCATACATATTTGGTGAATTTGCAGCGAATTTACCTGCTCAGGTTATATCTTTAATAGTTACCGCTTGGAATACTCAGGTATTTGATGATTTCTTGGCTTGTCAAATTCCTTTGGTATTTGTCTTTTGAACACCCTAATCACTTGAAGTATTCCTTTTTGTTGGGTAACACACTTCCCAACAGAGACGCAGATATTTAGAAACCTTAGGATGTTAGTATTGCTATTTGAAAGCACGTACAACTTTGACATAGTCAAAGTTTCTCCTGTCTTAGTTGCCTGTCCTGTTCTTCAATCTCTGCTTATATTGGTGAGTAATCTATATTTATCTTCTTCTTCTCTTTTTTGGATATTCTTTGCTTGATCTTAGATATTGATGACTTGAACATTTATTGAATCTAAAAGTGCATATTTCCCTCCCCAAGCATGCATGATATTCTAATCATTCTCAACATTCACTCATTTCCATGTTCTATCAATACAACTCACACTAGTAAAGTTGTATTAATTGCCAATTACCTTCATCCATGAGATATAACACCTTTCACTACTTAGTTGGTGTAGGAACCGATCAAGATGTTTAATCCGACTAATAATTTGGTCTGCTATAAGAGAATCATTTATTTTCTTTCCGGCAAGGGAGATTATATAAGCATTTCACTTTTCAGAATTGGACATCATGATTTGTTAATAATATGATTTATAAAGATTTGACAACTCAATTAGTTATATGTTTATTCCAAAAAAAAATGTATCAAACATGGAGATGTATATATCTAACGTGGAGAATTATTGGTCCACCTTATTTTTTGTTCATGGAAATATAATGGAATAATTAGGTTTCAAAAACCTCTTGTTATATGTCTTTCTTGGTTTGAAGACGCACCTTTCAATTTCTTAACTCCAGCTGTCTAATTCAAAAAGCATTATAGATACTGATTGCAGCATGCTTAACTAGATAAGTCAATAGTTGTATTCAATTAGCAATATATATGTTAATTTATTCTCGTTGTGATCTCAGTAACACAAGACATATAGGCAAAAGGCAAGAGGAAGTACCATAAGTGTGCAGTACATCCTGTATTTTACTGCTCACCTAATGGATATTCTTTCTAATGTTTATATATGTTCATGGTGCCAGGGTTCTTGAATGATGGCTGAGGATAACTCCAATGAACTAGCAAGTCCAGTAACTAGTGTGAAGAATGACTGTATGGTTGAGGATAACACTGATAAACTAGTAAGTCCAGTGACTAGCGTGAAGAATGACTCTATGGATGAGGATAACATCGATGAACTAGTGAGTCCAGTAACTAGCATGAAGAATGACTTTGCTGGAAGTAAGCCAGATAAAATCAGCACAATAAAACCGAGATCTATGAGTAATGGAAACAAGGTTCTTCCCTACTATCGCAGCTCCTCCTCTACTTCATCTTACAATGCAGGCAATACAAAAAGGCAATCCACTGGGAAGTTGAATGCTCCTGATAGCAGACAAAATGTTATTCCTCATTATCTAAGAGCTTCCACTGGTTCTAGCCATGACTTCTGTAAATATGGCAGGAAACATTCCTCTGAAGCAAAGCCATGGCATCCTCTATCAAAAAGAAAGAACAAACTTTCTGCTGATGAGCAGAGTCCTACACGAACCTTGGTGGGGGAGGCAAAAAAGGGGACTTTGGTCAAGCAAAAGCTTTCCACTCCTCCTGGGAGTGTGCTAGGAGAGAAAAAGAAGGTGACAGGTGTTGAGCAAAAGCCTTCCACTTCTCCCGGGAGTATGCTAGGAGAGGCAAAGAAGAGGACCGTGGTCATGCAAAAGACTTCCACTACTTCAGGGAGTAACCAGAGTGATGCAAAGAAGGGGATTTTGGTCAAGATAAAGCTTTCCACTCCTCCTGTGAATATGCTGGAAGAGGGAAAGAAGGTAAATGAGGTCTATCAAAAGCCTTCATCACCTCAGGAGAGCGTACTCAAAGATGAAAAGGAGGTCACTATGGTTGAGCAAAAACCTTCTTCTCCTCCCGGTTGCATGGAGGAAGGGATAAATGAGGTGACTATGGTTGAGCAGAAGTCTTCAGCCTCTCTGGTAAGTATGCTAGGAGAGGGAGAAAATGTGACTGTGGTTGAGCAATAGCTTTCTACTCCCCTAGGGAGTATGCTGGTAGAGGAAAAAAAGAGGTCGTGGTCAATCAAAGGCCATCTGGTCCTCCAGGAAGTATTCTAGGATAGGGAAAGAAGTTGAATGTGGTCGATCGAAGGCCTTCTCCCAAGGTTCTATCTCTTGAACCCTCTAAAATAAAAAAAGAAAAAGATACTGCTGCCACCAAAGAGTGTTCACTCTATGAAATTGGATTCCTCAAGTGACAAGATGCCAGAGACAGAAAAGAAAATGAAATCTTCATCTAAGATCTTAGAAGGTGTAAATGCAGGAGGCAAGAAAGACAGTGTTGGTAATTATAGAAAACAAATAATTGCGCCTAAAGTATCTACAAAAAAATCTTTCAAGACGCCAACTCTTTTATCTCCTCCAAAATCTTCCTCTGTTAAACCTTTGATATTGAGGGTAATAAGCAATAAAAGCTTAAAACTGCTGGCTCCTCTGAAGGACCAGAACAAGATGCGGAGAGATGGGACAAACAAACTGAACCGTGAAATGGTTCTTGAGAAAACTTTATGTACTCCTAAAGTGAAAGCAGCACCAAAGTCTTCTTCCCATTTACAATCACGTCTGTTGTGTTGTTAAACCTGCAGACAGTGCATTGGGTAAATACACCTCTAGCAGCAAAAAACAGTTGCACATAGCAGAAGCAGAAACTATTGGGAAAAATCAGAAAAAGACATTGAGAAAAGGTAAGACAGATGTTTCTAATGATAATAATTCTTTGGCAGTGAAACTGAAGTTCAGGAGGGGCAAGATAAACCTTCTGCTGTCATAGTTTCTTGATTAACTAACTAAATTTTATAACAAATAGGAGCAATTGCAAATATAGTGGTTGATATAGCTTTTCTGACCTGGTTTACATATGTTTGTCCTGTTTCTCATTCCGACTCATCTTCTTAACGACTTGTTGATGCTTGCCGGTTCTGTTCTCATGATTGAATAAAGTCAATTTCTTCTGGGTGCATTTACTTTGAATTAGGAGATAAAGTTGTGCAAGACTACAATTTCTTTTTCACTTATGGAGGTTGTGATAGTGACGTTAAATCAGTGGGTGTTTGGATGTAGACATTCTAATGTTAGGCTGGTTGATCAGTGGACATATATTGTTGTTGGACTCATTTACGAGGGATTTGTTCATACTTTCTGTTGAATAAGTGCATTGAAGAAGGCACATCATGTGGAAATAGCATCCAAAAAAGAGTTTTGGCTATGGTACTAGTTTGACATTGTGCTTGCATACTATTTTCTTTAGTTGTTCTGTAAAGGGATCTGTCTCTTGACTGTAAAATTTATTGCTTTTTTCTCTGTCATACAATACAATAAGATATAAGTAACAATCAAGTGTAAATATTGTAACCACCTAAACAAGTAACAATATTTTGTGCATCTTTTATTCAGGTAACTCAAAACAGCTTATAATAAGTCCCTTTGTTGGAATATTGTACGTTTTAGCTTAAAGAAGCCACTGCAGTTTGTTAGACTTAGATACATGTACGTTCATGGCTCCACCTATCAACCATAACATCCAGCTAAAGTTGAGTCACTCCATGTACTTGTGTTAAAAGTTATTTTTTGAGTCTCCTTACTCCAATTTGTCATTGAAAGCTCACACATTTTATCATGCAACAAATTTCCGCTCAACTAAATCTGAGACTCTGATCGAAGATGGCTAGAAGTACTAGTGAAAATGGTCATAAAAGTTTTAGTTCACATAAACTCAAAAAATTGTCATTGGCCATACAAGTATTCGAGGTAAATTCTCATATATACAAGTATTTAATTCTCTTATAGCAGACCAAATTATTAGTCAGATTAAACATCTTGATCGGTACCTATACCAACTAAGTAGTGAAAGGTATGACTTTTTCTCCTCCACTTGCCTAAATTTCACCAGGAAAATATATAAGTAAGAGAACAGATTTGGCTATTCAAAAAAGATTGTTTATGTTCAAAGAAGATAGAATATACCAAGTTAAATACACTCACATGCTTGGCAGGAATCCTCTTATATGTACTAAAACTTCCATATGAAGGTAAACCCATTGAGAACTCAGATACAAACAAGGATTCTCTCTTGTTACTCTTTCTAGGTTTCTTCTCAATAATCTGAGCCTCATCATCCTCTGATTTGGGATATTTCTTGCTATGATATGAACTTATTTGAAAGATTCTCATCTCAGATGGACATCTCGCTCCTGCGACATCGACCACTATTGGCCAATTTTGAGAGGAATGCTTCTCTTTGACAACATGGTGTGTGGCAAATTTCTTACTTGAAACTGCTACTGGATTCAAAGTCTTATCACTTCTTCTCTTCACATAGAGAACTGTACCAACAAGAAGACTCAGTACAAGTGAGGAAATTCCCAGGATCTGATATGCACCAACATTATCTTCATCATGTCTTATTGGAGACTCCATTATTTCCAAAGGTTGGGCTTCTGCAACAGCAGGAATTTCTTTCACGATGCTTTCAGGATTGTCAATCATCGACTCCAGTGCATTATCAGCAATGAAAGATTGGGATTCAGCCAACTCAACCTCAACATTAGAAGTTGTAAGCCCTTGGTCCAAATCCCTTTCTGAACTATCAGATTCATTCCCCTCAGCTGGGACAACAGAAACTTTTTCAGTCTCCACCAAATCATGCTTTCCTTGTTCTACATCCTTTTCTAAGCTATCATCCCCATTTACCTCGGCTAATTGAATTGCGAAAGATTTTTCAATCTCCAACACATCCACTCCTTAAATTTTAACTTCCCCACCATCATCTAAATCAGCATCCATTTGAAATTCTTCCTCATCTGGCTCGGTTTCAGATTATTCATCCTCTTCTAACTCAATTGGTTCAAACTTTAATCCAATTTCTCACTACTAGTACTGCCTGTCATATATCCGTGATATATATTGCTACTCTCTTCTAAAGCAGTCAAGTTCATGAATTTAATCGGATGTATATCATCTATTCTACCAAGGTCATTAATCAACTTTGAGAAATAAGAAACCGCTTCTTATTTTCAGAAAAGAACGTAGCTTTACCGTCGGATAAGGTGATTGAAGTCCTTACGGGATCATTTATTTCCACCAAGATTTTCTTTTTCTGGGATTGAGCAATCATGGAAGAAGCGGAAATCGTCAGAGACATGAAAATCTTGGAACCCTTTGTCGGTGATTTCAGTTTCGCCACTTTGGATTCATTCTTCTTCTCATCAAAACCTAATGACAAAGAAGAAGAACCTAACTCTCCTTTCCCAGAATTAGACACCATTCTTGTCAAATCTGCAAAAAAACAAGAAAACAACAAAGTAAATCAAGAAATATTGCAACAAATTTTTGACATTTCAAATCAAGAAAATTGAGTAAAACAACGGGAAAACGGAAATTACCAGCAGGGCTATTAGCTCATGGTTGAATCCTCTATGGGTTGTGATAACGCTCAATCTACAGCTCTCGTAAGAGTGTAAAGAGGTCGTTGTCAAATATATAACCTAACTGGGTTGGGTATCAATCCCACAGGGAATAGCTTGGTCAACAAGTAAGCAAAGATTACTAGACTTTTGGTGCAAGTCTCGTAAAAAGGGGGGATTTTATCGTGCAAAATAATATAAACAAAGTAATAAAGTAAAAGCAGAAAATAGCAAAGTAAAAAGAAAGAATGTTTGGTAAGATGTAAAACAATGAGAATTGAGAAGTTGGGGTTATGTCCACCTTATGAGTTGTACGTCTCTATTGGCTATGAGTTGTGCGGAATTCAGACATGCATGTGCTTATAGAGAATTGTATTCGATGGTAAATCCAAGTGTCTTTCGACCTAAACAAGGACTATTTCACTTTAACTCTTTTGAGATTAAAGCGTATCTAACGGTACAAATTCTCCAAGAGGTTAATCCAGTTACGGCACTAACTTTTTAATAGGGGATGGGACCCTATTACCTTGACATTATCTCTTTTCCAGACATATAACTTTTCTTTCGAACAAGTTAATGCTATACTGGCATATTCTATGCGTTTGCAACCACAAAGAATTTAGATTAAGATGAAGAGAATAATGATATAAGCAGCATACGTGTCATGAATTCACAAACTCATAGCAATAGATAGTATCTCATATGGCTTCCATAACCCCAACAGAGAATTTTAGTTACCCATGAGTGCGAAGGAAATTAGAATCGACATTGTTATTATACCACAATAAAGATCTCGTGTAGTAAAGTGTGGTAGGCATTAGGCGTGACTTCTTTGCAAAGTAACGTTTCTCTTGTTGCGGAAATTAAGAATTGAATAGATGAATAGAAGAAGAATAAAAAGTAGAATTAATGGAAGAATTAGAATCCGAGTTGTAAGTTGTGGAATAAGAAGTAGAATGTGAATTGTTCAAGAATGAATTTAAAAATATCTAGCAAAATAGGGTATTTATAGCACCCATATCCTATTCCTACTAAGCTACTGCATTACTTAACCCATTCCTACTGGGTTACTGCATCATTATCCTAATCCTAATAAATTACTGCATTATTATCCTAATAGGTTACTACTGGTCCCCAAAGTCTTCAGAAATGTTGTTTTTGCCCGGGACAGGTTTTCTATACGTCACTTTTGTTCCTTGGCGTCCAAGCTTTCCCTTCCTTCTTTTGTGAAGCTTTCTTTGGCATCAAGTTATCCATAAAATGCTGAAATCTGCATCATTTATACCTGAAAACTTGCTAATCACGTTTGTTAGATCACTTACAAGAAAAAGGACTAAAAGTGTATGAATTATATATTTTGTCCTCAAAACTTAGCTACAATATGGTTAAAATATAGCACTTTAGGCGTGTAAATTCGCCTATCATCAACACCCTACACTTAAAGCTTTGTTCGTCCTCGAACAAACTATCATGTTCATCTAAACAACTACTTAGGGTTTCACAGTAACAACACAAAATATTCGTCAAGACAAGCATGACAATCATTAACAAAGAGTAGTTTTCTGATCATTAGTAGAAACAATTCAACCTCCAACATAGACTCGTGATGGTGGTCAACTCATATTCAAAAGTTAAGGCATAAAGAATCATACACAACTATCCAAAACTCATCAACCATGTGTGTCTCACAATATATTACCCATAATCACTCACAAGTATTGTATATATTTCGAACATGGGTATAGGATTATCCTTGCTCTCACTCTCACAAAGAATTCATATGTTGCAACTGATGACCATAGGCTTGCCCTTAGTGTAATGCTCTACTAAATATCAGAATGCTAAGCTTAGGATCAAATAGGTCTTTTACGGGTTTTAATGTAGGCTAAGGGACGGGTAGAACTATTTTGGCCAGAAATAGTGACTATGTTCCTAAGCGCTTTAATACATCACATTATGCCATTAATACTTTTCTTTCAAACAACCTTTCTACTTTCTTTTATTCTACCACCCCTTTTCTCCACCTTTGTTTTTCAATTTTAAACATAACTAACTTTTCAGTTTTCCTTTCCTTTTTTTTCTTTTCATAACACCTCTTATGATAACAATTCTTTTTTATAACAAATTCAAGCACCATTACATTCTAAAGCATCATACTCACCCAATTTCCTCTTATTTTGTCACATGACTTTACACTTTAAAGCACTTAGGAATTTGGATCAAATTATGGTCTTGAAAAAATAGATTAGGCTTACATATGAGGTTGTCAAAGAAAATAGGCTAAAGGCTCAAAGTGGTTAACTAGGATAATGTCCATGGGTAGGTAAAAAGAAGGTAAACAATCACAGGTTGCCAAAGAAATGCCTAAATCATCTCCTAAACTCACATTCTTTATTTCGCTTTACATACATACCAGGCAAGTTCTAGCATCAGCCACAAACATAGAATATACTATCATCTCACACACACAAGGCACATGGTCGACTTTATTGGGAGCAGTATAGACTCTTGACCCAACAGATGAAGGAATTGAACCACACAATATCACATAGTGAGTCATAATTAGAGCATAAGCGTCTCAATAGTCATGATTTTAGCACAAACTCTTGTCATAATCTCATGCTGCCTATTAGAATAATTTCATGCGAAGTTAAGTTAAGAAAAAAAAATTAACTAAAAAAAATTAACTTCTAAAAATAAAAACAAAACAAACATAAATGAATGCAAATGCAGATAGAGAAGTAGAGCATGCAAATACCAGCACCCCATACTTAAACGGGACACACTGTCCTCAGTGGAAAATAAGAAGAACCTGGTTAGTCGGACTCCTCCTCTATGTCTGGGGTCATACCCCCTTCGTCGGAATCATCATTGGAGTCGTCTTCATCAGAATTCTCCTCTACGTCGGAGTCTGGCATTCGTCGATCATCATCGGTCGGCACATCGTCATCAAGAGGTTCCTCAAAATAGGTACCTACTCCACACATAGCCTTTTCGTGCTCATTCATTGGGTAGTCATAATCCAGCTATTGGAGCTCTGCAACAGTTAGAACACGACCTCCGCTCATCATTGTAAACCGAGTCATGCCATAAAGATGGCGAAAGAAACTCTCATCTCGAGCATGCCTTTCTGAAGTGGTAAGGTTGACTCCATGCGTGGTTTCAGCATCTTTAACCTTTGTGAGATCAACCTTCTTTGGGTTGTGTGGGAGTTTATGGTCAGCCGGTTCCTCTTCGATGTCTTCCTTCCTTAGTATTGCAGTCAACATGTTGTCAAAGCTGAAGTGGGACCTCTTGTGTAGCCTAGCTTTCCGCATTGTGGATCGAATAATTGCCCCAATGTTGATAGGGACATTCGTCATCAATGCGTATACCAAGCACACTCTATCTCATGTTATCTTGGTGTACTGAGTCCCTGGAATTAGGCAAGAGTTGACTATGCGCAACCATATCCTTGCTTCTCTATTCAAAGGAGCATATGGGAAGGTGTTGTGTCGACCAGTGTCTTTATGTCTGCTCCATCGTGCCATGGATCTTGTGCCACAAAGTGTGTTTCGGATGGCTCTGTATGGAGTTCTACTGTACAGCTCTTTGAATGGTGATGGATCAACAGCAGGCAAGCCAAAAAAGGAGTTGAAGAAATCCGCATTGAGTTGTAAAACTTGGCCCCGAATCTTGACTTCATTCCCTGTGGTTTTCGGTGACCAGTTGGCATAGAATTCTCTTGTTAAATCAAGATTGCATTCTCCCATGTCTCGGAAGATGAAATCAAGATGTAACGCCATGATCTTGGCCAACATGCGCGGCTCTTTCTTTGCTAGGCTTTCCTTGTTTATCAAGTCCACATGAACATATTTTCTTTCCTTGTTGTTCCTATACCATTCCTTTGCTTCCTCCTCAAGTACCCTTTTTATTCCGAACATGCGGCGTGGTAATTGCATCGAGGATGATTCTCCGTGCTCTTTTCTTGCCTTTTTGTGAAGTGGTTGCCTTATCTTTGTCTTGTCTTGCTTTGGGTGCCATTGTACCTGAGACTAAAACAATGTTCATGTTAGCGTCATCTCGTTGGATACAATCAATAAACAGGCAGTAGTGGCACCACCCCACACTTAGTTTGTTGGCACAAACTAGTGAAGTGAAACTTGTCGATTACTCAGACTTCATCGACATACGTTTTAGGTGCTATATTCCAACAATACAATCAGTGCAGTCACACTTCTTGTAATCTTAGCAATACTTTCATCTTTGATATATCATGACTACTACATAGGGATTGAATCAAGGTATAGCATCTCACAACCTCCTATGTCGGTAGGCAACTATAATTCTTATTCCCATGAACAAGTCATTCCAACATGTAAGTATGCAAGTGACAAGATTATGCAATTTTTGTGCCCATGTCAATTCCGCAAAAGTATGACAGTGCATCAAAATCAAATTCAAGTTGGAAACAAGTTAAGATCATCCTTACGTATTCATTCACTCACTTAGTTGTATCACAACAATTCAATCACATTCAAATCATCAATACTACTTTCAAGATTTAACAATTCATAATAGGCAAAGTAGTGTAGTACTTACGAAATATAAATGAAGAACAAAGAAGCACTTACTTGATTGATGACTTTGGATGATGTTCTTGTGAAGAAAAAGAGCAAAAGCAAAATTTTGGAGAGGATTTGGGGACTATAGGCGGCGCTTAAGATAGGTTTCCAATGTGTTTTTGGTTCAAGACTAAGTCTCATATTTATAGAAGAAGGTTGGGTCGGGTTTTGACCAATTTAAAATCGGATTTGGAGACAAGAAATGACCATAGGCGGTGCCTTTTGCTTTGCCTATGCTTGGCATAGGCGGCGCCTTTTGCAAAGCATTGTTTGGCATAGGCGGAGCCTATGCTATGGCACACTAGATTCCGAGACCTTAGACCATAGTATAGGCCTTGCCTTGTTCGTGGTCTAGTTTTGCATAGGCCTAGCCTTGTTCGTTGCCTATATTTTCATAAGCAATGCCCAATCCATAGCCTTTTGCTTCTTCATTCCTAACTTACCACCTTTAACATGCAATATGTCCAAATCGAAATTTGAAACCGATCTCCTCGTTTTATACCTCTTGCACCTACATTTGCTCAAAACCAATGAAAACGATTAGAACGATGGGTTGCCTCCCATCAAGAGCCTTAGTTTTGGTCGTGGCACGACTCTTATTTTTGGATTTTTATTTATCAAAAGCAAAACACGTACTAGAACAAGAAAAAAAATGAAAAACGATAAACGATGGGTTGCCTCCCATCTAGCGCTTGATTTATTGTCGCGGCACGACATAGTTACCTCGAGTACTTAGACTTCGTCGAGATAAGAGATGGCCATATAATTTATCGAATCAAGAGGACCGATATAAGGTTTCACTCGTTGGCCATTCACTTTGAAGACAACACCATTATTGTCTTCCAACTCAACTACTCCAGAAGAGTAGACTTGGTTAACTTTGTATGGACCAGACCACTTGGACTTCAACTTACCTGGGAACAACTTCAATCTGGAATTGAAGAGAAGTACCATATCATCCTTTTGAAAGTTTCGTCGAACAATCCGCTGATCATGATACTTTTTCATCCGCTCCTTGTAGAGTTCCGATCTCTCATAAGCATGTAGACGGAATTCAGCCATCTCATTCAGTTGCTCCAATCTCAGATTCATTGCATCATCCCAATTTAAATTAAGTCACTTCAAAGCCCACAATGCCTTATGCTCAAGCTCAATGGGCAAGTGACAGGCCTTCCCATAAACTAGTTGATACGGGGACATGCCAATTGGCGTTTTGAATGCAGTCCTATATGCCCATAGTGCATCGTCCAGCTTCCGAGACCAATCTTTCCTATTAGCATTTACCGTTTTAGCAAGGATTTGCTTGATCTCTCTGTTGGAAACCTCTACTTTTCCACTAGTTTATGGGTGATAAGGTGTGGCTACCTTATGTTGCTTGACACCATATTTTGCCAACACGGATTTGAATAGTTTGTTGCAAAAGTGAGACCGTCCATCGCTTATGATAGTACGTGGTACTCCAAAGCGAGAGAAGATATTTCTCTTCAAGAATGCAACAACACACTTTCCCTCATTGTCGGCCAACGCTACTGCTTCAACCCATTTCAAGACATAATCTACAACAACTAGGATGTACTTCATTCCAAATGAATTTACGAATGGACCCATGAAATCAATACCCCATATGTCAAAGAGCTCTACTTCAAGGATTTTTGACATAGGCATCTCATGATGTTTCGAAATTGCCCCTTGTCGCTGGTATTGGTCACATCTTTTCACAAAGTCATAGGCATCTCTAAATATCGAAGGCCAATAATATCCACTTTGTAATACCTTCCTCGTTGTCCGATTACCTGCGTGATGTCCCCTAACTTGGGAAGTGTGGCATGCTTCCAATATATTAGGCACATCTACATGGGATATACATCGTCTGATAACACCATCCGCGCATCATCGAAACAAATATGGCTCATCCCAAAAGTAGTGTTTTACATCATGCATAAACTTCCGCTTTTGATGGTAAGATAAGTTTGCAGGTATCACATTACTCACCACAAAATTCGCAAAGTCGTTATACCATGGTAACTTTTCTATAATCGTCGCTAAGATCTCCTCGTCAGGGAATGCATCATCAATCTCGATTTCAGGCTGCGCCATATGCTCGTTTTCGAGTCTAGATAAATGATCAGCCACTTGGTTCTCGCAACCTCTTCTATGTTTTACCTCGAAATCAAATTCTTGCAGCAGCAAGACCCATCGAATTAGTCTTGGTTTTGCATCCTTCTTTGTCATTAGATATCTTAGAGCTGCATGGTCTGTATGAACGATCACTTTGGTCCCCAACAAATAAGCACAAAACTTCTCAAACGCATACACAACTGCTAGGAGCTCTTGTTCTGTGACAGTATAGTTCTTTTGGGCTTCGTTTAGGACCTTGCTAGCATAGTAGATAGGATGAAATAATTTCTCTTTCCTCTAGACAAGTACAGCGCCAACGGCTACCCCACTAGCATCACACATGACTTCGAACGGTAGAGACCAATCTGGTGCTACCATGATAGGAGCTTCAATTAGTTTTCCTTTGAGGAATTCGAATGCCTTCAAACAATCTTCATTGAAGTCAAACTTTGCATCTTTCTCCAAGAGTTTGCACAATGGACTAGCAATTTTTGAGAAGTCTTTGATGAACCGCCGATAGAAACCTGCATGACCGAGAAAACTTCGAACTCCCTTCAAAGAAATTGGAGGCGGTAGTTTTTCAATAACTTCAATTTTTGCTCGATCAACCCCAATTCCTCTTTCGGAAATTTTATGCCCAAGAACGATTTCTTCTTTTACCATGAAGTGGCACTTTTCCCAATTCAGTACTAGGTTGAATTCTACACATCTTTGCAACGCCATACATAGGTTTGCCAAGCACGCTTCAAATGAGTCACCGACAACTGAAAAATTGTCCATAAATACCTCTAAAGTATCTTCAACCATTTTAGAAAAAATGGACATCATACAACGTTGAAAGGTGGCTGGTGTGTTACATAGCCCGAATGGCATACGTTTGAAGGCAAACGTGCCATAAGGACATGTAAACGTTGTCTTCTCTTGGTCTTCGGGGGCAATAAAAATCTGATTATAGCCAGAATAACCGTCTAAGAAACAAAACCAGCCTTTCCCTGCTAATCGGTCGAGCATTTGGTCCATGAATGGCATTGGAAAGTGATCTTTGAGAGTCCATGAATTCAGCTTTCAGTAGTCCATGCATACTCTCCATCCGGTAACGGGTCTGAATGGAATAAGCTCATTCTTTTCATTCGCGACTACCGCCATGCCTCCTTTCTTGGGTACACATTATACCGGGCTTACCCAAGTACTGTCAGAGATTGGATGCACAACTCCTGCGTCTAACCACTTAATAATTTCTTTCTTCACCACTTCTTGCATAGGTGGATTGAGACGTCTTTGATGCCCAATGGTGGGTTTGCAATTTGCTTCAAGCTAAATCTTGTGTGTACAAATCCCAGGTGGAATACCAATAATATCCGCGATGGTCCAACCAATGGCTCTTATATACTTCCGTAGAATAGTAATGAGAGCTGCAACTTGTTGCTCACCCAAATCTGCTGCCACAATGACTAGAAGTGTGTTTCCGTTTCCTAAGAATGCATACTTTAAATGACTAGGCAACTCCTTCAATTCTAACGTGGGTGGCTTTTCAATAGATGGCTTCGCTGGTGGTGTGAGTCGATTTTTGAGATCAAGGTCCAGCTTCTTGGGAGCATGGAGATATGTCCCTAATCCTGATAGAGCACAAATAGCTTCTACGCAATTTTTAGCATCCTTACTCTCTCCATTCATGAGCACAATCGCCAATGGGTCATCAATAATTTGTTCTTCTTCATGTAATTCTTTCTCATCATCAAAGTAAACCTCAGCCACCGATAATACGTTCAGCTCTTTGGGTTGCTTCATTGATTTGCACACATCAAAACGAACTACTTCGTCATTTATTCGGAATGAAAGCTCATTAGCTCTCAAATCAATAAGCACACTTCCTGTAGCAAGGAAAGGGCGCCCCAAGATTATGGGAACTTCTGAGTCTACCTCGCAATCTAAAATAACGAAGTCTGCTGGAAAGATGAATGAAGAAACCTTTACCAATACATCACATAAAATACCAACAGGTCATTTTACCGACCTATCCGCCATTACGAGCCTCATATTGGTTGAAGTAGGATCACCCAACCCCAACTTTTTATAAATAGATAATGGCATCAAATTGATGCTGGCTTCTAAATCGCATAGTGCCTTGGCAAAATTCAAAGATCCAACGGTGCAAGGAATAGTGAAAGCACCGGGGTCAGCCTTCTTCTAAACTAGTGATCGGGTAGCGATTGCGCTGCAATGATGAACATTATCTTTCAACTCATAGCTTGCTTCCCACTTCTTTGTCAAAAGATCCTTCATAAATTTAGCATACCCAGGCATTTGTTCAAGTGCCTCCACCAATGGAACATTAATGGTCAGCTACTTTGACATAGTCATGAATTTGCTGAACTTCGTATCATCCGCCACCTTCTTCAATCTTTGAGGAAAAGGTGGTGGTGGGTATGGAATTGTTTTCTCCACGGCTTTCTTCTCCTCTTGCTTCCATTTTTTAGCCTTTTCAGGCTGCAATATACTCGGTGTGATGTCATGGACGTCGTGGGTAGCTTCTGCGGAGTCTTCTTCTTTCTCTTTATCATCAATGTCTGCTACTTCGTCAACCACTTGCTTACCTTTTGATGAAGTTTCCAGCACCTTACCACTTCGGGTAGTGATGACCATGCATGACCCATCATTCCTTGGGTTTTGCACAGTGTCGCTAGGTAAAGTGCCAGCCTTTCTTTGATTGAGTGCTGCTGAAAGTTGGCTCAATTGCTGCTCTATTTAATTGATTGAAGTGGAATGTGAATCAAGTAATTGATTCATTGAATACAAATCATTTATGACCTCCATTACTCCTGTGCTAGTTGCTTCCACTCCTTTCAATAGTTTAGACATCATGTCTTCCATACTTCCAGAACTAGATGTGGTGGTGTCATGTCTTCCTGGGGGAACGTATAAACCACTCTTTTCATTATTGTTCTTCCAACTACCTTGGTCCTTGTTTCTAGATTTATCATAATAGTTCCGACCTTGGTTTCCTTGGGTATTACCTCGAAAACCCCCCTGATTGTTCAAATAGTTGGCCTCTTCTTCCGAATCAGGTTCGTCTCTTCCTTTTGACGCAATAGCTTTGACTTTTTTGGTCTTCCCTGATAATAAATGATTTGTAAGAAGATCCACTTGTGTTTTCATGTGTGCCATATCTTGATCACGTTCTTCTTCTCTTCTCCTTTGGTCTGCAGTCATGCCAATAGATAAAGTGGGGCTTGCTACCTCAGAATCCCTGGTATGCCAAGCTCTACTTTTCTTCGTCATACGATCTAGCATATTGCTTGCTTGACCAAAGGTGAGGTCCATAAAAGATCCTCCAGCCGCATTATCCACCACTGGTTTAGTTATTGAATTCAAGGCTCTATATAGTGTCTCCATTAGGTTAACATTAGTCATATGATGGTTTGGGCAACGCATTAGCTTCGTCTTGAACCTCTCCCATGTTTCATGAAGGGCTTTAGTTGGAAGTTGACGAAAGTTGCTGATTTCATCTCTCAATTGTGCTCTTTTGGATGGCGGAAAGAATCTTTGTAGGAAAGCGTCTCTCAATTGCCTCCAATTTGTAATAGAGTCAGGAGTCAGCCCATTCAACCATAGAGTTGCCTTTCCAGACAGAGACAGTGGAAATAAGCATAATCGAATTACATTCTGACCAACACCAGGATTGTCAAACGACTTGTATGTAGAAATAAAGTTGATGAGATGCATATTCGGATCATCGCCTGCTAGTCCACCAAATAATCCCTTGAGTTGCAATAACTGAATCATGGTGCTAGTGATATTGAACTTGGCTCCGGGTGCCAATGGTGGAGGAATAATGGCTCTTGTGGCTCCGGCTCCGTCAAGGTCATCATCAACATTGTCAAAAACTGGTTGTATAGGTCGGCGTTCATGCCTAAACCTTGCTTGACGATCTCTTCTGTTGGCAGGTGTTGCGATCTCAGCAGCATGCCTAGGGTTTAGTAACTCGTCATCACCTAGGTCCTCATCGTCAAGGTTTATTGCTCGCTCGGGGTTATCAATATTCTATTGATGCACTTGAGCGACGTCTAGAGCAGCTAGTCTCGCCTGTTCCTGTTGAGCAGCCATCCTTTCAATTTCGTGTTGTGCCTCCATTCTGCCAATACGTTGTGGTTCAGGATTGATAGGAAATAACGGTTGACCAGAACTTCGAGTATGGGGCATGTACTGAATAAAAACCTGCAGAGAACAAAAACAAAAACTAAAAGTAAAAGTACGAGAATCTTTGACCAAAGGGTCTAGTAATTATCACGAACTTAATTGACACTCGTATTCCCCAGCAACGGCGCCAATTTTTGATAACGCTGAATCTACAGCTCTCGTAAGAGTGTAAAGCGGTCGTTGTCAAATATATAACCCAACTGGGTTGGGTATCGATCCCACAGGGAATAGCTTGGTCAATAAGTAAGCAAAGATTACTAGACTTTCGGTGCAAGTCTCATAGAAAGGGGGGATTTTATCGTGCAAAATAATGTAAACAAAGTAATAAAGTAAAAGCGGAAAATAGCAAGGTAAAAAGAAAGAATGTTTGGTAAGATGTAAAACAATGAGAATTGAGAAGTTGGGGTTATGTCCACCTTATGAGTTGTACGTCTCTATTGGCTATGAGTTGTGCGGAATTCAGACATGCATGTGCTTATAGAGAATTGTATTCGATAGTAAATCCAAGCGTCTTTCGACCTAAACAAGGACTATTTCACTTTAACTCTTTCGAGCTTAAAGCGTATCTAACGGTACAAATTCTCCAAGAGGTTAATCCAGTTACGACACTAACTTTTTAATAGGGGATGGGACCCTATTACCTTGACATTATCTCTTTTCCAGACATATAACTTTTCTTTCGAACAAGTTAATGCTATACTGGCGTATTCTATGCGTTTGCAACCACAAAGAATTTAGATTAAGATGAAGAGAATAATGATATAAGCAGCATACGTGTCACGAATTCACAAACTCATAGCAATAGATAGTATCTCATATGGCTTCCATAACCCCAACAGAGAAGTTTAGTTACCCATGAGTGCGAAGGAAATCAGAATCGACATTGTTATTATACCACAATAAAGATCTCGTGTAGTAAAGTGTGGTAGGCATTAGGCGTGACTTCTTTGCAAAGTAACGTTTCTCTTGTTGCGGAAATTAAGAATTGAATAGATGAATAGAAGAAGAATAAAAAGTAGAATTAATGGAAGAATTAGAATCGGAGTTGTAAGTTGTGGAATAAGAAGTAGAATGAGAATTGTTCAAGAATGAATTTAAAAATCTCTAGCAAAATAGGGTATTTATAACGCCCATATCCTATTCCTACTAAGCTACTGCATTACTTAACCCATTCCTTCTGGGTTACTGCATCATTATCCTAATCCTAATAAATTACTGCATTATTATCCTAATCCTAATAGGTTACTGCTGGTCCCCAAAGTCTTCAGAAATGTTGTTTTTGCTCGGGACAGGTTTTCTATGCGTCACTTTTGGTCCTTGGCGTCCAATCTTTCCCTTCCTTCTTTCGTGAAGCTTTCTTTGGCGTCAAGTTATCCATAAAATGCTGAAATCTGCATCATTTATACCTGAAAACTTGCTAATCACGTTTGTTAGCTCACTTACAAGAAAAAGGACTAAAAGTGCATGAATTATATATTTTGTCCTCAAAACTTAGCTAAAATATGGGTAAAATATAGGACTTTAGGCATGTAAATTCGCCTATCATCAGGTTGCAAGAATCGAAGGCCGCGAAAAAGGGTTGCCGTTGAAGCTTCTTCTGGGTGTAGAATTGTTGTTTTCAGAGGTTCTTGGATGAGGTGGAAAGGATCTTATAGAGAGTGGAGAAGGAGACTTGTTATTAGAAGAAACCGCCATTGATGATAATGTTGTATACCAAGAAAGGTAAGCGAATCGTCTAATCGTCCAGGGAGACCAAACAAGCAAATGGAAATAATGCAAATTGAGAGAAAGGAAACTTTAGATATTACCAAAAAAAAAGTTATATATGGGGTAAAAAAATATTTACTCAATCATAGCAATTACCAATATATGTAATTGCAATTAATTAGATATCTAAAGTAAATGATACTTCCTTTTGGTCAATGCACTTTTATTTATCGGATGTAGTAGCAATAGGTATTCTTTTTTATTTGTCTAATTTAAAAATCAAGAGATAATTTATCAATAATTTCTAATTTGAGTTTGTTATATTGACTATAGTTATTTTTCAAAGTATAAATGCTAGTATATTCAAGTAATAATATAATAAAATGGTCATTTTATTTCTTGTTGTGTTAAGTCAATACTAGATAAATAAAATAGATCGAAGGAATAAGTAACATGTATAGCAGGTAGGTACAAAACTATCATTACACTATCATATTCATATCATCATGTACTTACTATGTGAACTTTTATCTATTAGACTATTACAATCAACTTATTTAATAAGGTCACAACATCAAGAATTTGAAATTAGAATAGTTGCAGCTTAAACGTGCCTTTACATCAAGTTCGATGATTTTGCTATTCTTGTTTTGCAATGTTCATCAAAATTCAAGTTCTTTTATTTCATTTTCTTGATTAAGAAATCTAAAAAGTAAATACTGCGAGGTTCGAAATTCAGTGAATAGTAAGCGAACGTCTTTATCTTTTCTCACTTAAATATTTTTTTTGCACATGCTACTGCTTCATATTCTGCCATGTGGTTACATATTAAACATTGCGCTCTTATCACTAGATCAAAATAATATGACATTCACGATTGTAAATCTTATTTACTAAGAATGATCTATTACATTTGTAAGCGGGATTGACCCTTCTTAACATTCACAGTCTAATAATAATAATTATGAATATTGTCGATAAATATTCTACCATTAAAAAGTAAGCCCAAGCCAAATTATGATAAGACTTCTCTCAATATCAAGTAGTAATATATTTGCCTTCTAATCAGATCTAGTTTTTCTTCCTTTATGTATAATCTTGTTTTTCATGATTTCATGTTCTAATTTAATTCAATTCTTCTGTGTTAGATGTCACTTTTTTTCATATTCTATTCTATTGACTTGTGCATAAAAATTAAGCTTTTGTGTCTCTTTTATAAACTAAAAAATCTCAAAAGTAAATTTCACGAGGCTCGAAACTTCGTGGATAATAACCAACAAACGTCTCTATCTTTTCTCACTTAAATACATAATTTTTTATATGGTACCATTGAATATTGCACTCTCATCAATCATCACTAAATAAAGGGAAAAGACAACATTTCCACCCCAAACTATATAAGAAAAGTCTAAGCCACACATAAATTATATAAGTGACCTATTACACACCTTAACTATATAAAAGTGATATTATTACCTCCCCGCGACCCCCATTCTAAGGTGCGCGTGTTACACTTATTTTAGGCGCGTCCAGCCTATTAAATAACAAAAGTAAACGGCTAAAAATATTAAGGAAAAAGGTATCGTTTCCACCCCAAACTATAGTCGAAAAGTCGAATCCACACCTAAACTATATAAGTGACCTATTACATACCTTAAATATAAAAAAATGATACTTTTTACTGACCTGGCAGCGCGTGTAAAACACTACACCACATGCAAGTGGTGGTAGCCTGACAGGGTGTAAATAGTTTAACATTTTTATAGTTTAGGTGTGTAATAGGTTACTAGTATAGTTTAGGTGTGGCTTCGACTTTTTGGATATAGTTTGGGGTGAAAACGATGTATTTTCTATCATGTGACTATGATTGTAAATCATATTTAAGAAAAATAATTTATTACATTTTGTACGGGATATTTTTTGCCCTTCTTGAAATTCAAGATCTAAAAATAATAACTATGAATTTCATCACTAAAACGTAAGTCTGGATGTACTTTTTTACTAATAGTCGTAGTTATCAAAAAAAAAAAATTTAGTTAACATCTAGAGTTATCTAAAAATCTTTTACCAATTATTCTAAAACCTTAAAAATTTAAAATCTCTCACTATCTTTAGAAAACCCTTTCATACTTCTAATATACTTGTATTGTATTGGTACTTTTAACACTTTCAAATTCTTTTAGAAAATAATGTCTTAATTTTGTTCACTATTTTTCTTTTAAAAATAGAAAAGCGTTTTCTACTAAAATAATTCATTGTAGTGACACTTTTAACATATTTTCAAATCTATCTATCTATATATATATAAAGGAGACATTGTAGGCTGCTGATGTGGCATGCCTCAATGAAAAAGTATTTATCTTTTTCTGGCTTTTTTGAATTTTTTTCACTATTATTTAATTAAATGGACAATTAAACTAATTAATAAAGGACATTTATATTTTAATATTTACTTACTATTACCGTTACAACTTTTGATATTCTTTAGTGAAAAAGTATGCTGATGTAGCATGCCTCAATGTTTATGAATACGAGGATGACAAACAGATTCATGATAGAAGGTTTGATGGTACGGTTAGAGACATGAGTTTGATAGAATAGAATGGTGTTTTTAACCTATTTTTGATATTGAATTGTATACAATAGAGTAAACAAAAATATTTATGAGAATTCTATTCTCTTCCTCTTCTATTTTTCTAGGGCTACATTGTAATTATGAAAATTTTATTCTCGCATTCTCTTTTTCTAGGTCTACTTTATATGGTACTTCCCATGATGAATTTATAAGTTGTATATGAAAGAGGAGAAAATTTTGTATAAAATTTGGAGTAAAAATTGGGATTTTACTTTATATTTATGAGAATTCTATTCTCTTCTTCTCTTTTTCTAGGGCTACTTTATATGATATTTTTTATAATATATTTATAAGTTATATATGAGAGAAGAGAAGATTTTGCATCAAAATTTTGGAGTAAAAATGAAAATTTTATAAATTTTTGACAAAAAATTAAGACAAATGAAATAATGAAAATGGGCAAAAACATGAAAAAAATAAATAAAAGAATATGAATAAGTTTTTCTTTGTATTCATCATTTACGTTCACGTGGTTAAGATTTATGTTCTATTAATAAGTATTCTTCATACATTTTTTAAAATTTTATTGCTTTTCAATTTATTTTTTTATTCTTGTATTCTTAAATTAGGAAAATCAGTTATCTCAAATATTTCAGTTTTAGATTTTTGGAATCATTCTTTATATTAGAATTTAATTTATTGCATAAAAAAATATCTTTTCCGAAAAATTCTTTTATCTTACATTTTTTTAAGGAAATTGTTGCAATCAATGTAGTACCTATTGCTATTAAAAAGGTAAGAATCAATAGCAATAATTATTGATAAATAAATATTAAATTGTAAAAAATTATGATATTTATCATATCATGCATCATGCATAGTAGTTACATAAGGTAAGTATGAATAGTAATAATTGTTGGTATTTAAAAGGTAAATTTCATTATAAATAAATATTAAAATTTAAAAAATCATGATATTTTATAAGTGCAAATATTTAAATTAAAATATTTATGTTCTCTTATTATATTTTTTTCCATCTCAAAATAATTGACATGTACAGATTTCGCATAACTTTTAATGGATAATTAAGTAGAAGTGTGATTTGATTAATATATATTTTTGTTAATTCTTTAAACCTTATGTATAAAGAAATTAAAAACTATAAATAGAAGATGAAGTAAAAATAGTAGGTGACAATTTAAAGATGTTATTGAGAAGGTAAAGATTGATTTTGGGGAGAATGAAAAAATGAATAATGTTTAAAATGAAAAAAAAAAAAAAAATGAAATGAGAGAAGATAGAAAACTAAGAAAGGGAACAAAATAAATTTTATAAAATTTCTAATTCTGATTTCCATTGTGAATTATGGCCTAGATTTTTGGAGATAAAATTCCAAAAGAAGATACAAAAGAATGCAGTAAAATTATAAGATATATATATATATATATATATATATATATATATATATATATATATATATATATATATATATATATATATATATATATATATATATATATATTAAGATACAAAAATGAGAAAAACATTGGGATAATTAAACAACTTAGTCAATACTGACTCCTAATTACCTTATTTAGCCTAATTTCAATTAATTACAATTCATAACCTTCTCTTGCCTATTAATTTTTTCATAATTACAATTCATAGTCTCTCCTATTAATTTTTTTCTCTATTTTTGTTTACTTTTTTTTTTTTTCCTTTTTTCAGTTTTTTCCTTCTTTTTTTCTTTTCCTATTTTTTTTCATTTTCTCTTTCTTTCTTTTTTTTTCCAATTTTTTCATTTTTATTTTTTTATTTTTTCTCCTTTTTTATTTTTTTCTCTATTTTCTATTACTCTTTTTTTAAAAAAAAAAAATTCTTCAGTTTTTTTTTCTTTATTTTTTTGTTTTCTCTTTCATCTTTCTTTTTTCAATTTTTTCTTTTTTGTTGTCTTTTTTTCATTTTGTCTTTTCTTTTTCATTTTTTTCCTTCTCCCCCCCCCACCCCCCTTTTTCTTTTTTTCTTTCTTTTTTTTTTTATAATTTTTTTGTTTTCTTTTTTTCTTTTGTATTTTTTTATTCTTTTTTTTCTCTCTATTATCTATTACTTTTTTTTCTTTTTTCTATTTTTTTCTTCATTTTTTATTTTCCTTTTTTGTTTTCTCTTTCTTCTTTCTTTATTTAATTTTTTTTTGTTGTCGTTTTTGCATTTTGTCTTTTTTTCTTCTCTTTTTCTTCTTTTCCATATCAAAATAATAGACATGTACAGATTTTGCATAAATTTTAATGAATAATTAAGTAGAAGTGTGAGTTGATTAATATATATTTTTGTTAATTTTTTAACTCTTATCTATAAAGAAATTAAAAAACTATAAATAGAAGATGAAGTAAAAATAGTAGGTGGCAATTTAAAGAGGTTATTGAGAAGGTAAAGATTGATTTTGAGGAGAATGAAAAAATGAATAATGTTTAAAATGAAAAAAAAGAAAAATGAAATGAGAGAAGATAGAAAACTAAGAAAGGGAACAAAATAAATTTTATAAAACTTCTAATTCTGATTTCATAATCTTTGTCCATTGTGAATTATGACCAAGATTTTTTGAGATAAAATCCCAAAAGAAGATACAAAAGAATGCAGTAAAATTAGACGATAAATAAAATATATATATATATTAAGATACAAAAATGAGAAAAACATTGGGATAATTACACAACTTAGCCAATATTAGCTCCTAATTACCTTATTTAGACTAATTTTAATTAATCACAATTCATAACCTTCTCTTGCCTATTAATTTTTTTCATAATTATAATTTATCGTCTCTCCCATTAATTTATTTTGTCTATTTTCTATTACTTTTTTTTCCTTTTTCAGTTTTTTCCTTCTTCTTTTTTTCTTCGTTTTATCTTTCTTTTCTTATTCCAATTTTTTTGTTTTTTTTTTCTATTGTATTTTTTTTCTTTTTATTTTTCTCCTTTTTTGTTTTTTCCTCTATTTTCAATTACGCTTTTTTTTATATATTTTCGTCAGTTTGTCTTTTCCTTTTTTTTTGTTTTCTCTTCCTTCTTTTTTTTTCTCCCCCTTTTTTCTTTTTCTCTTTCTTTTCTTTTATAATTTTTTTTGTTTTCTTTTGTATTTTTTTCTCCTTTTTTTTCTCACTGTTATGTATTACTTTTTCTTTTCTTTTTTCTTTTTTTTCTTCATTTTTTCTTTTCCTTTTTTGTTTTCTCTTTCTTCTTTCTTTTTTCAATTTTTTTTTGGTTGTCTTTTTTGCATTTTGTCTCTTTTTCTTTTCTTTTTCTTCTTTTTCTTGTTATTTTTTCTCCTTCTATTTTTTTTTTATTTTCAATTACTCTTCTTCCTTTTTTTGTATTTTTTCTTCTTTTTTTTCCCTTCTTTTCATTCTTTTCATTTGTGCGAACTAGTAAATATAAATACAAGTGCGAACTATAAAATATAAATAGAGAGATGAATTATAACATATAAATACAAGTGGTAACTATAAAATACAAATACAAATGCGAACTATAACATATAGATACAAGTGTGAACTATCATTTGTATTTTTTAATTATTGAAAAGGAACGATTGATTTTCTTTTTACTAATATTTATTTGTATTTATTTATACGAGATATATTTATTAATACAACTAAATACAATTCAAATTTTATAAAAACAGAATATGTATTTGTATTTTTAAAATCGTTGGTTTCATTTGTTTGTAATTGTATTTGTATCAAATGATATTTATTTATTTAGAAATATGAATAATAATTTTGACATACAAATACAAAATGGTACATTTGTATCAAATGATACATTGCATATTTATATATTTTAGAATCAAGAAAATACAATTAATGCATTTACTTGTTTGTATACGAATACAAATGATAAAACGGCTAAATACAATATGCAATCAACTTAAAAATACAAAATAATTCTTTAAAAATAAAAAGACATCAACGAAAATAGAATACAAATACAAATACAAATATAATCTAAATATACAAACACAATAAAATCATAATAAAAATATAATCCAATATAATATACAGTCAAATATAAAATACAAATACAAAATAGTTCTTTAAAATACAAGTGAGAATTATATAAAATACAAATGATGGTGCGAACTAACAAAAACAAATACAAGTGCGAACTATAAAATACAAATAATGGTGCGAACTAATCCAACCCTCTATGTTATTCAGAGAGAAAAGTCTTTGCATCTGATGCATAAAGCTATTTAGTTTCTTTTTCTTTGCGGAAAATCCAACCCTTGAAGATCCTTTTTACATCACCAGACCATTTCTGTACAAAAGCACCAACAACAAAAAAGAAAGAGATAAAGGTGTCAAATGATTTACAACATACTCTACAAATACTAATTGCCAATGAAAGCAATTTAGGAGATTTTGGAATGGAGGAAGTAATTAACATGTGCAAACTTGGGACTAAATCGACCAATGAAAAGAAAGTAGGCCAACTTGTGGGATGAAGGGAGTAAGTAACATATGCTACACTTGGGACCTAGTCCAGGCATGCATCCCAAAATCAGTACACCAAGAGAGATACCTACAACATATTCAAGAAAAGGGGATAAACCATCTAAGAGATTGATAGCATCCATAAACTCTGGCATGTGAACTTGTTATCTGAAAGTTGTACAGATATGGGTAGAGATCACCTAGGTAAAAATCTCTTACTTTAAACATGTTCATTATTTACTTTTGGATAATTAAAATTCATTCTTTTTTTGTGTGTGTTTATTTGTAATATTTTACTGTGTCAGGAGGAGTGATTCTTGGATTACTTACATTGGGAGGAATTGATTTTTCGAGGAAAAGACTGTTAAGTAAAAAGGAGGAGGAAACTTCAACAAATGTACGTGTAAACTCTAGTTTTGTTGTTGTTTTATGAGAACAAATTTGTATAAGATTCGAAAAGAATCATATCGTAATCAAGTGAATATGATGAATTAACTGTATGTTTTTAATTCAGGAGTCAAAGCATGTTATTTATGCACAATTATACCTTTTTCTAGATAACTTGGGTTCAATAACAAATACTTATACTAGTAGTACTATTTTTAAATCTGGATTTTCTTTTTTGATTTATTTAAAATTTCTTCTGAAGTTATTTTGCTTGCGCGTGTAATTAATGGAATTAGGATCTTGAGGCAAAGGTGGATTATGTGAGTCATCTATCAGATGTTGATAAGGCAAAGGTGGATTATACGAGTCAGCTACTAGATGACGTTTTGTCTTCAATTCTGTCACGTATGACAATTAAAGATGTTGTTAAGACCAACATTTTGTCCACAAGGTGGATATATCTGGTTGCTTCTATGCTTACATTACAGTTCAGCCTTGACATGTTTGGCATTAACTATTTAGGTCCTACATGTCAGCCTTACTATCAGAAAAATTCTTGGAAGTAGTAAATCCGTTTTTGCAACTTTATTTGGGTCGTAAAGTGGTTGAACTTGAAATGAACACTTTCATTCAGAGAAAGTTTTCTAGTGAATTTGGCCAATTGATGCATTCTGTTTCAAAATTAGGTATTAAAAGATTACATCTCAACTTTAACTGTGGCAAAATTCCTACCTCAAAATACACTAACCTTCACCGCAACACATTTTTTGAATTTTTCCTTGAGCTTCTCTCTCAAGCATCCTCCTTGAAATCCTTATTTTTGAGTGTTTGTGTTGTACAACCAAGTGTCACACTCCGTCTCAACTCCCTCAAGACCCTTTTCTTGATGGGTGTTCTATTAGAAACGAGACAACTTGAGGGTATTTGTCCTCGTGTTTGAACCTTAATCAGTTAATCATAAAATATTGCAATCTTCCGCATAAGCTATGCATCTTTGGTATAGTAACATCTGTTCTTTTCGCTGATTATGGAGGATTGGAACAGATTGATCTTCAAGCTACAAAACTGCATGAGTTTGAGTGTTATTTTAATAACAGAGTAAGATTTTACTTTTCTTCCATTCCTGTGTCGGAACATGTAAAAATTAGTCTTCGCGGAGATGCTTCAATGCCATACATATTTGGTGAATTTGCAGCGAATTTACCTGCTCAGGTTAAATCTTTAATAGTCATCGCTTGGAATACTCAGGTATTTGATGATTTCTTGGCTTGTCAAATTCCTTTGGTATTTGTCTTTTGAACACCCTAATCACTTGAAGTATTCTTTTTTGTAAGGTAACATACTTCCCAACAGAGATGCAGATATTTAGAATCCCTAGGATGTTAGTCTTGCTATTTGAAAGCACGTACAACTTTGACATAGTTAAAGTTTCTCCTGTCTTAGACGCCTGACCTGTTCTTCAATCTCTGCAAATATTGGTGAGTTATCTATATTTATCTTCTTCTTCTTCTTCTTCTTCTCTTTTTTGGATATTCTTTGCTTGATCTTAGATATTGATGACTTGAACATTTATTGAATCTAAAAGTGCATATTTCCCTCCCCAAGCATGCATGATATTCTAGTCATTCTCAACATTCACTCATTTCCATGTTCTGTCAATACAACTCGCACTAGTAAAGTTGTATTAATTGCCAATTACCTTCATCCATGAGATATAACACCTTTCACTACTTAGTTGGTGTAGGAACCGATCAAGATGTTTAATCCGACTAATAATTTGGTCTGCTATAAGAGAATCATTCATTTTCTTTCCATCAAGGGAGATTATATAGCATTTCACTTTTTAGAATTGGACATCATGATTTGTCAATAATATGATTTATGAAGATTTGACAACTCAATTAATTATATGTTTATTCCCAAAAAAATGTATCAAACATGGAAATGTAGATATCTAATATGGAGAATTTTTGGTCCACCTTATTTTTTGTTCATGGAAATATAATGGAATAATTAGGTTTCAAAAACCTCTTGTTATATGTCTTTCTTGGTTTGAAGACGCACCTTTCAATTTCGTAACTCCAGCTGTCTAATTCAAAAAACATTATAGATACTGATTGCAGCATGCTTAACTAGATAAGTCAATAGTTGTATTCAATTAGCAATATATATGTTAATTTATTCTCGTTGTGATCTCAGCAACACAAGACATATAGGCAAAAGGCAAGAGGAAGTACCATAAGTGTGCAGTACATCCTGTATTTTACTGCTCACCTAATGGATATTCTTCCTAATGTTTATATATGTTCATGGTGCCAGGGTTCTGGAATGATGGCTGAGGATAACTCCAATGAACTAGCAAGTCCAGTAACTAGTGTGAAGAATGACTCTATGGCTGAGGATAACACTGATGAACTAGTAAGTCCAGTGACTAGCGTGAAGAATGACTCTATGGATGAGGATAACATCGATGAACTAGTGAGTCTAGTAACTAGCGTGAAGAATGACTTTGCTGGAAGTAAGCCAGATAAAATCAGCACAATAAAACTGAGATCTATGAGTAATGGAAACAAGGTTCTTCCCTACTATCGCAGCTCCTCCTCTACTTCATCTTACAATGCAGGCAATACAAAAAGGCAATCCACTAGGAAGTTGAATGCTCCTGATTGCGGACAAAATGTTATTCCTCATTATCTAAGAGCTTCCACTGGTTCTTGCCATGACTTCTGTAAATATGGCAGGAAACATTTCTCTGAAGCAAAGCCATGGCATCCTCTATCAAAAAGAAAGAACAAACTTCCTGCTGATGAGCAGAGTCCTGCACGGACCTTGGTGGGGGAGGCAAAAAAGGGACTTTGGTCAAGCAAAAGCTTTCCACTCGTCCTGGGAGTGTGCTGGTAGAGAAAAAGAAGGTGACATGAGTTGAGCAAAAGCCTTCCACTTCTCTAGGGAGTATGCTGGGATATGCGAAGAAGAGGACCGTGGTCATGCTAAAGACTTCCACTACTTCAAGGAGTAACCAGAGTGATGCAAAGCAGGGGATTTTGGTCAAGCAAAAGCTTTCCACTCCTCCTGTAAATATGCTGGAAGAGGGAAAGAAGGTAAATGAGGTCTATCAAAAGCCTTTATCACCTCAGGAGAGTGTACTCAAAGATGAAAACGAGGTCACTATGGTTGAGCAAAAACCTTTTTCTCCTCCAGGTTGCATAGAGGGAGGGATAGATAAGGTGACTATGGTTGAGCAAAAGTCTTCAGCTTCTCTGGTGAGTACGCTAGGAGAGGGAGAAAATATAACTGTGGTTGAGCAAAAGCTTTCTGCTCCTCCAGGAAGTATGCTAGGACAGGGAAATAAGTTGAATGTGGTCAATCGAAGGCCTTCTCCTAAGGTTCACTCTCTTGAACCCTCTGAAATAAAAATGAAAAAGATACTGCTAGCACCAAAGAGTGTTCACTCTTTGAAATTGGATCCCTCAAGTGAAAAGATGCCAGGGACAAACAAGAAAATGAAATCTTCATCTAAGATCTAAGGAGGTGTAGATGCAGGAGGCAAGAAAGACAATTTTGTTAATTATAGAAAACAAATAATCGCACCTAAAGTATCTGCAGAGAAATATTTGAAGACGCCAACTCTTTCATCTCCTCCAAAATCTTCCTCTGTTAAACCTTTGATCTAGAGGGTAAAAAGCAATAAAAGCTTAAAACTGTTGGCTCCTCTGAAGGACCAGAATAAGATGCGGAGAGATGGGATAAACAAACTGAACCTTGAAATAATTCCTGAGAAAACTTTACGTACTCCCAAAGTGAAAGCATCACCAAAGTCTTCATCCCATTTACAATAACGTCCGTTTTCTAATGAAGAAGATAAAAAGGAAGTTGTTAAGTCTGCAGACAGTGCATTGGGAAAATACACCTCTAGCAGCAAAAAGTTGTTGCACATAAAAGAAGCAGAAACTGTTGGGAAAAATTAGAAAAAGACATTGAGAAAAGGTAAGACAGGATCTTCTAATGATAATAATTCTTCGGCGGTGAAACTAAAGTTCAGGGAGGGCAAGATAGTTGATCTCCAGCAAGAAACCAGCAGCCCTAGGAGGCTGACATTTAGATGGGGACGACATGTGGGTGAAAGACAGGACATCAATATAAGAAAGAGAATCTTTAAAAAGAAAGGAGTTGATGGTGACAAAAGTAATACCATCCCTATCTATGGAATAATTGTTTTGAGGCATCAGGATGTGCAAGAAAAGAAAGATGTGCAGGGTTTATTGAATAATGTGATTGATGAGACAACGAGTAAGCTTGTTGAAACCAGGAAGAGCAAGGTTAAATCTTTGGTGGGAGCTTTTGAGACAGTGATTTCCCTCCACAATAAACCTTCTGCTGTCACATTTTCTTGATTAACTAACAGAATTTTATAACAAATAGGAGCAATTGCAAATATAGTGGTTCATATAGCTTTTCTGACCTGGTTTACATATGTTTGTCCTGTTTCTCATTCCGACTCATTTTCTTAGCAATTTCTTGATGCTGGCCGATTCTGTTCTCATGATTGAATAAATTCAATTTGTTCTGGGTGCATTTACTTTGAATTGGGAGATAAAGTCGCGCAAGACTACAATTTCTTTTTCACTTATAGAGGTTGTGATAGTGACGTTAAATCAGTGGGTGTTTGGATGTAGACATTCTAATATTAGGTTGGTTGCTCAGTAGACAAATATTGTTATTGGACTCATTTATGAGGGATTTGTTCATACTTTCTGTTGAATAAGCGCATTGAAGAAGACACATCATGTGGAAATACCATCCAAAAAAGAGTTTTGGCTGTGGTACTGGTTTGACATTGTGTTTGTATACTATTTGCTTTAGTTGTTCTGTAAAGGGATCTGTCTCTTGACTGTCAATCAAATATAAATATTGTAACCACCTAAACAAGTAACAATATTTATGTGCATCTTTTATTCAGGTAACTCAAAACAGCTTATAATAAGTCCCTTTGTTGGAATATTGTACGTTTTAGCTTAAAGAAGCCACTGCAGTTTGTTAGACTTAGATACACGTACCTTCATGGCTCCACCTATCTACCATAACATCTAGATAAAGTTGAGTCACTCCATGTACTTGTGTTAAAAGTTATTTTGTAAGTTCCCTTACTCCAATTTGTCATTGAAAGCTCACACATTTTATCATGCAACAAATTTCCGCTCAACTAAATCTGAGACTCTTATCGAAGATGGCTAGAAGTACTAATGAAAACGGTTATAAAAGTTTCAGTTCACATAAACTCAGAAATAGTGTCATTGGCCATACAAGTATTCGAGGTAAGTTCTCATATGACAATATAATAAAATATCTAGTTGGAAGAATATGGTTAGAAGTTCTATATTTGAGAGTATGATTTAATCAAAAGAGTGTTAAGGGTTACATTTGTTTAACTTTTAAGGTGGGGACAAATAAGTTACAAGATCAAATTTCCTTAACTACGTTGTACTATGAAAAGTTCATCAAAAAATAAAGTAGAAACGAAGCCAACAATCAGATCATGCAAAAGTTCATAAAAGCAAGGGTCAAGCAAAGTGCTATACACAAGCCACACGAAATCCTCAACTAATAAATGAAACTTTAACAAACGGAGGCAGCATGCAGAAAGTTTCACTAACAACATTATAACATCAGCAAACTAATTAAAATATTAAAATCCTACAAATCACACTTGAATCACTTCAGTTAAAATCCTAATAAGACTGATTTGTTGAGAAGCAAAAGAGCAATTTTCCTTCAGTTGTCAATGCAGCAGTGACCCGACTTCAGAATCTACTAAGTTAAATACACTCACATGCTTGGAAGGAATCCTCACATATGTAGTGAAACTTCCATATGAAGGTGAACCCATTGAGAACTCAAATGCATCCAAGGATTTTCTCCTGTTACTATTTCTAGGTTTTTTCTCAATGCTCTGAGCCTCATCATCCTCTAATTTGGGATATTTCTTGCTATGAGATGAACTTATTTGAAAGATGCTCATCTCAGACGGACGTCTCGCTCCTGCGACATCGAACTCTGTTGGCCAATTTTAAGAGGAATGCTTCTTTTTGACAACATGGTGTGTGGCAAATTTCTTACTTGAGACTGCTACTGGATGCAAAGTCTTATCACTTCTTCTCTTTACATAGAGAACTGTACCAGCAAGCAGACTCAGTACAAGTGAGGAAATTCCCAGGATCTGATATGCACCAACATTATCTTCATCATGTCTTATTGGAGACTCAATCATTTCCAAAGGTTGGGCTTCTGCAACAGCAAAAATTTCTTTCACTATGCTTTCAGGATTGTCAATCATCGACTCAAGTGCATTATCAGCAATGAAAGATTGGGATTCAGCTAACTCAACCTCCACATTAGAAGTTGTAAGCCCTTGGCCCAAATCCCTTTCTGAACTATCAAATTCATTCCCCTCAGCTAGGACAACAGAATCTTTTTCAGTCTCCACCAAATCATGCTTTCCTTGTTCTGCATCCTTTTCTAAGCTATCAGCCCCATTTACCTCGGCTAATTGAATTGCGGAAGCTTCTTGAATCTCCAACATATCCACTCCTTCAATTTCAACTTTCCCACCATCATCTAAATCATCATCCATTTGAAATTCTTCCTCATCTGGCTCAGTTTCAGATTTTTCATCCTCTTCTAACTCTATTGGTTCAAACTTTTTATCCAATTCCTTACTACCAGTACTGCCTTTCAAATATCTGTGATATATATTACTACTCTCTTGTAGAGCAGTCAAGTTCATGAATTTAATCGGATGCACATCATCTATTCTACCAAGGTCATTAATCAACTTTGAGAAATAAGAAACCGCTTCACCCGAGAATTGCTTAAAGTAACTATTATCCTTAGGTAAGACTGGAAAATCCAAGACCGGAATATGTGATGGAATACTGACATTAGAGAATCTTAAGTCTATAATAGACCCAGGGGTAGCAAGTATAGGAGAATCAGTTACTAAGAATGATAAGAAAGCAATCATAAGTACCAACATCAGAGATAAAAACCTCAATATTGTTGAAGATCTTGATTTTGATTTCATTTTTTCCACAGATATGTCCTCAACAATTTGCTTAGCAACAACCATTGCAGCTTCCTCTTCTTGATAATTGCTTCTTTTTTTCGTTAGATAAAAGTGGAATTTTGAATTAAAAATGAATAGTTTGATTCAATGCAGGCTAAAAAAAAAGGAAGAAATAGAACGGACAGAATAAGTTATATATGGGGTATTACCAAAAAAAAAAGTTATATATAGGGTAAAAAATATTTACTCAATCATAGCAATTACTAATATATGTAATTACAATTAATTAGATAACTAAAGTAAATGATACTTCCTTTTGCTCAGTGCATTTTTATTTTTCGGATGTAGTAGCAATAGGTATTCTTTTTTGTTTGTCTAATTTAAAAATCAAGAGATAATTTATCAAAAATTTTTAATTTGAGTTTCTTATATTAACTATAGTTATTTTTCAAAGTATAAATGCTATTATATTCAAGTGATAATATAATAAAATGGTCATTTTATTTCTTGTTGTATTAAGTCAATACTAGATAAATAAAATAGATCGAGGAAATAAGTAACATGTATGGCAGGTTGGTACAAAAATATCACTACACTATCATATTCATACCATCATGCACTTACTATGTGAACTTTTATCTATTAGACTATTACAACCAACTTATTTAATAAGGTCACAACATCAAGAATTTGAAATTAGAATAGTTAAAGCTCAAATGTACCTTTACATCAAGTTCGATGATTTCGCTATTCTTGTTTTGCAATGTTCATCAAAATTCAAGTTCTTTTATTTCATTTTCTTGATTAAGAAATCTTGAAAGTAAATGCTGCGAGGTTCGAAATTCGGTGAATAGTAAGCAAACGTCTTTATCTTTTTTCACTTAAATATTTTTTTTGCACATGCTACTGCTTCATATTCTGCCATGTGGTTACATATTAAATATTGCGCTCTTATCACAAGATCAAAATAATATGACATTCACGATTGTAAATCTTATTTACTAAGAATGATCTATTACATTTATAAGCGGGATTGACCCTTCTTAACATTCACAGTCTAATAATAATAATTATGGATATTGTCGATAAATATTCTACCACTAAAAAGTAAGCCCAAGAAAAATAATGATAAGACTTCTCTCAATATCAAGTAGTAATATATTTGCCTTCTCATCAAATCTAGTTTTTCTTCCTTTATGTATAATCTTGTTTTTCATGATTTCATGTTCTAATTTAATTCAATTCTTCTTTGTTAGATGTCTTTTTTTTTCATATTCTATTCTATGGACTTGCGCATAAAAATTAAGCTTTTGTGTCTCTTTTATAAACAAAAAAATCTCGAAAGTATATTTCACGAGGCTCGAAACTTGGTGGATAATAAGCAACAAACGTCTCTATCTTTTCTCACTTAAATACATAATTTTTTATATGGTACCATTGAATATTGCAATCTCATCAATCATCACTAAATAAAGGGAAAAGACATCATTTCTACCCCATACTATACAAGAAAAGTCTAAGCCACACATAAATTATATAAGTGACCTATTACACACCTTAACTATATAAAAGTGATATTATTACCTCCCCGCGACCCCCATTCTAAGGTGCGCGTGTTACACTTATTTTAGGCGCGTCCAGCTATTAAATAACAAAAGTAAACGGCTAAAAACATTAAGGGAAAATGCATCGTTTCCACCCCAAACTATAGTCAAAAAGTCGAATCCACACCTAAACTATATAAGTGAACTATTACACACCTTAACTATAAAAAATGATACTTTTTACTGACGTGGCAGTGCGTGTAAAACACTACGCCACATGCAAGTGTTGGTAGCCTGACGGGGTGTAAATAGTTTCAGTTTTTTATGGTTTAGGTGTGTAATAGGTTACTAGTACAGTTTAGGTGTACCTTCAACTTTTTGGATATAGTTTGGGGTGAAAACGATGTATTTTTTATCATGTGACTTTGATTGTAAATCATATTTAAGAAAAATAATCTATTACATTTTTTAAGGGATATTTTTTGCCCTTCTTGAAATTCAAGATATAACAATAATAACTATGAATTCCATCTCTAAAACGTAAGCCTGGATGTACTTTTTTACTAATAGACGTAGTTATAAAAAAAAAATTTAGTTAACATCTAGAGTTATCTAAAAATCTTTTACCAATTATTTTAAAACTTTAAAAATTTAAAATCTCTCACTATCTTTAGAAAACCCTTTTCTACTTCTAATATACTTCTATTGTATTGGTACTTTTAACTCTTTCAAATTCTTTTAGAAAATAATGTCTTCATTCTGTTCACTATTTTTCTTTTAAAAATAGAAAAACCTTTTCTACTTCTAAAATAGTTCATTGTAGTGACACTTTTAACATATTTTCAAATCAATATATATATATATATATATATATATATATATATATATATATATATATATATATAAAGGAGACATTGTAGGCTGCTGATGTGGCATGACTCAATGAAAAAGTATTTATCTTTTTCTGGTTTTTTTGAATTTTTTTCACTATTATTTAATTAAATGGACAATTAAACTAATTAATAAAGGATATTTATATTTTAATATTTACTTACTATTACCGTTACAACTTTTGATATTCTTTATTGAAAAAGTATGCTGATGTAGCATGCCTCAATGTTTATGAATACGAGGATGACAAACAGATTCACGATAGAAGGTTTGATGGTACGATTAGAGACGATGAGTTTGATAGAATAGAATGGTGTTTTTAACCTATTTTTGATATTGAATTGTATACAATAAAGTAAACAAAAATATTTATGAGAATTCTATTCTCTTCCTCTTCTATTTTTCTAGGGCTACATTATAATTATGAAAATTTTATTCTCGCATTCTCTTTTACTAGGTCTACTTTATATGGTACTTCCCATGATGAATTTATAAGTTTTATATGGAAGGGGAGAAAATTTTGTATAAAATTTGGAGTAAAAATTGGGATTTTACTTTATATTTATGAGACTTCTATTCTCTTCTTCTCTTTTTCTAGGGCTACTTTATATGATATTTTTTATAATATATTTATAAGTTATATATGATAAAAGAGAAGATTTTGCATCAAAATTTTGGAGTAAAAATGAAAATTTTATAAATTTTTGACAAAAAATTAAGACAAATGAAATAATGAAAATGGGCAAAAACATGAAAAAAATAAATAAAAGAATATGAATAAGTTTTACTTTGTATTCATCATTTACGTTCACGTGGTTAAGATTTATGTTCTATTAATAAGTATTCTTCATACATTTTTTAAAATTTTATTGCTTTTCAATTTATTTTCTTATTCTTGTATTCTTAAATTAGGAAAATCATTTATCTCAAATATTTCAGTTTTAGATTTTTGGAATCATTATTTATATTAGAATTGAAATTATTGCATAAAAAAACATCTTTTCATAAAAATCTTTTATCTTACATTTTTTAAAGGAAATTGTTGTAATCAATGTAGTACCTATTGCTATTAAAAAGGTAAGAATCAATAGTAATAGTTATTGATAAATAAATATTAAATTATAAAAAATCATGATATTTAATGATATTTATCATATCATGTATTGTGCATAGGAGTTACATAAGGTAAGTATCAATAGTAATAATTGTTGGTATTTAAAAGATAAATTTCATTATAAATAAATATTAAAATGTAAAAAATCATGATATTTTATAAGTGCAAATATTTAAATTAAAATATTTATGTTTTCTTATTATATATTTTTTCCATCTCAAAATAATTGGCATGTACAGATTTTGCATAACTTTTAATGGATAATTAAGTAGAAGTGTGATTTGATTAATATATATTTTTGTTAATTATTTAACCCTTATCTATAAAGAAATTAAAAAACTATAAATAGAAGATGTAGTAAAAATAGTAGGTGGCAATTTAAAGAGGTTATTGAGAAGGTAAAGATTGATTTTGAGGAGAATGAAAAAATGAATAATGTTTAAAATTAAAAAAAGAAAAATGAAATGAGAGAAGATAGAAAACTAAGAAAGGAAACAAAATAAATTTTATAAAATTTCTAATTCTGATTTCATAATCTTTGTCCATTGTGAATTATGGTCAAGATTTTTGGAGTTGAAATCCCAAAAGAAGATACAAAAGAATGCAATGAAATTAGAAGATAAATATAATATATATATATATATATATATATATATATATATATATATATATATATATATATATATTAAGATACAAAAATGAGAAAAAAAAGTTGGGATAATTACACAACTTATCCAATATTGACTCCTAATTACCTTATTTAGCCTAATTTCAATTAATTACAATTCATAACCTTCTCTTGCCTATTTTTATCTTTCTTTTCTTATTCCAATATTTTGTTTTTTTTTTCTTATGTATTTTATTTCTTTTTATTTTTCTCCTTTTTTGTTTTTTTCTCTATTTTCTATTACTCTTTCTTTTTTATATTTTTTCGTTCGTTTTTCTTTTCCTATTTTTTTGTTTTCTCTTTCTTCTTTCTTTTTTCAATTTTTTCTTTTTTGTTGTCTTTTTTTCATTTTGTCTTTCTTTTTTTTTCCTTCTTCTTTTTCCCCCCCTTGTTTCTTTTTCTCTTTCTTTTCTTTTTTAAGTTTTTTTGTTTTCTTTTGTATTTTTTTCTCCTTTTTTTTTGTCTCTATTATATATTACTTTTTTTCTTTTTTTCTATTTTTTTCTTCATTTTTTCTTTTCCTTTTTTGTTTTCTCTCTCTTCTTTTTTTTTTCAATTTTTTTTTGGTCGTCTTTTTTGCATTTTGTCTTCTTTTTTTTTCTTGTTCTTTTTTCTCCTTCTATTTTTTTCCTTTGTTTTATTCTTTATTTTCTATTACTCTTCTTCCTTTTCTTGTATTTTTTTCTTCTTTTATTCTTTCTTTTCATTTGTGTGAACTAGTAAACATAAATACAAGTGCGAACTATAAAATATAAATAGAGAGATGAATTATAACATATAAATACAAGTGGTAACTATAAAATATAAATACAAATGCAAACTATAACATATAGATACAAGTGTGAACTATCATTTGTATTTTTTAATTATTGAAAAGGAACGATTGATTTTCCTTTTACTAATATTTATTTGTATATATTTATATGAGATATATTTATTAATACAAATAAATACAATTCAAATTTTATAAAAATAAAATATGTATATGTATTTTTAAAATCGTTGGTTTCATTTGTTTGTAATTGTATTTGTATCAAATGATATTTATTTATTTAGAAATGTGATTAATAATTTTGACATACAAATACAAAATGGTACATTTGTATCAAATGATACATTGCATATTTATATATTTTAGAATCAAGAAAATACAATTAATGCATTTACTTGTTTGTATACAAATACAAATGATAATACGGCTAAATACAATATTCAATCAACTTACAAATACAAAATAATTTTGTAAAAATAAAAAGACATCGACGAAAATAGAATACAAATACAAATACAAATACAATATAAATATACAAACACAATAAAATCATAATACAAATATAATCCAATATAATATACAGTCAAATATAAAATACAAATACAAAATAGTTCTTTAAAATACAAGTGAGAATTATATAAAATACAAATGATGGTGCGAACTAACAAATACAAATACAAGTGCGAACTGTAAAATACAAATGATGGTGCGAACTAATCCAACCCTCTATGCTATTCAGAGAGAAAAGCCTTTGCATCTGATGCACAAAGCTATCTAGTTTCTTTTTCTTTGCTGAAAATCCAACCCTTGAAGATCCTTTTTACATCACCAGACCAGTTCAGTACAAAAGCACCAACAATAAAAAAGAAAGAGTACCACCAGATAAACATCAACTTCCCCTTGCCTAAACCTCCGTTATTGTTCAATAGTGACAAAGTATAGTGTGTAATGTAAATAGAAATCATACGTGACAAAAAAAAAGATTGTTCTGGATTTTGGGAAGGTAATAGAAATATGTTACAAATTATGAAAAAGAATGTAAACAAATGACACTGTAAAATACTTTATCGAGTGATTGGTTCAAGAAAGAGATAAAGGTATCAAATGATTTACAACATACTCTACAAATACTAATTGCCAATGAAAGCAATTTAGGAGATTTTGAAATGGAAGAAGTAATTAACATGTGCAAACTTGGGACTAAATCGACCAATGAAAAGAAAGTAGGCCAACTTGTGGGATAAAGGGATTAAGTAACATATGCTAAACTTGGGACCCAGTCCAGGCATGCATCCCAAAATCAGTACACCAAGAGAGATACCTATAACCTATTCGAGAAAAGGGGATAAACCGTCTAAGAGATTGATAGCATCCACAAACTCTAGCACGTGAACTTGTTATCTGAAAGTTTTACAGATATGGGTAGAGATCACCTGGGTAAAAATCTCTTACTTTAAACATGTTCATTGTTTACTTTCAGATAATTAAAATTCATTCTTTTTTTGTGTGTGTTTATTTGTAATATTTTATTGTGTCAGGAGGAGTGATTCTGGGATGGCTTACATTGGGAGGAATTGATTTTTCGAGGAAAAGACTGTTAAGTAAAAAGGAGGAGGAAACTTCAACAAATGTACGTGTAAACTCTAGTTTTGTTGTTGTTTTATGAGAACAAATTTGTATAAGATTAGAAAAGAATCATATCCTAATCAAGTGAATATGATGAATTAACCGTATGCTTTTAATTCAGGAGTCAAAGCATGTTATTTATGCACAATTATAGCTTTTTCTAGATAACTTGGGTTCAATAACAAATACTTATTCTAGTAGTACTATTTTTAAATCTGGATTTTCTTTTTTGATTTATGTAAAATTTATTCTGAGTATTTTTGCTTGCGCGTGTAATTAATGGAATTAGGATCTTGAGGAAAATGTGGATTATGTGAGTCAGCTATTAGATATTGATAAGGCAAAGGTGGATTATACGAGTCAGCTACTAGATGACGTTTTGTCTTCAATTCTGTCACATATGACAATTAAAGATGTTGTTAAGACCAACATATTTTCTACAAGGTAGAGATATCTGGTTGCTTCTATGCTTACATTACAGTTCAACCTTGACATGTTTGGCATTAACTATTTAGGTCCTACATGTTAGCCTTACTATTAGAAAAATTCAAGGAAGTAGTAAATCAGTTTTTGTAACTTTATTTGGGTCGTAAAGTGGTTGAACTTGAAATGAACACTTTCATTTAGAGAAAGTTTTCTAGTGAATTTGGCCAATTGATGCGTTCTGTTTCAAAATTAGGTGTTGAAAGATTACATCTCAACTTTAGCTGTGGCAAAATTCCTACCTCAAAATACATTAACCTTCACCGCAACACATTTTTTGAATTTTCCCTTGAGCTTCTCTCTCAAGATCCTTCTTGAAATCCTTGTTTTTGAGTGTTTGCGTTGTACAACCAAGTGTTACACTCTATCTCAACTCCCTTAAGACCCTTTTCTTGACAGGCGTTCTATTAGAAATGGGACAACTTGAGGGTATTTGTCCTCATGTTTGAACCTTAATCAGTTAATCATAAAATTGCAATCTTCCGCATAAGATATGCATCTCCGGTATAGTAACATCTGTTCTTTTCGCTGATTGTGGAGGATTGGAAGAGATTGATCTTCAGGCTACAAAACTGCATGAGTTTGAGTGTTTTTTTAATAACAGAGTAAGATATTACTTTTCTTCCGTTCTTGTGTTGGAACATGTAAAAATTAGTCTTCGCGGAGATGCTTCAATGCCATACATATTTGGTGAATTTTCAGCGAATTTACCTGCTCAGGTTAAATCTTTAATAGTCACCGCTTGGAATACTCAGGTATTTGATGATTTCTTAGCTTGTCAAATTCCTTTGGTATTTGTCTTTTGAACACCCTAATCACTTGAATTATTCCTTTTTGTTAGGTAACACATTTCCCAACAGAGATGCAGATATTTAGAAACCCTAGGATGTTAGTCTTGCTATTTGAAAGCACGTACAACTTTGACAAAGTCAAAGTTTCTCCTGTCTTAGACGCCTTTCCTGTTCTTCAATCTCTGCAAATATTGGTGAGTTATCTATATTTATCTTCTTCTTCTCTTTTTTGGATATTCTTTGCTTGATCTTAGATATTGATGACTTGAACATTTATTGAATCTAAAAGTGCATATTTCCCTCCCCAAGCATGCATGATATTCTAGTCATTCTCAACATTCACTCATTTCCATGTTCTGTCAATACAACTCGCACTAGTAAATTTGTATTAATTACCAATTACCTTCATCCATGAGATATAACACCTTTCACTACTTAGTTGGTGTAGGAACCGATCAAGATGTGTAATCCGACTAATAATTTGGTCTACTATAAGAGAATCATTCATTTTCTTTCTGGCAAGGGAGATTATATAAGCATTTCACTTTTCAGAATTGGACTTCTTGATTTGTTAATAATATGATTTATGAAGATTTAACTACTCAATTAGTTATATGTTTATTCCAAAAGAAATGTATCAAACATAGAGATGTAGATATCTAATGTGGAGAATTTTTGGTCCACCTTATTTTTTGCTCATGGAAATATAATGGAATAATTAGGTTTCTAAAACCTCTTGTTATATGTCTTTCTTGGTTTGAAGTCGCACCTTTCAATTTCTTAACTCAAGCTGTCTAATTCAAAAAGCATTATAGATACTGATTGCAGCATGCTTAACTAGATAAGTCAATAGTTGTATTCAATTAGAATTATATATGTTAATTTATTGTCGTTGTGATCTCAGTAACACAAGATATATAGGCAAAGGGCAATAGGAAGTCCCATAAGTGTGCAGTACATCCTGTATTTTACTGCTCACTTAATGGATATTTTTCCTAATGTTCATGGTGCCAGGGTTCTGGAATGATGGCTAAGGATAACTCGAATGAACTAGCAAGTCCAGTAACTAGTGTGAAGAATGACTCTATGGCTGAAGATAACATCGATGAACTAGTAAGTCCAGTGACTAGCGTGAAGAATGACTCTATGGATGAGGATAACATCGATGAACTAGTGAGTCCAGTAAATAGCATGAAGAATAAATCTGCTGGAAGTAAGCCAGATAAAATCAGCACAATAAAACCGAGATCTATGTGTATTAGAAACAAGCTTCTTCCCTGCTATCACAGCTCCTCCTCTACTTCATCTTACAATGCAGGCAATACAAGAAGGCAATCCACTTGGAAGTTGAATGCTCTTGATAGTGGACAAGATGTTATTCCTCATCATCTAAGAGCTTCCACTGGTTCTTCCCATAACTTTTGTAAAAATTGTAGGAAACATTCCTCTGAAGCAAAGCCATGGCATCCTCTATCAAAAAGAAGGAATAAACTTCCTGCTGATGAGCAGAGTCCTGCACGAAACTTGGTGGGGGAGGCAAAAAAGGGGACTTTGGTCAAGCAAAAGCTTTCCACTCCTCCTGGGAGTGTGCTAGGAGAGAAAAAGAAGGTGACAGGAGTTGAGCAAAATCCTTCCACTTCTCCGGGGAGTATGCTGGGAGAGGTGAAGAAGAGGACCGTGGTCATGCAAAAGACTTCCACTACTTCAAGGAGTAACCAGAGTGATGCAAAGAAGGAGAATTTGGTCAAGCAAAAGATTTCCACTCCAACTGTGAATATGCTGGAAGAGGGAAAGAAGGTAAATGAGGTCTATTAAAAGCCTTCATCACCTCAGGAGAGTGTACTCAAAGATGAAAAGGAGGTCACTATGGTTGAGCAAAAACCTTCTTCTCCTCCAGGTTGCATGGAGGGAGGAATAGATGAGGTGACTATGGTTGAGTAGAAGTCTTTAGCTTCTCTGGTGAGTATGCTAGGAGAGGGATAAAATGTGACTGTGGTTGAGCAAAAGCTTTTTACTCCCCCAGGGAGTATGCTGGTAGAGGGAAAGAAAGAGGCTGTGGTCAATCAAAAGCCATCTGCTCCTCCAGGAGTATACTAGGATAGGGAAAGAAGTTGAATATGGTCAATCGAAGGCCTTCTCCTAAGGTTCACTCTCTTGAACCCTCAGAAATAAAAAAGAAAAAGATACTGTTGACACCAAAGAGTGTTCACTCTCTAAAATTGGATTCCTCAAGTGACAAGATGCTAGAGACAGAAAAGAAAATGAAATCTTCATCTAAGATCTTAGGAGGAATAAATGCAGGAGGCAAGAAAGACAGTGTTGCTAAATATAGAAAATAAATAATCGCACCTAAAGTATCTGCAGAGAAATATTTGAAGACGCCAACTCTTTCGTCTCCTCCAAAATCTTCCTCTGTTAAACCTTTGATCTTGAGGGTAAGAAGCAATAAAATCTTAAAACTGCTGGCTCCTCTGAAGGACCAGAACAAGATGCAGAGAGATGGGACAAACAAACTGAACCTTGAAATGGTTCCTGAGAAAACTTTACGTACTCCCAAAGTGAAAGAATCACCAAAGTCTTCATCCCATTTACAATCACGTCCGTTGTCTAATGAAGAAGATAAAAAGAAAGTTGTTAAGTCTGCAGACAGTGCATTGGGTAAATACACCTGTAGAAGAAAAATGCTGTTGCACATAGAAGAAGCAGAAACTATTGGGAAAAATCAAAACAAGACATTGAGAAAAGGTAATACAGGTTGTTCTAATGATAATAATTCTTCGGCGGTGAAACTGAAGTTCAGGATGGGAGGGATAGTTGATCTTCAGCAAAAAACCAGTAGCCCTAGGAGGCTGACATTTAGATGGGGACGACATATGGGTAAAAGCCAGGACAACAATATAAGAAAGAGAATCTTTAAAAAGAAAGGAGTTGATGGTGACAAAAGTAACACCATCCCTATCTCTGGAAAAATTATTTTGAGGCATCAGGATGTGCAAGAAAAGAAAGATGTGCAGGGTTTGTTGAACAATATGATTGAAGAGACGACGAGTAAGCTTGTTGAAATCGGGAAGAGCAAGGTTAAATCTTTGGTGGGAGCTTTTGAGATAGTGATTTTCCTCCACAATAAACCTTCTGCTGTCACAGTTTCTTGATTAACTAACAGAATTTTATAACAAATAGGAGCAATTACAAATATAGTGGTTGATATAGCTTTTCTAACCTGGTTTACATATGTTTGTCCCGTTTCTCATTTCGACTCATCTTCTTAACAATTTCTTGATGCTTTCCGATTCTGTTCTCATGATTGAATAAATTCAATTTGTTCTGGGTGCATTTACTTTGAATTGGGAGATAAAGTCGCGCAAGACTATAATTTCTTTTTCACTTATGGAGGTTGTGATAGTGACTTTAAATGAGTGGGTGTTTGGATGTAGACATTCTAATGTTAGGCTGGTTGATCAGTGGACATATATTGTTGTTGGACTCATTTACGAGGGATTTATTCATACTTTCTATTGAATAAGCACATTGAAGAAGGCACATCATGTGGAAATACAATCCAAAAAAGATTTTTGGCTGTGGTACTGGTTTGACATTGTGCTTGTATACTATTTGCTTTAGTTGTTCTGTAAAGGGATCTGTATCTTGACTATCAATCAAATATAAATATTGTAACCACCTAAACAAGTAACAATATTTATGTGCATCTTTTATTCAGGTAACTCAGAACAACTTATAATAAGTCCCTTTGTTGGAATATTGTACGTTTTAGCTTAAAGAAGCCACTGCAGTTTGTTAGACTTAGATACATGTACCTTCATGGCTCCACCTATCAACCATAACATCCAGCTAAAGTTGAGTCACTCCATGTACTTGTGTTAAAAGTTATTTTTTAAGTTTCCTTACTCCAATTTGTCATTGAAAGCTCATACATTTTATCATGCAGCAAATTTCTGCTCAACTAAATCTGAGACTCTTATCGAAGATGGCTAGAAGTACTAATGAAAATGGTCATAAAAGTTTTAGTTCACATAAACTCAGAAATAGTGTCATTGGCCATATAAGTATTTGAGGTAAGTTCTCATATCACAATATAATAAAATACCTAGTTGGAAGAAGATGGTTAGAAGTTGGTCTAGGTACCGGTCAAGCTGTTTAATCCAACTAATAATTTGGTCTACTATAAGAGGATCATTTATTTTTTTTCGGCAAGGGAGATTATATAATCATTTCACTTTTCAGAATTAGACATCATGATTTATTAATAATATGACTTATGGAGGGAGGGATAGATGAGGTGACTGTGGTTGAGCAAAATTTTTCTAATCCCCCAGGGAGTATGCTAGTAGAGGGAAAGAATGAGGCCGTGGTCAATCAAAGGCCATCTGCTCCTCCAGGGAGTATTCTAGGATAGGGAAAGAAGTTGAATGTGGTCGATCGAAGGCCTTCTCCCAAGGTTCACTCTCTTGAACCCTCTGAAATAAAAAAAGAAAAAAATCTTGCTGCCACTAAAGAGTGTTCACTCTCTGAAATTGGATTCCTCAAGTGACAAGATGCCAGAGACAAAAAAGAAAATGAAATCTTCATCTAAGATCTTAGGAGGTGTAGATGTAGGAGGCAAGAAACACAGTGTTGTTAATTATAGAAAACAAATAATTATGCCTAAAGTATCTACAGAAAAATCTTTGAAGATGCCAACTCTTTCATCTCCTCTAAAATCTTTCTCTGTTAATCCTTTGATCTTGAGGGTAAGAAACAATAAAAGCTTAAAACTATTGGCTCCTCTAAAGGACCAGAACAAGATGCGGAGAGATGTGACAAACAAACTGAACCCTAAAATGGACCCTGAGAAAACTTTACGTACTTCCAAAGTGAAAGCATCACCAAAGTCTTCATCCTATTTACAATCACGTCCGTTGTCTAATGAAGAAGATAAAAATAAAGTTGTTAAGACTGCAGACAGTGCATTGGATAAATACACCTCTAGCAGCAAAAAGCTGTTGCACATAGAAGAAGTAGAAACTATTGGGAAAAATCAGAAAAAGACATTGAGAAAAGGTAAGACAGGTGTTTCTAAAGATAATAATTTTTCGACAGTGAAACTGAAGTTTAGGAGGGGCAAGATAGTTGATCTCCAGCAAGAAATCAGCAACCCTAGGAGGGTGACATTTAGATGGGGACGACATGTGGGTGAAAGCCAGGACAACAATACAAGAAAGAGAATCTTTAAAAAGAAAGGAGTTGATGGTGACAAAAGTAATACCATCCCTATCTCTGAAAAATTATTTTGAGGCATCAGGATGTGCAAGAAAAGAAAAATGTGCAGGGTCTGTTGAATAATGTGATTCAAGAGACGACAAGTAAGCTTGTTGAAACCGGGAAGAGCAAGGTTAAAGCTTTGGTGGGAGCTTTTGAGACAGTGATTTCCCTCCACAATAAACCTTCTGCTGTCATAGTTTCTTGATTAACTAATAGAATTTTATAACAAATAGGAGCAATTGCAAATATAGTGGTTGATATAGCTGTTCCGACCTGGTTTACATATGTTTGTCCTGTTTCTCATTCTGACTCATCTTCTTAACGATTTCTTCAAGACTACAATTTCTTTTTCACTTATGGAGGTTTTGATAGTGACGTTAAATCAGTGGGTGTTTGGATGTAGACATTCTAATGTTAGGCTGGTTGATCAGTGGACATATATTGTTGCTGGACTCATTTACGAGGGATTTGTTCATACTTTTTGTTGAATAACTGCATTGAAGAAGGCACATCATGTGGAAATACCATCCAAAAAAGAGTTTTAGCTATGGTACTGGTTTGACATTGTGCTTGTATACTATTTTCTTTAGTTTTTCTGTAAAGGGATCTGTTTCTTGACTGTAAAATTTATTGCTTTTTTCTCTGTCATACAATACAATAAGATATAAGTAACAATCAAATGTAAATATTGTAACCACCTAAACAAGTAACAATATTTATGTGCATCTTTTATTCAGGTAACTCAAAACAGCTTATAATAAGTCCCTTTGTTGGAATATTGTACGTTTTAGCTTAAAGAAGCCACTGCAGTTTGTTAGACTTAGATACATGTACCTTCATGACTTCACCTATCAACCATAACATCCAGCTAAAGTTGAGTCACTCCATGTACATGTGTTGAAAGTTATTTTTTGAGTCTCCTTACTCCAATTTGTCATTGAAAGCTCACACATTTTATCATGCAACAAATTTCCGCTCAACTAAATCTGAGACTCTTATCGAAGATGGCTAGAAGTACTAATGAAAACGTTCATAAAAGTTTTAGTTCACATAAACTCAGAAATAGTGTCATTGGCCATACAAGTATTCGAGGTAAGTTCTCATAAATACAAGTATATGATCCTCTTATAGCAGACCAAATTATTAGTCGGATTAAACATCTTGATCGGTACCTACAGCAACTAAGTAGTGAAAGGTGTGACTTCTTCTCCTCCACTTGCCTAAATTTCACAAGGAAAATATATAAGTAAGAGAATAGATTTGGCTATTCAAAAAGGATTGTTTATGTTCAAAGAAGATAGAATATACCAATTTAAATACACTCACATGCTTGGCAGTAATCCTCTCATATGTAGTGAAACTTCCATATGAAGGTGAACCCATTGAGAACTCAGATGCAGCCAAGGATTCTCTCCTGTTACTCTTATTTAATTAAATGGACAATTAATTAAATGGACAATTAAACTAATTAATAAAGGACATTTATATTTTAATATTTACTTACTATTATCGTTACAACTTTTGATATTCTTTATTGAAAAAGTATGCTGATGTAGCATGCCTTAATGTTTATGAATACGAGGATGACAAACAGATTCATGATAGAAGGTTTTATAGTACGGTTAGAGACGATGCGTTTGATAGAATAGAATGGTGTTTTTAACCTATTTTTGATATTGAATTGTATACAATAGAGTAAACAAAAATATTTATGAGAATTCGATTCTCTTCCTCTTCTATTTTTCTAGGGCTACATTATAATTATGAAAATTTTATTCTTGCATTCTCTTTTTCTAGGTCTACTTTATATGGTACTTCCCATGATGAATTTATAAGTTGTATATGGAAGAGGAGAAAATTTTGTATAAAATTTGGAGTAAAAATTGGGATTTTACTTTATATTTATGAGAATTCTATTCTCTTCTTCTCTTTTTCTAGGGCTACTTTATATGATATTTTTTATAAGATATTTATAAGTTATATATGATAGAAGAGAAGATTTTGCATCAAAATTTTGGAGTAAAAATGAAAATTTTATAAATTTTTGACAAAAAATTAAGACAAATGAAATAATGAAAATGGATAAAAACATGAAAAAAATAAATAAAAGAATATGAATAAGTTTTACTTTGTATTCATCATTTACATTCACGTGGTTAAGATTTATGTTGTATTAACAAGTATTCTTCATACATTTTTTAAAATTTTATTGTTTTTCAATTTATTTTTTTATTCTTGTATTCTTAAATTAGGAAAATCATTTATCTCAAATATTTCAGTTTTAGATTTTTGGAATCATTCTTTATATTAGAATTTAAATTATTGCATAAAAAAACATCTTTTCCTAAAAAATCTTTTATCTTACATTTTTTTAAGGAAATTGTTGTAATCAATGTAGTACCTATTGCTATTAAAAAGGTAAGAATCAATAGTAATAATTATTGATAAATAAATATTAAATTATAAAAAATTATGATATTCAATGATATTTATCATATCATGCATTATGCATAGTAGTTACATAAGGTAAGTATCAATAGTAATAATTGTTGGTATTTAAAATATAAATTTCATTATAAATAAATATTAAAATGTAAAAAATCATGATATTTTATAAGTGCAAATATTTAAATTAAAATATTTATGTTTTCTTATTATATATTTTTTCCATCTCAAAATAATTGACATGTACAGATTTTGCATAACTTTTAATAGATAGTTAAGTAGAAGTGTGATTTGATTAATATATATTTTTGTTAATTATTTAACCCTTATCTATAAAGAAATTAAAAGACTATAAATAGAAGATGAATTTAAAATAGTAGGTGACAATTTAAAGAGGTTATTGAGAAGGTAAAGATTGATTTTGAGGAAAATGAAAAAATGAATAATGTTTAAAATGAAAAAAAGAAAAATGAAATGAGAGAAGATAGAAAACTAAGAAAGGAAACAAAATAAATTTTATAAAATTTCTAATTCTGATTTCATAATCTTTGTCCATTGTGAATTATGGTCAAGATTTTTGGAGATGAGATCTCAAAAGAAGATACAAAAGAATGCAGTAATATGAGAAGATATATATATATATTAAGATTCAAAAATGAGAAAAAAAATTGGGATAATTACACAACTTAGCCAATATTAGCTCCTAATTACCTTACTTAGACTAATTTCAATTAATCACAATTCATAACCTTCTCTTGCCTATTAATTTTTTTCATAATTATAATTTATCGTCTCTCCCATTAATTTTTTTCTCTATTTTCTATTACTTTTTTTTTCCTTCTTTTTTTCTTTTCCTTTTCTTTTTTTCGTTTTATCTTTCTTTTCTTATTCCAATTTTTTTGTTTTTTTTTCTTTTGTATTTTTATTCTTTTTATTTTTCTCCTTTTTTGTTTTTTTTCTCTATTTTCTATTACTCTTTTTTTTATATTTTTTCGTCAGTTTTTCTTTTCCTTTTTTTTTGTTTTCTTTTTCTTCTTTCTTTTTTCAATTTTTTCTATTTTGTTGTCTTTCTTTCATTTTGTCTTTCCTTTTTTTTTTTCCTTCTTCTTTCCCCATTTTTTCTTTTTCTCTTTCTTTTCTTTTGTAAAATTTTTTGTTTTCTTTTGTATTTCTTTCTCCTTTTTTTTCTCTCTATTATATATTACTTTTTTTTCTTTTTTTCTTTTGTTTTTTCTTCATTTTTTATTTTCCTTTTTTCTCTTCTCTTTCTTCTTTCTTTTTTCATTTTTTTTTGGTTGTCTTTTTTTCATTTTGTCTTTTTTTCTTTTCTTTTTCTTTTTTTTTCTTGTTCTTTTTTCTCCTTCTATTTTATTCCTTTGTTTTTTTCTTTATTTTCTATTACTCTTCTTCCTTTTTTTGTATTTTTTCTTCTTTTTTTTCTTTCTTTTCATTCTTTTCATTCTTTTCATTTGTGCGAACTAGTAAACATAAATACAAGTGGGAACTATAAAATATAAATAGAGAGATGAATTATAACATCTAAATACAAGTGGTAACTATAAAATACAAATAGAAATACGAACTATAACATATAGATACAAGTGTGAACTATCATTTTTATTTTTTAATTATTGAATAGGAACGATTGATTTTTTTTTACTAATATTTATTTGTATTTATTTATATGAGATATATTTATTAATACAAATAAATACAATTCAAATTTTATAAAAATAAAATATGTATTTGTATTTTTAAAATCGTTGGTTTCATTTTTTTGTAATTGTATTTGTTTCAAATGATAATTATTTATTTAGAAATATGAATAATAATTTTGACATACAAATACAAAATGGTACATTTGTATCAAATGATACATTGCATATTTATATATTTTAGAATCAAGAAAATACAATTAATGCATTTACTTGATTGTATACAAATACAAATGATAAAACGGCTAAATACAATATGCAATCAACTTACAAATACAAAATAATTCTTTGAAAATAAAAAGACATCAACGAAAATAGAATACAAATACAAATACAAATATAATCTAAATATACAAACACAATAAAATCATAATACAAATATAATCCAATATAATATACAGTCAAATTTAAAATTCAAATACAAAACAGTTCTTTAAAATACAAGTGCGAATTATATAAAATACAAATGATGGTGCAAACTAACAAATACAAATACAAGTGCGAATTATAAAATACAAATGATGGTGCGAGCTACTCCAACCCTCTATGCTATTCAGAGAGAAAAGCCTTTGCATCTGATGCACACAGCTATCTAGTTTCTTTTTCTTTGCTGAAAATCCAATCCTTGAAGATCCTTTTTACATCACCAGACCAGTTCAGTACAAAAGCACCAACAACAAAAAAGAAAGAGTACCACCATATAAACATCTATTTTCCCTTGCCTAAACCTCCATTATAGTTCAATTGTGACAAAGTATAGTGTGTAATGTAAATAGAAATCATACGTGACAAAAAAAAAGATTGTTCTGGATTTTGGGAAGGTAATAGAAATATGATACAAATTATGACAAAGAATGTAAACAAATGACACTGGAAAATACTTTGAGTAATGGGTTCAAGAAAGAGATAAAGGTATCAAATGATTTACAACATACTCTACAAATACTAATTGCCAATGAAAGCAATTTAGGAGATTTTGGAATGGAGAAAGTAATTAACATGTGCAAACTTGGGACTAAATCGACCAATGAAAAGAAAGTAGGCCAACTTGTGGGATGAAGGGAGTAAGTAACATATGCTAAACTTGGGACCCAGTCCAAGCATGCATCCCAAAATTAGTACACCAAAAGAGATACCTACAACCTATTCAAGAAAGGAGGATAAACCGTCTGAGAGATTGATAGCATCCACAAACTCTGGCATGTGAACTTGTTATCTGAAAGTTGTACAGATATGGGTAGAGATCATCTGGGTAAAAATCTCTTACTTTAAACATGTTCATTTTTTACTTTCAAATAATTAAAATTCATTCTTTTTTTGTGTGTGTTTATTTGTAATATTTTACTGTGTCAGGAGGAGTGATTCTGGGATTGCTTACATTGGGAGGAATTGATTTTATGAGGAAAAGACTGTTAAGTAAAAAGGAGGAGGAAACTTCAACAAATGTACGTGTAAACTCTAGTTTTGTTGTTGTTTTATGAGAACAAATTTGTATAAGATTAGAAAAGAATCATATCGTAATCAAGTGAATATGATGAATTAACCGTATGTTTTTAATTCAGGAGTCAAAGCATGTTATTTATGCACAATTATACCTTTTTTCTAGATAACTTGGGTTCAATAACAAATACTTATTCTAGTAGTACTATTTTTAAATCTGGATTTTCTTTTTTGATTTATGTAAAATTTCTTCTGAAGTATTTTTACTTGCGCGTGTAATTAATGGAATTAGCATCTTGAGGCAAAGATGGATTATATGAGTCAGATATCAGATATTGATAAGGCAAAGGTGGATTATACGAGTCAGCTACTAGATGACGTTTTGTCTTTAATTCTGTCAAGTATGACAATTAAAGATGCTGTTAAGACCAGCATTTTGTCTACAAGGTGGAGATATCTAGTTGCTTCTATGCTTACATTACAGTTCAGCCTTGACATGTTTGGCATTAACTATTTAGGTCCTACATGTCAGCCTTACTATCAGAAAAATTGTTGGAAGTAGTAAGTCAGTTTTTGCAACTTTATTTGGGTCGTAAAGTGGTTGAACTTGAAATGAACACTTTTATTAAAGAAAGTTTTCTAGTGAATTTGGCCAATTGATGCATTCTGTTTCAAAATTAGGTGTTGAAGATTACATCTCAACTTTAGCTGTGGCAAAATTCCTACCTTGAAATACATTAACCTTCACCGCAACACATTTTTTGAATTTCCCATGAGCTTCTCTCTCAAGCATCCTCCTTGAAATCCTTGTTTAAGAGTGTTTACGTTGTACAACCAAGTGTCACACTCTGTCTCAACTCCCTCAATCATAAAATATTGCAATCTTTCGCATAAGCTATGCATCTCAGGTATAGTAACATCAGTTATTTTTGCTGATTGTGGAGGATTGGAAGAGATTGATCTTCAGGCTACAAAACTGCATGAGTTTGAGTGTTTTTTTAATAACAGAGTAAGATTTTACTTTTCTTCCATTCCTGTGTTGGAACATGTAAAAATTAGTCTTCGCGGAGATGCTTCAATGCCATATATATTTGGTGAATTTGCAGCGAATTTACCTGCTCAGGTTAAATCTTTAATAGTCACCGCTTGGAATACTCAGGTATTTGATGATTTCTTGGCTTGTTGAATTCCTTTGGTATTTGTCTTTTGAACACCCTAATCACTTGAAGTATTCCTTTTTGTTAGGTAACACACTTCCCAACAGAGATGCAGATATTTAGAAACCCTAGGATGTTAGTCTTGCTATTTGAAAGCACGTACAACTTTGACATAGTCAAAGTTTCTCCTTTCTTAGACGCCTGTCCTGTTCTTCAATCTTTGCAAATATTAGTGAGTTATCTATATTTATCTTCTTCTTCTCTTTTTTGGATATTCTTTGCTTGATCTTAGATATTGATGACTTGAACATTTATTAAATCTAAAAGTGCATATTTCCCTCCCCAAGCATGCATGATATTCTAGTCATTCTCAACATTCACTCATTTCCATGTTCTGTCAATACAACTCGCACTAGTAAAGTTGTATTAATTGCCAATTACCTTCATACATGAGATATAACACCTTTCACTACTTAGTTGGTGTAGGAATTGATCAAGATGTTTAATCCGACTAATAATTTGGTCTGCTATAAAAGAATCATTCATTTTCTTTCCGGTAAGGGAGATTATATAAGCATTTCACTTTTCAGAATTGGACATCATGATTTGTTAATAATATGATTTATGAAGATTTGACTACTCAATTAGTTATATGTTTATTCCAAAAGAAATGTCTCAAACATGGAGATGTAGATATCTAATGTGGAGAATTTTTGGTCCACCTTATTTTTTGTTCATGGAAATATAATGGAATAATTAGGTTTCAAAAACCTCTTGTTATATGTCTTTCTTGGTTTGAAGACGCACCTTTCAATTTCTTAACTCCAGCTGTCTAATTCAAAAAGCATCATCGATACTGATTGCAGCATGCTTAACTAGATAAGTCAATAGTTGTATTCAATTAGCAAGATATATGTTAATTTATTCTCGTTGTGATCTCAGCAACACAAGACATATAGGCAAAAGGCAATAGGAAGTCCCATAAGTGTGCAGTACATCCTGTATTTTACTGCTCACCTAATGGATATCCTTCCTAATGTTTACATATGTTCATGGTGCCAGGGTTCTGGAATGATGGCTGAGGATAACTCCAATGAACTAGCAAGTCCAGTAACTAGTGTGAATAATGACTCTATGGCTGAGGATAACACTAATGAACTAGTAAGTCCAGTGACTAACGTGAAGAATGACTCCGCTGGAAGTAAGCCAGATAAAATCAGCACAATAAAACCGAGATCTATGAGTAATGGAAACAAGGTTCTTCCCTACTATCGAAGCTCCTCCTCTACTTCATCTTACAATGTAGGCAATACAAAAAGGCAATCCACTGGGAAGTTGAATGCTCTTGATTGCGGACAAAATGTTATTCCTCATTATCTAAGAGCTTCCACTGGTTCTTGCCATGACTTCTGTAAATATGGCAGGAAATATTCCTCTGAAGCAAAGCCATGGCATCCTCTATCAAAAAGAAAGAACAAACTTCCTGCTGATGAGCAGAGTCCTGCACGGACCTTGGTGGGGGAGGCAAGAAAGGGGGCTTTGGTCAAGCAAAAGCTTTCCACTCTTCCTGGGAATGTGTTGGGAGAGAAAAAGAAGGTGACAGGAGTTGAGCAAAAGCCTTCCAATTCTCCAGGGAGTATGCTGGGAGAGTCAAAGAAGAGGACCGTGGTCATGCAAAAGACTTCCACTACTTCAAGAAGTAACCAGAGTGATGCAAAGAAGGGGATTTTGGTCAAGAAAAAGCTTTCCACTCCTCCTGTGAATATGCTGGAAGAGGGAAAGAAGGTAAATGAGGTCTATCAAAAGCCTTTATTACCTCAGGGAAGTGTACTCAAAGATGAAAAGGAGGTAACTATGGTTGAGCAAAAGCCTTCTTCTCCTCCAGGTTGCATGGAGGGAGGGATAGATGAGGTGACTATGGTTGAGCAAAAGTCTTTAGCTTCTCTTGTGAGTATGCTAGGAGAGGGAGAAAATGTGATTGTGGTTGAGCAAAAGCTTTCTACTCCCCCAGGGAGTATGCTGGTAAAGGAAAAGAAAGAGGCCATGGTTAATCAAAAGCCATCTGCTCCTCCAGAGAGTATGCGAGGACAGGGAAAGAAGTTGAATGTGGTCGATCGAAGGCCTTCTCCTAAGGTTCACTCTCTTGAACCCTCTTTAATAAAAAAGAAAAAGATACTGCTGACACTAAAGAGTGTTCACTCTTTGAAATTGGATTCCTCAAGTGATAAGATGCCAGAGACAGAAAAGAAAATGAAATCTTCATCTAAGATCTTAGGAGGTGTAGATGCAGGAGGCAAGAAAGACAGTGTTGGTAATTATAGAAAACAAATAATCGCACCTAAAGTATCTGCAGAGAAATATTTGAAGACGCCAACTCTTTCATGTCCTCTAAAATCTTCCTTTGTTAAACCTTTGATCTTGAGGATAAGAAGCAATAAAAGCTTAAAATTGCTGGCTCCTTTGAAGGACCAGAACAAGACGCGAAGAGATGGGACAAACAAACTGAACCTTGAAATAGTTCCTGAGAAAACTTTACGTACTCCCAAAGTGAAAGCATCACCAAAGTCTTCATCCCATTTACAATCACGTCCGTTGTCTAATGAAGAAGATAAAAAGGAAGTTGTTAAGTCTGCAGACAGTGCATTGGGTAAATCCACCTCTAGCAGCAAAAAGCTGTTGCACATAGCAGAAGCAGAAACTGTTGGGAAAAAATCAGAAAAAGACATTGAGAAAAGGTAATACAGGTTGTTCTAATGATAATAATTCTTCGACAGTGAAACTTAAGTTCAGGAGGGGCAAGATAGTTGATCTTCAGCAAGAAACCAGCAGCCCTAGGAGGCTGACATTTAGATAGGGACGACATATGGGTGAAAGTCAAGACAATAATATAAGAAAGAGAATCTTTAAAAAGAAAGGAGTTGATAGTGACAAAAGTAATACCATCCCTATATCTAGAAAAATTGTTTTGAGGCATCATGATGTGCAAGAAAAGAAAGATGTGCAGGGTTTGTTGAATAATGTGATTGAAGATACGGCGAGTAATCTTGTTGAAACCGGGAAGAGCAAGGTTAAAGCTTTGGTGGGAGCTTTTGATACAGTTATTTCCCTCCACAATAAACCTTCTGCTGTCACAGTTTCTTGATTAACTAACATAATTTTATAACAGATAGGAGCAATTGCAAATATGGTGGTTGATATAGCTTTTCTAACCTAGTTTACATATGTTTGTCCTGTTTCTCATTCCAACTCATCTTCTTAACGATTTATTGATGCTTGCCGATTCTGTTCTCATAATTGAATAAATTCAATTTCTTCTGGGTGCGTTTACTTTGAATTGGTAGATAAAGTCGCGCAAGACTACAATTTCTTTTTCACTTATGGAGGTTGTGATAATGACGTTAAATTAGTGGGTGTTTGGATGTAGACATTCTAATGTTAGTCTGGTTTCTCAGTGGACATATATTGTTGTTGGACTCATTTACGAGGGATTTGTTCATACTTTCTGTTGAATAAATGCATTGTAGAAGGCGCATCAAGTGGAAATACCATCCAAAAAGAGTTTTGGCTGTGGTACTGGTTTGACATTGTGCTTGTATACTATTTGCTTTAGTTGTTCTGTAAAGGGATCTGTCTCTTGACTATCAATCAAATATAAATATTGTAACCACCTAAACAAGTAACAATATTTATGTGCATCTTTTATTCAGGTAACTCAAAACAGCTTATAATAAGTCCCTTTGATGGAATATTGTACGTTTTAGCTTAAAGAAGCCACTGCAGTTTGTTAGACTTAGATGCATGTACCTTCATGGCTCCACCTATCAACCATAACATCCAGCTAAATTTGAGTCACTCTATGTACTTGTGTTAAAAGTTATTTTTTTAAGTTTCCTTACTCCAATTTGTCATTGAAATCTCACACATTTTATCATGCAACAAATTTCCGCTCAACTAAATCTGAGACTCTTATCAAAGATGGCTAGAAGTACTAATGAAAATGGTCATAAAAGTTTTTGTTCACATAAACTCAGAAATAGTGTCATTGGCCATACAAGTATTCGAGGTAAGTTCTTATATCACAATATAATAAAATATCTAGTTGGAAGAAGATGGTTAGAAGTTCTACATTCGAGAGTATGATTTAATCAAAAGAGTGTTAAGGGTTACATTTGTTTAACTTTTAAGGTGGGGACAAATAAGTTACGAGATCAAATTTCCTTAACTACGTTGTACTATGAAAAGTTCATCAAAAAATAGAGTAGAAACGAAGCCATCAATCAGATTATGCAAAAAGTTCAAAGAAGCAAGGGTCAAGCAAAGTGCCATACACAAGCCACACAAAATCCTCAACTAATAAACGAAACTTCAACAAACGGAGGCAGCATGCAAAATGTTTCACTAACAACATTATAACATCAGCAATCTAATTAAAACATTAAAATCCTACAAATCACACTTGAATCACTTCAGTTAAAATCCTACTAAGACTGATTTGCTGAGAAGCAAAAGAGCAATTTTCCTTCAGTTGTCAATGCAGCAGTGACGCGACTTCAGAATCTTCATGGAGAAATTGACATGGCTTCTAATTCTGCTCGAGCGTCTTACGGGGATGATGGCTTCTTCTCCTCCACTTGCCTAAATTTCACAAGGAAAATATATAAGTAAGAGAATAGATTTGGCTATTCAAAAAGGATTGTTTATGTTCAAAGAAGATCGAATATACCAAGTTAAATACACTCACATGCTTGGCAGGAATCCTCACATATGTAGTGAAACTTCCATATGAAGGTGAACCCATTGAGAACTCAGATGCAGCTAAGCATTCTCTCCTGTTACTCTTTCTAGGTTTCTTCTCAATGCTCTGAGCCTTATCATCCTCTGATTTGGGATATTTCTTGCCATGAGATGAACTTATTTGAAAGATTCTCATCTTAGACGGATGTCTTGCTCCTGCGACATCGACCTCTGTTGGCCAATTTTGAGAGGAATGCTTCTCTTTGACAACATGGTGTGTGGCAAATTTCTTACTTGAGACTGCTACTAGATGCAAAGTCTTATCACTTCTTCTCTTCATGTAGAGAACTGTACCAGCAAGCAGACTCAGTACAAATGAGGAAATTCCCAGGATCTGATATGCATCAACATTATATTCATCATCTCTTATTGGAGACTCAATCATTTCCAAAGGTTAGGCTTCTGCAACAGCAGAAATTTCTTTCACGATGCTTTCAGGATTGTCAATCATCGACTCAAGTGCATTATCAGCAATGAAAGATTGGGATTCAGCCAACTCAACCTCAACATTAGAAGTTGTAAGCCCTTGGCCCAAATCCCTTTTTGAACTATCAGCTTCATTCACCTCAGCTCGGACAACAAAAACTTTTTCAGTCTTCACCAAATCATGCTTTCCTTGTTCTACATACCTTTCTAAGCTATCAGCCCCATTTACCTCGGCTAATTGAATTGTAGAAGCTTCTTCAATCTCCAACAAATCCACTCCTTAAATTTCAACTTCCCCACCATCATCTAAATCAGCATCCATTTAAAATTCTTTCTCATCTGGCTCGATTTCAGATTCTTCATCCTCTTCTAACTCAATTGGTTCAAACTTTTTATCCAATTCCTCACTACTAGTACTGCCTTTCAAATATCCGTGATATATATTGCTACTCTCTTCTAGAGCAGTCAAGTTCATGAATTTAATCGGATCCACATCATCTATTCTACCAAGGTCATTAATCAACTTTGAGAAATAAGAAACCGCTTCACCCGAGAATTGCTTAAAGTAACTATTAGCCTTAGGTAAGACTGGAAAAGCCAAGACCGGAATATGTGATGGAATACTGACATTAGAGAATCTTAAGTAACTATTAGCCTTAGGTAATACTGATAATTGCTTCTTTTTTTTCGTTAGATAAAAGTGGAATTTTGAATTAAAGATGAATAGTTTGATTCAATGTAGGCTAAAAAAATGGGAAGAAATAGAATGGACAGAATAAGTTATATATGGGGTATTACCAAAAAAAAATTATATATGGGGTAAAAAATATTTACTCAATCATAGCAATTACTAATATATGTAATTGCAATTAATTAGATATCTAAAGTAAATGATACTTCCTTTTGCTCATTGCATTTTTATTTTTCGGATGTAGTAGCAATAGGTATTCTTTTTTGTTTGTCTAATTTAAAAATCAAGAGATAATTTATCAATAATTTTTAATTTGAGTTTGTTATATTAACTATAGTTATTTTTCAAAGTATAAATGCTATTATATTCAAGTAATAATATAATAAAATGGTCATTTTATTTCTTGTTGTATTAAGTCAATACTAGATAAATAAAATAGATCGAGGAAATAAGTAACATGTATGGCAGGTTGGTACAAAAGAACCCTTGAGCAACACCACACAAAAGAACCCGTTCATGACATTTCTGCTCAAACTCAGAGAGAACCTTTCAGTTATTTATAACTTCTTTCTACATTGGGAATAGAAAATATAACTTTCCAATTGAAAGACCGGAAACAGTACAGTTAGACAAGTACATCTGTAATGACATATATAGCATACCACATCACGCAAGTGAGAGGTTATTGTCGGCAAATAGTTAGTGAGTTCACCATCCAGAGCACTAGCTATCTCCCCAAGAGCGATGAACCCACTAGCACATTATACAGTTATTTTAAGGACATGAAGTATATGATTCATGCATATTTGTAGAAGTAAAATCAACAAACTTGAGTTCACAGCAGTCAACATTGAAGATGAAAATCTCATTCATCCAGATTCTACAGTTAGTAAAAGCAGATTAAATCATTAAAATGAAATCAAATATCACAAACCGTTAAATAATTAGTCACAAATTGATCACGCAGGAAATGGGCAATTCGAGGAAGTAGAGAAGTTATGCTGAGGCGAACTAGGTGCTCCAGATATCTTAGAACAATTTTAGCAACTTCCCTGTATCTTGACATCATGAACTCTCCTGTGTTACTGCACATTTTGATGATAAATTTTCTCTTATCAATCATTTATCATATCACAAGCAGATAGATAATCCTGGGTCCAATTACTATAGCATATGACTTGAGGATATTACATTATTCTTTGTGAAGGAGACACAAACCAAAAGCACATAAATTCGTGAAACTAAAGTAGTCATGGAACCATAATAGCATAACTGCATACATGGCAACACAGAAAAGAAAAAATTGCCCTCAAATAGCTTGAAGAGGTACCTTGACCAACACCCTCTTCATGAAGTCATCCATCACCTAAGAATCTGCCTTTCACCCCCACTAGCACCTCATAAGAAGACAAACCACACCATCACAAACCAACAACTATCCTATAAACCTTCTCAACATAGAAAGTTTTCCCCTTTTTTCCAAAAAATATTTTCGAAACATTGTTTGGTTATACATTGGAATGATTTTTTGGTTAGGTTTTGAAGATGAGTTTTTCAAGTTTGAAATCAGTAATATTTTTCCACTTATAGAGCTTCAACTTCTTATAAGTAAAATCTGCAACAAATTTCAAGATGATATCTTATAAAACCTGACCACATAATCCAAGATCAACAAAGGATCCTATCAATATATACACCATCAACTAACAAAAACTCATACGAGAGATGTCATTTACAAATGGTTGAAGCCGAGTAACCCCCCACCCCCACCCCACCCCACCCCCATCCCACACACACAGAGAGATCATAATCAATCTGTAGATCACAAATGCATTCTAGATTCAATTGCTAATAAGAACAAGTAGGTAGTAGACACCTTTTTCCCCTTCATTATAATTACTTTATATAAGAAACAATTAGGTAGCAGACATTTGCACCCAAAACATGTAAATTCCTTAGACTTGAGGTAGGCCGACTCTTAAGTATAACAAGATATTTAAGTCTCCAGTTTCTCAAATATTCAGCAGATCACAGCAATGTCACACACCCTTATTACGTACTCCAAAAGATTTATATTTTAAGTTCGAAAGGGTTTTATTATCTAAGTGACAAGAAATGAAAAATTTGTTTTGGAAAAGGATTATTTACATTTTTTACTCAGAGTCGCCACTTGGCATAATCCGGTGTGCCAAGTCACCATTAGAAAATCCTTTCCAAAACCATTTGACTCTTTAAACTGGTTTGTGATAACGCTCAATCTACAGCTCTCGTAGGAGTGTAAAGCGGTCGTTGTCAAATATATAACCCAACTGGGTTGGGTATCGATCCCACAGGGAATAGCTTGGTCAACAAGTAAGCAAAGATTACTAGACTTTTAGTGCAAGTCTCGTAAAAAAGGGGAAGTTTTGTCGTGTAAGTAATGTAACCAAAGTAATAAGGTAAAAACGGAAAATAGCAAAGTAAAAAGTAAGAATGTTTGGTAAGATGTAAAACAATGAGAATTGAGAAGTTGGGGTTATGTCCACCTTATGAGTTATACATCTCTATTGGCTATGAGTTGTGCGGAATTCAGACATGTATGTGCTTATAGAGAATTGTATTCGATGGTAAATCCAAGCGTCTTTCGACCTAAACAAGGACTATTTCACTTTAACTCTTTCGAGCTTAAAGCGTATCTAACGGTACAAATTCTCCAAGAGGTTAATCCAGTTACGGCACTGACTTTTTAATAGGGGATGGGACCCTATTACCTTGACATTATCTCTTTTCCAGACATATAACTTTTCTTTCGAACAAGTTAATGCTATGCTGGTATTATTCTATGCGTCTGCAGCCACAAGAATTTGCATTAAGATGAAGAGAATAATGATATAAGCAACACATGTGTCACGAATTCACAAACTCACAGCCTTGGATAGTATCTCATAAGGCTTCCATAACCCCAATAGAGAAGTTTAGTTACCCATGAGTGCGAAGGAAATCACAATATACATTATCATTGTACCACAATAAAGATCTCGTGTAGTAGAGTGTGGTAGGCGTTAGGCATGAACTCCCTTACAAAGTAACGTTTCTCTTGTTGTGGAAAAACAAGAATTGATTAGATGAATAGAAGAAGAATAAAAAGTAGAATTAATGAAAGAATTAGAAGTAGTAGTAGAATGGTTAATTGAAGAATGAATTAAAACTAGAATGAGAATAATAAAAATCTCTAGCAAAATAGGGTATTTATAATACCCCTATCCTATTCCTACTAAGTTAATGCATTACTTAACCCAATCCTACTGGGTTACTGCATCATTATCCTAATCCTAATAAATTACTGCATTATTATACTAATCCTAATAAATTACTGCATTATTATCCTAATCCTAATAGGTTACTGCTGGTCCCCAAAGTCTTCAGAAATGCTGTTTTTGCCCGGGACAGGTTTTCCATGCGTCACTTTTGGTCCTTGGCGTTCAAGCTTTCCCTTCCTTCTTTCGTGAAGCTTTCCTTGGCGTGTTATCCATAAAATGCTGAAATCTGCATCATTTATACCTGAAAACTTGCTAATCACGTTTGTTAGCTCACTTACAGGAAAAAGGACTAAAAGTGCATGAATTATATATTTTGTCCTCAAAACTTAGCTAAAATATGGGTGAAATATAGTACTTTAGGCGTGTAAATTCGCCTATCATCAACACCCCACCCTTAAAGCTTTGTTCGTCCTCGAACAAACTATCATGTCCATCTAAACAACTACTTAGGCTTTCACAGTAGCAACACAAAATATTCGTCAAGACAAGCACGACAATCATTAACAAAGAGTAGTTTTCTGATCATTAGTAGAAACAATTCAACCTACAACATAGAATCGTGATGGTGGTCAAGTCATATTCAAAAGTTAAGGCACAAAGAATCATACACAACTATCCAAAACTCATCAACCATGTGTGTCTCACAATATATTACCCATAATCACTCACAAGTATTGTATATATTTCGAACATGGGTATAGGAGTATCGTTGCTCTCGCTCTCACAAAGAATTCATATGTTGCAACTGATGACCATAGGCTTGCCCTTAGTGTAATGCTCCACTAAATATCAGAATGCCAAGCTTAGGATCAAATAGGTCTTTTACAGGTTGTAATGTAGGCTAAGGGACGGGTAGGACTATTTTGTCCAGAAGTAGTGACTATGTTCCTAAGCGCTTTAATACATCACATTATGCCATTAATACTTTTCTTTCAAAAAACCTTTCTACTTTCTTTTATTCCACCACCCCTTTTCTCCATCTTTGTTTTTCAATTTTAAACATAACTAACTTTTCAGTTTTCCTTTCCTTTTTTTTTTCTTCTCATAACACCTCTTATGATAGTAATTCTTTTTTATAACAAATTCTAGCACCATTACATTCTAAAGCATCATACTCACCCAATTTCCTCTTATTTTGTCACATGACTTTATACTTTAAAGCACTTAGGAATTTGGATCAAATTATGGTCTTGAAAAAAATGGATTAGGCTTACATATGAGGTTGTCAAAGAAAATAGGCTAATGGCTCAAAGGGGTTAACTAGGATAATGTCCATGGGTAGGTAAAAAGAAGCTAAACAATCATAGGTTGCCAAAGAAATGCCTAAATCATCTCCTAAACTTGCACTCTTTATTTTCGCTTTACATACATACCAGGCAAGTTCTAGCATCAGCCACAAACACAGAATATACTATATCCTCACACACACAAGACACATGGTCGACTTAATTGGGAGTAGCATAGACTCTTGACCCAACAGATGAAGGAATTGAACCACACAATATCACATAGTGAGTAACAATTAGAGCCTAAATGTCTCAATAGTCATGATTTTAGCCTAACTCTTGTCATAATCTCATCCTGCCTATTAGAATAATTTCATGCAAAAATTTAACTAAAAAGAAAATTAACTACTAAAAATAAAAACAAAACAAACATAAATAAATGCAAATAGAGGAGTATAGCGTGAAAATACCAGTACCCCACACTTAGACGGGACACACTGTCCTCAGTGGAAAATAAATAAGAAGAACCTGGTTAGTCGGACTCCTCCTTTATGTCAGGAGTCATACCCCCTTCGTCGGAATTATCATAGGAGTCGTCGTCATCAGAATTCTCCTCTATGTCGGAGTCTGGCATTCGTCGATCATTATCGGTTGGCATATCGTCATCAAGAGGTTCCTCAAAATATGTACCTACTCCACACATCTCCCTTGCATGCACATTCATTGGATAGTCATGATCCAGTTGTTGGAGCTCTGCAGCAGTTGGAACACGACCTCCGCTCATCATTGTAAATCGAGTCATGCCATAAAGATGGCAAAAGAAACTCTCATCCCGAGCATGTCTCTCAGCAGTAGTAAGGTTGATGCCATGTGTGGATTCAGCATCTTTCACCTTTGTGAGGTCATCTTTCTTTGGGTTGTGTGGGAGTTTATGATCAGCAGGTTCCTCTTCGATGTCCTCCTTTCTCAATATTGCAGTCAACAGATTGCCAAAGTTGAAGTGGGACCTCTTGTGTAGCCTGGCTTTCCGCATTGTAGATCGAATAATTCCCCCAATGTTGATAGGTACATTCGTCATCAATGCGTATACCAAGCACACTCTATCGCGTGTTATCTTGGTGTACTGTGTCCCTGGAATTAGGCAAGAGTTGACTATGTGCAACCATATCCTTGCTTCCCTATTCAAAGGAGCATATGGGAAGGTGTTGTGTCGACCGGTGTCTTTATGTCTGCTCCATCGTGCCATGGATCTTGTGCCACAAAGTGTGTGTCGGATGGCTCTGTATGGAGGTCTACTATACAACTCTTTGAATGGTGATGGATCAACAGCAGGCAAGCCAAAAAAGGAGTTGAAGAAATCCGCATTGAGTTGTAAAACTTGGCCCATTTGGCATAGAATTCTCTTGTTAAATCGAGATTGAATTATCCCATGTCTCGGAAGATGAAATCAAGATGTAACGCCATGATCTTAGACAACATGCACGGTTCCTTCTGTGCTAGGCTTTCCTTGTTTATCAAGTCCACATGAACATATTTTCTTTCCTTGTTGTTCCTATACCATTCCTTTGCTTCCTCCTCAAGTACCCATTTTATTACGAACATGCGGCGTGGTAATTGCATCGAGGATGATTCTCCGTGCTCTTTTTATCCTCTTTTCTTGACTTTTTGTGAAGTGGTTGCTTTATCTTTGCCTTGTCTTGCTTTGGGTGCCATTGTACCTGAGACTAAAACAATGTTCATGTTAGCATCATCTCGATGTATATAATCTATAAACAAGCAGTAAGGGCACCACCCCACACTTAGGTTGTTGGTACAAACTAGTGAAGTGAAAGTGGTCGATTACTCAGACTTCATCGACATACATTTTAGGTGCTATATTCCAACAATAAAATCAGTGCAGTCATACTTCTTGTAATCTTGGCAATACTTTCATGTTTCATATATCATGACTACTACATAGGGATTGAATCAAGGTATAGCATCTCACAACTTCCTATATCGGTAGGCAACTACAATTCTTATTCCCGTGAACAAGTCATTCCAACATGTAAGTATGCAAATGACAAGATTATGCAATTTTTGTGACCATGTCAATTCCGCAAAAGTATGACAGTGCATCAAAATCAAATTCAAGTTGAAAACAAGTTAAGATCATCCTTACGTATTCATTCACTCACTTAGTTGTATCACAACAATTCAATCACATTCAAATCAACAATACTACTTTCAAGATTCAACAATTCATAATAGGCGTAGTGGTGTAGTACTTACGGAATATAAATGAAGAACAAAGAAGCACTTACTTGATTGATGACTTTGGATGATGTTCTTGTGAAGAAAAAGAGCAAAAGCAAAATTTTGGAGAGGATTTGGAGACTATAGGCGGCGCCTTTTACTTAGCATATGAGATTCAGAGACAAAAGGCATTAGCATAGGCGGCGCCTATGCTATGACATACTTGGGGATGGGCAGTTCCTATGCTATGGCACACTAGATTCCGAGACCTTAGGCCATAGTATAGGCCTTGCCTTGTTCGTGGCCTAGTTTTGCATAGGCCTAGCCTTATTCGTTGCCTATATTTTCATAGGCAATGCCCAATCCATAGCCTTTTGCTTCTTCATTCCTAACTTACCACCTTTAACATACAAGACATCCAAATTGAAATTTGAAACCGATCTCCTCGTTTTATACCACTTGCACCTACATTTGCTCAAAACCAAAGAAAATGATTAGAACGATGGGTTGCCTCCCATCAAGCGCCTTAGTTTTGGTCGTGGCACGACTCTTGTTTTTGGATTTTTATTTATCAAAAGCAAAACACGTACTAGAACAAAAGAAAAAAAATGAAAAATGATAAACGATGGGTTGCCTCCCATCTAGCGCTTGATTTATTGTCGCGGCACAACATAGTTACCTCGAGTACTTAGACTTCGTCGAGATAAGTGATGGCCATATAATTTATCGAATCAAGAGGACCGATATAAGGTTTCACTCGTTGGCCATTCACTTTGAAGACAACACCATTATTGTCTTCCAACTCAACTACTCCAGACGAGTAGACTTGGTGAACTTTGTATGGACCAGACCACTTAGACCTCAACTTACTTGGGAATAGCTTCAATCTGGAATTGAAGAGAAGTACCATATCATCTTTTTGAAAGTTTCATTGAACAATCCGTTGATCATGATACTTTTTCATCCGCTCCTTGTATATGTCCGATCTCTCATAAGCATGTAGACGGAATTCATCCATCTCGTTCAGTTGCTCCAATCTCAGCTTCATTGCATTATCCCAATTCAAATTCAGTCGCTTCAACGCCCATAATGCTTTATGCTCGAGCTCAATGGGTAAGTGACAAGCTTTCCCATAAACTAGTTGGTATGGGGACATGCCAATTGGCGTTTTGAATGCCGTCCTATATGCCCATAGTGCATCGTCCAGCTTCTGAGACCAATCTTTCCTGTTAGCATTTACCGTTTTAGCAAGGATTTGCTTGATCTCTCTGTTGGAAACCTCTACCTGTCCACTAGTTTGTGGGTGATAAGGTGTGGCTACCTTATGTTACTTGACACCATATTTTGCCAACACAGATTTGAATAGCTTGTTGCAAAAGTGAGACCCTCCATCGCTTATGATAGTACGTGGTACTCCAAAGTGAGAGAAGATATTTCTGTTCAAGAATGCAACAACACGCTTTCCCTCATTGTCGGCCAATGCTACTGCTTCAACCCATTTCGAGACATAATCTACAGCAATTAGGATGTACTTCATTCCAAATGAATTTACGAAGGGACCCATAAAATCAATACTCCATACGTCAAAGAGCTCTACTTCAAGGATTTTCGACATAGGCATCTCATGGTGTGTCAAAATTGCACCTTGTCGCTGGTATTGGTCACATCTTCTCACAAAGTCGTAGGCATCTCTAAATATAGAAGGCCAATAATATCCACTTTGCAATACCTTCCTCGCTGTCCGATTACCTGCGTGATGTCCCCCAACTTGGGAAGTGTGGCATGCTTCCAATATATTAGGCACCTCTACATGGGATATACATCGTCGGATAACACCATCCGCGCATCATCGAAACAAATATGGCTCATCCCAAAAGTAGTGTTTTACATCATGCATAAACTTCCGCTTTTGATGGTAAGATAAGTTTGCAGGTATCACATTACTTACCACAAAATTCGCAAAGTCGGCATACCATGGTAACTTTTCCATTATCATCGCTAAGATCTCTTTGTCAGGAAATGTATCATCAATCTCGATTTCAAGCTGCGCCATATGCTCGTTTTCGAGTCTAGATAGATGATCAGCCACTTGGTTCTCGCAACCTCTTCTATCCTTCACCTCGAAATCAAATTCTTGCAGCAGCAAGACCCATCGAATTAGTCTTGGTTTTGCATCCTTCTTTGTCATTAGATATCTTAGAGCTGCATGGTCTGTATGAATGATTACTTTGGTCCCCAACAAATAAGCACGGAACTTCTCAAACGCGTACACAACCGCTAGGAGCTCTTGTTCTGTGACAGTATAGTTCTTTTGGGCTTCGTTTAGGACCTTGCTAGCATAGTAGATAGGATGAAATAATTTCTACTTTCTCTAGCCAAGTACAGCGCCAACGGCTACCCCACTCGCATCACACATGACTTCAAACGGTAGGGACCAATCTGGAGCTACCATGGTAGGAGCTTCAATTAGCTTCCCTTTGAGGCATTCGAATGCCTTCAAACAATCTTCATTGAAGTCAAACTTTGCCTCTTTCTCCAGAAGTTTGCATAATGAACTAGCCACTTTGGAGAAGTCTTTGATGAACCGTCGATAGAAACCTGCGTGCCCGAGAAAACTACGAACTCCTTTTACGGAAATTGGAGGTGGTAGCTTCACGATGACTTCAATTTTAGCTCGATCAACCTCAATTCCTTTTTCGGAGATTTTGTGCCCAAGAACGATACCTTCTTTAACCATAAAGTGACACTTCTCCCAATTCAGCACTAGGTTAAATTCTACACACCTTTGCAACGCCATACTTAGGTTTGCCAAACACGATTCAAACGTCTCGCCAACAAATGAAAAGTCGTCCATAAATACCTCCAAAGTATCTTCAACCATACCAGAGAAAATAGACATCATACACCGCTGAAAGGTGGCTAGTGCGTTACATAGCCCGAATGGCATACGTTTAAAGGCAAACGTACCATATGGGCATGTAAACGTTGTTTTCTCTTAGTCTTCGGGAGCAATGCAAATCTGATTATAGCCTGAATAACTGTCTAAGAAACAAAACCATCCTTTCCCCGCTAATCGATCTAGCATTTGGTCCATAAATGGCATTGGAAAGTGATCTTTGAGTGTCCATGAATTCAGCTTTCGATAGTCCATGCATACTCTCCATCTGGTGACGGGTCTGAGTGGAATAAGCTCATTCTTTTCATTCGCGACTACCGTCATGCCTCCTTTCTTGGGTACACATTGTACCGGGCTTACCCATGTACTGTCAGAGATTGGATAAACAACCCCCGCATCTAACCACTTGATAATTTCTTTCTTTACCACTTCTTGCATAGGTGGATTTAGACGTCTTTGATGCTCAATGGTGGGTGTGTAATTTGCTTCAAGATGAATCTTGTGTGTACAAATCCCAGGTGGAATACCAATAATATCCGCGATGGTCCAACCAATGGCTCTTATATACTTCCATAGAATAGTAATGAGAGCTGCAACTTGTTGCTCACCCAAATCTGCTGGCACAATGACTGGAAGTGTGTTTCCATTTCCTAAGAATGCATACTTTAAATGACTAGGCAGCTCCTTCAACTCTAACATGGGTGGCTCTTCAATAGATGGCTTCGCTGGTGGTGTGGGTCGATTTTTTAGATCAAGGTCCAGCTTCTTGGGAGCATGGCGATATGTCCCTAATCCTAATAGAGCACAACTAGCTTCTTCGCAATTTTCAGCATCCTTACTCTCTCCATTCATGAGCACAATCGCCAATGGGTCATCAATAATTTGTTCTTCTTCAAGTAATTCTTTCTCATCATCAAAGTAAACATCAGCCACCGAGAATACGTTTAGCTCTTTGGGTTGCTTCATTGATTTGCACACATCAAAGCGAACTACTTCATCATTTATTCGGAATGAAAGCTCATTAGCTCTCAAATCAATGAGCATACTTCCTGTAGCAAGGAAATGGCGCCCCAAGATTATGGGGACTTCTGAGTCTGCCTCGCAATCCAAAATAACGAAGTCTGCCGAAAATATGAATGAAGAAACCTTTACTAATACATCACATAGAATACCAACAGGTCGTTTTATCGACCTATCCGCCATTACGAGCCTCATATTGGTTGGAGTAGGATCTCCCAACCACAACTTTTTATAAATAGATAATGGCATCAAATTGATGCTGGCTCCTAAGTCGCATAATGCCTTGGCAAAATTTAAAGATCCAACGGTGCAAGGGATAGTGAAAGCACTGGGGTCAGTCTTCTTCTGAACTAGTGATCGGGTAGCGATTGCGCTGCAGTGATGAACATTATCTTTCAACTCATAGCTTGCTGCCCGCTTCTTTGTCAAAAGATCCTTCATAAATTTCGCATACCCAGGCATTGTTCAAGTGCCTCCACCAATGGAACATTAATGGTCAGCTGCTTTAACATAGTCATGAATTTGCTGAACTTCGTATCATCCGCCACCTTCTTCAATCTTTGAGGAAAAGGTGGTGGCGGGTATGGAATTGTTTTCTCCACGGCTTTCTTCTCCTCTTGCTTCTGAATTTTGGTAGTTTCAGGCTGCAAACCGCTGGGGTTGACGTCATGGACGCCTTGGCCAGCTTCGGCGTATTCTTCACCTTTTTCGTTATCAACTATATCCGCTACTTCGTCAACCACTTGTTTGCCTTTTGATGAAAATTCCAGCACCTTACCACTTCGGGAAGTAATGGACATGCATGACCCATCATTCCTTGGGTTTTGCACTGTGTCGCTAGGTAAAGTGCCAGCCTTTCTTTGATTGAGTGCTGCTGAAAGTTGGTTCAATTGCTGCTCTATTTGCTTGATTGAAGTGGAATGTGAATCAACTAATTGCTTCATTGAAGACAAATCATTTATGACCTATGTTACTCCTGTGCTAGTTGCTTCCACTCCTTTCAATAGTTTAGCCATCATGTCTTCCATACTTCCAGAACTAGATGTGGTGGTGTCACGTCTTCCTGGGGGCACGTATAAACCACTCTTTTCATTCTTTTTCTTCCAACTACCTTGGTCCTTGTTTCCAGATTTATCATAATAGTTCCAACCTTGGTTTCCTTGGGTATTACCTTGGAAACCCCCCTGATTGTTTAAGTAGTTGGCCTCTTCTTTCAAATCAGATTCATCTCTTCCTTTTAATGCAATAGCTTTGACTTTTTCGGTCTTCCCTGATAATAGATGCTTTGTAAGAAGATCCACTTGTGTTTTCATGTGCGCCATATCTTGATCACGTTCTTCTTCTCTTCTCCTTTGGTCTGCAGTCATGCCAATAGATAAACTGGGGCTTGCTACCTCAGAATCCCTGGTATGCCAAGCTCTACTTTGCTTCGTCATCCGATCTAGCATATTGCTTGCCTGCCCAAAGGTGAGGTCCATAAAAGATCCTCCAGCCGCATTATCCACCACTGGTTTAGTTATTGAATTCAAGGCTCTGTATAGTATCTCCATTAGGTGAACATTGGTCATATGATGGTTTGGGCATCTCATTAGCTTCGTCTTGAACCTCTCCCATGTTTCATGAAGGGCTTCAGTTGGAAGCTGACGAAAGTTGCTGATTTCATCTCTCAATTGTGCTCTTTTGGATGGCAGAAAGAATCTTTCTAGGAAAGTGTCTCTCAATTGCCTCCAATTTGTAATAGAGTCAGGAGTCAGCCCATTCAACCATAGAGTTGCCTCTCCAGACAGAGACAGTGGAAATAAGCGTAATCGAATTGCATTCTGACCAACACCAGGATTGTCAAATGACTTGCATGTAGAAATAAAGTTGATGAGATGCATATTCGGATCATCGCCTGCTAGTCCACCAAATAATCCCTTGAGTTGCAATAACTGAATCATGGTGCTTATGATGTTGAACTTGGCTCCGGGTGCCAATGGTGGAGGAATAATGGCTCCTGTGGCTCCGGCTCCATCAAGATCATCATCATCATCGTCGAAAGATGGTTGCATAGATCGGCGTTCAGGTCTAAACCTAGCTTGACGATCTCTGTTGGTTGGCAGGTGATGCAATCTCAGCAGTATGCCTAGGGTTTAGTAACTCATCATCACCTTGATCCTCGTCGTCAGGATTTATTGCTCGCCCAGGGTTATCAATATTCTGTTGATGCACTTGAGCAACGGCTAGAGCAGCTAGCCTAGCCTGTTCCTGTTGAGCAGCCATCCTTTCAATTTCGTGTTGTGCCTCCATTCTGCCAATACATTGTGGTTCAGGATTGATTGGTAATAACGGTTGACCAGAACTTCGAGTATGGGGCATGCACTGAATAAAAACCTGTAGAGAACAAAAACAAAAAACTAAAAGTAAAAGTACGAGAATCTTTGACCAAAGGGTCTAGTAATTATCACAAACTTAATTGACACTCGTATTCCCCGGCAACGACGCCAATTTTTGATAACGCTCAATCTACAGCTCTCGTAGGAGTGTAAAGCGGTCGTTGTCAAATATATAACCCAACTGGGTTGGGTATCGATCCCACAGGGAATAGCTTGGTCAACAAGTAAGCAAAGATTACTAGACTTTTAGTGCAAGTCTCGTAAAAAAGGGGGAGTTTTGTCGTGCAAGTAATGTAACCAAAGTAATAAGGTAAAAACGGAAAATAGCAAAGTAAAAAGTAAGAATGTTTGGTAAGATGTAAAACAATGAGAATTGAGAAGTTGGGGTTATGTCCACCTTATGAGTTATACGTCTCTATTGGCTATGAGTTGTGTGGAATTCAGACATGTATGTGCTTATAGAGAATTGTATTCGATGGTAAATCCAAGCGTCTTTCGACCTAAACAAGGACTATTTCACTTTAACTCTTTCGAGCTTAAAGCGTATCTAACGGTACAAATTCTCCAAGAGGTTAATCCAGTTACGGCACTAACTTTTTAATAGGGGATGGGACCCTATTACCTTGACATTATCTCTTTTCCAGACATATAACTTTTTTTCGAACAAGTTAATGCTATACTGGCGTTATTCTATGCGGCTGCAGCCACAAGAATTTGCATTAAGATGAAGAGAATAATGATATAAGCAACACATGTGTCACGAATTCACAAACTCAGAGCCTTGGATAGTATCTCATAAGGCTTCCATAACCCCAATAGAGAAGTTTAGTTACCCATGAGTGCGAAGGAAATCACAATAGACATTATCATTGTACCACAATAAAGAAATCGTGTAGTAGAGTGTGGTAGGCGTTAGGCGTGAACTCCTTTGCAAAGTAACGTTTCTCTTGTTGTGGAAAAATAAGAATTGATTAGATGAATAGAAGAAGAATAAAAAGTAGAATTAATGGAAGAATTAGAAGTAGTAGTAGAATGGTTAATTGAAGAATGAATTAAAACTAGAATGAGAATAATAAAAATCTCTAGCAAAATAGGGTATTTATAATACCCCTATCCTATTCCTACTAAGTTAATGCATTACTTAACCCAATCCTACTGGGTTACTGTATCATTATCCCAATCCTAATAAATTACTGCATTATTATCCTAATCCTAATAAATTACTGAATTATTATCCTAATCCTAATAGGTTACTACTGGTCCCCAAAGTCTTCAGAAATGCTGTTTTTGCCCGGGACAGGTTTTCCATGCGTCACTTTTGGTCCTTGGCGTCCAAGCTTTCCCTTCCTTCTTTCGTGAAGCTTTCCTTGGCGTCAAGTTATCCATAAAATGCTGAAATCTGCATCATTTGTACCTGAAAACTTGCTAATCACGTTTGTTAGCTCACTTACAGGAAAAAGGACTAAAAGTGCATGAATTATATATTTTGTCCTCAAAACTTAGCTAAAATATGGGTGAAATATAGTACTTTAGGCATGTAAATTCACCTATCATCAGTTTGCGAACAGAGATTCCATCTAAGGAATTTTGTTGACCGAGGGGAAGGTGTTAGGAATCTCTCGATCCCATGGTTCAACCACGGTCGCTTGGTAGAGTGTATCGACTATTTTTAGTACTAAGAAATGTATAAACCGCGCAAAATCACGCAAAATAATCAAACAAAACAAAACAATCCAAAATGTAAAATCCAGTCCAATTATTACAACCCGAAATAAAAAAGGGACTGAAAGTAAACCTACGTTAATCCTAAATTGATGCTCTACCCGATGCCTCGGGCCTTCACGACGAACATCCTCCGGGTACATGACATCTCGGGGCATTCCCCAGTGAATAAATATATACAGATACTTCGGGGCATTCCCTGGCCAAATTATACAATTGAATTTTTTGTACGATAAGGTAAAACGAACCATTCACGCACATATTCAAATATTCCAATAAATCGTCATTTCCTAAATTTGACTACACGGCCTACATTTGCCTATCCAAATTCAACATATCACAGTTCTATCGTGTTTAACATTATCCATGCATCAAAATTAATCAACATTCATTTTAGCAATTTTTAATTCCCACCCCCTATTTTATTTTTAACACAAAACTTCTACAATCACAATTACTATTTCAACAATCCATAATCACTATAAACTCAATATTCATCATTCACGTCACACACAAACGTAACTAACGATATGAACAACCAATCAATACCAACAGTTATTCATCACCAATGAAGATCAAACCACACACGAATAACCAATTCGAAATACAAAATATTGCAAATAATAAAATAGATGAGAGAAAGTGTAGAGTTGGACCTCGATTGAAGCTTTTATTATGCCAAAATATGTGATCAAAAGACAAAGTTGGATCCAAAACTCTCGACTTGAACCTCGATAACCAACAACTCCAAACTCGATATCGAATTCAACCGGACAGATTTGGAAAACAATGAAAAGCCTCACAATGAATGAACCGCAAACCCGAATAGAAATCCAAAACAACCCAAGATCTCAAATTTGAATCCACAAATCACCGATTTCCAACTAACCTTGTATGAGTCTCACCAGAATTGAAGTAACTGTCATCGTTTCAGTATTTCCCGAAATGAGATGGAGCTAGCTCGAACGGGCTGGCTGTTAGAGCGGTATTGAGAGAAGAATAGGGATGGAACAGTGACTGGGACACTGGTCGCAGCGACGGGGTCATTGTTTGGTTGCCGGGGAAGGCTCTGGAAGATGGAGGAGGTCGGATCTGAGCGACGGCTGGAGGAGCAGCCCGTGCTGGCCTTTGGAGGTGGCACCATCCCTGGCTGGTCGATGTTCGAGTGGAGGAAGAAGAGGACGAGATTTGGAGCAGCGTCGGCGCCGACGCTGTTGTTGTCGATGGGAAGGCGGCGGGAGAGGTTTTTGAGAGAGAGAGTGAGAGTCCAGAGAGAAGGAGTGTGAAAGGGAGTTAGGCAGCTTCCTTCTTTTTTATATCCCCCCTTCTGTGTTCCTTTTGTTTGTGTATATATTAGGTGAGGGTGGGGTAGTGGTAAGGTGGGGTCGAGTTTGTTAGGATAGGGTAGGTAGGTGTTGTTTTTTAATTGGGTGGGTTGTGATAACGCTCAAACTACATCTCTCGTAAGAGTATAAGCGGTCGTCGTCAAATATAAAACCCAACTGGGTTGGGTGTCAAATCCCACAGAGAATACTCGGTTACTAAGTATGCAACGATTAGTAGACTTTTAGTGAAAATTCTGCGGAAAAAGGGGGGATTTTATGCGTGAAGTAAAATTATCAAAATAGCAAAGTAAAAATGGAATGTTTAGTAAGATTTTAATCAATGATAATTGTAAGTTAGGGTTATGTCCACCTTATGAGTTTAACGTATCTATTGGCTATGAGTTATGCGGAATTCAGACATGCATGCGCTTATAGAGTTTCGTATTCTATGGTAAATCCTAGTGTCTTTCGACCATCAAGGATTATTTCACTTTAACTCTTTTGAGCTTAAAGCGTATAACTAATGGTACGAATTCTCCAAGAGGTTAATCCAGTTATGGAACTAACTTTTAAATAGGGGTTGGTAGCTCTATTTCCTTGTCACTCTCTCTTTTCCAGACATGTAACTTTTCTTTCGAACAAGTTAATGCTATACTGGCGTATTCTATATGTTTGCAACCACAAGAATTCAATTAAGATGAAGAGAGTAATGATATAAGAAACATACGTATCAAGAATTCACAAACTCATAGAAATAGATAGTATCTCATAAGGCTTCCATAACCCTAACAGAGAGGTTTAGCTACTCATGAGTGCAACGGAAATCGCAATAGATATCATCATCATACTAAAATCTAGAATAATCTTCGCAATGGATGATTTTAACGTCAACTAGAGTTGGACGTTTTTTCTTCCTTTATCCGTGCCTCAAATGAGCCGTGGTTCTTTGTTAGTAACTTACAGAATCTGTAAATTGTTGAATACTAAAAGTCGAATGAAAGAGTATTAATGTAATTGGAAAGAATTAATAAGAATGGGGTGGAATGAATGGATGCTGAAAAGTTCAGCAAAATAGGGTTTTTATAACACCCATATCCTATTCCTACTAAGCTACTGCATACTTGTCCTAATCCTAATAGGTTACTGCATCCTTGTCCTAATCCTACTAAGTTACTGCTGATCCCCAAGTCTTTGGAAATACTGTTTTTTCCCGGGACAAGTTTTCCATGCATCACTTTCAGTCCATAGGCTTCCAAAAGCTGCCTTCCTTCTTACGTGAAGCTTCCTTTGGCGTCAACCAGTCCATAAAATGCTGAAATCTTCATCATTTATACCTGAAAACTTTCTAATCACGTTGGTTAGCTCACTTACAGGAAAAAGGTCTAAAAGTGCAGGAATTATATATTTTGTCCTCAAAACTTAGCTAAAATATGGGTAAATTAAGGTGCTTTAGGCGTGTAAATACGCCTAACATCAACACCCCACACTTAAAGCTTTGTTCGTCCTCGAAAAAAATATCATGTCCATATAAACATCTACTTAGGGTTTCACAGTAACAACACAAAATATTCATCAAGATAGGCACGACAATTATTAACAAAGAGTAGTTTTCTGATCACTATTAGAAACAATTCAACCTCTAACCTAGACTCGTGATGATGGTTATTTCGTATCCAAAAGTTAAGGCACAAAGAATCATACACAACTACCCAAAACTCATCAACCATGTGTGTCTCACAATATATCACCCATAATCACTCACAAGTATTTCATTTTTCGAAACATGTGTATAAGATTTTCCTTGCTCTCACTCTCACAAAGAATTCATATGTTGTAACTGATGACCATAGGCTTGCCCTTAGTGTAATGCTCCACTAATGTCAGAATGCTAAGCTTAGGATCAAATAGGTCTTTACAGGTTGTAATATAGGCTAAGGGATGGGTAGGACTATTTTGGCCAGAAATAGTGACTAAGTTCTCTAATCGCTTTAATACATCACATTATGCCATTTACACTTTCTTTCAAACAACCTTTCTACTTTCTTTTAATCTACCACCCCTTCTCACCTCTTTTGTTATTTGATTTTAAACAGAACTAACGTTTTAGTTTTCTTTTCATTTTTTTATAACACACCTCTATGATAGCCTCTCTTTTTCATAACTAATTCAAGCACCAATACATTCGAAGGAATCACTCTCACCCAATTTCCTCTTATTTTGTCATATGACTTTACAAGTTAAAGCGCTTAGGAATTTGGATCAAATTATGGTCTTGAAAAAAAATGGATTAGGCTACATATGAGGCTGTCAAAGAAAATGGCTAAAGGATCAAAGGGGTTGACTAGGATAATGTCCACGGGTAGGTAAAACGAAGGTAAACAATCACAGGTTGCCAAAGAAATGCCTAAATCATCTCCTAAACTCACACTCTTTATTTCACTTTACACACACACCAGGCAAGTTCTAGCATCAGCCACAAACACATAATATACTATTGCCTCACACACACAAGGCACATGGTCGGCTTTATTGGGAGCAGTATAGACTCTTGACCCAACAGATGGAGGAATTAAACCACACAAATATCACACATCGAGTCACACTTGGAGCCTAAACATCTCAACAGTAATTATTTTATCACAGACTCTTGTCATAATACCATGCTGCCTATCAGAACAATTTCATGCAAAGTTTAACTAAAAAATTTCTAAAATTTAACTACTAACAAAAAAAACAAACAAACATAAATAAATGCAAATGCAGATAAAGAAGTATATCATACAAATACCAGCACCCCACACTTAGACGGGACACACTGCCCTCAATGGAAGATAAATATGATGAACCTGGTTAGTCGGACTCCTCCTCTATGTATGGGGTCATACTCCCTGTATCGGAATCATCATTAGAGTCGTCGTCATCAGAGTTCTCCTCCACGTCGGAGTTTGGCATTCGGCGATCATCATTGGTTGGCACATCGTCATCAAGAGGTTTCTCAAAATATACACCTACTCCACACATAGCCCTCGCATGTTCATTCATTGGGTAGTCATAATCCAACTGTTGGAGCTCTGCAGCAGTTGAAACATGACCCCCGCTCATCATGGTAAACCTCATCATGCCATACAAATGGCGGAAGAAGCTTTCATCGCGAGCATGTCTTTCTGCAGTGGTAAGGTTGACGCCATGCATAGATTCAGCATCTTTAACCTTTGTGAGGTCAACCATCTTCGGGTTGTGTGGAAGCTTATGATCTACAGGTTCCTCTTCGATGTCCTCCTTTCTCAATATTGCAGTCAACGGATTGCCAAAGCTGAAGTGGGACCTCTTGTGCAGCCTAGCCTTACTGTGTCCCTGGAATCAGGCAATAGTTGACTATTCGCCATCATATCCGAGATTCTCTGTTCAAGAAAGCATACGGGAAGGTGTTGTGCCGACCGGTATCCTTGTGACGACTCCAACGTGCCATTGATCTTGTTCCACACAATGTGTGTTTAATCGCCCTGTATGGAGGTCTGCTATAAAGATCTTTGAGTGGTGATGGATCAACAGGTGGCAAGCCGAGAAAAGAGTTGAAGAACTCCGCGTTTAGGTGCAAAACTTGTCCCCGAATCTTTACTTCACTCCCTGTAGTCTTTGGGGACCAATTGGCATGGAACTCACACGTTAGATCAATATTACATTCTCCTATATCTCGAAAAATGAAGTCAAGATGTAGCGCCATGATTTCAGCCAAGATGCGAGGTTCTTTCTTTGTTAGGCTCTCCTTTTGTATCAACTCCACGTGAACATATTTTTTCCCTTTATTGTTATTTTACCACTCCTTTCCTTCCTCCTCTAGGACCCATTTTATTCCGAACATGCGGCGAGATATTTGCAGTGAGGAGGATTCAGCTTGCTCTTTTCGTCCCCTTTTTTGGCCTTTCTGTAAGGTGGTTGCTTTTTCCTTTCCTGGTTGACTTTTTGGTGCCATTGTACTTGGTTGATGGCCTTGGAAGATGTTCTTGCAAAGTTAAAAGAGCAAAAGGAAAATTTTTGAGAGATTTTGGAGAGGTAGGCGGCGCTTAGGTTGAGTTTGCAATGCATTTTTGTTCTAAGCCTAAGGTTCTATTTATAGGACAAGCTTGGGTTAGGTTTTGACCCGTTTGGAATCAGATTAGGAGACCAAAAAGTAAGCATAGGTGGCGCATAATGCTTTGCCTATGCTTGGCATAGGCGGCGCCTTTTGCAAAGCCTAGTTGAGCATAGGCGGCGCCTATGCTATGGCATTCTAGATTCAGAGAGCTTAGGCCATAACATAGGCCTTGCCTTGTTCGTTGCCTAGATTTACATAGGCCTTGCCTTGTTCGTTGCCTAGATTTTCATAGGCAATGCCTAACTCATAGCCTTTGTTCTTTCATTCTAAACTTACCACCTTCGACATAAAACACTTCCAAATCACAATTTGAAACCAATCTCCTCCTTTATACCTCTTGCACCTACACTTACTCAAAAACAACAAAAATAATTACCACGATGGGTTGCCTCCCATCAAGCGCCTTAGTTTTGGTCGTGGCTCGACAAAGTCCTAGAAAAACAAAACAATTAAAAACGATGGGTTGCTTCCCACAAAGTGCTTGATTTATTATTGCGGCACGACATAGCAATCTCGATTACTTAGACTTTATCGAGATAGATGGTGGATCGTTCAGACGACGCTGATGCTTAATTGTGAGCATGCAATCTTCTTCGAGATGAATCTTGTGCGTACATATCCCAGGAGGGATACTAATTATATCATCAATAGACCAACCAATGGACCTGTTCAGAGCAGAGATGAGAGCCTCTACTTGTTGTTCACCTAAATCGGCCACAATAATCACCAAAAGTGTATTTCCACTTCCCAAAAATGCATACCTTAGGTGACTGGGGAGCTCTTTCGATTCTAGCACTGGTGTCTCTTCAATGGAAGTCTTCGCTGTTGGTGAAGATTGATTCTTAAGATCAAGGTCCAGCTTCTTAGGATCATGAGAATAGGACCTTATTCCTGTTAGAGCACAAACGGTTTCTTCATATTCTTCAGCCTCCTCACGCTCAAAATTCAACAGCACATCAGATAGTGGCTCAACAGTAAGCTGCTTCTCTATAGATAATTCTTTCTCATCCTCATAATAAACATCATCGACGGAGAACACATTCATATCGCTGGGCTGCTTCATTTCTTTGCATACATCAAAACGGACCACTTTGTCATTCAACCGAAATAAAAGCTCATTAGCTCTTAAGTCAATAAGCACACTTCCAATTGCGAGGAAAGGGCATCCCAAGATTATGGGAACTTCAGAATCCACCTCGCAATCCAAAATAACAAAGTCTGTAGGAAAGATGAAGGTGGAAACCTTCACCAACACGTTATTCAAGATACCCACAGGTCTTTTTACCGATCTATCTGCCATTATGAGCCGCATATTGGTTGGTGTAGGGTCACCAAACCCGAACTTTCTGTACACGGATAGCGGCATCAAATTTATGATAGCTCCCAAATCGCACAACGCCTTAGCAAAATCCAACGATCCAATCGTGCAAGGAATAGTGAAAGCACCAGGATCTGCCTTCTTTTGTACTAGCGATCTTGTAGTGATTGCACTGCAATGATGAATATTATCTGCCAGCTCATAGCTTACTGCCCGCTTCTTTGTCAAAAGTTCCTTCATGAATTTAGCGTATCTGGGCATCTGCTCTAGCGCTTCCACCAAAGGAACATTAATAGTCAGCTGCTTCAACATAGTCATGAATTTGCTGAACCTGGTATCATCAGCTTTCTTCTTCAGTCTCTGCGGAAAAGGTGGAGGTGGAAGGGGAATTGTGTTTTCCACCACTTCCTTTTTATCTTGCTTCCGATTATCAACCTTTTCAGGCTGCAGACGTCTAGGGGTGACATCATGAACACACTCTTCGGCTTCTTTGGACTCTTCATATTCTGCATCAATAACATTATCCGTTACATCATCAACTACCTGCTTGCCTTTGGACGGAATTTCCAACACTTTACCACTCCTGGTAGTAATATCCATACATGATCCATCATTCCTTGGATTTTACACGGTGTTGCTAGGTAAAGTGCCACATTTTCGTTGATTGAATACCGCTGAAAGTTGACTCAATTGTTGCTCTAGTTGTTTTATTGCAGTAGAATGCGAGTCAACCAATTGATTTATTGAAGACAAATCATTCTTCACCTCTATTACGCCCATGTTGGTCGCCTCCACTCCTTTCAACATCTTAGCCATCATGTCCTCCATGGACATCTTTCCAGAACCAGATGCAGCAGCCTCACGGCTTCCAAGAGAAACATACAAACCACTCTTGTCAGTCATATTCTTCCAACTACCTTGATCGCGGTCCTTGTATCCAGATTTATCATAATAGTTCTGACCTTGGTTTCCTTGGGCATTGCCTCGAAAACCCTCCTGATTATTCAAGTAGTTAGCTTCTCCCTCAGAATCAGATTCATCTCTTCCTTGCGACATACCAGCCTTGACTTTTTTGGTCTTCCCTGATAATAAGTGCTTGGTGAGAAGATCCATCTGTGTTTTCATGTGAGCCATATCTTGGTCACGTTCCTCTTGCCTACGCCTCTGTTCTGCAGTCATGCCAATAGATATAGTAGAGCTTTCTACCTCAGAATCCCTGGTATGCCAAGCTCTACTTTGCTTTGTCATACGATCTAGCATATCACTTGCCTGAATAAAAGTAAGGTCCATGAATGACCCTCCTGCAGCATTATCAACCACTGGCTTAGTCACCGAATTCAAAGATCTGTATAATATCTCCATCAAGTGGACATTGGTCATATGATGGTTTGGGCACGGCATAAGCTTCGTCTTGAACCTCTCCCATGTTTCGTGGAGGGCTTCAGTTGGAAGCTGTCGAAAATTGCTGATTTCATCTCTCAACAGTGCTCTCTTGGATAGCGGAAAGAATCTTTCTAGGAAAGCATCTTTCAATTGCCTCCAATTCGTAATAAAATTAGGAGTTAGCCCATTCAACCATAGAGTTGCCTCCCCAGATAGAGACAATGGAAATAAACGTAGCCGAATTGCATTCTGTCCAACGCATGGGTTGTCGAATGACTTGCATGTAGAGATAAAGTTGATCAGATGCATATTCGGATCATCGCCTGCTAGTCCACCAAATAATCCCTTGAGTTGCAAAAGCTGAATCATGGTGCTAGTGATATTGAACTTGGCTCCGGGTGCCAATGGCGGAGGAATAATTGCTCCTGTGGCACCAGCTCCGTCTAGATCGTCATCATCATCATCATCATCAAAAGGGATTTGCATAACTCAGCATTTAGGTCTAAATCTAGCTTGACAATCTCTTCTGTTAGCAGGTGTCGCCACCTCAGCATCACGCCTAGGGTTTAGTAACTCGTCATCACCTAGGTCCTCATCGTCAGGATTTGTTGCTCGCCCAGGGTTATCAATATTCTGTTGATGTACTTGGGCAGCGGCCAACGCAGCTAGTCTAGCCTGCTCCTATTGAGCAGCCCTTCTTTCAATGTCATGTTGCGCCTCCATTCTGCCAATACGATGTTGTTCAGGATTTATGGGTAATAATGGTTGTCCCGAACTTCGAGTATGAGGTATGCACTGAAAAAAACCTGAATAAAACAAAAACAACAACTAAAAGTAAAATCTGAGAATCTTTGACCAAAGGGTCTAGTAATTATCACAAACTTAGTTGACAACCGTATTCCCCGGCAACGGCCCCAAAATTTGATAACGCTCAAACTACAGCTCTCGTAAGAGTGTAAGCGGTCGTCGTCAAATATAAAACCCAACTGGGTTAGGTGTCGAATCCCACAGGGAATACTCGGTCACTAAGTATGCAACGATTAGTAGACTTTTGGTGAAAGTTCTGCGGAAAAAGGGGGGATTTTATGCGTGAAGTTAAATTATCAAAATAGCAAAGTAAAAACGGAATATTTAGTAAGATTTTAATCAATGATAATTGTAAGTTAGGGTTATGTCCACCTTATGAGTTTTACGTATCTATTGGCTATGAGTTATGTGGAATTCAGACATGCATGCGCTTATAGAGTTTCGTATTCTATGGTAAATCCTAGTGTCTTTTGACCATCAAGGATTATTTCACTTTAACTCTTTCGAGCTTAAAGCGTATAACTAATGGTACGAATTCTCCAAGAGGTTAATCCAGTTACGGCACTAAATTTTAAATAGGGGTTAGTAGCCCTATTTCCTTGTCACTCTCTCTTTTCCAGACATGTAACTTTTCTTTCAAACAAGTTAATGCTATACTGGCGTATTCTATATGTTTGCAACCACAAGAATTCAATTAAGATGAAGAGAGTAATGATATAAGAAACATACGTATCAAGAATTCACAAACTCATAGCAATAGATAGTATCTCATAAGGCTTCCATAACCCTAACAGAGAAGTTTAGCTACTCATGAGTGCAACGGAAATCGCAATAGACATCATCATCATACCAAAATCTAGAATAATCTTTGCAATGGAAGATTTTAACGTCAACTAGAGTTGGACGTTTTTTCTTCCTTTATTCATGCCTCAAGTGAGCCGTGGTTCTCTGTTAGTAACTTACAGAATCTGTAAATTGTTGAATACTAAAAGTCGAATGAAAGAGTAGTAATGTAATCAGAAAAAATTAATAAGAATGGGGAGGAATGAATGGATGCTGAAAAGTTCAGCAAAATAGGGTTTTTATAACACCCATATCCTATTCCTACTAAGCTACTGCATACTTGTCCTAATCCTAATAGGTTACTGCATCCTTATCCTAATCCTACTAAGTTACTGTTGATCCCTAAGCCTTTGGAAATACTATTTTTGCCCGGGACAAGTTTTCCATGCATCACTTTCAGGCCATAGGCTTCCAAAAGCTGCCTTCCTTCTTACGTGAAGCTTTCTATGGCGTCAACCTGTCCATAAAATGCTGAAATCTTCATCATTTATACCTGAAAACTTGCTAATCACGTTGGTTAGCTCACTTACAGGAAAAAAGACTAAAAGTGAAGGAATTATATATTTTGTCCTCAAAATTTAGCTAAAATATGGGTAAATTAAGGTGCTTTAGGCGTGTAAATACGCCTAACATTAGGTTGTTAGAATATTCGGACAAAACAAAATTAGTTAGGGGGTTGTTATTTTTGTCATTTTGTGGAGGGATTATCACACGGGTGAGGGTACACGGTAGGATAAGGTAAACAATAGGTAAAAACGATATCGCGGAGGGACGAAATTAGGTGTCTACATCATGCCCCCTTTGAATGTAAACACGAAGTGTTTTCAGATAAAAAAGTAGACAGCGAGACCAAATTTTGACCCGACCATTATCCAAAGAAAGAAACAGAAGGAAGAAAGACAACCGGGTTTTGACTTAAGACATCCCAACTACTCACATTATGAGAGGATCGAGTGACAAGTATCTCAACTTTTGGAAGGAGATGGACTATACCGAGTTGGAGAGTCGAGTGAGGTTCCATCGAGGTTCCGGTCTGCGGCTCTGTCATTACATTAAAAAATGAAAATTACAAGTTAAAACATAAATGAAATTACAAAAATCCTATCTATACAGCTTCTATTGGTTCTTGACTCGAATTTCATCACCCTATTCTTCAGGCGGGCTCCTGACTTACAGTTTCTTTAAACTTGTTGCTTGGCTTTCAATTGCTTCACTTTGTTGATTGACTTTTCATTTCTTCACCCTATTCTCCAGGCGGGCTCCTGACTTGCTATTTCATCACTTTGTTGCTTGACTTTCATTTCTTCACTCTGTTCTCTAGGCGGGCCTCTGACTTGCTATTTCATCACCCTGTTCTTCAGGCGGGCTCCTGAAACCCAAAATTAAAACTAGAACGAAAATTATCCCAAACAAGAATTATAATAAAGTAGTATTTCATTTTTGAAAGCATTATCCCATTTTTCAGGAGGGTCCTGCGCATAAAGTAAAATCCTATTTTTCAGGAGGGTCCTAAACAGAAAGTAAAATCCCATTTTTTCAGGAGGGTCCTGAACATAAAGTAAAATCTCATTTTTCAAGAGGGTCCTGAACAAAAGTAAAATCCCATTCTTCAGGAGGGTCCTGAACAAAAAGTAAAATCCCATTCTTCAGGAGGGTCCTGAACATAAAGTAAAATTCCATTTTCCAGGAGGGTCCTGAACAGAAAGTAAAATCCCATTTTTCAGGAGGGTCCTGAACAGAAAGTAAAATCCCATTTTCAGGAAGGTCCTGAACATAAAGTAAAATCCCATTTTTCAGGAGGGTCCTGAACAGAAGTAAAATCCTATTCTTCAGGAGGGTCCTGAATAAAAAGTAAAATCTCATTTTTTTGGAGGGTACTGAATATAAAGTAAAATCCCATTTTCAGGATGGTCCTTAACATAAAATAAAATCCCATTTTTCATGAGGGTCCTGAGCAGAAAGTAAAATCCCATTTTTCAGGAGGGTCCTGAACATAAAGTAAAATCTCACGGAAGAGCACTTCCAATGGTAGCTGAATTAAGTGAAGTGAATTTGCCCCTATTTCAACAAAGAGAATTTGTCAGTTAAAAACTTAGCGGTGGCTTGCAGATCTTGGCTTCTCAGGTATCTGTCCCAGCACTCACTCCTCTCATCTTTATTCTAAATTGCTAACAGCTGCCCTGTCTTCTCGCATTATCAACCCGGATCTATATTGAGGGAAATGAGTTCTGACTCAAACAATGGGTTTCCATTTTACCATGCCTCTGAGGTGCACTCTTTTCCCAAATCTGAATGGTTCCACGAATCCAATAGCCTGTCAGTTGATAGACTTTCTTTGCTTCATGTTGAATTACGATCATATTTCATTGTTGTGTTGTTCCTCGGCTTTTCCTCGTATAATTGGAAAGACTGGTAGTAAATTTTAAAATCCTTTCTCGCTTGTTTTGACACAGACTTGACTTAAAATGTAAAGAAATGATGGTGACTTTTATTTTGATAAATGACATAAAAAGACAAATAAACATAAATATGTAAATGAAAAAAAAGGTCAATGTCCCATATTCAAAAGAAAACTTATTTGAATACGACAACCAACTCCAATGAGTATGACATGCATTTTGGATTGAGCTGCCTGATCTTCCTATCCAAACTCCCCATTTGTTGTTGAGTTCGTGCCTTTGCTGCCGAGCCGCTTCTTCAAATCCATTGGACTCATACATCATATTCGATTGATGATATCTTGAAATACTTTCACCAACAAATCTCTTTCGTTTCACTTTTCACTTTTCTCTTGAACTCTCCATCGCCTTACGGTGCCCGTGAGGGTTTTCACCAATAAGACTCTCTCATTTTTATTTCTCTCCACTCACCATCGCCTTATGGTGCCTTCAAGGGTTTTCACCAATAAGACTCTCTCATTTTTATTTCTCTCCACTCATCATCGCCTTATGGTGCCTGCAAGGGTTAAGATGAAATATGTGTAGTAGTATTCAAATTTAGAGAAATAGCAAGCTAGGGTTTTGTCCACCTTGTAGTTTTTAATACTTTCCAACTATGGGCTTTACGAGTTCATACATGCATCATGTTTACAGATAAACGTATTTATTTTAATAACATAATCCTAGTGTTTCTCAACAATCAAGGACTAATTCACTTCAGTCCTCTCGAATCAAAAGTGTTGAGAAAAACAGTACGAAATCTCCTAGTAGTTAATCCCGTTAAGGCATTAACATATGAAATAAGGGTTGGAAATCCTATTTTCTTGTCACTACTCTCTTTTCCGAACCTCAACCTTTCTATCAAACAAGTTGAGTTTTAAGGCACATCCTCTATATTTGCAACCATGAGAATTCAAGATAAAAGAAGAGAATATGATATAAGCAGATCAATACATGATGAGTTCAAAAACCTAAAGTAATAGATTGTATGTTACAAGGCTCCCATAACACTAACTAATAAACTTAACTATTCATGAATAAAATGGGAATCATAATAGAAATATTCATCATACCAAAAACTAGAAGATATTCTTGGTGTGCGAATAGTGAAAACAAGAGAAAAAGCATTTTTCTCTCTCTCCCAAGCTAAGCTTCCCTTTTTCTCTTAGAAAACTAATACAGAATAATGAATTATGATTAATTTTCAGCATCAAATCTTTTTAATAATCGTTTCTCTCATAATTTTCTTCTAAGTCCCTAAACTAATTATAAATGACAAATTAGTCTCGGACATAGTTTCTAGGCGCCATATTTGATCCAGACTGCTACTCTCTCTTGTGTCATATTCCATCCGCATTCTATAGTCCTATTATGTCTCCATCTACCTCCTTAATACCCGGAATCATGCTAATTACATCGATTAGCTCAATCACATAGAAGTAGATTAAAAACATAAGAAATTAGGCACTTTGTTCTCCAAACTTAGCTAAAATATGGGTAAGTTATGGTGCTTAGGCATATAAATACACCCAAGATCACCACCCCGCACTTAAATCTTTGTTCGTCCTAGAATAACTTTTCCATTTATGCATACTACACAAGTCTTAACACCCATGAAGGAAAAACAAGATGCTCAAATAGGGCTATACAATAATTATGAACAAGAAGTAGATTCATGAATCATTACTAAAGACGATCTACCCTTAAGAATAGACTCATTAAGTTGGAAAATTCATGTATACTGTTTAAGCAAATAAATCATATAAATTACCCAACCTTCATCAACCATGTGCCCTCATAACAAGAAAGTTACCCATAATCACTCACTATCATGCAATTTCTAACAATATGGGTATAAGAATCAAGTTGCACTCACTCTCACAAAGAATTCTTAAATTACAATTGATGACCATATGCTTGCCCTTAGTGTAATGCTCCACTAATATCAGAATGCTAAGATTAGGATCAAATAGGTCTTTACGGGATGTAATGCAGGCTAAAATATGGGTAGGAACTATTTTTGCCAGAAATAGTGACTATTTTCCCTAAGCGCTTTAATACACTACATTATGCAACTAAGACCAATTTCTAACAAACAATTTACACCACTTTCATCTATCCATATCTTTTGTTTTCACCCCATCCCATTAAACTCAATTAATAACACTATAGTGGGAGTATGCAACCTTTTCAAATATATATATATATATATATATATATATATTATATATATATATGTATATTATATATATATATATTGCATCCATTTCACGTTATGCACCCCTATGATAGCCCCCCTCAACTTAATAAAAAATTTAGAACTTTTTTTTCAACAATTTTCGCTACTCCCAACCACATCAATTGCACACGCCAATAACTAGACTTTGGGGCATCAATTTCACCTTTTTCCCCTTATTGTCAAACTCCTAACTAAAATTAATTTTACATTAAAACACTTAGGAGCTTTTGGATCAAATTACGGTCTATTGAAGAATGGATTAGGCTACAAATAAGGCTAACAAAGAATAAGCTAAAGGTTCAACGGGGCTAGCTAAGATAATGTACAAAGGTAGGTCAAAAGGAGGTATGAACAATGGCTATCAAAGAAATGCCTAAATCATTTCCTAAACTCACAATTTTTATTTCACTTTACACACACACCAGGCAAGTTCTAGCATCAGTTGCCACAAGGAATCTACAACAGTCTTACACACTCATGGCACATGGTGAACTCAGTTAGGAGCATTATCCGTTCTGGGCTCAGGCCCTCATGGATTTAAAGCGCCTCACTAGAGAGTCAGGATTTCTTACTTATATACCCATTATCCCTCTTATGTTTTGCCGAAGTGGGACTCCTTTCTAAGTTGGGGTGTTACAAACTATTTCTATCATCTGCAGCTAATTCCACAATGACTAACACAAGTCTACACCTAAGTAGGACGAACAATCCCACTTCTAAACCTAAATTTTCTTAATTAGGTACACTATGCCCCAAACTAGGCTAAGATATCTAGTTAAACTTATAGATGTCAAGTACACCATATACAAGCCTAAGATAGGAACTTTAACTAGAAATAAGAGCACTTAAGTTATTTATATCAAAATTACGATTCCAAGAATACCACACTAGACCAATAAGAGCAAATATACTAATTTGCTTCCAACACTAAAACCGCATCCATAATCTAGCAATGTATCAAATCCATGTTACAATTCAATCAAAACTAGGGAGAAGGCAATAGGGGTCCACAAAGTTATAAACATACTATCTTACGGGTCCAAGACCATCATCTAATTTCTAAAATATCAATAATCAAGGCTAAGCTATCTTACTCATAATCAATTCTAACATTCATATCCACACGCAATACATATCATACATCATCTATGAAGAAAATGGACAGGAGCCTACCTCAATGCTAAATCGCAAAATCACACTTCAAGCACCATATGCTTGTCTTCACTTCACAATCCCCAAAATACCATCACACTATCAAAAATATAATCTACTCATCAATACGAGTCTAACGATACCCATATTACACTATTGTGCTTCGGGTCCAAAAACGATAGCAAAAACCCTAAGTAGGTCCCATGTATGGAAATCACATTTTCAAGGTCAACCCAATGCTCGTACATCACTAAGAAATCATAACCCTCAATTAATGGATGAAAAAAAACTAAATATAGGGCTAAATCAAGGCCTAAGCTAAATTGGGGTTTTGGGGAAAGAACTAAGAAATTCACCTATAAAGTGATAAAATCTTACCTTAATCCGGATGATAATCATGATAAAAGATGTTTATCAAGCTCCCTAGACACCCACAAGACATAATTTTGAGTTATCATACCCATTTAGGATTTTAGGCTCTAAAAAATGAGTCAAAAATTGTGAAAAACGCGGCCTATAGGGTGCTTAAATACCCCTACCAACTTTGGAGCCCCCAGCAAAGTCAAAAACTTATTTTTGACCCTTGAAAGTCATTCGAAATCTAAAATATATGATCCAATAGTGTAATTTGAGTGTAAACCACATTTCAAATTCATTGGAATCATCAAAACTTTAGTCTGAGATTGTTTCAGCAAAAAGTGGGGCCCACACCTATAGTTTCATTTTTAATAAACTACGCTCAATAGCTCGAAATGAGCTCGGGTGCATTGGGACCCGAATGAAAGGTCTACCTAGACTAAAATTTATATTTTGGATCTGTTGATGTAGTCAGAATTTGTATTCGAGATCGTTTCACTGATATTTTGACTCGGTGGCTATTTGGAACTAGTGAAGACTTCTAAATAGAGAAGTGGCTCTAAAAAACAAATGAACTATCTGGTAACCGAACCGTGGGTCCCAGCAAGTCATAAATGACTTGCGGCAGCCATGGAAAAGATCAAACGGTGAATATAAACATAAATAAGGAAAATGATCTGAATGGTCATTACACCATCTACTATTAAAAGGACTTTCGATCTCGAAAGTCAAGGAATAAAAAGAATCTCAAAAGCTCAAACGGATAAGGTAATGGGACCGTATGCTCTAAGCCTAACTTCCCAGGTAACCTCAATAGAGATAAAACAATTCTAAGGGATTTTTCTATAAGTATCCCTTTTTTAACAAGCACTCTCATTCTACTTCCAAATTAGCCAACTCACCTAAACCTCTAACTAGCCTCTAACTAAACTGAAAAGGGCTGATGCACGCATATCTAAACCACATCATGCTGACAACACTTATATATCCATATAAATCAACAAAGGCTCATTCAAGACAAAAGCAAACCAAGACATGAGTCATAAATCTGACTTCAAATCCTAAAAATAACCTTCCTTTACCATTTTGCTTATGCTATCTACTAAAAGCCAGGAGAAAAATCACGTGAGTCTCATCCACATAGTCTCATCACGAAGAACTCAAAGAACTGAAATTGATCCGCTGGAAATCCATACGAGAAACATAATAATAAACACATAAGATGCTATCTGGCACACAAATGGAGATAATCAAAGAAATACAATCTATGAAAATAATACAACCAGTCCGAATAATCAAACTGAAATCCCAAAGCCCAAGGTATAACTACTTATGACTAAATATTTATCTCCAAGATGTCCCGTCAATGGAGAATAAAGGCATACTAAATCCAACTCGAGCATATTACTCCCATAGAGTAAATCGTTCAAAATCTCCAAATAAAACTAAAACTCGAGGCCAAAATTGAAATAACCACCATAGGGCCCAAGGGCTATCATCTGAACACTTCTTAACTATAATCTAATCGAAGTCTAGAAGACCGAATAAGCAACCATAGAGTAGGATCAATCATCCTATAAATGAAATTTGAACTGAAACAAGTCAAAAATAAAGGCTACACGACAGCTCTACAACACCAAGTTTAAATCTCAACACCAAGGATGGACTGCTCAATCTCAAATATCTAAACAAAAACTATGAATGGGTAGGCATTAATGCTCCAAATTGTCATTCCAAGGAGTCAAAATCCAAAACTAGGCTAATAAGGCTATATTAATGTGAACTATCTCAAATTGATTCTAGTATTCAAAATTTGATATATGTGAGTTAAATCATACCAAGCCACAGTTGAGACATATCTAAATAGCAAAATTATCATAGGGATAAACACGGGCTGATAACACAAGCAACCAACTCTATATCAACTGGATGGAATAAAACAGAGCCGCAAAGAAGGAGTCATGCCAAAAAGATGAATCACTGGCTGAAAATGCATATAACCCACTCTATATCCACTAGAGGGCATGAACTATCCAAACATACTCAAAATATCTCAAGGTTAAAAACCACACCAGTAAAGGCAAAAGCTTTAGCAACTCAAAAAAATACAATTAAGTTGGGAACTAACCAATGCAATACTCCATCTCGGTAAAGAACTAGCCACAGGCTCCTATCAGCAAGGAGAATCACTCCACCAAACCTCACTAGGCCAAAAAAATACTGAAATGAGAATTTCCTAAATCCACCAAAGAATCATATCATCAAAGGATACACCAATCCCGAAACCAAGGTCAAAGTCAAGACCACCACCAGATAATCAATAACTCAAGATAAGGAATTTTTAATTTGCCAACTTAAGAAACGATCATAGAAAAGGTCACTTGCCTCAAACTTTCCAACTTTATTTAAAGCAAAATCATATCACAACAAGAGGGAGTCCTATCAAATCTAAGAGACGAATCCACGACACCTCAATATCGATTTCAAAACCATTATCAAGTGATGAAATTGTCACAACCAAATAATGGACCTCAAACTAATCAATCTCAAACATTAATTATATCAGAAGGCATAGCAAAAATAAAAGCCTTCACAATCCAGGAAGCAAATGTAAGAATCTTAAACACAATAACAAGCAATATAACTAAATTGCCAACTTAAAAAGCACACTAAAACATGGAAGGTCAACTTTTCTTTGATACCATAATATACTTTGAAATTAGTCTAGCACGGTTAACCAAGAGGGAAAAATCAACCTCGCTATGCTATGGGAAAAAAATCATCAAATTGGGTTATATCGGCATAAACCACTAAATAAGATCACAAAATAAAATACTAACTAGATAACACTAGTCTAAACAGCTCACGAGTGAGGTCTACATTTGGTCCATGATTTGTTGTGATTTGTGGACTGTTTTGGAGGGTATATTAGACTGTTTTATGGCTGTTTCGTGTTCCTCTTGTTTGTCTTGTATCATTTGGTATCAAATCCATCTTTGATTTTGTTCTAACAAGATCAATTTTGGGCTTGAGACTTGAAAAACACACACACAAAAAAAATTGTAAACTGAAATTTTCAGAAAATAGCAATCTGTCCACTTTTGTGTTCTTGGCCAAAAATTATGTTCTTGTTGTGTCTTGACCGAGATTTTTACTTGCCTTAAAGTGTTTATAGCATTAGTATTGTTCTTCACTAACACTTTGAGTCTATATCTTAATTTGAGCCTTTGTTGTTGATGTTGTTATTGTGAACTTGGACTTGGCCGATTGTTGTTGGTATTGTTGTTGTGGATTCAAGACTTGAATGTGTGATGTATTGTTGGTTCAAGTTTGAACGTGTATTTTGGGGATTGTTTTGTGGATTTTAATCTTGAAAAGGTGGTGTTGTTTAGGAGGTCCAACTTGCACGTTAAAACTTCGAGACTCAAAATTTGTGTTCTTGATGTTCTTAGTGTTCTTCACCATCTCTATATTTTGTTGAAGAAAAAGTGGTTTTTGATTCTATAAGTTGAAGAAAGAGAGTGTGAATTTATGTTAGTCTTTCAATACATAAATCCACGATTTAAGGTGTAAGACTTGTGGCTCAAAGACTTTTCCTTCACACTCAAAGACTTACAACCACTTCCAACAACCTTCCATGTTTTGAGGATCTTGTTTTAAGAAAAGTGTACAACAAAGTCAAGTCTTCTCTTTTTAGAATTGGAAGGGGATTACAAGACTTATATTTCCCTCCTAAAACCAAATCCACCATTCCCAACTTACAAATTGATCAAGAATTCCAAGTTTGGAAAATAAATTTGTTACGACCGCAACCAATACGTGGCTTCCACATCACGTTTTATAGTTCACACGACAAATTTTGGCTCAAATTTTAGATTCTTAGTTTCATTTTATTGTCTCCTAGTTTCATGTCTTGATTCTAGAATTAATTAACAACTAGTAATCACCTACTAAGTTGTAGATTAATTGTTGAATCCATTTCTTCGTGTCTTTATTGTTTGTGTATTTTCTCATTTCTAACTCATCGTAACTTTTTTGTTTCAAGTTCGTAAGTAAATTTTATTTTGTGTCTTGAGTCGATCAAACAAGAATCTATTTCGGTCGCCAAGTAGAATTGACATCTTATTGACTACCGGAGTATAAGCAACTTTCAATATTTGCCGCTTCAATTGTGAGAATCACAAAGGTTAGTATATACGAGTGTTGCTAAGGAAGCTTTACTACTAATATTATTTGTTCATTGTGTAGGTACAAAGGTGATATTAGGGGAACATGTCTTCGATAATCGGGGATTATTATGACTACGACATGGGAGACTATGATTGTAGTGAAAGGTTTTATGGCTACGAAGTTGAGGGAGATTGTGGGGGCTGTGAAAATAGCCATGATCAATACTTGGGCAGATTTGAGGGTTTCGGGTTTAGGAGAGAAAATAACGGGAATGATGGCCTAGTGGTTATGGTGAATTTGGAGATGATGTAGGACCTCGTGATGGTTCTTATGATGAAGTTGGGACATGTGAGGAGTCTTATACTTTCCACTCTGAACCTACATTTGGTGTTAGGTATAACCCTTTCATTCGCAAAGCTTATGAGAGCTATGATGAGAGTACGCATGCTGAGTGTGAAAGATCATATTCTTCACCTTATAGTACTTTTTATCAAGGTCGACATGGTGTGATTGGTTATACTAGCTATAGTAGAGGTTGTCCCATGAGAAAAAGAGCGCAAGCATCTCCAAAACCGATGGGTACTCGTGTGCCTTACAATGTTGATCCAAGGAGGAGTGTACACTCCGGAAAAGTGACTATTTGTGGGATATGGGGTTGCCTTATGGTGTTGAATGATAGGTACTATGCAAACTACATTCTTCTGTCCATGGTTGACTACTTGGGGTTATTTTGAGAGCCTTTACTTGTTCCATACTACTTGGGCGAGTTCAAGGTTACCGAGAGGGTAAAAGTTGTCTTCTCCCAATTTGATTACCATGAGGAGGTGTGGTGCGATGTGTTTTCCTTAACCTATGGTCATATGAGCTTGGTTGCTGATTGGTTTGCACGACATCAAATTCCTAACGTGCAAAATTGGCCTAATATTGTAAGAGACCAATGGGGAAATCGCCTCATAACATACTTGCTACCCAAACCGCAAAGAGAAATGCTTACCTACTCCAATCCTATTTATGATGAGAGAAAAAAGATTGAGAGGAGTAAGGTAGTGCAAGGTGGTAATCCGAGAGTGGAAAAAGAAGAGGATATGTGGAGCGGAGTGAGGGGATTGCCACCAAACCGTCCTAACATTGGTTGTCCTTCTATTTCTAAGGACATTTGTGTAGGTACCAATATGGCAAGCGAAGGCGAACAATGCCAAAAGGAAGTTGCTGCCCAAGCTTGTGGACTACCTTCACCTTACGGCAAGGAAGATTCTACTCAAGATCTTAAAGATAAAATAGCTAACTCTTACACTTTAGTGCATGTGAATTGTGTGGCTAGTAAGACATTGAGTGTGAGTAGAAGCTTACTTATTTATGAGTCTAATGATTCCTTGTATCTTGTTAATGATGTACATATTGTGAGTTTGGATACACTAGTTGATCCTATTGATGATGAAATTGACTCTTCTTGTAAGATCAATTTATGTCCATCTAGTGTTGAAGCTTATATGTGTAACGAAAGTACATCATCTTGTGTAGTTGGTGTTGATCAACTTGTTTGTGAAAATTTCCCCCCACTTGAGTATGTGTGTGATGTGCTTAATAGGACTCAAGTGAGTGAAGTATTTGAAAATGTTGGTCAACAAAGTGGGAGTGAACCCGAGATCCCTTCTTGGGGTAATCTTATGTTTGGATCATCCTTGAAACTTGTTATTGATCATTTAGAGTGTGAAGAACTTGCTTATTCCAAATCTATCCGTGAGGTAGATCACACTCTCTTTAGGTGTAATGTCTTGTTTGAAGATGATTTAAACACTTCTAATAAAGCTAGTGGTGAAAATGATGGTATAACTTGCCTTGGAAGCTATAGCCTATATGCTAACCCACTTTGGTGTAACAACATTCCTCCTAAAGATGGAAATCTCTTCTTGGAAGATGAGAGTACTCTTAGGGGCAAGGAATGTGTAGTTGCGGAAGCTACTTCTTTTACTTTGTGTGACTTTATTTTTTAGAGTAATCATGGTTATTATTGGGAAACTAGTAGGGAGTACACACATGAGGGCACCTTGGTAGAAGTCGATTTGAGTGATACCTTTCTCTACTATCTATTTACTTTGGATGATATGTATGCTATAATAGAGAGTATGTCATTTAGTTTGGGAGTAGATCACGGGAAAGCGGAGTGCTGCCTAGACCCGTGTCTATGGCCACTTTTCCCATTTGACCCCGGTGCCAAATGTAGAAATGGTGATGTTAGTGCACCCAACTTGTTTCTTGGTCTACATGACAAGCAAAGTATCACTCTTGGTGTATCCCATAACCAAATCCTTTGTACATCTTTCATTGAGTTTTTAATACTCACTTCAAAGGACTTTTGATTATACTTCAAGTATGTACCCCCTTGGCGTGATGATGTTTATTATTGTGCTAACCCTAACCCTCATTCCATGAGGATGTTGTGCTTGTTTGTCCTTTCTCTGGTATTGCAAGGTACGGATTCGAGGTTGAATCCTTTTCAAGAAGGGGAGGATGATACAAGTGAAATGACCGCCTTAGCTTTCGATGACTTTATTCAAAGTCACTATGTGAAGAATCAAGCTTTGGTCCCATGGAGGGCATGGGATCATACTTGTAGGGGCTATTTTGATCATGCCATCAAGCAAACCCGTGTGTGGAAGATTGCTTGGAGCCTTGAAGACTAGAGGACTCACGGGTTTGGACCACATTTGATGGTTCACGATTTTGGCCCCTTTTATTAAGGTAATTTTGGTCACTTAGCCTCAAGGTCATTTTGGTCTTTAGCCTTGTCTAAATGACACTCCATTGCCACCCACCTCATTAAGGGCATTGGAGTCATTTTATCTTTATTTTGTAATATACTATATATAGTCTATTTTAGGTCATTTCTCTTTAGTTAATGAATGATGAACATTTGAAAGACTTATTATCTCTTTGGAGAGTGCAACACCTTAGTATAGTTCTTAGTTAGGTCATGGAAAAGTCATCCTTTAGTATAGGGCTTGGAAAAGCCAATATTGTTGTTTTCTTGGAAACGGTGGATCTTGAGGTGTGTGATTCCCTTGGCGGTCACCATAAGAGTGTGGTGTTGTTGTTACATTAATTAGGGATTTAGTGTTTGAATCACACTTTGTTCCTAAGTCTTGTAACAAATCTATATGTCACTATCTATCCTTTTATTCTTGTAATCTTGGTATTGTTTGTAGTGGACTATTTTTGTGTCTTGTTGAATCCAAAAATTTGTGTTCTTGTTGTCATCTTGTTATTCACGATTTTTGGCTGTTTTAGGTGTTAAATACACCTTTGTTTCTTGTATTCTTGTTGTATTTGTCGAATCCAAGTGAGGTCTCCATTTGGTCCACAATTTGTTGTGATTTGTGGACTGTATTGGAGGGTGTATTGGATTGTTTTGTAACTGTTTCGTGTTCCTCTTGTTTTTCTTGTATCAAGAATAGATTTGGCTATTCAAAAAGGAATTTTTATGTTCAAAGAAGATAGAATATACCAAGTTAAATACACTCACATGCTTGGCAGGAATCCTCTCATATGTAGTGAAACTTCCATATGAAGGTGAACCCATTGAGAACTCAGATGCAACCAAGGATTCTCTCATGTTACTCTTTCTAGGTTTCTTCTCAATGCTCTGAGCCTCACCATCCTCTAATTTGGGATATTTCTTGCTATGAGATGAACTTATTTGAAAGATGCTCATCTCAGAAGGACATCTCGCTCCTGCGACATCGACCTCTGTTGGCCAATTTTGAGAGGAATGTTTCTCTTTGACAACATGGTGTGTGGAAAATTTCTTACTTGATACTGCTACTGGATGCAAAGTCTTATCACTTCTTCTCTTCACGTAGAGAACTGAACCAACAAGCAGACTCAGTGCAAGTGAGGACATTCCCAGGATCTGATATGCACAAACATTATCTTCATCATGTCTTATTGGAGACTCCATCATTTCCAAAGGTTGGGCTTCTTCAACAGCAGAAATTTCTTTTACTATGTTTTCAGGATTGTTAATCATCGACTCAAGTGCATTATCAACAATGAAAGATTGGGATTCAGCTAACTCAACCTCAACATTAGAAGTTGTAAGCCCTAGGTCCAAATCCCTTTCTGTACTATCAGATTCATTCCTCTCAGCTGGGACAACAGAAACTTTTTCAGTCTCCACCAAATCATGCTTTCCTTGTTCTACATCCTTTTCTAAGCTATCAGCCCCATTTACCTCGGATAATTGAATTGCGGAAGCTTCTTCAATCTCCAACACATCCACTCCTTCAATTTCAACTTCCCCACCATCATCTAAATTAGCTTCCATTTGAAATTCTTCCTCATCTGGCTCTGTTTCAGATTCTTCATCCTCTTCTAACTCAATTGGTTTAAAATTTTTATCCAATTTCTCACTACCAGTACTACCTTTCAAATATTTGTGATATATATTGCTACTCTCTTCTAGAGCAGTCAAGTTCATGAATTTAATCGGATGCACATCATCTATTCTACCAAGGTCATTAATCAACTTTGAGAAATAAGAAACCGCTTCTTATTTGCAGAAAAGAACGTATCTTTACCGTCGGATAAGGTGATTGAAGTCCTTACGGGATCATTTCTTTCCACCAAGATTTTCTTTTTCCAGGATTGAGCAATCTTGGATGAAGCAGAAATCGACAGAGACATGAAATTCTTGGAACCCTTTGCTGGTGATTTCAGTTTCGCCGCTTTGGATTCATTCTCCTTCTCATCAAAACCTTATGATAAAGAAGAAGAACCCAACTCTCATTTCCCAGAATTAGACATCATTCTTGTCGAATCTGCAAAAAAACAAGAAAACAACAAAGTAAATCAAGAAATCTTGCGACAAATTTTTGATAGTTCAAATCAAGAAAATTGAGTAAAACAACGGGAAAATGGAAATTACCAGCAGGGCTATTAGCTCAGGGTTAAATCCTCTGTGGGTTGCAAGAATCGAAGGCCGCAAAAAAGGGTTGCCGTTGAAGCTTCTTCTGGGTGTAGAATTGTTGTTTTTGGAGGTTCTTGGATGAGGTGGAAAGGATCTTATAGAGAGTGGAGAAGGAGACTTGTTATTAGAAGAAGCCACCATTGATGATAATGTTGTATACCAAGAAAGGTAAGCGAATCGTCGAATCGTCCAGGGAGACCAAACAAGCAAATGGAAATAATGCAAATTGAGAGAAAGGAAACTTTAGATATTACCAAAAAAAACGTTAAATATGGGGTAAAAAATATTTACTCAATCATAGCAATTACTAATATATGTAATTGCAATTAATTAGATATCTAAAGTAAATAATACTTCCTTTTGGTCAGTGCACTTTTATTTATCGGATGTAGTAGCAATAGGTATTCTTTTTTTTTTGTCTAATTTAAAAATCAAGAGATAATTTATCAATAATTTCTAATTTGAGTTTGTTATATTAACTATAGTTATTTTTCAAAGTATAAATGCTATTATATTCAAGTAATAATATAATAAAATGGTCATTTTATTTCTTGTTGTGTTAAGTCAATACTAGATAAATAAAATAAATCGAAGGAATAAGTAACATGTATAGCAGGTTGGTACAAAACTATCATTACACTATCATATTCATATCATCATGTACTTACTATGTGAACTTTTATCTATTAGACTATTACAAACAACTTATTTAATAAGGTCACAACATCAAGAATTTGAAATTAGAATAGTTGCAGCTTAAACGTGCCTTTACATCAAGTTCAATGATTTCGCCATTCTTGTTTTGCAATGTTCATCAAAATTCAAGTTCTTTTATTTCATTTTCTTGATTAAGAAATCTCGAAAGTAAATGCTGCGAGGTTCGAAATTCGGTCAATAGTAAGCGAACGTCTTTATCTTTTCTCACTTAAATATTTTTGTTGCACATGCTACTACTTCATATTCTGCCATGTGGTTACATATTAAACATTGCGCTCTTATCACTAGATAAAATAATATGACATTCACGATTGTAAATCTTATTTACTAAGAATGATCTATTACATTTGTAAGCTGGATTGACCCTTCTTAACATTCACAGTCTAATAATAATAATTATGGATATTGTCGATAAATATTCTACCACTAAAAAGTAAGCCCAAGCCAAATAATGATAAGACTTCTCTCAATATCAAGTAGTAATATATTTTCCTTCTTATCAGACCTAGTTTTTCTTCCTTTATGTATAATCTTGTTTTTCATGATTTCGTGTTCTAATTTAATTCAATTCTTCTGTGTTAGATGTCTTTTTTTTTTTTCATATTCTATTCTAATGACTTGTGCATAAAAATTAATCTTTTGTGTCTCTTTTATAAACTAAAAAATCTCGAAAGTAAATTTCACGAGGCTCGAAACTTAGTGGATAATAAGCAACAAACGTCTCTATCTTTTCTCACTTAAATATATAATTTTTTATATGGTACCATTGAATATTGCACTCTCATCAATCATCACTAAATAAAGGGAAAAGACATCATTTCCACCCCAAACTATATAAGAAAAGTCTTAGCCAGACATAAATTATATAAGTGACCTATTACACACCTTAACTATATAAAAGTGATATTATTACCTCCCCGCGACCCCCATTCTAAGGTGTGTGTGTTACACTTATTTTAGGCGCGTCCAACCTATTAAATAACAAAAGTAAACGGCTAAAACATTAAGGAAAAAGGCATTGTTTCCACCCCTATAGTCAAAAAGTCGAATCCACACCTAAACTATATAAGTGACGTATTACATACCTTAACTATAAAAAATTGATACTTTTTACAGACGTGGCAGTGCGTGTAAAACACTACACCACATGCAAGTGGTGGTAGCCTGACAGGGTGTAAATAGTTTCACTTTTTTATAGTTTAGGTGTGATATAGGTCACTAGTATAGTTTTGGTGTGCCTTCGAATTTTTGGATATAGTTTGGGGTGAAAACGATGTATTTTCTATCATGTGACTATGATTGTAAATCATATTTAAGAAAAATAATCTATTACATTTTTTAAGGGATATTTTTTGCCCTTCTTGAAATTCAAGATCTAACAATAATAACTATGAATTCCATCACTAAAACGTAAGCCTGGATGTTCTTTTTTACTAATAGACGTAGTTATCAAAAAAAAAAAAATTTAGTTAACATCTAGAGTTATCTAAAAATCTTTTACCAATTATTCTAAAAATTTAAAAATTTAAAATCTCTCACTATCTTTAGAAAACCCTTTTCTACTTCAAATATACTTCTATTGTATTGGTACTTTTAACACTTTCAAATTCTTTTAGAAAATAATGTCTTTATTTTGTTCTCTATTTTTCTTTTAAAAATAGAAAAACCTTTTCCACTTCTAAAATAGTTCATTGTAGTGACACTTTTAACATATTTTCAAATCTCTCTCTCTCTCTCTCTCTCTCTATATATATATATATATATATATATATATATATATATATAAAGGAGACATTGTATGCTGCTGATGTGGCATGCCTCAATGAAAAAGTATTTATCATTTTCTGTTTTTTTTGAATTTTTTTCACTATTATTTAATTAAATGGACAATTAAACTAATTAATAAAGGACATTTATATTTTAATATTTACTTACTACTACCGTTACAACTTTTGATAGTCTTTATTGAAAAAGTATGCTAATGTAGCATGCCTCAATGTTTATGAATACGAGGATGACAAACAGATTCATGATAGAAGGTTTGATGGTACGGTTAGAGACGATGAGTTTGATAGAATGGAATAGTGTTTTTAACCTATTTTTGATATTGAATTGTGTTCAATAGAGTAAACAAAAATATTTATGAGAATTCTATTCTCTTCCTCTTCTATTTTTCTAGGGCTACATTATAATTATGAAAATTTTATTCTCGCATTCTCTTTTTCTAGGTCTACTTTATATGGTACTCCCCATGATGAATTTATAAGTTGTATATGGAAGAGGAGAAAATTTTATATAAAATTTGGAGTAAAAATTGGGATTTTACTTTATATTTATGAGAATTCTATTCTCTTCTTTTCTTTTTCTATGGCTACTTTATATGATATTTTTTATAATATATTTATAAGTTATATATAAGAGAAGAGAAGATTTTGCATCAAAATTTTGGAGTAAAAATGAAAATTTTATAAATTTTTGACAAAAAATAAAGACAAATGAAATAATGAAAATGGGAAAAAACATGAAAAAAATAAATAAAAGAATATGAATAAGTTTTACTTTTTATTCATTATTTACGTTCACGTGGTTAAGATTTATGTTCGATTAATAAGTATTCTTCATACATTTTTTAAAATTTTGTTGCTTTTCAATTTATTTTTTTATTCTTGTATTCTTAAATTAGGAAAATCATTTATCTCAAATATTTCAGTTTTAGATTTTTGGAATCATTCTTTATATTAGAATTTAAATTATTGCATAAAAAAAATATTTTCCTAAAAAATCTTTTATCTTACATTTTTTTAAGGAAATTGTTGTAATCAATGTAGTACTTATTGCTATTAAAAAGGTAAGAATCAATAGTAATAATTATTGATAAATAAATATTAAATTATAAAAAATTATGATATTTAATGATATTTATCATATCGTGCATTATGCATAGTAGTTACATAAGGTAAGTATCAATAGTAATAATTGTTGGTATTTAAAAGATAATTGACATGTACAGATTTTGCATAACTTTTAATGGATAATTAAGTAGAAGTGTGATTTGATTAATATATATTTTTGTTAATTATTTAACCCTTATCTATAAAGAAATTAAAAAACTATAAATAGAAGATGAAGTAAAAATAGTAGGTGGCAATTTAAAGTGGTTATTGAGAAGGTTAAAATTGATTTTGAGGAGAATGAAAAAATGAATAATTTTTAAAAATAAAAAAAGAAAAATGAAATGAGAGAAGATAGAAAACTAAGAAAGGAAACAAAATAAATTTTATAAAATTTCTAATTCTGATTTCATAATCTTTGTCCATTGTGAATTATGGTCAAGATTTTTGAAGATGAAATCCCAAAAGAAGATATAAAAGAATGCAGTAAAATTAGAAGATAAATATAATATATATATATATATATATATATATATATATATATATATATATATATATATATATATATATATATATATATATATATATATATATATATATATATATTAAGATACAAAAATGAGAAAAAAAATTTGGGATAATTACACAACTTAGCCAATATTGACTTCTAATTACCTTATTTAGCCTAATTTCAATTAATTACAATTCATAACCTTCTCTTGCCTATTAATTTTTTCATAATTACAATTCATAGTCTCTCCCATTAATTTTTTTCTCTATTTTCGATTACTTTTTTTTTTCCTTTTTTCAGTTTTTTCCTTCTTTTTTTCTTTTCCTATTTTATTTTCGTTTTCTCTTTCTTTTTTTTTTCCAATTTTTTCATTTTTTCTTTTTATTTTTTCTCCTTTTTTGTTTATTTTCTCTATTTTCTATTATTCTTTTTTTTATTAAAAAAATTCTTCAGTTTTTATTTTTTTTCGTTTTCTCTTTCTTCTTTCTTTGATTAATATATGTTTTTGTTAATTCTTTAATCCTTACCCATACAGAAATTAAAAAACTATAAATAGAAGATGAAGTAAAAATAACTGGTGACAATTTAAAGAGGCTATTGAGAAGGTAAAGATTGATTTTGAGGAGAATGAAAAAATGAATAATATTTAAAATGAAAAAAAAATGAAATGAGAGAAGATAGAAAACTAAAAAGGAAATAAAATAAATTTTATAAAATTTCTAATTCTGATTTCATAATCTTTGTCCATTATGAATTATGGCCAAGATTTTTGGAGATGAAATTCCAAAAGAAGATACAAAAGAATGCAGTAAAATTAGAAGATAAATATAATATATATATATATATATATATATATATATATATATATATATGTATATATATTAAGATACATTTTTGAGAAAAAAAATTGGGATAATTACACAACTTAGGCAATATTGACTCCTAATTACCTTATTTAGCCTAATTCCAATTAATTACAATTCATAACCTTCTCTTGCCTATTAATTTTTTCATAATTACAATTCATAGTCTCTCCCATTAATTTTTTTCTCTATTTCCGATTACTCTTTTTTTATATATATTTTTTCGTCAGTTTTTCTTTTCCTTTTTTTTGTTTTATCTTTCTTCTTTCTTTTTTCAATTTTTTCTTTTTTGTTGTCTTTTTTTCATTTTGTCTTTCCTTTTTTTTTTCCTTCTTTTTTTTTCCCCCTTTATTATTCTTCTCTTTCTTTTCTTTTTAAATTTTTTTGTTTTCTTTTGTATTTTTTTCTCCTTTTTTTCTCTCTCTATTATATATTACTTTTTTTTCCTTTTTCCTTTTTTTTTTCTTCATTTTTTCTTTTCCTTGTTTGTTTTCTCTTTCTTCTTTCTTTTTTCAATTTTTTTTTGGTTGTAGTTTTTGCATTTTGTCTTTTTTTCTTTTCTTTTTCTTCTTTTTCATGTTATTTTTTCTCCTTCTATTTTTTTCCTTTGTTTTTTTCTTTATTTTCTATTACTCTTCTTCCTTTTTTTTTGTATTTCTTCTTCTTTTTTTTCTGTCTTTTCATTCTTTTCATTTGTGCGTACTAGCAAACATAAATACAAGTGCGAACTATAAAATATAAATAGAGAGATGAATTATAACATATAAATACAATTGGTAACTATAAAATACAAATACAAATGTGAACTATAACATATAGATACAAGTGTGAACTATCATTTGTATTTTTTAATTATTGAAAAAGAACGATTGATTTTTCTTTTTACTAATATTTATTTGTATTTATTTATACGAGATATATTTATTAATACAAATAAATACAATTCAAATTTTATAAAAATAAAATATGTATTTGTATTTTTAAAATCATTGGTTTCATTTGCTTGTAATTGTATTTGTATCAAATGATATTTATTTATTTAGAAATATGAATAATAATTTTAACACACAAATAAAAGATGTTACATTTGTATCAAATGATACATTGCATATTTATATATTTTAGAATCAAGAAAATACAATTAATGCATTTACTTGTTTGTATACAAATACAAATGATAAAACGACTAAATACAATATGCAATCAACTTACAAATACAAAATAATTCTTTAAAAATAAAAAGACATCGACGAAAATAGAATACAAATACAAATACAAATATAATCTAAATATACAAACACAATAAAATCATAATACAAATATAATCCAATATAATATATAGTCAAATATAAAATACAAATACAAGACAGTTCTTTAAAATACAAGTGCGAATTATATAAAATACAAATGATGTTGCGAACTAACAAATACAAATACAAGTGCGAACTATAAAATACAAATGATGGTGCGAACTAATCCAACCTTCTATGCTATTCAGTGAGAAAAGCCTTTGTATCTGATGCAAAAAGCTATCTAGTTTCTTTTTCTTTGCTGAAAACCCAACCCTTGAAGATCCTTTTTACATCACCAGACCAGTTCAGTACAAAAGCACCAACAACAAAAAAGAAAGAGTACCACCAGATAAACATCAATTTCCCCTTGCCTAAACCTCCATTATAGTTCAATTCTGACAAAGTAGAGTGTGTAATGTAAATAGAAATCATACGTGACAAAAAAAAGATTGTTCTGGATTTTGGAAAAGTAATAAAAATATGTTACAAATTATGATAAAGGATGTAAACAAATGACACTAGAAAATACTTTATCGAGTAATGGGTTCAAGAAAGAGATAAAGGTATCAAATGATTTACAACATACTCTACAAATACTAATTGCCAATGAAAGCAATTTAGGTGATTTTGGAATGGAGGAAGTAATTAACATGTGCAAACTTGGGACTAAATCGACCAATGAAAAGAAAGTAGGCCAACTTGTGGGATGAAGGGAGTAATTAACATATGCTAAACTTGGGACCCAGTCCAGGCATGCATCCCAAAATCAGTACACCAAGAGAGATACCTACAACCTATTCAAGAAAAGGGGATAAACCATCTGAGAGAATGATAGCATCCACAACTCTGGCACATGAACTTGTTATCTGAAAGTTGTACAGATATGAGTAGAGATCACATGGGTAAAAATCTCTTACTTTAAACATGTTCATTGTTTACTTTCAGATAATTAAAATTCATTCTTTTTTTTTGTGTGTTTATTTGTAATATTTTACTGTGTCAGGAGGAGTGATTCTAGGATTGGTTACATTGGGAGGAATTGAATTTTTGAGGAAAAGACTATTAAGTAAAAAGCAGGAGGAAACTTCAACAAATGTACGTGTAAACTCTAGTTTTGTTGTTGTTTTACGAGAAAAAATTTGTATAAGATTAGAAAAGAGTCATATCGTAATCAAGTGAATATGATGAATTAACCGTATGTTTTTAATTCAGGAGTCAAAGCATGTTATTTATGCACAATTATACCTTTTTCTAGATAACTTGGGTTCAATAACAAATACTTATTCTGGTAGTACTATTTTTAAATCTGGATTTTCTTTTTTGATTTATGTAAAATTTCTTCTGAAGTATTTTTGCTTGCGCGTGTAATTAATGGAATTAGGATCTTGAGGAAAAGGTGGATTATGTGAGTCAGCTATCAGATGTTGATAAGGTAAAGGTGGATTATATGAGTCAGCTACTAGATGACGTTTTGTCTTCAATTCTGTCACGTATGACAATTAAAGATGCTGTTAAGACCAGCATTTTGTCTACAAGGTGGAGATATCTGGTTCCTTCTATGCTTACATTACAGTTCAGCCTTGACATGTTTGGTGTTAACTATTTAGGTCCTACATGTCAGCCTTACTATCAGAAAAATTCTTGGAAGTAGTAAATTAGTTTTTGCAACTTTATTTGGGTCGTAAAGTGGTTGAACTTGAAATGAACACTTTCATTTAGAGAAAGTTTTCTAGTGAATTTGGCCAATTGATGCATTTTGTTTCAAAATTAGGTGTTGAAAGATTACATCTCAACCTTATCTGTGGCAAAATTCCTACCTCAAAAATACATTAACCTTTACTGCAACATATTTTTTGAATTTTCCCTTGAGCTTCTCTCTCAAGCATCCTCCTTGAAATCCTTGTTTTTGAGTGTTTGTGTTGTACAACCAAGTGTCACACTCCGTCTCAACTCCCTCAAGACCCTTTTCTTGATGGTCGTTCTGTTAGAAACAGGACAACTTGAGGGTTTTTGTCCTCGTGTTTGAACCTTAATCAGTTAATCATAAAATATTGTAATCTTCCGCATAAGCTATGCATCTTCGGTATAGTAACATCTGTTATTTTCGCTGATTGTGGAGGATTGGAAGAGATTGATCTTCAGGCTACCAAACTGCATGAGTTTGAGTGTTTTTTTAATAACAGAGTAAGATTTTACTTTTCTTCCATTCCTGTGTTGGAACATGTAAAAATTAGTCTTCGCGGAGATGCTTCAATGCCATATATATTTGGTGAATTTGCAGCGAATTTACCTGCTCAGGTTAAATCTTTAATAGTCACCGCTTGGAATACTCAGGTATTTGATGATTTCTTGGCTTGTCAAATTCCTTTGGTATTTGTCTTTTAAACACCCTAATCACTTGAAGTATTCCTTTTTGTTAGGTAACACACTTCCCAACAGAGATGCAGATATTTAGAAACCCTAGGATGTTAGTCTTGCTATTTGAAAGCACGTACAACTTTGACATAGTCAAAGTTTCTCCTGTCTTAGACGCCTTTCCTGTTCTTCAATCTTTGCATATATTGGTGAGTTATCTATATTTATCTTCTTCTTCTTCTTCTCTTTTTTGGATATTCTTTTCTTGATCTTAGATATTGATGACTTGAACATTTATTGAATCTAAAAGTGCATATTTCCCTCCCCAAGCATGCATGATATTCTAGTCATCCTCAACATTCACTCATTTACATGTTCTGTCAATAAAAATCGCACTAGTAAAGTTGTATTAATTGCCAATTACCTTCATCCATGAGATATAACACCTTTAATTACTTAGTTGGTGTAGGAACTAATCAAGATGTTTCATCCGACTAATAATTTGGTCTGCTATAAGAGGATCATTCATTTTCTTTCCGGCAAGGGAGATTATATAAGCATTTCACTTTTCAGAATTGGACATTATGATTTGTTAATAATATGATTTATGAAGATTTGACAACTCAATTAGTTATATGTTTATTCCAAAATAAATGTATCAAACATGGAGATGTAGATATCTAATGTGGAGAATTTTTGGTCCACCTTATTTTTTGTTCATGGAAATATAATGGAATAATTAGGTTTTAAAAACCTCTTGTTATATGTCTTTCTTGGTTTGAAGACGCACCTTTCAATTTCTTAACTCCAGCTGTCTAATTCAAAAAGCATTGTAGATACTGATTGCAGTATGCTTAACTAGATAAGTCAATAGTTGTATTCAACTAGAAATATATATGTTAATTTATTCTCGTTGTGATCTCAGCAACACAAGACATATAGGAAAAAGGAAATAGGAAGTCCCATAAGTGTGTAGTACATCCTATATTTTACTGCTCACCAAATGGATATTCTTCCTAATGTTTACATATGTTCATGGTGCCAGGGTTCTGGAATGATGGCTGAGGATAACTCCAATGAACTAGCAAGTCCAGTAACTAGTGTGAAAAATGACTCTATGGCTGAGGATAACACCGATGAACTAGTAAGTCCAGTGACTAGCCTGAAGAATGACTCTATGGATGAGGATAACATCGATGAACTAGTGAGTCCAGTAACTAGCGTGAAGAATGACTCTGCTGGAAGTAAGCCAGATAAAATTAGCACAATAAAACCGAGATCTATGAGTAATGGAAACAAGGTTCTTCCCTACTATCGCAACTCCTCCTCTACTTCATCTTACAATCTAGGAAATACAAAAAGGCAATCCACTGGGAAGTTGAATGCTCCTGATAGCGGACAAGATGTTATTCCTCATTATGCAAGAGCTTCCACTGGTTCTTGCCATGATGATAACGCTCAATCTACAGCTCTCGTAGGAGTGTAAAGTGGTCGCTAGCAAATATAGAACCCAACTGGGTTGGGTATCGATCCCACAGGGAATAGCTTGGTCAACAAGTAAGCAACGATTACTAGACTTTTAGTGCAAGTCTCGTAAGAAGGGGGGATTGTAATATGTAACCAAAATATTAAAGTAAAAACTGAAAATAGCAAAGTAAAAAGAAAGAATGTTTAGTAGATTGTAAAACAATGAGAATTGAAGAGTTGGGGTTATGTCCACCTTCTGAGTTATATGTCTCTATTGGCTATGAGTGTGTTGAATTACGACATGCATGTGCTTATAGAGAATTGTATTCAATGGTAAATCCAGGCGTCTTTCGACCTATTCGAGGATTATTTCACTTTAACTCTTTCGAGCTTAAAGCGTGTCTAACGGTACGAATTCTCCAAGAGGTTAATCCAGTTACGGCACTAACTTTTTAATAGGGGATGGGACCCTACTACCTTGACATTATCTCTTTTCCAGACAGATAACCTTTCTTTCAAACAAGTTAAATGTTATACTGGCGTATTCTTGCATTTGCAACCACAAAAAATTTAGATTAAGATGAAGAGAATAATGATATAAGCAGCATACGTGTCGCGAACTCACAAACTCATAGTAATAGATAGTATCTCATTCGTCTTTCATAACCCCAACAGAGAAGTTTAGTTACCCATGATTGCGAAGGAAATCACAATTGACATTGTTATTATACCACAATAAAGATTTCGTGTAATAATGATGTGGTAGGCGTTAGGCGTGAATTTCCCTAGCAAGTAACGTTTCTCTTGTTGTGGAAAAATAGATGAACAGAAAAAGAATAAAAAGTAGAATTAATGGAAGAATTAGAAGTAGTAGTGAATGTATAATAGAAAGATGGAAAGAAGATATAAAATCTCTAGCAAAATAGGGTATTTATAATACCCATATCCTATTCCTACTAAGCTAATGAAATACTTAACCAAATCCTACTAAGCTAATGAAATACTTAACCCAATCCTACTAAGCTAATGAAATACTTAACCCAATTGTACTAGGTTAATGTATCATTATCCTAATCATAATAAATTACTTCTAGTCCCCAAAGTCTTCAGAATTGCTGTTTTAGCCCGAGACAGGTTTCCCATGCATCACTTTTGGTCCTTAGGCGTCCAAGACTCCCTTTTCTCCTCTCGTGAATCTTTCTTTGGCATCAAGTTATCCATAAAATGCTGAATTCTGCATCATTTATACCTGAAACTTTGCTAATCATGTTCGTTAGCTCACTTACAGGAAAAAGGACTAAAAGTGCATGAAATATATAATTTGTTCTCAAAACTAGGCTAAAATATGGGTAAAATATAGCACTCTAGGCGTGTAAATTCGCCTATCATCAACACCCCACACTTGAAGCTTTGTTCATCCTCGAACAAAATATCATGTCCCTCTAAACATTAACTTAGGGTTTCACAGTAACAACACAAAATATTCATCAAGACAAGCACAACAATTATCAACAAAGAGTAGTTTTCTGCTCATTAGTAGAAATAATTTAACCTCCAACATAGACTCGTGATGGTCGTTAATTCGTATCCAAAAGTTAAGGTACAAAGAATCATACGCCACTACTTAAAACTCATCAACCATGTGTGTCTCACAATATATTACCCATAATCACTCACAAGTATAACATCTTTTTCAAAACATGGGTATAAAAATATCCTTGCTCTCGCTCTCTCAAAGAATTCATATGCAGCAACTGATGACCATAAGCTTGCCCTTAGTGTAATGCTCCACTAAATGTCAGAATGCTAGTCTTAGGATCAAGTAGGTCTTTTGATGGTTGTAATGTAGGCTAAGGGACGGGTAGGACTATTTTGGCCAGAAATAGTGACTATGTTCCTAAGCGCTTTAATACATCACATTGTATCATTAACACTTTTCTTTCAAACAACCTTTCTACTTTCTTTTATTCTACCACCCTTTTTTTCCTCTTTTGTTTTTCAATTTTAAGCAACTTTTCAGCTTTCCTTTCCTTTTTCTTTTCATAACATACCTCTTATGATAACACTTCTTTTTCATAACAAATTCAAGCACCAATACATTCTAAAGAATCATACTCACCCAATTTCCTCTTATTTTGTCTCATGACTTTATACTTTAAAGCACTTAGGATTTTGGATCAAATTATGGTCTTGAAAAAATGGATTAGGCTTACATATAAGGTTGTCAAAGAAAATAGGCTAAAGGCTCAAAAGGGTTTAACTAGGATAATGTCCATGGGTAGGTAAAAAGAAGGTAAACAAGTGTAGGTTGCCAAAGCAATGCCTAAATCATCTCCTAAACTTACACTCTTTATTTTTGCTTTACATACATACCAGGCAAGTTCTAGCATCAGCTACAAACATAGAATATACTATCATCTCACACACAAGGCACATGGTCGACTTTATTGGAAGTAGTATAGACTCTCTTTGACCCAACAAATAGAAGAATTAAACCACACAATATCACATATTGAGTCACAATTACAGCCTAAACGTCTCAATAGTCATGATGTTAGCACCAACTGTTGTTATAATCTCATGCTGCCTATTAGAATGATTTTATGTGAAGCTAAGTAAGAAAAATTTTACTACTAAAAAAATTAAAAAAAAAAACAAAAAAAACCAATTTCTCGAAAAACAACAAACTAAGCAAACAAACATAAATAAATGCAAATAAACATAAATAAATGCAAATGCGGATAGAGAAGTAAAACATTCAAATACCACCACCCCACACTTAAATGGGACACTGCCCTCAGTGGAAAATAAATACGAAGAACCTGGTCAGTCGGACTCCTCCTCTATGTAGGGGGTCATACCCCCTTCGTCGAAATCATCGTGGGAGTCGTCGTCATTAGAATTCTCCTCCGCATCGGAGTCTGGCATGTGTCGATCATCATCGGTCGGCACATCATCATCAAGAGGTTCCTCAAAGTATGTACCTACTCCATACATCTCCCTTGCATGCATATTCATTAGATAGTCATGGTCCAGCTGTTGGAGCTCTGCAGCAGTTGGAACACGACCTCCGCTCATCATGGTGAACCGTGTCATGCCATAAAGGTGACGGAAGAAACTCTCATCTCGAGCATGTGTCTCCGCAGTAGTAAGGTTGACACCATGTGTTGTTTCAGCATCTTTGACCTTTGTGAGGTCAACCTTTTTCGGGTTATGTGGGAGTTTGTGATCAGCTGGTTCCTCTTCGATGTCCTCCTTCCTTAAGATTGCTGTCAACAGATTGCCAAAAGTGAAGTGGGACCGCTTGTGTAGCCTGGCCTTCCGCATTGTAGAACGAATGATTGCCCCAATGTTGATAGGGACATTCGTCATCAATACATAGACCAAACACACTCTATCTCTTGTTATTTTAGTGTACTGGGTCCCAGGAATTACGCAAGAGTTGACAATACACAACCATATTCTTGCTTCCCTATTCAAAAGAGCATAGGGAAAGGTGTTGTGTCGTCCGGTGTCTTTTTGTCTGCTCCACCTTGCCATGGATATACTTTCACAAAGTGTGTGTCGAATTGCTCTATAAGGAGGTCTACTGTACAGCTCTTTGAATGGTGCTGGATCGACTGAAGGCAAGCCAGGAAAGGAGTTGATTAAATCCGCATTGAGTTGTAGAACTTGGCCCCGAATCTTGACTTCGCTGCCTGTGGTTTTCGGCGACCAATTGGCGTAAAATTCCCTTGTTAAATCAAGATTGCATTCTCCCATGTCGCGGAAGATGAAATCTAGATTTAGTGCCATGATTTTCGCCAACATGCGCGGCTCCTTCTTCGCTAGGCTGTCCTTGTTGATCAAGTCGACATGAACGTATTTCCCTTCCTTGTTGTTCCTATACCATTCCTTGGGTTCCTCCTCAAGAACCCATTTTATTCCAAACATGCGGCATGGTAATTGCATTGAGGATGATTCTCCTTGGTCCTTGCGACCTCTTTTCTTGCCCTTTTGGGAAGTGGTAGCCTTGTCTTGTTTTGCTTTAGGAGCCATTGTACCTGAGACTTAGAACAATGTTCACGTTAGCATCATCTCAATGGATACAATCTATACACAAGCAGTAGGGGTACCACCCCACACTTAGTTTTGTTGATACAAATTAGTGAAGTGAAAGTGGTCGATTACTTAGACTTCGGCGACATATGTTTTAAGAACTATATTCCGACAAGAAAATCAGAGATGTATCACTTCTTGCAACCTTTGCAATACTTTCATGTTAGGTATAGCAATACCACTACATAGGGAATACATCATGGTATAGTTTCTATCAATAATCACAACCTCCTATGTTGGTAGGCAACTATAAGTCTTATTCCGATGAACGGGATATTCTAACATTTAAGTATTCAAGTGACAAGATTATGCAATGTTTATGGCTATATCAATTCCGCAAGTAGTATAACAATGCATCAAAATTAAATTCAAGTCGGAAATAGTTTAAGATCATCCTAACGTATATGTTCACTCACATGGTTTTGTATCAACAATTCAAACACATTAACATCACCAATATTTCTTCAAGATGTAGCAATTCATAATAGACATAGCAACGTAGTACTTACGAGAAATAGATGAAGAATAAAAGAGTACTTACGTGATTGAAGCCTTTGGAGATGTTCTTGTGAAGTGGAAGAGCAAAAAGAAAAATTTTGACATGTTTTGGAGAGTATGTGCGGCGCCTAGGTCAGGATTTCAATGTGTTTATGTTTCAAGACTAAGTCCCCTTTATATAGGAAAAGAATGGGTCGGGTTTTGACCCATCAAAAATCGGTTTTGGAGACAAAAAGTGACCATAGGCGGCGCCTTTAGCTTTGCCTATGCATGGTATAGGCGGCGCCTAATGCAAAGCATTTGCTAGCATAGGTGGCGCCTAGTGCAATGCCCTTAGTGACGATAGGCGGCGCCTATAGCATGGCATATGAGATTCTGAGACCAAATGCTTTAGCATAGGCGGCGCCTATGCTATAGCATACTTGAGCATGGGTGGCGCCTATGCCTTTGCACACTAGATTCTGATACCTTAGGCTATAGTATAGGCGTAGCCTTGTTCGTGGCCTAGATTTGCCTAGGCCTAGCCTTGCTCGATGCCTATTTTGTCATGAGCAATGCTCAATTCATAGCCTTATGCATCTTAATTCCAATCTTACCACCTTTACCATGCACTACGTCCAAATCGTCATTTGAAACCAATCTCCTCGTTGAATACCTCTTGCACCTACATTTGCTCAAAACCAAGGAAAACGATTAGTACGATGGGTTTCCTCCCATCTAGCGCCTTAGTTTTGGTCGTGGCACGACTCTTATTTTTGGATTTTTATTAATCAAAAGCAAAACATATTCTAAAAAAATTAAAAACGATAAACGATGGGTTGCCTCCTATCTAGCGCCTTTTTTATTGTCGTGTCTCAACATAGTTACCTTGAGTACTTAGACTTCATCGAGATAAGTGATGGCCATATCCTTCATCGAGTCAAGAGGACCGATGTAAGGTTTAACACGTTGACCATTCACCTTGAAGACAACACCATTATTGTCTTCTAATTCGACTACTCCAGACAAGTAGACTTGGATAACTTTGTATGGACCAGTCCACTTAGACTTTAACTTACCTGGGAATATCTTCAATCTAGAGTTGAAGAGAAGCACCATATCATCCTTTTGAAATCTTTGTCGAACAATCCGTTGATCATGATACTTCTTCATCCGCTCCTTGTATAGGTCTGACCTTTCATATGTATGGAGACGGAACTCATCTAATTTGTTCAGCTGCTCCAACCTCAGATTCATCGCATCCTCCCAATTCAAATTCAATTGCTTCAACGCCCACAATGCCTTATGCTCAAGCTCAATGGGTAAATGACAAGCCTTCCCATAAACTAGTTGATAAGGGTACATGCCGATGGGTGTTTTGAATGCAGTCCTATACGCCCATAGTGCATCATCTAGCTTCCGAGACCAATCCTTCCTATTAGCATTTACCGTCTTCACAAGGATTTGCTTGATCTCCCGATTGGAAATATCTACTTGTCCACTTGTTTGTGGGTGATAAGGCGTGGCTACCTTATGTTGCTTGACACCATACTTGGCCAACACGGATTTGAATAGCTTGTTGCAAAAGTGAGATCCTCCATCACTTATGATAGTACGTGGTACTCCAAAGCGAGAGAAGATATTCCTCTTCAAAAATGCTACAACACGCTTTCCCTCGTTGTCGGCCACCGCTACAGCTTCAACCCATTTCAAGACATAATCTACAGCAACTAAGATGTACTTCATTCCAAACGAATTCACGAATGGACCCATGAAATAAATGCTCCAGACATCAAAGAGTTCTACCTCAAGAATTTTCGACATGGGCATCTCATGGTGTTTCGAAATAGCCCATTGTCTTTGGCATTGGTCGCATCTTCTAACAAAGTCATAGGTATCTCTGAGTATCGAAGGCCAATAATATCCACTTTGCAATACTTTCCTTGCTGTCCGATTACCTGCGTGATGTCCACCAACTTGGGAAGTGTGGCATGCTTCCAATATAGTAGGCACCTCTACATGGGATATACATCGTCGAATAATACCATCCGCACATCGTCAAAACAAATATGGCTCATCCCAATAGTAGTGTTGTACGTCATGCATAAACTTCCTCTTTTGATGGTATGACAAATTGGCAGGTATCACATTACTCACCACAAAATTTGCAAAGTCGGCATACCATGGTAATCCTTCCATTGTTGCTGCTAAGATCTCCTCATCAGGGAATGCATCATCAATCTCGATTTCAGGCTGCGCCACATGCTCATTATCGAGTCTAGATAGATGGTCGGCCACTTGGTTCTCGCAACCTCTTCTATCTTTAACTTCGAATTCAAACTCTTACAGCAGCAATACCCATCGAATTAATCTTGGTTTTGCATCCTTCTTTGTCATTAGATACCTAAGAGCTGCATGGTCTGTATAAACGATCACCTTAGTACCCAATAGATAGGCACGAAACTTCTCGAACGCATACACAACCGCTAGGAGCTCTTGTTCTATCACAGTGTAGTTCCTTTGGGCTTCATTTAGGAATTTACTCGTATAGTTGATAGGATGAAATAGTTTCTCCTTTCTCTGACCAAGCACAGCTCCAACGGCTACACCACTAGCATCACACATGTCTTCGAACGGGAGAGACCAATCTGGTGGGGCTTCAATGAGTTTTCCTTTGAGGCATTCGAATGCCTTTAAGCAATCTTCACTGAAGTCAAACTTCGCATCTTTCTCCAAGAGTTTGCACAATGGACTAGCAATTTCGGAGAAGTCTTTGATGAACCGACGATAGAAACCTGCATGGCCGAGAAAACTACGAACTCCCTTCACCGAAATTGGAGGTGGTAGCTTCTCAATAACTTCAATTTTTGCTCGATCAACCTCAATCCCTCTTTCGGAGGTTTTGTGCCCAAGAACGATTCCTTCTTTTACCATAAAGTGGCACTTCTCCCAATTCAGCACTAGGTTGAATTCTACACATCTTTGCAATGCCATACTTAGGTTTGCCAAGCACGTTTCAAAAGACTCACCAACGACTGAAAAGTCGTCCATAAATACCTCCAAAGTGTCTTCAACCATATCAGAAAAAATAGACATCATACAACGTTGAAAGGTGGCTGGTGCGTTGCATAGCCCGAATGGCATACGTTTGAAGGCAAACATACCATATGGGCATGTAAACATTGTCTTCTCTTGGTATTCAGGTGCAATACAAATCTGATTATAGCCTGAATAACCGTCTAAGAAGCAAAACCATCCTTTCCCCGCTAATTGATCTAGCATTTGGTCCATAAATGGCATTGGAAAGTGATCTTTGAGTGTCCAAGAATTCAACTTTCGGTAGTCCATGCATACTCTCCATCCAGTGACGGGTCTGAGTGGAATAAGCTCATTCTTCGCATTCGCGACCACCGTCATGCCTCCTTTCTTGGGAACACATTGTACCGGGCTTACCCATGTATTATCCGAGATTGGATACACAACCCCTGCGTCTAACCACTTGATAATTTATTTCTTCATCACTTCTTGCATAGGTGGGTTTAGACGTCTTTGATGCTCAATGGTGGGTGTGCAATTCTCTTCAAGCTGAATTTTATGTGTACAAATCCCAGGTGGAATACCAATAATATCCGCAATGGTCCATCCAATGGCTCTAATGTATTTCCGTAGGATAGCAATAAGAGCTGCAACTTGTTGCTCACCCAAATCTGCTGCCACAATGACTGGAAGTGTGTTTCCGCTTCCTAGGAATGCATACATTAAATGACTTGGCAGCTCCTTCAATTCTAACGTGGGTGGCTCTTCAATAGATGGCTTAGCTGGTGGTGTGGGTCAATTTTTTAGATCAAGGTCAAGCTTCTTGGGAGTATAGCGATATGTCCCTAATCCTGATAGAGCACAAATGGCTTCTTCACAATTTTCAGCATCCTCATTCTCTCCATTCATGAGCGCAACCGCCAAAGGGTCATCAATAATTTGCTCTTTTTCAAGTAATTCTTTCTCATCATCAAAGAAAACATCAGCCACCAAAAATACACTCAGATCTTTGGGTTGCTTCATTGATTTACAAACATCAAAGAGAACTACTTCATCATTTATTCGGAACGAAAGCTCATTAGATCTTAAATCAATAAGCACGCTTCCCGTAGCAAGGAAAGGGCGCCCCAAGATTATGGGAACTTCTGAATCTGCCTCACAATCCAAAATAACAAAGTCTTCCAGAAAGATGAATGAAGAAACCTTTACCAATACATCACATAGAATACCAACAGGTCGTTTTACCGACCTATCCGCCATTACGAGCCTCATATTGGTTGGAGTAGGATCACCCAACCCCAATTTTTTATAGATAGATAATGGCATCAAATTGATGCTGGCTCCTAAGTCGTATAATGCTTTGGCAAAATTCAAAGATCCAACGGTGCAAGGAATAGTGAAAGCTCTGGGGTCGGCCTTCTTCTGAACTATTGATCGGGTAGCGATTGCGCTGCAGTGATAAACATCATCTTTCAACTCATAACTTGCTGCCCGCTTCTTTTTCAGAAGATCCTTCATAAATTTCGCATACCCAGGCATTTGTTCAAGTGCCTCTACCAATGGAACATTAATGGTCAGCTGCTTTAACATAGTCATGAATTTGCTGAACTTCGTGTCATCCGCCACCTTCTTCAATCTTTGAGGGAAAGGTGGTGGTGGGTATGGAATTGTTCTCTCCACGGCTTTCTTCTCCTCTTGCTTCCGTTTTTCAGATTTTTCAGGTTGCAATCCATTGGGATTGACGTCATGGACATTGTGCCCTTTTTCTGCGGATTCTTCTCCTTTCGCCTTATCATCAATGTCCACTACTTCGTCATCCACTTGCTTGATTTTTGCTGAAGTTTCCAGCACCTTACCACTCCGGGTAGTAATGGCCATGCATGACCCATCATTCCTTGGGTTTTGCACAGTATCGCTAGGTAAACTGCCAGCCTTTCTTTGATTGAGTGCTGCTGAAAGTTGGCTCAATTGCTGCTCTATTTGCTTGATTGAAGTGGAATGAGAATCAACTATTTGTTTCATAGAGGACAAATCATTAACTACCTCCATTACTGCAGCGCTTGTTGCTTCCACTCCTTTCAATATTTTGGTCAGCATGTCTTCCATACTTCCAGAGCTAGATGTGGTGGCGTCACGTCTTCCAGGGGGAACGTACAAACCACTCTTTTCATTCTTGTTCTTCCAAATACCTTGGTCTTTGTTTCCAGATTTATCATAATAGTTCCGACCTTGGTTTCCTTGGGTATTCCCGCGGAAACCCCCCTGATTGTTCAAGTAGTTAGCCTCTTCTTCCGAATCAGATTTGTCTCTTTCTTTTGACGCAATAGCTTTCACTTTTTTGATCTTCCCTGATAATAAATGCTTTGTAAGAAGATCCACTTGTGTTTTCATGTGCTCCATATCTTGATCACGTTCTTCTTGTTTTCTTCATTGGTTTGCAGTCATGCCAATAGATAAAGTAGGGCTTGCTACCTCAGAATCCCTGGTATGCCAAGCTCTACTTTGCTTCGTCATACGATCTAGCATATTGATTGCTTGACCAAAGGTGAGGTCCATAAAAGATCCTCCAGCCGCATTATCCACCACTAGTTTAGTTATTGAATTCAAGGCTCTGTATAATATCTCCATTAGGTGAACATTAGTCATGTGATGGTTTGGGCATCTCGCTAGCTTTGTCTTAAACCTCTCCTATGTTTCATGAAGAGCTTCAGTGGGAAGCTGACGGAAGTTGCTGATTTCATCTCTCAATTGTGCACTTTTGGATGGCGGAAAGAATCTTTCTAGGAAAGCGTCTCTCAATTGCCTCCAATTTGTAATAGAATCGGGAGTCATCCCATTCAACCATAGAGTTTCCTCCCCAGACAGAGACAATGGAAATAGACGTAATCGAATTGCATTCTGACCAACACCAGGATTGTCAAACGACTTGCATGTAGAAATAAAGTTGATGAGATGCATATTCGGATCATCGCCTGCTAGTCCACCAAATAATCCCTTGAGTTGTAATAACTGAATCATGGTGCTTGTGATGTTGAACTTGGCTCCGGACGCTAATGGTGGAGGAATTATGGCTCCAGTGGCTCCGGCTCCATCAAGATCATCATCATCATCGTCAAAAGTTGGTTGCATGGGTTGGCGATCATACCTAAACTGAGATTGACGACCTCTTCTGTTGGCAGGTGTTGCGATTTCAGCATCATGCCTTGGGTTTAATAACTCGTCATCACCTAAATCCTCATCGTCAAGATTTGTTGCTCGCCCAGGGTTATCAATGTTTTGTTGGTGTACTTGGGCGGCGGCAAGAGCAGCTAATCTCTCCTGCTCCTGCTGAGCAGCCATTCTTTCGATTTCTGCTTGTGCTTCCATTCTGCCAATACGTTGTGGTTCAGGATTGATAAGTAATAACGGTTGACCAGAACTTCGAGTATGGGGCATGCACTGAATAAAAACCTGCAGTAAACAAAAACAACAACTAAAAGTAAAAGTAAGAGAATCTTTGACCAAAGGGTCTAGTAATTATCACAAACTTAATTGACACTCGTATTCCCCGGCAATGGCGCCAATTTTTGATAACGCTCAATCTACAGCTCTCGTAGGAGTGTAAAGCGGTCGCTAGAAAATATAGAACCCAACTGGGTTGGGTATCGATCCCACAGGGAATAGCTTGGTCAACTAGTAAGCAACGATTACTAGACTTTTAGTGCAAGTCTCGTAAGAAGGGGGGATTGTAATGTGTAACCAAAATATTAAAGTAAAAACTGAAAATAGCAAAGTAAAAAGAAAGAATGTTTAGTAGATTGTAAAACAATGAGAATTGAAGAGTTGGGGTTATGTCCACCTTCTGAGTTATACGTCTCTATTGGCTATGAGTGTGTTGAATTTTGACATGCATGTGCTTATAGAGAATTGTATTTGATGGTAAATCCAGGCGTCGTTCGACCTATTCGAGGATTATTTCACTTTAACTCTTTCGAGCTTAAAGCATGTCTAACGGTACGAATTCTCCAAGAGGTTAATCCAGTTACGGCACTAACTTTTTAATAGGGGATGGGACCCTACTACCTTGACATTATCTCTTTTCCAGATAGATAACCTTTCTTTCGAACAAGTTAAATGTTATACTGGCGTATTCTTGCGTTTTCAACCACAAAGAATTTAGATTAAGATGAAGAGAATAATGATATAAGCAGCATACGTGTCGCGAACTCACAAACTCATAGTAATAGATAGTATCTCATTCGGCTTTCATAACCCCAACAGAGAAGTTTAGTTACCCATGATTGCAAAGGAAATCACAATTGACATTGTTATTAAACCACAATAAAGATTTCGTGTAATAATGATGTGGTAGGCGTTAGGCGTGAATTTCCCTAGCAAGTAACGTTTCTCTTGTTGTGGAAAAATAGATGAACAGAAGAAGAATAAAAAGTAGAATTAATGGAAGAATTAGAAGTAGTAGTGAATGTATAATAGAAAGATGGAAAAAAGATATAAAATCTCTAGCAAAATAGGGTATTTATAATACCCATATCCTATTTCTACTAAGCTAATGAAATACTTAACCAAATCCTACTAAGCTAATGAAATACTTAACCCAATCCTACTAAGCTAATGAAATACTTAACCCAATTGTACTAGGTTAATGTATCATTATCCTAATCATAATAAATTACTGCTAGTCCCCAAAGTCTTCAGAATTGCTGTTTTAGCCCGAGACAGGTTTCCCATGCATCACTTTTGGTCCTTAGGCGTCCAAGACTCCCTTTTCTCCTCTCGTGAATCTTTCTTTGGCATCAAGTTATCCATAAAATGCTGAATTCTGCATCATTTATACCTGAAACTTTGCTAATCATGTTCGTTAGCTCACTTACAGGAAAAAGGACTAAAAGTGCATGAAATATATAATTTGTTCTCAAAACTAGGCTAAAATATGGGTAAAATATAGCACTCTAGGCGTGTAAATTCGCCTATCATCACATGACTTCTGTAACTATGGTAGGAAATATTCCTCTGAAGCAAATCCATGGTATCCTCTATCAAAAAGAAAGAACAAACTTCCTGCTGAAGAGTAGAGTCCTGTACGGACCTTGGTGGGGGAGGAAAAAAAGGGGACTTTGGTCAAGCAAAAGCTTTCCACTCCTCCTGGGAGTGTGCTGGGAGAGAAAAAAACGGTGACAGGAGTAGAGCAAAAACCTTCCACTTCTCCAGGAAGTATGCTGGGAGAGGCGAAGAAGAGGACCGTGGTCATGCAAAAGACTTCCACTACTTCAAGAAGTAACCAGAGTGATGCAAAGAAAGGGATTTTGTTCAAGCAAAAGCTTTCCACTCCTTCTATGAATATGCTGGAAGAGGGAAAGAAGGTAAATGAGGTATATCAAAAGCCTTCATCACCTCAGGAGAGTGTACTCAAAGATGAAAAGGAGATAGATGAGGGAGGGATAGATGAGGTGACTATGGTTGAGCAGAAGTATTCAGCTTTTCTGGTGAGTATGCTAGGAGAAGGAGAAAATATGACTGTGGTTGAGCAAAAGCTTTCTACTCCCCTAGGGAGTATGCTGGTAGAGGGAAAGAAAGAGGTCGTGGTCAATCAAAAGCCATCTTCTCCTCCAGGGAGTATGCTAAGACAGTGAAAGAAGTTGAATGTGGTTGATCGAAGGCCTTCTCCTAAGGTTCACTCTCTTGAACCCTCCGAAATAAAAAAGAAAAAGATACTGCTGACACCAAAGAGTGTTCACTCTCTGAAATTGGATTCCTCAAGTGACAAGATTCCAGAGACAAAAAAGAAAATAAAATCTTCATCTAAGATCTTAGGAGGTGTAAATGCAAAAGGCAAGAAAGACAGTGTTGCTAATTATAGAAAACAAATAATCGCACCTAAAGTATCTACAGAGAAATATTTGAAGACGCCAACTCTTTCATCACCTCCAAAATCTTCCTTTGTTAAACATTTGATCTTGAGGGTAAGAAACAATAAAAGCTTAAAACTACTGGCTGCTTAAAACTGTTGGCTCCTCTGAAGGACCAGAACAAGATGCGAAGAGATGGGACAAACTAACTGAACCTTGAAATGGTTCCTGAGAAAACTTTACGTAATCCCAAAGTGAAAGCATCACCTAGGTATTCATCCCATTTATAATCACGTCCGTTGTCTAATGAAGAAGATAAAAATAAAGTTGTTAAGTCTGCAGATAGTGCATTGGGTAAATACACCTCTAGCAGCAAAAAGCTGTTCCACATAGCAGAAGCAGAAACTGTTGGGAAAAATTAGAAAAAGACATTATGAAAAGGTAAGACAGGTTGTTCTAATGATAATAATTCTTCGGCAGTGAAACTGAACTTTAGGAGGGGCATGATAGTCGATCTCCAGCAAGAAACCAGCAGCCCTAGGAGGCTGACATTTAGATGGGGACAACATATGGGTGAAAGCCAGGACAACAATATAAGAAAGAGAATCTTTAAAAAGAAAGGAGTTGATGGTGACAAAAGTAATACCATTCCTATCTCTGGAAAAACTGTTTTGAGGCATCAGGATGTGCAAGAAAAGAAAGATGTGCAGGGTTTGTTGAATAATGTTATTGAAGAGACAGCGAGTAAGCTTGCTGAAATCGGAAAGAGCAAGGTTAAAGCTTTGGTGGGATCTTTTGAGACATTGATTTCCCTCCACAATAAACCTTCTACTATCACATTTTCTTGATTAACTAACAGAATTTTATAACAAATAGGAGCAATTGCAAATATAGTGGTTGATATAGCTTTTCTGACCTGGTTTACATATGTTTGTCCTATTTCTCATTTCGACTCATTTTCTTGTGAATTTCTTGATGTTTGCCGGTTCTGTTCTCATGATTGAATAAATTCAATTTCTTCTGGGTGCATTTACTTTGAATTGGGAGATAAAGTCTCACAGGACTACAATTTCTTTTTAACTTATGGAGGTTGTGATAGTGACGTTAAATCAGTGGGTGTTTGGATGTTGACATTCAAATGTTAGGCTGGTTGCTCAGTCGACATATATTGTGTTGGAATCATTTACGAGGGATTTGTTCATACTTTCTATTGAATAAGCGCATTGAAGAAGGCACATCATGTGGAAATACCATCCAAAAAAGAGTTTTGGCTGTGGTACTGGTTTGACATTGTGCTTGTATACTATTTGCTTTGGTTGTTCTGTAAAGGGATCTGTCTCTTGACTGTCAATCAAATATAAATATTGTAACCACCTAAACAAGTAATAATATTTATGTGGATCTTTTATTCAGGTAACTCAAAACAGCTTATAATAAGTCCCTTTGTTGGAATATTGTACGTTTTAGCTTAAAGAAGCCACTGCAGTTTGTTAGACTTAGATACATGTACCTTCATGGCTCCACCTATCAACCATAACATCCAGCTAAAGTTGAGTCACTCCATGTACTTGTGTTAAAAGTTATTTTTTAAGTTTCCTTACTCCAATTTGTCATTGAAAGCTCTTACATTTTATCATGCAACAAATTTCCGCTCAACTAAATCTGAGACTCTTATCGAAGATGACTAGAAGTACTAATGAAAAAGGTCATAAAAGTTTTAGTTCACATAAACTCAGAAATAGTGTCATTGGCCATACAAGTATTCGATGTAAGTTCTCATATCACAATATAATAAACTATCTAGTTGGAAGAAGATGGTTAGAAGTTCTACATTCGAGAGTATGATTTAATCAAAAGAGTGTTAAGGGTTACATTTGTTTAACTTTTAAGGTGGGGACAAATAAGTTACGAGATCAAATTTCCTTAACTACGTTGTACTATGAAAATTTCATCAAAAAATGGAGTAGAAACGAAGCCAACAATCAGATCATGCAAAAGTTCATAGAAGCAAGGGTCAAGCAAAGTGCTATACACAAGCCACACGAAATCCTCAACTAATAAATGAAACTTCAACAAACGGAGGCAGTATGCAGAAAGTTTCACTAACAACATTATAGCATCAGCAAACTAATTAAAACATTAAAATCCTACAAATCACACTTGAATCACATCAGTTAAAATCCTAGTAAGACTGATTTGCTGAGAAGCAAAAGAGCAATTTTCCTTCAGTTGTCAATGCAGCAGTGACGCGACTTCAGAATCTTCATGGAGAAATTGACATGGCTTCTAATTATGCTCAAGCGTCTTACCAGGATGATGACTTCTTCTCCTCCACTTGCCTAAATTTCACAAGGAAAATATATAAGAGAATAGATTTGGCTATTCAAAAAGGATTGTTTATATTCAAAGAAGATAGAATATACCAAGTTAAATACACTCACATGCTTAGAAGGAATCCTTACATATGTAGTGAAACTTCCATATGAAGGTGAACCCATTGAGAACTCAGATGCAGCCAAGGATTCTCTCCTGTTAGTCTTGCTAGGTTTCTTCTCAATGCTCTGAGCCTCATCATCCTCTGATTTGGGATATTTCTTGCTATGAGATGCACTTATTTGAAAGATGCTCATCTCAGACGGATGTCTCGCTCCTGCGACATCAACCTCTGTTGTCCAATTTTGAGAGGAATGCTTCTCTTTGACAATATGGTGTGTGGCAAATTTCTTACTTGAGACTGCTACTGGATGCAAAGTCTTATCACTTCTTCTCTTCACGTAGAGAACTGTACCGTCAGGAAGACTCAGTACAAGTTAGGAAATTCCCAGGATCTGAGATGCACCAACATTATCTTCATCATGTATTATTGGAGACTCCATTATTTCCAAAGGTTGGGCTTCTGCAACAGCCAAAATTTCTTTCACGATGCTTTCAGGATTGTCAATCATCGACTCAAGTGCATTATCAACAATGAAAGATTGGGATTCATCCAACTCAACCTCAACATTAGAATTTGTAAGCCCTTGACCCAAATCCTTTTCTGAACTATCAGATTCATTCCCCTCAGCTGGGACAACAGAAACTTTTTCAGTCTCCACTAAATCATGCTTTCCTTGTTCTACATCCTTTTCTAAGCTATCAGCCTCATTTACCTCGGCTAATTGAATTGTGGAAGCTTCTTCAATCTCCAACACATCCACTCCTTCAATTTAAACTTCCCAACCATCATCTAAATCAGCATCCATTTGAAATTCTTCCTCATCTGGCTCGGTTTCAGATTCTTCATCCTCTTCTAACTCAATTGGTTCAAACTTTTTATACAATTCCTCACTACCAGTACTGCCTTTCAAATATCCGTGATATATTTTGATACTCTCTTCTAGAGCAGTCAAGTTCATGAATTTAATCGGATGCACATCATCTATTCTACCAAGGTCATTAATCAACTTTGAGAAATAAGAAACCGCTTCACCCAAGAATTGCTTAATTTAACTATTAGCCTTAGGTAACACTGGAAAAGCCAAGACCGGAATATGTGATGGAATACTGACATTAGTGAATCTTAAGTCTATAATAGACCCAGGGGTAGCAAGTATAAGAGAATCAATTACTGAGAATGATAAGAAAGCAATCATAAGTACCAACATCATAGATAAAAACCTCAATATTGTTGAAGATCTTGATTTTGATTGCATTTTTGCCACAGATTTGTCCTCAATAATTTGCTTAGCAACAACCATTGTAGCTTCCTCTTTTTGACAATTGCTTCTTTTTTTCGTTAGATAAAAGTGGAATTTTGAATTAAAGATGAATAGTTTTATTCAATGCAAGCTAAAAAAATGGGGTAAAAAATATTCACTCAATCATAGCAATTACTAATATATGTAATTTCAATTAATTAGATATCTAAAGTAAATGATACTTCCTTTTTCTCAGTGCATTTTTATTTTTCGAATGTAGTAGCAATAGGAATTCTTTTTTGTTTGTCTAATTTAAAAATCAAGAAATAATTTATCAATAATTTTTAATTTGAGTTTGTTATATTAACTGTAGTTATTTTTCAAAGTATAAATGCTATTATATTCAAGTAATAATATAATAAAATGGTCATTTTATTTCTTGTTGTATTAAGTCAATACTAGATAAGTAAAATAGATCGAGGAAATAAGTAACATGTATGGCAGGTTGGTACAAAAATATCACTACACTATCATATTCATACCATCATGTACTTACTATGTGAACTTTTATCTACTAGACTATTACAAACAACTTATTTAATAAGGTCACAACATCAAGAATTTGAAATTAGAATAGTTAAAGCTCAAACGTACCTTTACATCAAGTTCGATGATTTCGCTATTCTTGCTTTGCAATGTTCATCAAAATTCAAGTTCTTTTATTTCATTTTCTTGATTAAGAAATCTCGAAAGTAAATGCTGCGAGGTTCGAAATTAGGTGAATAGTAAGCAAACATCTTTATCTTTTCTCACTTAAATATTTTTTTGCACCTGCTACTGCTTCATATTTTGCCATGTGGTTACATATTAAACATTGCGCTCTTGTCACTAGATCAAAATAATATGACATTCACGATTGTAAATCTTATTTACTAAGAATGATCTATTACATTTATAAGCGGGATTGGCCCTTGTTAACATTCACAGTCTAATAATAATAATAATTATGGATATTTTCGATAAATATTCTACCACTAAAAAGTTAGCCCAAGCCAAATAATGATAAGACTTCTCTCAATATCAAGTAGTAATATATTTGCCTTCTCATCAAATCTAGTTTTTCTTCCTTTATGTATAATCTTGTTTTTCATGATTTCATGTTCTAATTTAATTCAATTCTTCTTTGTTAGATGTCTCTTTTTTTCATATTCTATTCTATGAACTTGTGCATAAAAATGAAGCTTTTGTGTCTCTTTTATAAACTAAAAAATCTCGAAAGTAAATTTCACGAGGCTCGAAACTTGGCGGATAATAAGCAACAAACGTCTCTATCTTTTCTCACTTAAATACATAATTTTTTATATGCTACCATTGAATATTGCACTCTCATCAATCTTCATTAAATAAAGGGAAAAGACATCATTTCTAACCCATACTGTACAAGAAAAGTCTAAGCCATGCAAAAATTATAAAAGTGACCTATTACACACCTTAGAACCCCATTCTAAGGCGCGTGTGTTACACTTAATTTAGGCGCGTCCAGCTATTAAATAACAAAAGTAAACGACTAAAAACATTAAGGGAAAAGGCATTGTTTCCACCCCAAACTATAATCGAAAAGTCGAATCCACACCTAAACTATATAAGTGACCTATTACACACCTTAACTATAAAAAATGATACTTTTTGCTGGCGTGGCAGCGCGTGTAAAACACTACAACACATGCAAGTGGTGGTATCCTGACAGGGTTAAATAGTTTCACTTTTTTTATAGTTTAGGTGTGTAATAGGTTACTAGTATAGTTTAGGTGTGCCTTCGACTTTTAGGATATAGTTTGGGGTGAAAACGATGTATTTTCTATCATGTGACTATGATTGTAAATCATATTTAAGAAAAATAATCTATTTCATTTTTTAAGGGATACTTTTTGCCCTTCTTGAAATTCAAGATCTAACAATAATAACTATGAATTCCATTACTAAAACGTAAGCCTGGATGTACTTTTTTACTAATAGACGTAGTTATCAAAAAAAAAAAACTTTAGTTAACATCTAGAGTTATCTAAAAATCTTTTACCAATTAGAGAAGTTATGCTGAGGCGAACTAGGCGATCTCGGTGCTCCAGATATCTTAGAACAATTTCAGCAACTTCCCTGTATCTTGACATCATGAACTCTCCTGTGTTCCTGCACATTTTGATGATAAATTTGCTCTTATCAATCATTTATCATATCACAAGCAGATAGATAATCTTGGGTCCAATTCCCATAGCATATGACTTGAGGATATTACATTATTCTTTGTGAAGGAGACACAAACCAAAAGCACATAAATCCGTGAAACTAAAGTAGTCATGGAACCATACTAGCATAACTGCATACATGGCAATACAGAAAAGAAAAAATTTCCCCCAAATAGCTTGAAGAGGTACCTTGACCACCACCCTATTCATGAAGCCATCCATCACCTAAGAATCTGCCTTTCACCCCCACTAGCACCTCATAAGAAGACAACCCACACCATCACAAATGAACAACTATCCTAGAAACCTTCTCAACATAGAAAGTTTTCCCATTTTTTCCAAAAAATATTTTCGAAACATTGTTTGGTTATACATTGGAGTGATTTTTTGGTTTGGTTTTGAAGATGAGTTTTTCAAGTTTGAAATCAGTAATTTTTTTCCACTTATACAGCTTTAACTTCTTGCAAGTGAAATCTGCAACAAGTTTCAAGACGATATCTTATAAAACCTGACCACATAATCCAAGACCAACAAAGGATCCTGTCAATATATACACCATCAACTAACAAAAACTAATACGAGAGATGTCATTTACAAATGACTGAAGCCGGGTAACCCCCACCCCCACCCCACCCCATCCCCATCCCACACACACAGAGAGATCATAATCAATCTATAGATCACAAATGCATTCTAGATTCAATTGCCAATAAGAACAAGTAGGTAATAGACACCTTTTGCCCCTTCATTATAATTACTTTATATAAGAAACAATTAGGTAGAAGACATTTGCACCCAAAACATGTAAATTCCTTAGACTTGAGGAAGACCGACTCTTAAGTATAACCAGAGATTTAAGTCTCCAGTTTTTCAAACATTCAGCAGATCACAACAATGTCACACACCCTTTTTTACGTACTCCAAAAGATTTATATTTTAAGTTCGAAAGGGTTTTATTATCTAAGTGATAAGAAATGAAAAATTTATTTCGGAAAAGGATTATTTACATTTTTTACTCAGAGTCGCCACTTGGCATAATCTGGTGTGCCAAGTCAAATTAAAAAATCCTTTCCAAAACCATTTGACTCTTTAAAGTGGTTTGCGAACAGAGATTCCGGCTAATGAATTCTGTTGACCGAGGGGAAGGTGTTAGGCACCTCTCGATCCCATGGTTCAAAAATGGTCACTTGGTAGAGTGTATTGACTATTTTTAGCACTAAGAAATGTATAAACCGTGCAAAAGCACGTAAAATAATCAAACAAAACAAAACAATCCGAAATGTAAAATCGAATCCAATTATTACAACCCAAAATAAAAAGGGACTGAAAGTAAACCTACGCTAATCCTAAACTGATGCTCTACCCGACGCTTCGGGCCTTCACCATGAACATCCTCCGGGTACATGACATCTTGGGGCATTCCCCGGTGAATAAATATATACAGATACTTCGGGGCATTCCCCGGTGAATAAATATATACAGATACTTCGGGACATTTCCCGGCCAAATTGTACAATTGAATTTTTTGTACGATAAAGTAAATCGAACCATTCACGCACATATTTAAATATTCCAATAAATCATTGTTTCCTAAATTTGACTTCCCGGCCTACATTTGCCTATCCAAGTTCAACATATCACAGTTCTATCATGTTTAACATTATCCATGCATCAAAATTAATCAACATTCATTTTAGCAATTTTTAATTCCCACCCTCAATTTTATTTTTAACACAAAACTTCTACAATCACGATTATTATTTCAACAATCCATAATCACTATAAACTCAATATTCATCATTCACGTCACTCACAATCGTAATTAACGAAATCAATAATCAATCAATACCAAGAATTGTTCATCACCAATGAAGATCAAACCACACACGAATATCCAATTCAAAATATGAAATATTGCAAATAATAAAATATATGAGAGAAAGTGTAGAGTTGGACCTCGATTGAAGCTTTTATTGTGCAAAAATATGTGATCAAAAGACAAAGTTGGATCCAAAACTCTCAACTTGAACCTCGATAACCAACAACTCCAAACGCGATATCGAATTCAACCGGACAGATTTGGAAAACAATGAAAAGCCTCACAATGAATGAACCGCAAACCCGAATAGAAATCCAAAACAACCCAAGATCTCAAATTCAAATCCCCAAATCACCGATTTCCAACTAACCTTGTATGAGTCTCACCGGAATTGAAGTAACTGTCATCGTTTCAGCATTTCCCAAAATGACATGGGGCTAGCTCAAACGGGCTGGCTACTGGTGCAGTATTGAGAGAAGAATAGGGGAGAAACATCGGCTGGGATGTTGGTCGCAGCGACGGGGTCATTTGGTTGTCTCCAAAGAAGGCACTGAATGACGGTGGAGGCTGGATCTGAGCGGAGGCTGAAGGAGCAGTCCGTGCTGGCCTTTGGAGGTGGCACCATCCCTGGCTAGTCGGCATTTGAGTGGAGGAAGAAGAGGACGAGAGTTGGAGCGGCGCTGGCGTCGGCGCTGTTGATGTCGATGGGGAAGGCGGTGGGAGAGGTTTTTGAGAGAGAGAGTGAGAGTCCAAAGAGAGAAAGTGAGAGAGGGAGTTAGGAAGCTTCCCTTTTTTATATCCCCCCCTTCCGTGTTCTTTTTGTGTGTGTGTATATATGAGGTGAGGGTGGGGTAGTAGTGAGGTGGGGTAGAGTTTGTTAGGATAGGGTAGGTAGGTGTTGTTTTTTAATTGGGTGGATTGTTAGAATATTAGGATAAAACAATATTAGTTAGGGGGTCGTTATTTTTGTCATTTTGTAGAGGGATTATCACACGGGGTGAGGGTACACGGTAGGATAAGGTCAACAATAGGTAAAAACGATATCATGGAGGGACGAAATTATGTGTCTACATCATGCCCCCTTTGAATGTAAACACGAAGTGTTTTCAGACAAAGAAGTAGACAACGAGACCAAATTTTGACCCGACCATTATCCAAAGAAAGAAACAGAAGGAAGAACGACAACCGGGTTTTGAATTAAGACATCCCACCTACTCACATTATGAGAGGATCGAGTGACAAGTATCTCAACCTTTGGAAAGAGATGGACTATACCGAGTTACAGAGTCGAGTGAGGTTCCATCGAGGTTCCGGTCCGCGGCTCTGTCATTACATCAAAAAAATGAAAATTACAAGTTAAAACATAAATGAAATTACAAAAATCCTATCTATACAGCTTCTATTGGTTCTTGACTCGACTTTCATCACCCTATTCTTCAGGCGGGCTCCTGACTTGCAATTTCTTTCAACTTGTTACTTGGCTTTCAATTGCTTCGCTTTGTTGCTTGACTTTTAATTTCTTCAACCTATTCTCCAGGCGGGCGCCTGACTTGCTATTTTATCACTTTGTTGCTTGACTTTCATTTCTTCACTCTGTTCTCTAGGCGGGCCTCCGACTTGCTATTTCATCACCCTGTTCTTCAGGCGGGCTCCTGAAACCCAAAATTAAAACTAGAACGAAAATTATCCCAAACAAGAATTATAATAAAGTAGTATTTCATTTTTGAAAGCGTTATCCCATTTTCCAGGATGGTCCTGCGCATAAAGTAAAATCCTATTTTTCAGGAGGGTCCTGAACAGAAAGTAAAATCCCATTTTTTCAGGAGGGTCCTGAACAGAAAGTAAAATCCCATTTTTCAGGAGGGACCTGAACATAAAGTAAAATCGCATTTTTCAGGAGGGTCCTGAATAGAAAGTAAAATCCCATTTTTAAGGAGGGTCCTGAACAGAAAGTAAAATCCCATTTTTTAGGAGGGTCCTGAACATAAAGTTAAATCCCATTTTTCAGGAGGGTCCTGAACAGAAAGTAAAATTCTATTGTTCAGGAGGGTCCTGAACATAAAGTAAAATCCCATTTATTTTCAGGAGGGTCCTGAACATAAAGTAAAATCCCATTTCTCAGGAGGGTCCTGAACATAAAGTAAAATCCCATTTTTCAGCAGGGTCCTGAACATAAAGTAAAATCCCATTTTCAGGAGGGTCCTGAACAGAAAGTAAAATCCCATTTTTCAGGAGAGGGTCCTGAACATAAAGTAAAATCCCATTTTTCAGGAGGGTCCTGAACAGAAAGTAAAATCCCATTTTTCAGGAGGGTCCTGAACATAAAGTAAAATTCCATTATTCAGGAGGGTCCTGAACAGAAAGTAAAATCCCATTTTTCAGGAGGGTCCTTAACAGAATGTAAAATCTCATTTTTCAGGAGGGGCCTGAACAGAAGTAAAATCCCATCTTCAAGAGGGTCCTAAACAATAAGTAAAATCCCATTTTTCAGGAGAGTCCTGAACATAAAGTAAAATCCCATTTTTCAGGAGGGTCCTGAGCAGAAAGTAAAATTCCATTTTTCAGGAGGGTCCTGAACATAAAGTAAAATCTCACGGATGTGCATTTCCAATGGTAGATAAATTAAGTGAAGCGAATTTTCCCCTATTTCAACAAAGAAAATTTGTCAGTTAAAAACTTAGCGGTGGCTTGCAGCTCTTGGCTTCTCAGGTATCTGCCCCAGCACTCACTCCTCTCATCTTTGTTCTAAATTGCTAACACCTGCCCTGTCTTGCCGCATCATCGACCCGGATCTAGTTTGAGGGAATTGAGTTCTAACTCAAACAATGGGTTTCCATTTACCATGCCCTTGAGGTGAACTCTTTTCCCCAATATGAATGCTTCCACGAATCCAATAGCCTATCGGTTGATAGACTTTCTTTGCTTCATGTTGAATTATGATCATTATTCATTCTTGTGCTGTTCCTCGGCTTTTCCTCGTATAATTGGAAAGACTGGTAGTAAATTTTGGAATTCTTTCTCGCTTGTTTTGACACAGACTTGACTTAAAATGTAAAGAAATGATGGTGACTTTTATTTTAATAAATGACATAAAAAGACAAACAACATGAATATGTAAATGAAAGAAAAGGGCAATGTCCCATATTCAAAAGAAAACTTATCTGAATACGACAACTAACTCCAATGAGTATGACATGCATTTGGATTGAGCTGCCTGATCTTCCTATCCAAACTCCCCATTTGTTATTGAGTTCGTGTCTTTGCCGCTGAGCCGCTTCTTCAAATCCATTGCACTCATACATCACATTCGATTGACAATATCTTGAAAGAGTTTCACCAACATCAATCTCTGCTTCTACAATGACTCGAAGAGAGGGAATTTCAACTTCTGCAGGGATGACTGCTTCTGTCCCATACACCAATAAATATGGAGTTGCCCCTGTTGAAGTGCGAACAATGGTACGATAACCTAGCAATGCAAACGACAACTTTTTATGCCACTGTCTAGATCCTTGTACCATCTTTCGCAGTATCTTTTTTATATTCTTATTGGCAGCTTCTACAGCACCATTGGCCTTTGGGCGATATGGAGTAGAATTTCGATGTGCGATCTTAAATTGTGGACATACTTCTTGCATCAAATGACTATTGAGATTGGTAGCATTGTCTGTAATGATCATCTTAGGAATTCCAAATCTACAAATGATATTGGCATGAACAAATTCCACCACAACCTTCTTTGTCACTGACTTAAAAGTTACTGCTTCTACCCACTTTGTGAAGTAGTCAATGGCTACCAAAATGAATCTATGTCTATTTGATGCCTTCAGCTCAATTGGTCCAATCACATCCATTCCCCAAGCCACGAACGGCCATGGAGTGGCCATTGCATGTAACTCAACAGGAGGAGAACGTAGAAGATCACCGTGTAACTGACATTGATGACACTTTCAAACAAATTGAATAGAATCCCTTTCCATAGTAAGCCAGTAATAACCTGCTCAAAGAATCTTCTTTGACAAAACATGACCGTTCATATGCGACCCGTATACTCCAGAGTGTATTTCAACCATGATTACCGAGGCTTCTCTTACATCTACACACCTCAAAAGTCTGAGATCTAGGGTTCTCTTATACAAGATTCCCCCACTTAAGAAAAATCCACTAGCCAAACGCCTAATAGTCCTCTTTTGATCGTTGGTGGCATATGCTGGGTATTCTCCTAACTAAATATACCGCTTGATATCCAAGAACCAGGGTTCTCCATCGAGCTTTTCTTCAACCGCATTACAGTAAGCACGCTGATCACGACTCTGTATATGCACTGGATCGATGTAGGCTTTATCAGGATATTTGAGCATTGAAGACAGAGTGGCTAAAACATCAATAATTTCATTATGAATCCTTGGAATATGCCTAAATTTTACTAACACAAAGCGTTGACATAGCTCCTGCAAGCATTGTCGATACGGGATGAGCTTCAAATATCGCGTTCCCAATCGCCTTGAATTTGATGGACAAGAAAATCCGAATCTCCAAACACCAATAATTCTTGGACTCCCATATCAACAGCTAACCTTAAACCAAAAATACAGGCTTCATACTCTGCCATATTATTTGTACAGTAGGATCAAAGTTGTGCTGTTACCGAGAAATGTTATCCCAATTCAAAGATAAGAACCGCACCTATTCTGACTCCTTTCATATTGACAGCTCCATCGAAGAATAACCTCCAACCTGGATCAGCATCTATAACGACTTCATCGACACACGATACTTTTTTGTCAGGAAAATATGTCTTTAATGGCTTGTACTCTTCATCGATGGGATTCTTAGCAAGATGATCTGCCAAGGCTTGGGCTTTCATGGCGGTTTGAGTCATATATACAATGTCGAACTCGGTAAGGAATAGTTGCCATTTTGCCAATCGACCCATTGGCATAGGCTTCTAAAAGATATACTTCAAAAGATCCATGCGGGAGATGAGATAAGTAGTATAGGATGAGAGATAATTCTTCAACTTTTGTGCTACCTAAGTTAGGGCACAACACGTTCTTTCAAGAAGAGTATACTTGGCCTCATATGTGGTGAACTTCTTGCTAAGATAATAAATAGCCTGCTCTTTTTTGCCTGTGACATCATGTTGACCCAGGACACAACCGAAAGAATTATCCAGGACTGATAAATATAAGATCAAAGGCCTACCAGGCTCTGGGGGTACCAGCACGGGTGGATTTGACAAATATCTTTTGATTCAATCGAATGCTTCCTGACATTCTTCAGTCCATTTTAACACAACACTCTTTTTCAGCAACTTAAATATAGGCTCACAAGTAGTTGTGAGTTGAGCAATAAACTTGCTAATATAGTTCAATCTACCAAGCAAACTCATCACCTCCGTTCTATTCTTGGGCGGGGGCAAATACTGAATGTCTTTGATTTTTGAGGGATCCAATTCAATTCCCGGATGGCTGACTACAAACCCCAACAACTTTCTAGATGGAACTCCAAATACATATTTTGCCAGGTTGAGTTTGAGATTAAACTTGCGAAGCCTTTCAAAGAACTTTCTTAAATCTTTAACATGGTCGGCCTGACTTTTTGACTTAATAATCACATCATCCACGTAGACCTCAATATCCTTATGCATCATATCATGAAACATAGTGGTCATGGCGCTAATGTATGTTGCTCTAGCATTCTTCAAACCGAACAACATCACTCGATAACAATAAGTCTCCGATGGTGTGATAAAAGACGTCTTCTCTGTGTCGTCATCACCCATAATTCTCTGGTAATATCCGGCATAGCAATCCACAAAAGAGGCAACCTCGTGTTTAGCACAGTTGTCTAACAAAATGTGAATGTTGGGCAGTGGAAAATCATCTTACGGACTTGCTCTATTCAAATCATGGTAATCAACACACACTCGAATTTTACCATCTTTGTTTGGTACGAGAACAACATTAGATAACCACATGGGATAGCGAGCTACTCGAATTACTTTGGCTTCAAGTTGTTTCATGATTTCCTCTTTAATTTTAATACTTACATCTGTTTTAAACTTCCTCAACTTTTGTTTGACAGGAGGGAACGCAGGATCAGTTGGCAATTTGTGAGCCACTAATTCAGTGCTTAAACCAGGTATATCATCATAAGACCATGCAAAAACATCCTTATAATCAATTAATGCATAAATCATTCCATATTTTGGCTATGGCAAAACATGTACACTGATTTTAGTTTCCCTAATATCTTCTTGATCCCCTAGATTTATTGGCTCAGTCTCATTCAAATTAGAATTCGGTTTGTCTTCAAACTGTTCCAAATCTTTGCTTATTTCTTCTAGTGCTTCTTCTTCATCATATTCCCCATCCTGCTTCATTGCATCTTGATTAGTTTGGATTTTAAGATCAGGCTGAAAATTCTGCATGCATGTCATGTCATTAGAATCAGTATAAAGAGAACTGTGTAAAAAAGAAAAACAAAATATATTAGACACGAAACAAAAGGGACATTGCATTTCATTAAATAAAAAGATAGAAGGGTTTAAACATAGATTCCAACATAACATAAACAAACTAAAATCCGAATTACAACCTGATAACGCCCAAACTACAGCTCTCGTAAGAGTGTAAGCGGTTGCTGTAAAATATAGAACCCAACTGGGTTGGGTGTCGAATCACACAGGGAATACTCGATCACTAAGTATTGCAACTATTATTAGACTGTTGGTCGAAAATTCTACGAAAAGGGGGGATTTAATTGTAGCGTGAATTAAGAGTATCAAAGTAACAAAGAAAATCGAAATGTTTAGTTGGTTTTAATCAATGAGAATTGTAAGTTAGGGTTATGTCCACCTTATGAGTTTTACGTATCTATTGGCTATGAGTTATGCGAAATTCGGACATGCATGCGCTTATAGAGATTCGTATTCTATGGTAAATCCAGGCGTCTTTCGACCATCAAGGATTATTTCACTTTAACTCTTTTGAGCTTAAAGCGTATCTAATGGTACGAATTCTCCAAGAGGTTAATCCAGTTACGGCACTAACTTTTAAATAGGGGTTGGTGCCCTATTTCCTTGACATTCCCTCTTTTCTAGACATGTAACTTTTCTTTCGAACAAGTTAATGCTATACTGGAGTATTTTATATGTTTGCAACCACAAGAATTCAATTAAGATGAAGAGAAGAATGATATAAGCGGCATAAGTGTCAAGAATTCACAAACTCATAGCAATAGATAGTATCTCATAAGGCTTCCATAATCCTAACAGAGAAGTTTAGCTACTCATGATTGCAATGGAAATCACAATAGATATAATCATCATGTCAAAACTCAAAGAATCTCACGTTGAATATGGGGGTGGCGTCAAACTAGGTTGACGTTTTCCCTAGAGTGCCGTGTTTCTCTGTAAACTTACAGAATCTGTAATTAAAAGTCGAATAGAAAGAAAATTGTCAGAAATAAGGAAGAATGGGGCGAAAATTGGTTGAGGATCAATGCTGAAAAGTTCAGCAAAATAGGGTTTTTATAACACCCATATCCTATTCCTGCTAAGCTACTGCATACTTATCCTACTCCTACTAGGATACTGCATCCTTATCCTAATTCTACTAGGTTACTGCTGATCCCCAAGTCTTTGGCAGTTCTATTTTTGCCCGGGAAAACTTTTCCATGCATCACTTTCAGTCCATAGACTTTCAAAAGCAGCCTTTCGTCTTTCGTGAAGCTTCCTTTGGCGTCAACCAGTCCATAAAATGCTGAAATCTTCATCATTTATACCTAAAAACTTGCTAATCACGTTGGTTAGCTCACTTACAGGAAAAAGGACTAAAAGTGTAGGAATTATATATTTTGTCCTCAAAACTTAGCTAAAATATGGGTAAATTAAAGTACTTTAGGCGTGTAAATACGCCTATCATCAACACCCCACACTTAAAGCTTTGTTCATCCTCGAACAAAATATCATGCCCATATAAACATCTACTTAGGATTTCACAGTAACAACACAAAATATTCATCAAGACAGGCATGACAATTATTAACAAAGAGTAGTTTTCTGATCACTACTAGAAACAATTCAACCTCCAACTTAGACTCGTGATGATGGTTAATTCATATCTACAAGTTAAGGCATAAAGAATCATACACGACTACCCAAAAATCATCAACCATGTGTGTCTCACAATATATTACCCGTAATCACTCACAAGTATTTCATTTTTTGAAACATGGGTATAAGATTTTCCTTGCTCTCACTCTCACAAAGAATTCATATGTTGCAACTGATGACCATAGGCTTGCCCTTAGTGTAATGCTCTACTAATATCAGAATGCTAAGCTTAGGATCAATTAGGTCTTTACAAGTTGTAATGTAGGCTAAGGGATGGGTAGGACTATTTTGGCCAGAAATAGTGACTATGTTCCCTAAGCGCTTTAATACATCACATTAAGCCATTAACACTTTCTTTCAAACAACCTTTCTACTTTCTTTTAATCTACCACCCCTTCTCACCTCTTTTGTTATTCAATTTTGAACAGAATTAACTTTTTATTTTTCTTTTTTTTTATAACACACCTCTATAATATCCATTCTTTTTCATAACGAATTCAAGTACCAATTCACTTTAAGGCATCACTCTCACCCAATTTCCTCTTATTTTGTCACATGACTTTACCATTTAAAGCACTAAGGAATTTGGATCAAATTATGGTCTTGAAAAAAAAATGGATTAGGCTACATATGAGGCTATCAAAGAAAATGGCTTAAAGGCTCAAAAGGGGTTGACTAGGATAATGTCCATGGGTAGGTAAAATGAAGGTAAACAATCATGGGTTGCCAAAGAAATACCTAAATCATCTCCTAAACTCACACTCTTTATTTCGCTTCATACACACACCAGGCAAGTTCAAGCATCAGCCAAAAACACAGAATATACTATCACCTCACACACACAAGGCACATGGTCAACTTTATTGGGAGCATTATAGACTCTTGACCCACCAGCTGAAGGAATTAACCCACACACTTATCACATAGTGAGTCACATTTAGAGCCTAAGTGTCTCAATAGTAATGAGTTTATCACAGACTCTTGTCATAATGCCCTGCTGCCTATCCAAACAATTTCATGCAAAGTAAAAAAAAATTCTAAAATTTAACTACTAACAAATAAAATAAACAAGCATAAATAAGCAAATGCAGATAAAGAAGTATAGCATACAAATACCAGCACCCCACACTTAGACGGGACACACTGCCCTCAGTGGAAAATAAATAAGAAGAACCTGGTTAGTCGGACTCATTCTCTATGTCTCGGGTCATACCCCCTACATCGGAATCATCATCAGAGTCGTCGTCATCAGAGTTATCCACGTCGGAGTCTGGCATTCGGCGATCATCATCGGTTGGCACATAGTCATCAAGAGGTTCCTCAAAATATACACCAACTCCACACATAGCCCTTGCATGCTCGTTCATTGGGTAGCAGTTGGAACACGACCTCCGCTCATTATGGTAAACTGAGTTATGCCATAAAGATGGCGAAAGAAACTTTCATCCCGAGCATGTCGTTCTGCAGTGGTAAGGTTGACGCCATGCATGGTTTCAACATCTTTAACCTCTGTGATGTTAACCTTCTTCGGGTTGTGTGGAAGCTTATGATCAGTCGTCTCCTCTTTGATGTCCTCCTTCCTCAATATTGCAGTCAACAGATTTCCAAAGCTGAAGTAGGACCTCTTGTGTAGCCTGGCCTTACGCATTGAAGATCGAATGATCGCCCCAATGTTGATGGGGACGTTGGTCATCAATGCGTAAAGAAAACACGCTCTGTCTCGTGTAATCTTCGTGTACTGTGTCCCTGGAATTAGGCAAGAGTTGACTATTCGCAACCATATTCGCACTTCTCTGTTCAAGGAAGTGTATGGGAAGGTGTTGTGCTGCCCGGTGTCCTTGTGTCTGCTCCATCGTGCCATTGATCTTGTTCCGCACAGTGTGTGTCTGATTGCCCTGTATGGAGGTCTGTTATACATCTCTTTGAGTGGTGATGGATCAATAGATGGCAAACCCAGAAAAGAGTTGAAGAACTCCGCATTTAGTTGAAGGACTTGGCCCCGAATCTTTACTTCACTCCCTGTAGTTTTCGGTGACCAGTTGGCATAGAATTCTCGTGTTATATCGAGATTTCATTCTCCCATATCTTGGAAGATGAAATCAAGATGTAACGCCATTATCTTGGCCAACATGCGAGGTTCTTTCTTTGCTAGGCTTTCCTTGTGTATCAACTCCACATGAATATATTTTTCTCTTTATTGTTCCTATACCACTCCTTTCCTTGTTCCTCTAGGACCCATTTGATTCCAAACATGCGGTGAGGTATTTGCAGCGAGGAGGATTCACCTTGCTCTTTACGTCCCCTTTTCTGGCCTTTTTGTGAGGTGGTCGCTTTATCCTTTCCTTGTCGTGCTTTTGGTGCCATTTGTACCTGAGATTAAAATAATAGTCATGTTAGCTTAATCTTGGTAAATACAATTGACAAGAAAACAGTAGTGGCCCCACCCCACACTTAATTTGTTGGCACCAACTAATTAAGTGAACGTTATTGATTACTCAGACTTCATCGATGTACGTTTAGGTGTTATGTTCCAATAATATAATCAGTGCAGTCATACTTGTCTTGTCATCTTAACTAACCTTTTCCGATTCTAGTTCATGTAATCTTGACAATGCTTTCATGTTTTGGACTGATGCATTACTTTGAATAAAACTACTACATAGATATTGTATCAATTTATGGCTTGAAATAATTACAACATCTCATGTTTGTAGTTAACCATGATTTTCATCTCAATGAACAAGTCATTCAAGCAAGCTTTCAAGTTACAAGATTATGCAATTTTCTGAACCATGTCGATTTCGCAAGAAGTATGACAGTGTATCGAAATTAACTACAAGTTGGAACCAAGTCTAGAACACCAATACATAATCTTTCACTTTCTTAGATGTATCACAACAAATCAACCATATTCAAGTCACCAACACTACTTCAAGATTTAACAACTTATTATAGGCGTAGTATTGTAATACTTACGGAATATAAGAGAAGAACAAAGAAGTACTTACTTGGTTGATGGCCTTGGAAGATGTTCTTTCAAAGTAAAAGAGCAAAAGCAAAATTTTTGAGAGAATTTGGAGAGGTAGGCAGCGCCTAGATTGAAGTTGCAATGCAATTTTGTTTTAAGACTAAGGTTCTATTTATAGGACAAGCTTGGGTCGGGTTTTGACCCATTTGGAATCGGATTTGGAGATCAAAAGTGAGCATAGGCGGCGCCTACTGCTTTGCCTATGCTTGGTATAGGCGGCGCCTTTTGCAAAGCCTTGTTGAGCATAGGCGGCGCCTATGCTATGGCATTGTTGGGCATAGACGGCGCCTATGCCATGGCATTGTAGAATTCGAGACCAAAGGCTTTTGCATAGGCGGCGCCTATGCTATAGCATTGTTAGGCATAGGCGGCGCCTATGCTATGGCATTGTAGAATCCAAGAGCTTATGCCATAGCATAGGTCTTGCCTTGTTCGTGGCCTAGATTTACATAGGCCTTGCCTTGGTCGTTGCCTATATTTTCATAGGCAATGCCTAATCCATAGCTTTTTGCTTCTTCATTCCTAACTAACCACCTTCAACATGCGATACTTCCAAATCAAAATTTGAAACCAATCTCCTCCTTTACACCTCTTGTACCTACACGTACTCAAAAACAACAAAAACGATTAGAACGATGGGTTGCCTCCCATCAAGCGCCTTAGTTTTGGTCGTGGCTCAACAAAATCCTAGGAAAACAAAAACAATAAAAACAATTAAAAATGATGGGTTACCTCTCATCAAGCGCTTGATTTATTGTCACGGCACGACATAGCTATCGTGATTACTTAGACTTCGTCGAGATAAATGGTGGCCATGCATTTTGTCGAGTCAAGAGGACCGATGTATGGTTTCACTCGTTGGCCATTCACCTTAAATACAACACCATTATTGTATTCCAACTCAAATACTCCCGAAGAGTAGACTTGACTAATTTTGTACGGACCAGACCATTTGCACCTTAACATACCTGGGAATAGCTTAAGTCTGGAATTGAAAAGAAGCACCATATCACCTTTTTGAAAGTTTCGTTGAACAATCCGCCCATCATGATACTTTTTCATCCGCTCCTTGTAGAGGTCTGATCTTTCATACGCATGTAGACGAAATTCATCCATCTCATTCAGCTGCTCCAATCTCAGACTCATAGCATCATCCCAATTCAAATTTAGTCGCTTCAGCGCCCATAATGCTTTATACTCGAGCTCAATGGGTAAGTGACAAGCCTTCCCATAAACTAGTTGGTACGGGGACATGCCAATTGGCGTTTTGAATGCAGTCCTATAAGCCCATAGTGCATCGTCCAGCTTTCGAGACCAATCTTTCCTATTAGCATTTACAGCCTTAGCAAGGATTTGCTTGATCTCTCAATTGGAAACCTCTACCTGTCCACTAGTTTGAGGGTGATAAGGCGTGGCTACCTTGTGTTGCTTGACCCCATATTTCACCAACACGGCTTTGAGTAGCTTGTTGCAAAAGTGTGATCCTCCATCGCTTATTATGGTACGTGGTACCCTAAAACGAGAGAAGATATTTCACTTCATGAATGCTACAACACGCTTTCCTTCATTATCGGCCAGTGCTACTGCTTCGACCCATTTGGATACATAGTCGACAGCAACTAGGATGTATTTCATTCCAAACGAATATACGAATGGGCCCATGAAATCAATACCCCACACATCAAACAGCTCTACTTCAAGAACTTTTGACATAGGCATCTCATGGTGCTTCGAAATCATGCCTTGTCTCTGACATTGGTCACATCTTCTCACAAATTCGTAGGCATCTCTAAATATCGAAGGCCAATAATAACCGCTTTGCAATACCTTCCTTGCTGTCCGACCACCTGCATGGTGTCCACCAACTTGGGAAGCATGACTTGCTTCCAAGATACTTGGCACCTTTACATGAGATATGCATCATCTGATCACACCATCAGCGCATCGTCTAAACAAATATGGCTCATCCCAGAAGTAGTGTCTCACATCATGCATGAACTTTCTCTTTTGATGAAATGATAGATTCGTAGGCATCACATTACTTACCACAAAGTTTGCAAAGTCTGCATACCATGGTAACTTTTCCATCATCATGGCTAAGATCTCTTCATCAGGGAATGCATCATCAATCTCTAGATCAGGCTGCGCTATATGCTCATTCTCGAGTCTAGATAGATGATCAGCCACTTGGTTTTCGTAACCTCTTCTATCTTTTACCTCAAAATCAAATTCTTGCAGCAAAAATACCCATCGAATTAGCCTTGGTTTGGCATCTTTCTTTGTCATCAAATATCTCAGAGTTGCATGGTCTGTATGAACTACCACTTTGGTTCCCAGCAAATAAGCACGGAACTTTTCAAAAGCATACACAACTGCTAGAAGCTCTTGTTCCGTGACAGTATAGTTCTTCTGGGCTCCGTTCAAGACCTTGCTCGCATAGTAGATTGGATGGAATAACTTTTATCTTCTCTGGCCAAGTACAGCACCCAAAGCTACCCCCCTAGCATCATACATGACTTCAAACGGTAGAGACCAATCAGGCGCTACAATGATAGGAGCTTCAATTAGCTTCACTTTGAGGCATTCAAATGCCTTTAAGCAGTCTTCACCGAAGTCAAACTTTGCATCCTTCTCCAAAAGCTTGCATAATGGACTAGCAATCTTGGAAAAGTCTTTAATGAACTGTCGATAAAAACCTGCATGCCCGAGGAAACTACGAACTCCTTTGACCAAAATTGGGGGTGGTAGTTTCTTGATGACTTCGATTTTAGCTCAATCCACCTCAATTCCTCTTTCGGATATTTTATGCCCAAGAACAATACCTTCTTTTACCATAAAGTGGCACTTCTCCCAGTTCAGCACTAGGTTGAATTCAACACATCTCTGCAACGCCATACTTAGATTTGCCAAGCACGATTCAAACGACTCACCCACAACTGAAAAATCATCCATGAATACCTCCAAAGTGTCTTCCACCATATCAGAAAAAATGGATATCATACAACGCTGAAAAGTGGCGGGTGCGTTACATAATCCAAATGGCATACGTTTGAAGGCAAACACACCATATGGGCATGTAAACGTTGTCTTTTCTTGATCCTCGGGAGCGATACGAATCTGATTATAGCCGGAATAACCGTCTAAGAAACTAAACCATCCTTTCCCTTCTAATCGATCAAGCATTTGGTCTGTAAATGGCATTGGAAAGTGATCTTTAAGTGTCCACAAATTCAGCTTACGGTAGTCCATGCATACTCTCCACTCTGTGACAGGTCTGAGTGGAATTGACTCATTCTTTTCATTCACATTACCGTCATGCCACCTTTCTTTGGTACACATTGTACCGGGCTTACCCATTTACTATTGGAGATTGGATACACAACCCCTGCATCTAACCACTTAATAATTTCTTTCTTCACCACCTCTTGCATAGGTGGATTTAGACGCCTTTGATGCTCAATAGTGGGTATGCAATTTTCTTCAAGTTGAATCTTGTGTGTACAAATCCCAGGAGGAATACCAATAATATCAGCGATGGTCCAATCGATGGCTCTCATGTTCCTCCGTAGAATCGCGATGAGAGCTGCAACTTGCTGCTCACCCAAATCTGCTGCCACAATAACCGAAAGTGTGTTTCCGTTTCCCAAGAATGCATAATTTAAATGACTAGGCAGCTCCTTCAATTCTAATGTTGGTGGCTCTTCAATATATGGTTTAGCTGGTAGTGTAGGTCGGTTTTTGAGATCAAGGTCCAGCTTCTTAGGATCATGAGGATATGACCCTAATCCTGTTAGAGCACAAATAGTTTCTTCATAACTTTCAGCATCCTTACGCTCAACATTCATAAGTACAATCGCCAATGGGTCATCAATAAACTACTCCGCTACAGATAATTCTTTCTCATCATCAAAATAAACATCAGCTACCGAGAATACGTTCAGATCTTTGGGTTGCTTCATTGATTTACACATATCAAAGCGGACTACTTCGTCATTTATCCGGAATAGAAGCTCATTAGCTCTTAAATCAATAAGCGCACTTCCTGTTGCAAGGAAAGGGCGCCCCAAGATTATAGGAACTTCTGAGTCCACCTCAAAATCCAAGATAACAAAGTCTGCTGGAAAGATGAATGAGGAAACCTTCACCAATACATCACATAAAATACCAATAGGTCGTTTTACCGACCTATCTGCCATTACAAGCCTCATATTGGTTGGAGTAGGATCCCTCAACCCCAACTTGTTATAAATAGATAGTGGAATTAAGTTGATGCTGGCTCCTAAATCGCATAATGCCTTGGCAAAATTCAAAGGTCCGACAGTGCAGGGTATCGTGAAGGCACCAGGATCGACCTTCTTCTGAACTAGTGAACTGGTAGCGGTTGCACTACAATGATGAACAGTATATGTCAACTCATAACCTGCTTCCCGCTTCTTTGTCAGAAGATCCTTCATAAATTTTGCGTAGCCAAGCATCTGTTCTAGTGCCTCTACCAACGGAACATTAATGGTCAGCTGTTTTAATATCTCCATGAATTTATTGAACTTGGTATCATCAATTTTCTTCTTTAATCTTTGAGGAAAAGGTGGTGGTGCAAGGGGAATAGTTTTCTCCATGACTTTCTTTTCCTCTTGCTTCAGCCTGGCACTCTTTTCAGGCTGTGGATGTTGAGGGTTGACGTCGTTGACACCTTCTTCAACTTCTGCGGCATTCTCTGGTTTGGAATCATCTAATACATCGTTGGCCACTTGCCTACCTTTGGCTGGATTTTCCAACTCCTTACCACTCCTGGTAGTAATAGCCATGCATGTTCCATCGTTTCTAGGATTTTGCACTATGTCGCTCGGTAAGGTGCCAGCTTTTCTTTGATTTAATGTGGATGAAATTTAACTCAATTGTTACTCCAGCTATTTTATTGAAGTGGAATGCGAGTCAACCAATTGCTTCATTGCGGACAAATCATTTATTACCTCAGTTACTCCCGAGCTGGTTGCCTCCACTCCTTTCAACAGCTTAGCCATTATATCTTCCATGGACATATTTCCATAACCAGAAGCAGTGGCGTCACGTCTTCTAGGAGGAATATACACGCCACTCTTTTCAGTCTTGTTCTTCCAACTACCTTGATCACGGTCCTTGTTTCCAGAATTATCATAATAGTTTAGACCTTGGTTTCCTTGGGCATTGCCTCGGAAACCTCCCCTAATAATTCAAGTAGTTGTCTTTTTCCTCAGTATCAGATTCATCTCTTCCATGTGCTGCAACATCCTTTACTTTCTCGGTCTTCCCTGATAATAAGTGCTTGGTGAGAAAATCCATCTGTGTTTTTATGTGTGCCATATCTTGATCACGTTCTTCTTCTCTTTGCCTTTGTTCCGCAGTCATGCCAATAGATAAAGTAGGGCTTGTTACCTCAGAATCCCTAGTATGCCAAGATCTACTTTGCTTTGTCATTCGGTCTGGCATGTCGCTTGCCTGAACAAAGGTGAGGTCCATAAATGATCCTCCAGCCGCAATATCCACCACTGGTTTAGTTACTGAATTCAAGGATATGTATAGTATCTCCATCAAGTGGACATTGGTCATATGATGGTTTGGGCACCTCATAAGCTTCTTCTTGAATCTTTCCCATGTTTCGTGGAGGGCTTCAGTTGGAAGCTGACGAAAGTTGCTGATTTCATCTCTCAATTGTGCTCTTTTGGATGGCGGAAAGAATCTTTCTAGGAAAGCGTCTGTCAATTGCCTCCAATTTGTAATAGAATTAGGAGTCAGCCCATTCAACCATAGAGTTGCCTCCCCAGATAGAGACAATGGAAATAAGCGCGGCCAAATTGCATTCTGTCCAACGCCTGGATTGTCGAATGACTTGCATGTGGAGATAAATTTGACCAAATGCATATTCGGATCATTACCTACAAGTCCACCAAATAATCCCTTGAGTTGCAATAACTGAATCATGGTGATAGTGATGTTGAACTTGGCTCTAGGTGCCAATGGCGGAGGAATAATAGCTCCTGTGGCACCAGCTCCATCCAGATCGTCATCATCGTCATCAAAGGAAATCTGCATAGCTCGACGTTCAGGCTGAAATCTTGCTTGACGATCTCTTCTGTTTGCCGGTGTCACAACTTCAGCATCACGCCTCGATTTTAGTAACTCATCATCACCTAAGTCCTCCTCATCAAGATCTGCTGCTTGCCCAGGGTTATCAATATTCTATTGATGCACTTGAGCAGCAGCCAACGCAGCTAATCTAGCCTGCTCCTGTTGAGCAGCCCTTCTCTTAATGTCACGTTGTGCCTCCATCCTGCCAATAAGTTGTGGTTCAGGGTTTATAGGTAATAATGGTTGACCAGAACTACGAGTATTGGGCATGCACTGAACAAAACCTGCAGAAAACAAAAACAACTAAAAGTAAAATACAAGAATCTTTGACCAAGGGGGCTAGTAATTATCACAAACTTAGTTGACAATCGTATTCCCCGGCAACGGCGCCAAAATTTGATAACGCCCAAACTACGGCTCTCGTAAGAGTGTAAGCGGTTGTTGTCAAATATAGAACCCAACTTGGTTGGGTGTCGAATCCCACAGGGAATACTCGGTCACTAAGTATTGCAACTATTATTAGACTGTTGATCAAAAATTCTACGAAAAAGGGGGATTTAATTGTAGCGTGAATTAAGAGTATCAAAGTAACAAAGAAAATCGGAATGTTTAGTTGGTTTTAATCAATGAGAATTGTAAGTTAGGGTTATTTCCACCTTATGAGTTTTACGTATCTATTGACTATGAGTTATGGAATTCGAACATGCATGCGCTTATAGAGATTCGTATTCTATGGTAAATCCAGGCGTCTTTCAACCATCAAGGATTATTTCACTTTAAATCTTTCGAGCTTAAAGCGTATCTAATGGTACGAATTATCCAAGAGGTTAATCCAGTTAAGACACTAACTTTTAAACAGGGGTTGGTGCCCTATTTCCTTTACATTCCCTCTTTTCCAGACATGTAACTTTTCTTTTGAACAAGTTAATTCTATACTGGCGTATTCTATATGTTTGCAACCACAAGAATTCAATTAAGATGAAGAGACGAATGATATCAGCGGCATACGTGTCAAGAATTCACAAACTCATAGCAATAGATAGTATCTCATAAGGCTTCCATAACCCTAACAGAGAAGTTTAGCTACTCATGATTGCAACGGAAACCACAATAGATATAATCATCATGTCAAAAGTCAAAGAATCTCACGTTGAATATGGGGGTGGCGTCAAACTAGGTTGACGTTTTCCCTAGAGTGCCGTGTTTCTCTGTAAACTTACAGAATCTGTAATTAAAAGTCGAATAGAAAGAAAATTGTCAGAAATAAGGAAGAATGGGGCGAAAATTGGTTGAGGATCAATGCTGAAAAGTTCAGCAAAATAGGGTTTTTATAACACCCATATCCTATTCCTCCTAAGCTACTGCATACTTATCCTACTCCTACTAGGATACTGCATCCTTATCCTAATACTACTAGGTCACTGCTGATCCCCAAGTCTTTGGAAATGCTGTTTTTGCCCGAGAAAACTTTTCCATGCATCACTTTCAGTCTATAGACTTCCAAAAGCTGCCTTCCTTCTTTCGTGAAGCTTCCTTTGGCGTCAACCAGTCCATAAAATGCTGAAATCTTCATCATTTATACTTGAAATCTTGCTAATCACGTTGGTTAGCTCACTTACAGGAAAAAGGACTAAAAGTGCAGGAATTATATATTTTGTTCTTAAAACTTAGCTAAAATATGGGTAAATTAAAGTACTTTAGGCGTGTAAATACGCCTATCATCACAACCCTAAAATAACTCAGATAATCAGAAAGAAAAATAAAATAAACTACCAAAACTCCCTCCTGACGGGGAGAAGAGTGACTTCCCAATTATTGAGCCGGATAGCTGGACCTATGAATTGCACATATGCTATACTGGTACCTTCCCCTGCTTCGACCATATCAACATCAATGAAAAGATTTTGGCAGTCATTAACCAATTCAACTTTAAATTCCACATACTTTGTGACACCGCTCTTAACAAATGACTCACTGAGTAGTGGCATTGGGCGAGGGAGTGGCCATGTTTCCTTTTTCCTTCCCTTGGCTTTTGTCAGATCTTTAGTCGTAGGCTCAAATCCCAAACCAAACGTGCCCACGTTCTCACTCGGACATATGGGATGAACTATACTGTACAAAGACACTCCCAAACCCTTTCCTGGCTCAAATCCATATTTCCAAAGTTCACTCACCATCATGATAGAAGCAGAAGACAATTGCAGTCCCGGTATAACCTACTATTCAAGGATACGATTCAATGGCACTGTATCAAAAATTTGATATACAAATATCTCCTCTACGTTATTTGCTTCAAGAAGAGACAAGGGAGAATCTTCGTAGGCGGACAAATCTCCTTTACCATGAATAACTAATTCTTGCCTATCATGCTCAAACTTAATCATTTGGTGCAGCGTAGATGCAACCGCCTTGTCCTTGTGGATCCAAGGACTTCCCAACATCAGATTGTAAGAGGAGTCTACATTCAATACTTGAAACTCTATGGCGAACTCAACAGGCCCTATGGTTATGGTGAACATTAGTTCTATTTCACCAATGGAATTTGATTTTGCACTATCGAAAGCCCTAACACATACATTGTTGGGCCTAATCCTGTCAGCACCAATATTCAACTTTTACAAAGTAGAAATAGGGCAAATATTTGCAACTGAACCTCCATCAATCATAACATGGGTGACGTAGCAATCTTCACACTTCACTGTAATGTAAAGGCCCCGGTTATGCCCTGTACCTTCAACAGGCAATTCATTGTCAGAAAAGTTGATCCGATTGACTTCAAAGATTTTTCCAACCACTTTTTCAAGTTGGTTGATTGTAATCTCCCTAGGAACATACGCTTCATTTAATACCTTCAGCAAAACATCACGATGCTCCTTGGAGTGCAACAGCAAAGATAAAAGGGAAATTTGAGCAGGGGTTTTCTTCAACTGGTCCAATATTGAATACTCTAGCAATTTCATCTTTTTCAAAAATTCTTTGACTTCTTCTTCGGTGATAGGTTTTTTGATAGATGATGGACCACTCACCATTGGCTTGGACTTTCTTAAGCTTGCAGGAATGAAGCATCTTTCTGACCTAGTCAAACCCCCTACCTCATCTACATCTTCCACTACTTATTTCCCATGATAGGTCATCACAGTCCTCCCATAATTCCAGGGAACCCTTTTTGTATCAACTATCGAAGGTTGGGTCTCTGGTTTGAGGACAATAGGTGCTGCCAGTGCTCCTTTCACCACCAAGATGGCCTGACTCAGAGCTCCCACAACTGTCAACTTAGGTTTATCCTGACTTAAATCAACATACCTTCTGGCGCCCTGTACTGTAATCAGGGGTTTCTTTGTGCTTTCATGGGCTTTATCTTCTCTCATTCCTTCCTATCGTAATGACATTGCTTTTAAAGACCCCGCTACATTCACCGATTTCTCCTCAGTGGTGTGTATCTTGACAATAGGCTTATAACCCCTCAAAGACTCTTTTCCATCATATATCAATTCTAACATATTGGCTTCAGTATGGGTTGGCAGCAGATTCTGGTTAATGTTTGGACCCTCTGGGGCTTGGACCAGCATCTGATTTGTATCAATTAAATCTTAGATAGCTCTCTTGAAATGTCAGCATTTCTCGATGTCATGGCCTAGCATATCAGAACAGTATGCACACCTTAAAGAATAATCGAGATTCCTCGGTGGTGGATTTGAAAGCCTTTCTTGAATTGGGCTTCAAACCTTCAACTTTCTCAACCTATCAAACAAGCTAGCATATGACTCCCCAAGAGGTGTAAATTGATTTTTGACTGCTTTTTCCTTATTATGCTTGAGCCTAGGCTGAAAACTGGGTCTGGAGGGGTTTTGGTAATCTGGTGGAGCAAATGGTCAATTTTGTAGGGATTGTGCACGCCACTGTGGGTAAGAAGGGGTTTGGGCATATGGCTGGGCGCTATATACTGGGTACAGGGTGGTGGAATAGAATATAAAGGGTTTTATGGAGGGTAGTAATGGTGGGGAGGAATATATGGATCTTGGGCGTAGACTTGGGCTTGGGATTGGGGATAGGGACGAGGTGGTCGTTTGGGATAGGAATGGGTTCCAGCTATGACAGTCGCCACATCCTCTTTCTTTTTTCTACCTCCAAATGCGCCAGATCCACCTTGAATTGATTGTGTGGTGGCTTTTAATGCGGCAAATCTCACTATTCGGCCGGTCTTAATTTCATCCTCTATCATCTCCCCCATTTTGAGGACTTCCATAAAAGATTTTCCCATTACCAGAAGTAAATGTTGAAAATAGGTCTCATCCTTCACCTGAATGAAAACTTCTACCAACTTACTTTCTTTCATTGGAGGCTTTACCCTAGCGGCCTGTTCACGTAACCTTATCACGTATTCCCTAAAACCTTCAGTGCTCTTTTTCTTCATGTTGACCAAGGATTTTTCATTCGGAATCAGGTCGATGTTATACTAAAAATGTTAAACAAATTCAGAAGCCAAATCATCCCAGTTATTCCATTTTTCGATATCTCGATCGATAAACCATTCTGAGGCCAGATCAGAAAAACTCTCGCCAAAGAAGGCCATGAGCAGTTCTTCCCTTCCTCCTGTAGCCCTCAACTAGTTACAATAACATCTCAAGTGTGCAATGGGATCACCGTGTCCTGCATAATTCTCGAACTTAGGCATCTTGAAACTGAGGGGAAGGTTGATGTCGGGGAACATGCAAAGATCTTGATAGGAAACACTCCTATAATCTCAGATTCCTTGCAAATTCCTCATAGCCTGTTCTAAACTTTTCAATTTCCGGGCTATGATATCCTGTTCCTCTGCTGCGACAGGTTTTTCTATATCAAATGGAAATATAGGCGGCTGAGTGTACCCATAGGGTTCATTCATTTGCAAAGTGGGCTCCGGGGCGTAATATTGACTATCTGAAACCTTCAATACTGGCTCACTGGCAGACTTAGGAAGACTCATTGTGGGACGCACAACATATATGGGTGTTTCATATGGTGGCAGAGCCACGAATACCGGTGTGTCGGTGGCACTGGCTGAGCAGTTGGTCTTGATTAGGGAGCTGCCAAGGGCACACCAGAACTTCCAGGATAATAATGTCGCGGAGTGAATCCTGACGTGTACTCAGGTGACTCAGTAGGACCAGAGAATTGCGCCTGAGAGAGCGGTGGGCAATTAGAGATATTCCCAAGACCTTCAGGGAGCGAGGGAGGAGGCATTCCGCTGGCCCATGCCCAGTGTAAATCTATCAGTTGTTGCCTGAGACTTACTACCTCATCATTGTGTTCTGAACTTTCTTCCCTATGATCCTGATCCGAGTCAATGAGCAAATTTTCAATCTCCCTGCTAGCCATAGCGAGCTTTGCTTTGGATCTAGTGAAGTATGGGTGACTAGCCAGAGTGCTGCAAACCTACCACTATTATATGAAAGAACATGCTCATCAAAGACGACATCCGTTAGGATTAGGGCACACAACAAGCATGGGAATCACATTGGTAAAATTGCCCTAAATTCATGTTAATATCTACCAACTTTTGAGGGTAGTGAGGTCATTTTAACATCATCCTGATTTTTGTCTACACTTATTTTTATCTATATTTATTATTATTATTATTATTTTCGTATCCATCTCTGTTCTTTTCCTTTCTCTCGTTATCTACCTTTATTTTATCATTCTTTATGGCTTTTGTTTTTCCTTAAAAGAGGAAAAATAATGAAAAACAACGAAACAAAATGATTAGATCGAACCCAAAAGTAGATTGCCTACGTATCATGTTGTACATAAATCAAATCTTGCGTAGTTCGGGCCTTGCCAAAATGGCCAGTTAAACTCTTTTTTCTTGAAACTTTAAGAAGAAAAGAAAAATAACAATTTGTCAAAACCTTTGATGAACATCCTTTGCATTTTTTACTTTTAAAATACCTATACAAAACGAAACCTATGATTACCAAAGAAAAATCTTTTCGGTTTTTCAATTTTGAATTTCATATGAAAATGAAACTTGAAACTATTAAAGGAAAATCTTTTGTAGTTTTCTCTTGAAGATGTATATGAAACACCTACTTTAAATAAAGAGTGAAAAAATCTTTTTTTGAATTTTTTTTTGGAATAAGATCAACCAAGAATAAAACCTACGACTATTAAGGATTTTTATTTTTTTTTATTTTTAAGACATGTATGAAACACCTACTCTAGATGAAAAGTGAAGAAATTTTATTTTTATTTTTTTTATTTTTTAAATAAGATCAACAAAAAATGAAACCTACGACTATTGAGGAAAATCTTTTGTTTTTTTTACGTTTTTTTTTTCAAGATATGTATGAAACACCTACTCTAAATAAAGATCGAAGAAAATCTTTTTTTTTGAATTTTTTAAATAAGATCCCCGAACCAACAATAGGCTGCCTACGTATCTCACTCCCGAAAGAGGAGAATCAGGGCTGCGTAGTTCGTCCAGATTGAACAATTAACGATTAACTAATAAATTGACCCTAACTTAAGAGACACTACCAAAAACAAACGAAAAAAAAAAACTTTTGGATTTTCAGCCAGACACTGACACCACCAATTATGAAGAAAAATCTTTTTGATATTTTTGTTTTTGACAAATAAGTAGAAAAGGCAAACAAAACTCTTTTTTTTTGAATTTACGGTACTTTGAGAAGACAAATGTAAAACGTAAAAAATCTTTTTGAGTTTTTGGATCGTGAAGAACAAAAGCCATAAAGAATTCTAAAATAAACTACTACATTCCTTTCTTCTTCTTTTTTTCATTCTTCTCGACTCACTTTTATCTCTTTTTTTTCTTTTTCATTTTTGCCTACGCACCTTACTTTTAACAATTTTTTTTTGTCAAATCAGTCCGTCAAATGACCACGTTACCCTTAAAGATGCAACAGTTAGCACGTAGAGATGCTTTAGAGGTGAGTATCCTACGAAGGGCCATATGGGTCCCACTAGGTCTCAGTATGATGCACATAAGCATGACCTAAAGGCTGACCTACGTTGTGGTTTACTAACAAGGCTGTTCTCCAGGAGAGCCTCTGACTTGCTATTTCATCACCCTGTTCTTCAGGCGGGCTCCTGAAATCCAAAACTACAACTAGAACGAAAATTATCCCAAACAAGAATTATAATAAAGTAGTATTTCATTTTTGAAAGCGTTATCCCATTTTTCAGGGGGGTCCTGCGCATAAAGTAAAATCCCATTTTTCAGGAGGGTCCTGAACAAAAATTAAAATCCCATTTTTTCAGGAGGGTCCCAGACAGAAAGTAAAATTCCATTTTTCAGGAGGGTCCTGAACATAAAGTAAATTTCCATTTTCCAGGAGGGTCCTGAACAGAAAGTAAAAATCCATTTTTCAGAAAGGATCCATGTATACTGTGAACAGGCGCATTTCTCCCCAATCCATCTTGGGTAGCCTCAAACATTCGATAATACCTGTCGGAACCACCAATTTTAGAGTAGATGCCTTGGATCAATAAATTTGCCACAGAAACAATCTTTTAGTATTTCTGAAAATGATAAGGGGGATACAAAAATGAGAAAAAAAATGAGAAAAAAAATTGGGATAATTACACAACTTAGCCAATATTCACTCCTAATTACCTTATTTAGCCTAATTTCAATTAATTACAATTCATAAGCTTCTCTTGCCTATTAATTTTTTCATAATTACAATTCATAGTCTCTCCCATTAATTTTTTTCTCTATTTTCGATTACTTTTTTTTTCCTTTTTTCAGTTTTTTTCTTATTCTATTTTTTTTCCGTTTTCTCTTTCTTCCTTTCTTTTTTTTTTTTACACTTTTTTCGTTTTTGTTTCTTTTTATTTATCTCCTTTTTTGTTTTTTTCACTATTTTCTATTACTCTTTTTTTAAAAAAAACAATTCTTCAGTTTTTCTTTTTTTTTTTTTCTCTTTCTTCTTTCTTTTTTCAATTTTTTGTTTTATTTTATTCATTTTGTCTTTCCTTTTATTTTCCTTTTTCAGTTTTTTCCTTCCCCCCCCCCCCCCCCCCCCCTTTTCTTTTTCTCTTTTTTTTTTCTTTTTAAATTTTTTTTGGTTTTCTTTTTTTCTTTTGTATTTTTTTCTCCTTTTTTTTCTCTCTATTATCTATTACTTTTTTTTTCTATCTTTTTCTTTATTTTTTATTTTCCTTTTTTGTTTTCTCTTTCTTCTTTTTTTATTTAATTTTTTTTGTTGTCGTTTTTGCATTTTGTCTTTTTTTTTTCTTTTTTTTCTTTTTCTTTTTATTTTTTCCATCTCAAAATAATAGACATGTACAGATTTTGCATAAATTTTAATGAATAATTAAGTAGAAGTGTGATTTGATTAATATATTTTTTGTTAATTATTTAACACTTATCTATAAATATATTAAAAAACTATAAATAGAAGATGAAGTAAAAATAGTAGGTGGCAATTTAAAGAGGTTGTTGAGAAGGTAAAGATTGATTTTGAGGAGAATGAAAAAATGAATAATGTTTAAAATGAAAAAAAGAAAAATGAAATGAGAGAAGACAGAAAACTAAGAAAGGAAACAAAATAAAATTTATAAAATTTCTAATTCTGATTTCATAATCTTTGTCCATTGTGAATTATGGTCAAGATTTTTGGAGATGAGATCTTCAGTTTTTCTTTTCTTTATTTTTTTTGTTTTCTCTTTCTTCTTTCTTTTTTCAATTTTTTCTTTTTTGTTGTCTTTTTTTCATTTTGTCTTTCCTTCCCCCCCCCCCCCCCCTTTTTCTTTTTGTATTTCTTTTCTTTTTAAAATTTTTTTTGTTTTGTTTTATTTTTTTTTCTCCTTTTTTTCTCTCTCTATTATATATTACTTTTTTTTCCTTTTTCTTTTTTTTTTCTTCATTTTTTCTTTTCCTTTTTTGTTTTCTCTTTCTCTTTCTTTTTTTCAATTTCTTTTTGGTTGTCTTTTTTGCATTTTGTCTTTTTTTCTTTTCTTTTTCTTCTTTTTCTTGTTAATTTTTCTCCTTCTATTGTTTTCCTTTGTGTTTTTCTTTTTTTTTCTATTACTCTTCTTCCTTTTTTTGTATTTTTTCTTCTTTTTTTTCTTTCTTTTCATTCTTTTTATTTATGCGAACTAGTAAACATAAATACAAGTGTGAAAAATAAAATATAAATAGAGAGATGAATTATAACATATAAATTCACGTGGTAACTATAAAATACAAATACAAATGTGAACTATAACATATAGATACAAGTGTGAACTATCATTTGTATTTTTTAATTATTGAAAAGGAACGATTGATTCTTTTTAATAATATTTATTTGTATTTATTTATACGAGATATATTTATTAATACAAATAAATACAATTCAAATTTTATAAAACTAAAATATGTATTTGTATTTTTAAAATCGTTGGTTTCATTTGTTTGTAATTGTATTTGTATCAAATGATATTTATTTATTTAGAAATATGAATAATAATTTTGACATACAAATACAAAATGGTACATTTGTGTCAAATGATACATTGCATATTTATATATTTTAGAATCAAGAAAATACAATTAATGCATTTACTTGTTTGTATACAAATACAAATGATAAAATGGCTAAATACAATATGCAATCAACTTACAAATACAAAATAAATCTTTAAAAATAAAAAGAAATCGACGAAAATAGAATACAAATACAAATACAAATATAATCTAAATATACAAACACAATAAAATCATAATACAAACATAATCCAATATAATAAACAGTCAAATATAAAATACAAATACAAAACAGTTCTTTAAAATACAAGTGCGAATTATATAAAATATAAATGATGGTGCGAACTAACAAATACAAATACAAGTGCGAACTATAAAATACAAATGATGGTGCGAACTAATCCAACCCTTTATGTTATTCAGAGAGAAAAGCCTTTGCATCTGATGCATAAAGCTATCTAGTTTCTTTTTCTTTGCTGAAAATCCAACCCTCGAAGATCCTTTTTACATCACCAGATCAGTTCAGTACAAAAGCACCAACAACAAAAAAGAAAGAGTATTACCAGATAAACATCAATTTCCCCTTGCCTAAACCTCCATTATAGTTCAATTGTGACAAAGTATACTGTGTAATGTAAATAGAAATCATACGTGACAAAAAAAAGATTGTTCTGGATTTTGGGAAGGTAATAGAAATATGTTACAAATTATGAAAAAGAATGTAAACAAATGACACTGGAAAAAACTTTATCGAGTAATGGGTTCAAGAAAGAGATAAAGGTATCAAATGATTTACAACATACTCTGCAAATACTAATTGCCAATGAAAGCAATTTAGGAGATTTTGGAATGGAGAAAGTAATTAACATGTGCAAACTTGGGACTAAATCAACCAATGAAAACAAAGTAGGCCAACTTGTGGGATGAAGGGGGTAAGTAACATATGCTAAACTTGGGACCCAGTCCAGGCATGCATCCCAAAATCAGTACACCAAGAAAGATACCTACAACTTATTCAAGAAAAGGGGATAAACCATCTGAGAGATTGATAGCATCCACAAACTCTAGCACGTGAACTTGTTATCTGAAAGTTGTATAGATATGGGTAGAGATCACCTGGGTAAAAATCTCTTACTTTAAACATGTTCATTGTTTACTTTAGGATAATTAAAATTCATTCTTTTTTTGTGTGTGTTTATTTGTAATATTTTACTGTGTCAGGAGGAGTGATTCTGGGATTGCTTACATTGGGAGGATTTGATTTTTCGAGGAAAAGATTGTTAAGTAAAAAGGAGGAGGAAAATTCAACAAATGTAATTGTAAACTCTAGTTTTGTTGTTGTTTTATGAGGACAAATTTGTATAAGATTAGAAAAGAATCATATCGTAATCAAGTGAATATGATGAATTAACCGTATGTTTTTAATTCAGGAGTCAAAGCATGTTATTTATGCACAATTATACCTTTTTCTAGATAACTTGGGTTCAATAACAAATACTTATTCTAGTAGTACTATTTTTAAATCTGATTTTTTTTTTTTATTTATGTAAAATTTCTTCTGAAGTATTTTTGCTTGCGCGTGTAATTAATGGAATTAGGATCTTGAGGCAAAGGTGGATTATGTGAGTCATCTATCAGATGTTGATAAGGCAAAGGTGGATTATACGAGTCAGCTACTAGATGACGTTTTGTCTTCAATTCTGTCACGTATGACAATTAAAGATTTTGTTAAGACCAACATTTTGTCTACAAGGTGGAGATATCTGGTTGCTTCTATGTTACATTACATTTCATCCTTGACATGTTTGGCATTAACTATTTAGGTCCTACATGTCAGCCTTAGAATCAAAAAAATTCTTGGAAGTAGTAAATCAGTTTTTGCAACTTTATTTGGGTCGTAAAGTGGTTGAACTTGAAATGAGCACTTTCATTCAAAGAAATTTTTCTAGTGAATTTGGCCAATTGATGCATTCTGTTTCAAAATTAGGTGTTGAAAGATTATATCTCAACTTTAACTGTAGCAAAATTCCTACCTCAAAATACATTAACCTTCACCGCAACACATTTTTTGAATTTTCCCTTGAGCTTCTCTCTCAAGCATCCTCCTTGAAATCCTTATTTTTGAGTGTTTGCATTGTACAACCAAGTGTCACACTCCGTCTTAACTCCCTCAAGACCCTTTTCTTGACGGGCGTTCTGTTAGAAATGGGATAACTTGAGGGTATTTGTCCTCGTGTTTGAACCTTAATCAGTTAATCATAAAATATTGCAATCTTCCGGATAAGCTATGCATCTCCGGTATAGTAACATCTGTTCTTTTCGCTGATTGTGGAGGATTGGAATAGATTGATCTTCAGGCTACAAAACTGCATGAGTTTGAGTGTTTTTTTAATAACAAAGTAAGATTTTACTTTTCTTCCGTTCCTGTGTTGGAACATGTAAAAATTAGTCTTCGTGGAGATGCTTCAATGCCATACATATTTGGTGAATTTGCAGTGAATTTACCTGCTTAGGTTAAATCTTTAATAGTCACCGCTTGGAATACTCAGGTATTTGATGATTTCTTGGCCTGTCAAATTCGTTTGTTATTTGTCTTTTGAACACCCTAATCACTTAAAGTATTCTTTTTTGTTAGGTAACACACTTCCCAACAGAGATGCAGATATTTAGAAACCCTAGGATGTTAGTCTTGCTATTTGAAAGCACGTACAACTTTGACATAGTCAAAGTTTCTCCTGTCTTAGACGCCTGTCCTGTTCTTCAATCTTTGCAAATATTGGTGAGTTATCTATATTTATCTTCTTCTTCTCATTTTTGGATATTCTTTGCTTGATCTTAGATATTGATGACTTGAACATTTATTGAATCTAAAAGTGCATATTTCCCTCCCCAAGCATGCATGATATTCTAGTCATTCTTAACATTCACTCATTTCCATGTTCTGTTGATACAACTCGCACTAGTAAAGTTGTATTAATTGCCAATTACCTTCATCCATGAGATATAACACCTTTCACTACTTAGTTGGTAGAGAAACCAATCAAGATGTTTAATTCGACTAATAATTTGGTCTGCTATAAGAGGATCATTCATTTTCTTTATGGCAAGGGAGATTATATAAACATTTCACTTTTCAAAATTGGACATCATTATTTGTAAATAATATGATTTATTAAGATTTGACAACTCAATTAGTTATATGTTTATTCCAAAAAAAATGTATCAAACATGGAGATGTAGATATCTAATGTGGAGAATTTTTGGTCCACCTTATTTTTTGTTCATGGAAATATAATGGAATAATTAGGTTTCAAAAACCTCTTGTTATATGTCTTTCTTGGTTTGAAGACGCACTTTTCAATTTCTTAACTCCAGCTGTCTAATTCAAAAAGCATTATAGATACTGATTGCAGCATGCTTAACTAGATAAGTCAATAGTTGTATTCAATTAGCAATATATATGTTAATTTATTCTTGTTGTGATCTCAGCAACACAAGACATATAGGCAAAAGGTAATAGGAAGTCCCATAAGTGTGCAGTACATCCTATATTTTACTGCTCACCTAATGTATATTCTTCCTAGTGTTTACATATGTTCATGGTGCCAGGGTTCTAGAATGATGGCTGAGTATAACTCCAATGAACTAGCAAGTCCAGAAACTAGTGTGAAGAATGACTCTATGGCTGAGGATAACACCGATGAACCAGTAAGTCCAGTGACTAGCGTGAAGAATGACTCTATGGATGAGGATAACATCGATGAACTAGTGAGTCCAGTAACTAGCGTGAAGAATGACTCTGCTGGAAGTAAGCCAAATAAAATCAGCACAATAAAATTGAGATCTATGAGTAATGGAAACAAGGTTCTTCCCTACTATCGCAGCTCCTTCTCTACTTCATCTTACAATCCAGGCAATACAAGAAGGCAATCCACTGGGAAGTTGAATTCTCCTGATAGCGGACAAGATGTTATTCCTCATTATCTAGGAGCTTCCACTTGTTCTTGTCATGACTTCTGTAAATATGGCAGGAAATATTCCTCTGAATAAAAGCCATGGCATCCTCTATCAAAAAGAAAGAACAAACTTCCTGCTGATGAGTAGAATCCTGCACGGACCTTGGTGGGGGAGGCAAAAAAGGGGACTTTGGTCAAGAAAAAGGTTTCCACTTCTCTTGGGAGTGTGCTGGGAGAGAAAAAGAAGGTGACAAGAGTTGAGCAAAAGCCTTCCACTTCTCCAGGGAGTATGCCAAGAAAGGCAAAAAAGAGGACCGTGGTCATGCAAAAGACTTCCACTACTTCAAGGATTAACCAGAGTGATGCAAAGAAGGGGATTTTGGTCAAGCAAAAGCTTTCCACTCCTCTAGTGAATATGCTGGAAGAGGGAAAAAAGGTAAATGAGGTCTATCAAAAGCCTTCATCACCTCAGGAGAGTGTATTAAAAAATGAAAAGGAGGTCACTATGGTTGAGCAAAAACCTTCTTCTCCTCCAGGTTGCATGGAGGGAGGGATATATGAGGTGACTATGGTTGAGCAGAAGTCTTCAGCTTCTATGGTGAGTATGCTAGGAGAGGGAGAAAATGTGACTGTGGTTGAGCAAAAGCTTTCTACTTCCTCAGGGAGTATGCTGGTAGAGGGAAAGAAAGAGGTCGTGGTCAATCAAAAGCCATCTACTCCTCCATGGAGTATGCTAGGACAGGGAAAGAAGCTGAATGTGGTTGATCGAAGGCCTTCTCCTAAGGTTCACTCTCTTGAACCCTCGAAAAAAAAAAAAAAAGATACTGCTGAAACCAAAGTGTGTTCACTCTCTGAAATTGGATTCCTCAAGTGACAAGATGCCAGACACAGAAAAGAAAATGAAATCTTCATCTAAGATCTTAGGAGGTGTAGATGCAAGAGGAACGAAAGACAGTGTTGCGAATTATAGAAAACAAATAATCGTACCTAAAGTATCTGCAGAGAAATATTTGAAGACACCAACTCTTTCATATCCTCCAAAATTTTCCTCTGTTAAACCTTTGATCTTGAGGGTAAGAAGCAATAAAAGCTTAAAACTGCTGGCTCCTTCGAAGGACCAGAACAAGATGCAGAGAGATGGGACAAACAAACTGAACCTTGAAATGGTTCCTGAGAAAACTTTACGTACTCCCAAAGTGAAAGCATCACCTAAGTCTTCATCCCATTTACAATCACGTCCGTTGTCTAATGAAGAAGATAAAAAGAAAGTTGTTAAGTCTGCAGACAGTGCATTGGGTAAATACACCTCTAGCAGCAAAAAGCTATTGCACAAAGCAGAAGCAGAAACTATTGGGAAAAATCAGAAAATGACATTGAGAAAAGGTAAGACAGGTTGTTCTAATGATAATAATTCTTCAGCGGTGAAACTGAAGTTCAGGAGGGGCAAGATAATTGATCTCCATCAAGAAAACAGCAGCCCTAGGTGGCTAACATTTAGATGGGGACGACATGTGGGTGAAAGCCAGGACAACAATATAAGAAAGAGAATCTTTAAAAAGAAAGGAGTTGATGGTGACAAAAGTAATACCATCCCTATCTCTAGAAAACTTGTTTTAAGGCATCAGTATGTGCAAGAAAAGAAAGATGTGCAGGGTTTGTTGAATAATGTGATTGAAGAGACAGCGAGTAAGCTTATTGAAACCGGGAAGAGCAAGGTTAAAGCTTTGGTGGGAGCTTTTGAGACAGTGATTTCCCTCCACAATAAACTTTGTGCTGTCACAGTTTCTTGATTAACTAATAAAACTTTATAACAAATAGGAGCAATTGCAAATATAGTGGTTGATATAGCTTTTCTGACCTGGTTTACATATGTTTGTCCTGTTTCTCATTCCGACTCATCTTCTTAACAATTTCTTGATGCTTGCTGGTTCTGTTCTCATAATTGAATAAATACAATTTGTTCTGGGTGCATTTACTTTGAATTGGGAGATAAAGTCGCGCAAGACTACAATTTCTTTTTCACTTATGAAGGTTGTGATACTGACGTTAAATCAGTGGGTGTTTGGATGTAGACATTCTAATGTTAGGCTGGTTGCTCAGTGGATATATATTGTTGTTGGACTCATTTACGAGGGATTTGTTCATACTTTCTGTTGAATAAGCACATTGAGGAAGGCACATCATGTGGAAATACCATCCAAAAAAGAGTTTTGGTTGTGGTACTGGTTTGACATTGTGCTTGTATACTATTTGCTTTAGTTGTTCTGTAAATGGATCTGTCTCTTGACTGTCAATCAAATATAAATATTGTAACCACCTAAACAAGTAACAATATTTATGTGCATCTTTTATTCAGGTAACTCAAAACAGCTTATAATAAGTCCCTTTGTTGGAATATTGTACGTTTTAGCTTAAAGAAGCCACTGCAGTTTGTTAGACTTAGATATATGTACTTTCATGGCTCCACCTATCAACCATAATATCCAGCTAAAGTTGAGTCACTCCATGTACTTGTGTTAAAAGTTATTTTTTAAGTTTCCTTACTCCAATTTGTCATTGAAAGCTCACACATTTTATCATGCAATAAATTTCTGCTCAACTAAATCTGAGACTCTTATCGAAGATGGCTAGAAGTACTAATGAAAACGGTCATAAAAGTTTTAGTTCACATAAACTCAGAAATAGTGTCATTGGCCATACAAGTATTCGAGATAAGTTCTCATATCACAATATAATAAAATATCTAGTTGGAAGAAGATGGTTAGAATTTCTAAATTCGGGAGTATGATTTAATCAAAAGAGTTTTAAGGGTTATATTTGTTTAACTTTTAAGGTGGGGACAAATAAGTTACGAGATCAAATTTCCTTAACTATGTTGTACTATGAAAAGTTCATCAAAAAATAAAGTAGAAACGAAGCCAACAAGCAGATCATGCAAAAGTTCATAGAAGCAAGGGTCAAGCAAAGTACTATATACAAGCCACACGAAATCCTCAACTAATAAACGAAACTTCAACAAACGGAGGCAGCATACAAAAAGTTTCACTAACAATATTATAACATCAACAAACTAATTAAAACATTAAAATCCTACAAATCACACTTGAATCACTTCAGTTAAAATCCTACTAAGACTGATTTGCTGAGAAGCAAAAGAGCAATTTTCCTTCAGTTGTCAATGCAGCAGTGACGCGACTTCAGAATCTTCATGGAGAAATTGACATGGCTTCTAATTCTGCTCGAGCGTCTTACGGAGATGATGACTTCTTCTCCTCCACTTGCCTAAATTTCACAAGGAAAATATATAAGTAAGAGAATAGATTTGGCTAATCAAAAGGATTGTTTATGTTCAAAGTAGATAGAATATACCAAGTTAAATACACTCACATGCTTGGCAGGAATTCTCACATATGTAGTGAAACTTCCATATGAAGGTGAACCCATTAAGAACTCAGATGCAGCCAAGGATTCTCTCCTGTTACTCTTTCTAGGTTTCTTCTCAATGCTCTGAGCCTCATCATTCTCTGATTTAGGATATTTCTTGCTATGAGATGAATTTATTTGAAAGTTGCTCATCTCAGATGGACGTCTCGCTCCTACTACATCAACCTCTGTTTGCCAATTTTGAGAGGAATGCTTCTCTTTGACAACATGGTGTGTGGCAAATTTCTTACTTGAGACTGTGATAACGCTCAAACTACAGCTCTCGTAAGAGTGTAAGCAGTCGTTGTCAAATATAGAACCCAACTGGGTTGGGTGTCGAATCCCACAGGGAATACTTGGTCACTAAGTAAGCAAAGATTATTAGACTTTTGGTGAAAGTTTCATAAAAAGGGGGGATTGTAGCGTGAATTTATGAGTATCAAAAATAGTAATGTAAGAATGAAAAATAGAAGAGTAAAACGGATTATTTGGTTGGTTTTGATCAATGAGAATTGAGAGTTAGGGTTATGTCCACCTTATGAGTTATACGTATCTATTGACTATGAGTTATGTGGAATTCAGACATGCATGCGCTTATAGAGAATCATATTCTATGGTAAATCCAGGCGTATTTCGACCATCAAGGATTATTTCACTTTAACTCTTTCGAGCTTAAAGCGTATCTAATGGTACAGATTCTTCAAGAGGTTAATCCGGTTACGGCACTAACTTTTTAACAGGGGTTGGTGCCCTATTACCTTGACATTATCTTTTTTCCAGACATGTAACTTTTCTTTCGAACAATTTAATGCTTTACTGGCGTATTCTATATGCTTGCAACCACAAGAATTTAGGTTAAGATGAAGAGAATAATGATATAAGCAGCATACGTGTCAAGAATTCACAAACTCATAGCAATAGATAGTGTCTCATAAGGCTTCCATAACCCCAACAGAGAAGTTTAGCTACTCATGAGTGCAACGGAAATCATAATAGACATTATTATCATACCAAAATAAGAGTCTAACGTGAAGTATGCTTTGGTAGTGCTTGTGGCGTGAATTCCTTGCAAGTAGCGTTTCTCTTGTTGTGAAAATTTAGAAGTCGATGAAGAGAAAGTAATAAGAATTAATTGAAAGAGAATGAATTGAAAGTGTTGAATGAATAATAAAAAGTAATTGATTGAAGAAGTATGAAGTATGAAAAACTTCAGAAAAATAGGGTATTTATAATACCCATATCCTATTCCTACTAGGCTACTGCGTACTTATCCTAATCCTAATAAGTTACGGTATCATTATCCTAATCCTACTAAGTTACTGTTGATCCCCAAAGTCTTTGGCAATGCTGTTTTTGCCCGGGACAGGTTTTCCATGCGTCACTTTTAGTCCCTAGGCGTCCAAGCTCTGCTTTCCTTCTTTCGTGAAGCTTCCTTTGGCGTCAAGTTATCCATAAAATGCTGAAATCTTCATTATTTATACCTGAAAACTTGCTAATCACGTTTGTTAGCTCACTTACAAGAAAGAGGACTAAAAGTGCATGAATTATGTATTTTGTTCTCAAAACTTAGCTAAAATATGGGTAGATTATACCACTTTAGGCGTGTAAATACGCCTATCATCAACACCCCACACTTAAAGCTTTGTTCGCCCTCGAACAAAATATCATGTCCTTCTAAACATCTACTTAGGGTTTCATAGTAATAGCACAAAATATTCATCCAGACAGGCATAGCAATTATTAACAAAGAGTAGTTTTCTAATCACTACTAGAAACAATTCAACCTCTAATATAGACTCATAATGGTGGTTAATTTTTATTCAAGAAGTTAAGGCACAAAGAATCATACACGACTACCCAAAACTCATCAACCATGTGTGTCTCACACAAGATATTACCCATAATCTCTCACAAGTTTTGCATTTTTAGAAACATGGGTACAATATTCTCCTTGCTCTCACTCTAACAAAGAATTCATATGTTGCAAATGATGACCGTAGGCTTACCCTTAGTGTAATGCTCCACTAAATATCAGAATGCTAAGCCTAGGATCAAATAGGTCTTTTACAGGTTGTAATGTAGGCTAAGGGACGGGTAGGACTATTTTGGCCAGAAATAGTGACTATGTTCCTAAGCGCTTTAATACATTACATTATGCCATTTATGCTTTCTTTCAAACAACCTTTCTACTTTCTTTTAATCTACCACCCTTTCTCACCTCTTTTGTTTTTCAATTTTGAACATAATTAACTTTTTATTTTTCTTTTCATTTTTCTCTCTTCCCTTTCTTTTTTTTATGACACACCTCTATACTAACCATTCTTTTTCATAATGAATTCAAGTACCAATTCACTTTAAGGCACTACTCTCACCCAATTTCCTCTTATTTTGTCACATGACTTTGCAATTTAAAGCACTTAGGAATTTGGATCAAATTATGGTCTTGAAAAAAATGGATTGGGCTTACATATGAGGCTGTCAAAGAAATTAGGCTTAAGGCTCAAAGGGGGTTATCTAGGATGATATCCATGGGTAGATAAAATGAAGGTAAACAATTATAGGTTGCCAAAGAAATGCCTAAATCATCTCCTAAACTCACACTCTTTATTTCGCTTTACATACATACCAGGCAAGTTCTAGCATCAGCCACAAACATAGAATATACTATCATCTCACACACACAAGGCACATGGTCGACTTTTTTGGAAGCAGTATAGACTCTTGACCCAACGTATGAAGGAATTAAACCACATATATATCACACAGTGAGTCACACTTAGAGCCTAAATATCTCAATAGTAATGATTTTATCACAGACTCTTTTCATAATACCATGCTGCCTATCAGAACAATTTCATACAAAGTTTTAAAAAAAAAAATTTACTACTAAAAAAACAAAACAAACAAACATAAATAAATGCAAATGCAGATAAGGAAGGTTAGCATGCAAATACCAGCACCCCACAATTAGATAGTACACACTGCCCTCAGTGGAAAATACTTAAGAAGAACCTGGTAAGTCGGACTCCTCCTCTATGTCTGGGGTCATACCCCCTTCGTCGAAATCATCATTAGAGTCATTGCCATCAGAGTTCTCCTCCACGTCGGAGTCTGGCATTCGACGATCATCATCGGTTGGCACATCGTCATCAAGAGGTTCCTCAAAGTACACACCTACTCTACACATAGCCCTTGCATGCTCGTTCATTGGGTAGTCATAATCCAATTGTTGGAGCTCTACAGCAGTTGGAACACGACCTCCGCTCATCATGGTAAACTGAGACATGCCATAAAAATGGCGAAAGAAACTCTCATCTCGAGCATGACGTTCTGCAGTGGTAAGGTTGACGCCATGCATGGATTCAACATCTTTAAACTTTGTGAGGTCAACCTTCTTTGGGTTGTGTGGAAGTTTATGATCAGCCGGTTCCTCTTTGATGTCTTCCTTCCTCAATATTGCAGTCAACAAATTGCCAAAGATGAAGTGGGACCTCTTGTGCAGCCTAGCCTTACGCATTGTAGATCAAATAATTGCCCCAATGTTGATAGGGACATTAGTCATTAATGCGTACACTAAGCATACTCTATCTCGTGTTATCTTTGTGTACTGTGTCCCTGGAATCAGGCAAGAGTTGACTATTCGCAATCATATCCTAGCTTCCCTATTTAAGGAAGCATATGGGAAGGTACTGTGCCGACCGGTGTCCTTGTGTCTGCTCCATCGTGCCATAGATCTTGTTCCGCACAATGTGTGTCTAATTGCCCTGTACGGAGGTCTCTTATATATTTCTTTGAGTGGTGATGGATCAACAGATGGCAAACCTAGAAAAGAGTTGAAGAACTCCGCATTTAGTTGAAGGACTTGGCCCCGAATCTTTACTTCACTCCTTGTAGTTTTTGGTGACCAGTTGACATAGAGTTCTCGTGTTAGATCGATATTGCATTGTCCCATATCTTGGAAGATGAAATCAAGATGTAACGCCATTATCTTGGCCAACATGCGAGGTTCTTTCTTTGCTAGGCTTTCCTTTTGTATCAACTCCACATGAACATATTTTTTCTCTTTATTGTTCCTATACCACTCCTTTCCTTGCTCCTCTAGGACCCATTTTATTCCGAACATGCGGCGAGGTATTTGCAGTGAGGAGGATTCAACTTGCTCTTTTCGTCTCCTTTTCTGGCCTTTCTGTGAGGTGGTTGCTTTTTCCTTTCCTGATCGACTTTTTGGTGCCATTGTACCTGAGATTAAAATGATAGTCATGTTAGCTTCATCTCGGTAGATACAATCGACAAACAATCAATCGTGGCACTACCCCACACTTAGTTTGTTGGCACAAACTAGTTAAGTGAACGTTGTCGATTACTCTGACTTCATCGATATACGTTTAGGTGGTCCGTTCCACCAATATAATCAGTGCAGTCATACTTTTCTTGTCATCTTAACTATCCTTTTCAATTTTATTTCATGTAATCTTTACAATACTTTCATGTTTGGATTGATGTACCCTTTTGAACAAGACTACTACATAGAGATTGTATCAAGTTATGGCATAGAAATAATCACAACATCTCATGTTTGTAGTTAACCATGATTTTTCATCTCAATGAACAAGTCATTCGAACATGAAAGCTTTCAGGTTACAAGATTATGCAATTTTCATGACCATGTCAATTCCGCAAAAGTATAACAGTGTATCAAAATCAAATACAAGTTGGAAACAAGTCAAGACCATCCTTACGTATTCTTTCACTCACTTAGTTGTATCACAACAAATCAACCACATTCAAATCACCAACACTACTTCAAGATTTAAAAATTTATTATAGGCGTAGTATTGTAATACTTATGGAATATAAAAGAAGAGCAAAGAAGTACTTACTTGGTTGATGGCCTCGGAAGATGTTCTTGCAAAGTTAAAAGAGCAAAAGGAAAATTTTTGAAAGAATTTGGAGAGGTAGGCAGCGCTTAGGTTGGGTTTGTAATGTATTTTTGTTCTAAGACTAAGGTTCTATTTATAGGACAATCTTGGGTCGGGTTTTGACCCATTTAGAATCGGATTTGGAGACCAAAAAGTGAGTATAGGCGGCGCCTAAAGCTTTTCCTATGCTTGGCATAGGCGGCGCCTTTTGCAAAGCCTTGTTGAGCATAGGCGGCGCCTATGCTATGGCATTGTTAGGCATAGGCGGCGCCTATGCCATGGCATATGAGATTCAGAGACAAAAGGCTTTTGCATAGGCGGCGTCTATTCTATGGCATTGTTGAGCATAGGCGGCGCCTATGCCATGGCATTGTAGAATCCGAGAGCTTAGGCCATAGCATAGGCCTTGCCTTGTTCGTGGCCTAAATTTACATAGGCCTTGCCTTGTTCTTTGCCTATATTTTCATAGGCAATGCCTAACCGATAGCCTTTTGCTTCTTCATTCCTAACTTACCACCTTCAACATGCAATACTTCCAAATCAAAATTTGAAACCAATCTCCTTCTTTACACCTCTTGCACCTACATTTACTCAAAAACAACAAAAACGATTAGAACGATGGGTTGCCTCCCATCAAACGCCTTAGTTTTGGTCTTGGCTCAACAAAATCCTAGGAAAACAAAAACAATAAAAACAATTAAAAACGATGGGTTGCCTCCCATCAATCGCTTAATTTATTGTCGCAGCACGACATAGTTACCTCGAGTACTTAGACTTCATCGAGATAGATGGTGGATCATTTTTTGAATGGATTTAGACGACAATGAGTCTTACTTGTAGGCATGCAATCTTCTTCGAGATGACCCTTGTTCATACATATCCCGGGTGGGATACCAATTATATCATCAATAGTCCAACCCAGAGCTCTCTTGTATCTCTTCAGAGCAGAGATGAGAGCCTCTACGTGCTGTTCACTTAAATCATCTGCCACACTCACAGGAAGTGTATCTCCACTTCACAAGAATGCATACCTTAGATAATTGGGGAGCTCTTTCGATTCTAGCACTGGGGGCTCTTCAATGGAAGTCTTTGCTATTGGTGACGGTTGATTGTTAAGATCAAGGTCCGGCTGCTTAGGAGTATGAGAATAGGACCCTATTTCTGTTAGAGCACACATAGTTTCTTCATGTTCTTCAGCCTCCTCACGCTCAAAATTCAGCAGCTCATCAGATAGTGACTCATCACTAAGCTGCTTTTCTACAGATAATTCTTTGTCATCCTTATGATTAACTTCAGCTACAGAGAACACATCCATATCTTCGGGCTGATTCATTGCTTTGCATACATCAAAACGGACCACTTTGTCATTCAACCAAAATAAAATCTCATTAGCTCTCATGTCAATAAGAACACTTCCAGTTGCGAGGAAAGGGCATCCCAAGATTATGGGAACTTCAGAATCCACCTCGCAATCCAAAATAACAAAGTCTGCAGGAAAGATGAAGGTGGAAACCTTCACCAACACATCATTTAAGATACCAACAGGTCATTTTATCGACCTATCTGCCATCACAAGCCGCATATTGGTTAGTGTAGGGTCGCCCAACCCCAACTTTCTGTAGACGGATAGTGGCATCAAATTGATGCTTGCTCCCAAATCGAACAATGCCTTAGCAAAATTCATAGATCCAACCGTGTAAGGAATAGTGAAAGCACCAGGGTCTTCCTTTTTCTGTACTAAGAACCTTGTGGCAATTTCACTGCAATGATGAATATTATCTGTCGGCTCATAGCTTACTGCCCACTTCTTTGTTAAAAGGTCCTTCATGAATTTAGCGTACCCCGGCATCTGTTCCAGCGCCTCAACCAATGGAACATTAATGGTCAGCTGTTTTAACATTGTCATGAATTTATTGAAGTTGGTATCATCAACTCTCTTCTTTAATCTTTGAGGAAAAGGTGGTGGTGGAAGGGGAATAGTTTTCTCCACGACTTTCTTTTCCTCTTGCTTTGGATTGGTGATCTTTTCGGGCTGTGGACGTTGGGGGGTGACGTCTTTGACGTCTTCTTCAGATTCTTCGACGGTTGCTGCATTATTTGTGGTATCATTGGCCACTTGCTTGCTTTGGGATGAATTTTCTAGCACCTTACCACTCCTGGTAGTAATGGCCATGCAAGTTCCATCGTTCCTTGGGTTTTGCACTGTGTCGCTAGGTAAGATGCCATCTTTTCTTTGGTTTAATGTGGCTGAAATTTGACTCAATTATTGCTGCAGCTGTCTTATTGAAGTGGAATATGAGTCAACCAATTCCTTCATTGAGGACAAATCATTTATTACCTCAGTTACTCCCGTGCTGGTTGCCTCAACTCCTTTCAATAGCTTAGCTATCATATCTTCCATGGACATATTTCCAGAACCAGGTGCAGCGGCGTCACGTCTTCCAGGAGGAACATACAAACCACTCTGGTCGGTCTTATTCTTCCAACTACCTTGATCACGGTCCTTGTTTCCAGATTTATCATAATAGTTCCGACTTTGGTTTCCTTGGGCATTGCCTCGGAAACCCCCCTGATTGTTCACGTAGTTGGCTTCTTCCTCAGAATCGGATTCCTCTCTTCCTTTTGACACAACTGCTTTGAATTTTTTGGTCTTCCTTGATAATAGATGCTTTGTAAGAAGATCCATCTGTGTTTTCATGTGCTCCATATCTTGATTGTGTTCCTCCTCTCTTCGCCTTTGTTTTGCAGTCATGCCAATAGATAAAGTAGGGCTTGTTACCTCAGAATCCCTGGTATGCCAAGCTCTACTTTGCTTTGTCATTCGGTCTAGCATGTCGCTTGCCTGAACAAAGGTGAGGTCCATAAATGATCCTCCAACCGCATTATCCACCACTGGTTTAGTTACTGAATTCAAGGATCTGTATAGTATCTCCATCAAGTGGACATTGGTCATGTGATGGTTTGGTCACCTCATAAGCTTCGTCTTAAACCTCTCCCATGTTTCGTGGAGAGCTTCAGTTGGAAGATGTCGAAAATTACTGATTTCATCTCTCAATTGTGCTCTCTTAGATGGCGGAAAGAATCTTTCTAGGAAAGCGTCTTTCAATTGCCTCCAATTAGTGATAGAATCAGGAGTCAGCCCATTCAACCATAGAGTTGCCTCACAAGATAGAGACAATGGAAATAAGCGCAGCCGAATTGCATTCTGTCCAACACCTGGATTGTAGAATAATTTGCATGTAGAGATAAAATTGACCAGATGCATATTCATATCATCTTCTGCAAGTCCACCAAATAATCCCTTGAGTTGCAATAACTGAATCATGGTGCTAGTGATATTGAACTTGGCTCCGGGTGCCAAAGGCGGAGGAATAATAGCTCCTTCGGCACCAGCTCCGTCCAGGTCGTCATCATCATCATCGAAAGGAATCTGCACAGCTCGGCATTCAGGCCTCAATTTGGCTTGACAATCTCTTCTGTTTGCAGGTGTTGCCACTTCAGTATCACGCCTAGGGTTTAGTAGCTCGTCATCACCTAGGTCCTCATCGTCAGGATTTGTTGCCCGCCCAGGGTTATAAATATTCTGTTGATGTACTTGAGCAGCGGCCAACACAGCTAATCTAGCCTGCTCCTGTTGAGCAGCCCTTCTGTCAATGTCACGTTACGCCTCTATCCTGCCAATAAGTTGTGGTTCAGGGTTTATGGGTAATAATGGTTGACCAGAACTTCGAGTATTGGGCATGCACTGACAAAAACCTACAGAAAACAAAAACAACAACTAAAAGTAAAGTACGAGAATCTTTGACCAAAGGGTCTAGTAATTATCACAAACTTAGTTGACAACCGTATTCCCCGGCAACGGCGCCAATTTTTGATAACGCTCAAACTACAGCTCTCGTAAGAGTGTAAGTGGTCGTTGTCAAATATAGAACCCAACTGGGTTGGGTGTCGAATCCCACAGGGAATACTTGGTCACTAAGTAAGCAAAGATTATTAGACTTTTGGTGAAAGTTTCGTAAAAAGGGGGGATTGTAGCATAAATTTAAGAGTATCAAAAATAGTAATGTAAGAACGGAAAATAGAAGAGTAAAATGGATTATTTGGTTGGTTTTGATCAATGAGAATTGAGATTTAACCTTATGAGTTATACATATCTATTGACTATGAGTTATGCAGAATTCAGACATGCATGCGCTTATAGAGAATAATATTGTATGGTAAATCCAGGCGTCTTTCGACCATCAAGGATTATTTCACTTTAACTCTTTTGAACTTAAAGAGTATCTAATGGTATAGATTCTCCAAGAGGTTAATCCAGTTACGGCACTAACTTTTTAACAGGGGTTGGTGCCGTATTACCTTGATATTATCTCTTTTCTAGACATGTAACTTTCCTTTCGAACAAGTTAATGCTATACTGGCGTATTCTATATGTTTGCAACCACAAGAATTTAGGTTAAGATGAAGAGAATAATGATATAAGCAGCATACGTGTCAAGAATTCACAAACTCATAGCAATAGATAGTGTATCATAACGCTTCCATAACCCCAACAAAGAAGTTTAGCTACTCATGAATGCAACGGAAATCACAATAGACATTATTATCATACCAAAATAAGAGTCTAAAGTGAAGTATGCTTTGGTCGTTTTTGTGGCGTGAATTCCTTGCAAGTAGCATTTCTCTTGTTGTGAAAATTTATAAGTCGATGAAGAGAAAATAATAAGAATTAATTGAAAGAGAATGAATTGAAAGTGTTGAATGAATGATAAAAAGTAATTGATTCAAGAAGTATGAAGTATGAAAAACTTTAGCAAAATAGGGTATTTATAATACCCATATCCTATTCCTACTAGGCTACTGCGTACTTATACTAATCCTAATAAGTTACGGCATCATTATCCTAATCTTACTAAGTTACTGCTGATCCCCAAAGTCTTTGGAAATGCTGTTTTTGCCCGGGACAGGTTTTCCATGCGTCACTTTTAGTCCCTAGGCGTCCAAGCTCTGCTTTCCTTCTTTCGTGAAGCTTCCTTTGGCATTAAGTTATCCATAAAATGCTGAAATCTTCATCATTTATACCTGAAAACTTGCTAATCACGTTTGTTAGCTCACTTACAAGAAAGAGGACTAAAAGTGCATGAATTATGTATTTTGTCCTCAAAACTTAGCTAAAATATGGGTAGATTATAGCACTTTAGGCGTGTAAATACGCCTATCATCAGACTACTACTGGATGCAAAGTTTTATCACTTCTTCTCTTCACGTAGAGAACTATACCAGCAAGCAGACTCAGTACAAGTAAGGAAATTCCCAGAATCTGATATGCACCAACATTATCTTCATCATGTCTTATTGGAGACTCCATCATTTCCAAAGGTTGGGCTTCTGCAACAGCAGAAAATTTCTTTCACGATGCTTTCAGGATTGTCAATCATCGACTTAAGTGCATTATCAGCAATGAAATATTGGGATTCAACCAACTCAACCTCAACATTAGAAGTTGTAAGCCCTTGGCCCAAATCCGTTTCTGAACTATCAGATTCATTCCCCTCAGCTGGGGCAACAGAAACTTTTTAAGTCTCCAACAAATCATGCTTTCCTTGTTCTACTTCCTTTTCTAAGATATTCAGCCCCATTTACCTCGGCTAATTGAATTGCGGAAGCTTCTTCAATCTCCAACACATCCACTTCTTCAATTTCAACTTCCCCACCATCATCTAAATCAGCATCCATTTGAAATTCTTCCTCATCTGGCTCGGTTTCAGATTCTTCATCCTCTTCTAACTCAATTGGTTCAAACTTTTTATCCAATTCCTCACTACCAGTACTGCCTTTCAAATATCCATGATATATGTTGCTACTCTCTTCTAGATCTATCAAGTTAATGAATTTAATCGAATGCACATCATCTATTCTACCCACATCATTAATCAACTTTGAGAAATAAGAAACCGCTTCACCTGAGAATTGCTTAAAATAAATATTAGCCTTAGGTAAGACTGGAAAAGCCAAGACCGGAATATGTGATGGAATACTGACATTAGAGAATCTTAAGTCTATAATAGACCCAGGGGTAGCAAGTATAGGAGAATCAGTTACTGAGAATGATAAGAAAGCAATCATAAGTACCAATATCAGAGATAAAAAGCTCAATATTGTTGAAGATCTTGATTTTGATTTCATTTTTGCCACAGATATGTCCTCAACAATTTGCTTAGAAACAGCCATTGCGGCTTCCTCTTCTTGATATTTGCTTCTTTTTTACGTTAGATAAAAGTGGAATTTTGAATTAAAGATGAATAGTTTGATTCAATGCAAGCTAAAAAATGGGAAGAAATAGAATGGACAGAATAAGTTATATATGGGGTATTACCAAAAAAAAGTTATATATGGGGTAAAAAATATTTACTCAATCATAGCAATTACTAATATATGTAATTGCAATTAATTAGATATCTAAAGTAAATGATACTTCCTTTTGCTCAGTGCATTTTTATTTTTCGGATGTAGTAGCAATAGGAATTCTTTTTTGTTTGGCTAATTTAAAAATCAAGAGATAATTTATCAATAATTTTTAATTTGAGTTTGATAATATTAACTGTAGTTATTTTTCAAAGTATAAATGCTATTATATTCAAGTAATAATATAATAAAATGGTCATTTTATTTCTTATTGTATTAAGTCAATACTAGATAAATAAAATTGATCGAGGAAATAAGGAACATGTATGGCAGGTTGGTACAAAATATCACTACACTATCATATTCATACCATCATGTACTTACTATGTGAACTTTTATCTATTAGACTATTACAAACAACTTATTTAATAAGGTCACAACATCAAGAACTTGAAATTAGAATAGTTAAAGCTCAAACGTACCTTTACATCAAGTTCCATGATTTCGCTATTCTTGTTTTGCAATGTTCATCAAAATTCAAGTTCTTTTATTTCATTTTCTTGATTAAGAAATCTCGAAAGTAAATACTGCGAGGTTCGAATTCGATGAATAGTAAGCAAACGTCTTTATCTTTTCTCACTTAAATATATTTTTTGCACATGCTACTGCTTCGTATTCTGCCATGTGGTTACATATTAAACATTGCGCTCTTATCACTAGATCAAAATAATATGACATTCACGATTGTAAATCTTATTTACTAAGAATGATCTATTACATTTCTAAGCGGTATTGGCCCTTCTTAACATTCACAGGCTAATAATAATAATTATGGATATTGTCGATAAATATTCTACCACTAAAAAGTAAGCCCAAGCCAATTAATGATAAGACTTCTCTCAATATCAAGTAGTAATATATTTGCCTTCTCATCAAATCTAGTTTTTCTTCCTTTATGTATAATCTTCTTTTTCATGATTTAATGTTCTAATTTAATTCAATTCTTCTTTGTTAGATGTCTCTTTTTTTCATATTCTATTCTATGGACTTGTGCATAAAAATTAAGCTTTTGTCTCTTTTATAAACTAAAAAATCTCGAAAGTAAATTTCATGAGCCTTGAAACTTGGTGGATAATAAGCAACAAACGTCTCTATCTTTTCTCACTTAAATACATAATTTTTTATATGGTACCATTGAATATTGCACTCTCATCAATCATCACTAAATAAAGGGAAAAGACATCATTTCTACCCCATACTATACAAGAAAAGTCTAAGCCACACATAAATTGTATAAGTAACCTATTACACACCTTAACTATATAAAAGTGATATTATTACCTCCCCCCGACCCTCATTCTAAGGCGCGTGTGTTATACTTAGTTTAGGCGCGTCCAACTATTAAATAACAAAAGTAAACGGCTAAAAACATTAAGGGAAAAGGCATCGTTTCCACCCCAAACTATAGTCGAAAAGTCGAATCCACACCTAAACTATATAAGTGACCTATTACACATCTTAACTATAAAAAATGATACTTTTTATTGACGTGGTGCTGACATGGCAGCGCGTATAAAAAACTACACCACATGCAAGTGGTGGTATCCTGACAAGGTTAAATAGTTTCACTTTTTTATAGTTTAGGTGTGTAATAGGTTACTAGTATAGTTTAGGTGTGCCTTCGACTTTTAGGATATAGTTTGGGGTGAAAACGATGTATTTTCTATCATGTGACTATGATTGTAAATCATATTTAAGAAAAATAATCTATTACATTTTTTAAGGGATATTTTTTTCCCTTCTTAAAATTCAAGATCTAACAATAATAACTATGAATTCCATCACTAAAACGTAAGCCTGGATGTACTTTTTTACTAATAGATGTAGTTATCAAAAAAAAACTTTAGTTAACATTAGAAAATAATGTCTTAATTCTGTTCACTATTTTTCTTTTAAAAATAAGAAAAACCTTTTCTACTTCTAAAATAGTTCATTGTAGTGACACTTCTAACATATTTTCAAATATATATATATATATATATATATATATATATATATATATAAAGGAGACATTGTAGGCTGCTGATGTGGCATGCCTCAATGAAAAAACATTTATTGAAAAAGCAATTCAAACCTCTTCAACAAACCGACGACGTTGCTTTCCACTGGCACAATTGATTCTACTAAGACTAAAATGGGTAGAAGAGATCTCCGAGAAAGAATTTGCTACTATTTTGCAGCAACACAGCGCAACATCCTTCCTTGTAGCTCCGTCCTCATCTTCTAAATACACAACAACAGACTCCCTTCCAAACACAAAAAGATCGTGGCCCTGTAACCCCAAATCCAGTATCAAACTAAACTATCAAGAAGGGAAATGATGCGCACAGAAATATAGATGACAAACCTTGAAATTAAAACGAGCAAGGGTTCTCAAAGCAAGTTGAACTAGCACAGAACCACTCAGTTCTGGTACTTAGGGGGTAACCGTTGTAATATCCCCTCGACTCACAGAAGCTAATTGTCTTGGCATTGAATGATGAGATCTTGAAAGGATTACTGAGATACATTTAAGCAGCCGATTCTGGATGGTCGGCAACAAAGGTGGAATGCTGAGACACAGAAAATACATATGTTACCCTTGAGCAACACCACACAAAAGAACTAATTCATGAAAGTTCTACGCAAACTCAGAGACAACCTTTCAGTTATTTGCTCCAACGCTTCCACCAGAGTCAGGGAAAGCCCAGAAGAAAACATAGAATCCAAGAGACCACGAACATGAGGCTCCATGGTTGGTCCCATTGCTTTAGCAATATTTCCAACACATGTTAGCGCCTCAAGTGAGGACCTACCTCTACGGGGAGCAATCTGAGAGAAACATATTTCACCTGTCACAATTATTGCTCGCACATTTACATGTTATAGAAAGAACCTACAATCCAAAGGTGGAATGCTGTGACACAGAAAATAGATATGTTACCCTTGAGCAACACCACACAAAAGAACCCATTCATGACATTTCTACTCAAACTTAGAGAGAAACTTTCAGTTATTTATAACTTCTTTTTACATTGGGAATAGAAAATATAACTTTCCAATTGAAAGACAGGAAACAGTACAGTTAGACAAGTACATCTGTAATGACATATATATCATACCGCATCACGCAAGTGAGAGGTTATTGTCGGCAAATAGTTAGTGAGTTCACCATCCAGAGCAGCAGCTATCTCCCCAAGAGCGATGAACCCACTGGCACGTTCTGCAGGTATTTTAAGGACATGAAGTATATGATTCATGCATATCTGTAGAAGTAAAATCAACAAACTTGAGTTCACAGTAGTCAACATTGAAGATTCAAATCTCATTCATCCAAATTCTACAATTAGTAAAAGCAGATTAAATCATTAAAATGAAATCAAATATCACAAACCGTTAAACAATTAGTCACAAATCAATCACGCAGGAAATGGGCAATTCGAGGAAGTAGAGTAGTTATGCTGAGGCAAACTAAGCGATCTCGGTGCTCCAGATATATTAGAACAATTTCAGCAACTTCCCTGTATCTTGACATCATGAACTCTCCTGTATTCCTGCATATTTTGATGATAAATTTGCTCTTATCAATCATTTATCATATCACAAGCAGATAGATAATCCTGGGTCCAATTCCCATAGAATATGACTTGCGGATATTACATTATTCTTTGTGAAGGAGACACAAAACAAAAGCACATAAATCCGTGAAACTAAAGTAGTCATGGAACCATACTAGCATAACTGCATACATGGCAATACAGAAAAGAAAAAATTGCCCTCAAATAGCTTGAAGAGGTACCTTGACCACCACCCTCTTCATGCAACCATCCACCACCTAAGAATCTGCCTTTCACCCTCACTAGAACCTCATGAGAAGACAAACCACACCATAACAAACCAACAACTATCCTAGAAACCTTCTCAACATAGAAAGTTTTCCCCTTTTTTCCAAAAACTATTTTCAAAACATTATTTGGTTATACATTGGAATGATTTTTTGGTTAGGTCTTGAAGATGAGTTTTTCAAGTTTGAAATCAGTAATTTTTTTCCACTAATAGAGATTCAACTTCTTGCAAGTGAAATATGCAACAAGTTTCATGACGATATCTTATAAAACCTGACCACATAATCCAAGATCAATAGAGGATCCTATCAATATACACACCATCAACTAACGAAAACTAATACGAGAGATGTCATTTACAAATGACTAAAGTCGGGTAACCTCCCACCCTCACCCCCCCCACCCCCATCCCCCCCCACACAGAGATCATAATCAATCTATAGATCATAAATGCATTCTAGATTCAATTGCTAAAAAGAACAAGTAGGTAATAGACGTCTTTTGCCCCTTCATTATAATTAATTTACATAAGAAACAACTAGGTAGCAGATATTTGCACCCAAAACATGTAAAATCCTCAGACTTGAGGTAGACCGACTCTTAAGTATAACCAGAGATTTAAGTCTCCAATTTCTCAAACATTCAGCATATCACAACAATTATACAAAGCACAAGAAAATCAGAAATATTTTCCTATAATGAAATAAATAATGGGATGCAATTTGATAGCAAACCTTAGCAGCTCCCCGATTGCGAGAAGGGATCCATGTATACTGTGAACAGGCGCATTTCTCCCCAATCCATCTTGGGTAGACTTAAACATTCGATAATACCTGTCGGAACCACCAATTTAAGAGTAGATACCTTGGATCAATAAATTTTCCACTGAAACAATCTTTTAGTATTTCTGAAAAATAATAAGGGGGAAGAGAAAAATAGACATACCACTGAACACTCCACCTTGTCTCACTCATTTCAATAACACGAAGGCATGCACGTAATGCCTCAATAGCTTTTTCTCCAACAACCAATGTTGGATCCCTCAAAGCAACCCAAATAGCATCCACAAACTCCGGCACGTGAACATTGAAGACGGTTGAAGCATTTTCTGCCATTTTCTAAAATTTAAAGATAGGAGATTGAAACAGGGACATCATCAGCAAGTACTTAGCTCGTATATGGAATTCAATATGCTATGTGGTGGATTTATTTAAAATATTATAAGAATGACAACCATATTTATATAGTATGAACTATTTCACTCTTCATTTAGTGATAACAGGAAAAAAACACTAGTTAACCTTTAGGATCCAATTTTAATAAATAGATAATATTTGTATTCAGTTTTGGGAACACTTATTTCTTTTATCACTTAGAAGCCATGCGAGATGAAAGTATCATGCACGGTTTTGAAAGAGAGAGAAAAGTGAGGAATCCTCTTTAGGTACCTTCTATAATAATGGCAAATCGGAGGGTGGAAAAGTATGAGAAAGGAAAAGGGAGATTTGGTAGAATGGCGGTGAGAACACAAGAATTTTCTAGGGTGGAGAGACAGTAACCAAAAAAAGAGACTTCAATTCAAAGTTTCCCCATCATGTAAAGATGAAATAAACAAAACCCAGCTTCAAAATTTTTTCTTATAGAACAAATCATGAAGAAATATGCTAATTGTACCTTTAATATTAAGACTGCAGCAAAGCGACGATACTCAATTCTTTCACCATGAAGCCATTCTAGTGGAACTTTAACCTAAAAATACAAAAGAGTTGAGATCCTGATATCAAACAATCAAGTATCTGAAGCATCAAAATGCTACACACCTGGCATTCCACTTCATCTACAATCATTGCACCACCAGATCTATCTAGGTGACCAAGAACTTTACTAGCAAGGACCAAGATTTCAGGATCACGCTTTGTTTCAAAGGCAGCGCTTATGTAATTGGAGAATTTTGCCACTTTTGATGCATTTTCGCTGATGGTGACATCTATTAGCTCATCAATAGCCCTCAATGCTCCCAAATTTTTAGAAACTTCATTACTATCAAGAAATGTAGTAATGAGTTCATATAGATGATCCATGAAACGAGCAAAAGCTTCTCCACTAAGATAACGAGTTTCTTCCTCTACAAGCCGCCTCAAGGTCAATAAAGCCCTATCCTACCATAGAGAATAAATAAGAATTGGCTTGGTTCAAAAGCAATTCAAGTTTTTGAAAGATAATTTTAAAAGAGGGAACTGGAAAGGATGGAAAGAGGCATAGATTGAGAGCATGCAAACTCAAACAGAAAAAACAGCAAGACTGAGCAAAACAAAATATTAAATGATTAAGACAGAAACTCGCATCAGTATCAATATTAAGCAGCCAACGCAAAAGACTTCTCTACTAACCTTTGGTAGAAAAATGGAACAGGGAAAGTGAATGAAAACAAAAAAAAAACTTGTTATTCACATTATTTTTCAAACCAAAAAGTTCACTAAGATTGTTGATATAAATTTAAAATCAGGACCTATCCATATCTCTTGATTCATGGAGAAGGAAAATAAATAAGTATAATTAGCAAGAGGCATATAGGAGAAGATTTGAATACAAAATAGCAAACAGTTACTTCTATGTAGTGCCATGATTTCAAACTGGATTAGCCAACAAACTCCGTGTAATCCCACAAGCTGGTCTTTCTTCTTCCACACAAATCAAAAAATAACTAAATATGCCCAAAAATAAACTGTAGCATTCTGCTTTCTTTCTATTTTCAATCTTTTACATATACAAGGTTTCAAATAACAACATCCAACACTTCTTGAGAAACTGAAGACGGAAAAATCAAGAAAAGAGCTCAAGACATGCTGTCAGCTAAAATCTTCCTTAATTTTTTGTCAATTCCTAAGAAAATCAAAATGAAGCACTAAATTTCTGATTCTAATCCCTCATCAATTCAACACCATGATTTCCAGAATGACGACTAAAGAAGAATAAAGAGCTCACATCAAGATTTCTTGAACTGTTCTAACTCCACTATTGTACAAAATTCAGCAACTGACTCCAAAAAAAACAAAACTTGAAAGAAGAAACAAAAAAAATCAAAAAAATTGAGGACAAAAAATCAAGAAAAGAACTCAAGATGTACCTTGAGCTAAAATCATGTCAGTCTTATGTCCTATAAATGTCTGGTTCCACTGCCTCACCAATTCACCTACTCAACAAATCAAAATATCCTGAACTGTTCTAACTCCACTACTGATCTTAAAAAATTCAACAAAAAATCAAGAACCTTAGAATCTTCTTTGATTTTAATCAATTGCTAAGAAAATCAAAATCAATCACTAAATTTATATTTCCACGTACTCAACAATTCAATAAATGTAACAACACCCAAAAAAAAAGAACACAAAGAGTAGATAACAATACAAAGGTCACATCAAGATTCCCTAAGATACTCGAACTCCAGATCTTTAAAATCCAACAAACGACTCCCAAAAAAGAAAAGTTGAAAGAAACGGAAGAACCTTAGGATTGCTTCTGGTACATAGGTCAGCAAGAACTCTATTAAGAGCATCAATATTTCTGGCACCGATTGTTGCAACTGGATAGCAGATCGCCTGAGAGCTTCTACCCATGCTTCTTCTTCACACTCCTATCTACACGAAAACCTAACACAATGAAAAGAACGTTGTTATTGTAATGATGATTGTTCCTCATCTGGCTCGGTTTCAGATTCTTCATCCTCTTCTAACTCAATTAGTTCAAAATTTTTATCCAATTTCTCACTACTAGTACTGCCTTTCAAATATCCGTGATATATATTGCTACTCTCTTCTAGAGAAGTCAAGTTCATGAATTTAATCGGATGCACATCATCTATTCTACCAAGGTCATTAATCAACTTTGAGAAATAAGAAACCGCTTCTTATTTGTAGAAAAGAATGTAGCTTTATCGTCGGATAAGGTGATTGAAGTCCTTACAGGATCATTTCTTTCCATCAAGATTTTCTTTTTTCGAGATTGAGCAATCTTGGAAGAAGCGGAAATCGTCAGAGACATGAAATTCTTGGAACCTTTTGCCAGTGATTTCCGTTTCGCCGCTTTGGATTCATTCTCCTTCTTATCAAAACCCTATGACAAAGAAGAAGAACCCAACTCTCCTTTCCCAGAATTAGACACCATTCTTGTCGAATCTGCAAAAAAACAAGAAAACAACAAAGTATATCAAGAAATCTTGCAACAAATTTTTGACATTTCAAATCAAGAAAATTGAGTAAAACAACGGGAAAATCGAAATTACCGGTAGGGCTATTAGCTCTGGGTTGAATCCTCTGTGGGTCGCAAGAATCAAAGGCCGCGAAAAAGGGTTGCCGTTGAAGCTTCTTCTGGGTGTAGAATTGTTGTTTTCGGAGGTTCTTGGATGAGGTGGAAAGGATCTTATAGGAGTGGAGAAGGAGACTTGTTATTAGAAGAAACCGCTATTGATGATAATGTTGTATACCAAGAAAGGTAAGCGAATCGTCGAATCGTCCAGGGAGACCAAACAAGCAAATGGAAATAATGCAAATTGAGAGAAAGGAAACTTTAGATATTACCAAAAAAAAGTTATATATGGGGTAAAAAAATATTTACTCAATCATAGAAATTACTAATATATTTAATTGCAATTCATTAGATATCTAAAGTAAATGATACTTCCTTTTGGTCAGTGCACTTTTATTTATCGGATGTAGTAGCAATAGGTATTCTTTTTTATTTGTCTAATTTAGAAATCAAGAGATAATTTATCAATAATTTCTAATTTGAGTTTGTTATATTAACTATAGTTATTTTTCAAAGTATAAATGCTATTATATTCAAGTATTAATATAATAAAATGGACATTTTATTTCTTGTTGTGTTAAGTCAATACTAGATAAATAAAATAGATCGAAGGAATAAGTAACACGTATAGTAGGTTGGTACAAAACTATCATTACACTATCATATTCATATCATCATGTACTTACTATATGAACTTTTATCTATTAGACTATTACAAACAACTTATTTAATAAGGTCACAACATCAAGAATTTGAAATTAGAATAGTTGCAGCTTAAACGTGCCTTTACATAAAGTTCGATGATTTCGCTATTCTTGTTTTGCAATGTTCATCAAAATTCAAGTTCTTTTATTTCATTTTCTTGATTAAGAAATCTCGAAAGTAAATGCTGCGAGGTTCGAAATTTGGTGAATAGTAAGCGAACGTCTTTATCTTTTCTCACTTAAATATTTTTTTTTGCACATGCTACTGCTTTATATTCTACCATGTGGTTACATATTAAACATTGCGCTCTTATCACTAGATCAAAATAATATGACATTCACGATTGTAAGTCTTATTTACTAAGAATGATCTATTACATTTATAAGCGGGATTGACCCTTCTTAACACTCACAGTCTAATAATAATAATTATGCATATTGTCGATAAATATTTTGCCACTAAAAAGTAAGCCCAAGCCAAATAATGATAAGACTTCTCTCAATATCAAGTAGTAATATATTTGCCTGCTCATCAGATCTAGTTTTTCTTCCTTTATGTATAATCTTGTTTTTCATGATTTTATGTTCTAATTTAATTCAATTCTTCTGTGTTAGATGTCTTTTTTTTTTTTCATATTCTATTCTATTGACTTGTGCATAAAAATTAAGCTTTTGTGTCTCTTTTATAAACTAAAAAATCTCGACAGTAAATTTCACGAGGCTCAAAACTTAGTGGATAATAAGCAACAAACGTCTCTATCTTTTCTCACTTAAATACATAATTTTTTATATGGTACCATTGAATATTGCACTCTCATCAATCATCACTAAGTAAGGGAAAAGACATCATTTCCACCCCAAACTATATAAGAAAAGTCTAAGCCACACATAAATTATATAAGTGACCTATTACACACCTTAACTATATAAAAGTGATAATATTACCTCCCCGCGACCCCCATTATAAGGTACGCGTGCTACACTTATTTTAGGCGCGTCCAGCCTATTAAATAACAAAAGTAAATGGCTAAAAACATTAAGGAAAAAGGCATCGTTTCCACCCCAAATATAGTCAAAAAGTCGAATCCACACCTAAACTATATAAGTGACCTATTACACACCTTAACTATAAAAAATGATACTTTTTACTGACGTGGCAGCGCATGTAAAACACTACACCACATGCAAGTGGTGGTAGCCTGACAGGGTGTAAATAGTTTCACTTTTTTATAGTTTAGGTGTGTAATAGGTCACTAGTACAGTTTAGCTGTGCCTTCGACTTTTTGGATATAGTTTGGGGTGAAAACGATGTATTTTCTATCATATGACTATGATTGTAAATCATATTTAAGAAAAATAATCTATTACATTTTTAAGGGGTATTTTTTGCCCTTCTTGAAATTCAAGATCTAATAATAATAACTATGAATTCCATCACTAAAACATAAGTCTGGATGTACTTTTTACTAATAGGCGTAGTTATCAAAGAAAAGAAATTTAGTTAACATCTAGAGTTATCTAAAAATCTTTTACCAATTATTCTAAAAATTTAAAAATTTAAAATCTCTCACTATATTTAGAAAACCCTTTTCTACTTCTAATATACTTCTATTGTATTGGCACTTTTAACACTTTCAAATTCTTTTAGAAAATAATGTCTTCATTCTGTTCACTATTTTTCTTTTAAAAATAGAAAAACCTTTTCTACTTCTAAAATAGTTCATTGTAGTGACACTTTTAACATATTTTCAAATCTATCTATATAAATATATATAAAGGAGACATTGTAGGCTGCTGATGTGGCATGCCTCAATGAAAAAGTATTTATCTTTTTCAGGTTTTTTTGAATTTTTTCACTATTATTTAATTAATTGGGCAATTAAACTAATTAATAAAGGACATTTATATTTTAATATTTATTTACTATTAGAGTCACAACTTTTGATATTCTTTATTGAAAAAGTACGCTGATGTAGCATGCCTCAATATTTATGAATACGAGGATGACAAACAGATTCATGATAGAAGGTTTGATGGTACGGTTAGAGACGATGATTTTGATAGAATAGAATGGTGTTTTTAACCTATTTTTGATATTGAATTGTATACAATAGAGTAAACAAAAATATTTATGAGAATTCTATTCTCTTCCTCTTCTATTTTTCTAGGGTTACATTATAATTATGAAAATTTTATTCTCGCATTCTCTTTTTCTAGGTCTACTTTATATGGTCCTTCCCATGATGAATTTATAAGTTGTATATGGAAGAGGAGAAAATTTTGTATAAAATTTGGAGTAAAAATTGGGATTTTACTTTATATTTATGAGAATTCTATTCTCTTCTTCTCTTTTTCTAGGGCTACTTTATATGATATTTTTTATAATATATTTATAAGTTATATATAAGAGAAGAGAAGATTTTGCATCAAAAATTTGGAGTAAAAATGAAAATTTTATAAATTTTTGACAAAAAATTAAGACAAATGAAATAATGAAAATGGGCAAAAACATGAAAATAAATAAATAAATAAAAGAACATGAATAAGTTTTACTTTGTATTCATCATTTACGTTCACGTGGTTAAGATTTATGTTCTATTAATAAGTATTCTTCATACATTTTTTAAAATTTTATTGCTTTTCAATTTATTTTTTTATTCTTGTATTCTTAAATTAGGAAAATCATTTATCTCAAATATTTCAGTTTTAGATTTTTGGAATCATTCTTTATATTAGAATTTAAATTATTGCATAAAAAAACATCTTTTCCTAAAAAATCTTTTATCTTACATTTTTTTAAGGAAATTGTTGTAATCAATGTAGTACCTATTGCTATTAAAAAGGTAAGAATCAATAGTAATAATTATTGATAAATAAATATTAAATTATAAAAAAATATGATATTTAATGATATTTATCATATCATGCATTATGCATAGTAGTTACATAAGGTAAGTATCAATAGTAATAATTGTTGGTATTTAAAAGATAAATTTCATTATAAATAAATATTAAAATGTAAAAAATCATGATATTTTATAAGTGTAAATATTTAAATTAAAATATTTATGTTCTCTTATTATATATTTTTTCCATCTCAAAATAATTGACATGTACATATTTTGCATAACTTTTAATGGATAATTAAGTAGAAGTGTGACTTGATTAACATATATTTTTGTTAATTCTTTAACCCTTATCTATAAAGAAATTAAAAAACTATAAATAGAAGATGAAGTAAAAATAGTAGGTGGCAATTTTAAGATGTTATTGAGAAGGTAAAGATTGATTTTGAGGAGAATGAAAAAATGAATAATGTTTAAAATGAAAAAAAGAAAAATGAAATGAGAGAAGATAGAAAATTAAGAAAGGAAACAAAATAAATTTTATAAAATTTCTAATTCTGATTTCATAATCTTTGTCCATTGTGAATTATGACCAAGATTTTTGGAGATGAAATCCCAAAAGAAGATACAAAAGAATGCAGTAAAATTAGAAGATAAATAATATATATATATATATATATATATATTAAGATACAAAAATGAGAAAAAAATTGGGATAATTACACAACTTAGTCAATATTGACTCCTAATTACCTTATTTAGCCAAATGTCAATTAATTATAATTCATAACCTTCTCTTGCCTATTAATTTTTTCATAATTACAATTTATAGTCTCTCCCATTAAGTTTTTTTCTCTATTTTCTCTTACCTTTTTTTCCTTTTTTAGTTTTTTCTTTCTTTTTTTCTTTTCCTTTTTTTTTTTTCGTTTTATCTTTCTTTTCTTATTCCAATTTTTTTGTTTTTTTTTCTTTTGTATTTTTTTATTTTTATTTTTCTCCTTTTTTTTTTTTCTCTATTTTCTATTACTCTTTTTTTTTTATATATTTTTTCGTTAGTTTTTCTTTTCCTTTTTTTTGTTTCCTCTTTCTTCTTTCTTTTTTCAATTTTTTCTTTTTTGTTGTCTTTTTTTCATTTTATCTTTCCATTTTTTTTTTTAAATTTTTTTGTTTTCTTTTGTATTTTTTTCTCCTTTTTTTTTCTCTCTCTATTATATATTACTTTTTTTTCTTTTTTCTATTTTTTTCTTCATTTTTTCTTTTCCTTTTTTGTTTTCTCTTTCTTCTTTCTTTTTTCTATTTTTTTTTGTTGTCTTTTTTTGCATTTTGGTCTTTTTTTTCTTTTCTTTTTCTTCTTTTTCTTGTTATTTTTTCTCATTCTATTTTTTTCCTTTGTTTTTTTTTTCTTTATTTTCTATTATTCTTCTTCCTTTTTTAATATTTTTTCTTCTTTTTTTATCTTTCTTTTCATTATTTTCATTTGTGCGAACTAGTAAATATAAATACAAGTGCGAACTATAAAATATAAATAGAGAGATGAATTATAACATATAAATACAAGTGGTAACTATAAAATATAAATACAAATGCGAACTATAACATATAGATACAAGTGTGAACTATCATTTGTATTTTTAATTATTGAAAGAGAATGATTGATTTTCTTTTTACTAATATTTATTTGTATTTATTTATACGAGATATATTTATTAATACAAATAAATAAAATTCAAATTTTATAAAAATAAAATATGTATTTGTATTTTTAAAATCATTGGTTTCATTTGTTTGTAATTGTATTTGTATCAAATGATATTTATTTATTTAGGAATATGAATAATAATTTTGACATACAAATACAAAATGGTACATTTGTATTAAATGATACATTGCATATTTATATATTTTAGAATCAACAAAATACAATTAATGCATTTACTTGTTTGTATACAAATACAAATGATAAAACGGCTAAATACAATATGCGATCAACTTACAAATATAAAATAATTCTTTAAAAATAAAAAGACATTGACGAAAATAGAATACAAATACAAATACAAATATAATCTAAATATACAAACACAATAAAATCATAATATAAATATAATTCAATATAATATACAGTCAAATATAAAATACAAATACAAAACAGTTCTTTAAAATACAAGTGCGAATTATATAAAATACAAATGATGGTGCGAACTAATAAATACAAATACAAGTGCGAACTATAAAATACAAATGATGGTGCGAACTAATCCAACCCTCTATGCTATTCAGAGAGAAAAGCCTTTGCATCTGATGCACAAAGCTATCTAGTTTCTTTTTCTTTGCTGTAAATCCAACCCTTGAAGATCCTTTTTACATCACAAGACCAGTTCAGTACAAAAGCACCAACAACAAAAAAGAAAGTTTACCACCAGATAAACATCAATTTTCCTTTGCCTAAACCTCCATTATAGTTCAATTGTGACAAAGTATAGTGTGTAATGTAAATAGAAATCATACGTGACAAAAAAAAGTTTGTTCTGGATTTTGGGAAGGTAATAGAAATATGTTACAAATTATGAAAAAGAATGTAAACAAATGACAATGGAAAATACTTTATCGAGTAATGGGTTCAAGAAAGAGATAAAGGTATCAAATGATTTACAACATACTCTACAAATACTAATTGCCAATGAAAGCAATTTAGGAGATTTTGGAATAAAGGAAGTAATTAACATGTGCAAACTTGGGACTAAATCAACCAATGAAAAGAAATTAGGCCAACTTGTGGGATGAAGGGAGTAATTAACATATGCTAAACTTGGGACCCAGTCCAGGCATGCATCCCAAAATCAGTACACCAAGAAATATACCTATAACCTATTCAAGAAAAGGGGATAAACTGTCTGAGAGATTGATAGCATCCACAAACTCTGGCACGTGAACTTGTTATCTGAAAGTTGTACAGATATGGGTAGAGATCACCTGGGTAAAAATCTCTTACTTTAAACATGTTCATTGTTTACTTTCTGATAATTAAAATTCATTCTTTTTTGTGTGTGTTTATTTGTAATATTTTACTGTGTAAGGAGGAGTGATTCTGGGATTGCTTACATTGGGAGGAATTAATTTTTCGAGGAAAAGACTGTTAAGTAAAAAGGAGGAGGAAACTTCAACAAATGTACGTGTAAACTCTAGTTTTTTTGTTGTTTTATGAGAACAAATTTGTATAAGATTAGAAAAGAATCATATCGTAATCAAGTGAATATGATGAATTAACCGTATGTTTTTAATTCAGGAGTCAAAGCATGTTATTTATGCACAATTATACCTTTTTCTAGATAACTTGGGTTAAATAAAAAATACTTATTCTAGTAGTACTATTTTTAAATCTGGATTTTTTTTTTCATTTATGTAAAATTTCTTCTGAAGTATTTTTGCTTGAGCGTGTAATTAATGGAATTAGGATCTTGAGGCAAAGGTGGATTATGTGAGTAGCTATCAGATGTTGATAAGGAAAAGATGGATTATACGAGTCAGCTACTAGATGAGGTTTTGTCTTTAATTCTGTCACGTATGACAATTAAAGATGCTGTTAAGACCAACATTTTGTCTACAAGGTGGAGATATCTGGTTGCTTCTATGCTTACATTACAGTTCAGCCTTGACATATTTGGCATTAACTATTTAGGTCCTACATCTCAGCCTTACTATCAAAAAAATTCTTGGAAGTAGTAAATCAGTTTTTGCAACTTTATTTGGGCTGTAAAGTGGTTGAACTTGAAATGAACACTTTCATTCAGAGAAATTTTTCTAGTGAATTTGGCCAATTGATGCATTCTGTTTCAAAATTAGGTGTTGAAAGATTACATCTCAACTTTAGCTGTGGCAAAATTCCTACCTCAAAATACATTAACCTTCACCATAACACATTTTTTGAATTTTCCCTTGAGCTTCTCTCTCAAGCATCCTCCTTGAAATCCTTTTTCTTTAGTGTTTGCGTTGTACAACCAAGTGTCACACTCCATTTCAACTCCCTCAAGACCTTTTTCTTGATGAGCGTTCTGTTAGAAACAGGACAACTTGAGGGTATTTGTCCTCGTGTTTGAACCTTAATCAGTTAATCATAAAATATTGCAATCTTCCGCATAAGCTATAAATCTCCGGTATATTAACATCTGTTTTTTTCGCTGATTGTGGAGGATTGGAAGAGATTGATCTTTAGGCTACAAAACTGCATGAGTTTGAGTGTTTTTTTTAATAATAGAGTAAGATTTTACTTTTCTTTCGTTCCTGTGTTGGAACATGTAAAAATTAGTCTTCGCGGAGATGCTTCAATGCCATACATATTTGGTGAATTTGCAGTGAATTTACCTGCTCAGGTTAAATCTTTAATAGTCACCGCTTAGAATACTTAGGTATTTGATGATTTCTTGGCTTGTCAAATTCCTTTGGTATTTGTCTTTTGAACACCCTAATCACTTGAAGTATTCCTTTTTGTTAGGTAACACACTTCCCAACAGAGATACAGATATTTAGAAACCCTTGGATGTTAGTCTTGCTATTTGAAAGCACATACAACTTTGACATAGTCAAAGTTTCTCCTGTCTTAGATGCCTGTCCTGTTCTTCAATCTCTGCAAGTATTGGTGAGTTATCTATATTTATCTTCTTCTTCTCTTTTTTGGATATTCTTTGCTTGATCTTAATATTGATGACTTGAACATTTATTGAATCTAAAAGTGCATATTTCCCTCCCCAAGCATGCATGATATTCTAGTCATTCTCAACATTCACTCATTTCCATGTTCTGTCAATATAACTCGCACTAGTAAAGTTGTATTAATTGCCAATTACCTTCATCCATGAGATATAACACCTTTCACTACTTAGTTAGTGTAGGAACCGATCAAGATGTTTACCCCGACTAATAATTTGGTCTGCTATAAGAGAATCATTCATTTTCTTTCCGGCAAGGGAGATTATATAAGCATTTCACTTTACAGAATGGGACATCATGATTTGTTAATAATATGATTTATGATGATTTGACAACTCAATTAGTTATATGTTTATTCCAAAAGAAATGTATCAAACATGGAGATGTAGATATCTAATGTGGAGAATTTTTGGTCCACCTTATTTTTTGTTCATGGAAATATAATGTGATAATTAGGTTTCAAAAACCTCTTGTTATATGTCTTTCTTGGTTTGAAGATGCACCTTTCAATTTCTTAACTCCAGCTGTCTAATTCAAAAAGCATTATAGATACTGATTGTAGCATGCTTAACTAGATAAGTCAATAGTTGTATTCAATTAGAAATATATATGTTAATTTATTCTCGTTGTGATCTCAGCAACACAAGACATATAGGCAAAAGGCAAGAGGAAGTCCCATAAGTGTGCAGTACATCCTGTATTTTACTGCTAACCTAATGGATATTCTTCCTAATGTTTACATATGTTCATGGTGCCAGGGTTCAGGAATGATGGTTGAGGATAACTCCAATGAACTAGCAAGTCCAGTAACTAGTGTGAAGAATGACTCTATGGCTGAGGATAACACCGATGAACTAGTAAGTCCAGTGACTAGCGTGAAGAATGACTCTATGGATGCGGATAACATCGATGAACTAGTGAGTCCAGTAACTAGAGTGAAAAATGACTCTGCTGGAAGTAAGCCAGATAAAATTAGCACAATACAACAGAGATCTATGAGTAATGGAAACAAGGTTCTTCCCTACTATCGCAGCTCCTCCTCTACTTCATCTTACAATGCAGGAAATACAAGAAGGCAATCCACTGGGAAGTTGAATGCTCCTAATAGCGGACAAGATGTTATTCCTTGTTATCTAAGAGCTTCCATTGGTTCTTCCCATGACTTCTCTAAATATGGAAGGAAACATTCCTCTAAAGCAATGCCATGGCATCCTCTATCAAAAAGAAAGATTAAACTTCCTACTGATGAGCAGAGTCCTGTACGGACCTTGGTGAGGGAGGCAAAAAAGGGGACTTTGGTAAAGCAAAAGCTTTCCACTCCTCCTGGAAGTGCGTTGGAAGAGAAAAAGAAGGTGACAGGAGTTGAGAAATAGACTTCCACTTCTCCAAGGAGTATACTGGGAGAGGAGAAGAAGAGGACCGTGGTCATGTAAAAGACTTCCACTACTTCAAGGAGTAACCAGAGTGATGCAAAGAAGGGGATTTTGGTCAAGCAAAAGCTTTCCACTCCTCCTATGAATATGCTGGAAGAGGGAAAGAAGGTAAATAAGGTCTATCAAAAGACTTCATCACCTCAGGAGAGTGTACTCAAAGATAAAAAGGAGGTCACTATGGTTGAATAAAAACCTTCTTCTCCTCCAGGTTGCATGGAGGGAGGGATAGATAAGGTGACTATGGTTGAGCAGAAGTCTTCAGCTTCTCTTGTGAGTATTCTAAGAGAGGGTGAAAATGTGACTGTGGTTGAGCAAAAGCTTTCTACTCCCCCAGGGATTATGCTGGTAGAGGGAAAGAAAGAGTTCGTGGTCAATCAAAGGCCATCTACTTCTCCAGGGAGTATTCTAGGATAGGGAAAGAAGTTGAATGTGGTCGATCGAAGGCCTTCTCCCAAGGTTCACTCTCTTGAACCCTCTGAAATAAAAAAAGAAAAAGATACTGCTGCCACCAAAGAGTTTTCACTCTCTGAAATTGGATTCCTCAAGTAACAAGATGCCATAGACAGAAAAGAAAATGAAATCTTCATCTAAGATCTTAGGAGGTGTAGATGTAGGAGTCAAGAAAGACAGTGTTGACAATTATAGAAAACAAATAATTGTGCCTAAAGTATCAAAGAAAAATCTTTGAAGACGCCAACTCTTTCATCTCCTCCAAAATCTTCCTCTGTTAATCATTTGATCTTGAGGGTAAGAAGCAATAAAAGCTTAAAACTGCTGGCTCCTCTGAAGGACCAGAACAAGATGTGGAGAGATGGGACAAACAAACTGAACCTTGAAATGGTTCCTGAGAAAACTTTACGTACTCCCAAAGTGAAAGCATCACCAAAGTCGTCATCCCATTTACAATCACGTTCGTTGTCTAATAAAGGAAGATAAATAGGAAGTTGTTAAGCCTGCAGACAGTGCATTAGGTAAATACACCTCTAGCAGCAAAAAGCTGTTGCACATAGCAGAAGCAGAAACTGTTTGGAAAAATCAGAAAAAGACATTGAGAAAAGGTAAGACAGGTGTTTCTAATGATAATAATTCTTCGACAGTGAAACTAAAGTTCAGGAGGGGCAAGATAGTTGATCTCCAGCAAGAAACTAGCAGCCCTAGGAGGCTGACATTTAGATGGGGGATGACATATGGGTGAAATCAAGGACAGCAATATAAGAAAGAGAATCTTCAAAAAGAAAGAAGTTGATGGTGACAAAAGTAATACCATCCCTATCTCTGGAAAAATTGTTTTGAGGCATCAGGATGTGCAAGAAAAGAAAGATGTGCAGGGTTTGTTGAATAATGTGATTGAAAAGACGATGGATAAGCTTATTGAAAGCGGGAAGAGCAAGGTTAAAGCTTTGGTGGGAGATTTTGAGACAATGATTTCCCTCCACAATAAACCTTCTGCTGTCACAGTTTCTTGATTAACTAACAGAATTTTATAACAAATAGGAGCAATTGCAAATATTGTCGTTGATATAGCTTTTCTGACCTGGTTTACATATGTTTGTCCTATTTCTTATTCTTACTCATCTTCTTAACGATTTATTGATGCTTGCCGGTTCTGTTCTCATGATTGAATAAATTCAATTTCTTCTGGGCTGCAGTTTGTTCGACTTAGATACATATACCTTCATGGCTCCACCTATCAACCATAACATCCAGCTAAAGTTGAGTCACTCTATTTACTTGTGTTAAAAGTTATTTTTTAATTTTCGTTACTCCAATTTGTCATTGAAAGCTCACACATTTTATCATGCAACAAATTTCCGCTCAACTAAATCTAAGACTCTTATCGAAGATTGCTAGAAGTACTAATGAAAACAGTCATAAAAGTTTTAGTTCACATAAACTCAGAAATAGTGTCATTGGCCGTACAAGTATTCGAGGTAAGTTCTCATATCACAATATAATAAAATATCTAGTTGGAAGAAGATGGTTAGAAGTTCTACATTCGAGAGTATGCTTTAATCAAAAGAGTGTTAAGGGTTACGTTTGTTTACCTTTTAAGGGGGGACAAATAAGTTACGAGATAAAATTTCCTTAACTACGTTGTACTATGAAAAGTTCATCAAAAAATGGAGTAGAAACGAAGCCAACAATCAGATCCTGCAAAAGTTCATAGAAGCAAGGGTCAAGCAAAGTGCTATACACAAGCCACACGAAATCCTCAACTAATAAATGAAACTTCAACAAACGGAGGCAGCATGCAGAAAGTTTCACTAACAACATTATAACATCAGCAAACTAATTAAAACAATAAAATCCTACAAATCACACTTGAATCACTTCAGTTAAAATCCTACTAAGACTGATTTGCTGAAAAGCAAAAGAGCAATATTCCTTCAGTTGTCAATGCAGCAGTGACGCGACTTCAGAATCTTCATGGAGAAATTGACATGGCTTCTAATTTTGCTCGAGCATCATACGGGGATGATGACTTCTTCTCCTCTATTTGCCTAAATTTCACAAGGAAAATATATAAGTAAGAGAATAGATTTGGCTATTCAAAAAGGATTGTTTATGTTCAAAGAAGATAGAATATACCAAGTTAAATACACTCACATGCTTGGCAGGAATCCTCACACATGTAGTGAAACTTCCATATGAAGGTGAACCCATTGAGAACTCAAATGCAGCCAAGGATTCTCTTCTGTTACTCTTTCTAGGTTTCTTCTCCATGCTCTGAGCCTCATCATCCTCTGATTTGGGATATTTCTTGCTATGAAATGAACTTATTTAAAATATTCTCATCTCAGACGGACGTCTCACTCCTACGACATCGACCTCTGTTGGCCAATTTTGAGAGGAATGCTTCTCTTTGACAACATGGTGTGTGGCAAATTTCTTACTTGAGATTGCTATTGGATGCAAAGTCTTATCACTTCTTCTCTTCACGTAGAGAACTGTACCAGCAAGAAGACTCAGTACAAGTGAGGAAATTCCCAGGATCTGATATGCACCAACATTATCTTCATCATGTCTTATTGGAGACTCCATCATTTCCAAAGGTTGGGCTTCTTCAACAGCAGAAATTTCTTTCACTATGCTTTCAGGATTGCCAATCATCGACTCAAGTGCATTATCAGCAATGAAAGATTGGGATTCAGCCAACTCAACCTCAACATTAGAAGTTGTAAGCCCTTGGCCCAAATCCCTTTCTGAACTATCATATTCATTCCCCTCAGCTAGGACAGCAGAAACTTTTTCAGTATCCACCAAATCATGCTTTCCTTGTTCTTCATCCTTTTCTAAGCTATCCGCCCTATTTACCTTGGCTAATTGAATTGCGGAAGCTTCTTCAATCTCCAACACATCCACTCCTTAAATTTGAACTTCCCCACCATCAGCTAAATTAGCATCCATTTGAAATTCTTCCTCATCTTGCTCGGTTTCAGATTCTTCATCCTCTTCTAACTCAATTGATTCAAACTTTTTATCCAATTCCTCACTACCAGTATTGCCTTTCAAATATCCATGATATATATTTCTACTCTCTTCTAGAGAAGTCAAGTTCATGAATTTAATCGGATGCACATCATCTATTCTACCAAGATCATTAATTAACTTTGAGAATTAAGAAACCACTTCACCCGAGAATTGCTTATAGTAACTTTTAGCCTTAGGTAAGACTGGAAAAGCCAAGACCGGAATATGTGATGGAATACTGACATTAGAGAATCTTAAGTCTATAATAGACCCAGGGGTAGCAAGTATAGGAGAATCAGTTACTGAGAATAATAAGAAAGCAATCATAAGTACCAACATCAGAGATAAAAACCTCAATATTATTAAAGATCTTGATTTTGATTTCATTTTTGCCACAGATATGTCCTAAAAAATTTGCTTAGCAACAACCATTGCAGCTTCCTCTTCTTGATAATTGCTTCTTTTTTTTTGTTAGATAAAAGTGGAATTTTGAATTAAAGATGAATAGTTTGATTCAATATAGGCGAAAAAAATGGGAAGAAATAGAATAGACAGAATAAGTTATATATGGGATATTACCAAAAAAAAGTTATATATGGGGTAAAAAATATTTACTCAATCATAGCAATTACTAATATATGTAATTGAAATTAATTAGATATCTAAAGTAAATGATACTTCCTTTTGCTCAGTGCATTTTTATTTTTTGGATGTAGTAGCAATAGGTATTCTTTTTTGTTTGTCTAATTTAAAAATCAAGAGATAATTTATCAATAATTTTTAATTTGAGTTTGTTATATTAACTGTAGTTATTTTTCAAAGTATAAATGCTATTATATTCAAGTAATAATATAATAAAATGGTCATTTTATTTCTTGTTGTATTAAGTCAATACTAGATAAATAAAATAGATCGAGGAAATAAGTAACATGTATGGCTGGTTGGTACAAAAATATCACTACACTATCATATTCATACCATCATGTACTTACTATGTGAACTTTTATCTATTAGACTATTACAAACAACTTATTTAATAAGGTCACAACATCAAGAATTTGAAATTAGAATAGTTAAAGCTCAAGCCAAATAATGATAAGACTTCTCTCAATATCAAGTAGTAATATATTTGCCTTCTCATCAAATCTAGTTTTTCTTCCTTTATGTATAATCTTGTTTTTCATGATTTCATGTTCTAATTTAATTCAATTCTTCTTTGTTAGATGTCTCTTTTTTTCATATTCTATTCTATGGACTTGTGCATAAAAATTAAGCTTTTGTGTCTCTTTTATAAACTAAAAAATCTCGAAAGTAAATTTCACGAGGCTCGGAACTTGGTGGATAATAAGCAACAAACGTCTCTATCTTTTCTCACTTAAATACATAATTTTTTATATTGTACCATTGAATATTACACTCTCATCAATCATCACTAAATAAAGGGAAAAGACATCATTTCTACCCCATACTATACAAGAAAAGTCTAAACCACGCATAAATTATACAAGTGACCTATTATACACCTTAACTATATAAAAGTGATATTATTACCTCCCCGCGACCCCAATTCTAAGGCGCATGTGCTACACTTATTTTAGGCGCGTTCAGCTATTAAATAACAAAAGTAAACGGCTAAAAACATTAAGGTAAAAGGCCTCGTTTCCACCCCAAACTATAGTCGAAAAGTCAAATCCACACCTAAACTATATAAGTGACCTATTTCACACCTTAACTATAAAAAATGATACTTTTTACTTACGTAGTGCTGATGTGGCAGCGTGTGTAAAACACTACACCACATGCAGGTGGTGGTAGCCTGACAGGGTTAAATAGTTTCACTTTTTTATAGTTTAGGTGTGTAATAGGTTACTAGTATAGTTTAGGTGTGCCTTCGAAATTTAGGATATAGTTTGGGGTGAAAACTATGTATTTTCTATCATGTGACTATGATTGTAAATCATATTTAAGAAAAATAACCTATTACAATTTTTAAGGGATATTTTTAGCCCTTCTTGAAATTCAAGATCTAACAATAATAACTATGAATTCCATCACTAAAACGTAAGCCTGGATGTACTTTTTTACTCATAGACGTAGTTATCAAAACAAAAAAACTTTAGTTAACATCTAGAGTTATCTAAAAATCTTTTATCAATTATTCTAAAACTTTAAAAATTTAAAATCTCTCACTATCTTTAGAAAACCCTTTTCTACTTCTAATATACTTCTATTGTATTGGTACTTTTAACACTTTCAAATTCTTTTAGAAAATAATGTCTTAATTTTGTTCACTATTTTTCTTTTAAAAATAGAAAAACCTTTTCTACTTCTAAAACAGTTCATTGTAGTGACACTTCTAACATATTTTCAAATATATATATATGTAGATATATATATATATATATATATATATAAAGGAGACATTGTAGGCTGCTGATGTGGCATGCCTCAATGAAGAAGTATTTATTGAAAAAGCAATTCAAATCTCTTCAACAAGACGACGACGTCGCTTTCCACTGGCACAATTGATTCTACTAAGACTAAACTGGGTAGAAGAGATCACCGAGAAAGAATTTGCTACTAGTTTGCAGCAACACAGCACAACATCCTTCCTTGTAGCTCTGTCCTCATCTTCTAAATCCACAATAACAGACTCCCTTGCAAACACAAGAAAATCGTGGCCCTGTACCCCAAATCCAATATCAAACTAAACTATCAAGAAGGGAAATAAAGCGCACAGAAATATAGATGACAAACCTTGAAATTAAAACGAGAAAGGGTTCTCAAAGCAAGTTGAACTAGCACAGAACCACTCAGTTCTGGTACTTGGGGGTAACCGTTGTAATATGCCCTCGACTCACAGAAGATGATTGTCTTGGCATTGAATGATGAGATCATGAAAGGATTGCTGAGACACATTTAAGAAGCCGATTCAGGATGGTCGGCAACAAAGTTGGAATGCTCAGACACAGAAAATACATACGTTACCCTTGAGCAACACCACACAAAAGAACTAATTCATGAAAGTTCTACGCTAACTCAGAGAGAACCTTTCAGTTATTTGCTCCAACGCTTCCACCAGAGTCGGGGAAAGCCCAGAAGAAAACATAGAATCCAAGAGACCACGAACATGAGGCTCCATGGTTGGTCCCATTGCTTTAGAAATATTTCCAACACATGCTAGCGCCTCAAGTGAGGGCCTGCCTCTACGGGGAGCAATCTGAGAGAAACATATTTCACCTGTCACGATTATTGCTCGCGTATTTACATGTTATAGAAAGAACCTACAATCCAAAGGTGGAATGCTGTGACACAGAAAATAGATATGTTACCCTTGAGCAACACCACACAAAAGAACCCGTTCATGACATTTCTGCTCAAACTCAGAGAGAACCTTTCAGTTATTTATAACCTCTTTTTACATTGGGAACAGAAAATATAACTTTCCAATTGAAAGACCGGAAACAGTATAGTTAGACAAGTACATCTGTAATGACATATATAGCATACCACATCACGCAAGTGAGAGGTTATTGTCGGCAAATAGTTAGTGAGTTCACCATCCAGAGCACCAGCTATCTCCCCATGAGCGATGAACCCACCGGCACGTTCTGCAGGTATTTTAAGGACATGAAGTATATGATTCATGCATATCTATAGAAGTAAAATCAACAAACTTGTGTTCACAGTAGTGAACATTGAAGATGCAAATCTCATTCATCCAGATTCTACAGTTAGTAAAAGTAGATTAAATCATTAAAATGAAATCAAATATCAAAAACCATTAAATAATTAGTCACAAATCGATCACGCAAGAAATGGGCAATTCAAGGAAGTAGAGAAGTTATGCTTAGGCGAACTAGGCGATCTTGGTGCTCCAGATATCTTAGAATAATTTCAGCAACTTCCCTGTATCTTGACATCATGAACTCTCCTGTTCCTGCACATTTTGATGATAAATTTGCTCTTATCAATCATTTATCATATCACAAGCAGATAGATAATCCTGGATCCAATTACCATAACATATGAATTGAGGATATTACATTATTCTTTGTGAAGGAGACACTAACCAAAAGCACATAAATTCGTGAAACTAAAGTAGTCATGGAACCATACTAGCATAACTGCATACATGGCATTACAGAAAAGAAAAAATTGCTCTCAAATAGCTTGAAGAGGTACCTTCACCACCACCCTCTTCATGCAGCCATCCATCACCTAAGAATCTGCCTTTCACCCCCACTAGCACCTAATAAGAAGACAGACCACACCATCACAAACCAACAACTATCCTAGAAACCTTCTCAACATAAAAAGTTTTCCCCCTTTTTTCCAAAAAATATTTTCGAAACATTGTTTGGTTATACATTGGAATGATTTTTTGGTTATGTTTTAAAGATGTGTTTTTCAAGTTTGAAATCAGTAATTTTTTTCCACTTATAGAGCTTCAACTTCTTGCAAGTGAAATCTGCAACAAGTTTCAAGACGATATCTTATAAAACCTGACCACATAATTCAAGATCAACAAAGGATCCTGTCAATATATACACCATCAACTAATGAAAACTAATACAAGAGATGTCATTTACAAATGATTGAAGCCGGGTAACCCCCCACCCCCATCCCATACACATAGAGAGATCATAATCAATCTACAGATCACAAATGTATTCTAGATTCAATTGCTAATAAGAACAAGTAGGTAATAGATGCCTTTTGCCCCTTTATTATAATTACTTTATATAAGAAACAATTCGGTAGCAGACAGTTGCACCCAAAACATGTAAATTCCTCGGACTTGAGGTAGACCGACTCTTAAGTATAACCACAGATTTAAGTCTCTAGTTTCTCAAACATTCAGCAGATCACAACAATGTCACACACCCTTTTTACGTACTCCAAAAGATTTATATATTAAGTTAGAAAGGGTTTTATTATCTAAGTGACAAGAAATGAAAGATTTATTTCGGAAAAGGATTATTTACATTTTTTACTCAGAGTCGCCACTTGGCATAATTCGGTGTGCCAAGTCACCATTAGAAAATCCTTTCCAAAACCATTTGACTCTTTAAACAAGTTTGCGAACAGAGATTCCGGCTAAGGAATTTTGTTGACCGAGGGGAGGGTGTTAGGCACCTCTCGATCCCATGGTTCAATCACGGTCGCTTGGTAGAATGTATCGACTATTTTTTGCACTAAGAAATGTATAAACCGCGCAAAAGTACGCAAAATAATCAAACAAAATGAAACAATCCGAAATGTAAAATCCAGTCCAATTATTACAACCCGAAATAAAAAGGGACTGAAAGTAAACCTACGCTAATCCTGAACTAATGCTCTACTCGATGCCTCGGGCCTTCACCACGAACATCCTCCGGGTACATGACATCTCGGGGAATTCCCCGGTGAATAAATATATACAGATACTTCAGGGCATTCCCCGGCCAAATTATACAATTGAATTTTTTGTACGATAAAGTAAAACGAACCATTCACGCACATATTCAAATATTCCAATAAATCGTTATTTCCTAAATTTGACTACCCAGCCTACATTTGCCTATCCAAATTCAACATATCACAGTTCTATCGTGTTTAACATTATCCATGCATCAAAATTAATCAACATTCATTTTAGCAATTTTTAATTCCCACCCCCAATTTTATTTTTAACACAAAACTTCTACAATCACGATTACTATTTCAACAATCCATAATCACTATAAACTCAATATTCATCATTCACGTCACACACAATCGTAACTAACAAAATCAACAACCAATCAATACCAATAGTTATTCATCACCAATGAAGATCAAACCACACACGAATATCCAATTCGAAATACGAAATATAGCAAATAATAAAATAGATGAGAGAAAGTGTAGAGTTGGACCTTGATTGAAGCTTTTATTATTCCAAAATATGTGATCAAAAGATAAAATTGGATCCAAAACTCTCGACTTGAACCTCGATAACCAACAACTCCAAACTCGATATCGAATTCAACCGGATAAATTTAAAAAACAACGAAAAGCCTCACAATGAATGAACTACAAACCCGAATAGGAATCCAAAACAACCCAAGATCTCAAATTCGAATCCCCAAATCACCGATTTCCAACTAACCTTGTACGAGTCTCACCGGAATTGAAGTTACTGTCATCGTTTCAGCATTTCCCGAAATGAGATGGAGCTAGCTTGAACGGGCTGGCGGCTGGCGCTGTATTGAGAGGAGAGTGGGGGCAGAACAGTGGCTGGGATGCTAGTCGCAGCGATAGGGTCATTTGGTTGGTCGTCGGAGAAGGCGCTGGATGACGGAGGAGGCCAGATTTGAACGGCGGCTATAGGAGCAACCCGTGTTGGCCTTTGGAGGCTGCGCCGTCCCTGGCTTGTCGGCGTTTGAGTGGAGGAAGAAGAGGACGAGTTTGAGCAGTGCCGGTGCCAAAGCTGTTGTCATCGATGGGGAAGGCAGCGGGAAAGGTTTTTGAGAGAGAGAGTGAGAGTCCAGAGAGGGAGTGAGAGAGGAAGTTAGGCGTCTTCCCTTTTTTTTATATCCCCCCCTTCCGTGTTCCTTTTGTGTGTATGTATATATGAGGTGAGGGTGGGGTAGTGGTGAGGTGGGGTAGAGTTTGTTAGGATAGGGTAGGTAGGTGTTGTTTTTTAATTGGGTGGGTTGTTAGAATATTAGGATAAAACAAAATTAGTTAGGGGGTTGTTATTTTTGTAATTTTGTGGAGAGATTATCACACGGGTGAGGGTACACGGTAGGATAAGGTAAATAATAGGTAAAAATGATATCGGGAGGGACGAAATTAGGTGTCTACATCATGCCCCATTAGAATGTAAACACGAGGTGTTTTCAGATAAAGAAGTAGACAACGAGACAAAATTTTGACCCGACCATTATCCAAAGAAAGAAACAGAAGGAAGAAGGACAACCGGGTTTTGACTTAAGACATTCCACCTACTTACATTATGAGAGGATCGAGTGAGCTGTATCTAAACTTTTGGAAGAAGATGGACTATACCGAGTTGGAGAGTCGAGTGAGGTTCCATCGAGCTTCCGGTCTGCGGCCTGTCATTACATCAAAAAAATGAAAATTACAAGTTAAAACATAAATGAAATTACAAAAATCCTATCTATACAGCTTCTATTGGTTCTTGAATCGACTTTCATCACCCTATTCTTCAGACGGGCTCCTGACTTGCAATTTCTTTCAAATTGTTGCTTGGCTTTCAATTTCTTCGCTTTGTTGCTTGACTTTTTGTTTCTTTACCCTATTCTCCTGGCGGGCCTCTGACTTGCTATTTCATCACCCTATTCTTCAGGCGGGCTCCTGAAAACCAAAATTAAAACTAGAACGAAAATTATCCTAAACAAGAATTATAATAAAGTGGTATTTCATTTTTGAAAGCGTTATCCCATTTTCCAGGAGGGTCCTACACATAAAGTAAAATCCCATTTTTCAGGAGGGTCCTGAACAGAAAGTAAAATCCCATTTTTTCAGGAGGGTCCTTAACAGAAAGTAAAATCCCATTTTTTCAGGAGGGTCCTAAACATAAAGTAAAATCCCATTTTTCAGGAGGGTCCTAAACAGAAAGTAAAATTCCATTTTTCAGGAGGGTCCTGAACATAAAGTAAAATACCATTTTTCAGGAGGGTCCTGAACAGAAAGTAAAATCCCATTTTTCAGGAGGGTCCTAAACAGAAAGTAAAATCCCATTTTTCAAGAGGGTCCTGAACATAAAGTAAAATTTTATTTTTCAGGAGGGTCCTGAACATAAAGTAAAATCCCATTTTTTAGGAGGGTCCTGAACAGAAGTAAAATCCTATTTTTCAGGAGGGTCTTGAACAGAAGTAAAATCCCATTCTTCAGGAGGGTCCTGAACAAAAAGTAAAATCATATTTTTCAGGAGGGTCCTGAATATAAAGTAAAATCCCATTTTTCAGGAAGGTCCTGAACATGAAGTAAGATCTCATTTTTCAGGAGGGTCCTGAGCAGAAAGTAAAATCTCATTTTTTAGGAGGGTCCTGAACATAAAGTAAAATCTCACGGATTAGCATTTCCAATGGTAGCTGAATTAAGTGAAGAGAATTTTCCCCTATTTCAACAAAGAAAATTTGTCAGTTAAAAACTTAGCGGTGGCTTACAGCTCTTGGCTTCTCAGGTATCTTCCCCAGCACTCACTCCTCTCATCTTTATTCTAAATTTCTAACACCTTCCCTATCTTGCCGCATCATCGACCCGAATCCAGATTGAGGGAAATGAGTTCTGACTCAAACAGTGGGTTTCCATTTTACTATACCCCTGAGGTGCACTCTTTTCCTAAATTTGAATGCTTCCACGAATCCAATAGCCTGTCGGCTGATAGACTTCCTTTGCTTCATGTTGAATTACAATCATATTTCATTCCTATGCTGTTCCTCGACTTTTCGTCGTATAATTGGAAAGACTGGTAGTAAATTTTGAAATCCTTTCTCGCTTGTTTTGACACAGACTTGACTTAAAATGTAAAGAAATGATGGTGACTTTTATTTTGATAAATGACATAAAAAGACAAAAAATATGAATATGTAAGTGAAAGAAAAGGGCAATGTCCCATAATCAAAAGAAAACTTATCTGAATACGACAACCAACTCCAATGAGTATGACATGCATTTTGGATTGAGCTGCCTGATCTTCCTATCCAAACTCCCCATTTGTTGTTGAGATCGTGCCTTTGCCGCTGAGCCGCTTCTTCAAATCCATTGGAATCATACATACAGTCGATTGATGATATCTTGAAAAACTTTTGCCAACAAATCTCTTTCTTTTCACTTTTCACTTTTCTCTTGAACTCTCCATTGCCTTACGGTGCCTATGAGGGTTTTCACTAATAAGACTCTCTCATTTTTATTTCTCTCCACTCACCATCACCTTATGGTGCCTGCAAGGGTTTTTACCAATAAGACTCTCTCATTTTCATTTCTGTCAACTCACCATCACCTTATGATGCCCACAGGGGTTTTCACCAATAAGACTCTCTCATTTTTGTATTTCTTTCCTAATTTCTTATGCTGAGGGAGACGAGTGGTACCTCACAATGTATCATCATATCCATTGCATGCTTAGCCTTAACATTATCAAAGATTTATTTGAAGGAATTTCTTTGGTTGTAACTTGGCTTTTGGTTAAGGTTAGAAAAGATAGCAAGGGGCTCAAACGATACTTGAAGTGGGGGTGGGACTTACAACTTTTGAAATCAACTCAAATAACACATTAAATCATGCCCCAGTCTTGTTGACGGGGTGAATCTTAAATCTTTATTTGGTTGGACCAAGCCCGAAATAGGACAGCCTATGTATCTCACTCCTGAGAGAGGAGAATCAGGTCGGACATAGTTCCATCAGCTTGTTCTTTGTATTGATTTGATTTTGATTTTTTTTTTATTTTTGAAATCTTTCTTTTATTCTTATTTTCTTGACATTTATCTTTGACTCTATTTTGATTCCAAAAGAGGGATATGAAAGAAAAATAAAACAAAGCTCAAATGGGTAAACAAAGGATGACACCATGTTTGGATAGAAGAATAAAATGCCTTCATCATATCAATTTTCAAGAATGCAAGTACTAAACATGCAATAAACTCAAATAAGGATCAAATATCATATGTAATATCTTTCAACCGCATCAGCATTGATAGCCATTTTTGCCATTTTGCCTTTAGTATCTGTCAAATATAAGGCTCCATTGGGCAACACTTTCTTCACAACAAAGGGAGCTTGCCAGTTAGGGGAGAACTTGCCTTTTGCCTTAACCTGGTGAGGAATGATACATCTCAATACCAACTGACCAACTTTAAAATTCTTGGGATGGACCTTTTTGTTATACGCTCGAGCCATCCTCCTCTGATACAACTGGCCATGACATACATACGTTAGCCTTTTTTCCTCAATCAAACTCAAATGTTCTAGTTGGGTTTTTACCCATTCGTCATCATCAATCTCTGCTTCTACAATGACTCGAAGAGAGGGAATTTCAACTTCTACAGGGATGACTGCTTCTGTCCCATACACCAATTATATCATCAATAGTCCAACCCATAGCTCTCTTGTATCTCTTCAGAGCAGAGATGAGAGCCTCTACGTGCTGTTCACTTAAATCATCCGCCACACTCACAGGAAGTGTATTTCCACTTCCCAAGAACGCATACCTTAGATAATTGGGGAGCTCTTTCGATTCTAGCACTATGGGGCTCTTCAATAGAAGTCTTCGCTGTTGGTGACGGTTGATTCTTAAGGTCAAGGTTCGGCTGTTTAGGAGTATGAGAATAGGACCCTATTTCTGTTAGAGCATACATAGTTTCTTTATAATCTTCATCGTCCTCATGCTCAACATTCAGCAGCGCAGCAGACAATGGCTCATCAATAGGCTGCTTCTCTACAAATAAGTTTTTCTCATCCTCATAACACGCATCATCTACAAAGAACACATTCATATCGCTGGGCTGCTTCATTGCTTTGCATACATCAAAATGGACCACTTCTTCATTCAACTGAAATAATAGCTCATTAGCTCTCATGTCAATAAGCACACTTCCAGTTGCAAGGAAAGGACGTCCCAAGATTATGGGAACTTCAGAATCCCCCTCGCAATCCAAAATCACAAAGTCTGCAGGAAAAATAAAGGTAGACACCTTCACCAACACATCATTCAAGATACTAACAGGTCATTTTATCGACCTATCTGCCATCACGAGCCACATATTGGTTGGTGTAGGGTTGCCCAACTCCAACTTTCTGTAGACGAATAGTGGCATCAAATTGATGCTTGCTCCAAAATCGCACAATGTCTTAGCAAATTTCATAGATCCAACCATGCAAGGAATAGTGAAAACACCAGGGTCTGCCTTTTTCTGTACTAAGGACCTTGTGGCAATTGCACTGCAATGATGAATATTATCTGCCGGCTCATAGCTTACTGCCTGCTTCTTTGTTAAAAGGTCCTTCATGAATTTAGCATACCCAGGCATCTGTTCCAGCGCCTCAACCAATGGAACATTAATGGTCAGATGTTTTAACATTGACATGAATTTATTGAACTTGGTATCATCATCTCTCTTCTTTAATCTTTGAGGAAAAGGTGGTGGTGGAAGGGGAATAGTTTTCTCCACGACTTTCTTTTCCTCTTGCTTTGGATTGGTGATCTTTTTGGGCTGTGGACGTTGGGGGGTGACATCATTGATGCCTTCTTTAGCTTCTTCAGTGTCCTTTGGTTCGGCAACATCTACTACTTCATCGGCCACTTGCCTACCTTTGGATGGATTTTCCAACACCTTACCACTCCTGGTAGTAATAGCCATGCATGTTCCATCGTTCCTTGGATTTTGCACTGTGTCTCTAGGTAAGGTGCCAGATTTTCTTTGATTTAATGTAGCTGAAATTTGACTCAATTGTTGCTCCAGCTGTCTTATTGAAGTGGAATACGAATCAACCAATTGCTTCATTGAGGCCAAATCATTTATTACCTCAGTTACTCCCGTGCTAGTTGCCTCCACTCGTTTCAACAGCTTAGCCATCATATCTTCCATGGACATATTTCTAGAACCTGATGTAGTGGTGTCACGTCTTCCAGGAGGAATATACACGCCACTTCTGTCTGTCTTGTTCTTCCAACTACCTTGATCACGATCCTTATTTCCAGAATTATCATAATAGTTCCGACCTTGGTTTCCTTGGGCATTGCCTCGGAAACCCCCCTGATTGTTCACATAGTTGGATTCTTCCTCAGAATTGGATTCCTCTCTTCCTTTTGACTCAACTGCTTTGACTTTTTCGGTCTTCCCTGATAATAGATGCTTTGTAAGAAGATCCACTTGTGTTTTCATGTGCGCCAAATCTTGATCACGTTCTTCTTCTCTTCTCCTTTGTTCTGCAGTCATGCCTATAGAAAAAGTGGGGCTTGCTACCTCAGAATCTCTGTTATGTCACGCCCTACTTTGCTTCGTCATCCAGTCTAGCATATCACTTGCCTGAACAAAGGAGAGGTCCATAAATGATCCTTCAGCCGCATTATCCACCACAAGTTTAGTTACTGAATTCAAGGACCTGTATAGTATCTCCATCAAGTGGACATTGGTCATGTGATGGTTTGGGTACCTCATTAGCTTCTTCTTGAACGTCTCCCATGTTTCGTGGAGGGCTTCAGTTGGAAGCTATCGAAAATTGCTGATTTCATCTCTCAATTGTGCTCTCTTGGATGGCGGAAAGAATCTTTCTAGGAAAGCGTCTTTCATTTGCCTCCAATTAGTGATAGAACCAGGAGTCAGCCCGTTCAACCACAGAGTTTCCTCCCCAGATAGAGACAATGGAAATAAACGCAGACGAATAGCATTCTGTCCAACGCCTGGATTGTTGAATGACTTGCATGTAGAGATAAAGTTGATCAGATGCATATTTGGATTATCACCTGCAAGTCCACCAAATAATCCCTTGAGTTGCAACAACTGAATCATGGTGCTTGTGATGTCGAACTTGGATCCGGGTGCCAATGGCGGAAGAATAATAGCTCCTATGGCACCAGCTCCATCCAAATCGTTATCATCGTTATCAAAAGGAATCTGTACAGCTCGGCGATCAGGCCTCAATCGCGCTTGACGATCTCTCCTCTGCATAGGTGCCGCCATCTCAGCAGTGTGCTATGGGTTTAGTAGCTCCTCATCGCCCAGGTCCTCATCATCAGGATTTGTTGCATGATCTGGGTTATCGATATTCTGTTGGTGCACTTGAGCAGCGGCCAACGCAGCTAGTCTAGCCTGCTCCTGTTGAGCAGCCCTTCTTTCAATGTCACGTTGCGCATCCATTCTGTCAATAGAACCTGAATAAAACAAAAACAACAACTAAAAGTAAAGTATGAGAATCTTTGACCAAAGGGTCTAGTAATTATCACAAACTTAGTTGACAACCGTATTCCCCGGCAATGGCGCCATAATTTGATAATGCTCAAACTACAGCTCTCGTAAGATTGTAAGCGGTCATTGTCAAATATAGAACCCAACTGGGTTGGGTGTCAAATCCCACAGAGAATACTTGGTCACTATGTAAGCAAAGATTATTAGACTTTTGGTGAAAGTTTCGTAAAAAGGGGGGATTGTAGCGTGCAATAATGTAACAAAGTGAAAATCGGAAATAGCAAAGTAAAAAGAAAGAATGTTTAGTAAGATGTTTAACCAATGAGAATTGAGAGTTGGGATTATGTCCACCTTATGAGTTATACGTCTCTATTGGTTATGAGTTATGCGGAATTCAGACATGCATGTGCTTATAGAGAATTGTATTCTATGGTAAATCCAAGCGTCTTTCGACCTAACAAGGACTATTTCGCTTTAACTCTTTCGAGATTAAAGCGTATCTAATGGTACAAATTCTCCAAGAGGTTAATCCAGTTACGGCACTAACTTTTTAACAGGGGTTGGTTCCCTATTACCTTGACATTATCTCTTTTCCAGACATATAACTTTTCTTTCGAACAAGTTAATGCTATACTGGCGTACCCTATGTGTTTGCAACCACAAGAATTTAAATTAAGATGAAGAGAATAATGATATAAGCAGCATACGTGTCAAGAATTCACAAACTCATAGCAATAGATAGTATCTCACAAGGCTTCTATAACCCCAACAGAGAAGTTTAGCTACTCATTAGTGCAATGGAAATCACAATAGACATTATCATTATACCAAAATAAAGATCTCACGTGTAGTAGGGTTTGGTATGGCTTGTGGCGTGAATTCCCTTTTAGAATAGCGTTTCTCTTGTTGTGAAAATAACAGTCGACTTAAGATGAAGAGAATAAGAATTAAAAGTAGAAGTATGAGAATTCGAATTAATGGAAGAATTAGAATGATTCGGAATTGAAGAATTATTGTATTGCGGAATGAATAAAAATCTCTAGAAAAATAGGGTATTTATAATACCCATATCCTATTCCTACTAGGCTACTGCGTACTTATCCTAATCCTAATAAGTTACTGCATCATTATCCTAATCCTACTATGTTACTGCTAATCCCCAAAGTCTTTGAAAATGCTGTTTTTGCCCGGGACAGGTTTTCCATGCATCACGTTTGGTCCTAGGCGTCCAAGCTCTCCTTCCCCTCTTTCGTGAAGCTTCCTTGGGCGTCAAGTTATCCATAAAATTCTGAAATCTTCATCATTTATACCTGAAAACTTGCTAATCATGTTTGTTAGCTCACTTACAGGAAAAAGGACTAAAAGTGCATGAATTATATAATTTGTCCTCAAAACTTAGCTAAATTATGGGTAGATTATAGTACTTTTAGGCGTGTAAATACGCCTATCATCAAAAGGGACCTGTCTCTTGACTGTCAATCAAATATAAATATTGTAACCACCTAAACAGGTAACAATATTTATGTGCATCTTTTATTCAGGTAACTCAAAATAGCTTAAAATAAGTCCCTTTGTTGGAATATTATACCTTTAAGCATAAAGAAGCCACTGCAGTTTGTTAGACTTAGATACATGTACCTTCATGGCTCCACCTATCAACCATAACATCCAACTAAAGTTGAGTCACTCCATGTACTTGTGTTAAAAGTTATTTTTTAAGTTTCCTTAATCCAATTTGTCATTGAAAGCTCACACATTTTATCATGCAACAAATTTCCGCTCAACTAAATCTGAGACTCTTATCGAAGATGGCTAGAAGTACTAATGAAAACGGTCATAAAAGTTTTAGTTCACATAAACTCAGAAATAGTGTCATTGGCCATACAAGTATTCGAGGTAAATTCTCATATCACAATATAATAAAATATCTAGTTGGAAGACGATGGTTAGAAGTTCTACATTCGAGAGTATGATTTAATCAAAAGAGTGTTAAGGGTTACATTTGTTTAACTTTTAATGTGGGGATAAGTTACGAGATCAAATTTCCTTAACTACGTTGTACTATGAAAAGTTCATCAAAACATGGAGTAGAAACGAAGCAAACAATCAGATCATGCAAAAGTTCGTAGAAGCAAGGGTCAAGCTAAGTGCTACACACAAGCCATACGAAATCCTCAACTAATAAACGGAACTTCAACAAACGGAGGCAGCATGCAGAAAGTTTCACTAACAACATTATAACATCAGCAAACTAATTAAAACATTAAAATCCTACAAATCACACTTGAATCACTTCAGTTGAAATCCTAGAAAGACTGATTTGCTGAGAAGCAAAAGAGAAATTTCCCTTCAGTTGTCAATGCAGCAGTGATGCGACTTCAGAATCTTCATGGTGAAATTGACATGGCTTCTAATTCTGCTCGAGCATCTTACAGGGATGATGACTTCTTCTCCTCCATACCCCTAAATTTTACAAGGAAAATATATAAGTAAGAGAATAGATTTGGCTATTCAAAAAGGATTGTTTAGGTTCAAAGAAAATAGAATATACCAAGTTAAATACACTCACATGCTTGGCAGGAATCCTCACATGGTAAAAGTGAAATTTTGAATTAAAGATGAATAGTTTGATTCAATGCAGGCTAAAAAATGGGATGAAATAGAATGGACAGAATAAGTTATATATGGGGTATTACAAAAAAAAAGTTATATATGGGGTAAAAAATATTTACTCAATCATAGCAATTACTAATATATGTAATTGCAATTAATTAGATATCTAAAGTAAATGATACTTCCTTTTGCTCAGTGTATTTTTATTTTTCGGATGTAGTAGCAATAGGTATTCTTTTTTGTTTGTCTAATTTAAAAATCAAGAGATAATTTATCAATAATTTTTAATTTGAGTTTGTTATATTAACTGTAGTTATTTTTCAAAGTATAAATGCTATTATATTCAAGTAATAATATAATAAAATGGTCATTTTATTTCTTGTTGTATTAAGTCAATACTAGATAAATAAAATAGATCGAGGAAATAAGTAACATGTATGGTAGGTTGGTAGAAAAATATCACTACACTATCATATTCATACCATCATGTACTTACTATGTGAACTTTTATCTATTAGACTAACAAACAACTTATTTAATAAGGTTACAACTTCAAGAATTTGAAATTCGAATAGTTAAAGCTCAAACGTACCTTTATATCAAGTTTGATGATTTCGCTATTCTTGTTTTGCAATGTTCATCAAAATTCAAGTTCTTTTATTTCATTTTCTTGATTAAGAAATCTTGAAAGTAAATGCTGCGAGGTTCGAAATTCGGTGAATAGTAAGCGAACTTCTTTATCTTTTCTCACTTAAATATTTTTTTTGCACATGCTACTGCTTCATATTCTGCCATGTGGTTACATATTAAACATTGCGCTCTTATCACTAGATCTAAATAATATAACATTCACGATTGTAAATCTTATTTACTAAGAATGATCTATTACATTTATAAGTGGGACTGGCCCTTCTTAACATTCACAGTCTAATAATAATAATTATGGATATTGTCGATAAATATTCTACGACTAAAAAGTAAGCCCAAGCCAAATAATGATAAGACTTCTCTCAATATCAAGTAGTAATATATTTGCCTTCTCATCAAATCTAGTTTTCTTCCTTTATGTATAATCTTGTTTTTCATGATTTCATGTTCTAATTTAATTCAATTCTTCTTTGTTAGATGTCTCTTTTTTTCATATCCATTCTATGGACTTGTGCATAAAAATTAAGCGTTTGTGTATCTTTTATAAACTAAAAAATCTTGAAAGTAAATTTCACGAGGCTCAAAACCAAGTGGATAATAAGCAACAAATGTCTCTATCTTTTCTCACGTAAATACATAATTTTTTATATGGTACCATTGAATATTGCACTCTCATCAATCATCACTAAATAAAGGGAAAAGACTTCATTTCTACCCCATACAATACAAGAAAAGTCTAAGCCACGCATAAATTATATAAGTGATCTATTACACACCTTAACTATATAAAAGTGATATTATTACCTCCCCGCAACCCCCATTCTAAGGCACGTGTGTTACACTTATTTTAGGCGCGTCCAACTATTAAATAACAAAAGTAAACGGCTAAAAACATTAAGGGAAAAGGCATCATTTCCACCCCAAACTATAGTCAAAAATTCGAATACACACCTAAACTATATAAGTGACCTATTACACACCTTAACTATAAAAAATGATACTTTTTACTGATGTAGTGCTGACGTGGCAGCGCGTGTAAAACACTACACCACATGCAAGTAGTGGTAGCCTGACAGGGTTAAATATTTTTACTTTTTTATAGTTTAGGTGTGTAATAGGTTACTAGTATAGTTTAGGTGTGCCTTCGAATTTTAGGATATAGTTTGGGGTGAAAACGATGTATTTTCTATCATGTGACTATGATTGTAAATCATATTTAAGAAAAATAATCTATTACATTTTTTAAGGGATATTTTTTGCCCTTCTTGAAATTCAAGATCTAACAATAATAACAATGAATTCCATCACTAATACATAAGCTTGGATGTACTTTTTTACTAATAGACGTAGTTATCAAAAAAAAAAAAAAACTTTAGTTAACATCTAGAGTTATCTAAAAATCTTTTACCAATTATTCTAAAACTTTAAAAATTTAAAATCTCTCACTATCTTTAGAAAACCCTTTTCTACTTTACTTTTAACACTTTCAGATTCTTTTAGAAAATAATGTCTTAATTCTGTTCACTATTTTTCTTTTAAAAATAGAAAAACGTTTTCTACTTCTAAAATAGTTCATTGTAGTGACACTTCTAACATATTTTCAAATATATATATATATATATATATATATATATATTTATATATATATATAAAGGAGACATTGTAGGCTGTTGATGTAGAATGCCTCAATGAAAAAGTATTTATTGAAAAAGCAATTCAAACCTCTTCAACAAGCCGATGACGTCGCTTTCCACTGGCACAATTGATTCTACTAAAACTAAACAAGGTAGAAGAGATCACCGAGAAAGAATTTGCTGCTAGTTTGCAGCGACACAGCGCAACATCCTTCCTTATAGCTCTGTCCTTATCTTCTAAATACACAATAACAGACTCCCTTGCAAACACAAAAGGATCGTGGCCCTGTAACCCCAAATCCAGTATCAAACTAAACTATCCAGAAGGGAAATGAAGTGCACAGAAATATAGATGACAAACCTTGAAATTAAAACGAGCAAGGGTTCTCAAAGCAAGTTGAACTAGCGCAGAACCACTGAGTTCTAGTACTTGGGGGGTAACTGTTGTAATATGCCCTCAACTCACAGAAGCTGGTTGTCTTGGCATTGAATGATGAGATCTTGAAAGGATTGCTGAGATACATTTAAGAAGCCGATTCTGGATGGTCGGCAACAAAGGTGGAATGCTGAGACACAGAAAATACATATGTTACCCTTGAGCAACACCACACAAAAAAACTAATTCATGAAGGTTCTACGCAAACTCAAAGAGAACCTTTCAGTTATTTGCTCCAATTCTTCCACCAGAGTCAGGGAAAGCCTAGAAGAGAACATAAAATCCAAGAGACCATGAACATGAGGCTCCTTGCTTGGTCCTATTGCTTTAGCAATATTTCCAACACATGCTAGCACCTCAAGTGAGGGCCTACCTCTACGGGGAGCAATCTGAGAGAAACATATTTCACCTGTCACGATTATTTCTCGTGCCTTTACATGTTATAGAAAGAACCTACAATCCAAAGGTGGAATGCTGTGACACAGAAAATAGATATGTTACCTTTGAGAAACACCACACAAAAGAACCCGTTCATGACATTTCTGCTCAAACTCAGAGAGAACCTTTCAGTTATTTATAACTTCTTTTTACATTGGGAACAGAAAATATAACTTTCCAATTGAAAGACCGAAAACAGTACAGTTAGATAAGTACATCTGTAATGACATATATAGCATACCGCATCACGCAAGTGAGAGGTTATTGTCGGCAAATAGTTAGTGAGTTCACCATCCAGAGCACCAGCTATCTCCCCAAGAGCAATGAACCCACTGGCACGTTCTCCAGGTATTTTAAGGACATGAAGTATATGATTCATGCATATCTGTAAAAGTAAAATCAACAAACTTGAGTTCACAGTAGTTAACATTGAAGATGCAAATCTCATTCATCCAGATTCTACAGTTAGTAAAAGTCGATTAAATCATTAAAATGAAATCAAATATCACAAACCATTAAATAATTAGTCACAAATCGATCACGCAGGAAATGGGCAATTCGAGGAAGTTGAGAAGTTATGCTGAGGCGAACTAGGCGATCTCGGTGCTCCAGATATCTTAGAACAATTTCAGCAACTTCCCTGTATCTTGACATCATGAACTCTCCTGTTCTCCTGCACATTTTGATGATAAATTTGCTCTTATCAATCATTTATCATATCACAAGTAGATAGATAAGAAAAGAACAAATTACCCTCAAATAGCTTGAAGAGGTTCCTTGACCACCACCCTCTTCATGCAGCCATCCATCACCTAAGAATCTGCCTTTCATCCCCACTAGCACCTCATAAGAAGATAAACCACACCATCACAAACCAACAAATATCCTATAAACCTTCTTAACAAAGAAAGTTTTCCCCTTTTTACCAAAAAATATTTTCGAAAAATTGTTTGGTTATACATTGGAATGATTTTTTGGTTAGGTTTTGAAGATGAGTTTTTAAAGTTTGAAATCAGTAATTTTTTTCCACTTATAGAGCTTCAACTTCTTGCAAGTAAAATCTGCAACAAGTTTCAAGACGATATCTTATAAAACCTGACCACATAATCCAAGATCAACAAAGGATCCTGTCAATATATACACCATCAACTAACGAAAACTATTATGAGAGATGTCATTTACAAATAACTGAAGCCGGGTAACCCCCCACCCCCAGCCCACCCCACCCCTATCCCATACACACAGAGAGATCATAATCAATCTATAGATCATAAATGCATTCTAGATTCAATTGTTAATAAGAACAAGTAGGTAATAGACGCCTTTTATCCCTTCAGTATAATTACTTTATATAAGAAACAATTAGGTAGCAGATATTTGCACCCAAAACATGTAAATTCCTCATACTTGAGGTAGACCGACTCTTAAGTATAACCAGAGATTTAAGTCTCCAGTTTCTCAAACATTCAGCAGATCACAGCAATTTAACAAAGCACAAGAAAATCAGAAATATTTTACTATAATGAAATAAATAATGGGATGCAATTTGATAGCAAACCTTAGCAGCTCCCCGACTGCGAGAAGGGATCCATGTATACTGTGAACAAGCGCATTTATCCCCAATCCATCTTGGGTAGCCTCAAACATTCTATAATACCTGTCAGAACCACCAATTTAAGAGTAGATGCCTTGGATCAATAAATTTGCCACTGAAATAATCTTTTAGTATTTCTGAAAAATAATAAGGGGGAAGAGAAAAATATACATACCACTTAACACTCCACCTTGTCTCACACTTTTCAATAACACGAAGGCATGCACGTAATGCCTCAATGGATTTTTCTCGAACAACCAATGTTGGATCCCTCAGAGCAACCCAAATAGCATCCACAAACTCCAGCACATGAACATTGAAGATGGTTGAAGCATTTTCTGCCATTTCCTAAAATTTAAAGATAGGAGATTGAAACAGGGACATCATCAACAAGTATTTAACTTGTATCTGGAATTCAATATGCTATGTGGTAGATTTATTTAAAATATTATAAGAATGACAACCACATTTCTATAGTATGAACTATTTCACTCTTCATTCGGTGATAACAGGAAAAAAAACACAAGTTAACCTTTAGGATACAATTTTAATAAATAACTAATATTTGTATTCAGTTTTGGGAACACTTCTTTCTTTTATTACTTAGAAGCCATGCGAGATGAAAGTCTTATGCACGATTTTGAAACAGAGAGAAAAGTAAGGAATCCTCTTTAGGTACTTTCTATAACAATAGCAAATCGGAGGGTGGAAAAGTTGGAGAATGAAAATGGCAGATTTTGTAGAATGGCAGTGAGAACAGTAGAATTTTCTAGGGTGGAGAGACAGAACCAAAAAAAGAGACTTCAATTCAAAGTTTCCCTATCATGTAAAGATGAAATAAACAAAACCCAGCTTCAAAAATTTTGCTTATAGAACAAATCATGAAGAAATATGCTAATTTTACCTTTAATATTAAGACTGCAGCAAAGCGATGATACTCAATTCTTTCACCACGAAGCCATTCTAGTGCAACTTTAACCTGAAAATACAAAAGAGTTGAGATCCTGATGTCAGACAATCAAGTATCTAAAGCATCAAAATGCTACACACCTGACATTCCACTTTATCTGCAGTCATTGCACCACCAGATCTATCTAGGTGACCAATAAATTTACTAGCAAGGACCAAGATTTCAGGATCACGCTTTGTTTCAAAGGCAGCGCTCATGTAATTGGAAAATTTTGCCACTTTTGATGCATTTTCGCTGATGGTGACATCTATTAGCTCATCAATAGCCCTCAATGCTCCCAGATTTTCAGAAACTTCATTACTATCAAGAAATGTAGTAATGACTTCATATAGATGATCCATGAAATGAGCAAAAGCTTCTCCACTAAGATCATAAGCTTCTTCCTATACAAGCCATCTCAAGGTCAATGCACCCCCATCCTACCATAGTGAATAAATAAGAATTGGCTTGGATCAAAAGCAATTCAAGTTTTTGAAAGATAATTTTAGAAGAGGGAACTGGAAAGGATGGAAAGAGGCATAGATTGAGAGCATGCAAACTCAAACAGTAAAAACAACAAGACTGAGCAAAACAGAATATTAAATAATTAAGACAGAAACTCGCATCAGTATCAATATCAAGAAGCCAGTGCAAAAGACTGCTCTGCTAACCTTTGGTAGAAAAATGGAACAGGGAAAGTGAATGAAAAAAAAAAACTTGGTATTCACATTATTTTAAAACCAAAAAGTTCACTAAGATGGTTGATATAAATTTAAAATCAGGACCTATCCATCTCTCTTGATTCATGGAGAAGGAAAATAAGTAAGTATAATTAGCAAGAGGCATATAGGAGAAGATTTGAATACAAACTAGCAAATAGTTACTTCTATGTAGTGCCATGATTTCAAACTGGATTAGCCAACAAACTCCGTGTAATCCCACAAGTTGGTCTTTCTACTTCCACACAAATCAAAAAATAAATAAATGTGCCCAAAAAGAAACTGTAGCATTTTGCTTTCTTTCTATTTTCAATCTTTTACATATACAAGGTTTCAAATAACAACATCCAACACTTCTTGAGAAACTGAGGACGGAAAAATCAAGAAAAGAGCTCAAGACATACTGTCAGCTAAAATCTTCCTTAATTTTTCGTCAATTACTAAGAAAATCAAAATTAAGCACTAAAATTCTGATTCTACTCCCTCATCAATTCAACACCAAGATTTCCAGAACGATGACTAAAGAAGAGTAAAGAGCTCACATCAAGATTTCTTGAACTGTTCTAACTCCACTACTGTACAAAATTCAACAAATGACTCCAAAAAAAAAAAACTTGAAAGAAGAAATGAAAAAAAATCAAAAAAATTGAGGACGGAAAATCAAGAAAAGAACTCAATATGTACCCTGAGCTAAAATCATGTCAGTCTTATGTCCTATAAATGTCTGGTTCCACTACCTCACCAATTCCCTAACTCAATAAATCAAAATCTCCTGAACTATTCTAACTCCACTAATGGTCTTAAAAAATTCAACAAAAAATCAAGAACCTTAGAATCTTCTTTGCTTTCATCAATTCCTAAGAAAATCAAAATCAATCACTAAATTTCTATATCCACTTACTCAACAATTCAACAAATTTAACAACACCCCAAAAAATAATACAAAGAGTAGATAACAATATAGAGGTCACATCAAGATTCCTGATGATAGGCGAATTTACACGCCTATATCAATATATTTTGCCCATATTTATGCCATGTTTTGAGAACAAATTATATATTTCATGCACTTTTAGTCCTTTTGCCTGTAAGTGAGCTAAAGAACATGATTAGAAAAGTTTCAGGTATAAATGATGCAGAATTCAGCATTTTGTGGATAACTTGACGCCAAAGAAAGCTCACGAAGGAAGGAAAGGGAGCTTGGACGCCTAAAGGACCAAAAGTGATGCATGGAAAATCTGTCCCGGGCTAAAACAACATTTTTGAAGACTTTGGGGACTAGCAGTAACTTATTTGGATTAGGATAATAATACATTAACCTAGTACAATTGGGTTAAGTATTTCACTAGTTTATTTGGATTTGGACAATGATACATTAACCTAGTACAATTGAGTTAAGTATTTCATTAGCTTAGTAGGATTTGGTTAAGTATTTCATTATCTTAGTAGGAATAGGATATGGGTATTATAAATACCCTATCTTGCTAGAGATTTTTATTCATTCACTTACTATTCCAACAATTCTAATTCTTCCATTAATTCTATTTTTATTCTTCTTCTATTCTTCTATTAAATTCTACAACAAGAGAGACGTTACTTTGCAAAGGACTTCACGCCATCCTCACCCTTACACCTAACGTGCAAATCTTTATTGGGGTACAATGATCATGTTTATTGTGACTTCCTTCGCACTCATGGGTAACTAAACCTCTCTGTTGGGGTTATGGAAGCCGAATGAGATACTATCTATTGCTGTGAGTTTGTGAGATCGTGACACGTATGCTGCTTATATCATTATTCTCTTCATCTTAATGCAAATTCTTGTGGCTGCAGACGCATAGAATAACGCCAGTATAACATTTAACTTGTTCGAAAGAAAGGTTATCTATCTGGAAAAGAGATAATGTCAAGGTAGTAGGGTCCCATCCCCTATTAAAAAGTTAGTGTCGTAACTAGATTAACCTCTTGGAGAATTTGTACCGTTAGGCATGCTTTAAGCTCGAAAGAGTTAAAGTGAAATAATCCTCGAATAGGTCGAAAGACGCCTGGATTTACCATCGAATACAATTCTCTATAAGCACATGCATTTCTGAATTCAATACACTCTTATCCAATAGAGACGTATAACTCAGAAGGTGGACATAACCCCAATTCCTCAATTCTCATTGTTTCACAACCTACGAAACATTCTTTCCTTTTTACTTTGCTATTTTCAGTTTTTACTTTAATATTTTGGTTACACATTACAATCCCCCCTTTTTACGAGACTTGCACTAAAAGTCTAGTAATCCTTGCTTACTTGTTGGCCAAGCTATTCCCTGTGGGATCGACACCCAACCCAGGTTGGGTTCAATATTTGCTAACGACCGCTTTACACTCCTACGAGAGCTGTAGATTGAGCGTTATCAAAAATTTGCGCCGTTGCTGGGGAATACAAGTGTCAATTAAGTTTGTGATAATTACTAGACCCTTTGGTCAAAGATTCTCGTACTTTTACTTTTAGTTATTGTTTTTGTTTTATTCAGGTTTGTTCAGTGCATCAATGGATGCACAACGTGAAATTGAAAGGATAACTTCTCAAGTGCATCAACAGAATATTGATAACCCAGGCCGTGCAACAAATCCTGATGATGAGGACCTGAGCGATGAGGAGCTACTAAACCCACGGCGTACTACTGAGATGGTGGCACCCATGCATAGGAGAGATCGTCAAGAGCGATTGAGGCCTGATCGCCGAGCTGTGCAGATTATTTTTGATGACGATGATGACGATTTGGATAAAGCTGGTACCACAGGAGCCATTATTCTGCCACCCTTGGCAGCTGGAGCAAAGTTCAATATCACTAGCACCATGATTCAACTTTTGCAACTCAAGGGATTATTTGGTGGACTAGCAGGCGATGATCCGAATATGCATCTCATCAACTTTATTTCTACATGCAAGTCATTCGACAATCCTGGCGTTGGATAGAATGCAATTCGACTGCGCTTATTTTCATTGTCTCTGTCTGGGGAGGCAACTCTATGGTTGAATGGGCTGACTCCTGATTCTATTACTAATTGGAGGCAATTGAAAGACGCTTTCCTAGAAAGATTCTTTCTGCCATCCAAAAGAGCACAGTTGAGAGATGAGATCACCAATTTTCGACAGCTTCCAACTGAAGCTCTCCACGAAACATGGGAGAGGTTCAAGACAAAGCTAATGCGGTGCCCAAACCATCATATGACCAATGTCCACTTGATGGAGATATTATACAGAGCTTTGAATTCGGTCACTAAGCCAATGGTTGATAATGCGGCTGGAGGATCATTCATGGACCTCACCTTTGGTCAGGCAAGCAATATGCTAGATCGGATGACGAAGCAAAGTAGATCTTGGCATACCAGGGATTCTGAGGTAGCAAGCCCCACTTTATCTATTGGCATGACTGCTGAACAAAGGAGAAGAGAAGAAGAACGTGATCAAGACATGGCGCACATAAAAACACAAATGGATCTTCTTACAAAGTATTTATTATCAAGGAAGACCAAAAAAGTTAAGGACGTGGTATCACATGGAAGAAACGAATTTGATTCAGAAGAAGAAGCCAACTACTTGAACAATCAGGGGGGTTTCCTAGGTATTACCCAAGGAAACCAAGGTCGGAGCTATTATGATAAATCTGGATACAAGGACCGCGATCAAGGTAGTTGGAAGAATAATTCAGACAGGAGTGGTTTGTATATTCCTCCTAGAAATCATGAGGCTGAGGCGTCTGATTTCGAAAAGATATCTATGGAAGATATGATGGCCAAGCTGCTGAAAGGAGTGGAGGCAACCAATATGGGTGTAACTGAGGTGAAGAACGATTTGTCTTCAATGAATCAGTTGGTTGACTCATATTCAATTGCAATAAGATAACTAGAGCAGCAATTGAGTCAACTTTCAGCAGCAATTAATCAAAGAAAAGTCGGCACACTACCCAGCGGCACTGTGCCAAATCCAAGGAACGAAGGATCATGCATGGCTATCACTACCCGAAGTGGTAAGGTGCTGGAAACTTCAACAAAAGGAAAGCAAGTGTTTGACGAAGTAGTGGACATTGATGATAAGGCGACAGAAGAAGCATCCACAGAAAAAGGCCACAACGGCCATGACGTCGACTCCAACAGATTGCAACCTGAAAAAGCTAAAAAACAGAAGCAATAGGAGAAGAAAGCCATGGAGAGAACAATTCCATACCCACCACCACCTTTTCCTCAAAGATTGAAGAAGGTGGCGGATGACACGAAGTTCAGCAAATTCATGACTATGTTGAAACAACTGACCATTAATGTTCCATTGGTGGAGGCACTTGAACAAATGCCTGGGTATGCGAAATTTATGAAGGATATTTTGACAAAGAAGCGGGAAGCAAGTTATGAGTTGAAAGATGATGTTTATCACTGCAATGCGATTGCTACAAGATCGCTAGTTCAGAAAAAGGCCGACCCCGGTGCTTTCACTATTCCTTGCACTGTTGGATCTATGAATTTTGCCAAGGCATTGTGTGATCTAGGTGCTAGCATCAATTTGATGCCACTATCCGTCTACAGGAAGTTGGGGTTAGGCGATCCGACAACAACCAATATGATGCTCGTGATGGCTGATAGGTCGGTAAAACAACCTGTGGGTATCTTGAATGATGTGTTGGTGAAGGTTTCTTCATTCATCTTTCCTGCAGACTTTGTCATTATGGATTGTGAGGTGGATTCTGAAGTTCCTATAATCTTGGGACGTCCTTTCCTTGCAACAGGAAGTGTGCTTATTGACATGAGAGCTAATGATCTTTTATTTCGGTTGAATGACGAAGTGGTCCATTTTGATATATGCAAAGCAATGAAGCAGCCCAACGATATGAATGTGTTCTCTGTAGCTAATGTTCATTATGAGGATAAGAAAGCATTATCTGTAGCAAAATAGCTTACTGTTGAGCCATTGTCTACTGCACTGCTGAATGTTGAGCATGAGGATGAAGAAGATCATGAAGAAACTATGTGTGCTCTAACAGGAATAGGGTTCTATTCTCATACTTCTAAGCAGCCGTACCTTGATCTTACGAATCAACCTTCACCAACAGCAAAGACTTCCATCGAAGAGCCACCAATGCTAGAATCGAAAGAGCTCTCTGATTATCTATGGTATGTGTTCTTGGAAAGTGGAAGTATACTTCCGATAAGTGTGGCGGATAATTTAAGTGAACAGCATGTGGAGGCTCTCATCTCTGCTCTGATGAGGTATAAGAGAGCTGTGGGTAGAAAGATTTATGATATAATTGGTATCCCTCTTGGGATATGTATGCATAAGAGTCATCTCGAAGAAGATTGCATGCCTTCAAGTAAGTATCAGCGTCGTCTGAATCCATTCAGAAAATAATGCCCTATCTATCTCGATGAAGACTAAGTAATCGAGATAGCTATGTCGTTCCGTGACAATAAATCAAGCTCTTGGTGGGAGGCAACCCATCGTACTAATCGTTTTCATTGGTTTTGAGAAAATATAGGTGCGAGAAGTATTCAACGAGGAGATTGGTTTCAAATGACGATTTGGACGTATTGTATGGTAAAGGTGGTAAGTTAGGAATAAGGATGCATAAGGCTATGGATTGAGCATTGCTCATGCTAAAATAGGCATCGAGGAAGGCTAGGCCTAGGTAAAAATAGTCCACGAACACTGCAAAACCTATACTATAGCCTAAGGTCTCGGAATCTAGTGTGCAAGGACATAGGCGCCGCCCATGCTTAAGTGTGCTATACACTATGCGCCGCCTATGATATAGCATTAGGTCTCAGTATCTCAAATGCCATACACTATGCGGCGCATATGTCCCTAAATGCTATACACTATGCGCTGCATATGTCCCTAAATGCACTACACTATGCGCCGCATATACCATGCTTATGCAAAGCACTATGTGCCGCATATGGACCCTTTTTGTCTCCAAAACCGTTTTTAAATGGGACAAAACCCAACCCAACCTTTTCCTATAAATATGAGACTTAGTCTTGAACCAAAAACACATTGGAAACCTAGCTTATGCACCACCTATAGTCTCCAAATCCTATCAAAAATTTTCCTTTCGCTCTTCTTTCTTCACAAGAACATCATCCAAAGGCTTCAATCACATAAGTACTCTTTTATTCTTCATCTATTTTTCATAAGTACTACGTTGCTATGTTTATTATAAATTGCTAAAACTTGAAGAAGTATTGGTGATGTGAAGGTGCTTGAATTGTTGATACACAAACCAAGTGAGTGAACATATACGTTAGGATGATATTAACTTGTTTCCAACTTGAATTTGATTTTGACGCATTGTCATACTACTTTCGGAATTGCTATAGTCATTAACATTGCATAATATTGTCACTTAAATACTTACATATTGGAATGACTTGTTCAGCGGAATAAGACTTATAGTTGCATACCGACATAGGAGGTTGTGATAGATACTATACCTTGATGTAATCCCTATGTAGTAGTCTTGCTATATCTAACCTGAAAGTATTGCAAGGATTACAAGAAGAGTGACATCTCTAACTTTATTGTTGGAATATAGCACCTAAAACGTATGTCGATGAATTCTGAGTAATCGACCACTTTCACTTCACTAGTTGGTGCCAACAACCTAAGTGTGGGGTGGCACCTCTACTGCTTGTTTATAGATTGTATCCATTGAGATGATTCTAACATGACTCTATTGAGATCTTAGGTACAATGGCACCAAAAGACAAGGCAAAGATAAGGCTACCACTTCACAAAAAGGCAAGAAAAGAGGCCAAAAAGAGCAAGGAGAACCCTCCTCGATGCAAACACCTCGACTCACTCTTGGAATTAAGTGGGATACTTATGAGGAACTTCTAAGGATGACGACTCTAATGACGATTCCGATGCAAAAGGGTATGACCCCAGACATAGAGAATGAGTCCGACTAACCAGGTTCTTCTTATTTATTTTCCATTGAGGACAGTGTGTCCCGTCTAAGTGTGGGGTGATGGTATTTGCATGCTATACTTCTCTATCCGCATTTGCATTTATTCATGTTTGTTTGCTTAGTTTTCTCGTTTTGTTTTTTTTTAGTAGTAAAATTTTTTTAACGTAGCTTCGCATGAAATTATTCTAATAGGCAGCATGAGATTATAACAAGAGTATGTGCTACAATTATGACTGTTGAGACGTTTTAGGCTCTAGTTGTGACGCATTATGTGATATTGTGTGGTTCAATTCCTTCACCTGTTGGGTCAAGAGTCTATATTACTTCCAATAAAGTCCACCATGTGCCTTGTGTGTGTGAGATTAATAGTATATTCTATGTTTGTAGCTGATGCTAGAACTTGCCTGGTATGTATGCAAAGCAAAAATAAGGAGTGTAAGTTTAGGAGATGATTTAGGCATTTCTTTGGCAACCTATACATGTTTACCTTCGTTTTACCTACCCATGGACATCATCCTAGTTAAACCCTTTTGAGCCTTTAGCCTATTTTCTTTGACGAACCACATATGTAAGCCTAATCCATTTTTTTCAAGACCTTAATTTGATCCAAATTCATAAGTGCTTTAAAGTGAAAAAGTCATGTGACGAAATAAGAGGAAAATTGGGTGAGTATGATGCTTAAAATTGTAATGGTGTTTGAATGAGTTATGAAAAAGAAAGTGCTATCATAAGAGGTATGTTATGAAAAGAAAAAGGAAAAAGAAAGCTGAAAAGTGAGTTATGCTTAAAATTGAAAAACAAAAGAGGAGAACAAGGGTGGTAGAATAAAATAAAGAAGAAAGGTTGAAAGAAAAAACAATGTCAATGATACAATGTGATGTATTAAAGTGCTTAGGAACTTAGTCACTATTTCTGGCCAAAATAGTCCTACCCATCCCTTAGCCTACATTACAACCATCAAAAGACCTATTTGATCCTAATCTTAGCATTCTGACATTTAGTGGAGTATTACACTAAGGGCAAGCCTATGGTCATCAGTTGCTGCATACGAATTCTTTGTGAGAGCGAGAGCAAGGATATTTTGATACCCATGTTTGAAAAATATGCTATACTTGTGAGTGACTATGGGTAATATATTGTGAGACACACATGGTTGATGAGTTTTGGATAGTTGTACATGATTCTTTGTGCCTTAACTTTTGAATATGAGTTGACCACCATCACGAGTCTATGCTAGAGGTTAAATGGTTTCTACTAAAGATCGAAAAACTACTCTTTGTTGATAATTTTTGTGCTTGTCTTGACGAATGTTTTGTGTTGTTGCTGTGAAACCCTAAGTTGATGTTTAGAGGGACATGATATTTTGTTCGAGGACGAACAAAGCTTCAAGTGTGGGGTGTTGATGATAGGCAAATTTACACGCCTATATCAATATATTTTGCCCATATTTATGCCATGTTTTGAGAACAAATTATATATTTCATGCACTTTTAGTCCTTTTGCCTGTAAGTGAGCTAAAGAACATGATTAGAAAAGTTTCAGGTATAAATGATGCAGAATTCAGCATTTTGTGGATAACTTGACGCCAAAGAAAGCTCACGAAGGAAGGAAAGGGAGCTTGGACGCCTAAATGACCAAAAGTGATGCATGGAAAATCTGTCCCGGGCTAAAACAACATTTTTAAAGACTTTGGGGACTAGTAGTAACTTATTTGGATTAGGAAAATAATACATTAACCTAGTACAATTGGGTTAAGTATTTCACTAGTTTATTTGGATTTGGACAATGATACATTAACCTAGTACAATTGGGTTAAGTATTTCATTAGCTTAGTAGGTTTTGGTTAAGTATTTCATTAGCTTAGTAGGAATAGGATATGGGTATTATAAATACCCTATCTTGCTAGAAATTTTTATTCATTCACTTACTGTTCCAACAATTCTAATTCTTCCATTAATTCTATTTTTATTCTTCTTCTATTCTTCTATTAAATTCCACAACAAGAGAGACGTTACTTTGCAAAGGACTTCACGCCATCCTCACCCTTACACCTAACGTGCAAATCTTTATTGGGGTACAATGATCATGTTTATTATGACTTCCTTCGCACTCATGGGTAACTAAACCTCTTTGTTGGGGTTATGGAAGCCGAATGAGATACTATCTATTGCTGTGAGTTTGTGAGATCGTGACACATATGCTGCTTATATCGTTATTCTCTTCATCTTAATGCAAATTCTTGTGGCTGCAGATGCATAGAATAACGCCAGTATAACATTTAACTTGTTTGAAAGAAAGGTTATCTATCTGGAAAAGAGATAATGTCAAGGTAGTAGGGTCCCATCCCCTATTAAAAAGTTAGTGCCGTAACTGGATTAACCTCTTGGAGAATTCGTACCGTTAGACACGCTTTAAGCTCGAAAGAGTTAAAGTGAAATAATCCTAGAATAGGTCGAAAGACGCCTGGATTTACCATCGAATACAATTCTCTATAAGCACATGCATGTCTGAATTCAACACACTCATAGCCAATAGAGACGTATAACTCAGAAGGTGGACATAACCCCAACTCCTCAATTCTCATTGTTTCACAACCTACGAAACATTCTTTCCTTTTTACTTTGCTATTTTCAGTTTTTACTATAATATTTGGGTTACACATTACAATCCCCTCTTTTTACGTGACTTGCACTAAAAGTCTAGTAATCCTTGCTTACTTGTTGGCCAAGCTATTCCCTGTGGGATCGACATCCAACCCAGGTTGGGTTCTATATTTGCTAACGACTGCTTTACACTCCTATGAGAGCTGTAGATTGAGCGTTATCAATTCCCTAAGCTACTCGAACTTCACATCTTTAAAATCCAACAAACAACTCCCAAAAAATAAAAGTTGAAAGAAACGGAAGAACCTTAGGATTGCTTCTGGTACATAGGTCAGCAATAACTCTATTAAGAGCATCAATATTTCTGGCACCGGTTGTTGCAACTGGATAGCGGATCGCCTATGAGCTGCTACCCATGCTTCTTCTTCAAACTCCTATCTACACAAAAAGCTAACACGATGGACAGAACGTTGTTATTGTAATGATGATTGTATTTTCTGTATTTTTTACATGAGGCTCCATGGTTGTTCCCTACAGTATCAGATCCTGGGAATTTCCTCACTTGTCTGAGTCTGCTTGCTGGTACAGTTCTCTACGTTAAGAGAAGAAGTGGTAAGACTTTGCATCCAGTAGCAGTCTCAAGTAAGAAATTTGCCACACACCATGTTGTCAAAGAGAAGCATTCCCCTCAAAATTGGACAATAGAGGTCGATGTCGCAGGAGTGAGTCGTCCATCTGAGATGAGCATCTTTTAAATAAGTTCATCTAATAGCAAGAAATATCCCAAATTAGAGGATGATAAGGCTCAGAGCATTGAGAAGAAACCTAAAAAGAGTAACATGAGAGAATCCTTGGCTGCATCTGAGCTCTCAATGGGTTCACCTTCATATGGAAGTTTCACTACATATGAGAGGATTCCTGCCAAGCATGTGAGTGTATTTAACTTGGTATATTCTATCTTCTTTGACCATAAACAATCCTTTTTGAATAGCCGAATATATTCTCTTACTTATATATTTTCCTTGTGAAATTTAGGCAAGTGGAGGAGAAGAAGTCACACCTTTCACTACTTAGTTGGTGCAGGTAGCGATCAAGATGTTTAATCCGACTAATAATTTGGTATGCTATGAGAGGATCATTTTTTTTCCGGCAAGGGAGATTATATAAGAATTTCACTTTTCAGAATTGGACATCATGATTTGTTAATAATATGACTTATGATGATTTGACAACTTAGTTAGTTATATGTTTATTCCAAAAGAAATGTATCAAGCATGGAGATGTAGATATCTAATATTGGAATTTTTGGTCCACCTTATTTTTTGTTCGTGGAAATATAATAGAATAATTAGGTTTCAAAAACCTTTTGTTATATGTCTTTCTTGGTTTGAAGACGCACCTTTCAATTTCTTAACTCCAGCTCTCTAATTCAAAAAGCATTATAGATACTGATTACAGCATGCTTAACTAGATAAGTCAATAGTTTTATTGAATTAGAAATATATATGTTAATTTATTCTCGTTGTGATCTCAGCAACACAAGACATATAGGCAAAAGGCAAGAGGAAGTCCCATAAGTGTGCAATACATCCTGTATTTTACTGGTCACCTAATGGATATTCTTCCTAATGTTTACATATGTTCATAGTGCCAGGGTTCTCGAATGATGGCTGAGGATAACTCCGATGAACTAGAAAGTCCAGTAACTAGTGTGAAGAATGACTCTATGGCTGAGGATAACACCGATGAACTAGTAAGTCCAGTGACTAGCGTGAATAATTACTCTATGGCTGAGGATAACATCGATGAACTAGTGAGTCCAGTAACTAGCATGAAGAATGACTCTGCTAGAAGTAAGCAAGATAAAATCAGCACAATAAAACCGAGATCTATGAGTATTGGAAACAAGGTTCTTCCCTGCTATAGCAGCACCTCCTCTACTTCATCTTACAATGCAGGCAATACAAAAAGCAAATCCACTGGGAATTTGAATGCTACTGATAGCGGACAAGATGTTATTCCTCATTATCTGAGAGCTTCCACTGGTTCTTGCCATGACTTCAGTAAATATGGCAGGAAACATTCCTCTGAAGCAAAGCCATGGCATCCTCTATCAAAAAGAAAGAACAAACTTTCTGCGGATGAGCAGAGTCCTACGCGGACCTTGGTGGGAGATCCAAAAAAGGGGACTTTGGTCAAGAAAAAGCTTTCCACTTCCCCTGGAAGTGTGCTGGGAGAGAAAAAAAGGTGACAAGAGTTGAGCAAAAGCCTTCCATTTCTCCAGGGAGTATGCTGGGAGAGGCGAAGAAGAGGACCGTGGTCATGCAAAAGACTTCCACTACTTCAGGAAGTAACCAGAGTGATGCAAAGAAGGGAATTTTGGTCAAGAAAAAGCTTTTCACTCCTCCTGTGAATATGATGGAAGAGGGAAAAAAGGTAAATGGGGTCTATCAAAAGCCTTCAGCACCTCAGAAGAGTGTACTCAAAGATGAAAAGGAGGTCACTATGGTTGACAAAAAACCTTTTTCTCCTCCAGGTTGCATGGAGGGAGGGATAGATGAGGTGACTATGGTTGAGTAAAAGCTTTCTACTCCCCCAGGGAGTATGCTGGTAGAGGGAAAGAAAGAGGTCGTGGTCAATCAAAGGCCATCTGCTCCTCCAGAGAGTATTCTAGGATAGGTAAAGAAGTTGAATATGGTCGATCGAAGGCCTTCTCCCAAGGTTCACTCTCTTGAACCCTCTAAAATAAAAAAAGAAAAAGATACTGCTGCCACCAAAGAGTGTTCACTCTCTGAAATTGGATTCCTCAAGTGGCAAGATGCCAGAGATAGAGAAGAAAATGAAATCATCATCTAAGATCTTAGGAAGTGTAGCTGCAGGAAGAAAGAAAGACTGTGTTGGTAATTATAAAAAATAAATAATTACGCATAGAGTATCTACAGAAAAATCTTTGAAGACGCCAACTCTTTCATCTCCTCCAAAATCTTCCTCTGTTAAACCTTTGATCTTGAGGGTAAGAAGCAAAAAAAGATTAAAATTTTTGGCTCCTCTGAAGGACTAGAACAAGATGCGGAGAGATGGGAAAAACAAACTGAACCCTAAAATGGTTCCTGAGAAAACTTTATGTACTCCCAAATTGAAAGCATCACCAAAGTCTTTATCCCATCTACAATCACGTCCGTTGTCTAATGAAGAAGATAAAAAGGAAGTTATTAAGCCTGCAGATAGTGCATTGGGTAAATACACCTCTAGCAGCAAAAAGTTATTGCGCATAGCAGAAGCAGAAACTATTGGGAAAAATCAGAAAAAGACATTGAGAAAAGGTAAGATAGGTGTTTCTAATGATAATAATTCTTTGGCAGTGAAACTGAAGTTCAGGAGGGGCAAGATAGTTGATCTCCAGCAAGAAACCAGCAGCCCTAGGAGGCTGACATTTAGATGGGGACGACATGTGGGTGAAAGCCAGGACAACAATATAAGAAAGAGAATCTTTAAAAAGAAAGGAGTTGATAGTGAAAAAAGTAATACCATCCTTATCTCTGGAAAAATTGTTTTGAGGCTTCAGGATGTGCAAGAAAAAAAAGATGTGCAGGGTTTGTTGAATAATGTGATTAAAGAGACAACGAGTAAGCTTGTTGAAACCAGGTTAAAGCTTTGGAAGGAGCTTTTGAGACAGTGATTTCCCTCCTTACTCCAATTTGTCATTGAAAGCTCACGCATTTTATCGTGCAACAAATTTCTGCTCAACTAAATCTGAGACTCTTATCGAAGATGGCTAGAATTACTAATGAAAATGGTCATAAAAGTTTTAGTTCACATAAACTCAGAAATAGTGTCATTGGCCATACATGTATTTGAGGTAAGTTCTCATATATACAAGTATATGATCCTCTTATAGTAGACCAAATTATTAGTCGAATTAAACATCTTGATCGGTACCTACACTAACTAAGTAGTGAAAGGTGTGACTTCTTCTCCTCCACTTACCTAAATTTCACAAGGAAAATATATAAGTAAGAGAATAGATTTGGCTATTCAAAAATGATTGTTTATGTTCAAAGAAGATAGAATATACCAAGTTAAATACACTCATATGCTTGGCAGGAATCCTCTCATATGTAGTGAAACTTCCATATGAAGTTGAACCCATTGAGAACTCAGATGCAGCCAAGGATTCTCTCTTGCTACTCTTTCTAGGTTTTTTCTCAATGCTCTGAGCCTCATCATCCTATGATTTGGGATATTTCTTGCTATGAAATGAACTTATTTGAAAGATGCTCATCTCAGATGGACGTCTCGCTCCTGTGATATCGATATCTGTTGGCCAATTTTGAGAGGAATGCTTCTCTTTGACAACATGGTGTGTGGCAAATTTCTTACTTTAGACTGCTACTGGATGCAAAGTCTTATCACTTCTTCTCTTCACGTAGAGAACTGTACCAACAAGAAGACTCAGTACAAGTGAGGAAATTCCCAGGATCTGATATGTACCATCATTATCTTAATCATGTCTTATTGGAGACTCCATCATTTCAAAAGGTTGGGCTTCTTCAACAACAGAAATTTCTTTCACTATGCTTTTAGGATTGTCAATCATCGACTCAAGTGCATTATCAGCAATAAAAGATTGGGATTCAGCCAACTCAACCTCAACATTAGAAGTTGTAAGCCCTTGGTATAAATCCCTTTCTGAATTATCAGATTCATTCCTCTCAACTGGGACAACAGAAACTTTTTCAGTCTCCACCAAATCATGCTTTCCTTGTTCTACATCATTTTCTAAGCTATCAGCCCCATTTACCTTGGCTAATTGAATTGTGAAAGCTTTTTCAATCTCCGACACATACACTCCTTCAATTTCAACTTCCCCATCATCATCTAAATTAGCATCCATTTGAAATTCTTCCTCATCTGGCTTGGTTTCAGATTCTTCATCCTCTTCTAACTCAATTGGTTCAAACTTTTTATCCAATTTCTCACTACCAGTACTGCCTTTCAAATATCCGTGATATATATTGCTACTCTCTTCTAGAGCAGTCAAGTTCATAAATTTAATTGGATGCACATCATCTATTCTACCAAGGTCATTAATCAACTTTGAGAAATAAGAAACTGCTTCTTATTTGCAGAAAAGAACATAGCTTTACCATCGGATAAAGTGATTGAAGTCCTTACGGGATCATTTTTTTCCACCAAGATTTTCTTTTTTTGGGATTGAGCAAACTTGCAAGAAGCGGATATTGTCAGAGACATGAAATTCTTGGAACCCTTTGCCGGTGATTTCAATTTTGCCGCTTTGGAGTTATTCTCCTTCTCATCAAAACCCTATGACAAAGAAGAAGAACCCAACTCTCCTTTCCTAGAATTAGACACCATTCTTGTCGAATCTGCAAAAAAACAAGAAAATAACAATGTAAATCAAGAAATCTTGCAACAAATATTTGACATTTCAAATCAAGAAAATTGAGTAAAACAATGGGAAAACGGACATTACCAGTAGGGCTATTAGCTCAGGGTTGACTCCTCTGTGGGTCGCAAGAATTGAAGGCCGCGAAAAAGGGTTGTCGTTGAAGCTTCTTCTAGGTGTAGAATTGTTATTTTCGGAGGTTCTTGGATGAGGTGGAAAGGATCTTATAGAGAGTGGAGAAGGATACTTGTTATTAGAAGAAACCGCCATTGATGATAATGTTGTATACCAAGAAAGGTAAGCGAATCGTCAAATCGTCCAGGGAGACCAAGCAAGCAAATGGAAATAATGCAAATTGAGAGAAAGGAAACTTTAGATATTACCAAAAAAAAAGTTATATATGGGGTAAAAACTATTTACTCAATCATAGCAATTACTAATATATGTAATTGCAATTAATTAGATATCTAAAGTAAATGATACTTCCTTTTGGTCATTTCACTTTTATTTATCGGATGTAGTAGCAATAGGTATTCTTTTTTATTTGTCTAATTTAAAAATCAAGAGATAATTTATCAATAATTTCTAATTTGAGTTTGTTATATTAACTATAGTTATTTTTCAAAGTATAAATGCTATTATATTAAAGTAATAATATAATAAAATGGTCATTTTATTTCTTCTTGTGTTAAGTGAATACCAGATAAATAAAATAGATCGAAGGAATAAGTAACATGTATAGCAGGTTGGTACAAAACTATCAATACACTATCATATTCATATCATCATGTACTTACTATGTGAACTTTTATCTATTAGACTATTACAAACAACTTATTTAATAAGGTCACAACATCAAGCATTTGAAATTAGAATAGTTGTAGCTTACACGTGCCTTTACATCAAGTTCGATGATTTCGCTATTCTTGTTTTGCAATGTTCATCAAAATTCAAGTTCTTTTATTTCATTTTCTTGATTAAGAAATCTCAAAAGTAAATGCTGCGAGGTTCGAAATTCGGTGAATATAAGCAAACGTCTTTATCTTTTCTCACTTAAATATTTTTTTTGCACATGCTACTGCTTCATATTCTACCATGTGGTTACATATTAAACATTGTGCTCTTATCACTAGATCAAAATAATATGACATTCACGATTGAGAATCTTATTTAATAAGAATGATCTATTACATTTGTAAGCGGGATTGATCCTTCTTAACATTCGTAGTCTAATAATAACAATTATGGATATTGTCGATAAATATTCTACCACTAAAAAGTAAGCCCAAGCCAAATAATGATAAGACTTCTCTCAACATCAAATAGTAATATATTTGCCTTCTCATCAGATCTAGTTTTTCTTCCTTTATGTATAATCTTGTTTTTCATGATTTCATGTTCTAATTTAATTCAATTCTTCTTTGTTAGATGTCTCTTTTTTCCATATTCTATTCTATTGACTTGTGCATAAAAATTAAGCTTTTGTGTCTCTTTTATAAGCTAAAAAATCTTGAAAGTAAATTTCACGAGGCTCGAAACTTAGTGGATAATAAACAACAAACGTCTCTATCTTTTCTCACTTAAATACATAATTTTTTATATGGTACCATTGAATATTGGACTCTCATCAATCATCACTAAATAAAGTGAAAAGACATCATTTCCACCCCAAACTATATAAGAAAAGTCTAAGCCACACATAAATTATATAAGTGACCTATTACACACCTTAACGATATAAAAGTGATATTATTACCTCCACGCGACCCCCATTCTAAGGTGCGCGTGTTACACTTATTTTAGGTGAGTCCAGCCTATTAAATAACAAAAGTAAACGGCTAAAAACATTAAGGAAAAAGGCATCGTTTCCACCTCAAACTATAGTCGAAAAGTCGAATACACACCTAAACTATATAAGTGACCTATTACACACCTTAACTATACAAAAAATGATACCTTTTACTGACAAGGCAGCGCGTGTAAAACACTACACCACATGCAAGTGGTGGTAGCCTGACAGGGTGTAAATAGTTTCACTTTTTTATAGTTTAGGTGTGTAATAGGTCACTAGTATAGTTTAGGCGTGCCTTCGACTTTTTGGATATAGTTTGGGGTGAAAACGATGTATTTTCTATCATGTGACTATGATTGTAAATCATATTTAAGAAAAATAATCTATTACATTTTTTAAGGGATATTTTTTGCCCTTCTTGAAATTCAAGATCTATCAATAGTAACTATGAATTCCATCACTAAAACGTAAGCCTGAATGTACTTTTTTACTAATAGACGTAGTTATCAAAAAAAAAAAAATTAGTTAACATCTAGAGTTATCTAAAAATCTTTTACCAATTATTCTAAAACTTTAAAAATTTAAAATCTCTCACTATATTTAGAAAACCCTTTTCTACTTCTAATATACTTCTATTGTATTGGTACTTTTAACACTTTCAAATTCTTTTAGAAAATAATGTCTTCATTCTGTTCACTATTTTTCTTTTAAAATAGAAAAACCTTTTCTACTTCTAAAATAGTTCATTGTAGTGACACTTTTAACATATTTTCAAATCTCTCTCCCTATATATAAAGGAGACATTGTAGGCTGCTGATGTGGCATGCCTTAATGAAAAAGTATTTATCTGTTTCTGATTTTTGAATTTTTTTCACTATTATTTTATTAAATGGACAATTAAACTAATTAATAAAGGACGTTTATATTTTAATATTTACTTACTATTAGCGTTTGAACTTTTGATATTCTTTATTGAAAAAGTATGCTAATGTAGCATGCCTCAATGTTTATGAATACGAGGATGACAAACAGATTCATGATAGAAGGTTTGATGGTACGGTTAGAGACGATGAGTTCGATAGAATAGAATGGTGTTTTTAACCTATTTTTGATATTGAATTATATACAATAGAGTAAACAAAAATATTTATGAGAATTCTATTCTCTTCCTCTTCTATTTTTCTAGGGCTACATTATAATTATGAAAACTTTATTCTCGCATTCTCTTTTTCTATGTCTACTTTATAGGGTACTTCCCATGATGAATTTATAAGTTGTATATGGAAGAGGAGAAAATTTTGTATAAAATTTGGAGTAAAAATTGGGATTTTACTTTATATTTATGAGAATTCTATTCTCTTCTTCTCTTTTTCTAGGGCTACTTTATATGATATTTTTTATAATATATTTATAAGTTATATATGAGAGAAGAGAAGATTTTGCATCAAAATTTTTGAGTAAAAATGAAAATTTTATAAATTTTTGACAAAAAATTAAGACAAATGAAATAATGAAAATGGGAAAAAACATGAAAAAAATAAATAAAAGAATATGAATAAGTTTTACTTTGTATTCATCATTTACGTTCACGTGGTTAAGATTTATGTTCTATTAATAAGTATTCTTCATACATTTTTTAAAATTTTATTGCTTTTCAATTTATTTTTTATTCTTGTATTCTTAAATTAGGAAAATCATTTATCTCAACTATTTCAGTTTTAGATTTTTGGAATCATTCTTTATATTAGAATTTAAATTATTGCATAAAAAAACATCTTTTCCTAAAAAATCTTTTATCTTACATTTTTTGAAGGAAATTGTTGTAACCAATGTAGTACCTATTGCTATTAAAAAGGTAAGAATCAATAGTAATAATTATTGATAAATAAATATAAAATTATAAAAAATTATGATATTGAATGATATTTATCATATCATGCATTATGCATAGTAGTTACATAAGGTAAGTATCAATAGTAATAATTGTTGGTATTTAAAAGATAAATTTAATTATAAATAAATATTAAAATGTGAAAAATCATGATATTTTATAACTGAAAATATTTAAATTAAAATATTTATGTTCTCTTATTATATATTTTTTCCATCTCAAAATAATTGACATGTACAGATTTTGCATAACTTTTAATGGATAATTAAGTAGAAGTGTGATTTGATTAATATATATTTTTGTTAATTCTTTAACCCTTATCTATAAAGAAACTAAAAAACTATAAATAGAAGATGAAGTAAAAATAGTAGGTGGCAATTTAAAGAGGTTATTGAGAAGGTAAAGATTGATTTTGAGGAGAATGAAAAAATGAATAATGTTTAAAATTAAAAAAAGAAAAATGAAATGAGAGAAGATAGAAAACAAAGAAAGGAAACAAAATAAATTTTATAAAATTTCTAATTCTGATTTCATAATCTTTGTCTATTGTGAATTATGACCAAGATTTTTGGAGATGAAATCCCAAAAGAAAATACAAAAGAATGCAGTAAAATTAGAACCTTAGGATTGCTTCTGGTACATAGGTCAGCAATAACTCTATTAAGAGCATCAATATTTCTGGCACTGGTTGTTACAACTGGATAGCGGATCGCCTAAGAGCTGCTACCCATGCATCTTCCTCACACTCCTATCTACACGAAAAGCTAACACGATGGACAGAACGTTGTTATTGTAATGATGATTGTAATTTTTGTATTTTTTAACATGAGGCTCCATGGTTGGTCCCTACAGTATCAGATCCTAGGAATTTCCTCACTTGTACTGAGTCTGCTTGCTGGTATAGTTCTCTACGTGAAGAGAAGAAGTGATATGAATTTGCATCCAGTAGCAGTCTCAAGTAAGAAATTTGCCACACACCATGTTGTCAAAGAGAAACATTTCTCTCAAAATTGGCCAACAGAGGTCGATGTCGCAGAAGCGAGTCGTCCATCTGAGATGAGCATCTTTTAAATAAGTTCATCTAATAGCAAAAAATATCCCAAATTAGAGGATGATGAGGCTCAGAGCATTGAGAAGAAACGTAGAAAGAGTAACAGGAGAGAATCCTTGGCTGCATCTGAGTTCTCAATGGGTTCACCTTCATATGGAAGTTTCACTACATATGAGAGGATGCCTGCCAAGCATGTGAGTGTATTTAACTTGGGATAATTACACAACTTAGTCAATATTGACTCCTAATAACCTTATTTAGCCTAATTTCAATTAATTACAATTCATAACCTTCTCTTGCCTTTTAATTTTTTCATAATTACAATTTATAGTCTCTTCCATTAATTTTTTTCTCTATTTTCTATTACTTTATTTCCTTTTTCAGCTTTTTCATTCTTTTTTTCTTTTCCTTTTTTTTTTCTCGTTTTATCTTTCTTTTCTTATTCCAATTTTTTTGTTTTTTTTTCTTTCGTATTTTTTTCTTTTTCTTTTTCTCCTTTTTTGTCTTTTTCTCTATTTTTCTATTACTCTTTTTTTTTTATATATTTTTTCGTCAGTTTTTCTTTTCCTTTTTTTTGTTTTCTCTTTCTTCTTTCTTTTTTCAATTTTTTCTTTTCTGTTGCCTTTTTTTCATTTTGTCTTTCCTTTTTTTAAAATTTTTTTTTGTTTTCTTTTGTATTTTTTTCTCCTTTTTTTTCTCTCTCTATTATATATTACTTTTTTTTCTTTTTTCTGTTTTTTTCTTCATTTTGTCTTTTCTTTTTTTTGTTTTCTCTTTCTTCTTTCTTTTTTCAATTTTTTTTGGTTGTCTTTTTTGCATTTTGTCTTTTTTTCTTTTCTTTTTCTTCTTTTTCTTTTTATTTTTTCTCCTTCTATTTTTTTCCTTTGTTTTTTTTCTTTATTTTCTATTACTCTTCTTCCTTTTTTTATTTTATTTTTTCTTCTTTTTTTTCCTTTCTTTTCATTCTTTTCATTTATACGAACTAGTAAACATAAATACAAGTGCGAACTATAAAATATAAATAGAGAGATGAATTATAACATATAAATACAAGTGGTAACTATAAAATACAAATACAAATGCGAACTATAACATATAGATACAAGTGTGAACTATCATTTGTATTTTTTAATTATTGAAAAGGAACGATTGATTTTCTTTTTACTAATATTTATTTTTATTTATTTATACGAGATATATTTATTAATGCAAATAAATACAATTCAATTTTTATAAAAATAAAATATGTATTTGTATTTTTAAAATCATTGGTTTCATTTGTTTGTAATTGTATTTGTATCAAATGATATTTATTTATTTAGTATTATGAATAATAATTTTGACATACAAATACAAAATGGTACATTTCTATCAAATGATACATTGCATATTTATATATTTTAGAATCAAGAAAATACAATTAATGCATTTACTTGTTTGTATACAAATACAAATGATAAAACGGCTAAATACAATATGCAATCAACTTACAAATACAAATAATTCTTTAAAAATAAAAAGACATCGACGAAAATAGAATACAAATACAAATATAATCTAAATATACAAAAACAATAAATTCATAATACAAATATAATCCAATATAATATACAGTCAAATATAAAATACAAATACAAAATAGTTCTTTAAAATACAAGTGCGAATTATATAAAATACAAATGATGGTGCGAACTAACAAATACAAATACAAGTGTGAACTATAAAATACAAATGATGGTGAGAACTAATCCAACCCTCTATGCTATTCAGAGAGAAAAGCCTTTGCATCTGATGCACAAAGCTATCTAGTTTCTTTTTCTTTACTGAAAATCCAACCCTTGAAGATCCTTTTTACATCACCAGACCAGTTAAGTACAAAAGAACCAACAACAAAAAAGAAAGAGTACCACCAGATAAACATCAATTTCCCCTTGCCTAAACCTCCATTATAGTTTAATTGTGACAAAGTATAGTGTGTAATGTAAATAGAAATCATACGTGCCAAAAAAAAGATTGTTCTAGATTTTGGGAAGGTAATAGAAATATGTTACAAATTATGAAAAAGAATGTAAACAAATGACACTGGAAAATACTTTATCGAGTAATGGGTTCAAGAAAGAGATAAAGGTATCAAATGATTTACAACATACTCTACAAATACTAATTACCAATGAAAGCAATTTAGGAGATTTTGGAATGGAGAAAGTAATTAACATGTGCAAACTTGGGACTAAATCGACCAATGAAAAGAAAGTAGGCCAACTTGTGGGATAAAGAGAGTAAGTAACATATGCTAAACTTGGGACCCAGTCCAGGCATGCATCCCAAAATCAGTACACCAAGAGAGATACCTACAACCTATTCAAGAAAAGGGGATAAAACGTCTGAGAGATTGATAGCATCCACAAACTCTGGCACGTGAACTTGTTATGTGAGTTTTGTTCAGATATGGGTAGAGATCACCTAGGTAAAAATCTCTTACTTTAAACATGTTCATTGTTTACTTTCGGATAATTAAAATTCATTCTTTTTTTATATGTGTTTATTTGTGATATTTTACTGTGTCAGGAGGAGTGATTCTGGGATTGCTTACATTGGGAGAAATTGATTTTTCGAGCAAAAGACTGTTAAGTAAAAATGAGGAGGAAACTTCAACAAATGTACGTGTAAACTCTAGTTTTGTTGTTGTTTTATGAGAACAAATTTGTATAAGATTAGAAAAGAATCATATCGTAATCAAGTGAATATGATGAATTAACCGTATGTTTTTAATTCAGGAGTCAAAGCATGTTATTTATGCACAATTATACCTTTTTCTAGATAACTTGGGTTCAATAAAAAATACTTATTCTAGTAGTACTATTTTTAAATCTGGATTTTCTTTTTTGATTTATGTAATATTTCTTCTGAAGTATTTTTGCTTGCGCGTGTAATTAATGGAATTAGGATCTTGAGCCAAAGGTGGATTATGTGAGTCAGCTATCAGATGTTGATAAGGCAAATGTGGGTTATACGAGTCAGCTACTAGATGACGTTTTGTCTTCAATTCTGTCACGTATGACAATTAAAGATGCTGTTAAGACCAGCATTTTGTCTACAAGGTGTAGATATCTGGTTGCTTCTATGCTTACATTACAGTTCAACCTTGACATATTTGGCGTTAACTATTTAGGTCCTACATGTCAGCCTTACTATCAGAAAAATTCTTGGTAGTAGTAAATCAGTTTTTGCAACTTTATTTGGGTCGTAAAGTGGTTGAACTTGAAATGAACACTTTTATTCAAAGAAAGTTTTCTAGTGAATTTGGCCAATTGATGCATTCTGTTTCAAAATTAGGTGTTGAAAGATTACATCTCAACTTTAGCTGTGGCAAAATTCCTACCTCAAAATACATTAACCTTCACCGCACCACATTTTTTGAATTTTACCTTGAGCTTCTCTCTCAAGCATCCTCCTTGAAACCCTTATTTTTGAGTGTTTGTGTTGTACAACCAAGTGTCACACTCCGTCTCAACTCTCTCAAGACCCTTTTCTTAACGGGCGTTCTGTTAGAGACGGGATAACTTGAGGGTATTTGTCCTCGTGTTTGAACCTTAATCAGTTAATATGTAAATATGGCAGGAAATATTCCTCTGAAGCAAAGCCATGGCATCCTCTATCAAAAAGAAAGAACAAACTTCCTGCTGAAGTGCAGAGTCCTGCACGGACGTTGGTGGGGGAGGCAAAAAAGGGGACTTTGGTCAAGCAAAAGCTTTCCACTCCTCCTAGGAGTGTGCTAGGAGAGAAAAAGAAGTTGACAGTAGTCGAGCAAAATCCTTCCACTTCTCCAGGGATTATACTGGGAGAGGCGAAGAAGAGGACCGTGGTCATGCAAAAGACTTCCACTACTTCAAGGAGTAACCAGAGTGATGCAAAGAAGGGGATTTTGGTCAAGCAATAGCTTTCCACTCCTTCTGTGAATATGCTGGAAGAGGGAAAGAAGGTAAATGAGGTCTATCAAAAGCCTTCAACACCTCAGGAGAGTGTACTCAAAGACAAAAAGGAGGTCACTATGGTTGAGCAAAAACCTTCTTCTCCTCCAGGTTGCATGGAGGGAGGGATAGACTATGGTTGAGCAGAAGTCTTTAGCTTCTCTGGTGAGTATGCTAGGAGAGGGAGAAAATGTGATTGTGGTTGAGCAAAAGCTTTCTAATCCCCCAGGGAGTATGCTGGTAGAGGGAAAGAAAGAGGACGTGGTCAATCAAAAGCCATCTGCTCCTCCAGGGAGTATGCTAGGACAGGGAAAGAAGTTGAATGTGGTTGATCAAAGGCCTTCTCCTAAGGTTCACTCTCTTGAACTGTAACACCCCGTATTCAAGTACGTTTATTGGCGTATTCAAGTACGTGTATTGGTCTTATTTATATGGAATTAATTTTATTTTATTTTATTTATACCGGAATTTGCCCGTCGATGGTTCCATACGAAGGTTATTGAATAAGATTTCCAACGATATAAAGATTTCCAAAAATGGATAGGTTTCAGATATAATCGAGCACGTTCGAAACTATAAAATGGTGGCCGGGATATTGGGAATAGTAAATGTGCAGGAAAATTTCCTGCACACAAACTACTGAGGCCAGCCAATTTTTTGGGTCAACTTTGAACAATCATATCTCCCTTAATATAATGAACTGGGAGATTTGCGACATATAAAAAGAAAGATCTTTGAGTCTTATTTCAAATTCAATTGGTTTCATCCAAATCCAACATCTGAGTAAGGAGTTATACTCGTTTTACTTCCGCCTCTCAAATTTCGCCTCTCAAAACAGATTTTTAGGGTCAACTTCAAACGATCATAACTCCTTGTACAGGATGAACTGGGTGGCCTACTTTATATTAAATGAAAGAACGTTGAATTATATTTCCAACGATACCAATTTTACCCAAATCTGATATCGGAGAAAAGAGTTATGGTCGATCTACTTTAGCTTATCAAAATAGTCCACCAAAGGACAGATTTGACATTATTTAAATTTTAAAGGCACTTTGGTCATTCCCTATGATATTATGGATGGGAATACGTGTATATATACATGTATATGAGTTCAAAAACTCATTTTCATCATCAATCATTGAGAAAGAACAAACCCTAGCCAAATTTGACTTTTAAATTACTTTTGATTCAACCGTAAAAATTCCAAAGTAATTCGATAACTGCGTTTGTCATCTCGAGAGCTTCGAACGACACCTATTATTTATGCAAACAGGATTGCATAATCAAGAGGTGAATTCTAAGGTATGAATATTGTTTGCCTTTGTTCTCTTCCATATGTATATGTGTGATGGAGGATTATATGTATTGGTTGTTATTGAAAAGTGATGGAAATAGGGTTATGGACTATTTTGCATGGTTTGGTTGTATTGAATTGTGTAAGGTGGATATGGTGATATACTATTGAATTGATGATTATTTATTTCTGTGGCTCAATTCGGTTTAATGGATTGGTTGGAAGGATAAATGAATCCAAACTTGATATTGGAGGATGTTGTATGAATATGCATGGAATGTGAATGTAATTGGAGTATAAGAGGGTTAAAGTGACACCCTTTATGGTGTAATTAAGTTTTACTACTTAACCACTAGTTTGGTGAATTCAAATAATTGAATTGTGACATTTGGTCTCTAATACTAGATTGCTATATATGTTCATTGTAGATAAGTAATCCGAAAAGACGAGAAGTCCATTTGGGACTAGTATTTAAGGTTGACAGTCAGGTATGTAAAGCATACTCTATACTATATCTTTGGCATGAAAGTGAACAATTGTTCTATTAAGAAAGTTTCCAAAGTTATTCAGTCACATGTGATCCATAATGATTTTGTATGATGTCCTACGTTACCAATGAACTTGTTTCCACCCTACAAGATGTCAAGACATTCCAACACTTACTTTTTTTTCCAAATCTTACATATTTATTGCACTAATGAACGCCAGAAGGTATCCGGTTACTCGAACAAGATCCATGTGCTATTAATGACTCCAAAATGTTTCATTGATATACCAATAAGTTCCTACTTCATTGTTATGGCATTGATGACTCCAAAACACTTTATTGATGTGCCAATGAGTTCTTACTTCATTGTTATTGCATTGATGGTCTATTTATATGCCTCTTATTGATGTATCATTGTTTCAAAGTATCAAAAATGTGGTGGCGACCGAAATAAGAATCTCAAAGATTAATTGAACTAAGTGATGGAAGTTCTCTCTTATCGGGTGGTATCCCAGGATGGGTTGATCCCTATTTATGTGTTTATGGGTGGTATCCTAGGGGCATAAGCCTAGCATGGGTCGATCCCAGTTGATATGTACTGGAGGCAGCCTAATGGTCACAGTACAGTACAGTAATGATTACAAAGATGATAAGAACGAAGGTAAAGTGATTGCATAAATACAATGTACAGGTTGTCACAAATTCTAGTAAGTGTGGTCCACTCCTATTACGATTTATTCACTTGTTTGTAATTTGTATTGAGCTCCTATATCATATGTGATTATCTACAGCTTTACATACTCAGTACATATTTCATACTGACGTCCCTCACGGGGGACCTGCATTTCATGCTGCAGGCACAGATACCTCAGCTCATACACCGCACAAGTAGGAGCCAGGATACCCAACTGATTTTTGTGAGCTCTAGTTTGCTTCGGGGCTTTCCATGTCATATCCAGTCACTTTTGGTATTGTATAGAAGTTAGTTATATGGCGGGGTGTGTCTCGACCTTAGTTAAACTCTGTGTATTATCTAGAGGCTTTGTAGACCTAATGTACAGTCAAGGTGCTATTTTGTTAATAGATGTGATGGCTCCAACGGCCAAGTATTGTATATACATATATATGTGTGCTCGAGCTTATACAGGTTATTATTTCCTTTTATATGCGACATGATGTTGTCCAAATTTTGGGTTGTCATAAAGGTATGGATGGGAAGTATAAGGTTATGAGCTGGTTCTCCCAGGCCTCCTCGATTACGGGTGACAGTCCGCCCCAATAGGATTTGAGGTGTGACATGAACCCTCTGAAATAAAAAAGAAAAAGATATTGCTGACACGAAAGAGTGTTCACTCTCTGAAATTGGATTCCTCAAGTGACAAGATACCAGAGACAGAAAAGAAAAGAAAATCTTTATCTAAGATCTTAGGAGGTTTAGATGCAGGAGACAAGAAAGACAGTGTTGTTAATTATAGAAAACAAATAATCGCACCTAAAGTATGTGCAGACAAATATTTGAAGACGCCAACTCTTTTATCTCCTCCAAAATCTTCCTCTGTTAAACCTTTGATCTTGAGGGTAAGAAGTAATAAAAGCTTAAAACTGCTGGTTCCTCTGAAAGACCAGAACAAGATGCAGAGAGATGGGACAAACAAACTGAACCTTGAAATGGTTCCTGAGAAAACTTTACGTACTCCCAAAGTTAAGGCATCACCAAAGTCTTCATACCATTTACAATCACGTCCGTTGTCTAATGAAGAAGATAAAAAGGAAGTTTTTAAGTCTGCAGATAGTGCATTGGGTAAATACACCTCTAGCAGCCAAAAGCTGTTGCACATAGCAGAAGCAGAAACTATTGGGAAAAATTAGAAAAAGACATTGAGAAAAGGTAAGACAGGTTGTTCTAATGATAATAATTCTTCGGCAGTGAAACTGAAGTTCAGGAGGGGCAAGATAGTTGATCTCTAGCAAGAAACCAGTAGCCCTAGGTGGCTGACATTTAGATGGGGACTACATGTGGGTGAAAGCCAGGACAACAATATAAGAAAGAGAATCTTTAAAAAGAAAGGAGTTGATGGTGACAAAAGTAATACCATCCCTATCTCTGGAAAAATTGTTTTGAGGCACCAAGATGTGCTAGAAAAGAAAGATGTGCAGGGTTTGTTGAATAATGTGATTGAAGAAATGGCGAGTAATCTTGTTGAAACCGGGAAAAGCAAGGTTAAAGCTTTGGTGGGAACTTTTGAGACAGTGATTTCCCTCCACAATAAACCTTCTGCTTTCACAGTTTCTTGATTAACTAACATAATTTTATAACAAAAAGGAGCAATTGCAAATATAGTAGTTGATATAGCTTTTCTGACCTAGTTTACATATGTTTGTCCTGTTTCTCATTCCGACCCATCTTCTTAACTATTTCTTGATGCTTGCCGGTTCTGTTCTCATGATCGAATAAATTCAATTTCTTCTGGGTGCATTTACTTTGAATAAGGAGATAAAGTCGCGCAAGACTACAATTTATTTTTCACTTATGGAGGTTGTGATAGTGACGTTAAATCAGTGGGTGTTTGGATGTAGACATTCTAATGTTAGGATGGTTTCTCAGTGGACATATATTGTTGTTGGACTCATTTACGAGGGATTTGTTCATACTTTCTGTTGAATAAATGCATTGAAGAAGGCACATCATGTGGAAATACCATCCAAAAAAGAGTTTTGGCTATTGTACTGGTTTGACATTGTGCTTGTATACTATTTCCTTTAGTTGTTCTGTAAAGGGATCTGTCTCTTGACTGTCAATCAAATATAAATATTGTAACCACATAAACAAGTAACAATATTTATGTGCATCTTTTATTAAGGTAACTCAAAATAGATTATAATAAGTCCCTTTGTTGGAATATTGTATGTTTTAGCTTAAAGAAGCCACTGCAGTTTGTTAGACTTAGATACATGTACCTTCATGGCTCCACCTATGAACCATAACATCCAGATAAAGTTGAGTCAGTCCATGTACTGGTGTTAAAAGTTATTTTTTAAGTTTCCTTACTCCAATTTGTCGTTGAAAGCTCACACATTTTATCATGCAACAAATTTTTGCTCAACTAAATCTGAGACTCTTATCGAAGATGGCTAGAAGTACTAATGAAAACGGTCATAAAAGTTTTAGTTCACATAAACTTAGAAATAGTGTTATTGGCCATACAATTATTCGAGGTAAGTTCTCATATCACAATATAATAAAATATCTAGTTGGAAGAAGATGGTTAGAAGTTCTACATTCGAGAGTATGATTTAATCAAAAGAGTGTTAAGGTTTACATTTGCTTAACTTTTAAGGTGGTGACAAATAAGTTACGAGATCAAATTTCCTTAACTACGTTGTACTATGAAAAGTTCATCAAAAAATGAAGTAGAAACCAAGCCAACAATCAGATCATGCAAATATTCATAGAAGTAAGGGTCAAGCAAAGTGCTATACACAATCCACAGGAAATCCTCAACTAATAAACGAAACTTCAACAAACGGAGGCTGCATGCAGAAAGTTTCACTAACAATATTATAACATCAGCAAACTAATTAAAACATTAAAATCCTACAAATCACACTTGAATCACTTCAGTTAAAATCCTATTAAGACTGATTTGCTGAGAAACAAAAGAGCAATTTTCCTTCAGTTGTCAATGCAGCAGTGACGTGACTTCAGAATCTTCATGGAGAAATTGACATGGCTTCTAATTCTGCTCAAGCGTATTATGGGGATGATGACTTCTTCTCCTCCACTTGCCTAAATTTCACAAGGAAAATATCTAAGTAAGAGAATAGATTTGGCTATTCAAAAAGGATTGTTTATGTTCAAAGAAGATAGAATATACCAAGTTAAATACACTTACATGCTTGGCAGGAATCCTCACATATGTAGTGAAACTTCCATATGAAGGTGAACCCATTGAGAAATTAGATGCAACCAAGGATTCTCTTCTGTTACTCTTTCTAGGTTTCTTCTCAATGCTCTGAGCCTCATCATCCTCTGATTTGGGATATTTCTTAATATGAGATGAACTTATTTGAAAGATGCTCATCTCAGACGGACGTCTCGCTCCTGCGGCATCGACCTGTGTTGGCCAATTTTGAGAGGAATGCTTCTTTTTGACAACATGATGTGTGGCAAATTTCTTACTTGAGACTGCTACTGGATGCAAAGTCTTATCACTTCTTCTCTTCACATAGAGAACTATACCAGCAAGCAGACTCAGTACAAGTGAGGAAATTCCCAAGATCTTATATGCACCAACATTATCTTCATCATGTCTTATTGGAGACTCCATCATTTCCAAAGGTTGGGCTTCTGCAACAGCAGAAATTTCTTTCACGATCCTTTTAGGATTGTCAATCATCGACTCAAGTTCATTATCAGCAATGAAAGATTTGGATTCAACCAACTCAACCTCAACATTAGAAGTTGTAAGACCTTGGCCCAAATCCCTTTCTGAACTATCAGATTCATTCCCCTCAACTGGGACAACAGAAACTTTTTCAGTCTCCACCAAATCATGCTTTCCTTGTTGTACATCCTTTTCTAAGATATCAGCCCCATTTACCTCAGCTAATTGAATTGCAGAAGTTTCTTCAATCTCCAACACATCCACTCCTTAAATTTCAACTTCCACACCATCATCTAAATAAGAATCCATTCGAAATTCTTCCTCATCTAGATCGGTTTCAGATTCTACATCCTCTTCTAACTCAATTGGTTCAAACTTTTTATCCAATTCCTCACTACCAGTACTGCCTTACAAATATCCGTGATATATATTGCTACTCTCTTCTAGAGCAGTCAAGTTCATGAATTTAATCGGATGCACATCATCTATTCTACCAAGGTCATTAATCAACTTTGAGAAATAAGAAACCGCTTCACCCAAGAATTTCTTAAAGTAACTATTAGCCTTAGGTAAGACTGGAAAAGCAAAGACCGGAATATGTGATGGAATACTGACATTGGTGAATCTTAAGTCTTTAATAGATCTAGGGGTAGCAAGTATAGGACAATGATAAGAAAGCAATCATAAGTACCAACATCAGAGATAAAAACCTCAATATTGTTGAAGATCTTGATTTTGATCTCATTTTTGCCACAGATATGTCCTAAAAAATTTGCTTAGCAACAACCATTGCAGCTTTCTCTTCTTGATAATTGCTTCTTTTTTTGTTAGACAAAAGTGGAATTTTGAATTAAAGATGAATAGTTTGATTCAATGCAGGCTAAAAAAATTTAAAGAAATAGAATGGACAGAATAAGTTATATATGGGGTATTACCAAAAAAAAGTAATATATGGGGTAAAAAATATTTACACAATCATACTAATTACTAATATATGTAATTGCAATTAATTAGATATCTAAAGTAAATGATACTTCCTTTTGCTCAGTGCATTTTTATTTTTCGGATGTAGTAGCAATAGGTATTCTTTTTTTTTTGTCTAATTTAAAAATCAAGAGATAATTTGTTAATAATTTTTAATTTAAGTTTGTTATATTAACTATAGTTATTTTTCAAAATATTAATGATATTATATTCAAGTAATAATATAATAAAATGGTCATTTTATTTCTTATTGTATTAAGTCAATACTAGATAAATAAAATAGATCGAGGAAATAAGTAACATGTATGGCAGGTTGGTACAAAAATATCACTAAACTATCATATTCATACCATCATGTACTTACTATGTGAACTTTTATCTATTTGACTATTACAAACAACTTATTTAATAAGGTCACAACATCAAGAATTTGAAATTAGAATAGTTAAAGCTCAAACGTACCTTTACATCAAGTTCGATGATTTCACTATTTTTGTTTTGCAATGTTCATCAGAATTCAAGTTCTTTTATTTCATTTTCTTGATTAAGAAATCTCGAAAGTAAATTCTGTGAGGTTTGAAATTCGGTGAATAGTAAGCGAATGTCTTTATCTTTTCTCACTTAAATAGTTTTTTTGCACATGCGTCTGCTTCATATTCTGCCATGTGGTTACATATTAAACATTGCGCTCTTATCACAAGATCAAAATAATATGACATTCACGATTGTAAATCTTATTTACTAAGAATGATCTATTACATTTATAAGCGGGATTGGCCCTTCTTAACATTCACAGTCTAATAATAATAATTATGGATATTGTCGATAAATATTCTACCACTAAAAAGTAAGCCCAACCCAAATAATGATAAGACTGCTCTCAATATCAAGTAGTAATATATTTGCCTTCTCATAAAATCTAGTTTTTCTTCCTTTATGTATAATCTTGTTTTACACGATTTCATGTTCTAATTTAATTCAATTCTTCTTTGTTAGATGTCTCTTTTTTGCATATTCTATTCTATGGACTTGTGCATAAAAATTAAGCTTTTGTGTCTCTTTTATAAACTAAAAAATCTCGAAAGTAAATTTCACGAGGCTCAAAACTTGGTGGATAATAAGCAACAAACGTCTCTATCTTTTCTCACTTAAATACATAATTTTTTATATGGTACCATTGAATATTGCACTCTCATCAATCATCACTAAATAAAGGGAAAAGACATCATTTCTACCCCATACTATACAAGAAAAGTCTAAGCCACGCATAAATTATATAAGTGACCGATTACACACCTTAACTATATAAAAGTGATATTATTACCTCCCCGCGACCCCCATTCTAAGGCGCGTGTGTTACACTTATTTTAGGTGCGTCCATCTATTAAATAACAAAAGTAAATGGCTAAAAACATTAAGGGAAAAGGCATCGTTTCCACCCCAAACTATAGTCGAAAAGTCGAATCCACACCTAAACTATATAAGTGACCTATTACACACCTTAACTATAAAAAATGATACTTTTTACTGTTGTGGTGCTGACGTGATAGCGCGTGTAAAACACTACACCACATGCAAGTGGTGGTAGCCTAACAGGGTTAAATAGGTTCACTTTTTTATAGTTTAGGTGTGTAATAGGTTACTAGTATAGTTTAGGTGTGACTTTGACTTTTAGGATATAGTTTGGGGTGAAAACGATGTATTTTCTATCATGTGACTATGATTGTAAATCATATTTAAGAAAAATAATCTATTACAATTTAAAGGATATTTTTTGCCCTTCTTGAAATTCAAGATCTAACAATAATAACTATAAATTCCATCACTAAAAGAAAAAAAGATAAAAACTTTAGTTAACATCTAGAGTTATCTAAAAATCTTTTACCAATTATTCTAAAACCTTAAAAAATTAAAATCTCTCACTATCTTTAGAAAACCCTTTTATACTTCTAATATACTTCTATTGTATTGGTACTTTTAACACTTTTAAATTCTTTTAGAAAATAATGTCTTAATTCTGTTCACTATTTTTCTTTTAAAAATAGAAAAACCTTTTCTACTTCTGAAATAGTTCATTGTAGTGATACTTCTAACATATTTTCAAATATATATATATATATATATATAGAGAGAGAGAGAGAGAGAGAGAGGAGACATTGTAGGCTGCTGATGTGGCATGCCTCAATGAAAAAGTATTTATTGAAAAAGCAATTCAAACCTCTTCAACAAGCCGACGACATCGCTTTCTACTGGCACAATAGATTCTACTAAGACTAAATTGGGTAGAAGAGATCACCGAGAAAGAATTTGCTACTAGTTTGTAGTAACACAGTGCAGCATCCTTCCTTGTAGCACCGTCCTCATCTTCTAAATACACAACAACAGACTCCCTTGCAAACACAAGAAGATCGTAGCCCTGTAACCCCAAATCCAGTATCAAACTAAACTATCAAGAAGGGAAATGAAGCGCACAGAAATATAGATAACAAACCTTGAAATTAAAATGAGCAAGGGTTCTCAAAGCAAGTTGAACTAGCGCAGAACCACTCAGTTCTGGTACTTGGGGGGTAACCGTTGTAATATGCCCTCAACTCACAGAAGCTAATTGTGTTGGCACTGAATGATGAGATCTTGAAAGGATTGCTGAGATACATTTAAGCAGCCGATTTTGGATGGTCGGCAACAAAGGTGGAATGCTGAGACACAGAAAATACATATGTTACCCTTGAGCAACACCACACAAAAGAACTAATTTATGAAAGTTCTACGCAAACTCAGAGAGAACCTTTCAGTTATTTGCTGCAACGCTTCCACCAGAGTCAGGGAAAGCCCAGAAGAGAACATAAAATCCAAGAGACCAAGAACATTAGGCTCCATGGTTGGTCCCATTACTTTAGAAATATTTCCAATACATGCTAGCGCCTCAAGTGAGGGCCTGCCTCTACTGGGAGCAATCTGAGAGAAACATATTTCACCTATAACGATTATTGCTCGCGTATTTACATGTTATAGAAAGAACCTACAATCCAAAGGTGGAATGCTGTGACACAAAAAATAGATATGTTACCCTTGAGCAACACCACACAAAGGAACCCGTTCATGACATTTCTGCTCAAACTTAGAGAGAACCTTTCAGTTATTTATAACTTCTTTTTACATTAGGAACAGAAAATATAACTTTCCAATTGAAAGACCGGAAACAGTACAGTTAGACAAGTACATCTGTAATGACATATTTAGCATACCGCATCACGCAAGTGAGAGGTTATTGTTCGCAAATAGTTAGAGAGTTCACAATCCAGAGCACCAGCGATCTCCCCTAGAGCGATAACCTACTGGCACGTTCTTCAGGTATTTTAAGGACACGAAGTATATGATTCATGCATATCTGTAGAAGTAAAATCAACAAACTTGAGTTCGCAATAGTCAACATTGAAGATGCAAATCTCATTCATCCAAATTCTACAGTCAGTAAAAGCAGATTAAATCATTAAAATGAAATCAAATATCACAAACCGTTAAATAATTAGTCACAAATTTATCACGCGGGAAACGGGCAATTCGAGGAAGTAGAGAAGTTATGCAGAGGCGAACTAGGCGATCTTGGTGCTCCAGATATCTTAGAACAATTTCAGCAACTTCCCTATATCTTGACATCATGAACTCTCATGTGTTCCTGCACATTTTGATGATAAATTTGCTCTTATCAATCATTTATCATATCACAAGCAGATAGATAATCCTGGGTCCAATTCCCATAGCATATGACTTGAGAATATTACATTATTCTTTTCGAAGGAGACACAAACCATACTAGCATAATTGTATACATGGCAATACAGAAAAGAAAAAATTGCCCTCAAATAGCTTGAAGAGGTACCTTGACCACCACCCTCTTCATGCAGCCATCCATCACCTAAGAATCTGCCTTTCACCCCCTTTAGCACCTCATAAAAAGAAAAACCACACCATCACAAACCAACAACTATCCTAGAAACCTTCTCAACATAGAAAGTTTTCCCCTTTTTTCCAAAAAATATTTTTCAAACATTATTTGGTTATACATTGGAATGATTTTTTGGTTAGGTTTTGAAGATGATTTTTTCATGTTTGAAATCAGTAATTTTTTTCCACTTATAGAGATTCAACTTCTTACAAGTGAAATCTGCAACAAGTTTCAACACGATATCTTATAAAACCTGACCACATAATCCAAGATCAACAAAGGATCCTGTCAATATATACACCATCAACTAACGAAAACTAATACGAGAGATGTCATTTACAAATGCCTGAAGTCGGGTAACCCCCTACCCCCATCCCGCACACAGAGAGAGATCATAATCAATCTATAGATCACAAATGCATTCTAGATTCAATTGCTAATAAGAACAAGTAGGCAATAGATGCCTTTTGCCCCTTCATTATAATTACTTTATATAAGAAACAATTAGGTAGCAGACATTTGCACCCAAAATATGTAAATTTCTCAGACTTGAGGTAGACCTACTCTTAAGTATAACTAGAGATTTAAGTCTCTAGTTTCTCAAACATTCAGCAGATCACAACAATTTAACAAAGAACAAGAAAATCAAAAATATTTTCCTATAATGAAATAATAATTGGATGCAATTTGATAGAAAACCTTAGCAGCTCCCCGACTGCGAGAAGGGATCCATGTATACTGTAAATAGGCACATTTCTCCCCAATCCATTTTGGGTAGCCTCAAACATTCGATAATACCTATTGGAACCACCAATTTAAGAGTAGATTCCTTAGATCAATAAATTTGCCACTGAAACAATCTTTTAGTATTTCTGAAAAATGATAAGGGGGAAGAGAAAAATAGACATACCACTGAACAGTCCACCTTGTCTCACGCTTTTCAATAACACGAAGGCACGCACGTAATGCCTCAATATCTTTTTCTTGAACAACCAATGTTGGATCCATCAGAGCAACCCAAATAGCATCCACAAACTCCGGCACGTGAACATTGAAGACTGTTGAAGCATTTTCTACCATTTCCTAAAATTTAAAGATGGGAGATTAAAACAGGGACATCATCAGCAAGTACTTATCTCGTATCTGGAATTCACTATGCTATGTGGTGGATTTATTTAAAATATTATAAGAATGACAACCATAATTCTATAGTATGAACTATTTCACTCTTCATTCGGTGATAACAGAAAAAAAAACTAGTTAGCCTTTAGGATACAATTTTAATAAATAGCTAATATTTGTGTTTAGTTTTGGTAACACATATTTCTTTTATCACTTAGAAGCCATGCGAGATGAAAGTCTCATGAAAGGTTTTGAAAGAGAGAGAAAAGTGAGGAATCCTCTTTAGGTACCTTCTATAATAATGGCAAATCGGAGGGTGGAAAAGTTGGAGAAAGGAAAAGGGAGATTTGGTAGAATGGCAGTGAGAACAGTAGAATTTTCTAGGGTGGAGAGACAGTAACCAAAAAAAGAGACTTCAATTCAAAGTTTCCCCATTATGTAAAGATGAAATAAACAAAACCCAGCTTCAAAATTTTTGCTTATAGAACAAATCATGAAGAAATATGCTAATTGTACCTTTAATATTAAGACTGCAGTAAAGCGACGATACTCAATTCTTTTACCATGAAGCCAATCTAGTGCAACTTTAACTTGAAAATACAAAAGAGTTGAGATCCTGATGTCGGACAATCAAGTATCTGAAGTATCAAAATGCTACACACCTGACGTTCCACTTTATCTGCAGTCATTGCACCACCAGATCTATCTAGGGGACCAGTAAATTTACTAGCAAGGACAAAGATTTTAGGATCACGCTTTGTTTCAAAGGCAGCGCTCATGTAATTGGAGAATTTTGCCACTTTTGATGCATTTTCGCTAATGGTGACATCTATTAGCTCATCAATAGCCCTCAATGCTCCCAGTTTTTCAGAAACTTCATTACTATTAAGAAATGTAGTAATGAGTTCATATAGATGATCCATGAAACGAGCAAAAACTTCTCCACAAAGATCACGAGCTTCTTCCTTTACAAGACATCTCAAGGTCAATGAAGCCCCATCCTACCATAGAGAATAAATAAGAATTGTCTTGGTTCAAAAGCAATTCAAGTTTTTGAGATAATTTTAGAAGAGGGAACTAGAAAGGATGGAAAGAGGCATCGATTGAGAGCATGCAAACTCACACAGCAAAAACAACAAGACTGAGCAAAATAAAATACTAAATAATTAAGACAGAAACTCGCATAAGTATCAATATCAAGCAGCCAGTGCAAAAGACTACTCTACTAAAATTTGGTAGAAAAATAGAATAGGGAAAGTGAATGAAAACAAAAAAGACAAAACATGGTATTCACGTTATTTTTCAAACCAAAAAGTTCACTAAGATGGTTGATATAAATTTAAAATCAGGACCTATCCATCTCTCTGGATTCATGGAGAAGGAAAATAAATAAGTATAATTAGCAAGAGGCATATAGGAGAAGATTTGAATACAAAACTGCAAACAGTTACTTCTATGTAGTGCCATGATTTCAAACTGAATTAGCTAACAAACTCCGTGTAATCCCACAAGCTGGTCTTTCTTCAAGATGTAAAAAATCAAAAAAATTGAGGACGGAAAATCAAGAAAAGAACTCAAGATGTACCCTGAGCTAAAATCATGTCAGTTTTATGTCCTATAAATGTCTAGTTCCACTACCTCAACAATTCACCAACTCAACAAATCAAAATCTCCTGAACTATTCTAACTCCACTACTGATCTTAAAAAATTCAACAAAAAATCAATAACCTTAGAATCTTCTTTGATTTTCACCAATTCCTAAGAAAATCAAAATCAATCACTAAATTTCTATATCCACTTACTCAACAATTCAACAAATGTAACAACACCCAAAAAAAAGAACACAAAGAGTAGATAACAATACAGAGGTGACATCAAGATTCCCTAAGCTACTCGAACTCCAGATCTTTAAAATTCAACAAACGACTCCCAAAAAATAAAAGTTGAAAGAAATGGAAAAACTTAGGATTGCTTCTGGTACATAGGTCAGCAAAAACTCTATTAAGAGTATCAATATTTCCGGCACAGGTTGTTGCAACTTGATAGCGGATTGCCTGAGAGCTGCTACCCATGCTTCTTCTTCACACTCGTATCTACAAGAAAACCTAACATGATGGATAGAACGTTATTATTGCTATAATGATTGTAATATTTGTATTTTTTTACATGAGGCTCCATGGTTGGTCCCAACAGTATCAGATCCTGGGAATTTCCTCCCTTGTACTAAGTCTGCTTGCTGGTTGATAACGCTCAATCTACAGCTCTCGTGGGAGTGTAAAGCGGTCGTTAGCAAATATAGAACCCAACCTGGGTTGGGTGTCGATCCCACAGGGAATAGCTTGGCCAACAAGTAAGCAAAATTACTAAACTTTTGGTGCAAGTCTCGTAAGAGGGGGGAGTCTTGTCGTGCAAGTAATGCAAACAAAAGCTGAAAATAATAAAATAAAAAGAGAAAGATTGTTACGTTGGTTGTAAACAATGAGAATTGAAGCGTTGGGGTTATGTCCACCTTCTGAGGTATACGTCTCTATTGGCTATGAGTGTGTAGAGTCTTGACATGCAATTGCTTATAGAGAATTGTAGTCGATGGTAAATCCAAGCGTCTCTCGACCTGAACAAGGACTATTTCACTTTAACTCTCTCGAGCTTAAAGCGTGTCTAACGGTACGAATTCTCCAAGAGGTTAGTCCAGTTACGGCACTAGCTTTTTAATAGGAAAGGGTGTCCTACTACCTTGACATTATCTCTTTTCCATACAAATAACCTTTCTCTCGAACAAGTTAAATGTTAGACTGGCGTATTCTTGCGTTTGCAACCGCAAAGAATGTAGATTAAGATGAAGAGAATAATGATATAAGCAATATACGTGTCTCGAACTCAAAAACTCACAGCAATAGATAGTAACTCATTCGGCTTCCATAACCCCAACAGACAGGTTTAGTTACCCATGAATGCGAAGGAGATCACGATTGGCATTATTATTATATCACAATATTGGTGAATGGCGTGTAGCTCAAGTGATAGGCGTGTGGCGTGATTCCTTAGCAAGTAACGATTCTCTTGTTGTGGAATTTAAGAATAGAAGAAGAATAGAATTAATAGAAAGATTAGAAAAGTAGATTAGAAGTGTTATAGTGGAAGAAGAGAGGGATGGAAGAAGATTAATTGTTGAATGTATCTCTCCACTAAGGGAGGAGTTGCCTCTCCACTAAGGGAGGACTTGTCTCTCCACTAAGGGAGGACTTAATTAAAATCTCTAGCATGATAGGGTATTTATAATACTCCTATCCTACTCCTACTATGCTAATGAAATAAATAACCAAATCCTACTAAACTAAGGAAATACTTAACCCATTTGTACTAGGTTAATGTAACATTCTCCTAATCCAAATAAACTAATGAAATACATAACCCAATTGTACTAGGTTAATGTATCATTTTCAAAATCCAGCTTTGTATCTGTAAGTCCCCAAAGTCTTCAGAAATGTTGTTTTAGCCCGGGACAGATTTTCCATGCAGCAGTTTTGGTCCTTAGGCGTGTAGACTTCCTTCCCTTCCTTTGTGAGCTTTCTTTTGCGTCAAGTAAGCCATAAAATGCTGTATTTTGCATCATTTATACCTGAAACTTTCCTAATCATGTTCGTTAGCTCATTTACAGGAAAAAGGACTAAAAGTGCATGAAATATATAATTTGTTCTCAAAACTAGGCTAAAATATGGGCAAAATATATTGATATAGGCGTGTAAATTCGCCTATTATCAACACCCCACACTTGCAGCTTTGTTCGTCCTCGAACAAAATATCATCTCCTTCTAAGCATCAACTTAGGGTTTTTACAGCAACAACACAAAACATTCTTCAAGACAAGCACAAAAATTATCAACAAAGAGTAGCTTTCTGATTATAAGTAGAAATAGTTTAACCGCTAGCATAGACTCGTGATTGTGATCAACTCACATGCAAACATTAAGGTGCATAAAATCATATACAACTATCCAAAGCTCATCAACCATGTGTGTCTCACAATATAGTACCCATAATCACTCACAAGTATAGCATATTTTTCAAACATGGGTATCAAAATGTCCTTGCTCTCACTCTCACAAAGAATTCATATGTAGAAACTGATGACCATAGGCTTGCCCTTAATGTAGTACTCCACTAAATGTCGGAATATTAAGATTAGGATCAAGTAGGTCTTTTGATGGTTGTAATGTAGGCTAAGGGACGGGTAGGACTATTTTGGCCAAGAATAGTGACTAGGTTCCTAAGCGCTTTAATACATCACTTTGTATCATTGACACTTTTTTCTTTCAACCTTTCTTCTTTCTTTTGTTCTACCACCCTTGTTCTCCTCTTTTCAATTTTAAGCACAACTCACTTTTCAGCTTTCTTTTCCTTTTTCTTTTCACAACATCCCTCTTATGATAGCACTTTTTTTTTTCATAACACATTCAAGAACCATTACAATTTATAGCATCATACTCACCCAATTTCCTCTTACGTTGTCACATGACTTTTTAACTTTAAAGCACTTAGGAATTTGGATCTAATTAGGGTCTTGAAAGAAATGGATTAGGCTTACATACAAGGTTGTCAACGAAATAGGCTAAAGGCTCAAAAAGGTTTAACTAGGATGATGTCCATGGGTAGGTAAAACTGAAGGTAAACATGTATAGGTTGCCAAAGAAATGCCTAAATCATATCCTAAACTTACACTCCTTATTTTTGCTTTGCATACATACCAGGCAAGTTCTAGCATCAGCCACATACATAGAAGATACTATTAATCTCACACACATAAGGCACATGGTTGACTTGATTGGAAGTAATATAGACTCTCGACCCAACAATTGAATCACACACTATCACATAATGAGTCACAACTAGAGCCTAAACGTCTCAATAGTCACAATTGTATCACATACTCTTGTTATAATCTCATGCTGCCTATCAAAATAATTTCATGCGAAGCTAAAAAAATTTGACTCCTTAAAAAAAACTAAAAAAACGTCAAACGAAAAACAACAAAAAAAATGGGCTCAAAAAAACAAAGTAAACAAACAAACATACAAACATAAGTGCAAACAAAGAAGTATAACATGCGATTCTGCCACCCCACACTTAGACGGGACACTGCCCTCAGTGGAAAATAAATTCGAAGAACCTGGTTAGTCAGACCCTTCATCAATATCGAGGGTCATACCCCCTTCGTCTGAATCATCATAAGAGTCGTCGTCAGAGTTCTCCTCTTCGTCAGAATCAGGCAAGCGTCTATCATCATCAGTCGGCACATCATCGTCTAGAGGTTCCTCAAAATATATACCCACTTCACACATCTCCCATGCATGCATGTTCATTGGGTAGTCGTGGTCCAGCTGTTGGAGATCTTCAGCAGTTGGAATACGTCCACCACTCATTATAGTGAATCGTGTCATGCCATAGAGATGACGGAAGAAACTCTCATCACGAGCATGTCTCTCCGCAGTAGTAAGGTTGACTCCATGAGTTGTTTCAGCATCTTTGACCTTGGTGAGGTCAACCTTCTTTGGGTTGTGTGGGAGTTTGTGGTCAGCTGGTTCCTCTTCGATATCCTCCTTCCGCAACATTGCTGTCAACAAATTACCGAATGTGAAATGGGACCTTTTGTGGAGTCTAGCCTTCCTCATGGTAGATCGAATGATTGCCCCAAAGTTGATAGGGACATTCGTCATCAAAGCATACACCAAACACACTCTATCTATCGATATCTTGGTGTATTGAGTCCCAGGAATAAGACATGAGTTGACAATACGCATCCAGATTCTTGCTTCCCTATTTAGTGGAGCATAGGGGAAGGTGTTGTGTCGACCTGTTTCTTTATGTCTGCCCCACCTTGCCATTGATCTACTTCCACAAAGCATGTGTCGTATCGCTCTATAAGGAGGCCTGCTGTACAGTTCTTTGAATGGTGCTGTGTCGACCGAAGGTAAGCCAAGAAAAGAGTTGATCTAATCCGCGGTGAGCTGTAACACTTGGCCCCAAATTTTGACTTTATTGCCTGTTGTATTCGGTGACCACTTGGCATAAAACTCTCTTGTTAAGTCAAGATTGCACTCTCCCATGTCGCGGAAGATGAAATCCAGCTTCAAAGCCATTATTTTTGCCAACATTCGCGGCTCCTTCTTTGCTAAGGTCTCCTTGTTGATCAAGTCGACGTGCACATATTTTCTTTCTTTGTTTCTGCTGTACCACGCTTTGGATTCTTCCTCAAGAACCCATTTTATTCCGAACATTCTGCGTGATAGGTGTGTTGAGGATGATTCTCCTTGGTCTTTTCGACTTCTCTTCTTGCCTTTTTGGGATGTGGTAGCCTTCTCCTTGCCTTGCCTTGCTTTAGGTGCCATTGTACCTGAGACTAGAAATAATGTAAGTTGCAGCACAATCTCACTTGATACAATCTATATGCAAGAACTAGGGGTACCACCCCACACTTAATTTTGTTATGCAAATCAGTGAGGTGAACGTAGTCGATTTACTCGGAATTCGTCGACATACGTTTTAGGATTGTATTCTGACAAGAAAATCAGCATTGCATCACTTATTTGCAGCCATTGGACTACTTTCATGGTAGATATAGCAACACTACGACCTAGGGGTTACCACATGGAATCGTTATTTTTACAACAAGCACAACCGCCTAAGTCGATAGGCACTATAATCTTATCCCGATGGTCGGGATGGTCTAACATGTAAGCATCCAAACAACAATATTAAGCAATATTCATAGCCATATTAATTCAGCAATTATCATAACAATGCTATTGAAACCAAATTCCAGTCGGAAACAAGCCAAGAATTTCCTACGTATATGTTTACTCACATGATTTTGTAAAAACAATCCAAACACATAAACATCACCATCAATCATATATGATTTAGCAATTCATCATAAACGTAGTATTTACGAGAAATAAATGAGGAATATGCGAGTACTTACTTGCTTGAAACTTGTGGAGATGGTGTTGTGAATTGGAAGAGCAAAAGAAGAAAATTTTGAGAGGATTTGGATGGTTATGCGGCGCCCTTAAGGTTTTTTCTATTGTGGTTGTGTTATAAAACTAAGTCCCCTTTATATAGGAAGAGTATGGGTCAGGTTATGACCCATTTACAATCGGGTTTGGAGACAAAAACACCACATATGCGGCGTATATCACTCGGCATATCAATGACATATGCGGCGCATTGTCTATGGCATAATGGGACATATGCGCCGCATAGTCTATGGCATTTGTAGACATATACGCCGCATAGTCTATGGCACATGAGATACTGAGACCAAATGCCATATCATAGGCGGCGCATAGTCAAAAGCATACCTAGGAATAGGCGGCGCATAGTGTATAGCACACTAGATTCCGAGACCTTAGGCTATAGGATAGGTCGTGCATCGTTCGTGGCCTAGTTCTACCAAGGCCTAGCCTTTCTCGAAGCCTATTTTGACGAGGAAAAGGATCAATCCATAGCCTTATGCATCACCATTCCTAACTTACCAACTTTACCATACAATGCGTCCAAATCGTCAATTGAAATCGATCTCCTCGTTGAATACTTCTTGCACCTATTTTTGCTCAAAATCAAACGAAAACGATTAGTACGATGGGTTGCCTCCCACCAAGCGCCGTGGTTTTGGTCGTGGCACGACTCTTATTTTTGGATTTTCATTTATCAAAAAGAAAAAAAAATACTAAAACAACGAAACGATAAAACGATAAAACGATAAAACGATAAAACAATAAAACGATGGGTTGCCTCCCATCTAGCGCCTTATTTATTGTCGTGGCTCGATGTAGTAATCTCGAGTAGTTAGACTTCGTCGAGATAAGTGATGGCCATGTCATTCATTGATTCAAGAGGACCGATATATGGCTTGACACGTTGGCCATTCACTTTGAAGATAACACCCTCATTGTCTTCCAATTCGACTACTCCAGACGAGTAGACTTGGATGACTTTAAATGGACCAGACCATTTCGATTTTAACTTACCTGGGAAGAGCTTAAATATGGAGTTGAAGAGTAGCACCATGTCACCTTTTTGGAAATTTCGTCGAATAATCCGCTGATCATGATACTTCTTCATCCGCTCCTTGTATAAATCCGATCTTTCATATGCATGGAGCCGGAATTCATCTAGTTCGTTCAGCTGCTCCAACCTCAGATTCTTCAAGTCTTCCCAATTCAAGTTCAATCACTTCAATGCCCACAATGCTTTGTATTCAAGTTCAATGGGTAGATGACAAGCCTTTCCATAAACTAGTTGATAAGGAGACATGCCAATGGGTGTCTTGAATGCATTCCTATACACCCATAGTGCATCATCTAGCTTTCGAGACCAATCCTTCCGATTCGCATTAACCGTCTTTGCAAGGATTTGCTTGATCTCACGATTGGAAACCTCTACTTGTCCACTAGTTTGGGGATGATACGGCGTAGCTACCTTATGTTGCTTGACACCATACTTGGCCAATACAGATTTGAATAGCTTGTTGCAAAAGTGAGATCCTCCATCACTTATGATAGTACGAGGTACTCCAAAGCGAGAGAAGATATTCTTCTTTAAGAACGCTACAACACGCTTTCCTTCGTTGTCGGCCAATGCTACAGCTTCAACCCATTTTGATACATGATCCACAGCAACCAAGATGTACTTCATTCCAAACTAATTCACGAATGGCCCCATGAAATCAATACCCCACACATCAAAGAGTTCTACCTCAAGAATTTTGGACATGGCCATTTCATGGTGTTTTGAAATAGCACCTTACCGTTGGCATTGGTCACACCTCCTCACATAGTCATATGTATCTCTGAATATCGAAGGCCAATAATATCCACTTTGCAATACTTTTCTTGCCGTTCGATTGCCTGCATGATGTCCTCCAACTTGCGAAGTGTGGCATGCTTCCAATATAGTGGGCACTTCTTCATGGGATATACATCGTCGAATGATACCATCAGCGCATCTTCGAAACACATAAGGCTCATCCCAATAGTAGTGCTGAACGTCATGCATAAACTTCCTCCTTTGGTGGTAAGATAAATTGGCGGGTAGCACATTACTCACCACAAAATTTGTAAAGTCGGCATACCATGGTAATTTCTCCATTGTTGTTGCTAATATCTCCTCGTCAGGGAATGCATCATCAATCTGAATTTCAGGTTGCGCCACTTGCTCACTCTCAAGTCTTGATAGGTGATCAGCCACTTGATTCTCGCAACCTCTTCTATCTTTGACTTCAAAATCAAATTCTTGCAGCAGCAACACCCATCGAATCAACCTTGATTTTGCATCCTTTTTTGTCATTAGATACCTAAGAGCTACATGGTCTGTATGAACGATCACCTTAGTACCCAATAGATAGGCGCGAAACTTCTCAAACGCATACACAACCGCTAGGAGCTCTTGTTCAGTAACGGTGTAGTTCCTTTGGGCTTCATTTAGGACCTTACTCGCATAGTAGATAGGATGAAATAGTTTCTCCTTTCTCTGTCCAAGAACAGCACCAACGGCTACACCACTGGCATCACACATGACTTCGAACGGGAGCGTCCAATCTGGTGCTACCATGATAGGGGCTTCAATGAGTTTTCCTTTAAGGCATTCGAATGGCTTTAAGCAATCGTCATTAAAGTCAAACTTCGCATCTTTCTCAAATATTTTGCACAATGGAGTAGAAATTTTGGAGAAGTCTTTGATGAATCTACGATAAAACCCAGCATGGCCAAGAAAACTACGAACTCCCTTCACCGAAATTGGAGGTGGTAGCTTCTCGATTACCTCTATTTTTGCGCGGTCAACCTCTATTCCTCTTTCGGAGATCTTGTGCCCAAGAACGATTCCTTCTTTTACCATGAAGTGGCACTTCTCCCAATTCAGCACAAGGTTGAACTCTACACATCTTTGCAATGCCATGCTCAAGTTTGCCAAACATGCTTCAAAACACTCACCAACAACTGAAAAGTCATCCATAAATACCTCCAAAGTGTCTTCAACCATATCAGAGAAAATAGACATCATACAACGTTGAAAGGTGGCTGGTGCATTACACAACCCGAATGGCATGCGTTTGAAGGCAAACGTACCATATGGGCATGTAAACGTTGTCTTCTCTTGGTCTTCAGGTGCAATACAAATCTGATTATAACTTGAATAACCATCCAAGAAGCAAAACCATCCTTTCCCCGCTAATCGATCTAGCATTTGGTCCATAAATGGTATGGGGAAGTGATCCTTGAGTGTCCAAGAATTCAGCTTGCGGTAGTCCATGCATACTCTCCATCCAGTAATGGGCCTGAGTGGAATAAGCTCATTCTTTGCATTCGCGACCACCGTCATACCTCCTTTCTTGGGAACACATTGCACAGGACTCACCCATGTACTATCAGAGATAGGATATACAACTCCTGCGTCTAACCACTTGATAATCTCCTTCTTCACCACTTCTTGCATTGGTGGGTTTAATCGCCTTTGATTTTCAATGGTGGGTGTGCACTTTTCTTGAAGCTGAATTTTATGTGTGCAAATCCCAGGTGGAATACCAATAATATCCGCAATGTTCCATCCAATAGCTCTAATATACTTGCGTAAGATTGCAATAAGAGCCGCAACTTGTTGCTCACCCAAATCGACTGCTACAATGACTGGAAGAGTGTTTCCGCTTCCTAAGAATGTGTACTTCAAATGGCTTGGCAGCTCCTTCAATTCTAACGTGGGTGGTTCTTCAATAGATGGCTTAGCTGGTGGTGTGGGTCGATTTTTGAGGTCAAGATCCATCTTCTTGGGGGTATAGCGATATGTCCCTAATCCCGATAGAGCACAAATATCTTCATCAGAAATTTCAGCATCATCATTCTCTCCTTTCATGAGCAAAACCTCCAAAGAATCATCAAGAATTTGCTCTTCTACAAGTAACTCTTTCTCATCATCAAAGACAACATCGGCCACAGAAAATACACTCAGATCTTTGGGTTGCTTCATTGATTTGCAAACATCAAAGCGAACCACTTCATCATTTATTCGGAATGAAAGCTCATTAGCTCTCAAATCTATGAGCACACTTCCCGTAGCAAGGAAAGGGCATCCCAAGATTATGGGAACCTCTGAATCTGCTTCAAAATCCAAGATGACAAAGTCTGCTGGAAAGATAAATGAAGAAACCTTTACCAAGACATCGCATAGAATACCAACCGGTCGCTTTACCGACCTATCTGCTATAACAAGCCTCATATTAGTTGGTGTAGGATCTCCTAACCCCAACTTCTTGTAGATCGATAATGGCATCAAGTTGATGCTGGCTCCTAAGTCACACAATGCTTTGGCAAAGTTCAAAGATCCGACGGTGCAAGGAATAGTGAAAGCTCCGGGGTCGGCCTTCTTCTGAACTATCGATCGGGTAGCAATTGCACTACAATGATGCGCATCATCCTTCAGCTCATAACTTGCTGCCCTCTGTTTAGTCAAAAGATCTTTCATAAACTTTGAATACCCAGGCATTTGTTCAAGTGCCTCTACCAACGGAACATTAATAGTCAGCTGCTTCAACATGGTCATAAATTTGCTGAACTTAGTGTCATCGACCACCTTCTTCAATATTTGGGGAAAAGGTGGTGGTGGGTATGGAAGTGTTCTCTCCACGGCTTTCTTCTCCTCTAGCTTCCGTTTTTCCACTTTTCCAGGCTGCACGTCTCTAGGTGAAACGTCCTTGACGTTGGGAGTAGTTGTTGCGGCTTCTTCTCCTCTTGTAACGTCAGTAAGTGTAGTATCCATGTCCGCAACTTCGTCAACCACTTGCTTTCCTTTTGCTGAAGTTTCCAGCACCTTACCACTTCTGGTAGTGATGGCCATGCATGACCCATCATTCTTTGGATTTTGCACAGTATCGCTTGGTAAGGTTCCAGCCTTTCTTTGATTAAATGCTGCTGAAAGTTGGCTCAACTGCTGCTCTATTTGCTTGATAGAAGTGGAATGAGAATCAACTAGTTGCTTCATGGAGGACAAATCATCAATCACCTCCTTAACTCCTGCGCTCGTTGCTTCCACTCCTTTCAATAACTTAGCCATCATGTCTTCCATAGAATTAGATGTGGTGGTATCACGTTTACCAGGGGGAACGTACAAACCACTATTTTCATTATTTAACTTCCAACTACCATGGTCTTTGCTTCCAGATTTATCATAATAGTTCCGACCTTGGTTTCCTTGGGCATTCCCACGGAAACCCCCCTGGTTGTTCAAGTAGTTGGCCTCCTCTTCAGAATCAGATTCGTCTCTTACTTTTAGCGCTACAGCTTTCACTTTTTCGGTCTTCCCTGATAATAAGTGCTTTGTCAGAAGGTCCAATTGTGTTTTCATGTGCGCCATGTCTTGCTCACGTTCTTCTTCTCTTCTTCTTTGGTCTGCAGACATGCCAATAGATAAAGTGGAACTTGCTACCTCAGAATCCCTGGTATGCCAAGCTCTACTTTGTTTCGTCATGCGATCTAGCATATTGCTTGCTTGACCAAAGGTGAGGTCCATGAAAGAACCTCCAGCTGCATTATCCACCACTGGTTTAGTTATTGAATTCAAGGCTCTATACAAGATCTCCATTAGGTGAACATTGGTCATGTGATGGTTTGAGCACCTCGCTAGCTTTGTCTTGAACCTCTCCCATGTTTCATGAAGAGATTCAGTGGGAAGCTGACGAAAGTTGCTGATTTCATCTCTCAATTGCGCCCTCTTGGATGGCGGAAAGAATCTTTCTAGAAAAGCGTCTCTCAATTGCCTCCAATTTGTAATAGAATCAGGAGTCAGCCTATTCAACCATAGTGTTGCCTCCCCAGACAGAGACAATGGAAATAGACGTAATCGAATTGCATTCTGACCAACACCAGGATTGTCAAACGACTTGCATGTAGAAATAAAGTTGATGAGATGCATATTCGGATCATCGCCTGCTAGTCCACCAAATAATCCCTTGAGCTGCAATAACTGAATCATGGTGCTTGTGATGTTGAACTTGGCTCCAGGCGCTAATGGTGGTGGAATTATAGCTCCAGTGGCTCCGGCACCATCAAGATCATCATCATCATCGTCGAAAGCTGGCTGCACAGGTTGGCGATCATATCTATACCGAGCTTGTCGACCTCTTCTGTTGGCAGATGTTGCAGTTTCAGCGCCATGCCTTGGGTTTATCAACTCTTCATCGCCTAAATCCTCATCGTCAGGGTTTGTTGCTCGCCCAGGATTATCAATGTTTTGCTGGTGTACTTGGGCAGCGGCTAGGGCAGCCAATCTTGCTTGTTCCTGTTGAGCAGCCATCCTTTCGATTTCTGCCTGTGCTTCCATTCTTCCAATGCGTTGTGGTTCAGGATTGATAGGTAATAACGGTTGACCAGAACTTCTAGTATGGGGCATGCACTGAATAAAAACCTGCAGTAAACAAAAACAAAAACTAAAAGTAAAAGTACGAGAATCTTTGACCAAAGGGTCTAGTAATTATCACGAACTTGATTGACACTCGTATTCCCCGGCAACGGCGCCAATTTTTGATAACGCTCAATCTACAGCTCTCGTGCGAGTGTAAAGCGGTCATTAGCAAATATAGAACCCAACCTGGGTTGGGTGTCGATCCCACAGGGAATACCTTGGCCAACAAGTAAGCAAAATTACTAAACTTTTGGTGCAAGTCTCGTAAGAGGGGGGAGTCTTGTCGTGCAACTAATGTAAACAAAAGCTGAAAATAATAAAGTAAAAAGACAAAGATTGTTACGTTGGTTGTAAACAATGAGAATTGAAGCGTTGGGGTTATGTCCACCTTCTGAGGTATACGTCTCTATTGGCTATGAGTGTATAGAGTCTTGACATGCAATTGCTTATAGAGAATTGTAGTCGATGGTAAATCCAAGCGTCTCTCGACCTGAACAAGGACTATTTCACTTTAACTCTCTCGAGCTTAAAGCGTGTCTAACAGTACGAATTCTCCAAGAGGTTAGTCCAGTTACGGCACTAACTTTTTAATAGGAAAGGGTGTCCTACTACCTTGACATTATCTCTTTTCCAGACAAATAACCTTTCTCTCGAACAAGTTAAATGTTAGACTGGCGTATTCTTGCGTTTGCAACCGCAAAGAATGTAGATTAAGATGAAGAGAATAATGATATAAGCAATATACGTGTCTCAAACTCAAAAACTCACAGCAATAGATAGTAACTCATTCGGCTTTCATAACCCCAACAGAGAGGTTTAGTTACCCATGAATGCGAAGGAGATCACGATTGGCATTATTATTATATCACAATATTGGTTAATGGCGTGTAGCTCAAGTGATAGGCGTGTGGCGTGATTCCTTAGCAAGTAACGATTCTCTTGTTGTGGAATTTAAGAATAGAAGAAGAATAGAATTAATGGAACGATTAGAAGAGTAGATTAGAAGTGTTGTAGTGGAAGAAGAGAGGGATGAAAGAAGATTAATTGTTGAATGTATCTCTCCACTAAGGGAGGAGTTGCCTCTCCACTAAGGGAGGACTTGTCTCTACACTAAGGGAGGACTTAATTAAAATCTCTAGCATGATAGGGTATTTATAATACTCCTATCCTACTCCTACTATGCTAATGAAATAAATAACCAAATCCTACTAAACTAAGGAAATACTTAACCCATTTGTACTAGGTTAATGTAACATTCTCCTAATCCAAATAAACTAATGAAATACATAACCCAATTGTACTAGGTTAATGTATCATTGTCAAAATCCAGCTTTGTATCTGTAAGTCCCCAAAGTCTTCCGAAATGTTTTTTTAGCCCGGGACAGATTTTCCATGCAGCAGTTTTGGTCCTTAGGCGTGTAGACTTCCTTCCCTTCCTTTGTGAGCTTTCTTTTGCGTCAAGTAAGCCATAAAATGCTGTATTTTGCATCATTTATACCTGAAACTTTCCTAATCATGTTCGTTAGCTCATTTACAGGAAAAAGGACTAAAAGTGCATGAAATATATAATTTGTTCTCAAAACTAGGCTAAAATATGGGCAAAATATATTGATATAGGCGTTTAAATTCGCCTATCATCACTGGTACAGTTCTCTACGTAAAGAGAAGAAGTGATAAGACTTTGCATCCAGTAGCAGTCTCAGGTAAGAAATTTACCATACACTATGTTGTCAAAGAGAAGCATTCCTCTCAAAATTGGCCAATAGAGGTCGATGTCGCAGGAGCGAGTCGTCCGTCTGAGATGAGCATCTTTCAAATAAGTTTATATCATAGCAAAAAATATCCCAAACTAGAGGATGATGAGTCACAAAGCATTGAGAAGAAACCTAGAAAGAGTAACAGGAGAGAATCCTTGGCTGCATCTGAGTTCTCAATGGGTTCACCTTCATATGGAAGTTTCACTACATATGAGAGGATTCCTGCCAAGCATGTGAGTGTATTTAACTTGGTATATTAAATCTTCTTTGAACATAAACAATCCTTTTTGAATAGCCAAATCTATTCCCTTACTTATATATTTTCCTTGTGAAATTTAGGCAAGTGGAGGAGAAGAAGTCACACCTTTCACTACTTAGTTGGTGTAGGTACCGATCAAGATGTTTAATCCGACTAATAATTTGGTCTTCTATAAGAGGATCATTTATTTTTTTTCCGGCAAGGGAGATTATATAAGCATTTCACTTTTCAGAATTGGACATCATGATTTGTTAATAATATGACTTATGAAAATTTGACAACTCAATTAGTTATATGTTTATTCCAAAAAAAATGCATCAAACATGGAGATGTAGATATCTAATATGGAGAATTTTTGGTCCACCTTTTTTTTTGTTCGTGGAAATATAATGGAATTATTAAGTTTCAAAAACCTCTTGTTATATGTCTTTCTTGGTTTGAAGACGCACCTTTCAATTTCTTAACTCCAGCTGTCTAATTCAAAAAGCATTATAGATACTGACTGTTGCTTGCTTAACTAGATAAGTCAATAGTTGTATTCAATTAGCAATATATATGTTAATTTATTCTCGTTGTGATCTCAACAACACAAGACATATAGGCAAAAGGCAAGAGGAAGTCCCATAAGTGTGCAGTACATCCTGTATTTTACTGCTCACCTAATGGATATTCTTCCTAATGTTTACATATGTTCATAGTACCAGGGTTCTCGAATGATGGCTGAGGATAACTCCGATGAACTAGCAAGTCCAGTAACTAGTGTGAAGAATGACTCTATGGCTGAGGATAACACCGATGAACTAGTACGTCCAGTGACTAGCATGAAGAATAACTCTATGGCTAAGGATAACATCGATGAACTAGTGAGTCCAGTAACTAGCGTGAAGAATGACTCTGCTGGAAGTAAGCCAGATAAAATCATCACAATAAAACCGAGATCTATGAGTATTGGAAACAAGGTTCTTCCCTCCTATCGCAACTCCTCCTATACTTCATCTTACAATGCAGGGAATACAAAAAGGCAATCCATTGGGAAGTTGAATACTCCTGATAGCGGACAAGTTGTTATTCCTCATTATCTTAGAGCTTCCACTGGTTCTTGCCATGACTTCTATAAATATGGCAGGAAATATTCCTCTGAAGTAAAGCCATGGCATCCTCTATTAAAAAGAAAGAACGAACTTCCTTCTAATGAGTAGAGTCATGCACGGAACTTGGTGGGAGAGGCAAAAAAGGGGACTTTGGTCAAGCAAAAGCTTTCCACTCCTCCTAGAAGTGTGCTGGGAGAGAAAAAAAAGGTGACAGGATTTGAGCAAAAGCCTTCCACTTCTCCAGAGAGTATGCTGGGAGAGGCGAAGAAGAGGACCGTGGTCATGTAAAAGACTTCCACTACTTCAGGGAGTAACCAGAGTGATGCAAAGAAGGGGATTTTGGTCAAGCAAAACCTTTCCACTCCTCTTGTGAATATGCTGGAAGAGGGAAAAAAGGTAAATGAGGTCTATCAAAAGCCTTCAGCACCTCAGGAGAGTGTACTCAAAGATGAAAAGGAGGTTACTATGGTTGAGAAAAAACCTTTTTCTCCTCCAGGTTTCATGGAGGGAGGGATAGATGAGGTGACTGTTGTTGAGCAAAAGCTTTCTACTCCCCCAGGGAGTATGCTGGTAGAGGGAAAGAAAGAGGCCTTGGTCAATCAAAGGCCATCTGCTCCTCCAGGGAGTATTCTAGGATAGGTAAAAAAGTTGAATGTGGTCGATCGAAGGCTTTCTCCCAAGGTTCACTCACTTGAACCCTCTGAAATAAAAAAAGAAAAAGATAATGCTGCGACCAAAGAGTGTTCACTCTCTGAAATCTGATTCCTCAAGTGACAAGATGCCAGAGACAGAAAAGAAAATGAAATCTTCATCTAAGATCTTAGGAGGTGTAGATGCAGGATGCAAGAAAGACAGTGTTGGTAATTATAGAAAACAAATAATTGTGCCTAAAGTATTTACAGAAAATCTTTGAAGACGCCAACTTTTTCATCTCCTCCAAAATCTTCCTCTTTTAAACCTTTGATATTGAGGGTAAGAAGCAATAAAAGCTTAAAACTGCTGGCTTCTATGAAGGACCAGAACCAGATATGGAGAAATAGGATAAAAAAACTGAACCCTGAAATGGTTCCTAAGAAAACTTTACGTACTCCCAAAGTGAAAGCATCACCAAAGTCTTCATCCCATTTACAATCACGTCCGTTGTCTAATGAAGAAGATAAAAAGGAAGTTGTTAAGCCTGCAGACAGTGCATTAGGTAAATACACCTCTAGCAGCAAAATGGTGTTGCACATAGTAGAAGCAAAAACTATTGGGAAAAATCAGAAAAAAGACATTAAGAAAAGGTAAGACAAGTGTTTCTAATGATAATAATTCTTCGGCAGTGAAACTGAAGTTTAGGAGGGGCAAGATAGTTGATCTCCAGCAAGAAACCAGCAACCCTAGGAGGCTGACATATAGATGGGGACGACAAGTGGGTGAAAGCCAGGAAAACAATACAAGAAAGAGAATCTTTAAAAAGAAAGGAGTTGATGGTGACAAAAGTATTACCATCCTTATCTCTGGAAAAATTGTTTTGAGGCATCAGGATGTGCAAGAAAAGAAAGATGTGCAGGGTTTGTTGAATAATGTGATTGAAGAGATGACGAGTAAGCTTGTTGAAACCGGGAAGATCAAGGTTAAAGCTTTGGTGGGAGATTTTTAGACAGTGATTTCCCTCCACAATAAACCTTCTGTTGTCATAGTTTCTTGATTAACTAACAAAATTTTATAACAAATAGGAGCAATTGCAAATATAGTGGTTGATATAGCTTTTCTGACCTGGTTTACATATGTATGTCCTGTTTCTCATTTCGACTCATCTTCTTAACGATTTCTTAATGCTTGCCGGTTCTGTTCTCATGATTGAATAAATTCAATTTCTTCTGGGTGCATTTACTTTGAATTGGGAGATAAAGTTGCGCAAGACTACAATTTCTTTTTCACTTATGGAGGTTGTGATAGTGACGTTAAATCAATGGGTGTTTGGATGTGGACATTCTAATGTTAGGCTGGTTGATCAGTGGACATATATTATGGCTGGACTCATTTACGAGGGATTTGTTCATACTTTCTGTTGAATAAGAGCATTGAAGAAGGCAAATCATGTGGAAATACCATCCAAAAAAGAGTTTTGGCTATTGTACTGGTTTGACATTGTGCTTGTATACTATTTTCTTTAGTTGTTCTGTAAAGGGATCTGTCTCTTGTCTGTAAAATTTATTGCTTTTTTCTCTGTCATACAATACAATAAGATATAAGTAACAATCAAATGTAAATATTGTCACCACCTAAACAAGTTACAATATATGTGTGCATCTTTTATTCAGGTAACTCAAAACAGCTTATAATAAGTCCCTTTTTTGGAATACTGTATGTTTTAGCTTAAAGAAGCCACTGCAGTTTGTTAGACTTAGATACATGTACCTTCATGGCTCCACCTATCAACCATAACATCCAGCTAAAGTTGAGTCACTCCATGTACTTGTGTTAAAAGTTATTTTTTGAGTCTCGTTACTTTAATTTGTCATTGAAAGCTCACACATTTTATCATGCAACAAATTTCTGCTCAACTAAATCTGAGACTCTTATCGAAGATGGATAGAAGTACAAATAAAAACGGTCATAAAAGGTTTAGTTCACATAAACTCAGAAATAGTGTCATTGGCCATACAAGTATTCGAGGTAAGTTCTCATATATACAAGTATATGATCCTCTTATAGCAGACCAAACTATTAGTCGGATTAAACATCTTGATTGGTACCTACACCAACTAAGTAGTGAAAGTTGTGACTTCTTCTCCTCCACTTGCCTAAATTTCACAAGGTAAATATATAAGTAAGAGAATAGATTTGGCTATTCGAAAAGGAACATTTATGTTCAAAGAAGATAGAATATACCAAGTTAAATACACTCACATTTTTGGCAGGAATCCTCTCATATGTAGTGAAACTTCCAGATGAAGGTGAACCCATTGAGAACTCAGATGCAGCCAAGGATTCTCTCTTGTTACTCTTTCTAGGTTTCTTCTAAATGCTCTAAACCTCATCATCCTTTGATTTGGGATATTTCTTGCTATGATATGAACTTATTGAAAGATGCTCATCTCAGACGGACGTCTCGCTCCTGCGACATCGACCTCTGTTGGCCAATTTTAAGAGGATTACTTCACTTTGACAACATGGTGTGTGGCAAATTTTTTACTTGAGACTAATACTGGAGGAAAAATCTTATCACTTCTTCTCTTCATGTAGAGAACTGTACCATCAAGCAGACTCAGTACAAGTGAGGAAATTCCCAGGAGGAAATTTCCACTCCTCCTGTGAATATGCTGGAAGAGGGAAAGAAGGTAGATAAGGTCTGTCAAAAGCCTTCATCACCTCAGGAGAGTGTACTCAAAGATGAAAAGGAGGTCACTATGGTTGAGCAAAAACCTTCTTCTCCTACAGGTTGCATGGAGGGAGTGATAGATGAGGTGACTATGGTTGAGCAGAAGTCTTCATCTTCTCTGGTGAGTATGCTAGGAGAGGGAGAAAATGTGACTTTGGTTAAGAAAAAGCTTTTTACTCCCCCAGGGAGTATGCTGGTAGAGGGAAAGAAAGTGGTCGTGGTCAATCAAAAGCCATCTGCTCCTCCAGGGAGTATGCTAGGACAGGGAACGAAGTTGAATATGGCCGATCGAAGGCCATCTCCTAAGGTTCACTCTCTTGAACCCTTTGAAATAAAAAAGAAAAAGATACTGCTGACACCAAAGAGTGTTCACTCTCTGAAATTGGATTCCTCAACTGACAATATGCCAGAGACAGAAAAGAAAATGAAATATTCATCTAAGATCTTAGGAGGTGTAGATGCAGGAGGCAAGAAAGATAGTGTTGGTAATTATAGAAAACAAATAATCGCACCTAAAGTATCTGCAGAGAAATATTTGAAGACGCCAACTCTTTCATCTTCTCTAAAATATTCCTCTGTTAAACCTTTGATCTTGAGGTAAGAAGGAATAAAAGTTTAAAATTGCTGGCTCCTCTGAACCTTGAAATAGATTTGGCTATTCAGAAAGGATTGTTTATGTTCAAAGAAGATAGAATACACCAAGTTAAATACACTCACATTCTTGGCAGCCTGATCTAGAGATTGATGATGCATTCCCTGATGAAGAGATCTTAGCCACCATGATGGAAGAGTTACCATGGTATGCAGACTTTGAAAACTTTGTGGTAAGTAATGTGATGCCTGCGAATCTATCATTTCATCAAAGAAGAAAGTTCATGCATGATGTAAGACACTATTTCTGGTATGAGCCATATTTGTTTAGACGATGCGCGGATGGTGTGATCAGACATTGCATATCTCATGAGGAGGTGTCAAGTATCTTGGAAGCAAGTCATGCTTCACAAGTTGGTGGACACCATGCAGGCGGTCGGACAACAAGAAAGGTATTACAAAGCGGCTATTATTGGCCTTCGATATTTAGAGATGCCTACAAATTTGTGAGAAGATGTGACCAATGCCAGAGACAAGGCACAATTTCGAAGCATCATGAAATGCCCATGTCAAAAATTCTTGAAATCGAGCTCTTTGATATTTGGGGTATTGATTTTATGGGCCCATTCGTGAATTCGTTTGGAATGAAATATATCCTAGTTGCTGTAGATTATATTTCAAAATGGGTCGAAGCAGTAGCATTGGCTGATAATGAAGGAAATCGTGTTGTTGCATTCTTGAAGAAAAACATCTTCTCTCATTTTGGGGTACCACGTACTATCATAAGCGATGGAGGATCTCACTTTTGCAACAAACTGTTCAAATCCGTGTTGGCAAAATATGGTGTCAAGCAACATAAGGTAGCCATGCCTTATCACCCACAAACTAGTGGACAGGTAGAGGTTTCCAATCGAGAGATCAAGCAAATCCTTGCTAAGACTGTAAATGCGGATAGGAAAGATTGGTCTCGGAAGCTGGACGATGCACTATGGGCTTATAGGACTGCATTCAAAATGCCAATTGGAATGTCCCCGTATCAACTAGTTTATGGGAAAGCTTGTCATTTACCCATTGAGCTCGATCACAAAGCTTTGTGGGTGTTGAAGCAACTGAATTTGAATTGGGATGATGCTATGAACTTGAGGGTGGAACAACTGAATGAGATGGATGAATTCCGTCTACATGCATATGAAATATCAGACCTCTACAAGGAGTGGACGAAAAAGTATCATGATCAGCGGATTGTTCAACAAAACTTTCAAAAGGGTGATATGGTACTTCTTTTCAATTACAGACTAAAGCTATTCCCAGGTAAGTTAAGGTCCAAATGATCTGGTCCGTACAAGATTAGCCAAGTCTACTCGTCTGGAGTAATTCTGCTAGAAGACAATAATGGTGTTGTCTTTAACATGAATGGCCAACGACTAAAATCATATATCGGCCCCCTTGACTCGATGAACTATATGGCCACCATCTATCTCGACGAAGTCTAAGTATTCGAGGTAACTATGTCGTGCCGCGACAATAAATCAAGCGCTAGATGGGAGGCAACCCATCGTGATTTTTTCGTTTCCTTTGCATTTATTTTTACTAAATAAAAGTCCAAAAAGAAAAGTCGATCCACGACCAAAAATAAGGCGCTTTATGGGAGGCAACCCATCGTTCTAATCGTTTTTGAGTGAATGCAGGTGCAAGAGGTGTAAAGGATGAGATTGGTTTCAAATTTTGATTCGGAAGTATTGCATGTTGAAGGTGGTAAGTTAGGAATGAAGAAGCAAAAGGCTATGGGTGAGGCATTGCTTATGAAAATATAGGCAAAGAACAAGGCAAGGCCTATGTAAATCTAGGCCACGAACAACGCAAGGCCTATGCTATGGCCTAAGCTCTCGGATTCTAGAGTGTCATAGCATAGGCGCCGCCTATGCTCAACAATGCCATAGCATAGGCGCCGCCTATGCAAAAGCCTTTTGTCTCTGAATCTCATATGCCATGGCATAGGCGCCGCCTATGCTTAACAATGCCATAGCATAGGCGCCGCCTATGCTCAACAATGCTTTGTAAAAGGCGCCGCCTATGCCAAGCATAGGCAAAGCATTAGGCGCCGCCTATGGTCACTTTTGGTCTCCAAATCCGATTCCAAATGCGTCAAAACCCGACCCAAGCTTGTCCTATAAATAGAACCTTAGTCTTAAATCAAAAACACATTGAAATTCACCCTAAAGCGCCTCCTACCTCTCCAAATTCTCCCAAAAATTTTCCTTTTGCTCTTTTACTTTGCAAGAACATCTTCCTAGGCCATCAACCAAGTAAGTACTTCTTTGTTCTTCTTTTATGTTCCATAAGTACTACACTACTACGTCTACAATGAATTGTTTAATCTTGAAGTAGTATTGATGATTTGAATAGGGTTGATTTGTTGTGGTGAAACTAAGTGAGTGAAAGAATACGTAAGGATGCTCTTGACTTGTTTCTAACTTGTATTTGATTTTGATACACTGTCATACTTTTCCGGAATTGACATAGTCTAGAACATTGTATAATCTTGTAACTTGAAAGCTTGCTTGAATGACTTGTTTATTGCAATGAAAATCATGATTAACTACAAACATAAGATGTTGTGATTATTCCAAGCCATAAATTGATACAATATCTATGTAGTAGTTTTATTCAAAGTGATGCATTAGTCCAAAACATGAAAGCATTACCAAGATTACATGATCTAGAATTGAGAAAGGATAGTTAAGATGATACGAAAAGTATGACTGCACTGATTATATTGTTGGAACATAACACCTAAACGTATATCGATGAAATCTGAATAATCGACATTGTTCACTTCACTAGTTCGTACAAATAAACTAAGTGTGGGGTGGTGCCACTACTGCTTGTTTATTGATTGTGTCCACCAAGATGAAGCTAACATGACTATTATTTTAATCTCAGGTACAATGGCACCAAAAGAAAGACAAGGGAAAGAAAAAGCAACCACTTCACAAAAAGGCCAAAAAAGGGGATGAAAAGAGCAAGGAGAATCCTCCTCGCTGCAAATACCTCGCCGCATGTTTGGAATTAAATGGGTCCTAGAGGAGGAAGGAAAGAAGTGGTATAGGAACAATAAAGAGAAAAAATATGTTCATGTGGAGTTGACACACAAGGAAAGCCTAGCAAAGAAAAAACCCCGTATGTTGGCTAAGATAATGGCGTTACATCTTGATTTCATCTTCCGAGATATGGGAGAGTGCAATCTTGATTTAACACGTGAATTCTATGCCAACTGGTCACCGAACACTATAGGGAGTGAAGTAAAGATTCGGGGCCAAGTTCTGCAACTAAATGCGGAGTTCTTCAACTCCTTTTTAGGTTTGCCATCTGTTGATCCATCACCACTCAAGGAGCTGTATAACAGACCTCCTTACAGGGCCACTAGACACACATTGTGCGGAACAAGATCTATGGAATGATGGAGTAGACACAAGGACACCCGTTGGCACAACACCTTCCCATATGCTTCTTTAAATAGGGAAGCTAGGATATGGATGTTAATAGTCAACTCTTGCCTGATTCCAGGGACACAGTACACAAAGATAACACGAGATAGAGTGTGCTTGGTGTACGCATTGATGACGAATGTTCCTATCAACATTGGGGCAATTATTCGATCTACAATGCGTAAGGCTAGGCTGCACAAGAGGTCCCACTTCAGCTTTGGCAATCTGTTGACTGCAATATTGAGGAAGGAGGACATCGAAAAGGAACCGGCTGATCATAAGCTTCCACATAACCCGAAGAAGGTTGACCTCACAAAGGTTAAAGATGCTGAAACCACGCATGGCGTCAACCTTACCACTGCAGAAAGGCATGCTCGGGATGAGAGTTTCTTTCGCCATCTTTATGGCATGACTCAGTTTACGATGATGAGCGGAGGTCGTGTTTCAACTGCTGCAGAGCTCCAACAGTTGGATTATGACTACCCAATGAATGAGAATGCAAGGGCAATGTATGGAGTAGGTGTATTTTTTGAGGAACCTCTTGATGATGATGTGCCAACCGATGATGATCGTCGAATACCAGACTTCGACGTGGAGGAGAACTCTGATGGTGATGACTCTGATGATGATTCCGACGAAGGGGGTATGACCCCAGACATAGAAGAGGAGTCCAACTAACTAGGTTCTTCTTATTTATTTTCCACTGAGGGTAGTGTGTCCTGTCTAAGTGTGGGGTGCTGGTATTTGTATGCTATACTTCTTTATCTGCATTTGCATTCATTTATGTTTGTTTTTTTTTTTTAGTTAAATTTTTTTTTAACTTTGCATGAAATTGTTCGGATAGGCAGCATGGTATTATGACAAGAGTCTGTGATAAAATCATTACTATTGAGATGTTTAGGCTCTAAGTGTGACTCACTGTGTGATATCTATGTGGTTTAATTCCTTCATCTGTTGGGTCAAGAGTCTATACTACTCCCAATAAAGTCGACCATGTGCCTTGTGTGCGTGAGATGATAGTATATTCTATGTTTGTGGCTGATGCTAGAACTTGCCTGGTATGTATGTAAAGCGAAATAAAGAGTGTGAGTTAGGAGATAATTTAGGCATTTCTTTGGCAACCTGTGATTGTTTACCTTTGTTTTATCTACCCATGGACATCATCCTAGATAACCCCCTTTGAGCCTTAAGCCTATTTTCTTTGACAGCCTCATATGTAAGCCTAATCCATATTTTTTCAAGACCATAATTTGATCCAAATTCCTAAGTGCTTTAAAATTGTAAAGTCATATGAAAAAATAAGAGGAAATTGGGTGAGAGTAGTGCCTTGAAGGGAATTGGTACTTGAATTCGTTATGAAAAAGAAGGGTTATCATAAAGGTGTGTTATAAAAAAAAAAGAGAAAAATGAAAAGGAAAATGAAAAGTTAATTCTCTTCATCTTAATCTAAATTCTTGTGGTTGCAAACATATAGAATATGCCAGTATAGCATTAACTTGTTCGAAAGAAAAGTTATATGTCTGGAAAAGAGATAATGTCAAGGTAATAGGGCACCAACCCCTGTTAAAAAGTTAGTGCCGTAACTGGATTAACCTCTTGGAGAATTTGTACCATTAGATACGCTTTAAGCTCGAAAGAGTAAAGGTGAAATAGTCCTTGATAGGTCGAAAGACGCCTGGATTTACCATAGAATACAATTCTCTATAAGCACATGCATGTCTGAATTCCGCATAACTCATAGTCAATAGATACGTACAACTCAGAAGGTGGACATAACCCCAGCTCTCAATTCTCATTGATCAAAACCAACCAAACAATCCGTTTTACTCTTCTATTTTCTGTTCTTAAGTTATTATTTTGTTACTCACGCTACAATCCCCTCTTTTACGAAACTTTCACCAAAAGTCTAATAATCTTTTCTTACTTAGTGACCAAGTATTCTCTGTGGGATTCGACACCTAACCCAGTTGGGTTCTATATTTGACAACGACCGCTTACGCTCTTACGAGAGCTGTAGTTTGAGCGTTATCACCTGTCAATATATACACCATCAACTAACAAAAACTAATACGAGAGATGTCATTTACAAATGACTGAAGTCGGGTAACCCCCCACCCCCACCCCACCCCACCCCTATCCCACATACACAGAGAGATCATAATTAATCCATAGATTACAAATGCATTCTAGATTAAATTGCTAATAAGAACAAGTAGGTAATAGATGCCTTTTGCCCCTTCATTATAATTACTTTATATAAGAAACAATTAGGTAGCAGACATTTGCACCCAAAACATGTAATTTCCTCAGACTTGAGGTACACCGACTCTTAAGTATAACCACAGATTTAAGTCTCCAGTTTCTCAAACATTCAGCAGATCACAGCAATGTCACACACCCTTTTTACGTACTCCAAAAAATTTATATTTTAAGTTCGAAAAGGTTTTATTATCTAAGTGACAAGAAATGAAAATTTTATTTCAGAAAAAGATTCTTTACATTTTTTACTCATAGTCACCACTTGGCATAATTCGGTGTGCCAAGTCACCATTAGAAAATCCTTTCCAAAACCATTTGACTCTTTAAACTGGTTTACAAAAAGAGATTTCAGCTAAGGAATTCTGTTGACCGAGGGAAAGGTGTTAGGCACCTCGCGATCCCATAGTTCAACCACGGTCTCTTGGTAGAGTGTATCGACTATTTTTTGCACTAAGAAATATATAAACCGTGCAAAAGTACGCAAAATAATCAAACAAAACAAAACAATCCGAAATGTAAAATCCAGTCCAATTATTACAAACCGAAATAAAAAGGGGCTGAAAGTAAACCTACGCTAATCCTAAACTGATGCTCTACCCAACGCCTCGGGCCTTCACCACGAACATCCTCCGGGTACATGACATCTCAGGGCATTCCCCGGTGAATAAATATATACAGATACTTCGGGGCGTTCCCCGGCCAAATTGTACAATTGAATTTTTCGTACGATAAAGTAAAACGAACCATTCACGCACATATTCAAATATTCCAATAAATTAAATTTGACTACCCGGCCTACATTTGCCTATCCAAATTCAACATATCACAGTTCTATCGTGTTTAACATTATCCATGCATCAAAATTAATCAACATTCATTTTAGCAATTTTTAATTCCCACCCCCAATTTTATTTTTAACACAAAACTTCTACAATCACAATTACTATTTTAACAATCCATAATCACTATAAACTCAATATTCATCATTCACGTCACACACAAACGTAACTAACAATATGAACAACAAATTAATACCAACAGTTATTCATCACCAATGAATATCAAACCACACACGAATATCCAATTCGAGATACGAAATATTACAAATAATAAAATAGATTAGAGAAAATGTAGAGTTGGACCTCGATTGAAGCTTTTATTGTGCAAAAATATGTGATCAAAAGACAAAGTTGGATCCAAAACTCTTGACTTGAACCTCGATAACCAACAACTCCAAACTCGATATCGAATTCAACTGGACAGATTTGGAAAATAATGAAAAGCCTCACAATGAATGAACCGTAAACCCGAATAGAAATCCAAAACAACCCAAGATCTCAAATTTGAATCCCCAAATCACTGATTTCCAACCAACCTTGTATGAGTCTCATTGGAATTGAAGTAACTGTCATCATTTCAGTATTTCTCGAAATGAGACAGAGCTAGCTCAAACAGGCTGGCTGCTGGCACGGTATTGAGAGAAGTATGGGGACGGAACAGCGGCTGGGACGCTGGTCGTAGTGACGGGGTCATTTGGTTGTTCGCCGGAGAAGGTGTAGGATGATGGAGGAGGCCGGATCTGAGCGACGGCTGGAGGAACAGCCCGTGCTGGCCTTTAGAGGCAGCGCCATCCCTGGCTGGTCGGCGTTTGAGTGGAGGAAGAAGAGGATGAGAGTTGGATCGGAGCCGGTGTGGACGCTATTATCGTCGATGGGGAAGGTAGTGGGAGAGGTTTTTTGAGAGAGAGAGTTAGAGTCTAGAGAGAGAGAGAATGAGAGAGGGAGTTAGGCGGCTTCTTTTTTTTTTATATCCCTCTCTTCCGTATTCCTTTTGTGTGTGTGTGTATATGAGGTGAGGGTGGGGTAGTGGTAAGGTGGGGTAGAGTTTGTTAGGATAGGGTAGGTAGGTGTTGTTTTTAATTGGGTGGGTTGTTAGAATATTAGGATAAAACAAAATTAGTTAGGGGGTTGTTATTTTTGTCATTTTGTGGAGGGTTATCACACGGGTGAGGGTACACGGTAGGATAAGGTAAACAATAGGTAAAAACAATATCGGGGAGGGACGAAATTAGGTGTCTACATCATGCCCCCTTTGAATGTAAACACGAAGTGTTTTGAGACAAAGAAGTAGAGAGCAAGACCAAATTTTGACCCGACCATTATCCACAGAAAGAAACAGAAGGAAGAAGAACAATTGGGTTTTGACTTAAGACATCCCACCTACTCACATTATGAGAGGATCCAGTGACAAGTATCTCAACTTTTGGAAGAAGATGGACTATACCGAGTTGGAGAGTCGAGTGAGGTTCCATCGAGGTTTCGGTTTGCGATTCTGTCATTACATCAAAAAAATGAAAATTACAAGTTAAAACATAATTGATATTACAAAAATCCTATCTATATAGCTTCTATTAGTTCTTGACTCGACTTTCATCACCCTATTCTTCAGGCGGGATCCTGACTTGCAATTTATTTCAACTTGTTGCTTGGCTTTCAATTGCTTCGCTTTGTTTCTTGACTTTTCGTTTCTTCACCCTATTCTCCAGGCGGGCTCCTGACTTGCTATTTCATCACTTTGTTGCATGACTTTCATTTCTTTACTCTGTTCTCCAGACGAGCCTCTGACTTGCTATTTCATCACCCTGTTCTACAGGCGGGCTCCTGAAACCCAAAATTAAAACTAGAACAAAAATTATCGCAAACAAGAATTATAATAAAGTAGTATTTCATTTTTGAAAGCGTTATCCCATTTTATAGGAGGGTCCCGTGAATAAAGTAAAATACCATTTTTTAGGAGGGTCCTGAATAGAAAGCAAAATCCTATTTTTTCAGGAGGGTCCTGAACAGAAATTAAAATCCCATTTTTCAGGAAGGTCCTAAACATAAAGTAAAATCTCATTTTTCAGGAGGGTCCTGAACAGAAAGTAAAATTCCATTTTTCAGGAGGGTCCTGAATAGAAAATAAAATCCCATTTTTCAGGAGGGTCCTGAACATAAACTAAAATCCCATTTTTTAGGAGGGTCCTGAATAGAAAGTAAAATCCCATTTTTTAGGAGGGTCCTGAACAGAAAGTAGAATCCCATTTTTCAGGAGTGTCCTGAACATAAAGTAAAATCCGATTTTTCAGGAGGGTCCTGAACATAAAGTAAAATCCCATTTTTCAGGAGGGTCCTGAAAATAAAGTAAAATCCCATTTTTCAGGAGGGTCCTGAACAAAAGTAAAATCCCATTCTTTTGGAGGGTCCTGACCAAAAAGTAATATCCCATTTTTCAAGAGGGTCCTGAATATAAAGTAAAATCCCATTTTTCAGGAGGGTCCTAAACATAAAGTAAAATCCAATTTTTCAGTAGGGTTCTGGACAGAACGTAAAATCCCATTTTTCAGGAGGATCTTGAACAGAAAGTAAAATCCCATTTTCCAGGAGGGTCCTGAACATAACGTAAAATCTCATTTTTCAAGAGGGTCCTGAACATAAAGTATAATATCATTTTTTAGGAGGGTCTTGAACAAAAAGTAAGATTCCATTTTTTAGGAGGGTCCTGAACAGAAAGTAAAATCCCATTTTTCAGGAGGGTCTTGAACAGAAAGTAAAATTCCATTTTTGACGAGGGTCCTGAACATAAAGTAAAATCCCATTCTTCAGGAGGGTCCTGAATAGAAAGTAAAATCCCATTTTTCAGGAGGGTCCTGAATATAAAGTAAAATCCTATTTTTCAAGAGGGTCCTGAGCAGAAAGTAAAATCCCATTTTTCAGGAAGGTCCTAAACATAAAGTAAAATTTCAATTTTCAGGAGGGTCCTGAACAGAAAGTAAAATTCCATTTTTCAGGAGGGTCCTAAATAGAAAATAAAATTCCATTTTTCAGGAGGGTCCTGAACATGAAGTAAAATCCCATTTTTCAGGAGGGTCCTGAATAGAAAGTAAAATCCCATTTTTTAGGAGGGTCCTGAACAGAAAGTAGAATCCCATTTTTCAGGAGTGTCCTGAACATAAAGTAAAATCCAATTTTTCAGGAGGGTCTTGAACATAAAGTAAAATCCCATTTTTCAGGAGGGTCCTGAAAATAAAGTAAAATCCCATTTTTAAGGAGGGTCCTGAACAGAAGTAAAATCCCATTCTTCAGGAGGGTCCTGAACAAAAAGTAATATCCCATTTTTCAAGAGGGTCCTGAATATAAAGTAAAATCCCATTTTTCAGGAGGGTCCTAAACATAAAGTAAAATCCAATTTTTCAGTAGGGTTCTGAACAGAAAGTAAAATCCCAATTTTCAGGACGATCTTGAACAGAAAGTAAAATCCCATTTTCCAGGAGGGTCCTGAACATAACGTAAAATCTCATTTTTCAAGAGGGTCCTGAACATAAAGTATAATACCATTTTTTAGGAGGGTCTTGAACAGAAAGTAAGATTCCATTTTTTAGGAGGGTCCTGAACAGAAAGTAAAATCCCATTTTTCAGGAGGGTCTTGAACAGAAAGTAAAATTCCATTTTTGAGGAGGGTCCTGAACATAAAGTAAAATCCCATTCTTCAGGAGGGTCCTGAATAGAAAGTAAAATCCCATTTTTCAGGAGGTTCCTGAATATAAAGTAAAATCCCATTTTTCAGGAGGGTCCTGAGTAGAAAGTAAAATCCCATTTTTCAGGAGGGTCCTGAACATAAAGTAAAATCTCACGGATGTGCATTTCCAATGGTAGCTGATTAAGTGAAGCAAATTTTCCCCTATTTCAACAAAGAAAATTTGTCAGTTAAAAACTTAGCGGTGGCTTGCAGCTCTTGGCTTCTCAGGTATCTGCCCCAGCACTCACTCCTTTCATCTTTGTTCTAAATTGCTAACACCTGCCCTGTCTTTCCGCATCATCGACCCGGATTCAAATTGAGGGAAATGAGTTCTGACTCAAGCAATGGTTTCTATTTTACCATGCCCCTGAGGTGCACACGATCATATTTCATTCCTATGCTATTCCTCAGCTTTTCCTCGTATAATTGGAAAGACTGGTAGTAAATTTTGAAATCCTTTCTCGCTTGTTTCGACACAGACTTGACTTAAAATGTAAAGAAATGATGGTGACTTTTATTTTGATAAATGACATAAGAAGACAAAAAATATAAATATGTAAATGAAAGAAAAAGGAAATGTCCCATATTCAAAAGAAAACTTATCTGAATACGACAACCAACTCCAATAAGTATGACATGCATTTTGGATTGAGCTACTTGATCTTTCTATCCAAACTCCTCATTTGTTGTTGAGTTCATGCCTTTGCCGTTGAGCCGCTTCTTCAAATCCATTAGACTCATACATCACATTTGATTGACGATAGCTTGAAAGACTTTCGCCAATAAATCTCTCTCTTTTCACTTTTCTCTTTTTTCTTGAACTCTCCATTGCCTTACGGTGCCCGTGAGGGTTTTCACTAATAATACTCTCTCATTTTTATTTCTCTCCACTCACCATCGCCTAATGGTTCCTGCAAGGGTTTTCACCATTAAGAATCTCTCATTTTCATTTCTCTCAACTCACCATCACCTTATGATGCCCACGGGGGTTTTCACCAATAAGACTCTCTCATTTTTGTATTTCCTTCTTGATTTCTTATGCTGAGGGAGACGAGTGGTACCTCACAATGTATCATCACATCCATTTCATGCTTAGCCTTAACATTATCAAAAATTTATCTAAAGGACTTTCTTTTGTTGTAACTTGGCTTTTGGTTAAGGTTAAAATAGATGGTAAGGGGATCAAACAATACTTGAAGTGGGGGTGGGACTTACAACTTTTGGAATCGACTCAAACAACACATTAACTCATGCCCCAGTCTTGTTGGCTGGGTGAATCTTAAATCTTTATTTGGTTGGACCGAGACCGAAATAGGGCATCCTACGTATCTCACTCCCGAGAGAGGAGAATCAGGTCGGACGTAGTTCCATCAGCTTGTTCTTTGTTTTGATTTGATTTTGATTTTTTTTTATTTTCAAAATCTTTCTTTTATTCTTATTTTCTTGACATTTATCTTTGACTCTATTTTAATTCCAAAAGAGGGATATGAAACAAAAATAAAACGAAGCTCAAATGGGTAAACAAAGGATGACACCATGTTTGGATAGAAGAATAAAATGCCTTCATCATATCAATCTTCAAGAATGAAAGTACTAAACATGCAATAAACTCAACAAAGGATCAAATATCATACGTAATATCTTTTGACCGCATCAGTATTGATAGCCATTTCTGCCATTTTGCCTTCAGTATTTGTAAAATATAAGGCTCCATTAGGCAACACTTTCTTCACAACAAAGGGACCTTGCCAGTTAGGGGAGAACTTGCCTTTCACCTCAACCTGGTGAGGAAGGATACATCTCAATACCAACTGACCAACTTAAATATTCTTGGGACGGACTTTTTTGTCTCCTCTAATACAACTGGCCATGACACACAGACATTAGCCTTTTTTCCTCAATCAAACTCAAACGTTCCAGTCGGGTTTTTACTCATTCGTCATCATCAATCTCAGCTTCTACAATGACTCGAAGAGAGGGAATTTCAACTTCTGCAAGGATGACTGCTTCTGTCCCATACACCAATAAATATAGAGTTGCCCTTGTTAAAGTGCGAACAGTGGAACGATAACCTAGCAATGCAAACGACAACTTTTCATTCCACTGTCTAGATCCTTGTACTATCTTTCGTAGTATCTTTTTTATATTCTTATTGGCGGCTTCTACAGCACCATTGGCCTTTGGGTGATATGGAGTAGAATTTCGATGTGCGATCTTAAACTATTGACATACTTCTTGTATCAAATAACTATTGAGATTGGCAGCATTGTCTGTAATGATCATCTTAGGAAGTCCAAATCTACAAATGATATTGGCATGAACAAAGTCCACCACAGCCTTCTTTGTCACTGATTTTAAAGTTACTGCTTCTACCCACTTTGTGAAGTAGTCAATGGCTACCAAAATGAATCTATGTCCATTTGATGCCTTCGGCTCAATTGTTCCAATCACATCCATTCCCCAAGCCACGAATGGCCATGGAGCGGGCATTGCATACAACTCAATAGGAGAAGAATGTATCAGATCACTATGTACCTGACATTGATGACACTTTCGAACAAATTGAATAGAATCCATTTCCATACTAAGCCAGTAATAACCTGCTCGAAGAATCTTCTTTGACAAGACATGACCGTTCATATGCGACCCGCATACTCCAGAGTGTATTTCAACCATAATTGTCGAGGCTTCTCTTGCATCTACACACCTCAAAAGTCCGAGATTTGGGGTTCTCTTATACAAGATTCCCCCACTTAAGAAAAATCCACTAGACAAACGCCTAATAGTCCTCTTTTGATCGTTGGTGGCATATGCTGGGTATTCTCCTGACTGAATATATAACTTGATATCCAAGATCCAGGGTTCTCCATCGAGATCTTCTTCAACCGCATTACAGTAAGAATGCTGATCATGACTCTGTATATGCACTGGATCGATGTAGGTTTTATGAGGATATAGGAGCATTGAAGATAGAGTGGCTAAAGCATCAGCAATTTCATTATGAATCCTTGGAATATGCCTAAATTTTACTAACACAAATCATTGACATAGCTCCTGCAGGCATTGTCGATACGGGATGAGCTTCAAATCTCATATCTCCCAATCACCTTGAATTTGATGGATGAGCAAATTCGAATCTCCTAACACCAATAATTATTAGACTCCCATTTCAACAGCTAACCTCAAACCAAGAATGCAGGCTTCATACTCTGCCGTATTGTTAGTATAGTAGAATCGAAGTTGTGGTATTATCGGGAAATATTGTCCTGATTAAGAGATAAGAACCGTACCTATTCTGACTCCTTTCATATTTACAGCTCCATCAAAGAATAACCTCCAACCTGGATCAGTATCTATAATGACTTCATCGACACACGACACTTTTTCGTTAGGAAAATATGTCTTTAATGGCTCGTACTCTTCATCGATGGGATTCTCAGCAAGATGATCTGCCAAGGCTTGGTCTTTCATAGCGGTTCGAGTCACATATACAATGTCAAACTCGGTAAGCAATATTTGCCATTTTGCCAATCGACCCATTGACATAGGCTTCTGAAAGATATACTTCAAAGGATCTATGCAGGAGATGAGATAAGTAGTATAGGATGAGAAATAATGCTTCAAATTTTGTGCTACCCAAGTTAGGGTACAACACATTCTTTCAAGAAGAGTATACTTAGCCTCATATGCGGTGAACTTCTTGCTAAGATAATAAATAGCCTGCTCCTTTTTGCCTGTGACATCATGTTGACCCAGGACACAACCGAAAGAATTGTCCATGACTAATAAATATAAGATCAAAGGCCTACCCAGCTCCATGGGTACCAGCACGGGCGGATTTGACAAATATCTTTTGATTTGATCAAACGTTTCTTGATATTCTTCAGTCCATTTTATCGCAGCACTCTTTTTCAGCAACTTGAATATGGGCTCACAAGTGATTGTGAGTTGAGCAATAAACCTACTAATGTAGTTCAGTCAACCAAGCAAACTCATCACCTTCATTCTATTCTTGGGCGGGGGCAAATCCTGAATGGCTTTGATTTTTGAAGGATCCAATTCAATTCCCCGACGGCTGACTACAAACCCCAATAGCTTTCCAGATGGAACTGATAATGCTCAAACTACAGCTTTCGTAATAGTGTAAGCGGTCGTTGTCAAATATAAAACCCAACTGGGTTGGGTGTCGAGTCCCACAGAGAATACTTGGTCACTAAGTAAGCAAAAATTATTAGACTTTTGGTGAAAGTTTCGTAAAAAGGGGGGATTGTAGCGTGCAGTAATGTAACAAAGTAAAAATCGGAAAATAGCAAAGTAAAAAGAAAGAATGTTTAGTAAGATATTTAACTAATTAGAATTGAGAGTTGGGGTTATGTCCACCTTATGAGTTATACGTCTCTATTGGCTATGAGTTATGCGGAATTCAGTCATGCATGTGCTTATAGAGAATTGTATTCTATGGTAAATCCAGGCGTCTTTCGACCATCAAGGATTATTTCACTTTAACTCTTTCGAGCTTAAAGCATATCTAACGGTACAAATTCTCCAAGAGGTTAATCCAGTTACGGCACTAACTTTTTAACAGGGGTTGGTGCCCTATTACCTTGACATTATCTCTTTTCCAGACATATAACTTTTCTTTCGAACAAGTTAATGCTATACTGGCGTATTCTATATGTTTGCAACCACAAGAATTTAAATTAAGATGAAGAGAATAATGATATAAGCAGCATATGCGTCAAGAATTCACAAACTCATAGCAATAGATAGTGTCTCATAAGGCTTCCATAACCCCAACAGAGAAGTTTAGCTACTCATGATTGCAACGGCGATCACAATAAACATCATCATGATCTCACGTTGGTCACAAGGGCCGTGCTTTCTCTGTCAGAAAGTGTAACGTGAATTAGGATCAAACGTTGAATGAAAAAGACTTGAATTAATTAATGAGTGAATAAGAATTTATTAGAATGGGAAGGAATAGAAGGGGGAAATAAGAAGAGAATGAATGCTGAAAAAATTCAGCAAAATAGGGTTTTCATAACACCCATATCCTATTCCTACTAAGCTACTGCATACTTATCCTAATCCTACTAGGTTACTGAATTCTTTTCTTAATCCTACTAAGTTACTGCTGGTCCCCAAATCTTTGGAAATGCTGTTTTTGCCTGGGACAAGTTTTCCATGCGTCTCTTTCAGTCCATAGGCGTCCAAACGCTGCTCTCCTTCTTATGTGAAGCTTCCTTTGGCGTCAAGCTATCCATAAAATGCTGAAATCTTCATCATTTATACCTGAAAACTTGCTAATAATGTTGGTTAGCTCACCTACAGGAAAAAGGACTAAAAGTGCATGAATTATATATTTTGTCCTTAAAACTTAGCTAAAATATGGGTACATTAAGGCACTTTAGGCGTGTAAATACGCCTAACATCAACACCCCACACTTAAAGCTTTGTTCGTCCTCGAACAAAATAGCATGTCCATATAAACATCTACTTAGGGTTTCACAGTAACAACACAAAATATTCATCAAGACAGGCACGACAATTATTAATAAAGAGTAGTTTTCTGACCACTACTAGAAATAATTCAACCTCTAACATAGACTCGTGATGATGGTTAATAGCAGATAGGTCGGTAAAACAACCTGTTGGTATTTTATGTGATGTATTGGTAAAGGTTTCTTCATTCATCTTTCTGACAGACTTTGTTATCTTGGATTGTGAGGTGGACTCGGAAGTTCCCATAAGCTTGGGACGGCCCTTCCTCGCAACTGGAAGTGTGCTTATTGACATGAGAGATAATGAGCTTTTATTTTGAATGAATAATGAAGTTATTCATTTTGATTTGTGCAAATCGATAAAGCAACCGAGAGATATGGATGTGTTCTCTGTAGCTGATATTCATTGTGAGGATAAGAAAGCATTATCTTTAGAGAAGCCGCTTACTGTTGAGTCATTGTCTGCTGCACTGCTGAATGTTGAGCATGAGGATGATGAAGATTATGAAGAAACTATGTGTGCTCTAACAGAAATAGGGTCATATTCTCATTCTCCTAAGAAGTTGGACCTTGATCTCACGAATCAACCTTCACAAACAGCGAAGACTTCCATTGAAAAACCACCAATGCTAGAATCGAAAGAGCTACCAAGTCACCTAAGGTATACGTTCTTGGGAAGTGAAAATACACTTCCGGTAAGTGTTGCGGCTGATTTAGGTGAACAACACGTAGAGGCTCTCATCTCTTCTCTAAAGAGGTACAAAAGAGCTATGGGTTGGTCTATTGATGATATAATTGGTACCCTCCTGGGATATGTATGCACAAGAGTCATCTCAAAGAAGATTGCATGCCAACAAGTAAGTATCAGCGTCGTCTGAATCCATTCAGAAAATGATGCATCATCTATCTCGATGAAGTCTGAGTAATCGAGATAGCTATGTCGTGCCATGACAATAAATCAAGCGCTTGGTAGGAGGCAACCCATCGTTTTTAATTGTTTTTGTTGTTTTTGTTTTCTTAGGATTTTGTCAAACCACGACCAAAACTAAGGTGCTTGATGGGAGGAAATCCATCGTTGTAATCGTTTTTGTTGTTTTTGAGTAAATGTAGGTGCAAGAGGTGTAAAGGAGGAGATTGGTTTCAAATTTTGATTTGGAAGTATTGCATGTCGAAGGTGGTAAGTTAGGAATGAAGAAGCAAAATGCTATGGGTAAGGCATTGCCTATGAAAATATAGGCAAAGAACAAGGCAAGGCCTATGTAAATCTAGGCCACGAACAAGGCAAGGCCTATGCTATGGCATAAGCTCTCGGATTCCAGAGTGTCATAGCATAGCCGCCGCCTATGCTCAACAATGCCATAGCATAGGAGCCGCCTATGCTCAACAATGTCATAGCATAGGCGCCGCCTATGCAAAATCCTTCTGCTCAACTAGGCAAAGCATTAGGCATGGCCTATGCTATGGCCTTCTGCTCAACTAGGCAAAGCTAAAGGCGCCGCCTTTGCCTCCCAAAACTCTCATAACTTTTATTTTTGCTCTTTTAACTTTGCAAGAACATCTTCTGATGCCATCAACCACGTAAGTACTTCTTTGCTCTTTTTTTATATTACATAAGTATTACAATACTACGCCTATAATAAGTTGTTAAATCGTGAAGTAGTGTTGGTGATTTGAATGTGGTTGATACAACTAAGTGAGTGAAAGAATATGTATGGATTCTCTTGACTTGTTTCCAACTTGTATTTGATTTTGATACACTGTCATACTTTTGCGAAATCGACATGGTCAAGATAATTGCATAATCTTGTAACTCGAAAGCTTACATGTTGAAATGACTTGTTTATTGAGATGAAAATCATGGGTGATTACAAACATGCAATGTTATTTCTATGACATAAATTGATACGATATCTATGTAGTAAAAGATGCATTAGTCCAAACACGAAAGCATTGTCAAGATTGCATAACGTTAAGAGGACATGAAAGTATGACTGTGCTGAACATATTGTTGGAACATATCACCTAAATGTATATCACATCATTCACTTAATTAGTTTGTGTCAACAAATTAAGTGTGGGGTGGTGCTACTATTGTCTGTTTGTCGATTGAATCTTCCGAGATGAAGCTAACATAACTTAAGTGAGATCTCAGGTAGAATGGAACAAAAAGGATGACAAGGAAAAGAAAAAGCGCCCACCACACAGAAAGGTAAGAAAAGAGGAAGAAAAGAGCAAGTTGAATCCTCCGTGCTGCAAATACCTCGACGCACTCTTGGAATCAAGTAGGGAACTTATGAGGAACTTCTAAGGATGACGACTCTGATGATGATTCTGACGCAGGGGGTATGACCCCAGACATAGAGGAGGAGTTCGACTAACCAGGTTCTTCTTATTTATTTTCCACTGAGGGCAGTGTGTCCCGTCTAAGTGTGGGGTGCTGGTATTTGTATGCTATACTTCTTTATCTGCACTTGCTTATTTATGTGTGTTTTTCTTGTTTATGTTTTTTTGTTTTAATTTTTTTTAGGAAATTTTATTTTACAAACTTTGCATAAAATTGTTCTGATAGGCAGCATGGTATTATGACAAGAGTCTGTGATAAAATCATTACTATTGAGACGTTTAGGCTCTAAGTGTGACTCACTGTGTGATAATTATGTGGTTTAATTCCTTTATACGTTGGGTCAAGAGTCTATACTGCTGTCAATAAAGTCAACCATGTGCCTTGTGTGTGTGAGATGATAGTATATCCTATGTTTGTGGCTGATGCTAGAACTTGCCTGGTGAGTATGTAAAGAGAAATAAAGAGTGTAAGTTTAGGAGATGATTTAGGTATTTCTTTGGCAACCTGTGATTATTTACCTTCGTTTTACCTACCCATGGACATCATCCTAGATAACCCCCTTTGAGCCTTTAGCTATTTTCTTTGACAGCCTCATATGTAAGCCTAATCCATTTTTTTCAAGACCATAATTTGATCCAAATTCCTAAGTGCTTTAAATTGTAAAGTCATGTGACAAAATAAGAGGAAATTGGGTGAGAGTGATGCCTTAGAAGGTATTGGTACTTGAATTTGTTATGAAAAAAGATTGGCTATCATAGAGGTGTGTTATAAAAAAAGAGAAGAAAAGAAAAAGAAATAGAAAAGATAGTTATGTTTGAATGGCAAAATAGGTGAAAAGGGGTGATAGATGAAAGAAAGGTAGTAGGGTTGATTAAAAGAAAGTGTTAATGGCATAATGTGATGTATTAAAGCACTTAGGAACATAGTCATTATTTCTGGCCAAAATAGTCCTACCCGTCCCTTAGCCTACATTACAACCTGTAAAAGACCTATTTGATCCTAAGCTTAGCATTCTGATATTTAGTGGAACATTACACTAAGGGCAAGCCTATGGTCATTAGTTGCAACATATGAATTCCACATGTTTTGTTGATGCACTTGAGCAGCGGCCAACGCAGCTAATCTAGCCTGCTCCTGTTGAGCAGCCCTTCTCTCAATGTCACGTTGCGCCTCCATCCTACCAATATGTTGTGGTTCAAGGTTTATGGGTAATAATAGTTATCCAGAACTTCGAGTATTGGGCATGCACTGAACAAAACCTGCAGAAAACAAAAACAACAACTAAAAGTAAAGTACAAGAATCTTTGACCAAAGGGTCTAGTAATTATCGCAAACTTAGTAGACAACCGTATTCCCCGGCAACGACGCCAAAATTTGATAACGCTCAAACTACAGCTCTCGTAAGAGTGTAAGCGGTCATTGTCAAATATAGAACCCAACTGGGTTGGGTGTCGAATCCCACAGAGAATACTTGGTCACTAAGTAAGCAAAGATTATTAGACTTTTGGTGAAAGTTTTGTAAAAAGGGGGTATTGTAGCATGCAGTAATGTAACAAAGTAAAAATCGGAAAATAGCAAAGTAAAAAGAAAGAATGTTTAGTAAGATGTTTAACCAATGAGAATTGAGAGTTGGGGTTATGTCCACCTTATGAGTTATACGTCTCTATTGGCTATGAGTTATGCGGAATTCAGTCATGCATGTGCTTATAGAGAATTGTATTCTATGGTAAATCCAGGGGTCTTTCGACCATCAAGGATTATTTCACTTTAACTCTTTCGAGCTTAAGGCGTATCTAACGGTACAAATTCTCCAAGAGGTTAATCCAGTTACGGCACTAACTTTTTAACAGGGGTTGGTTCCCTATTACCTTGACATTATCTCTTTTCCAGACATATAACTTTTCTTTCGAACAAGTTAATGCTATACTGGCGTATTCTATATGTTTGCAACCACAAGAATTTAAATTAAGATGAAGAGAATAATGATATAAGCAGCATATGTGTCAAGAATTCACAAACTCATAGCAATAGATAGTGTCTCATAAGGCTTCCATAACCCCAACAGAGAAGTTTAGCTACTCATGATTGCAACGGAGATCACAATAAACATCATCATGATCTCACGTTGGTCACAAGGGCCGTGCTTTCTCTGTCAGAAAGTGTAATGTGAAATAGGATCAAACGTTGAATGAAAAAGACTTGAATTAATTAATGAGTGAATAAGAATTTATTAGAATGGGAAGGAATAGAAGGGGGAAATAAGAAGAGAATGAATGCTGAAAAAATTCAGCAAAATAGGGTTTTTATAACACCCATATCCTATTCCTACTAAGCTACTGCATACTTATCCTAATCCTACTAGGTTACTGAATTCTTTTCTTAATCCTACTAAGTTACTGCTGGTCCCCAGGTCTTTGGAAATGCTGTTTTTTCCCGGGACAAGTTTTCCATGCGTCTCTTTCAGTCCATAGGCATCCAAACGCTGCTCTACTTCTTTCGTGAAGCTTCCTTTGGCGTCAAATTATCCATAAAATGCTGAAATCTTCATCATATATACCTGAAAACTTGCTAATCACATTGTTTAGCTCACCTACAGGAAAAAGGACTAAAAGTACATGAATTATATATTTTGTCCTCAAAACTTAGCTAAAATATGGGTACATTAAGGTGATTTAGGCGTGTAAATACGCCTAACATCAGGAACTCCAAATACATATTTTTCTGGGCTAAGTTTGAGATTATACCTGCGAAACCTTTCAAAGAACTTTCTTAAATCTTTAACATGGTCGGACTGACTTTTTGATTTAATAATCACATTATCCACGTAGACCTCAATCTCCTTATGCATCATATCATGAAACATAGTGGTCATGGCTCTCATGTATGTTGCTCCATCATTCTTCAAGACGAACGGCATCACTCGGTAACAATAAGTCCCCTACGGTGTGATAAAAGATGTCTTCTCTGCGTCGTCATCATCCATAATGATCTGGTGATATCCCGCATAGCAATCCACAAAAGAGGCAACCTCGTGTTTAGCACAGTTGTCTAACAAAATGTGAATGTTGGGCAATGGAAAATCATCTTTCGGACTTGCTCTGTTCAAATCACGGTAATCAACACACACTCGAATTTTGCCATCTTTCTTTGGTACGGGAACAACATTGGATAGCGAGCTACTCAAATTACTTTGGCTTCAAGTTGTTTCATGATTTCCTCTTTAATTTTAATACTTACATCCATTTTAAACTTCCTCAACTTTTGTTTGACAGGAGGGAACGCGGGATCAGTTGACAATTTGTGAGCCACTAATTCAGTGCTTAAACCAGGCATATCATCATAAGACCATGCAAAAACATCCTTATAATCAATTAATGCTTGAATCATTCCATCTTTTAGATGTGGCAAAACATGTACACTGATTTTAGTTTCCCTAACATCTTATTGATCCCCTAGATTTATTGGCTCAGTCTCATTCAAATTAGAATTTGGTTTTTCTTCAAACTGTTCCAACTCTTTGCTTATTTCTTCTAGTGCTTCTTCTTCATGATATTCCCCATCCTGCTTCATTGCATCTTGATTAGTTTGGATTTTAAGATCAGGCTGAAAATTAAGCATACATGTCATGTCATTAGAATAAGCATAAAGAGAACTGTGTAAAAAAGAAAAACAAAATATATTAGACACGAAACAAAAGGGACATTGCATTTCATTAAATAAAAAGATAGAAGGGTTTAAACATAGATGCCATCATAACATAAACAAACTAAAATCCGAATTACAACCCTAAAATAACTCGGATAATCCAAAAGAAAAATAAAATAAACTACCAAAACTCCCTCCTGACGGGGAGAAGAGTGACTTCCCAATTATTGAGCCGGACAACTGGACCTATGAATTGCACGTCTGCTATACTGGTACCTTCCCCTGCTTTGACTATATCAACATCAATGAAAAGATTTTGGCAGTCATTAACCAATTCAACTTCAAATTCCACATGTTTTGTGACACTTCTCTTAACAAATGACTCACTGAGTAGTGGCATTGGGAGAGGGAGTGACCATGTTTCCTTTTTCCTTCCCTTGGCTTTCTTTAGATCTTCATCCGTAGGCTCAAATCCCAGACCAAACATGCCCACGTTCTCACTCGGACATATGGGATGAACTATACCGTGCAAAGACTCTCCCAAACCCTTTCCTGGCTCATATCCGTATTTCCAAAGTTCACTCACCATCATGATAGAAGCAGAAGCCAATTGCGGTCCCGGTATAACCTGTCATTCAAAGATATGATTCACTGGCACTGTATTAAAAATTTGATATATGAATGTCTCTTCTACGTTATTTGCTTCAATAAGAGACAAGGGAGAATCTTCTTAGGCGGACAAATCTCCTTCACCGTGAATAACTACTTCTTGCCTGTCATGCTCAAACTTAATCATTTGGTGCAGCGTAGATGCAACCGCCTTGGCCTTGTGGATCCAAGGCCTTCCCAACAACAGATTGTAAGAGGGGTTTACATTCAATACTTGAAACTCTATGGCGAACTCAACAGGTCCTATGGTCAACATTAGTTCTATTTCGCCAATGGAATTTGATTTTGCACCATCGAAAGACCTAACACATACATTGTTGGGCCTGATCTTGTCAGCACCAATATTCAACTTTTTCAAAGTAGAAATAGGGCAAATATTTGCACTTGAACCTCCATCAATTATAACATGAGTGACGTTGAAATCTTCACACTTCACTGTAATGTAAAGGCCCCGGTTATGCCCTATACCTTCAGCAGGAAATTCATCGTCAGAAAAACTGATCCGATTGACTTCAAAGATTTTTCCAACCACTTTTTCAAGTTGGTTGATTATAATCTCCCTAGGAACATACGCTTCATTTAATACCTTCAGCAAAACATCACGATGCTCCTTTGAGTGCAACAACAAAGATAAAAGGGAAATTTGAGCAGGGGTTTTCTTCGACTGGTCCAATATCGAATACTCTGTCAGTTTCATCTTTTTCAAAAATTCTTCAGCTTCTTCTTCGTTGATAGGTTTTTTGATAGATGACGTTCCACTCACCGTTGGGTTAGACTTTCTTAAGCTTTTAGGCACGTAGCATCTTCGTAACCTAGTCAAACCCCCTACCTCATCTACATCTTCCACTACTTCTTTCTCGTGATAGGTCATCATAGTCTACCCATAATTCCAGGGAACCTTTTTCGTATCAACTATCAGAGGTTAGGTTATCGGTTTGAGGACAATAGGCACTGCCAGTGCTCCTTTCATTATCAAGATGGGCTGACTCAGAGCTCTCACCACTATCAACTTAGGTTTATCCTGACTTAAATCAACATACCTTCTGGTGCCCTGTACTGTAATCAGAGGTTTCTTTGTGCTTTCTTGGGCTTTATCTACTCTCATTCCTTCCTGGCTCAATGACATTGCATTCAAAGACTCCGCTACATTCACCGATTTCTCCTCAATGGTCTATATCTTGACAATAGGATTATAACCCCTCAAATACTCTTTTCCATCATATATCAATTCTAACATATTGGCTTCAGCATAGGTTAGCGGTGGATTTGAAAGCCTTTCTTGAATTGGGCTTAAAACCTTTAACTTTCTCAACCTATCAAACAAGCTAGCATATGACTCCCCAAGAGGTGTGAATTGATTTTTGACTGCCTTTTCCTTCTTATGCTCGGGCATAGGCTGAAAACTAGGTCTGGAGGGGTTTTGGTAATCTGGTGGAGCGAATGGGTCATTTTGTGGGGCTTGCACACGCCACTACGGGTAATAAGGGGTTTGGGCATATGGCTACACGCTATATACTGGGTACGGGGGTGGTAGAATGGAATATAAAGGGTTTTGTAGAGGGTAGTAATGGTGGGGAGGAATATATCAAGCTTGGGTGTAGACTTGGGCTTGGGATTGGGGATAGGGGCGAGGTGGTCTTTTGGGATAGGAATGGGTTCCAGCTACGATAGTCGCCATATTCTCTTTCTTCTTTCTACCTCCAAATACGCCAGATCCACCTTGAATCGCTTGTGTGGTGGCTTTTAATACGACAAAACTCACTATTTGGTCGGTCTTAATTCTATCCTCTATCATCTCCCCCATTTTGAGGACTTCCATAAAAGATTTTCCCATTGCTGAAAGTAAATGTTGAAAATAGGTCTCATCCTACGCCTGAATTAAAACTTATACCAACTTACTTTCTTTCATTGGAGGCTTTACCCTGGCGGCCTGTTCACGCCACCTTATTGCATATTCCCTAAAACCTTCAGTGCTCTTTTTCTTCATGTTGACCAAGGATTTTTCATCCAGAATCAGGTCGATGTTATACTAAAAATGTTGAATAAATTCAGAAGCCAAATCATCCCAGCTGTTCCATTTATCGATATCTCGATCGATAAACCATTCTGAGGCCAGATCAGAAAGACACTCGCCAAAAAAGTCCATGAGCAGTTCTTCCGTTCCTCCTAAAGCCCTCAACTTATTGCTATAACGTCTCAAGTGTGCAACGGGATCATCGTGTCCTGCATACTTCTCGAACTTAGGAATCTTGAAACCACGGGGAAGGTTGATGTCGGAGAACATGCAAAGATCTTTATAGGAAACACTCCTATAATCTTCGATTCCTTGCAAATTCCTCATAGCCTGTTCTAAACTTTTCAATTTCCGGGCTATGATATCCTGTTCCTCTGCTGCGACAGGTTTCTCTGTATTAAATGGAAATACAAGCGGCTGAGTGTACCTATACGGTTCATTTATTTGCAAAGTGGGATCCGGGGTGTAATACTGACTATCTGAAACCTTCAGTACTGGCTCACTGACAGACCTAGGAAGCCTCATTGTGGGACGCACAACATAAATGGGAGTTTCATGTGGTGGCGGAGCCACGAATACCGGTGTGATCGGTGACGCTGGCTGAGCAACTGGTCTTGATTGACACGTGCTCAGGTGACTTAGTAGGAGCAGAGAATTGCGCCTGAGAGAGCGGTGGGCAATTAGAGATATTCCTAAGAACTTCAGAGAGCGGGGGAGGAGGCATTCCGCTGGCCCATGCTCGGTGTAAATCTATCAGTTGTTGCCTGAGTCTTACTACCTCATCATTGTGTTCTGAGCTTTCTTCCCTATGACCCTGATCTGGGTCAATGAGCGAATTTTCAATCTCCCTGCTATCCATAGCGAGCTTTGCTTTGTATCTAGTGAAGTATGGGTGACTAGCCAGAGTGCTACAAACCTACCATTGTTATCTGAAAGAACATGATCATCAAAGATGACATCCGTTAGGATTAGGACACACAACAAGCATGGGAATCACATTGGTAAAATTGCCCTAAATTCATGTTCATTTCTACCAGCTTTTGAGGGTAGCGAGGTCATTTTAACATCATCCTGATTTTTGTCTACACTTATTTTTATCTATACTTATTATTATTATTATTATTATTTTCGTATCCATCTCTATTCTTTTCCTTTCTCTCGTTATCTACCTTTATTTTATCATTCTTTATGGCTTTTGTTTTTCCTTAAAAGAGGAAAAAATATAAAAACAACAAAACAAAATGATTAGATCGAACCCAAAAGTAGGTTGCCTACGTATCATGTTGTACATGAATTAGATCTTGCGTAGTTCGGGCCTTGACAAAAAGGCCAATTAAACTCCTTTTTCTTGAAACTTTAAGAAGAAAAGAAAAATAACAATTTGTCAAAAGCATTGACAAACATCTTTTCCATTTTTTACTTTTAAAATATCTATACAAAACGAAACCTATGATTACCAAAGAAAAATCTTTTGGGGTTTTCAATTTTGAATTTCATATGAAAATGAAACTTGAAACTATTAAAGGAAAATCTTTTGTAGTTTTCTCTTGAAGATGTATATGAAACACCTACTTTAAATAAAGAGTGAAGATCTTTTTTTGATTTTTTTTTGTAATAAGATCAACCAAGAATAAAACCTACGACTATTAGGGATTTTTTTTTGTATTTTTATTTTCATGACATGTATGAAACACCTACTCTAGATGAAAAGTGAAGAAATTTTATTTTATTTTTTTTGATTTTTTAGATAAGATCAACCAAAAATGAAACCAACGACTATTGAGGAAAATCTTTTGTTTTTTTTTACTTTTTTTTTTCAAGATATGTATGAAACACCTAATCTAAATAAAGAGCGAAGAAAATCCTTTTTTTGAATTTTTTAAATAAGATCCCCGAACCAACAATAGGCTGCCTACATATCTCACTCCCGAAAGAGGAGAATCAGGGGTGCGTAGTTCGTCCATATTTGACAATTAACGATTAACTAATAAATTGATCATAACTTAAGAGACACTACCAAAAACAAACGAAAAAAAAAACTTTTGGATTTTCAGCTAAACATTGACACCACCAATTATGTAGAAAAATCTTTTTGGTATTTTTGTTTTTGACAAATAAGTAGAAAAGGCAAAAAAAACTCTTTTTTTTTTTTGAATTTACGGTACTTTGAGAAGACAAATGTAAAATGTAAAAAATCTTTGAGTTTTTGGATCGTGAAGAACAAAAGCCATAAAGAATTCTAAAATAAACTACGACATTCGTTTTTTCTTTTTTTTTAATTCTTTTCGACTCACTTTTTCCTATTTTTTTTTCTTTTTCATTTTTGCCTACGCACCTTACTCCTAACAATTTTCTTTCTTTTTTTGTCAAATCAGTCTGTCAAATGACCACGTTACCCTTAAAGAAGCAACAATTAGCACGTAAAGATGCTTTAGAGGTGAGTCTTCTACGAAGGACCATGTGTGTCCCGCTAGGTCTCAGTATGATGCACATAAGCATGACCTAAAGGCTGACCTACGCTGTGGTTTACTAACAAGGCTGTTCAGGGGAGCTTATGGTCGATAGTGGCTGGTTTGCTTTCCACCTACTCCATAACACCGACGGCTCCCCCCCTAAAATATGGGTAACTCAACTAGAGGTTGTGTAAAACATGTGTACTACGAACTTGTTGTAGAAAGAAGGCCGGGGGGTGGACTCATGATGATAGATATAAAGCGGTAACACATAGGATAAATACTATAAATAAAGAGCACGAAAAACACACAAAAGTGCAAACAATAAACCAAACAAAATTACAAACAAGCTTATACACTCGTAATGCCAAACAAAGCCGATAAGACTCCAAAAATAGCTCAAATTCTAAAAACTTGTCATTTTTCCCCAGCAAAGTCACCAGAGCTGTTACACCCCTTTTACGTACTCCAAAAGATTTATATTTTAAGTTCGAAAGGGTTTTATTATCTAAGTGACAATAAATGAAAATTTTGTTTTGGAAAAGGATTATTTACATTTTTTACTCAGAGTCGCCACTTGGCATAATCCGGTGTGCCAAGTCACCATTAGAAAATCCTTTCCAAAACCATTTGACTCTCTAAACTGGTTTGTGAATAGAGATTCCGGCTAAGGAATTCTGTTGACCGAGGGGAAGGTGTTAGGCACCTCTCGATCCCATGGTTCAACCACGGTCGCTTGGTAGAGTGTATCGACTATTTTTTGCACTAAGAGATGTATAAACCGTGAAAAAGCACGCAAAATAGTCAAACAAAACAAAACAATCCGAAATGTAAAATCCAGTCCAATTATTACAACCCAAAATAAAAAGGGACTGAAAGTAAACCTACGCTAATCCTAAACTGATGCTCTATCCGACGCCTCGGGCCTTCACTACAAACATCCTCCGGGTACATGACGTCTAGGGGCATTCCCCGGTGAATAAATATATACAAATACTTCGGGGCATTACCCGGCCAAATTATACAATTGAATTTTTCGTATGATAAAGTAAAATGAACCATTCACGCACATATTCAAATATTCCACTAAATCGTTATTTCCTAAATTTGACTACCCGGCCTACATTTGCCTATCCAAGTTCAACATATCACAGTTCTATCGTGTTTAACATTATCCATGCATCAAAATTAATCAACATTCATTTTAGCAATTTTTAATTCCCACCCCTAATTTTATTTTAAACACAAAACTTCTAAAATCACGATTACTATTTCAACAATCCATAATCACTATAAACTCAATATTCATCATTCACGTCACACACAATCGTATCTAACGAAATCAACAACCAATCAATACCAACAGTTATTCATCACCAATGAAGATCAAACCACACACGAATATCCAATTTGAAATATGAAATATTACAAATAATAAAATAGAGGAGAGAAAGTGTAGAGTTGGACCTCGATTGAAGCTTTTATTGTGCCAAAATATGTGATCAAAAGACAAAGTTGGATCCAAAACTCTCGACTTGAACCTCGATAACCAACAACTCCAAACTCGATATTGAATTCAACTGGACAGATTTGGAAAACAATGAAAAGCCTCATAATGAATGAACCGCAATCCCGAATAGAAATCCAAAACAACCCAAGACTCAAATTCGAATCCCAAATCACCGATTTCAACCTAACCTTGTATGAGTCTCACCGGAATTGAAGTAACCGTCATCGTTTCAGCATTTCCCAAAATGAGATAGAGCTAGCTCGAACGGGCTGTCTGATGGTGTGCTATTGAGAGGAGAATGGAGGCGGAACAGTGGATAGGACGCTGATTGCAGTGACGGGGTCATTTGTTTAGTCTCCAGAGAAGGCACTGGATGACGGAGGAGGCCGGATCTGAACGACGGCTGAAGAAGCATCCCGTGCTGGCCTTTGGAGGCGACGCCGTCCTTGGCTGGTTGGCGTTTGAGTGGAGGAAGAAGAGTAAGAAAGTTAGAGCGGCGCCGGCGCCAGCGCTGTTGTCGTCGATGGGGAAGGCGGCGGGAGAGATTTTTGAGAGAGAGAGTAAGAGTCCAAAGAGAGGGAGTGAGAGAGAGAGTTAGGCGGCTTCCTTTTTTTTTTATATTCCCCCCTTCGGTGTTCCTTTTATGTATGTGTATATATGAGGTGAGGGTGGGGTAGAGTTTGTTAGGATATGGTATGCAGGTGTTGTTTTTTAATTGGGTGGGTTGTTTGAATATTAGGATAAAACAAAATTAGTTAGGGGGTTATTATTTTTGTCATTTTGTGGAGGGACTATCACACGGATGAGGGTACACTATAGGATAAGGTAAACAATAGGTAAAAACAATATCGGGGAGGAACGAAATTAGGTGTCTACATCATGCCCCCTTTGAATGTAAACACGAAGTGTTTTCAGACAATGAAGTAGACAGCAACACCAAATTTTGACCCGACCATTATCCAAAGAAAGAAACAGAAGGAAGAAGGACAACTGGGTTTTGACTTAAAACATCCCACCTACTAACATTATGAGAGGATCGAGTGACAAGTATCTCAACTTTTGGAAGGAGATGGACTATACCGAGTTGGAGAGTCGAGTGAGGTTCCATCGAGGTTCTGGTCCGCGACTCTGTCATTAAATAAAAAAAATAAAAATTACAAGTTAAAACATAAATGAAATTACAAAAATCCTATCTATACAACTTCTATTAGTTCTTGACTCGACTTTCATCACCCTATTCTTCAGGCGGGCTCCTGACTTGCAATTTCTTTCAACTTGTTGCTTGGCTTTCAATTGCTTCGCTTTGTTCCTTGAATTTTCATTTCTTCACCATATTCTCCAAGCGGGCTCCTGACTTGCCAGTTCATCACTTTATTGCCTGAATTTCATTTCTTCACTCTGTTCTCCAGGTGGGCCTCTGACTTGCTATTTCATCACCCTGTTCTTCAGGCGGGCTCCTGAAACCCAAAATTAAAACTAGAACAAAAATTATCCCAAACAAGAATTATAATAAAGTAGTATTTCATTTTTGAAAGAGTTATACCATTTTCCAGGAGGGTCCTGCGCATAAAGTAAAATCTCATTTTTCAGGAGGGTCCTAAATAGAAAGTAAAATCCCATTTTTTCAGGAGGGTCCTAAACAGAAAGTAAAATCTCATTTTTCAGGAGGGTCCTGAACATAAAGTAATATCCCATTTTTGAGGAGGGTCCTGAACAGAAAGTAAAATTCCATTTTTTAGAAGGGATCCATGTATACTATGAACCTGCGCATTTCTCCCCAATCCATCTTGGGTAGCCTCAAAATTTGATAATACCTGTCGGAACCACCAATTTAAGAGTAGATGCCTTGGATCAATATATTTGCCGCTGAAATAGTCTTATAGTATTTCTGAAAAATGATATGGGGGAAGAGAAAAATAGACATACTACTGAACACTCCACATTGTCTCACGCTTTTCAATAGCACGAAGGCACGCACGTAATGCCTCAATAGATTTTTCTTGAACAACCAATGTTGGATCCCTCAGAACAACCCAAATAGTATCCACAAACTCTGGCAAGTGAACATTGAAAACGGTTGAAGCATTTTCTGCCATTTCCTAAAATTTAAAGATAGGAGATTAAAACAGGGACATCATCAGCAAGTACTTATCTCGTATCTGGAATTCAATATGCTATGTTGTGGATTTATTTTAAATATTATAATAATGACAACCACATTTCTATAGTATGAACTATTTCACTCTTCATTCGGTGATAACAGGAAGAAAAACACTAGTTAACCTTTAGGATACAATTTGAATAAATAGCTAATATTTGTATTCAGTTTTGGGAACACTTCTTTCTTTTATCACTTAGAATACATGCAAGATAAAAGTCTCATGCACGGTTTTGAAAGAAAGAGAAAAGTGAGGAATCCTCTTTAGGTACCTTCTATAATAATGACAAATCGGAGGGTGGAAATGTTGGAGAAAGGAAAAGGGAGATTTGGTAGAACGGCGGTGAGAACAGTAGAATTTTCTAGGGTGGAGAGACAGTAACCAAAAAAAGAAACTTCAATTCAAAGTTTCCCCATCATGTAAAGATGAAATAAACGAAACCCAGCTTCAAAATTTTTGCTTATAAAACAAATAATGAAGAAATATGCTAATTGTACCTTTAATATTAAGACTGCAGCAAAGCGACGATACTCAATTCTTTCACCACGAAGCCATTCTAGTGCAACTTTAACCTGAAAATACAAAAGAGTTGAGATCTTGATGTCAGACAATCAAGTATCTGAAGCATCAAAACGCTACACACCTGACGTTCCACTTCATCTGCAGTCATTGCACCACCAGATCTATCTAGGTGACCAAAAACATTACAAGCAAGGACCAAGATTTCGGGATCATGCTTTGTTTCAAAGGCAGCGCTCATGTAATTGGAGAATTTTGCCACTTTTGATGTATTTTCGCTGATGGTGACATCTATTAGCTCATCAATAGCCCTCAATGCTCCCAGATTTTTAGAAACTTCATTACTATCAAGAAATGTAGTAATGAGTTCATATAGATGATCCATGAAACGAGCAAAAGCTTCTCCACTAAGATCACGAGCTTCTTCTTCTACAAGCCGCCTCAAGGTCAATGCAGCCCCATCCTACCATCGAGAATAAATAAGAATTGTCTTGGTTCAAAAGCAATTCAAGTTTTTGAAACATAATTTTAGAAGAGGGAACTGGAAAGGATTGAAAGAGGCATAGAATGAGAGCATGCAAACTCAAACAGCAAAAACAGCAAGACTGAGCAAAACAGAATATTAAATGATTAAGACAGAAACTCGCATCAGTATCAATATCAAGCAGCCAGTGCAAAAGACTGCTCTGCTAACGTTTGGTAGAAAAATGGAACAGGGAAAGTGAATGAAAACAAAAAAAACAAAACTAGGTATTCACATTATTTTTCAAACCAAAAAGTTCACTAAGATGGTTGATATAAAATTAAAATCAGGACCTATCCATCTCTCTTGATTCATGGAGAAGGAAAATAAATAAGTATAATTAGCAAGAGGCATATAGGAGAAGATTTGAATACAAAACAGCAAACAGTTACTTCTATGTAGTACCATGATTTCAAACTGGATTAGCCAACAAACTCCGTGTAATCCCACAAGCTGGTCTTTCTTCTTCCACACAAATCAAAATATAAATAAATGTGCCCAAAAATAAACTGTAGCATTCTGCTTTCTTTCTATTTTCAATATTTTACATATACAAGGTTTCAAATAACAACATCCAACACTTCTTGAGAAACTGAGGACGAAAAAATCAAGAAAAGAGCTCAAGACATACTGTCAGCTAAAATCTTCCTTAATTTTTTGTCAATTCCTAAGAAAATCAAAATGAAGCACTAAATTTCTGATTCTACTCCCTCATCAATTCAACACCAATATTTCCAGAACGACGACTAAAGAAGAATAAAGAGCTCACATCAAGATTTCTTGAACTGTTCTAACTCTACTAATGTACAAAATTCAGCAAATGACTCCAAAAAAAAAAGATAACTTGAAAGAAGAAACGAAAAAAAATTAAAAAAATTGAGGACGGAAAATCAAGAAAAGAACTCAAGATGTACCCTGAGCTAAAATCATGTCAGTCTTATTTCCTATAAATGTCTGGTTCCACTATCTCACCAATTCACCAACTCAACAAATCAAAATCTCCTGAAATGTTCTAACTCCACTACTGATCTTAAAAAATTCAACAAAAAATCAAGAACCTTAGAATCTTCTTTGATTTTCATCAATTCCTAAGAAAATCAAAATCAATCACTAAATTTCTATTTCCACTTACTCAACAATTCAACAAATGTAACAACACCCAAAAAAAAAAAGAACACAAAGAGTAGATAACAATACAGAGGTCACATTAAGATTCCCTAAGCTACTCGAACTCCAGATCCGTAAAATCCAACAAACTACTCCCAAAAAATAAAAGTTGAAAGAAATGGAAGAACCTTAGGATTGCTTCAGGTACATAGGTCAGAAAGAACTTTATTAAGAGCATCAATATTTCCGGCACCGGTTGTTGCAACTGGATAGCGGATCGCCTGAGAGCTGCTACCCATGCTTCTTCTTCACACTCCTATCTACACGAAAACCTAACAGCATGGACAGAACGTTATTATTGTAATGATGATTGTAAATTTTTCATTTTTTTACATGAGGCTCCATGGTTGGTCCCTACAGTATCAGATCCTGGGAATTTCCTCACTTGTACTGAGTTTACTTGCTGTACAGTTCTCTATGTGAAGAGAAGAAGTGATAAATGGGGCTGATAGCTTAGAAGAGGATGTAGAACAAGGAAACCATGATTTGGTAGAGACTGAAAAAGTTTTTGTTGTCCCAGCTGAGGGGAATGAATTTGATAGAGTCGATGATTGACAATCCTGAAAGCATTGTGAAAGAAATTTCTGCTGTTGCAGAAGCCCAACCTTTGGAAATGATGGAGTCTCCAAAAAGACATGATGAAGATAATGTTGGTGCATATCAGATCCTGGGAATTTCCTCACTTGTACTGAGTCTGCTTGCTGGTACAGTTCTCTACGTGAAGAGAAGAAGTGATAAGACTTTTCATCCAGTAGCAGTCTCAAGTAAGAAATTTTCCATACACCATGTTATCAAAGAGAAGCATTCCTCTCAAAATTGGCCAACAGAGGTCGATGTCGCAGGAGCGAGTCATCCGTCTGAGATGAGCATCTTTGAAATAAGTTTATCTCATACCAAGAAATATCCTAAATTAGAGGATGATGAGGCTCAGAGCATTGAGAAAAAACCTAGAAAGAGTAACAGGAGAGAATCCTTGGCTGCATCTGAGTTCTCAATGGGTTCACCTTCTATGGAAGTTTCACTACATATGAGAGGATTCCTGCCAAGCATGTGAGTGTATTTAACTTGGTATATTCTATCTTCTTTGAACATAAACAATCCTTTTTGAATAGCCAAATCTATTCTCTTAATCATATATTTTCCTTGTGAAATTTAGGCAAGTGGAGGAGAAGAAGTCACACCTTTCACTACTTAGTTGGTGTAGGTACTGATCAAGATGTTTAATCCGACTAATAATTTGGTCTGCTATAAGAGGATCATTTATTTTTTTTCCAGCAAGAGAGATTATATAAGCATTTCACTTTTAAGAATTGGACATCATGATTTGTTAATAATATGACTTATGAAGATTTGACAACTCAATTAGTTATATGTTTATTCCAAAAGAAATGTATCAAACAAGGAGATGTAGATATCTAATGTGGAGAATTTTTGGTCCACCTTATTTTTTGTTCGTAGAAATATAATGGAATAATTAGGTTTCAAAAACCTCTTGTTATATGTCTTTCTCGGTTTGAAGACGCACCTTTCAATTTCTTAACTCCAGCTGTCTAATTCAAAAAGCAATATAGATACTGATTGCAGCATGCTTAACTAGATAAGTCAATAGTTGTATTCAATTAGCAATATATATGTTAATTTATTCTCGTTATGATCTCAGAAACACAAGACATATAGGCAAAAGGCAAGAGGAAGTCACATAAATGTGCAGTACATCCTGTATTTTACTGCTCACCCAATGGATATTCTTCCTAATGTTTATGTATGTTCATAGTGCCAGGTTTCTCGAGTGATGGCTGAGGATAACTCGGATAAACTAGCAAGTCCAGTAACTAGTGTGAAGAATGACACTATGGCTGAGGATAACACCGATGAACTAGTAAGTACAGTAACTAGCGTGAAGAATGACTCTATGGCCGAGGATAACATCGATGAACTAGTGAGTCTAGTAACTAGCGTGAAGAATGACTCTGCTGGAGGTAAGCCAGATAAAATCAGCACAATAAAACCGATATCTATGAGTATTGGAAACAAGGTTCTTCCCTGCTATCGCAGCTCCTCCTCTACTTCAACTTACAATGCAGGAAATACAAAAAGGCAATCCACTGGGAAGTTGAATACTCCTGATAGCGGACAAGATGTTATTCCTTATTATCTGAGAGCTTCCATTGGTTTTTGCCATGACTTCTGTAAATATGGAAGGAAACATTTCTCTGAAGCAAAGCCATGGCATCCTCTATCAAAAAGAAAGAACAAACTTCCTGCTGATGAGCAGAGTCCTACACGGACCTTGGTGGGAGAGGCAAAAAAGGGGACGTTGGTCAAGAAAAATCTTTCCCTTCCTCCTGGAAGTGTGTTGGGAGAGAAAAAAAAGGTGACAGGAGTTGAGCAAAAGCCTTCCACTTCTCCAGGGAGTATGCTGGGAGAGGCGAAGAAGAGGACCGTGGTCATGCAAAAGACTTCCACTACTTCAGGGAGTAACTAGAGTGATGCAAAGAAGGGGTTTTTGGTCAAGCAAAAGCTTTCCACTCCTCCTGTGAATATGCTGGAAGAGGGAAAAAAGGTAAATGAGGTCTATCAAAAGCCTTCAGCACCTTAGGAGAGTGTACTCAAAGATGAAAAGAAGGACTCTATGGTTGAGAAAAAACCTTTTTCTCCTCCAAGTTGCATGGAGGGAGGGATAGATGAGGTGACTATGGTTGAGCAAAAGCTTTCTACTCCCCCAGGGAGTATGCTGGTAGAGGGAAAGAAAGAGGTCGTGGTCAATCAAAGGCCATCTGCTCCTCCAGGGAGTATTCTAGGATAGGGAAAGAAGTTGAATGTGGTCGATCGAGGGCCTTCTCCCAAGGTTCACTCTCTTGAACCCTCTAAAATAAAAAAATAAAAAGATACTGCTGCCACCAAAGAGTGTTCACTCTCTGAAATTGGATTCCTCAAGTGACAAGATGCCAGAGACAGAAAGGAAAATGAAATCTTCATATAAGATCTTAAGAGGTGTAGATGCAGGAGGCAGATGCAGGAGGCAAGAAAGACAGTGTTGGTAATTATAGAAAACAAATAATTGCGCCTAAAGTATCTAGAGAAAAATCTTTGAAGACGCCAACTCTTTCATCTCCTCCAAAATCTTCCTCTGTTAAACCTTTGATCTTAAGGGTAAGAATCAATAAAAGCTTAAAGCTGCTGGCTCCTCTGAAGGACCAGAACAAGATGCGGAGAGATGGGACAAATAAACTGAACCCTAAAATGGTTCCTGAGAAAACTTTATGTACTACCAAAGTGAAAGCATCACCAAAGTCTTCATCCCATTTACAATCATATCCGTTATCTAATGAAGAAGATAAAAAGGAAATTGTTAATCCTGCAGACAGTGCATTGGGTAAATACACCTCTAGCAGCAAAAAGCTGTTGCACATAGTAGAAGCAGAAAATGTTGGGAAAAATAAAAAAAAGGCATTGAGAAAAGGTAAGACAGGTGTTTCTAATGATAATAATTCTTCGACAGTGAAACTGAAGTTCAGAAGGGGCAAGATAGTTGATCTCCAGCAAGAAACCAGCAGCCCCAGGAGGCTGACATTTAGATGGGGACGACATGTGGGTGAAAGCCAGGACAACAATACAAGTAAGAGAATCTTTAAAAAGAAAGGAGTTGATGGTAACAAAAGTAATACCATCCCTATCTCTGGAAAAATTTATTTGAGGCATTAGGATGAGCAAGAAAAGAAAGATATGCAGGGTTTGTTGACTAATGTGTTCGAAGAGATGACGAGTAAGCTTGTTGAAACCGGGAAGAGCAAGGTTAAAGCTTTGGTGGGAGCTTTTGAGACAGTGATTTCCCTCGACAATAAACCTTCTGTTGTCATAGTTTCTTGATTAACTAACAGAATTTTATAACAAATAGGAGCAATTGCAAATATAGTGGTTGATATAGCTTTTCTGACCTGGTTTACATTTGTTTGTCCTGTTTCTCATTCCGACTCATCTTCTTAACGATTTCTTGATGCTTGTCAATTCTGTTCTCATAATTGAATAAATTCAATTTCTTCTAGGTGCATTTACTTTGAATTGGGAGATAAAGTTGTGCAAGACTACAATTTCTTTTTCACTTATGGAGGTTGTGATACTGACATTAAATCAGTGGGTATTTGGATGTAGACATTCTAATGTTAGGCTGGTTGATCAGTGGACATATATTGTTGCTGGACTCATTTTGGAGGGATTTGTTCATACTTTCTGTTGAATAAGCGCATAGAAGAAGGCACATCATGTGGAAATACCATCCAAAAAAGAGTTTTGGCTATGGTACTGGTTTGACATTGTGCTTGTATACTATTTTCTTTAGTTGTTCTGTAAAGGGATCTGTCTCTTGACTATAAAATTTATTGTTTTTTTCTCTGTCATACAATACAATAATATATAAATAACAATCAAATGTAAATATTGTAACCACCTAAACAAGTAACAATATTTATGTGCATCTTTTATTCAGGTAACTCAAAACAGCTTATAATAAGTCCCTTTGTTTGAATATTGTACGTTTTATCTTAAAGAAGCCACTGCAGTTTGTTAGACTTAGATACATGTACCTTCATGGCTCCACCTATCAGCCATAACATCCAGCTAATGTTGAGTCACTCTATGTACTTGTGTTAAAAGTTATTTTTTGAGTCTCCTTACTCCAATTTGTCATTGAAAGCTCACATATTTTATGATGCAACAAATTTCCGCTCAACTAAATCTGAGACTCTTATCGAAGATGGCTAGAAGTACTAATGAAAACAGTCATAAAAGTTTTAGTTCACTTAAACTCAGAAATAGTGTCATTAGCCATACAAGTATTCGAGGTAAGTTCTTATATATACAAATATATGATCCTCTTATAGCAGACCAAATTATTAGTCGGATTAAACATCTTGATCGGTACCTACACCAACTAAGTAGTGAAAGGTGCCACTTCTTCTACACCAACAAATCATGATATTTTATAAGTGCAAATATTTAAATTAAAATATTTATGTTCTCTTATTATATATTTTTTCCATCTCAAAATTATTGACATGTACAGATTTTGCATAACTTTTAATGGATAATTAAGTAGAAGTGTGATTTGATTAATATAAATTTTTGTTAATTCTTTAACCCATATCAATAAAGAAATCAAAAAACTATAAATAGAAGATGAAGTAAAAATAGTAGGTGGCAATTTAAAGAGGTTATTGAGAAGGTAAAGATTGATTTTGAGGAGAATGAAAAAATGAATAATGTTTAAAATGAAAAAAAGAAAAATGAAATGAGAGAAGATAGAAAACTAAGAAAGGAAACAAAATAAATTTTATAAAATTTCTAATTCTGATTTCATAATCTTTGTCCATTGTGAATTATGGCCAAGATTTTTGGAGATGAGATCCCAAAAGAAGATACAAAAGAATGCAGTAAAATTAGAAGATAAATATAATAATATATATATATATATATTAAGATACAAAAATGAGAAAAAAAATTGGGATAATTACACAACTTAGCCAATATTGACTCCTAATTACCTTATTTAGCCTAGTTTCAATTTATTACAATTCATAACCTTCTTTTGCCTATTAATTTTTTTCATAATTACAATTCATTTTCTCTCCCATTAATTTTTCTCTCTATTTTCGATTCCTTTTTTTTTTTTCCTTTTTTCAGTTTTTTCCTTCTTTTTTTCTTTTCCTATTTTTTTTTTCATTTTCTCTTTCTTTCTTTTTTTTTTCTTACAATTTTTTTCTTTTTATTTTTTCTCCATTTTTGTTTTTTACTCTATTTTCTATTACTCTTTTTTAAAAAAAAAAATTCTTCAGTTTTTATTTTTTTTGTTTTCACGTTCTTCTTTCTTTTTTCAATTTTTTCTTTTTTGGTGTCTTTTTTCTATTTTGTCTTTCCTTTTTCAGTTTTTTCCTTCTTCCCCCCTCCCCCCCCTCATTTTCTTTTTCTCTTTCTTTTCTTTTTATATTTTTTTTTGTTTTCTTTTTCTCTTTTGTATTTTTTTCTCCTTTTTTTTTATCTATATTATCTATTACTTTTTTTTCTTTTTTCTATTTTTTTTTCATTTTTTTCTTTTTTTTGTTTTCTCTTTCTTCTTTCTTTATTTAATTTTTTTTTTTGTTGTCGTTTTTGCATTTTATCTTTTTTTATTTTCTTTTTCTTCTTTTCCTTTTTATATTTTCCATCTCAAAATAATAGACATGTACAGATTTTACATAACTTTTAATGAATAATTAAGTAGAAGTATAATTTGATTAATATATATTTTTGTTAATTTTTAACCCTTATCTATAACGAAATTAAAAAACTATAAATAGAAGATGAAGTAAAAATAGTAGGTGGCAATTTAAAGAGGTTATTGAGAAGGTAAAGATTGATTTTGAGAAGAATGAAAAAATGAATAATGTTTAAAATGAAAAAAAGAAAAATGAAATGAGAGAAGATAGAAAACTAAGAAAGGAAACAAAATAAATTTTATAAAATTTCTAATTCTGATTTCATAATCTTTGTCCATTGTGAATTATAGTCAAGATTTTTGGAGATGAGATCCCAAAAGAAGATACAAAAGAATGCAGTCAATAGTGACTCCTAATTACCTTATATAGCCTAATTTCAATTAATTACAATTCATAACCTTCTCTTGCCTATTAATTTTTTTATAATTACAATTTATAGTCTCTCCCATTAATTTTTTTCTCTATTTTCTATTACTTTTTTTCCCTTTTTTAGTTTTTTCCTTCTTTTTTTATTTTCTTTATTTTTCATTTTATCTTTCTTTTCTTATTAAGATTTTTTTGTTTATTTTTCTTTTGTATTTTTTCTTTTTCTTTTTCTCCTTTTTTGTTTTTTTCTCTATTTTCTATTACTCTTTTTTTATATTTTTTTGTCAGTTTTTCTTTCCTTTTTTTTTTCGTTTTCTCTTTCTTCTTTGTTTTTTCAATTTTTTCTTTTTTGTTGTCTTTTTTTCATTTTGTCTTTCCTTTTTAAAAAAAAAAAATTGTTTTCTTTTGTATTTTTTTCTCCTTGTTTTTCTCTCTCTATTATATATTAGTATTTTTTTTCTTTTTTCTGTTTTTTCTTCATTTTTTCTTTTCCTTTTTTTTTGTTTTTCTTTCTTCTTTCTTTTTTCAATTTTTTTTGGTTGTCTTTTTTGCATTTTGTCTTTTTTTCTTTTCTTTTTCTTTTTTTTTCTTGTTATTTTTCTCCTTCTATTTTTTTCCTTTGATTTTTTCTTTATTTTCTATTACTCTTCTTCCTTTTTTTGTATTTTTTCTTCTTTTTTTCTTTCTTTTCATTCTTTTCAATTGTGCGAACTAGTAAACATAAATATAAGTGTGAACTATAAAATATAAATACAGAAATGAATTATAGCATATAAATACAAGTGGTAAGTATAAAATACAAATACAAATGTGAACTATAACATATAGATACAAGTGTGAACTATCATTTGTATTTTTTAATTATTGAAAAGGAACGATTGATTTTCTTTTTACTAATATTTATTTGTATTTATTTATACAAGATATATTTATTAATACAAATAAATACAATTCAAATTTTATAAAAATAAAATATGTATTTGTATTTTTAAAATTGTTGGTTTCATTTGTTTGTAATTGTATTTGTATCAAATGATATTTATTTATTTAGAAATATGAATAATAATTTTGACATAAAAATACAAAATGGTACATTTGTATCAAAGGATACATTGCATATTTATATATTTTAGAATCAAGAAAATATAATTAATGCATTTACTTGTTTGTATACGAATACAAATGATAAAACGGCTAAATACAATATGCAATCAACTTACAAATACAAAATAATTCTTTAAAAATAAAAAGACGTCGACGAAAATAGAATACAAATACAAATACAAATATAATCTAAATATACAAACACAATAAAATCATAATACAAATATAATCCAATATAATATACAGTCAATTATAAAATACAAATACAAAATAGTTCTTTAAAATACAAGTGCGAATTATATAAAATACAAATGATGGTGCGAACTAACAAATACAAATACAAGTGCGAACCATAAAATACAAATGATGGTACGAACTAATCCAACCCTCTATGCTATTCAGAGAGAAAAGCCTTTGCATCTGATGCACAAAGCTATCTAGTTTCTTTTTCTTTGCTGAAAATCTAACCCTTGAAGATCCTTTATACATCACCAGACCAGTTCAGTACAAAAGCACCAACATAAAGAAAGAAAGAGTACCACCAGATAAACATCGATTTCCCCTTACCTAAACCACCATTATAGTTCAATTGTGACAAAGTATAGTGTGTAATGTAAATAGAAATCATACATGACAAAAAAAATTGTTCTGGATTTTGGGAAGGTAATAGAAATATGTTACAAATTATCAAAAAGAGTGTAAACAAATGACACTGGAAAATAATTTATCAAGTAATGGGTTCAAGAAAGAGATAAAGGTATCAAATGATTTACAACATACTCTACAAATACTAATTGCCAGTGAAAGCAATTTAGGAGATTTTGGAATGGAGGAAGTAATTAACATGTGCAAACTTGGGACTAAATCGACCAATGAAAAGAAAGTAGGCTAACTTGTGGGATAAAGGGAGTAAGTAACATATGATAAACTTGGAACCCAGTCCAGGAATGCATCCCAAAATCAGTACACCAAGAGAGATACCTACAACCTATTCAAGAAAAAGGGATAAACCGCCTGAGAGATTGATAGCATCCACAAACTCTAGCACGTGAACTTGTTATCTAAAAGTTGTACAGATATGGGTAGAGATCACCTGGGTAAAAATCTCTTACTTTAAACATGTTCATTGTTTACTTTCGGATAAGTAAAATTCATTCTTTTTTGTGTGTGTTTATTTGTAATATTTTACTGTGTTAGGAGGAGTGATTCTGGGATTGCTTACATTGGGAGGAATTGATTTTTCGAGGAAAAGACAGTTAAGTAAAAAACAGGAGGAAACCTCAATAAATGTACGTGTAAACTCTAGTTTTGTTGTTGTTTTATGAGAACAAATTTGTATAAGATTAGAAAAGAATCATATCGTAATCAAGTGAATATGATGAATTAACCATATGCTTTTAATCCAGGAGTCAAAGCATGTTATTTATGCACAATTATACCTTTTTCTAGATAACTTGGGTTCAATAACAAATACTTATTCTAGTAGTACTATTTTTAAATCTAGATTTTCTTTTTTGATTTATGTAAAATTTCTTCGGAAATATTTTTGCTTGCGCGTGTAATTAATGGAATTAGGATCTTGAGGCAAAGGTGGATTATGTGAGTCAGCTATAAGATGTTGATAAGGCAAAGGTGGATTATACGAGTCAGTTACCAGATGACGTTTTGTCTTCAATTCTGTCATGTATGACAATTAAAGATGTTGTTGAGACCAACATTTTGTCTACAAGGTGGATATATCTGGTTGCTTCTATGCTTACATTACAGTTCAGACTTGACATGTTTGGCGTTAACTATTTAGGTCCTACATGTCAGCCTTAGTATCAGAAAAATTCTTGGAAGTAGTAAATCAATTTTTACAACTTTATTTGGGTCGTAAAGTGGTTGAACTTGAAATGAACACTATCATTCAGAGAAAGTTTTCTAGTGAATTTGGCCAATTGATGCATTCTGTTTCAAAATTATGTGTTGAAAGATTACATCTCAACTTTAGCTGTGGCAAAATTCCTACCTCAAAATACATTAACCTTCACTGCAACACATTTTTTGAAATTTCCCTTGAGCTTCTCTCTCAAGCATCCTCCTTGAAATCCTTATTTTTGAGTGTTTGTGTTGTACAACTAAGTGTCACACTCCGTCTCAACTCCCTTAAGACCCTTTTCTTAACGGGCGTTCTGTTAGAAACGGGACAACTTGAGGGTATTTGTCCTCGTGTTTGAACCTTAACCAGTTAATCATACAATATTGCAATCTTCCGCATAAGCTATGCATCTCCGGTATAGTAACATCTGTTCTTTTCACGGATTTTGGAGGATTGGAAGAGATTGATCTTCAGGCTACAAAACTGCATGAGTTTGAGTGTTTTTTTAATAACAGAGTAAGATTTTACTTTTCTCCCGTTCCTGTGTTGGAACATGTAAAAATTAGTCTTCGCGGAGATGCTTCAATGCCATACATATTTGGTGAATTTGCAGCGAATTTACCTGCTCAGGTTAAATCTTTAATAGTCACTGCTTGGAATACTCAGGTATTTGATGATTTCTTGGCTTATCAAATTCCTTTGGTATTTGTCTTTTGAACACCCTAATCACTTGAAGTATTCCTTTTTGTTAGGTAACACACTTCCCAACAGAGATGCAGATATGTAGAAACCCTAGGATGTTAGTCTTGCTATTTGAAATTACGTACAACTTTGACATAGTCAAAGTTTCTCCTGTCTTAGACGCCTATCCTGTTCTTCAATATCTGCAAATATTGGTGAGTTATCTATATTTATCTTCTTCTTCTCTTTTTTGGATATTCTTTTCTTGATCTTAGATATTGATGACTTGAACATTTATTAAATCTAAAAGTGCATATTTCCCTCCCCAAGCATGCATGATATTCTAGTCATTCTCAACATTCACTCATTTCCATGTTCTGTCAATACAACTCGCACTAGTAAAGTTGTATTAATTTCCAATTACCTTCATCCATGAGATATAACACCTTTCACTACTTAGTTGGTGTAGGAACCAATCAAGATGTTTAATCTGACTAATAATTTGGCGTGCTATAAGAGGATCATTCATTTTCTTTCCGGCAAGAGAGATTATATAAGCATTTCACTTTTCGGAATTGGACATCATGATTTGTTAATAATATGATTTATGAAGATTTGACAACTCAATTAGTTATATATTTATTCCAAAACAAATGTATCAAACATGGAGATGTAGACATCTAATGTGGAGAATTTTCGGTCCACCTTATTTTTTGTTCATGGAAATATAATGGAATAATTAGGTTTCAAAAACCTCTTGTTATATGTCATTCTTGGTTTGAAGATGCACCTTTCAATTTCTTAACTCCAGCTGTCTAATTCAAAAAGCATTCTAGATACTAATTGCAGCATGCTTAACTAGATAAGTCAATAGTTGTATTCAATTAGCAATATATATGTTAATTTATTCTCATTGTGATCTCAGCAACACAAGACATATAGTCAAAAGGCAAGAGGAAGTCCCATAAGTATGCAGTACATCCTGTATTTTACTGCTCACCTAATGGATATTCTTCCTAATGTTTACATATGTTCATAGTGCCAGGGTTCTCGAATGATGGCTGAGGATAACTCCGATAAACCAGCAAGTCCAGTAACTAGTGTGAAGAATGACTCTATGGATGAGGATAACACCGATGAACTAGTAAGTCTAGTGACTAGCGTGAAGAATGACTCTATGGCTGAGGATAACATCGATGAACTAGTGAGTCTAGTAACTAGGGTGAAGAATGACTCTGCTGGAAGTAAGCCAGATAAAATCAACACAATAAAACCGAGATCTATGAGTAATGGAAACAAGGTTCTTCCCTACTATTGCAGCTCCTCCTCTACTTCATCTTACAATGCAAGCAATACAAGAAGGCAATCCACTGGGAATTTGAATGCTCCTGATAGCAGACAAGATGTTATTCCTCATTATCTAAGATCTTCCACTGGTTCTTGCCATGACTTCTGTAAATATGGAAGGAAATATTCCTCTTAATCAAAGCCATGGCATCCTCTATCAAAACGAAAGAACAAACTTCCTGCTGAAGAGCAGAGTCCTGCACGGACCTTGGTGGGGGAGGCAAAAAAGGGGAATTTGGTCAAGAAAAAGCTTTCCACTCCTCCTGGGAGTGTGCTGGGAGAGAAAAAGAAGGTGATAGGAGTTGAGCAAAAGCCTTTCACTTCTCCAGGGAGTATGCTGGGAGAGGCGAAAAAGAGGACCGGGGTCATGCAAAAGACCTCCACTACTTCAAGGAGTAACCAAAGTGATGCAAAGAAGGGAATTTTAGCCAAGCGAAAGCTTTCCACTCCTCCAGTGAATATGCTGGAAGAGGGAAAGAAGGTAAATGAGGTCTATCAAAAGCCTTCATCACCTCAGGAGAGTGTACTCAAAGATGAAAAGGAGGTCACTATGGTTGAGCAAAAATCTTCTTCTCCTCCAAGTTGCATGGAGGGAGGGATAGATGAGGTGACTATGGTTGAGTAGAAGTCTTCAACTTATCTGGTGAGTATGCTAGGAGAGAGAGAAAATGTGACTGTGGTTGAGCAAAAGCTTTCTACTCCCCCATGGAGTATGCTGGTATAGGGAAATAAAGAGGTCGTGGTCAATCAAAAGCCATCTGCTCCTCCAGGGAGTATGCTAGGACAGGGAAAGAAGTTGAATGTGGTCGATCGAAGGCCTTCTCCTAAGGTTCACTCTCTTGAACCCTCTAAAATAAAAAAGAAAAAGATACTGCTGACACCAAAGAGTGTTCACTCTCTGAAATTGGATTCCTCAAGTGACAAGATGCCAGAGACAGAAAATAAAATAAAATCTTCATCTAAGATCTTAGAAGGTGTAGATGCAGGAGGCAAGAAAGACAGTGTTTCTAATTATAGAAAATAAATAATCGCACCTAAAGTATCTGCAGAGAAATATTTGAAGACGCCAACTCTTTTATCTCCTCTAAAATCTTCCTCTGTTAAACCTTTGATCTTGAGGGTAAGAAGCAATAAAAGATTAAAACTGCTGGCTTCTCTGAAGGACCAGAACAAGATGCAGAGAGATGGGACAAACAAACTGAACCTTGAAATGGTTCCTGAGAAAACTTTACGTACTCGCAAAGTGAAAGCATCACCAAATTCTTCATCCCATTTACAATCACGTCTGTTGTCAAAAAAAAAAAAAAGGAAGTTGTTAAGTCTGCAGATAGTGCATTGGGTAAATACACCTCTAGCAGCAAAAAGTTGTTGCACATAGCAGAAGTAGAAACTGTTGGGAAAAATCAAAAAAAGACATTGAGAAAAGGTAAGACAGGTGTTTCTAATGATTACAATTCTTCGGCGGTGAAACTGAAGTTCAGGAGGGGCAAGATAGTTGATCTCCAGCAAGAAACTAGCATCCCTAGGAGGCTGACATTTAGATTGGGACGACATGTGGGTGAAAGCCAGGACAACAATATAATAAAGAGAATCTTTAAAAAGAAAGGATTTGATGGTGAAAAAAGTAATACCATCCCTATCTCTGGAAAAAAAAATTTGAGGCATCAGGATGTGCAAGAAAAGAAAGATGTGCAGGGTTTGTTGAATAATGTGATTGAAGAGACGACGAGTAAGCTTGTTGAAACCGGGAAGAGCAAGGTTAAAGCTTTGGTGGGAGCTTTTGAGACAGTGATTTCCCTCCACAATAAACCTTCTGCTGTCATAGTTTCTTGACTAACTAACAAAATTTTATAACAAATAGGAGCAATTACAAATATAGTGGTTGATATAGGTTTTCTGACCTGGTTTACATATGTTTGTCCTGTTTCTCATTCCAACTCATCTTCTTAACGATTTCTTGTTGCTTGCCGGTTCTATTCTCATGATTGAATAAATTCAATTTCTTCTGGGTGCATTTACTTTGAATTGGGAGATAAAGTCGCGCAAGACTACAATTTCTTTTTCACTTATGGAGGTTGTGATAGTGACGTTAAATCAGTGGATGTTTGGATGTAGACATTCTAATGTTAGGATGGTTGATCAGTGGACATATATTGTTGTTGGACTCATTTACGAGGGATTTGTTCATACTTTCTGTTGAATAAGCGCATTGAAGAAGGCACATTATGTGGAAATACCATCCAAAAAAGAGTTTTGGCTGTGGTACTGGTTTGAGATTATGCTTGTATACTATTTGCTTTAGTTGTTCTGTAAAGGGATCTGTGTATTGACTGTCAATCAAATATAAATATTGTAACCACCTAAACAAGTAACAATATTTATGTGCATCTTTTATTCAGGTAACTCAAAACAGCTTATAATAAGTCCCTTTGTTGGAATATTGTACGTTTTAGCTTAAAGAAGCCACTGCAGTTTGTTAGACTTAGATACATGTACCTTCATGGCTCCACCTATAACCATAACATCCACATAAAGTTGAGTCACTCCATGTACTTCTGTTAAAAGTTATTTTTTAAGTTTCCTTACTCTAATTTGTCATTGAAAGCTCACACATTTTATCATGCAACAAATTTCCGCTCAACTAAATCTGAGACCCTTATCGAAGATGGCTAGAAGTACTAATGAAAACGGTCATAAAAGTTTTAGTTCACATAAACTCAAAAATAGTGTCACTGGCCATACAAGTATCCGAGGTAAGTTCTCATATCACAATATAATAAAATATCTAGTTGGAAGAAGATGGTTTGAAGTTCTACATTCGAGAGTATGATTTAATCAAAAAAAGTGTTAATGGTTACATTTGTTTAACTTTTAAGGCGGGGACAAGTAAGTTACGATATCAAATTTACTTAACTACGTTGTACTATGAAAAGTTCATTAAAAAATGAAGTAGAAACGAAGCCAACAATCAGATCATGCAAAAGTTCATAGAAGCAAGGGTCAAGCAAAGTGCTATACACAAGCCACACAAAATCCTCAAATAATAAACAAAACTTCAACAAACGGAGGCAGCATGCAAAAAGTTTCACTAACAACATTATAACATCATCAAACTAATTAAAACATTAAAATCCTACAAATCACACTTGAATCACTTCAGTTAAAATCCTACTAAGACTGATTTGCTGAGAAACAAAAGAGGAATTTTCCTTCAGTTGTCAATGCAGCAGTGACGCGACTTCAGAATCTTCATGGAGAAATTGACATGGCTTCTAATTCTGCCCGAGCGTCTTACGAGGATGATGACTTCTTCTCCTCCACTTTCATAAATTTCACAAGGAAAATATATAAGTAAGAGAATAGATTTGGCTATTCAAAAAGGATTGTTTATGTTCAAAGATTATAGAATATACCAAGTTAAATACACTCACATGCTTGGCAGGAATCCTCACATATGTAGGGAAACTTCCATATGAAGGTGAACCCATTGAGAACTCAAATGCAGCCAAGGATTCTCTCCTGTTACTCTTTTTAGGTTTCTTCTCAATTCTCTGAGCCTCATCATCCTCTGATTTTGGATATTTCTTGCTATGAGATGAACTTATTTGAAAGATGCTCATCTCAGACGGACGTCTCGCTCCTGCGACATCAACTTCTGTTGGCCAATTTTGAGAGGAATGCTTCTCTTTGACAACATGGTGTGTGGTAAATTTCTTACTTGAGACTGCTACTAGATGCAAAGTCTTATCACTTCTTCTCTTCACGTAGAGAACTGTACCAGCAAGCAGACTCAGTACAAGTGAGGAAATTCCCAGGATCTGATATGCACCAACATTATCTTCATTATGTCTTATTGGAGACTCCATTATTTCCAAAGGTTGGGTTTCTGTAACAACAGAAATTTCTTTCACAATGCTTTCAGGATTGTCAATCATCGACTCAAATGCATTATCAACAATGAAAGATTGGGATTCAACCAACTCAACCTCAACATTAAAAGTTATAAGCGCTTGGCCCAAATCCCTTTTTGAACTATTAGATTCATTCCCCTCAGCTGGGACAACAGAAACTTTTTCAGTCTCCACCAAATCATGCTTTCCTTGTTCTAAATCCTTTTCTAAGCTATCAGCCCCATTTATCTCGGCTAATTGAATTGCGAAAGCTTCTTCAATCTCCAACATATCCACTCCTTCAATTTAAACTTCCCCACCATCATCTAAATCAGCATCCATTTGAAATTCTTCCTCATCTGGCTCAATTTCCGATTCTTCATCCTCTTCTAACTCAATTGGTTCAAACTTTTTATCCAATTCCTCACTACCAGTACTGCCTTTCAAATATCCGTGATATATATTACTACTCTCTTCTAGAGCAGTCAAGTTCATGAATTTAATCGTATGCACATCATCTATTCTACCAAGGTCATTAATCAACTTTGAGAAATAAGAAACCATTTCACCCGAGAATTGCTTAAAGTAACTATTAGCCTTAGGTAAGATTGGAAAAGCAAAGACCAGAATATGTGATGAATACTGACATTAGAGAATCTTAAGTCTATAATGGACCCAGGGGTAGCAAGTATAGGAGAATCAGTTACTGAGAATGATAAGAAAGTAATCATAAGTACCAACATCAGAGATAAAAACCTCAATATTTTTGAAGATCTTGATTTTGATTTCATTTTTGCCACAGATATGTCCTCAACAATTTGCTTAGCAACAGCCATTGCAGCTTCCTCTTCTTGATAATTGCTTCTTTTTTTCGTTAGATAAAAGTGGAATTTTGAATTAAAGATGAATAGTTTGATTCAATGCATGCTAAAAAAATGGGAAGAAATAGAATGGACAGAATAATATATAGGGTATTACCAAAAAAAGTTATATATGGGGTAAAAAATATTTACTCAATCATACCAATTACTAATATATGTAATTGCAATTAATTAGATATCTAAAGTAAATGATACTTTCTTTTGCTCAGTGCATTTTTATTTTTTGGATGTAGTAGCAATAGGAATCCTTTTTTGTTTGTCTAATTTAAAAATCAAGAGATAATTTATCAATAATTTTTAATTTGAGTTTGTTATATTAACTATCGTTATTTTTCAAAGTATAAATGCTATTACATTCAAGTAATAATATAATAAAATGGTCATTTTATTTCTTGTTGTATTAAGTCAATACTAGATAAATAAAATAGATGAGGAAATAAGTAACATGTATGGCAGGTTGGTACAAAAATATTACTACACTATCATATTCATACCATCATGTACTTACTATGTGAACTTTTATCTATTAGACTATTACAAACAACTTATTTAATAAGGTCACAACATCAAGAATTTGAAATTAGAATAGTTAAAGCTCAAACGTACCTTTACGTCAAGTTCGATGATTTCGCTATTCTTGCTTTGCAATGTTCACCAAAATTCAAGTTCTTTTATTTCATTTTCTTGATTATGAAATCTCAAAAGTAAATGCTGCGAGGTTCGAAATTCGGTGAATAGCAAGCGAACATCTTTATCTTTTCTCACTTAAATATAGTTTTTGCACATGCTACTGCTTCATATTCTGCCATGTGGTTACATATTAAACATTGCGCTCTTATCACTAGATCAAAATAATATGACATTCACGATTGCAAATCTTATTTACTAAGAATGATCTATTACATTTATAAGTGGGATTGGCCCTTCTTAACATTTACAGTCTAATAATAATAATTATGGATATTGTCGATAAATATTCTACCACTAAAAAGTAAGCCCAAGCCAAATAATGATAAGACTTCTCTCAATATCAAGTAGTAATATATTTGCCTTCTCATCAAATCTAGTTTTTCTTCCTTTATGTATAATCTTGTTTTTCTTGATTTCATGTTCTAATTTAATTCAATTCTTGTTTGTTAGATGTCCCTATTTTTCATATTCTATTCTATGGACTTGTGCATAAAAATTAAGCTTTTGTGTCTCTTTTATAAACTAAAAAATCTCGAAAGTAAATTTCATAAGGCTCAAAACTTGGTGGATGATAAGCAACAAACGTCTCTATCTTTTCTCACTTAAATACATACTTTTTTATATGGTACCATTGAATATTGCACTCTCATCAATCATCACTAAATAAAGGGAAAAGACATCATTTCTACCCCATACTATACAAGAAAAGTCTAAGCCACACATAAATTATATAAGTGACCTATTACCCACCTTAACTATATAAAAGTGATATTATTACCTCCCCGCGACTCGCATTCTAAGGCGCATGTGTTACACTTTTTTTAGGCGCATCCAGCTATTAAATAACAAAAGTAAACGGCTAAAAATATTAAGGAAAAAGGCATCGTTTCCACCCCAAACTATAGTCGAAAAGTAGAATCCACACCTAAACTATATAAGTCACCTATTACACACCTTAACTATAAAAAATGATACTTTTTACTGACGTGGCAGCGTGTGTAAAACACTATTCCACATGCAAGTGGTGGTAGCCTGACAGGGTTAAATAGTTTCACTTTTTTATAGTTTAGGTGTGTAATAGGTTACTAGTATAGTTTAGGTTTGCCTTCGACTTTTAGGATATAGTTTGGAGTGAAAACGATGTATTTTCTATCATGTGACTATGATTGTAAATCATATTTAAGAAAAATAATCTATTACATTTTTAAGGGATATTTTTTGCCCATCTTGAAATTCAAGATCTAACAATAATAACTATGAATTCCATCACTAAAAAGTAAGCCTGGATGTACTTTTTTACTAATAGACGTAGTTATCAAAAAAAAAAACTTTAGTTAACATCTAGAGTTATCTAAAAATCTTTTACCAATTATTCTAAAACTTTAAAAATTTAAAATCTCTCACTATCCTTAGAAAACCCTTTTCTACTTCTAATATACTTCTGTTGTATTGGTACTTTTAACACTTTCAAATTCTTTTAGAAAATAATGTCTTAATTCTGTTCACTATTTTTCTTTTAAAAATAGAAAAACCTTTTCTACTTATAAAATAGTTCATTGTAGTGACACTTCTATCATATTTTCATATATATATATATACATATATTTATATAAAGGAGACATTGTAGGCTGCTGATGTGGTATGCCTCAATGAAAAAGTATTTATTGAAAAAGCAATTCAAACCTCTTCAACAAGCCGACGACGTCGCTTTCCACTGGCACAATTGATTCTACTAAGACTAAACTAGGTATAAGAGATCACCGAGAAAGAATTTGCTACTAGTTTGCAGCAACACAGCGCAACATCCTTCCTTGTAGCTCCGTCCTCATATTCTAAGTACACAACAACAGACTCCCTTGCAAACACAAGAAGATCATGGCCCTGTAACTCCAAATCCAGTATCAAACTAAACTATCAAGAAGGGAAATGAAGCGCACGAAAATATAGATGACAAACCTTGAAATTAAAATGAGAAAGGGTTCTCAAAGCAAGTTGAACTAGCACAGAACCACTCAGTTCTGGTACTTGGGGGGTAACTGTTATAATATACCCTCGACTCACAGAAGTTGATTGTCTTGGCATTGAATGATGAGATCTTGAAAGGATTGTTGAGATACATTTAAGTAGCCGATTCTGGATGGTCGGTAACAAAGGTGGAATGCTGAGACACGGAAAATACATATGTTACCCTTGAGCAACACCACACAAAAGAACTAATTCATGAAATTTCGACGCAAACTCAGAGAGAACCTTTCAGTTATTTGCTCCAACGCTTCCACCAGAGTCAGGGAAAACCCAGAAAAAACATAGAATCCAAGAGACCACGAACATGAGGATCTGATAACACCCAAACTACAGCTCTCGTAAGACTGTAAGCGGTCGATGTCAAATATAGAACCCAATTGGGTTGGGTGTCGAATCCCACAGGGAATACTTGGTCACTAAGTGTTGTAATTGTTAGCAGACTGTTGGTCAAAAATTCTACGGAACGGGGGGTTTGGTTTTAGGCGTGAAGTAATGTTAATAAAATAAAGAAAGAAACGATCAATGTAGTAAGATTTAATCACAGAGAATAATAAGTTAGGGTTATGTCCACCTTATGAGTTCTACGTATCTATTAACTATGAGTTATGCTGAATTCAGACATGCATGCACTTATAGAGATTCGTATTCTAATGGTAAATCCTAGTGTCTCTCGACCATCCAGGATTATTTCACTTTAACTCTCTCGAGCTTAAAGTGTATAACTAACGGTACAAATTCTCCAAGAGGTTAATCCAGTTACGGCACTAACGTGTAAATAGGGGTTGGTAGCCCTATTTCCTTGTCACACTCTCTTTTCCACACATGTAACTTTTCTCTCGAACAAGTTAATGCTATAATGGCGTATTCTATATGTTTGCAAACACAAGAATGTAATTAAGATGAAGAGAGTAATGATATAAGTAGCATACGTATCAAGAATTCACAAACTTATAGCAATAGATAGTATATCATAAGGCTTCCATAACCCTAACAGAGAAGTTTAGCTACTCATGAGTATAACAGAAATCACAATAGACATCATCATCGTACCAAAGCTAGAATAATCTCACGATGGGGATGAGTATGGCGTCAAAACAAGGTTGACGTTTTGGCCCTCTGGATGTTTTCCTCAAGGGTAGCGTTTTTCTCTGTAAAGTGTCGAATGAAAGAAGAATTGAATAGAAAAATAGAATGAATAGAAAATAGAATGAATTATAAAAAGCTTAATGAAAAGCGTGAATGAAAAGCTTGCTGAAAAATTCCGCAAATAGGGTTTTTATAACATCCTTGTCCTAGTCCTACTGAAATAGGGTTTTTATCCTTGTCCTAGTCCTACTGGGTTACTGCTGCACCCCTAAGTATTAAGAAATACTGATTTTGCCCGGGACAGATTCTCCATGCATCACATTCAGTCCACAAGTTTCCAAAAGCTGCCTTCCTTCTTACGTGAAGTTTCCCTTGCTACAGAAAGGTCCACAAAGTGCTGAAATCTTCATCATAAATACCTGAAAATATGATAATCACATTGGTTAGCTCACTTATAGGAAAATGGACTAAAACTGCAGGAATTATATATTTTGTACTTAAAACTTAGCTAAAATATGGGTAAATTGTAGTGCTTTAGGCGTGTAAATACGCTCAACATCAACACCCCACACTTAAAGCTTTGTTCGTCCTTGAACAAAATATTACGTCCATGCAAACATCTAACTAGGATTTCACAGCAGTAAGACAAAATATTAATCAAGGCAGGCACGATAATTATTAACAAAGAGTAGTTTTCTTGATCACTGCTAGAAACAATTCAACCTCTAACATAGACTTGTGATGATGGTTAATTCGTATCCACAAGTTAAGGCACAAAGAATCATACAAAACTACCCAATAATCATTAACCATGTGTGTCTCACACAAGATATCACCCATAATCACTCACAGTTTTGCATTTTTCAAAACATGGGTATAAGATTCTCCTTGCTCTCACTCTCACAAATAATTCATATGTTGCAACTGCTGACCATAGGCTTTCCCTTAGTGTAATGCTCTACTAATATCAGAATGCTAACATTAGGATCAAATAGGTCTTTACAGGTTGTAATGTAGGCTAAGGGACAGGTAGGATTATTTTGGCCAGAAATAGTGACTATGTTCCCTAAGCGCTTTAATACGTCACATTATTCCATTAACACTCTCTTTTAAACAACCTTGCTACCTTTATTTCATCTACCAACCCTTTTCACCTATTTTGTTATTTACACATAAACACAACTATCTTTTTATTTTTCTATTTCTTTTCCTTTTTTCTTTTTTTTTCTCATATTTTCTAAAGAACCTCTATGATAGCACTCTTTTTCAAAACAATTTCAAGTACCAATATACTCTGAGGTATCACTCTCACCATTTTCCTCTTATTTTATCACATGACTCCACAATTTAAAGCGCTTAGGAATTTGGATCAAATTATGGTCTTGAAAAAAATGGATTAGGCTACATTTGAGGTTGTCAAAGAAAATAGCTAAAGGCTCAAAGGGGGTTAACTATGATAATGTACAAAGATAGGTAAGAAGAAGGTAAACAATCATAGGCTGTCAAGGAATGCCTAAATTATCTCCTAAACTCACACTCTTTATTTTGCTTTACACACACACCAGACAAGTTCTAGCATCAATCACAACACAGAATATACTATGACCTCACACACACAAGGCACATGGTCAACTTTATTGGGAGCAGTATAGAATATTTGATCCAACAGATGAATGAATCAAACCACACAACTATCACACAGTGATTCACACTTAGAGCCTAAACATCTCAATAGTAATGATTTTAGCACAAACTCTTGTCATAATACCATGCCGCCTATCAGAACAATTTCATGCATATTCTAAAAAAACTATAAATCTAAATATCTAACTACGAATGAGGATAAATAAATGTAGGCAAAGAAGTACAACATACAAATACCCTCACCCCTCACTTAGATGGGACACACTGCCCTCAGTGGAAATAAATAACGAAAACCTGATTAGTCGGACTCCTCTTCTATGTCTGGGGTCATACCCCCTACGTCGGAATCATCATCAGAGTCGTCATCCTCAGAAGTTCCTTAAAATGTACCCCACTTGATGCCAAAAGTGCGTCGAGGTATTTGTAGCGAGGAGGATTCAACTTGCTCTTTTCTTTCCCTTTTATGACCTTTTTGTGTTGTGGATACTTTTTGTTGTCCTTGTCGTCCTTTTGGGGTCATTCTACCTGAGATCCTAATAGAGTCATGTTAGCTTCATCTCGGTAGATTCCATCGGAAAACAAACAGTAGTGGCACCACCCCACACTTAATTTGTTGGCACAAACTAATTAAGTGAATGATGTCGATTACTCAGACTTCATCGACATACGTATAGGCGATATGTTCCAAAAACACGTTTAGCACAGTCATACTTTCATGTCATCTTTAACTATCCTTTCCAACTCTATTTCATGTAATCTTTACTATACTTTCATGTTTGGATTGATGCACTTTTTGAACAAGACTACTACATAGAGATTGTATCCAGTTATGGCATAGAAATAATCACAACATCATATGCTTGTAGTCAACCATGATTTTTATCTCAATGAACAAGTTATTCAAACATTCAAGCATTCAATTTTGAAGTTTATGCAATTAATTTTACCATGTCGATTCCGCAAAAGTATGACAGTGTATCAAAATCAAATACAAGTTGGAAACAAGTCAAGAACACCCAAACGTATTCTTTCACTCAACTAGATGTATCATAACAAATCAACCACATTCCAATCATCAACACCACTTTAAGATCTAACAAATTATTATAAGCGTAGTATTGTAACACTTACGGAATATAAAAGAAGAACTTACTTGGTGATGGATTCGGAATATGATCTTGCAAGGTTAGATGAGCCAAAAGAAAATTTTTGAGAGATTTGGAGAGTAAAGGGTGCGCCTAGGTTGAGCAAATAAGTGTGTTTTATTGTAATGTTTAAGATCTATTTATAGAACAAGCTATGGATCGGGTTTGACCCATGTAAAGTCGGGTAAGGAGACCAACAAGTGAGCCTAGGCGGCACCTAATGCTTTGCCTATGCTTGGAATAGGCAGCGCCTAATGCTTTGCCTAGTTGGGCATAGGTAGCGCCTATGCTATGGCATTGTTGGGCATAGGCGGCGCCTATGCTATGGCATTGTAGATTCAGAGACCAAAGGCATTGGCATAGGCGCCGCCTATGCTATGGCATTGTTGGGCATAGGCGGCGCCTATGCTATGGCATTGTAGATTCAGAGAGCTTAGGCCATAGCATAGGCCTTGCCTTGTTTGTTGCCTAGATTTACATAGGCCTTGCCTTGTTCGTTGCCTAGATTTTCATAGGCAATGCCTAACCAATAGCCTTTGCTTCTTCATTCCTAACTTACCACCTTCAACATGACACACTTCCAAATCAAAATTTGAGACCAATCTCTTCCTTTATACGTCTTGCACCTACACTTACTCAAAAACAACAAAAATGATTAGAAAGATGGGTTGCCTCCCACCAAGCGCCTTAGTTTTGGTCGTGGCTCGACTATAAAAACAAACTCCTAGTGAAACAAAATGATTAAAAATGATGGGTTGCCTCCCATGTAGCACTTGATTTATTGTCGCGGCACGTCATAGTTATCTCGATTACTTAGACTTCGTCGTGATAGATGGTGCATCGTTTTCTGAATGGATTCAAACGACACTGATGCTTACTTGTAGGCATGCAATCTTCTTCGAGATGACTCTTGTGCATACATATCCCAGGAGGGATACCAATTATATCATCAATAGTCCAACCCATAGCTCTCTTGTATCTCTTCAGAGCAGAGATGAGAGCCTCTATGTGTTGTTCACCTAAATCAGCCGCAACACTTACCGGAAGTATATTTCTACTTCCCAAGAACGCATACCTTAGGTGACTGGGGTGCTCTTTCAATTTTAGCACTGGTGACTCTTCAATGGATGGTTTTGCTGGTGATGTAGGTCGATTCTTAAGATCAAGGTCCAACATATTAGGGGCATGAGAATAGGACCCTATTCCTGTTAGAGCACAAACGATTTCTTCATACTCTTCAACATCCTCACGCTCCAAATTCAAAAGCACAGCGGACAATGGCTCAACAGTAAGCTGTTTCTCTACAGATAATTCTTTCTGATCCTTATGATAAACATCAGCTACAGAGAACACATTCATATCTCTAGGCTGCTTCATCAATTTGCATACATCAAAATGAACCACTTCGTCATTCATCCGAAATAAAAGCTCATTGGCTCATAAATCAATAAGCACACTTCCTATTGCGAGGAAAGAACGACCCAAGATTATGGAAACTTCATAATCCACCTCGCAGTCCAAAATCACAAAATTTGCAGGAAAAATGAAGGAGGAAACCTTCACCAATACATCATTTAAGATACCAACAGGTCATTTTACCGACCTATCTGCCATTACGAGCCTCATATTGGTTGGTGTAGGATCACCCAACCCCAACTTCCTGTAAATAGATAGTGGCATCAAATTGATGCTAGCTCCCAAATCGCACAATGCTTTAGCAAAATTCAATGATCCAACCGTGCAAGGAATAGTAAAAGCACCAGGATCTGCCATCTTCTGTACTAAAGATCTCGTGGCAATCGCACTGCAATGATGAATATCATCTGCTAATTCATAGCTTGCTGCCCTTTTCTTTCTCAAAAGGTCCTTCATAAATTTGGCGTACCCTGGCATCTGCTCCAGCGCCTCTACCAACGGAACGTTAATAGTCAGCTGCTTCAACATAGTCATAAATTTATTGAATCTGGTATCATCAGCTTTCATCTTCAGTCTCTGAGGAAAAGGTGGTGGTGGAAGAGGAACAGTTTTCTCCACCACTTCTTTTTCATCTTGCTTCCGATTGTCGATTTTTCTAGGCTGTAGACGGTTAGGGGTGACGTCATGGACATAATCTTTAGCTTCTTCGGCCTTTTCTAGTTCTGCATTGATAACATTATTTGCTATATCATCCACCACCTACTTGCCTTTGGATAGATTTTCCAACACCTTACCACTCCTGGTAGTAATAGCCATACATGATCCGTACTTCCTTGGATTTTGCACAGTGTCGCTAGGTAAGGTGCCAACGTTTCTTTGATTAAATGCCACTGAAAGTTGACTCAATTGCTACTCTAGCTGTTTTATTGCAGTAGAATGCGAGTCAACCAATTGATTTATTGAAGACAAGTCGTTCTTCACCTCATTCACTCCCGTATTGGTTGCCTCTACTCCTTTCAACAGCTTTGCCATCATATCTTCCATTGACATCTTCCCTGAACCAGATGCCACGGCCTCACAATTTCCAGGAGGAACATATAAACCGCTCCTATCAGTTTTATTCTTCCAACTCCCTTGATCACGGTCCTTGTTGCTAGATTTATCATAATAGTTCCGACCTTGGTTTCCTTGGGCATTGCCTCGGAAACCCCCTTGATTATTCAAGTAGTTAGCTTCTTCCTCAGAATCAGACTTATCTCTTCCTTTTAATGCAACTACTTTGACTTTTTTGGTCTTCCTTGATAATAAGTGATTGGTAAGAAGATCCATCTGTGTTTTCATGTGCGCCATATCTTGATCACATTCCTTCTCTCTTTGCCTTTGTTCTGTAGTCATGCCGATAGATATATAAGAGCTTGCTACCTCAAAATCCCTGGTATGCCAAGCTCTACTCTGCTTTGTCATACGATCTAGCATATCACTTGCCTGAATAAAAGTAAGGTCCATGAATGACCCTCCTGCAGCATTATCAACCACTGGCTTAGTCACTGAATTCAAAGACCTGTATAATATCTCCATCAAGTGGACATTGGTCATATGATGATTTGGGCATCGCATAAGCTTCTTCTTGAACCTCTCCCATGTTTCGTGAAGAGCTTCAGTTGGAAGCTATCAAAAATTGCTGATCTCATCTCTCAACTGTGCTCTCTTGGATGGCGGAAAGAACCTTTCTAGGAAAGCGTCTTTCAATTGCCTCCAATTAGTGATAGAATCAAGAGTTAGCCCATTCAAACATAGAGTTGCCTTCCCAGACAAAGAAAATGGAAATAAGTGAAGCCGAATAGCATTCTTTCCAACGCCTGGATTGTCGAATGACATACATGTAGAGATAAAATTGATCAGATGCATATTTGGATCATCACCTGCAAGTCCACCAAACAATCCCTTGAGCTGCAATAGCTGAATCATGGTGCTGATGATATTGAACTTGGCTCCAGGTGCCAAGGGTGGAGGAATAATTGACCCTGTGGCACCAGCCCCATCCAAATCATCATCATCATCCTCAAAAGGAATCTGCACAGCTCGGCGTTCAGACCTGAATCTAGCTTGATGATCTCTCCTTTGCATAGGTGTCGCCACCTCATCCGTACGCCTAGGATTCAATAACTCATCATAACCCAGGTCCTCATCATCAGGATTTGTTGCTCACCCTGGGTTATCAATATTCTGCTGATGCACTGGAGCAGATGCCAGTGCAGCTAATCTAGCCTGCTCCTATTGAGCCGCCATTCTGTCAATGTCACGCTGTGCATCCATTCTGCTAATATGTCGAGGTTCAGGATTTATGGGTAGTAATGGTTAACTAGAACTTTGAGTATTTGGCATGGACTGAACAAACCTGAATAAAACAAAAACAACAACTAAAAGTAAAATACAAGAATCTTTGACCAAAGGGTCCATTAACTATCACAAACTTAGTTGACAACCGTATTCCCCGACAACGGCGCCAAAATTTGATAACGCCCAAACTACAGCTCTCGTAAGAGTGTAAGCGGTCGATGTAAAATATAGAACCCAACTGGGTTGGGTGTCGAATCCTACAGGGAATACTTGGTCACTAAGTGTTGTAATTATTAGCAGACTGTTGGTCAAAAATTCTACGGAACAGGGGGATTGGTTTTAGGCGTGAAGTAATGTTAATAAAATAAAGAAAGAAATGATCAATGTAGTAAGATTTAATCACAGAGAATAATAAGTTAGGGTTATGTCCACCTTATGAGTTCTACGTATCTATTAACTATGAGTTATGCGGAATTCAGACATGCATGCACTTTTAGAGATTCGTATTCTAATGGTATATCCTAGTGTCTCTCGACCATCAAGGATTATTTCACTTTAACTCTCTCGAGCTTAAAGTGTATAACTAACGGTACAAATTCTCCAAGAGGTTAATCCAGTTACGGCACTAACGTGTAAATAGGGGTTGGTAGCCCTATTTCCTTGTCACACTCTCTTTTCCACACATGTAACTTTTTTCTCGAACAAGTTAATGCTATAATGGTGTATTCTATATGTTTTCAACCACAAGAATGTAATTAAGATGAAGAGAGTAATGATATAAGTAGCATACGTATCAAGAATTCACAAACTCATAGCAATAGATAGTATATCATAAGGCTTCCATAACCCTAACAGAGAAATTTAGCTACTCATGAGTATAACGGAAATCACAATAAACATCATTATTGTACCATAGCTAGAATAATCTCACGATGGGGATGAGTGTGGCGTCAAAACAAGGTTGACGTTTTTGCCCTCTGACATTTTCCTCAAGGGTAGCGTTTTTCTCTGTAAAGTGTCGAATGAAAGAAGAATTGAATAGAAAAATAGAATGAATAGAAAATAGAATGAATTATGAAAAGGTTAATGAAAAGCGTGAATGAAAAGCTTGCTGAAAAATTCAGCAAATAGGGTTTTTATAACATCCTTGCCCTAGTCCTACTGAAATAGGGTTTTTATCCTTGTCCTAGTCCTACTGGGTTACTGATGCACCCCTAAGTATTAAGAAATACAGATTTTGCCTGGGACGGATTCTCCATGCATCACATTCAGTCCACAAGCTTCCAAAATCTGCCTTCCTTCTTACGTGAAGTTTCCCTTGCTACTGAAAGGTCCACAAAGTTCTAAAATCCTCATCATAAATACCTGAAAACGTGCTAATCACGTTGGTTAGCTCACTTATAGGAAAATGGAATAAAAGTGCAGGAATTATATATTTTGTCCTTAAACCTTAGCTAAAATATGGGTAAATTATAGTGCTTTAGGCGTGTAAATACGCCCAACATCAGGCTCCATGGTTGGTCCCATTGCTTTAGCAATATTTCCAACATATGCTAGCACCTCAAGTGAGGGCCTGCCTCTATGGGCAGCAATCTGAGAGAAACATATTACACCTATCACGATTATTGCTCGCGCATTTACATGTTATAGAAAGAACCTACAATCCAAAGGTGTAATGCTGTGACAGAAAAAATAGATATGTTACCCTAAAGCAACACCACACAAAAGAACCCGTTCATGACATTTTTGCTCAAACTCAGAGAGAACCTTTCAGTTATTTATAACTTCTTTTTACATTGGGAACAGAAAATATAACTTTCCAATTGAAAGACCGAAAATAGTACAGTTAGTCAAGTACATCTATAATGACATATATAGCATACCGCATCACACAAGTGAGAGGTTATTGTTGGCAAATAGTTAGTGAGTTCACCATCCAGAGCACCATCTATCTCCCCAAGAGCGATGAACCCACTGGCACGTTCTGCAGGTATTTTAAGGACATGAAGTGTATGATTCATACATATCTGTAGAAGTAAAATCAACAAACTTGAGTTCACAGTAGTCAACATTGAAGATGCAAATCTCATTCATCCAGATTCTACAGTTAGTAAAAGCAGATTAAATCATTAAAATAAAATCAAATATCACAAACCGTTAAATAATTAGTCACAAATTGATCATGCAGGAAATGGGCAATTCGAGGAAGTAAAGAAGTTATGCTGAGGCGAACTAGGCGATCTTGGTGCTCCAGATATCTTAGAACAATTTCAGCAACTTCCCTGTATCTTGACATCATGAACTCTCCTATGTTCCTGCACATTTTGATGATAAATTTTCTCTTATCAATCATTTATCATATCACAAACAGATAGATAATCCTGTGTCCAATTCCCATAGCATATGACTTGAGGATATTACATTATTCTTTGTGAAGGAGACACAAACCAAAAGCGCATAAATCCGTGAAACTAAAGTAGTCATGGAACCATACTAGCATAACTGCATACATGGCAATACATAAAAGAAAAAATTGTCCTCAAATAGCTTGAAGAGGTACCTTGACCACTACCCTCTTCATGCAGCCATCCATCACCTAAGAATCTGCCTTTCACCCCCACTAGCACCTCATAAGAAAACAAACCACACCATCACAAACCAACAACTATCCTAGAAACCTTCTCAACATAGAAAGTTTTCCCCTTTTTTCCAAAAAATATTTTCGAAACATTGTTTGGTTATACATTGGAATGATTTTTTGGTTAGGTTTTGAAGATGAGTTTTTCAATTTTGAAATTAGTAATTTTGTTCCACTTATAGAACTTCAACTTCTTGCAAGTGAAATCTACAACAAGTTTCAAGACGATATCTTATAAAACCTGACCATATAATCTAAGATCAATGAAGGATCCTGTCAATATATACTCCATCAACTAATGAAAACTAATACGAGAGATGTCATTTACAAATGACTGAAGTCGGGTAACCCCCCACCCCCACCCACCCCACCCCCATCCCACACACACACAGAGATCATAATCAATCTATAGATCATAAATGCATTCTAGATTCAATTACTAATAAGAACAAGTAGGTAATCGACGCCTTTTGCCCCTTCATTATAATTACTTTATATAAGAAACAATTAGGTAGCAGACATTTGCACCAAAAACATGTAAATTCCTCAGACTTGAGGTAAAACGACTCTAAAGTATAACCAGAGATTTAAGTCTCCAGTTTCTCAAACATTCAACAGATCACAGCAATTTAACAAAGCACAAGAAAATCAGAAATATTTTCCTATAATGAAATAAATAATGGGATGCAATTTGATAGCAAACCTTAGCAGCTCCCCGACTGCGAGAAGGGATTCATGTATACTGTGAACAGGCGCATTTCTCCCTAATCTATCTTGGGTAGCCTCAAACATTCGATTATACCGGTCGGAACCACCTATTTAAGAGTAGATGCCTTGGATCAATAAATTTGCCATTGAAACAATCTTTTAGTATTTCTGAAAAATGATAAGGGGGAAGAGAAAAATAGACATACCACTGAACACTCCACCTTGTCTCATGCTTTTCAATAACACGAAGGCACGTACGTAATGCCTCAATAGATTTTTCTCAAACAACCAACGTTGGATCCCTCAGAGTAACCCAAATAGCATCCACAAACTCCGGCACGTGAATATTGAAGACGGTTGAAGCATTTTCTTCCATTTCCTAAAATTTAAAGATAGGAGATTGAAACAGGGACATCATCATCAAGTACTTAGCTCGTATCTGGAATTCACTATGCTATGTGGTGGCTTTATTTAAAATATTATACGAATGAAAACCACATTTCTATAGTATGAACTATTTCACTCTTCATTTGGTGATAACTGGAAAAAAAACACTAGTTAACCTTTAGGATACAATTTTAATAAATAGCTAATATTTGTATTCAGTTTTGGGAACACTTCTTTCTTTTATCACTTAGAAGCCATGCGAGATGAAAGTCTCATGCACGGTTTTGAAAGAGAGAAAAAAGTGAGGAATCCTCTTTAGGTACCTTCTATAACAATGGCAAATCAGAGGGTGGAAAAGTTGGAGAAAGGAAAAGGGAGATTTGGTAGAATGGCGGTGAGAACAGTAGAATTTTCTAGGGTGGAGAGACAGTAACCAAAAAAAGAGACTTCAATTCAAAGTTTCCCCATCATGTAAAGATGAAATAAACAAAACCCAGCTTCAAAATTTTTGCTTATAGAACAAATCATGAAGAAATATGCTAATTGTACCTTTAATATTAAGACTGCAGCACAGCGACAATACTCAATTCTTTCACCGCGAAACCATTCTAGTGCAACTTTAACCTGAAAATACAAAAGAGTTGAGATCCTGATGTCAGACAATCAAGTATCTAAAGCATCAAAACGCTACACACCTGAAGTTCCACTTCATCTGCAGTCATTGCACCACCAGATCTATCTAGGTGACCAAGAACTTTACTAGCAAGGACCAAGATTTCAGGATCTCGCTTTGTTTCAAAGGCAGCGCTCATGTAATTAGAGAATTTTGCCACTTTTGATGCATTTTCGCTGATGGTGACATCTATTAGCTCATCAATAGCCCTCAATGCTCCCAGATTTTCAGAAACTTCATTACTATCAAGAAATGTAGTAATGAGTTCATATAGATGATCCATGAAATGAGTAAAAGATTCCCCACTAAGATCACGAGCTTCTTCCTCTACAAGCCACCTCAAGGTCAATGCAACCCCATCCTACCATAGAGAATTAATAAGAATTGGCTTGGTTCAAAAGCAATTAAAGTTTTTGAAAGATAATTTTAGAAGAGGGAACTGGAAAGGATGGAAAGAGGCATAGATTGAGAGCATGCAAACTCAAACAGCAAAAACAGCAGGACTGAGCAAAACAAAATATTAAATGATTAAGACAGAAACTCGCATCAGTATCATTATCAAGCAGCCAATGCAAAAGACTGCTCTGCTAACCTTTGGTACAAAAATGGAACAGGGAAAGTGAATGAAAACAAAAAGAAACTAGGTATTCACATTATTTTTCAAACCAAAAAGTTCACTAAGATGGTTGATATAAAATTAAAATCAGGACCTATCCATCTCTCTTGATTCATGGAGAAGGAAAATAAATAAGTATAATTAGCAAGAGGCATATAAGAGAAGATTTGAATACAAAATAGCAAACAGTTACTTCTATGTAGTACCATGATTTCAAACTGGATTAGCCAACAAACTCTGTGTAATCCTATAAGCTGGTATTTCTTCTTTCACACAAATCAAAAATTAAATAAATGTGCCCAAAAATAAACTGTAGCATTCTGCTTTCTTTCTATTTTCAATCTTTTACATATACAAGGTTTAAAATAACAGCATCCAACACTTCTTGAGAAATTGAGGACAAAAAAATCATTTAAAGAGCTCAAGACATACTGTCAGCTAAAATCTTCCTTAATTTTTTGTCAATTCCTAAGAAAATCAAAATGAAGCACTAAATTTCTGATTCTACTCCCTCATAAATTCAACACCAAGATTTCCAGAACGACGACTAAAGAAGAATAAAGAGCTCACATCAAGATTTCTTGAACTGTTCTAACTCTACTACTGTACAAAATTCAGCAAATGACTCCAAAAAAAACAAAACTTGAAAGAAGAAACGAAAAAAAATCAAAAAAATTGAGGACGGAAAATCAAGAAAAGAACTCAAGATGTACCCTCAGCTAAAATCATGTCAGTCTTATGTCCTATAAATGTCTGGTTCCACTACCTCACCAATTCACCAACTCAACAAATTAAAATCTCCTGAACTATTCTAACTCCACTACTGATCTTCAAAATTCAACAAAAAATCAAGAACCTTAGAATCTTCTTTGATTTTCATCAATTCCTAAGAAAATCAAAATCAATCACTAAATTTCTATTTCCACTTACTCAACAATTCAACAAATGTAACAACACCCAAAAAAAAAAGAACACAAAGAGTAGATAACAATACAGAGGTCACATCAAGATTCCCTAAGATACTCAAACTCCAGATCTTTAAAATCCAACAAACGACTCCCAAAAAATAAAAGTTGAAAAAAACGGAAGAACCTTAGGATTACTTCTAGTATATAGGTCAGCAAGAACTCTATTAAGAGCATCAATATTTTCGGCACTGGTTTTTGCAACTGGATAGCGGATCGCCTAAGAGCTGCTACCCATGCTTCTTCTTCAAACTCCTATCTACACGAAAACCTAACACGATGGACAGAATGTTTTTATTGTAATGATGATTATAATTTTTGTATTTTTTAACATGAGGCTCCATGGTTGGTCCCTACAGTATCACATCCTGGGAATTTCCTCACTTGTACTGAGCCTGCTTGCTGGTACAGTTCTCTACATGAAGAGAAGAATTGATAAGACTTTCCATCTAGTAGCAGTCTCAAGTAAGAAATTTTCCACACACTATGTTGTCAAAGAGAAGCATTCCTCTCAAAATTGGCCAATAGAGGTCGATGTTGCAGGAGCGAGTCGTCCGTCTGAGATGAGCATCTTTCAAATAAGTTCATCTCATAGCAAAAAATATCCCAAATTAGAGAATGATGAGGCTCAAAGCATTGAGAAAATACCTAGAAAGAGTAACAGGAGAGAATCCTTGGCTATGATAATGCCCAAACTACAGCTCTCGTAAGAAAGTGTAAGCGGTCGCTATCAAATATAGAACCCAACTGGGTTGGGTGTCGAATCCCACAGGGAATACTTGGTCACTAAGTGTTGCAATTATTAGTAAACTGTTGGTAGAAAATTCTACGGAAAAGGGGGGATTTAATTATGGCGTGAATTACTATTGTTTAAGTAACAACGGAATGCTTTGTTTAGTAAGATTTAATCACAGAAAATAATAAGTTAGGGTTATGTCCACCTTATGAGTTCTACGTATCTATTAACTATGAGTAATGCGGAATTTAGACATGCATGCACTTGTAGAGATTCGTATTCTAATGGTAAATCCTAGTGTTTCTCAATCATCAAGGATTATCTCACTTTAACTCTCCCGAGCCTAAAGCGTATAACTAATGGTACGAACTCTCTAAGAAATTAATCCGGTTAAGGCATTCACGTGTAAATAGGGGTTGGTAGCCCTATTTCTTTGTCACACTCTCTTTTCCACACATGTAACTTTTCTCTCGAACAAGTTAATGCTATAATGGCGTATTCAATATGTTTTCAACCACAAGAATTTAATTAAAACGAAGAGAGTGATGATATAAGTAGCATACACAAACTCATAGTAATAGATAGTATCTCACAAGGTTTTCATAACCCTAACAGAGAAGTTTAGCTACTCATGATTACAAAGAGAATAACAATAGATATCATCATCATACCACAACTAGAATAATCTTCGCGATGGGATGATTTTCACGTCAATAGCCAAGTAGCGTTTTTCCTCTAGCCATTTTTCTCAAGAGAGTCGTTTTCTCTGTTATCCGAAAATTTCAGAATATGTAATGTGAATAATACTAACAGTGTCGAATGAATGGAATAGAATGAATGCTGAAAAATTCAGCAAATAAGCTTTTTATAACATCCTTGTCCCACTAAGTTACTGCTGCACCCCTAAGTATTTAAAAATACTGCTTTTGCCCGGGACAAATTCTCCATGCATCACATTCAGTCCACAAGCTTCCAAAAGCTGCCTTCCTGATGATAGGCAAATTTACGCACCTATATCAATATATTTTGTCCATATTTTAGCCTAGTTTTGAGAACAAATTATATATTTCATGCACTTTTAGTCCTTTTTCCTATAAATGAGCTAACGAACATGATTAGTAAAGTTTCAGGTATAAATGATGCATAATTCAGCATTTTATGGCTTACTTGACGCAAAAGAAAGCTCACGAAGGAAGGAAAGGGAGTTTGGACGCCTAAGGACCAAAGCTGCTGCATGGAAAATCTGTCCCGGGCTAAAACAGCATTTCTGAAGACTCTGGGGACCTGGACCAAAACTGCTGCATGGAAAATCTGTCCCGGGCTAAAACAACATTTCTGAAGACTTTGGGGACTTACCGACACAAAGCTGGATTTGGACAATGATACATTAACCTAGTATAATTGGGTTATGTATTTCATTAGTTTATTTGGATTATGATAATATTACCTTAACCTAGTACATTTGGGTTAAGTATTCCATTAGCCTATTAGGACTTGGTTATTTATTTCATTAGCATAGTAGGAGTAGGATAGGAGTATTATAAATACCCTATCATGCTAGATATTTTAATTAAGTCCTCCCTTAGTGGAGAGATATTCATCCCTCACCACAATACATTCTTCCATCCCTCTCTTCTTCCACTACAACAATTCTACAACTCTTCTAATCTTCCCATTAATTCTATTTTTCTTCTTCTATTCATCTATTCAATTCTTAATTTCCGCAACAAGAGAACCGTTACTTTGCTAAGGAATTCATGCCTAACGCCTATCACTTGATCTACACGCCATTACTCAATATTGTGATATAATAACAATGTCAATCGTGATCTCCTTCGCATTCATGGGTAACTAAACCTCTCTGTTGGGGTTATGGAAGCCGAATGAGATACTATCTATTGCTGTGAGTTTGTGAGTTCATGACACGTATATTGCTTATATCATTATTCTCTTCATCTTAATCTACATTCTTTGCGGTTGAAAACGCAAGAATACGCCAGTCTAACATTTAACTTGTTCGAGAGAAAGGTTATTTGTCTGGAAAAGAGATAATGTCAAGGTAGTAGGATACCCTTTCCTATTAAAAAGCTAGTACCGTAAATGGACTAACCTCTTGGAGAATTCGTACCGTTAGACACGCTTTAAGCTCGAGAGAGTTAAAGTGAAATAGTCCTTGTTTAGGTCGAGAGACGCTTGGATTTGCCATAGAATACAATTCTCTATAAGCACATGCATGTCACAATTCTACGCACTCATAGCCAATAGAGACGTATACCTCAGAAGGTGGACATAACCCCAACGCTTCAATTCTCATTGTTTACAACTTACGTAACAATCCTTCTCTTTTTACTTTGCTATTTTCAGCTTTTACTTTATTTTTTTCGTTACACATTACAATCCCTCCTTTTACGAGACTTGCACCAAAAGTTTAGTAATTTTGCTTACTTGTTGGCCAAGCTATTCCCTGTGGGATCGACACCCAACCCAGTTTGGGTTCTATATTTGCTAACGACCGCTTTACACTCCTACGAGAGCTGTAGATTAAGCGTTATCAAAAATTGGCGCCGTTGCCGGGGAATACGAGTGTCAATCAAGTTCGTGATAATTACCAGACCCTTTGGTCAAAGATTCTCGTACTTTTACTTTTAGTTTTTGTTTTTGTTTCTTGCAGGTTTTTACTTTAGTGCATGCCCCATACTAGAAGTTCTGGTCAACCGTTATTACCAATCAATCCTGAACCACAACGAATTAGAAGAATGGAAGAACAAGCTGAAATCGACAGGATGGCTGCTCAACACGAGCAAGCAAGATTAGCTGCTCTTGCCGCTGCTCAAGTCCAACAACAAAACATTGATAATCCTGGGCGAGCAACAAATCCTGACGATGAGGATTTAGGAGATGACGAGTTACTAAACCCAAGGCATGTCGCTGAAACTGCAACACTTGCCAACCAAAGAGGTCGACAAGCTCGGTATAGGTTTGATCGCCAACCTTTGCAGCCAGCTTTCGACGATGATGATGATGATCTTGATGGTGCCGGGGCCACTGGAGCAATAATTCCACCACCATTAGCGCCCGGAGCCAAGATCAACATCACAAGCACCATGATTCAGTTATTGCAACTCAAGGGATTATTTGGTGGACTAACAGGCGATGATCCGAATATGCATCTCATCAACTTTATTTCTACATGCAAGTCCTTTGACAATCCTGGTGTTGGTCAGAATGCTATTCGATTACGTCTATTTCCATTATCTCTATCTGGGGAGGCAACACTATGGTTGAATGGGCTGACTCCTGATTCAATTACAAATTGGAGGCAATTGAGAGACGCTTTCCTAGAAAGATTCTTTCCACCATCAAAAAGAGCACAATTAAGAGATGAAATCAGCAACTTTCGTCAGCTTCCCTCTGAAGCTCTTCATGAAACATGGGAGAGGTTCAAGACAAAGCTAGCAAGATGCCCAAACCATCACATGACTAATGTTCACCTCATGGGGATCTTGTATAGAGCCTTGAATTCAATAACTAAACCAGTGGTGGATAACGCAGCTGGAGGTTCTTTCATGGACCTTACCTTTGGTCAAGCAAGCAATATGCTAGATCGTATGACGAAACAAAGTAGAGCTTGGCATACCAGGGATTTTGAGGTAGCAAGCCCCACTTTATCTATTGGCATGACTGCAGACCAACGAAGAAGAGAAGAAGAATGTGATCAAGATATGGCGCACATGAAAACTCAAATGGATCTTCTTACAAAGCATCTATTAGGGAAGACTGAAAAAGTGAAAGCGATTGCGTCAAAAGGAAGAGACGAGTCTGATTCTGAAGAGGAGGCCAACTACTTGAACAATCAGGGGGGTTTCCGAGGGAATACCCAAGGAAACCAAGGTCGGAACTATTATGATAAATCTGGAAACAAAGACCAAGGTAGTTGGAAGAACAAGAATGAAAAGAGTGGTTTGTACGTTCCCCCTGGTAGACGTGATACCACCACATCTAATTCTGGAAGTATGGAAGACATGATGGCTAAATTATTAAAAGGAGTGGAAGCAACGAGCGCGGGAGTAATGGAGGTAATTAATGATTTTTCCGCCATGAAACAATTAGTAGATTCACATTCCACTTCAATTAGACAACTAGAGCAGCAATTCAGTCAACTTTCAGCAGCACTCAACCAAAGAAAGGCCGGCACTTTACCTAGCGATACTGTGCAAAACCCAAGGAATGATGGGTCATGCATGGCCATCACTACCAGAAGTGGTAAGGTGCTGGAAACTTCAGCAAAAGGCAAGCAAGTGGTTGACGAAGTTGCGGACATGGACATTACACCTAGTGACGTTACAAAAGGAGAAGAAGCCACAACCACTACTCCCAACGTCAGGGACGTTTCACCTAGTGACGTGCAACCTGAAAAAGTGGAAAAACGGAAGCAAGAGGAGAAGAAAGCCATGGAGAGAACACTTCCATACCCACCACCACCTTTTCCCCAAAGATTGAAGAAGGTGGCCGATGACACTAAGTTCAGCAAATTTATGACGATGTTGAAGCAACTGACCATTAATGTTCCATTGGTAAAGGCACTTGAACAAATGCCTGGGTATGCGAAGTTTATGAAAGATCTTTTGACTAAACAGAGGGCAGCAAGTTATGAGCTGAAGGATGATGTGCATCATTGTAGTGCAATTGCTACCCGATCGATAGTTCAAAAGAAGGCCGACCCCGGAGCTTTCACTATTCCTTGCACCATCGGATCTTTGAACTTTGCCAAAGCATTGTGTGACTTAGGAGCCAGCATCAACTTGATACCATTATCGATCTACAAGAAGTTGGGGTTAGGAGATCCTACACCAACTAATATGAGGCTTGTTATGGCGGATAGGTCGGTAAAACGACCTGTGGGTATCTTGAATGATGTGTTGGTAAAAGTTTCTTCATTCATCTTTCCTGCAGACTTCGTTATTCTAGATTGTAAGGAGGATTTTGAAGTTCCCATAATCTTGGGACGTCCTTTCCTTGCAACTGGAAGTGTGCTTATTGACATGAAAGATAATGAGCTTTTGTTTCGAATTAATGACGAAGTGGTACGGTTTGATATATGCAAAGCAATGAAGCAGCCCAGCGATATGAATGAGTTATCTGTAGCTGATGTTCATCATGAGGATATGAAAGCATTATCTATAGAGAAACAGCCTACTGTTGAGCCATTGTCTGCTGCGCCACTGAATGTTGAGCATAAGGATAATGAAGATTATGAAGAACTTATGGGTGCTCTAATAGAAATAGAGTCTTATACTCCTAAGCAACCGGATTGTGATCTCAAGAATCAACCAACAGCGAAGACTCCCATTGACGAGCCACCAATGCTAGAATCGCAAGAGCTTCCCGATTATCTAAGGTATGTGTTCTTGGAAAGTAGAAATATACTTCCGGAGAGTACAGATGATTTAAGTGAACAGCACGTAGAAGCTCTCATCTCTGCTCTAAAGAGATACAAGAGAGCTATGGGTTGGACTATTGATGATATAATTGGTGACTCTCCGGAGAAACATATGAGCCAGCTCAAAAAAGATTGCATGCCCACAGGTAAGCATCATTGTCGTCTAAATCCTTTCAGAAAATGATCCACCATTTACCTCGACGAATTCTGAGTACTCGAGGTAACTACGTCGAGCCACGACAATAAATAAGGCGCTAGATGGGAGGCAACCCATCGTTTTATCGTTTTATCATTTATCATTTTTTTTTTCATTCTAGTACTTGTCTTGCTTTTGATAAATGAAAATCCAAAAATAAGAGTCGTGCCACGAACAAAACTAAGGCTCTTAGTGGGAGGCAACCCATCGTACTAATCGTTTTCATTTGGTTTTGAGCAAAAATAGGTGCAAGAGGTATTCAACGAGGAGATTGATTTCAATTGACGATTTGGACGCATTGTATGGTAAAGTCGGTAAGTTAGGAATGGTGATGCATAAGGCTATGGATTGAGCATTTCTCACGCCAAAATAGGCATCGAGAAAGGCTAGGCCTTGGTAAAACTAGGCCACGAACGATGCACAACCTATCCTATAGCCTAAGGTCTCGGAATCTAGTGAGCTATACACTATGCGCCGCCTATTCCTAGGTATGCTTTTGACTATGCGCCGCCTATGCTATGGCATTTGGTCTCAGTATCTCATATGCCATAGACTATGCGGCGCATATGTCTACAAATGCCATAGACTATGCGGCGCATATGTCCCATTATGCTATAGACAATGCGCCGCATATGTCATTGATATGCCGAGCATTATGCGCCGCATATGTGGTATTTTTGTCTCCAAAACCGATTGTAAATGGGTCAAAACCCGACCCATTCTCTTCCTATATAAAGGGGACTTAGTTTTACAACACAACCACACTAAAAATTGACCTAAGGGTGCCGCATATACATCCAAATCCTCTCAAAATTTTCTTCTTTTGCCCTTCCAATTCACAAAACCATCTCCACAAGCTTCAAGCAAGTAAGTACTCTCTTATTCTTCATTTATTTCTCGTAAGTACTACGTTGCTATGTCTATTATGAATTGCTAAATCGTATAAGATTGTTGGTGATGTTCATGTGTTTGGATTGTTGATACAAAATCATGTGAGCGCACATGTACGTAGGAAAATCTTGACTTGTTTCCGACTTGAAATTGGTTTTAATAGCATTGTTATACTATTTGCAGAATTGCCATGGCTATGAACATTACTTAAGCTTGTTACTTGGATACTTACATGTTAGACTATCCCGGCCATCGGGATAAAACTTATAGTGCCTACCGACATAAGAGGTTGTGATTGTTCTAAGAATAACTATTCCATGTGGTAACCCCTATGTAGTAGTGTTGCTATATCTACCATGAAAGTAGTCCAATGGCTGCAAGTAAGTGATGCATTGCTGACTTTCTTGTCGGAATACAATCCTAAAATGTATGTCGACGAAATCTGAGTAATCGACCACTTTCACTTCACTGATTTGTGTTAACAAAACTAAGTGTGGGGTGGTACCCCTACTGCTTATGTATAGATTGTATCCATTGAGATTGTGCTACCATTAACACTATTTCAAGTCTCAGGTACAATGGCACCTAAAGAGAGACAAGGCAAGGAGAAGGCTACCACTTCCCAAAAGGGCAAGAAAAGAGGCCGCAAGGAGCAAGGAGAACCCTCCTCAATGCAAACACCTTGACTCACGCTTGGAATTAAGTAGGATACTTATGAGGAACTTCTAAGGATGACGACTCTGATGATGATTCCAATGCAAGGGGTATGACCCCAGACATAGAGGATAAGTCCGACCAACCAGGTTCCTCGTATTTATTTTCCACTGAGGACAGTGTCCCGACTAAGTGTGGGGTGGTGGTATTGCATTCTATACTTCTCTATTCGCATCTATGTTTGTTTGCTTTTGTTTCATTTTTGTTTCGTTTTATTTTTTTTAGTAGTTAAAATTTTTTTTAGCTTCGCATAAAATTATTTTGATAGGCAGCATGAGATTATAACAAGAGTATGTGCTACAATTGTGACTATTGAGACGTTTAGGCTCCAGTTGTGACTCATTATGTGATATTGTGTGGTTCAATTCCTTCACTTGTTGGGTCAAGAGTCTATATTACTTCCAATCAAGTCGACCATGTGCCTTGTGTGTGTGAGATTAATAGTATCTTCTATGTATGTGGCTGATGCTAGAACTTGCCTGGTATGTATGCAAAGCGAAAATAAGGAGTGTAAGTTAGGATATGATTTAGGCATTTCTTTGGCAACCTATATTTGTTTACCTTCAGTTTTACCTACCCATGAACATCATCCTAGTTAAACCCTTTTGAGCCTTTAGCCTATTTCTTTGACAACCTTGTATGTAAGCCTAATCCATTTTCTTTCAAGACCATAATTTGATCCAAAATCCTGAGTGCTTTAAAGTGAAAAAGTCATGTGACAACATAAGAGGAAATTGGGTGAGTATGATGCTTTAAATTGTAATGGTGCTTGAATGTGTTATGAAAAAAAAAGTGCTATCATAAGATGTATGTTGTGAAAAGAAAAAGGAAAGGAAAGCTGAAAAGTGAGTTGTTCTTAGAATTGAAAAACAAAAAGAGGAGAACAAGGGTGGTAGAATAAAGGCAAGAATAAAGGTTGAAAGAAAAAAGTGTCAATGATACAAAGTGATGTATTAAAGCGCTTAGGAACCTAGTCACTATTCTTGGCCAAAATAGTCCTACCCGTCCCTTAGCCTACATTACAACCATCTAAAGACCTACTTGATCCTAATCTCAACATTCCGACATTTAGTAGAGTACTACATTAAGGGCAAGCCTATGGTCATCAGTTGCTACATATGAATTCTTTGTGAGAGCGAGAGCAAGGATATTGTTGATACCCATGTTTGAAAAATATGCTATATTTGTTAGTGATTATGGGTACTATATGGTGAGACACACATGGTTGATGAGTTTTGGATAGTTGTATATGATTCTATGCACTTTAACGTTTGCATGCGAGTTGATCACCATCACGAGTCTATACTTGAGGTTAACTTGTTTCTACTTATAATTGGAAAGCTACTCTTGGTTGATAATCGTTGTGCTTGTCTTGACAAATGTTTTGTGTTGTTGTTGTAAAAACCCTAAGTTGATGTTTAGAAGGACATGATATGTTGTTCGAGGACGAACAATGCTCTAAGTGTGGGGTGTTGATGATAGGCAAATTTACGCGCCTATATCAATATATTTTGCCCATATTTTAGCCTAGTTTTGAGAACAAATTATATATTTCATGCACTTTTATTCCTTTTTCCTATAAATGAGCTAACGAACATGATTAGTAAAGTTTTAGGTATAAATGATGCATAATTCAGCATTTTATGGCTTACTTGACGCAAAAGAAAGCTCACAAAGGAAGGAAAGGGAGTTTGGACGCCTAAGGACCAAAGCTGCTGCATGGAAAATCTGTCCCGGGCTAAAACAACATTTCTGAAGACTCTGGGGACCTGGACCAAAACTGCTGCATGGAAAATCTGTCCCGGGCTAAAACAACATTTCTGAAGACTTTGGGGACTTACCGACACAAAGCTGGATTTGGACAATAATACATTAACCTAGTACAATTGGGTTATGTATTTCATTAGTTTATTTGGATTATGATAATATTACCTTAACCTAGTACATTTGGGTTAAGTATTCCATTAGCCTATTAGGACTTGGTTATTTATTTCATTAGCATAGTAGGGGTAGGATAGGAGTATTATAAATACCCTATCATGCTAGAGATTTTAATTAAGTCCTCCCTTAGTGGAGAGACATTCATCCCTCACCACAATACATTCTTCCATCCCTCTCTTCTTCCACCACAACAATTCTACAACTCTTCTAATCTTCCCATTAATTCTATTTTTCTTCTTCTATTCATCTATTCAATTCTTAATTTCCGTAACAAGAGAAACGTTACTTTGCTAAGGAATTCACGCCTAACGCCTATCACTTGATCTACATGCCATTACTCAATATTGTGATATAATAACAATGTCAATCGTGATCTCCTTCGCATTCATGGGTAACTAAACCTCTCTGTTGGGGTTATGGAAGCCGAATGAGATACTATCTATTGCTGTGAGTTTGTTAGTTCATGACACGTATATTGCTTATATCATTATTCTCTTCATCTTAATCTACATTCTTTGCAGTTGCAAATGCAAGAATACGCCAGTCTGACATTTAACTTGTTCAAGAGAAAGGTTATTTGTCTGGAAAAGAGATAATGTCAAGGTAGTAGGACACCCTTTCCTATTAAAAAGCTAGTGCCGTAAATGGACTAACCTCTTGGAGAATTCGTACCGTTAGACACGCTTTAAGCTTGAGAGAGTTAAAGTGAAATAGTCCTTGTTTAGGTCGAGAGACGCTTGGATTTACCATAGAATACAATTCTCTATAAGCACATGCATGTCACAATTCTACACACTCATAGCCAATAGAGACGTATACCTCAGAAGGTGGACATAACCCCAACGCTTCAATTCTCATTGTTTACAACTTACGTAACAATCCTTCTCTTTTTACTTTGCTATTTTCAGCTTTTACTTTATTGTTTTCGTTACACATTACAATCCCTCCTTTTACGAGACTTGCACCAAAAGTTTAGTAATTTTGCTTCCTTGTTGGCCAAGCTATTCCCTGTGGGATTGACACCCAACCCAGGTTGGGTTCTATATTTGCTAACGACCGCTTTACACTCCTACGAGAGCTGTAGATTGAGCGTTATCACTTCCCTCTTATATGAAGTTTTCCTTTGCTGCCCAAAGGTCCACAAAGTGCTGAAATCTTCATCATTAATACCTAAAAACATGGTAATCACATAGGTTAGCTGACTTACAAGAAAATGGACTAAAAGTGCAGGAATTATATATTTTATCCTCCAAACTTAGCCTAAAATATGGGTAAATTACGGTTCTTAGGGGTATAAATACGCACAACATCACCACCCCACACTTAAAGCTTTGTTCATCCTCGAACAAAATATTACGTCCATGCAAAAATCTACTTAGAAGTTCATAGTAACAGCACAAAATGTTCAACAAGACATGCACGACAATCATTAACAAAGAGTAGTTTTCTTGATCACTACTAGAAACAATTCAAACTCCAACAAAGACTCGTGATGATGGTTAATTTGTGTCCACAAGTTAAGGCACAAAGAATCATACAAAACTACCCAAAACTTGTCAAACATGTGTGTCTCACACAAGATATCACCCATAATCCACAAGCATTTTTCAAAACATGGGTATAAGACTCTCCTTGCTCTCTTTCTCACAAAGAATTCATATGTTGCAACTGATGACCATAGGCTTGCCCTTAGTGTAATGCTCCACTAATATCAGAATGCTAAGCTTAGGATCAAATAGGTCCTTACAGGTTGTAATGTAGGCTAAGGGATAGATAGGACTATTTTGGCCAGAAATAGTGACTATGTTCCCTAAGCGCTTTAATACATCACATTATGCCATTAACACTCTCTTCTAAACAACCCCTCTACTTTCCTTTCATCTACCACCCCTTTTCACCTATCTTGTTATTCAATTATAAACACAACTATCATTTTATTTTTCTATTTCTGTTTTTTTTTCTTATTTGATTTATTTATTTATTTATTTATTTATTTTTTCTTCTTTTTTTTTATAAAACACCTCTATGATAGCCATTCTTTTTCACAATAATTTCAAGTACCAATACACTTTGAGGCATCACTCTCACCCAATTTCCTCTTATTTTGCCACATGACTCTACAATTTAAAGCGCTTAGGAATTTGGATCAAATTATGGTCTTGAAAAAAAATGATTTAGGCTACATATGAGGCTGTCAAAGAAAATAGCCAAAGGCTCAAAGGAGGTTAGCTAGGATAATGTACAAGGGTAGGTAAAAAGAAGGTAAACAATTACAGGCTGCCAAAAAAATGCCTAAATCATCTCCTAAACTCACACTCTTTATTTTACTTTACACACACACCAGGCAAGTTCTAGCATCAGTCACAGCACAGAATATACTACAACCTCACACACACAAGGCACATGGTCAACTTTATTGGGAGCAGTATAGACTCTTGACCCAACCGATGAATGAAATAAACCACACACTTATCACACAGGGAGTCACACTTAGAGGCTAAATATCTCAATAGTAATGATTTTAGCACAAATTCTTGTCATAATACCATGCCGCCTATCAGAACAATTTCATGCAAAATCTAAAAAAAATCGAAAAATTTAACTACAAACTAGAATAAATGCAGGCAAAGAAGTATGATACAGCATACAAATACCAGCACCACACACTTAGATGGGACACACTGCCCTCAGTGGAAAATAAATAAGGAAAACCTGATTAGTCGGACTCCTCCTCTATGTCTGGGGTCATACCCCTGCATCGGAATCATCATCAGAGTCGTCGTCATCAGAGTTGTCTTCCACGTCTGAGTCTGGACGTCGGCGATCATCGTCAGTCGACATGTCATCATCGAGAGGTTCCTCAAAATGTACACCTACTCTACACATAGCCCGCGCATGCTCATTCATCGGGTAGTCATAATCCAACTGTTGGAGCTCTGCATCAGTTGGGACATGACCCCCACTCATCATGGTAAACCTCGTCATGCCATATAAATGACGGAAGGATCTTTCATCATGAGCATGTCTTTTTGCAGTGGTCAGGTTGATGCCATGCCCATATTCAGGATCTTTAACCTTTGTAAGATCAACCTTCTTCGGGTTGTGTGGAAGCTTATGATCTGCAGGTTCCTCTTCAATGTGCTCCTTCCTCAATATCGCAGGCAACAAAATACCAAAGATGAAATGGGACCTTTTGTGTAGCCTAGCCTTATGCATTGATGATCGTACAACCGCACCAATGTTGATGGGAATATTAGTCATCAGAGCGTACACGAAGCATACTCTATCACGTGTGATCTTTATGTACTGTGTCCCAGGAATCAAGCAAGAGTTGACTATCCTCAACCATATACGAGTTTCTCTGTTCAAGGAGGCATATGGGTAGGTATTGTGCCGACCGGTATCCTTGTGATGAATCCAACGTGCCATTGATCTTGTTCCGCACAGTGTGTCTGATTGCCCTGTAGGGAGGTGTATGATAAATCTCCTTGAGCGTTGATGGATCGACAGATGGAAGGTTCAGAAAAGAGTTGAAGAATTCCGCATTCAGCTGCAAGACTTGGCCCTTAATCTTCACTTCACTTCCGATAGTCTTTGGGGAACAATTGGCATAGAACTCTCGCGTTAGATAAAGATTGCATTCTCCCATATCTCGGAAAATGAAATCAAGATTTAGCGCCATGATTTTAGCCAAAATACGGGGTTCTCTCTTTGCTAGACTCTCCTTTTGCATCAAATCCACGTGAACATATTTCTTTACTTTGTTGTTCTTGTACCACTCCTTTCCTTCCTCCTCTAGGACCCACTTTATCCCGAAAGTGTGTCATGGTATTTGCAGCAAGGAGGATTCGGCTTTCTCTTTTCTTCCCCTTTTCTGACCTTTCTGTGAGGTGGACACTTTTTCTTTTCCTTGTCGTCCTTTTGGTGTCATTCTACCTGAGATTAAAATAGATTCATGTTAGCTCATCTCGGAAGATTTAATCCACAACAAACAGTAGTGGCACCACCTCACACTTAATTTGTTGGCACAAACTAATTAAGTGAGTGATGTCAAGTACTCAAACTTCATTGACATACCTTTAGGCGATAGGTTCCAACAACATATTCAGCACAGTCATAATTTCATGTAATCTTGTCTATACTTTCATGTTTGGATGAATGCACTTTTTGAAAAAGACTACCACATAAGGATCGTACCACAAATAGAAACGAGTTATTGCATAGGAATAATCACACCGTCTTATGCTTGTGGTCAATCATAATCGGTATCTCGATGAATGAGTCATTCAAAAATTCAAGATTTCAACTTACAAGATTATGTATTAACTTCACAATTTTGCCTTCATAAAATTATGACAGTGTATAACAATCAAATACAAGTTGGAACAAAGTCAAGAACACCCACATGTATTCTTTCACTCAACTAGATGTATCATAACAAACCAACCACATTCCAATCACCAACACCACTTCAAGATCTAACAAATCATTATAAACATAGTATTTCAAAACTATGGAATATAAAAGAATAACTTACTTGGTGATGGATTCTGGAAAATGAGTTTGCAAGATTAGATGAGCAAAAAGAAAAATTTTGAGAGAAATTAGAAGCTTAGGCGGCACCTAGGTTGAGCAAACAAGTGTATTTTGTTCTAATGTTGAAGATCTATTTATAGAACAAGCCATGGGTCGGGTTTGACCCATGTAAAATCGGGTTAGGAGACCAAAAACCATAAGTAGGCGGCGCCTAATGCTTTACCTATGCTTAGCATAGGCGGCGCCTTTATACAAGCCTAGTTGGGTATAGGCGACGCCTATGCTATTGCCTAGTTAAGCATAGGCGGCGCCTAATGCTTTGCCTAGATTTGCATAGGCCTTGCCTTTTTCATTGCCTACTTGAGGCAGTGAGCATACGCAATTACATAGGCCTTGCCTTGTTCATTGCCTAGATTTGCATAGGCCTTGCCTTTACCATTTCCTAGTTGAGGCAGTGAGCATAGGCAATTACATAGGCCTTTCCTTGTTCATTGCCTAGATTTGCATAGGCAATGCCTAACTGATAGCCTTTGCTCCTTCATTCCTAACTTACCACCTTTAACATGGCACATTTTCAAATCAAAATTTTTGGGATTAATCCACTCCTTTGTACACCTTGAACCTACACTTGATCAAAAAACAACAAAAATAATTAGAAAGATGGGTTGCCTCCCACCAAGCGCCTTAGTTTTGGTCGTGGCTCGACTCTTCTTTTTGGATTTTTTTTATTTAACAAAAACAAACTTCTAGTAAAACAAAACGATTAAAAACGATGGGTTGCCTCCCATGTAGCACTTGATTTATTGTCGCGGCACGACATAGTTATCTCGATTACTTAGACTTCATCGAGATAGATGGTGTCCATGTATTTTATCGAGTCAAGAGGACCGATATATGGCTTCACTCGTTGGCCATTCACTTTAAAGACACCACCATTATTGTCTTCTAACTCTACTACTCCAGACGAGTAGACTTGACTAATTCTGAACGTACCAGACCATTTAGACTTCAACTTACCTGGAAATAGCTTCAGTCTGGAGTTAAAAAGAAGTACCATATCACCCTTCTGAAAGTTTCATTGGATAATCCACCGATCATGATACTTTTTCATCTGTACCTTGTAAAGGTATGATCTTTCATATGCATGTAGACGGAATTCATCCATCTCATTCAGCTGCTCCAATCTCAGATTAATAGCATCATCCCAATTCAAATTAAGTCGCTTTAATGCCCACAATGCTTTATGTTCGAGCTCAATTGGAAAGTGACAAGCCTTCCCATAAACTAGTTGGTACGGGGACATGCCAATTGGCATATTGAACGCAGTCCTATAAGCCCATAAGGCATCGTCCAGCTTTCGAGACCAATCTTTCCTACTAGCATTTACAATCTTAGTAAGGATCAGCTTGATCTCCCGATTAGAAACCTCTACCTGCCCACTAGTTTGTGGGTGGTAAGGTGTGGCTCTGAATAGCTTGTTGCAAAAGTGTGATCCTCCATCGCTTATGATGGTACGTGGTACCCCAAAACGAGAGAAGATATTTCTCTTCAAGAAGGCTACAACACGCTTACCTTTATTATCAGCCAGCGCTACTGCTTCGACCCATTTGGATACATAATCTACAGCAACTAGGCTATATTTCATCCCAAACGAACTCACAAATGGGCCCATGAAATCAATACCCCATACATCAAATAGCTCTACTTCAAGAATTTTAGACATGGGCATCTCATGGTGCTTCGAAATTGCGCCTTGCCTCTGACACTGATCACATTTTCTCACAAAATCATAGGCATCCTTAAATAATGAAGGCCAATAATAGCCGCATTTCAATACCTTCCTGGCTGTCCGATCACCTGCATGGTGACCCCCAACTTGGGAAGCATGACTTGCTTCCAATATGCTAGGCACCTCCACATGAGATATGCATCGCCTAATAACACCATCCACACACCGTCTAAAAAGATATGGTTCATCCCAGAAGTAGTGTTTCACATCATGCATGAACTTCCTCTTTTGATGAAAAGAGAGATTCTCAGGCATCACATTACTTACCACATGGTTCGCAAAGTCTGCGTACCACGGTAACTCTTCCACCATCGTGGCTAGGATCTCTTCGTTGGGAAATGCATCATCAATCTCCAGATCGGGCTGCGCTATGTGCTCATTCTCAAGTCTAGATAGATGATCAGCTACTTGGTTTTCGCAACCTTTTCTATCTTTTACCTCAAAATCAAATTCTTGCAGCAATAACACCCACCGAATTAGCCTTGGCTTAGCATCCTTCTTTGCCATTAAATATCTCAGAGCAGCATGATTTGTATAAACCACCACTTTGGCTCCCAACAAGTAAGCACGGAACTTTTCAAAAGCATAAACAACCGCTAGAAGCTCTTGTTCTATGACGGTATAGTTCTTCTGGGCTCCATTCAAGGCCTTGATTGCATAGTAGATTGGATGAAATAACCATTCTATTCAATGACAAAGTACAGCACCCAAAGCTACCCCGCTTGCATCACACATAACTTCAAATGGTAGAGACCAATCAGGCGCTACAATGATAGGATCTTCAACTAGCTTCCCTTTGAGGCATTCAAATGCCTTCAAGCAATCTTCACTGAAGTTAAACTTTGCATCCTTCTCAAAAAGTTTGCATAACGGACTAGCAATCTTGGAGAAGTCTTTAATAAACCTTCGATAAAAACCTGCATGACCGAGGAAACTACGAACTCCCTTTACAGAAATTGGAGGTGGTAGTTTCTCGATAACTTCTATCTTGGCCCGATCAACCTCAATTCCTCTTTCGGAGACATTATGACCAAGAACAATGCCTTTCTTAACCATAAAATGGCACTTCTCCCAGTTTAGCACTAAGTTGAATTCAACACATCTCTACAACGCCATACTTAGATTCGTCAAGCACGATTCAAACGACTCACCCACAACTGAAAAATCATCCATGAACACCTCCAAGGTGTCTTCAACCATACCAGAAAAAATGGACATCATACAACGCTGAAAAGTGGCGGGTGCGTTACATAGACCAAATGGCATACGTTTGAAGGCAAACGTACCATTGGGGCATGTAAACTTTGTCTTCTCTTGATCTTTGGGAGCAATACAAATCTGATTATAGCCAGAATAACCATCTAAGAAACAAAACTATCCTTTCCCTGCCAATCGATCAAGCATTTGGTCCATGAATGGCATTGGAAAGTAATCCTTAAGCGTCCACGAATTCAGCTTCTGGTAGTCCATGCACACTCTCTACCCTGTGATAGGTCTGAGTGGAATTAGCTCATTCTTTTCGTTTGCAACTACCTTCATGCCCCCTTTCTTGGGCACACATTGTACCGAACTCACCCATTTACTGTCGAAGATTGGATACACTACCCCTGCATCTAACCACTTAATAATTTCTTTCTTCACCACCTCTTGCATAGGTGGATTCAAACATCTTTGATGCTTAATAGAGGGTATGCAATTTTCTTCAAGATGAATCTTGTGCATACATATCCCAGGCGGGATACTAATAATATCAGCGATAGTCCAACCGATGGCTCTCTTGTATCTCCTCAGAATAGAGATGAGAACTGCAACTTGCTGCTCACCCAAATCAGCCGCAACAATAATCGGAAGTGTGTTTCGACTTCCCAAGAACGCATACTTTAGATGACTGGGCAGCTCCTTCAATTCTAACATTGGTGGATCTTCAATGGATGGTTTTGCTGGTGGTGTAGGTCGATTTTTGAGATCAAGATCCAGCTTCTTGGGAGCATGAGACAACGACCCTATTCCTGTTAGAGCACAAATAGTTTCTTCATAATCTTGAACATCCTCATGCTCCAAATTCATTAGCATAGCAGCCAATGGCTCAACAATAAGATGCTTCTCTAAAGATAATTCTTTCTCATCCTCATAGTACACATCAGCTACAGAGAACACATTCATATCTTTGGGCTGCTTTATTAATTTGCATACATTAAAATGGACCACTTCGTCATTCATCCGAAATAATAGCTCATTGGCTCTTAAATCAATAAGCACACTTCCTGTTGCAAGGAAAGGACGCCCTAAGATTATGGGAACTTCGGAATCCACCTCGCAATCCAAAATAACAAAGTCTGCAGGAAAAATGAAGGCGGAAACCTTCACCAATACATCATATAAGATACCAACAGGTCATTTTACTGACCTATTTGCCATCACGAGCCGCATATTGGTTGGTGTAGGATCACCCAACCCCAACTTCCTATAAACGGATAGCGGCATCAAATTGATTCTAGCCCTCAAATCACATAATGCCTTGGCAAAATCCAAAGATCCAAAAGTGCAAGGAATAGTGAAAGCACCAGGATCTACCTTTTTCTGAACTAACGATCTTGTAGCAATTATACTGCAATGATGAACATTATCTGCCAACTCATAACTTGTTGCCTACTTCATTTTCAAAAGGTCCTTCATGAATTTCGCGTACCCAGGCATCTGTTCCAGCGCCTCTACCAAAGGAACATTAATAGTCAGCTGCTTTAACATAGTCATAAATTTACTGAACCTGGTATCATAATCTTTCTTCTTCAGTCTCTGAGGAAAAGGTGGTGGTGGAAGAGGAATAGTTTTCTCCACTACTTACTTTTTATATTGCTTCCGATTATCAACCTTTTCAGGCTACAGACGTCTTGGGGTGACGTCATGAACACTCTCTTCAACTTCTTCAGCATCTTTACCTTCTGCATCAATAACATTATTTGCTATATCATCAACTACCTGCTTGCCCTTGGATGGATTCTCCAACACCTTACCACTTCTGGTAGTAATAGCCATACATGATCTGTCGTTCCTTGGGTTTTGCACAGTGTTGCTAGGTATGGTGCCAGCTTTTCTTTGATTGAATGCCGCTGATAGTTGACTCAATTATTGTTCCAACTGTTTTATTGAAGTGGAATGCGAGTCAACCAATTTATTTATTGATGACAAATCATTCTTTACCTCATTTACTCCCGTATTGATTGCCTCCACTCCTTTCAATAGCTTAGCCATCATATCTTCCATGGACATCTTCCCAGAGCCAGACGCCACGGCCTCACGATTTTCAGGAGGAACATACAAACCGCTCCTATTAGTCTTATTCTTCCAACTACCTTGATCACGGTCCTTGTTTCCAAATTTATCATAATAGTTCCGACCTTGGTTTCCTTGGGCATTGCCTCGGAAACCCCCTGATTATTCAAGTAGTTAGCTTCTTCCTCAGAATCGGATTCATCTCTTCCCCGTGACACAACAGCTTTGACTTATTTGGTCTTCCCTGATAATAAATTCTTGGTAAGAAGATCCATCTGCGTTTTCATGTGTGCCATATCTTGATCATGTTCCTCCTCTCTTCGCCTTTGTTCTGCAGTCATGCCAATAGATATAGTAGAGCTTGCTACCTCAGAATCCCTGGTATGTCAAGCTCTACTCTGCTTTGTCATACGATCTAGCATATCACTTGCCTGAATAAAAGTAAGTTCCATGAATGACCCTCCTGCAGCATTATCAACCACTGGCTTATTCACCGAATTCAATGACATGTATAATATCTCCATCAAGTGAACAATGGTCATATGATGATTTGGGCACCGCATAAGCTTCTTCTTAAACCTCTCCCATGTTTCATGGAGAGCTTCAGTTGGAAACTGTTGAAAATTATTGATCTCATCTCTCAACTATGCTCTCTTGGATGGTGAAAAGAATCTTTCTAGGAAAGCGTCTTTCAATTGCCTCCAATTAGTAATAGAATCAGGAGTTAGCCCATTCAACCATAGAGTTGCCTCACCAGATAGAGACAATGGATATAATCACAGTCGAATTGCATTCTGTCCAACGCCTGGATTGTCGAATGACTTACATGTAGAGATAAAATTGATCAGATGCATATTCGGATCATCTCCTGCAAGTCCACCAAATAACCCCTTGAGCTGCAATAGTTAAATCATGGTGCTAGTGATATTGAACTTGGCTCTAGGTGCCAAGGGTGGAGGCATAATAGCCCCTTGTGGCACCAGCCCCATCCAAATCGTCATCATCATCATCAAAATAAATCTGCACAGCTCGGCATTCAGGTCTCATTCTAGCTTGACGATCTCTTCTGTTCACGGGTGCCGCCACCTCATCAGCATGCCTTGGGTTCAGTAACTCATCATCACGCAGGTCCTCATCATTAGGATTTGTTGCTCGCCCTGGGTTATCAATATTCTGTTGATGCACTTGATCAGCGGCCAATGCAGCTAATCTAGCCTGCTCCTGTTGAGCAACCCTTCTTTCAATGTCTCGTTGCGCCTCCATCCTGCCAATAAGTTGCGGTTTAGGGTTTATGGGTAATAATGGCTGACCCAAACTTCGAGTATTTGGCATGCACTAAACAAAACCTTAATAAAACAAAAACTTAGTTGACAACCGTATTCCCCGGCAACGGCGCCAAAATTTAATAATGCCCAAACTACAGCTCTCGTAAGAAAGTGTAAGCGGTCGCTGTCAAATATAAAACCCAACTGGGTTGGGTGTCGAATCCCACAGGGAATACTTGGTCACTAAGTGTTGCAATTATTAGTAGACTGTTGGTCGAAAATTCTACGGAAAAGGGGGGATTTAATTGTGGCGTGAATTACTATTGTTAAAGTAACAACGGAATGCTTTGTTTAGTAAGATTTAATCACAGATAATAATAAGTTAGGGTTATGTCCACCTTATGAGTTCTATGTATCTATTAAGTATGAGTAATGCGGAATTTAGACATGCATGCACTTATAGAGATTCGTATTCTAATGGTAAATCCTAGTGTTTCTCAACCATCGAGGATTATCTCACTTTAAATCTCTCGAGCCTAAAGCATATAACTAATGGTACGAACTCTCCAAGAAATTAATTCGGTTAAGGCATTAACGTGTAAATAGGTGTTGGTAGCCCTATTTCTTTGTCACACTCTCTTTTCCAACATGTAACTTTTCTCTCAAACAAGTTAATGCTATAATGGTGTATTCTATGTGTTTGCAACCACAAAAATTTAATTAAAACGAAGAGAGTGATGACATAAGTAGCATACACATCAAGAATTCACAAACTCATAGTAATAGATAGTATCTCACAAGGTTTTCATAACCCTAACAGAGAAGTTTAGCTACTCATGATTACAACGAGAATCACAATAGACATCATCATCATACCACAACTAGAATAATCTTCGCGATGGGATGATTTTCACGTCAATAGACAAGTAGCATTTTTCCTCTAGCCGTTTTTCTCAAGAGAGCCGTTTTCTCTATTATCCAAAAATTTCAGAATCTGTAACGTGAATAATACTAAAAGTGTCCAATGAATGGAATAAATGAATGCTGAAAAATTCAGCAAATAAGGTTTTTATAACATCCTTGTCCTACTAAGTTACTGCTGCACCCCTAAGTATTTAAAAATACTGCTTTTTCCCGGGACAAATTCTCCATGAGTCACATTCAGTCCACAAGCTTCCAAAAGCTGCCTTCCCTCTTATATGAAGTTTTCCTTTGCTGCCCAAAGGTCCACAAAGTGCTGAAATCTTCATCATTAATACCTGAAAACATGCTAATCACATAGGTTAGCTCACTCACAGGAAAATGGACTAAAAGTGCAGGAATTATATATTTTATCCTCCAAACTTAGCCTAAAATATGGGTAAATTATGGTTCTTAGGGGTATAAATACGCCCAACATCAGGCTGCATCTGAGTTCTGAATGGGTTCACCTTTATATGGAAGTTTCACTACATATGAGAGGATTCCTACCAAACATGTGAGTGTATTTAACTTTGTATATTCTATCTTCTTTGAACATAAACAATCCTTTTTGAATAGCCAAATCTAATCTATTACTTATATATTTTACTTGTGAAATTTAGGCAAGTGGAGGAGAAGAAGTCACACCTTTCACTACTTAGTTGGTGTAGGTACCGATCAAGATGTTTATTCCGACTAATAATTTGGTCTGCTATAAGAGGATCATTTATTTTTTTTCAGGCAAGGGAGATTATATAAGCATTTCACTTTTCAGAATTGGACATCATGATTTGTTAACAATATGATTTATGAAGATTTGACAACTCAATTAGTTATATGTTTATTCCAAAAGAAATGTATCAAACATGGAGATGTAGATATCTAATGTGGAGAATTTTTGGTCCACCTTATTTTTTGTTCGTGGAAATATAATGGAATAATTAGGTTTCAAAAACCTCTTGTTATATGTCTTTCTTGGTTTGAAGACGCACCTTTCAATTTCTTAACTCCAGCTGTCTAATTAAAAAAGCACTATAGATACTGATTGCAGCATGCTTAACTAGATAAGTCAATAGTTGTATTCAATTACCAATATATTTGTTAATTTATTATCGTTGTGATCTCAGCAACACAAGACATATAGGCAAAAGGCAAGAGAAGTCCCATAAGTGTGCAGTACATCCTGTATTTTACTGCTCACGTAATGGATATTCTTCCTAATGTTTACATATGTTCATAGTGCCAGGGTTCTGGAATGATGGCTGAGGATAACTCCAATGAACTAGCAAGTCCAGTACCTAGTGTGAAGAATGACTCTATGGCTGAGGATAACACCGATGAACTAGTAAGTCCAGTGACTAGAGTGAAGAATGACTTTATGGCTGAGGATAACATCGATGAACTAGTGAGTCCAGTAACTAGCATGAAGAATGACTCTGCTGTAATTAAGCCAGATAAAATCAGCACAATAAAACCCAGATCTATGAGTATTGGAAACAAGGTTCTTCCCTTCTATCGCAGCTCCTCCTCTACTTCATCTTACAATACATGCAATACAAAAAGGCAATCCACTAGGAAGTTGAATGCTCCTGATAGCGGACAAGATGTTATTCCTCATTATCTGAGAGCTTTCACTGGTTCTTGCCATGACTTCTATAAATATGGCAGGAAACATTCCTCTGAAGAAAAGCCATGGCATCCTCTATCAAAAAGAAAGAACAAACTTCCTGCTGATGAGCAGAGTCCTGCACGGACCTTAGTGGGAGAGGCAAAAAATGGGACTTTGGTCAAGTAAAAGATTTCCACTCCTCTTGGAAGTGTACTGGGAGAGAAAATAAAGGTGACAGGAGTTGAGCAAAAGCCTTCCACTTCTCTAGGGAGTATGCTGGGAATGGCAAAGAAGAGGACTGTGGTCATGCAAAAGACTTCCACTACTCCAGGGAGTAACCAGAGTGATGCAAAGAAGGGGATTTTGGTCAAGCAAAAGCTTTCCACTCCTCTTGTGGATATGATAGAAGAGGGAAAAAAGGTAAATGAGGTCTATCAAAAGCCTTCAGCACCTCAGGAAAGTGTACTCAAAGATGAAAAGGAGGTCACTATGGTTGAGAAAAAACCTTTTTCTCCTCCAGGTTGCATGGAGGGAGGGATAGATGAGGTGACTGTGGTTGAGCAAAAGCTTTCTACTCCCCTTTGGAGTATGCTGGTATAGGGAAAGAAAGAGACCGTGGTTAATCAAAGGCCATCTGCTCCTCCAGGGAGTATTCTAGGACAGTGAAAGAAGTTTAATGTGGTCGATCGAAGTCCTTCTCCCAAGGTTCACTCTCTTGAACCCTCTGAAATAAAAAAAAGAAAAAGATACTTCTGCCACCAAAGAGTGTTTACTCTCTGAAATTGGATTCCTCAAGTGACAAGATGCCAGAGACAGAAAAAAAATGAAAGCTTCATCTAAGATCTTAGGAGGTGTAGATGCAGGAGGCAAGAAATACAGTGATGGTAATTATAAAAACCAAATAATTGCGCCTAAAGTATCTATAGAAAAATCTTTGAAGACGCCAACTCTTTCATATCCTCCAAAATCTTCCTCTATTAAACCTTTGATCTTGAGGGTAAAAAGCAATAAAAGCTTAAAACTATTGGCTCCTCTGAAGGACTAGAACAAGATGCGGAGATATGGGACAAACAAACTGAACCTTGAAATGGTTCTTGAGAAAACTTTACGTACTCCCAAAGTGAAAGCATCATCAAAGTCTTCATCCCATTTACAATCACGTCCGTTGTCTAATGAAGAAGATAAAAAGGAAGTTGTTAAGTCTGTAGACAGTGCATTGGATAAATACACCTCTAGTAGGAAAAAGTTGTTGCATATAGAAGAAGCAGAAACTGTTGGGAAAAATCAGAAAAAAGACATTGAGAAAAGGTAAGACAGGTGTTTCTAATGATAATAATTCTTCGGCAGTGAAACTGAAGTTCAGGAGGGGCAAGATAGTTGATCTCCAGCAAGAAACCAGCAGCCCTAGGAGGCTGAAGAAGGCACATCATGTGGAAATACCATCCAACAAAGAGTTTTGGCTATGGTACTGGTTTAACATTGTGCTTGTATACTATTTTCTTTAGTTGTTCTGTAAAGGGATCTGTCTCTTGACTATAAAATTTATTGTTTTTTTCTTTGTCATACAATACAATAAGATATAATAAACAATCAAATGTAAATATTGTAACCACCTAAACAAGTAACAATATTTATGTGCATCTTTTATTCAGGTAACTCAAAACAGCTTATAATAAGTCCCTTTGTTGGAATATTGTACGTTTTAGCTTAAAGAAGCCACTACCGTTTGTTAGACTTAGATACATGTACCTTTATGGCTCCACCTATTAACCATAACATCCAGCTAAAGTTGAGTCACTCTATGTACTTGTGTTAAAAGTTATTTTTTAAGTCTCCTTACTCCAATTTGTCATTGAAAGCTCACACATTTTATCCTGCAACAAATTTCCGCTCAACTAAATCTGAGACTCTTACCGAAGATGGCTAGAAGTACTAATGAAAACGGTCATAAAAGTTTTAGTTCACATAAACTCAGAAATAGTGTCATTGGCCATACAAGTATTCGAGGTAAGTTCTCATATATACAAGTATATGATCCTCTTATAGATCACCAAATTATTAGTCGGATTAAACAGCTTGATCAGTACCTACACCAACTAAGTAGTGAAAGGTGTGACTTCTTCTCCTCCACTTGCCTAAATTTCACAAGGAAAAAATATAAGTAAGAGAATAGATTTGGCTATTCAAAAAGGATTGTTTATGTACAAAGAAGATAGAATATACCAAGTTAAATACACTCACATGCTTGGCAGGAATCCTCTCATATGTAGTGAAACTTCCATATGAAGGTGAACCCATTGAGAACTCAGATGCATCTAAGGATTCTCTCTTGTCACTCTTTCTAGATTTCTTCTCAATGCTTTGAGCCTCATCATCCTCTGATTTAGGATATTTCTTGGTATGATATGAACTTATTTGAAAGATGCTCATCTCAGATAGACGTCTTGCTCCTGCGACATCGACCTCTGTTGGCCAATTTTGAGAGGAATGCTTCTCTTTGACAACATGGTGTGTGGCAAATTTCTTACTTAAGACTGCTACTGGATGCAAAGTCTTATCACTTCTTCTCTTCACGTAGAGATTTGTACCAACAAGCAGAATCAGTACAAGTGAGGAAATTCCCAGGATCTGATATGCACCAACATTATCTTCATCATGTCTTATTGGAGACTCCATCGTTTCCAAAGGTTGGGATTCTTCAACAGCAGAAATTTCTTTCACTATGCTTTTAGGATTGTCAATCATCGACTCAAGTGCATTATCAGCAATGAAAGATTGGGATTTAGCCAACTCAACCTCAACATTGGATATTGTAAGCCCTCGGTCCAAATCCCTTTCTGAACTATCAGATTCATTCCTCAGCTGAGATAACAGAAACTTTTTCAGTCTCCACCAAATCATGCTTTCCTTGTTCTACATCCTTTTCTAAGCTATCAGCCCCATTTACCTCTGCTAATTGAATTGCGGAAGCTTCTTCAATCTCCAACACATCCACTCCTTCAATTTTAACTTCCCCAGCATCATCTAAATCAGCATCCATTTGAAATTCTTCCTCATCTGGCTCGGTTTTAGATTCTTCATCCACTTCTAACTCAATTGGTTCAAACTCTATATTTAATTTCTCACTACCAGTACTGCCTTTCAAATATCCGTGATATATATTGCTACTCACTTCTAGAGCAGTCAACTTCATAAATTTGAGAAATAAGAAACCGCTTCTTATTTGCAGAAAAGAACGTAGCTTTACCGTCGTGATTGAAGTCCTTACGGGATCATTTCTTTCCACCAAGATTTTTTTTTTTCGGGATTAAGCAATCTTAGAAGAAGCGGAAATCGTCAGAGACATAAAATTCTTGGAACCCTTTGCCCGTGATTTCAGTTTTGCCGCTTTGGATTCATTCTCCTTGTCATCAAAACCCTATGACAAAGAAGAAGAACCCAACTCTCCTTTCCCAGAATTAGACACCATTCTTGTTGAATCTGCAAAAAAAAAAGAAAACAACAAAGTAAATCAAGAAATCTTGCAACAAATTTTTGACATTTCAAATCAAGAAAATTGAGTAAAACAACGGGAAAACGGAAATTACCAGCAGGGCTATTAGCTCATGGTTGAATCCTCTGTGGGTCGCAAGAATCGAAGGCCGCGAAAAAGGGTTGCCGTTGAAGCTTCTTCTGGGTGTAAAATTGTTGTTTCCGGAGGTTCTTGGATGAGATGGAAAGGATCTTATAGAGAGTGGAGAAGGACACTTGTTATTAGAAGAAACCGCCATTGATGATAATGTTGTATACCAAGAAAGGTAAGCGAATCATCGAATTGTCCAGGGAGACCAAATAAGCAAATGGAAATAATGCAAATTGAGAGAAAGAAAACTTTAGATATTACCAAAAAAAAGTTATATATGGGGTAAAACATATTTACTCAATCATAGTAATTACTAATATATGTAATTGCAATTAATTAGATATCTAAAGTAAATGATACTTCCTTTTGCTCAGTGCATTTTTATTTTTCGGATGTAGTAGCAATAGGTATTCTTTTTTTCTTGTCTAATTTAAAAATCAAGAGATAATTTATCAATAATTTTTAATTTGAGTTTGTTATATTAACTATCGTTATTTTTCAAAGTATAAATGCTATTATATTCAAGTAATAATATAATAAAATGGTCATTTTATTTCTTGTTGTATTAAGTCAATACTAGATAAATAAAATAGGTCGAGGAAATAAGTAACATGTATGGCAGGTTGGTACAAAAATATCACTACACTATCATATTCATACCATCATGTACTTACTATGTGAACTTTAATCTATTAGACTATTACATACAACTTATTTAATAAGGTCACAACATCAAGAATTTGAAATTAGAATAGTTAAAGCTCAAACGTACCTTTACATCAAGTTCGATGATTTTGCTATTCTTGTTTTGCAATGTTCATCAAAATTCAAGTTCTTTTATTTCAGTTTCTTGATTAAGAAATCTCAAAAGAAAATGTGCGAGGTTCGAAATTCGGTGAATAGTAAGCGAACGTCTTTATCTTTTCTCACTTAAATATTATTTTTGCACATGCTACTGCTTCATATTCTGTCATGTGGTTACATATTAAACATTGCGCTCTTATCACTAGATCAAAATAATATGACATTCACGATTGTAAATCTTATTTACTAAGAATGATCTATAACATTTATAAACGGGATTGGCCCTACTTAATATTCACAGTCTAATAATAATAATTATGGATATTATTGATAAATATTCAACCACTAAAAAGTAAACCCAAGCCAAATAATGATAAGACTTCTCTCAATATCAAGTAGTAATATATTTGTCTTGTCATCAAATCTAGTTTTTCTTCCTTTATGTATAATCTTGTTTTTCATGATTTCATGTTCTAATTTAATTCAATTCTTCTTTGTTAGATGTCGCTTTTTTTCATATTCTATTCTATGGACTTGTGCATAAAAATTAAGCTTTTGTGTCTCTTTTATAAACTAAAAAATCTCGAAAGTAAATTTCACGAGGCTCGAAACTTGGTGGATAATAAGCAACAAACGTCTCTATCTTTTCTCACTTAAATACATAATTTTTTATATGGTACCATTGAATATTCCACTCTCATCAATCATCACTAAATAAAGGGAAAAGACATCATTTCTACCCCATACTATACAAAAAAAGTCTAAGCCACACATAAATTATATAAGTGACCTATTACACACCTTAACTATATAAAAGTGATATTATTACCTCCCGCGACCCCCATTCTAAAGCGCGTGTGTTACACTTATTTTAGGCACGTCCAACTATTAAATAACAAAAGTAAACGGCTAAAAACATTAAGGGAAAAGGCATCGTTTCCACCCCAAACTATAGTCAAAAAGTCGAATCCACACCTAAACTATATAAGTGACCCATTACACACCTTAACTATAAAAAATGATACTTTTTACTGACGTGGTGCTGACGTGGCAGCATGTGTAAAACACTACTCCACATGCAAGTGGTGGTAGCTTGACAGGGTTAAATAGTTTCACTTTCTTATAGTTTAGGTGTGTAATAGGTTACTAGTATAGTTTAGGTGTGTTTTGACTTTTAGGATATAGTTTAGAGTGAAAACGATGTATTTTCTATCATGTGACTATGATTGTAAATCATATTTAAGAAAAATAATCTATTACATTTTTTAAGGGATATTTTTTGCCCTTCTTGAAATTCAAGATCTAACAATAATAACTATGAATTCCATCACTAAAACGTAAGCCTGGATGTACTTTTTTACTAATAAACGTAGTTATCAAAAAAAAAAGAAATTTAGTTAGCATCTAGAGTTATCTAAAAATCTTTTACCAATTATTCTAAAACTTTAAAAATTTAAAATCTCTCACTATCTTTAGAAAACCCTTTTCTACTTCTAATATACTTCTATTGTATTGGTACTTTTAACACTTTCAAATTTTTTTAGAAAATAATGTCTTAATTCTTTTCAATATTTTTCTTTTAAAAATAGAAAAACCTTTTCTACTTCTAAAATAGTTCATTGTAGTGACACTTCTAACATATTTTCAAATATATATATATATATATATATATATATATATATATATATATATATATATATATATATATATATAAAAGAGACATTGTAGGCTGCTGATGTGGCATGCCTCAATGAAAAAGTATTTATTGAAAAAGCAATTCAAACCTCTTCAACAAGCCGACGACGTCGCTTTCCACTGGCACAATTGATTCTACTAAGACTAAACTGGGTAGAAGAGATCACCGAGAAAGAATTTGCTACTAGTTTGCGGCAACACAACGCAGCATCCTTCCTTGTAGCTCCGTCCTCATCTTCTAGATACATAACAATAAACTCCCTTGCAAACACAAGAAGATCATGGCCCTGTAACCCCAAATCCAGTATCAAACTAAACTATCAAGAAGGGAAATGAAGCGCACAGAAATATTGATGACAAACCTTGAAATTAAAACATGCAAGGGTTCTCAAAGCAAGTTGAACTAGCGCAGAACAACTCAGTTCTGGTACTTGGGGGTAACCGTTGTAATATGCCCTCGACTCACAGAAGCTAATTGTCTTGGCATTGAATGATGAGATCTTGAAAGGATTGCTGAGATACATTTAAGCAGCCGATCTAGATGGTCGGCAACAAAGGTGGAATGCTGAGAAACAGAAAATAAATAAGTTACCATTGAGCAACACCACACAAAAGAACTAACTCATGAAAGTTCTACGCAAACTCAGAGAGAACCTTTCAGTTATTTGCTCCTACGCTTCCACCAGAGTCAGGGAAAGCCCTGAAGAAAACATAGAATCTAAGAGACCACGAACATGAGGCTCCATGGTTGGTCCTATTGCTTGAGAGAAACATATTTCACCTGTCACGATTATTGCTCGCCTATTTACATGTTATAGAAAGAACCTACAATCCAAAGGTGGAATGTTGTGACACAGAAAATAGATATGTTACCCTTGAGCAACACCACACAAAAGAACCTGTTCATGACATTTCTGCTCAAACTCAGAGAGAACCTTTCAGTTATTTATAACTTCTTTTTACATTGGGAACAGAAAATATAACTTTCCAATTGAAAGACCGTAAACAGTATAGTTAGACAAGTACATCTGTAATGACATATATAGCATACTACATCACGCAAGTGAGAGGTTATTGTCGGTAAATAGATAGTGAGTTCACCATCCAGAGCACCAGCTATCTCCCCAAGAGCGATGAACCCACTGGCACGTTCTGCAGGTATTTTAAGGACATGAAGTATATGATTCATGCATATCTGTAGAAGTAAAATCAACAAACTTGAGTTCACAGTAGTCAACATTGAAGATGCAAATCTCATTCATCCAGATTCTACAGTTATTAAAAGCAAATTAAATCATTAAAATGAAATCAAATATCACAAACCGTTAAATAATTAGTCACAAATCGATCACGCAGGAAATGGGCAATTCGAGGAAGTGGAGAAGTTATGCTGAGGCAAACTAAGCGATCTTGGTGCTTCAGATATCTTACAACAATTTCAGCAACTTCCCTATATCTTGACATCATGAACTCTCCTGTGTTCCTGCACATTTTGATGATAAATTTGCTCTTATCAATCATTTAGCATATTACAAGAAGATAGATAATCCTGGGTCCATTTCTTATAACATATGACTTGAGGATATTACATTATTCTTTGTCAAGAAGACACAAAGCAAAAGTGCATAAATCCATGAAACTAAATTAGTCATGGAATCATACTTGCATAACTGCATACATGGCAATACAGAAAAGAAAAAATTGCCCTCAAATAGCTTGAAGAGGTACCTTGACCACCACCCTCTTGATGCAGCCATCCATTACCGAAGAATCTGCCTTTCACCCCCACTAGCACCTCATAAGAAGACAAACCACACCATCACAAACCAACAACTATCCTAGAAACCTTCTCAACATAGAAAGTTTTCCCTTTTTTTCCAAAAAATATTTTCAAAACATTGTTTTGTTATACATTGGAATGATTTTTTGGTTAGGTTTTGAAGATGAGTTTTTCAAGTTTGAAATCAGTAATTTTTTTCCACTTATAGAGGTTCAACTTCTTGCAAGCAAAATCTACAACAAGTTTCAAGACGATATCTTATAAAACCTGACCACATAATCCAAGATCAACAGAGGATCCTGTCAATATATACACCATCAACTAATGAAAACTAATACGAGAGATGTCATTTACAAATGACTGAAGTCGGGTAACCCCCCACCCCACCCCACCCCACCCCCATCCCACACACACAGAGAGATCATAATCACTCTATAGATCACAAATGCATTCTAGATTCAATTGCTAATAAGAACAAGTAGGTAATAGACGCCTTTTGCCCCTTCATTATAATTACTTTATATAAGAAACAATTAGGTAGCAGACATTTGCACCCAAAATATGTAAATTCCTCAGACTTGAGGTAGACCAACTCTTAAGTATAACCAGAGATTTAAGTCTCCAGTTTCTCAAACATTCATCAGATCACAGCAATTTAACAAAGCATAAGTAAATTAGAAAAATTTTCCTATAATGAAATAAATAATGGGATGCAATTTGATAGCAAACCTTAGCAGCTCCCCGACTGCGAGAAGGGATCCATGTATACTGTGAACAGGCGCATTTCTTCCCAATCCATCTTGGGTAGCCTCAAACATTCGATAATACCTGTCGAAACCACCAATTTATGAGTAGATGCCTTGGATCAATAAATTTGCCACTGAAACGATCTTTTTGTATTTCTGAAAAATGATAAGGGGGAAGAGAAAAATAGACATACCACTGAACACTCCACCTTATCTCACGCTTTTCAATAACACAAAGGCACGTACGTAATACCTCAATAGCTTTTTCTTGAACAACCAACGTTGGATCCCTCAGAGCAACCTAAATAGCATCCACAAACTCCGGCACGTGAACATTGAAGACGGTTGAAGCATTTTCTGCCATTTCCTAAAATTTAAAGATAGGAGATTGAAACAGGGACATCATCAGCAAGTACTTAGCTCGTATCTGGAATTCAATATGCTATGTAGTGTATTTATTTAAAATATTATAAGAATGACAACCAAATTTCTATAGTATGAACTATTTCACTCTTCATTCGGTGATAACAGGAAAAAAAACACTAGTTAACCTTTAGGACACAATTTTAATAAATAGCTAATATTTTTGTTCAGTTTTGGGAACACTTCTTTCTTTTATCACTTAGAAGCCATGCGAGATGAAAGTCTCATGCACGGTTTTGAAAGAGAGAGAAAGGTGAGGAATCCTCTTTAGGTACCTTCTATAACAATGGCAATCAGAGGGTGGAAAATTTGGAGAAAAGAAAAGAGAGATTTGGTAGAATGGCGGTGAGAACAGTAGAATTTTCTAGGGTGGAGAGACAATAACCAAAAAAAGAGACTTCAATTCAAAGTTTCCCCACATGTAAAGATGAAATAAACAAAACCCAGCTTCAAAATTTTTGCTTATAGAACAAATCATAAAGAAATATGCTAATTGTACCTTTAATATTATGACTGCAGCAAAGCGCTGATACTCAATGCTTTCACCACGAAGCCATTCTAGTGCAATTTTAACCTGAAAATACAAAAGAGTTGAGATACTGATGTCAGACAATCAAGTATCTGAAGCATCAAAATGCTACACACCTGACATTCCACTTCATCTGCAGTTATTGTAGCACCAGATCTATCTAGGTGACCAAGAACTTTACTAGCAAGGACCAAGATTTCAGGATCACGCTTTGTTTCAAAGGCAGCGCTCATGTAATTAGAGAATTTTGCCACTTTTGATGCATTTTTGCTGATGGTGACATCTATTAGCTCATCAATAGCCCTCAATGCTCCCAGATTTTCAGAAACTTCATTTACTATCAAGAAATGTAGTAATGAGTTCACATAGATGATCCATGAAACGAGCAAAAGCTTCTCCACTAAGATCACGAGCTTCTTCCTCTACAAGCCGCCTCAAGGTCAATACAGCCCCATCCTACCATAGAGAATAAATAAAAATTGGCTTGGTTCAAAATCAATTCAAGTTTTTGAAAGATAATTTTAGAAGAGGCAACTGGAAAAGATGGAAAGAGGCATAGATTGAGAGCATGCAAACTCAAACAGCAAAAATAGCAAGACTGAGCAAAACAGAATATTAAATGATTAAGATAGAAACTCGCATCAGTATCAATATCAAGCAGCCAGTGCAAAAGACTGCTCTGCTAACCATTGGTAGAAAAATGGAACAGGGAAAGTGAATGAAAACAAAAAAAACAAAACTTGGTATTCACATTATTTTTCAAACCAAAAAGTTCACTAAGATGGTTGATATAAATTTAAAATCAGGACCTATCCATCTCTCTTGATTCATGGAGAAAGAAAATAAATAAGTATAATTAGCAAGAGGTATATAGGAGAAGATTTGAATACAAAACAGCAAACAGATACTTCTATGTAGTGCCATGATTTCAAACTGGATTAGCCAACAAACTCTGTGTAATCCCACAAGCTGGTCTTTCTTCTTCCACACAAATCAAAAAGTAAATAAATGTGCCCAAAAATAAACTGTAGCATTCTTATTTCTTTCTATTTTCAATCTTTTACATATACAAGGTTTCGAATAACAGCATCCAACACTTCTTGAGAAACTGAGGTCGAAAAAATCAAGAAAAGAGCTCAAGACATACTGTCAGCTAAAATCTTCCTTAATTTTTCATCAATTCCTAAGAAAATCAAAATGAAGCACTAAATTTCTGATTCTACTCCCTCATCAATTCAACACCAAGATTTCCAGAACGATGACTAAAGAAGAATAAAGAGCTCACATCAAGATTTCTTGAACTGCTCTAACTCCACTACTGTACAAAATTCAGCAAATGACTCCAAAAAAACAAAACTTGAAAGAAGAAATGAAAAAAAATCAAAAAAATTGAGGACAGAAAATCAAGAAAAGAACTCAAGATGTACCCTCAGCTAAAATCACGTCAGTCTTATGTCCTATAAATGTCTGGTTCCACTACTTCACCAATTCACCAACTCAACAAATCAAAATCTCCTGAACTATTCTAACTCCACTACTGATCTTAAAAAATTCAACAAAAAATCAAGAACCCTAGAATCTTCTTTGATTTTCATCAATTCCTAAGAAAATCAAAATCAATCACTAAATTTTTATTTCCACTTACTCAACAATTCAACAAATATAACAACAACCAAAAAAAAAAAGAACACAAAGAGTAGATAACAATACAGAGGTCACATTAAGATTCCCTAAGCTACTCGAACTCCAGATCTTTAAAATCCAACAAACGACTCCCAAAAAATAAAAGTTGAAAGAAACGGAAGAACCTTAGGATTGCTTCTGGTACATAGGTCAGCAAGAACTCTTTTAAGAGCATCAATATTTCCAGTACCGGTTGTTGCAACAGGATAGTGGATCGCCAGAAAGCTGCTACCCATGCTTCTTCTTCACACTCCTATCTACACGAAAACCTAACACGATGGACAGAATGTTATTATTGTAATATTGATTGTAATTTTTGTATTTTTTAACATGAGGCTCCATGGTTGGTCCCTACAGTATCAGATCCTGGGAATTTCCTCACTTGTACTGAGTCTTCTTGCTGGTACAGTTCTCTACATGAAGAGAAGAAGTGATAAGACTTTGCATCCAGTAGAACTCTTAAGTAATAAATTTGTCACACACCATGTTGTCAAAGAGAAGCATTCCTCTCAAAATTGGCCAATAGAGGTCGATGCCGCAGGAGCAAGTCGTCCGTCTGAGATGAGCATCTTTCAAATAAGTTCATCTCATAGCAAGAAATATCCCAAATTAGAGGATGATGAGGCTTAGAGAATTAAGAAGAAACCTAGAAAGAGTAACAGGAGAGAATCGTTGGCTGCATCTAAGTTCTCAATGGGTTCACCTTCATATGGAAGTTTCACTACATATGAGAGGATTCCTGCCAAGCATGTGAGTGTATTTAACTTGGTATATTCTATCTTCTTTGAACATAAACAATCCTTTTTGAATAGCCAAATCTATTCTCTTACTTATATATTTTCCTTGAGAAATTTAGCCAAGTGGAGGAGAAGAAGTCACACCTTTAACTACTTAGTTGGTGTAGGTACCGATCAAGATGTTTAATCTGACTAATAATTTGGTCTGCTATAAGAGGATCATTTATTTATTTTTCCGGCAAGGGAGATTATATAAGCATTTCAGTTTTCAGAATTGGACATCATGATTTGTTAATAATATGATTTATGAAGATTTGACAACTCAATTAGTTATAGGTTTATTCCAAAAGAAATGACACAAAAAATAAGGTGGACCAAAAATTCTCCACATTAGATATCTACATCTCCATGTTTGATACATTTCTTTTGGAATAAGCATATAACTAATTGAGTTGTCAAATCTTCATAAATCATATTATTAACAAATCATGATGTCCAATTCTGAAAAGTGAAATGCTTATATAATCTCCCTTGCCGAAAAAAATAAATGATCCTCTTATAGCAGACCGAATTATTAGTCGGATTAAACATCTTGATCGGTACCTACACCAACTAAGTAGTGAAAGGTGTGACTTCTTCTTCTCCACTTGCCTGAATTTCACAAGGAAAATATATAAGTAAGAGAATAGATTTGGCTATTCAGAAAGGATTGTTTATGTTCAAAGAAGATAGAATATACCAAGTTAAATACACTCACATGCTTGGTAGGAATCCTCTCATATGTAGTGAAACTTCCATATGAAGGTGAACCCATTGAGAACTCAGATGCAACCAAGGATTCTCTCTTGTTACTCTTTCTAGGTTTCTTCTCAATGCTCTGAGCCTCATCATCCTCTGATTTGGGATATTTCTTTCTATGATATGAACTTATTTGAAAGATGCTCATCTCAGATGGACGTCTCACTCCTGCGACATTGACCTCTGTTGACCAATTGTTAGAGGAATGCTTCTCTTTGACAACATGGTGTGTGGCAAATTTCTTACTTGGGACTGCTACTGGATGCAAAGTCTTATCACTTCTTCTCTTCACGTAGAGAACTGTACCAACAAGCAGACTCAGTACAGGTGAGGAAATTCCCAGGATCTGATACGCACCAACATTATCTTCATCATGTCTTATTGGAGACTCCATCAATTTCGAAAGGTTGGGCTTCTTTAATAATAAAAATTTCTTTCACTATGCTTCTAGGATTGTCAATAATCGACTCAAGTGCATTATAAGCAATGAAAGATTAGGATTCAGCCAACTCAACCTCAACATTAGAAGTTGTAAGCCCTTGGTTCAAATCCCTTTCTGAACTATCATATTCATTTCCCTCAGCTGGGACAACAGAAACTTTTTCAGTCTCCACCAAATCATGCATTCCTTGTTCTACATCCTTTTCTAAGCTATCAGCCCCATTTACCTCGGCTAATTGAATTGCGGAAGCTTCTTCAATCTCCAACACATCCACTCCTTCAATTTCAACTTCCCCACCATCATCTAAATCAGCATCCATTTGAAATTCTTTCTCATCTGGCTCGGTTTCAGATTCTTCATCCTCTTCTAACTCAATTGGTTCAAACTTTTCATCCAATTTCTCACTACCAGTACTGCCTTTGAAATATCCATGATATATATTGCTACTTTCTTCTAGAGCATTCAAGTTCATGAATTTAATCGGATGAACATCATTTATTCTACAAAGGTCATTAATCAACTTTGAGAAATAAGAAACTGCTTCTTATTGGCAGAAAAGAACGTAGCTTTACTGACGGATAAGGTGATTGAAGTCCTTACGGGATCATTTCTTTCCATTAAGATTTTCTTTTTCCGGGATTGAGCAATCTTGGAAGAAGCAGAAATCGTAAGAGACATGAAATTCTTGGAACCCTTTGCCCATGATTTCAGTTTTGCCGCTTTGGATTCATTCTCTTTCTCATCAAAAACCTATGACAAAAAAGAAGAACCCAACTCTCCTTTCGAATTAGACACCATTCTTGTCGAATTTGCAAAAAAACAAGAAAACAACAAAGTAAATAAAGAAATCTTGCAACCAATTTTTGACATTTCAAATCAAGAAAATTAAGTAAAACAACGGGAAAACGGAAATTACCAGCAGGGCTATTAGCTTAGGGTTGAATCCTCTGTGGGTCGCAAGAATCGAAGGCCATGAAAAAGGGTTGGCGTTGAAGCTTCTTCTGGGTGTAGAATTGTTGTTTTCAGAGGTTCTTGGATGAGGTGGAAAGGATCTTATAGAGAGTGGAGAAGGAGACTTGTTATTAGAAGAAACCGCCATTAATGATAATGTTGTATACCAAGAAAGGTAAGTGAATCGTCGAATCGTCCTGGGAGACCAAAGAAGCAAATGGAAATATGCAAATTGAGAGAAAGAAAACTTTAGATATTACCAAAAAAAAGTTATATATGGGGTAAAAATATATTTACTCAATCATAGAAATTACTAATATATGTAATTGCAATTAATTAGATATCTAAAGTAAATGATACTTCCTTTTGTTCAGTGCACTTTTATTTATCGGATGTAGTAGCAATAGGTATTCTTTTTTATTTGTCTAATTTAAAAATCAAGAGATAATTTATCAATAATTTCTAATTTGAGTTTGTTATATTAACTATAGTTATTTTTCAAAGTATAAATGCTATTATATTCAAGTAATAATATAATAAAATGGTCATTTTATTTCTTGTTGTTTTAAGTCAATACTAGATAAATAAAATAGATCGAAGGAATAAGTAACATGTATAGCAGGTTGTTACAAAACTATCATTACACTATCATATTCATATCATCATGTACTTACTATGTGAACTTTTATCTATTAGACTATTACAAACAACTTATTTAATAAGGTCACAACATCAAGAATTTGAAATTAGAATAGTTGCAGCTTAAACATGTCTTTACATCAAGTTCGATGATTTCGCTATTCTTGTTTTGCAATTTTTATCAAAATTCAAGTTCTTTTATTTCATTATCTTGATTAAGAAATCTCAAAAGTAAATGCTGCGAGGTTTGAAATTCGGTGAATAGTAAGCGAATGACTTTATCTTTTCTCACTTAAATATTGTTTTTGCACATGCTACTGCTTCATATTCTGCCATTGGGTTACATATTAAACATTGCACTCTTATCACTAGATCAAAATAATATGACATTCACGATTGTAAATCTTATTTACTAAGAATGATCTATTACATTTGTAAGCGGGATTGACCCTTCTTAACATTGACAGTCTAATACTAATAATTATGGATATTTTTGATAAATATTCTACCACTAAAAAGTAAGCCCAAGCCAAATAATGATAAGACCTCGCAATATCAAGTAGTAATATATTTGCCTTCTCATCAGATCTAGTTTTTCTTCCTTTATGTATAATCTTGTTTTTCATGATTTCATGTTCTAATTTAATTCAATTCTTCTATGTTAGATGTCTGTTTTTTTCATATTTTATTCTATTGACTTGTGCATAAAAATTAAACTTTTGTGTCTCTTTTATAAACTAAAAATTCTCGAAAGTAAATTTCACGAGGCTCGAAACTTAGTGGATAATAAGCAACAAACGTCTCTATCTTTTCTCACTTAAATACATAATTTTTTATATGGTACCATTGAATATTGCACTCTTATCAATCATCACTAAATAAAGGAAAAAGACATCATTTCCACCCCAAACTATATAAGAAAAGTCTAAGCCACACATAAATTATACAAGTGACCTATTACACACCTTAACTATATAAAAGTGATATTATTACCTCCCCGTGACCCCCATTCTAAGGTGCGTCTGTTACACTTATTTTAGGTGCGTCCAGCCTATTAAATAACAAAAGTAAACGGCTAAAAACATTAAGGAAAAATGCATCGTTTCCACCCCAAACTATAGTCGAAAAGTCGAATCCACACCTAAACTGTATAAGTGACCTATTACACATCTTAACTATAAAAAAATGATACTTTTTACTGACGTGGCAGTGCGTGTAAAACACTACACCACATGCAAGTGGTGGTAGCCTGACAGGGTGTAAATAGTTTTACTTTTTTATAGTTTAGGTGTGTAATAGATCACTAGTATAGTTTAGGTGTGCCTTCGACTTTTTGGATATAGTTTGGGGTGAAAATGATGTATTTTCTATCATGTGACTATGATTGTAAATCATATTTAGGAAAAATAATTTATTACATTTTTTAAGGGATATTTTTTGCCCTTCTTGAAATTCAAGATCTAACAATAATAACTATGAATTCAATCACTAAAATGTAAGCCTGGATATACTTTTTTACTAATAGACGTAGTTATAAAAACAAAAAAAAAATTTAGTTAACATCTAGAGTTATCTAAAAATTTTTTACCAATTATTCTAAAACTTTAAAAATTTAAAATCTCTCACTATCTTTAGAAAACCCTTTTCTACTTCTAATATACTTCTATTGTATTGGTACTTTTAACACTTTCAAATTCTTTTAGGAAATAATGTCTTTATTCTGTTCACTATTTTTCTTTTAAAAATAGAAAAACCTTTTCTACTTCTAAAATAGTTCATTGTAGTGACACTTTAACATATTTTCAAATCTATATATATATATATATATATATATATATATATATATATATATATATAAAGGAGACATTGTAGGTTGCTGATGTGGCATGACTCAATGAAAAAGTATTTATCTTTTTTTGGTTTCTTTGAATTTTTTTTCACTATTATTTAATTAAATGGACAATTAAACTAATTAATAAAGGACATTTATATTTTAATATTTACTTACTATTACCGTTACAACTTTTGATATTCTTTATTGAAAAAGTATGCTGATGTAGCATGGCTCAATGTTTATGAATACGAGGATTACAAACAGATTCATGATAGAATGTTTGATAGTACGGTTAGAGACGATGAGTTTGATAGAATAGAATGGTGTTTTTAACCTATTTGTTATATTGAATTGTATACAATAGAGTAAACAAAAATATTTATGAGAATTTTATTCTCTTTCTCTTCTATTTTTCTAGGGCTACATTATAATTATGAAAATTTTATTCTCGCATTCTCTTTTTCTAGGTCTACTTGATATGGTACTTCCCATGATGAATTTATAAGTTGTATATGGAAGAGGATAAAATATTGTATTAGATTTGGAGTAAAAATTGGGATTTTACTTTATATTTATGAGAATTCTATTCACTTCTTCTCTTTTTCTAGGGATACTTTTTATGATATTTTTTATAATATATTTATAAGTTATATATGAGAGAAGAGAAGATTTTGCATCAAAATTTTGGAGTAAAAATGAAAATTTTCTAAATTCTGAATAAGTTTTACTTTGTATTCATCATTTATGTTCACATGGTTAAGATTTATGTTCTATTAATAAGTATTCTTCATACATTTTTTAAAATTTTATTGCTTTTCAATTTATTTTTTTATTCTTGTATTCTTAAATTAGGAAAATCATTTATCTCAAATATTTCAGTTTTAGATTTTTGGAATCATTCTTTATATTAGAATTTAAATTATTGCATAAAAAAACATCTTTTCCAAAAAATCTTTTATCTTACATTTTTTTTAAGGAAATTGTTGTAATCAATGTAGTACCTATTGCTATTAAAAAGGTAAGAATCAATAGTAATAATTATTGATAAATAAATATTAAATTATAAAAAATTATGATATTTAATGATATTTATCATATCATGCATTATACATAGTAGTTACATAAGGTAAGTATCAATAGTAATAATTGTTGGTATTTAAAAGATAAATTTAATTATAAATAAATATTAAAATGTAAAAATCATGATATTTTATAAGTGCAAATATTTAAATTTAAATATTTATGTTCTCTTATTATATATTTTTTCCATCTTAAAATAATTGACATGTACAGATTTTGCTTAACTTTTAATGGATAATTAACTAGAAGTGTGATTTGATTAATATATATTTTTTGTTAATTCTTTAACCCTTATCTATAAAGAAATTAAAAAACTATAAATAGAAGATGAAGTAAAAATAGTAGGTGACAATTTAAAGAGGTTATTGAGAAGGTAAAGATTGATTTTGAGGAGAATGAAAAAATGAATAATATTTAAAATGAAAAAAAGGAAAATGAAATGAGAGAAGATAGAAGACTAAGAAAGGAAACAAAATAAATTTATAAAATTTTTATTTCTGATTTCATAATTTTTGTTCATTGTGAATTATGGCCAACATTTTTGGAGATGAAATCCCAAAAGAAGATACAAAAGAATGCAGTAAAATTAGAAGATAAATATTAAGATACAAAAATGAGCAAAAAAAATTGGGATAATTACACAACTTAGCCAATATTGACTCCTAATTACCTTATTTAACCTAATTTCAATTAATTACAATTCATAACCTTCTCTTGTCTATTAATTTTTTCATAATTACAATTCATAGTCTCTCCCATTAATTTTTTTCTCTATTTTTGATTACTTTTTTTTTTCCTTTTTCAGTTTTTTCCTTCTTTTTTTGTTTTCCTATTTTCTTTTCGTTTTCTCTTCTTTTTTTTTTTCCAATTTTTTTCTCCTTTTTTGTTTTTTTCTCTATTTTCTATTACTCTTTTTTTAAAAAAAATTCTTCAGTTTTTCTTTTCTTTATTTTTTTTGTTTTCTCTTTCTTCTTTCTTTTTTCAATTTTTCCTTTTTTTTTTAATCTTTTTTTCATTTTGTCTTTCCTTTTTTTTTCCTTTTTCAGTTTTTTCCTTCTCCCCCCCCCCCCTTTTCGTTTTCTCTTTCTTTTCTTTTTAAAATTTTTTTGTTTTCTTTTTTTCTTTTGTATTTTTTTTCTCTCTATTATCTATTACTTTTTTTTTCTTCATTTTTTATTTTCCTTTTTTGTTTTCTCTTTCTTCTTTCTTTATTTGATTTATTTTGTTGTCGTTTTTCAATTTTGTCTTTTTTTTTCATTTTCTTCTTTTCCTTTTTATTTTTTCCATCTCAATATAATAGACATGTAAAGATTTTGCATAACTTTTAATGAATAATTAAGTAGAAGTGTGATTTGATTAATATATATTTTTGTTAATTCTTTAACCCTTATTTATAAGGAAATTAAAAATCTATAAATAAAAGATGAAGTAAAAATAGTAGGTGGCAATTTAAAGAGGTTATTGAGAAGGTAAAGATTGATTTTGAGGAGAATGAAAAAATGAATAATGTTTAAAATAAAAAAAGAAAAATGAAATGAGAGAAGATAGAAAACTAAGAAAGGAAACAAAATAAATTTTATAAAATTTCTTATTCTGATTTCATAATCTTTGTCCATTGTGAATTATGGTCAAAATTTTTGGAGATGAGATTCCAAAAGAAGATACAAAAGAATGCAATATAATGAGAAGATAAATATATATATATATATATATTAAGATACAAAAACGAGGAAAAAATTGGGATAATTACACAACTTAGTCAATATTGACTCCTAATTACCTTATTTAACCAAATTTCAATTAATTACAATTCATAACCTTCTCTTGCCTATTAACTTTTTTATAATTACAATTTATAGTCTCTCCTGTTAATTTTTTTCTCTATTTTCTATTACTTTTTTTCCTTTTTCAGTTTTTTCCTTCGTTTTTTCTTTTCCTTTTTTTTCTTTTCCTTTTATCTTTCTTTTCTTATTCCAATTTTTTTTTTGTATTTTTTTCTTTTTATTTTTCTCCTTTTTTGTTTTTTTCTCTATTTTCTATTACTCCTTTTTTATATTTTTTCATCAGTTTTTCTTTTCCTTGTTTTTTTGTTTTCTCTTTCTTCGTTCTTTTTTCAATTTTTTCTTTTTTGTTGTCTTTTTTTTCATTTTGTCTTTCCTTTTTTTTTAAAATATTTTTTTGTTTTCTTTTGTATTTTTTTCTCCTTTTTTTCTCTCTCTATTATATATTACTTTTTTTTCTTCATTGTTTCTTTTCCTTTTTGTTTTCTCTTTCTTATTTCTTTTTTCAATTTTTTTGGTTGTCTTTTTTGCATTTTGTCTTTTTTTTCTTTTCTTTTTCTTCTTTTTCTTGTTATTTTTTTCTCCTTCTATTTTTATCCTTTGTTTTTTTCTTTATTTTCTATTACTCTTCTTCCCTTTTTTGTATTTTTTCATCTTTTTTTTCTTTTTTTTCATTCTTTTCGTTTGTGCGAACTAGTAAACATAAATACAAGTGCGAACTATAAAATATAAATAGAGAGATGAATTATAACATATAAATACAAGTGGTAACTATAAAATACAAATACAAATGCGAACTATAACATATAGATACAAGTGTGAACTATCATTTGTATTTTTTAATTATTGAAAAGGAATGATTGATTTTCTTTTTACTAATATTTATTTGTATTTATTTATACGAGATATATTTATTAATACAAATAAATACAATTCAAATTTTATAAAAATAAAATATGTATTTGTATTTTTAAAATCGTTAGTTTCATTTGTTTGTAATTGTATTTGTATCAAATGATATTTATTTATTTAGAAATATGAATAATAATTTTGACATACAAATACAAAATGGTACATTTCTATCAAATGATACATTGCATATTTATATATTTTAGAATCAAGAAAATACAATTAATACATTTACTTGTTTGTATACGAATACAAATGATAAAACGGCTAAATACAATATGCAATCAACTTACAAATACAAAATAATTCCTTAAAAATAAAAAGACATCGACGAAAATGGAATACAAATGCAAATATAATCTAAATATACAAACACAATAAAATCATAATACAAATATAATCCAATATAATATACAGTCAAATATAAAATACAAATACAAACCAGTTCTTTAAAATACAAGTGCGAATTATATAAAATACAAATGATGGTGCGAACTAACAAATACAAATACAAGTGCGAACTATAAAATACAAATGATAGTGCGAACTAATCCAACCCTCTATGCTATTCAGAGAGAAAAGCCTTTGCATCTGATGCACAAAGCTATCTAGCTTCTTTTTCTTTGCTGAAAATCCAACCCTTGAAGATCCTTTTTACATCACCAGACCAGTTCAGTACAAAAGCACCAATAACAAAAAAGAAAGAGTACCACCAGATAAACATCAATTTCCCCTTGCCTAAACCTCCATTATTGTTCAATTGTGACAAAGTATAGTGTGTAATGTAAATAGAAATCATACGTGACAAAAAAAAGATTGTTCTGGATTTTGGGAAGGTGATAGAAATATGTTACAAATTATGAAAAAAATGTAAACAAATGACACTGAAAAATACTTTATCGAGTTATGGGTTCAAGAAAGAGATAAAGGTATCAGATGATTTACAACATACTCTACAAATACTAATTGCCAATGGAAGCAATTTAGGAGATTTTGGAATGGAGGAAGTAATTAACATGTGCAAACTTGGGACTAAATCGACCAATGAAAAGAAAGTAGGCCAACTTGTGGGATGAAGGGAGTAAGTAACATATGCTAAACTTGGGACCCAGTCCAGGCATGCATCCCAAAATTAGTACACCAAGAGAGATACCTACAACCTATTCAAGAAAAGAGGATAAACCGTCTAAGAGATTGATAGTATCCACAAACTCTGGCACATGAACTTGTTATTTGAAAGTTGTACAGATATGGGTAGAGATCACCTGGGTAAAAATCTCTTACTTTAAACATGTTCATTGTTTACTTTCGGATAATTAAAATTCATTCTTTTTTTATGTGTGTTTATTTGTAATATTTTACTGTGTCAGGAGGAGTGATTCTAGGATTGCTTACATTGGGAGGAATTGATTTTTTGAGGAAAAAATTGTTAAGTAAAAAGGAGGAGGAAACGTCAACAAATGTACATGTAAACTCTAGTTTTGTTGTTGTTTTATGAGAACACATTTGTATAAGATTAGAAAAGAATCATATCGTAATCAAGTGAATATGATGAATTAACCGTATGTTTTTAATTCAGGAGTCAAAGCATGTTATTTATGCACAATTATACCTTTTTCTAGATTACTTGGGTTCAATAACAAATACTTATTCTAGTAGTACTATTTTTAAATCTAGATTTTCTTTTTTGATTTATGTAAAATTTCTTCTGAAGTATTTTTGCTTGCGCGTGTAATTAATGGAATTAGGATCTTGAGGTAAAGGTGGATTATGTGAGTCAGCTATCAGATATTGATAAGGCAAAGGTGGATTATACGAGTCAGCTACTAGATGGCGTTTTGTCTTCAATTCTGTCAGGTATGACAATTAAAGATGCTGTTAAGACCAACATTTTGTCTACAAGGTGGAGATATCTGGTTGCTTCTATGCTTACATTACAGTTTAGCCTTGACATGTTTGGCGTTAACTATTTAGGTCCTACATGTCAGCCTTACTGTCAGAAAAAATCTTGGAAGTAGTAAATCAGTTTTTGCAACTTTATTTGGGTCGTAAAGTGGTTGAACTTGAAATGAACACTTTCATTCAGAGAAAGTTTTCTAGTGAATTTGGCCAATTGATGCATTCTGTTTCAAAATTAGGTGTTGAAAGATTACATCACAACTTTACCGCAACACATTTTTTGAATTTTCCCTTGAGCTTCTCTCTCAAGCATCCTCCTTGAAATCCTTGTTTTTGAGTGTTTGTGTTGTACAACTAAGTGTCACACTCCGTCTCAACTCCCTCAAGACCCTTTTCTTGACAGGCGTTCTGTTAGAAACGGGACAACTTGAGGGTATTTGTCCTCGTGTTTGAACCTTAATCAGTTAATCAACAAATATTGCAATCTTCTGTATAAGCTATGCATCTCCGGTATAGTAACGTCTATTCTTTTCGCTGATTGGGGAGGATTGGAAGAGATTGAACTTCAGGCTACAAACCTGCATAAGTTTGAGTGTTTTTTTTAAAAACAGAGTAAGATTTTACTTTTCTTCCGTTCCTGTGTTAGAACATGTAAAAATTAGTCTTTGCGGAGATGCTTCAATGCCATTCATATTTGGTGAATTTGCAGCGAATTTACCTGCTCAGGTTAAATCCTTAATAGTTACCGCTTGGAATACTCAGGTATTTGATGATTTCTTAGCTTGTCAAATTCCTTTGGTATTTGTCTTTTGAACACCCTAATCACTTGATGTATTCCTTTTTGTTAGGTAACACACTTCCCAACAGAGATGCAGATATTTAGAAACCCTAGGATGTTAGTCTTGCTATTTAAAAGCACGTACAACTTTGACATAGTCAAAGTTTCTCCTATCTTAGACGCCTGTCCTGTTCTTCAATCTCTGCAAATATTGGTGAGTTATCTATATTTATCTTCTTCTTCTCTTTTTTGGATATTCTTTGCTTGATCTTAGATATTGATGACTTGAACATTTATTGAATCTAAAAGTGAATATTTCCCTCCCCAAGCATGCATGATATTCTAGTCATTCTCAACATTCACTCATTTCCATGTTCTGTCAATACAACTCGCACTAGTAAAGTTGTATTAATTGCCAATTACCTTCATCCATGAGATATAACACCTTTCACTACTTAGTTGGTGTAGGAACCGATCAAGATGTTTATTCCGACTAATAATTTGGTCTGCTATAAGAGAATCATTCATTTTCTTTCCGGTAAGGGAGATTATATAAGCATTTCACTTTTTAGAATTGGACATCATGATTTGTTAATAATATGATTTATGAAGATTTGACAACTCAATTAGTTATATGTTTATTCCAAAAGAAATGTATCAAACATGGAGATGTAGATATCTAATGTGGAGAATTTTTGGTCCACCTTATTTTTTGTTCATGGAAATATAATGGAATAATTAGGTTTCAAAAACCTCTTGTTATATGCCTTTCTTGGTTTGAAGACGCACCATTCAATCTCTTAACTCTAGCTGTCTAATTCAAAAAGCATTATAGATACTGATTGCAGCATGCTTAACTAGATAAGTCAATAGTTGTATTCAATTAGCAATATATATGTTAATTTATTCTCGTTGTGATCTCAACAACACCAGAAATATAGGCAAAAGGCAATAGGAAGTCCCATAAGTGTGCAGTACATCCTGTATTTTACTGTTCAGCTAATGGATATTCTCGTTGGCAGCGCGTGTAAAACACTACACCACATGCAAGTGGTGGTAGCCTGATAGGGTTAAATAGTTTCACTTTTTTATTGTTTAGGTGTGTAATAGGTTACTAGTATAGTTTAGGTGTGCCTTCGACTCTTTGGATATAGTTTGGGGTGAAAACGATGTATTTTCTATCATGTGACTATGATTGTAAATCATATTTAAGAAAAATAATCTATTACATTTTTTAAGGGATATTTTTTGCCCTTCTTGAAATTCAAGATCTAACAATAATAACTATGAATTCCATCACTAAAACGTAAGCCTGGATGTACTTTTTTACTAATAGACGAAGTTATCAAAAAAAAAAAACTTTAGTTAACATCTAGAGTTATCTAAAAATCTTTTACCAATTATTCTAAAAATTTAAAAATTTAAAATCTCTCACTATCTTTAGAAAACCCTTTTCTACTTCTAATATACTTCTATTGTATTGGTACTTTTAACACTTTCAAATTCTTTTAGGAAATAATGTCTTAATTCTGTTCACTATTTTTTCTTTTAAAAATAGAAAAACCTTTTCTACTTCTAAAATAGTTCATTGTAGTGACACTTCTAACATATTTTCAAATATATATATATATATATATAAAGGAGACGTTGTAGGCTGCTGATGTGGCATGCCTCAATGAAAAAGTATTTATTGAAAAAGCAATTCAAACCTCTTCCATAAGCCGACGATGTCGCTTTCCACTGGCACAATTAATTCTACTAAGACTAAACTGGGTAAAAGAGATCACCGTGAAAGAATTTGCTACTAGTTTGCAGCAACACAGCGCAACATCCTTCCTTGTAGCTCCGTCCTCTTCTTCTAAATACACAACAATAGACTCCCTTGCAAACACAAGAAGATCGTGGCCCTATAACTCCAAATCTAGTATCAAACTAAACTATCAAGAAGGGAAATGAAGCGCACAGAAATATAGATGACAAACCTTGAAATTAAAATGAGCAAGGGTTCTCAAAGAAAGTTGAACTAGCACAGAACCACTCAGTTCTGGTACTTGGGGGGTAACTGTTGTAATATGCCCTCGACTCACAGAAGTTGATTGTCTTGGCATTGAATGATGAGATCTTGAAAGGATTACTGAGATACATTTAAGCAGCCGACTCTGGATGGTCGGCAACAAAAGTGGAATGCTAAGACACAGAAAATACATATGTTACCCTTGAGCAACACCACACAAAAGAACTAATTCATGAAATTTCTACTCAAACTCAGAGAGAACCTTTCAGTTATTTGCTCCAACGCTTCCACCAGAGTCAGGGAAAGCCTAAAAGAAAACATAGAATCCAAGAGACCACGAACATGAGGCTCCATGGTTGGTCCCATTGCTTTAGCAATATTTCCAACACATGCTAGTGCCTCAAGTGAGGGCCTGCCTCTACGGGGAGCAATCTGAGAGAAACATATTTCACCTGTCACGATTATTGCTCGCCTATTTACATATTATAGAAAGAACCTACAATCCAAAGGTGGAATGCTGTGACACAGAAAATAGATATGTTACCCCTGAGAAACACCACACAAAAGAACCTGTTCATGACATTTCTGCTCAAACTCAGAGAGAACATTTCAGTTATTTATAACTTCTTTTTACATTAGGAACAGAAAATATAACTTTCCAATTGAAACACCAGAAACAGTACAGTTAGACAAGTACATCTGTAATGACATATATAGCATACCGCATCATGCAAGTGAGAGGATATTGTTGACAAATAGTTAGTGAGTTCACCATCCAGAGCACCAGCTATCTCCCCAAGAGCGATGAACCCACTGGCACATTCTGCAGGTATTTTAAGGACATAAAGTATATGATTAATGCATATCTGTAGAAGTAAAATCAACAAACTTGAGTTCACAGTAGTCAGTATTGAAGATGCAAATATCATTCATCCAGATTCTACAGTTAGTAAAAGAAGATTAAATCATTAAAATGAAATCAAATATCACAAACCATTAAATAATTAGTCACAAATCGATCACGCAGTAAATGGGCAATTCGAGAAAGTAGAGAAGTTATGCTGAGGCGAACTAGGCGATCTCGGTGCTCCAGATATCTTAGAACAATTTCAGCAACTTCCTTGTATCTTGACATCATGAACTCTCTTGTGTTCCTACACATTTTGATGATAAATTTGCTCTTATCAATCATTTATCATATCACATGCAGATAGATAATCCGGGGTCCAATTCCCATAGCATATGACTTAAGGATATTACATTATTCTTTGTGAAGGAGACACAAACCAAAAGCACATAAATCCGTGAAACTAAAGTAGTCATGGAACCATACTAGCATAACTGCATACATGGCAATTCAGAAAAGAAAAAATTGCCCTCAAATAGCTTGACGAGGCACCTTGACCACCACCCTCTTCATGCAGCCATCCATCACCTAAGAATCTGCCTTTCACCCCCACTAGCACCTCATAAGAAGACAAACCAAACCATCACAAACCAACAACTATCCTAGAAACCTTCTCAACATAGAAAGTTTTCCCCTTTTTTTCCAAAAAATATTTTCGAAACATTGTTTGGTTATACATTGGAATGATTTTTTCGTTAGGTTTTGAAGATGAGTTTTTCAAGTTTGAAATCAGTAAATTTTTTCCACTTATAGAACTTCAACTTCTTGCAAGTGAAATCTGTAAAAAGTTTCAAGATGATATCTTATAAAACCTGACCACATAATCCAAGATCAACAAAGGATCCTGTCAATATATACACCATCAACTAACGAAACCTAATACGAGAGATGTTATTTACAAATGACTGAAGCCAGGTACCCCCTACCCTCACCCCACCCCACCCCCATCCCACACACACAAAGAGATCATAATCAATCTATAGATCACAAATGCATTCTAGATTCAATTGCTAATAAGAACAAGCGGGTTATAGACGCCTTTTTCCCCTTTATTATAATTACTTTATATAAGAAACAATTAGGTAGCAGACATTTGCACCCTAAACATGTAAATTCCTCAGACTTGAGGTAGACTGACTCTTAAGTATAACCAGAGATTTAAGTCTCCAGTTTCTCAAACATTCAGCAGATCACAACAATGTCACACATCCTTTTTACGTACTCCAAAAGATTTATATTTTAAGTTCGAAAGAGTTTTATTATCTAAGTGATAAGAAATGAAAAATTTGTTTTGGAAAAGGATTATTTACATTTCTTACTCAGAGTCGCCACTTGGCATAATCCGGTGTGCCAAGTCACCATTAGAAAATCCTTTCCAAAACCATTTGACTCTTTAAACTGGTTTGCGAACACAGATTCCGACTAAGGAATTCTGTTGACCGAGGGGAAGGTGTTAGGCATATCTCGGTCCCATGGTTCAACCACGGTCGCTTGGTAGAGTGTATCGACTATTTTTGGCACTAAGAAATGTATAAACCGCACAAAAGTATGCAAAATAATCAAACAAAACAAAACAATCCAAAATGTAAAATCCAGTCCAATTATTACAAACCAAAATAAAAAGGGACTGAAAGTGTTTTATGCTAATCCTAAACTGATGCTCTACCCGACGCCTCGGGCCTTCACAACGAACATCCTCTGGGTACATGACATCTCGTGGCATTCCCCAGTGAAAAAATATATACAAATACTTTGGGGCATTCTTTGGCCAAATTATACAATTGAACTTTTCGTACCATAAAGTAAAACGAATCACATACATATTCAAATATTCCAATAAATTGTTATTTCCAAAACTTGACTACCCGACCTACATTTGCCTATCCAAGTTCAACATATCACAGTTCTATCATGTTTAACATTATCTATGCATCAAAATTAATCAACATTCATTTTAGCAATTTTTAATTCCCACCCCCAATTTTATTTTTAACACAAAACTTCTACAAACACGATTACTATTTCAACAATCCATAATGACTATAAAATCAATATTCATCATTCACATCACACAAAATCGTAACTAACAAAATCAACAATCAATTAATACCAACAGTTATTCATCACCAATGAAGATCAAACCACACACGAATATCCAATTCGAAATAAGAAATATTGTAAATAATAAAATATATGAGAGAAAGTGTAGAGTTGGACCTCGATTGAAGATTTTATTGTGCCAAAATATGTGATCAAAAGACAAAGTTGGATCCAAAACTCCATACTTGAACCTCGATAACCAACAACTCCAAACTCGATATCGAATTCAACCGAACAGATTTGGAAAACAATGAAAAGCCTCACATTGAATGATCCATAAATCCAAATAGAAATCCAAAACAACCTAAGATCTCAGATTCGAATCCCCAAATCACCATTTTCCAACTAACCTTGTATGAGTCTCACCTAAATTGAAGTAACTTTCATCGTTTCAGCATTTCTGAAAATGATATGGAGTTAGCTTGAACGAGCTAGCTACTGGCGTGGTATTGAGAGAAGAATGGGGGAAGAATAATGGTTGGGATGCTGGTCGCAGCGATAGGGTCATTTGGTTGGTCGCCGGAGAAGGCGCTGGATGACGGAGGAGGCTGGATCTGAGCGGCGGCTAGAGGAGCAGCCTGTGCTGTCCTTTGGAGACGGTGCCGTCCCTAGATGGTCGACATTTAAGTGAAGGAAGAAGAGGATGAGAGTTGGAGCGGCGCCGGCGTCGATGCTGTTGTCGTCGATGGGGAAGGCAACGGGAAAGGTTTTTGAGAGAGAGAGTGGGAGTCCAGAGTGAGGGAGTGAGAGAGGGAGTTATATCCCCCCCTTCCGTGTTCCTTTTCTGTGTGTATATATGAGGTGAGGGTGGGGTAGTGGTGAGGTGGGGTAGAGTTTGTTAGGATAGGGTAGGTAGGTGTTTTTTTTAATTGGGTGGGTTGTTAGAATATTAGGATAAACAAAATTAGTTAGGGGGTTGTTATTTGTTTCATTTTGTGGAGGGATTATCACACGGGTGAGGGTACACGGTAGGATAAGGTAAACAATAGGTAAAAACGATATCGCGAAGGGATGAAATTAGGTGTCTACATCATTCCCCCTTTGAATGTAAACACGAAGTGTTTTCAAAAAAATGAAGTAGACAGCGAGACCAAATTTTGACCCGACCATTATCCAAAGAAATAAACAGAAGGAAGAAGGACAATCGAGTTTTGACTTAAGACATCCCACCTACTCACATTATGAGAGGATCAAGTGACAAGTATCTCAACTTTTGGAAGGAGATGGACTATACCGAGTTGGAGAGTCGAGTGAGGTTCCGGCCCGCGGCTCTGTCATTACATAAAAAAAAATGAAAATTACAAGTTAAAACATAAATGAAATTACAAAAATCCTATCTATATAGCTTCTATTGGTTCTTGACTCGACTTTCATCACCCTATTCTTTAGGCGGGCTCCTGACTTACAATTTATTTCAACTTGTTGCTTGGCTTTCAATTGCTTTGATTTGTTGCTTGAATTTTTGTTTCTTCACCCTATTCTCCAGGTGGGCTCCTGACTTGCTATTTCATCACTTTGTTGGTTGACTTTTATTTCTTCACTCTGTTCTCCAGGCGGGCCTCTGACTTGCTATTTTATCACCCTGTTCTTCGGGCGGGCTCCTGAAACCCAAAATTAAAACTAGAATGAAAATTATCCCAAACAAGAATTATAATAAAGTAGTATTTCATTTTTGAAAGCGCTATCCCATTTTCAAGGAGGGTCCTGCGCATAAAGTAAAATCCCATTTTTCAAGAGGGTCTTGAACAGAAAGTACAATCCCATTTTTTCAGGAGGGTCCTGAACATAAAGTAAAATCCCATTTTTCAGGAGGGTCTTAAACATAAAGTAAAATCCCATTTTTCAGGAGGGTCTAAAACAGAAAGTAAAATCCCATTTTTCAGGAGGGTCCTGATCATAAAGTAAAAAATCCCATTCTTCAGGAGGGTCCTGAACAGAAAGTAAAATCCCATTCTTCAGGAGGGTCCTGAACAGAAAGTAAAATCCTATTCTTCAGGAGGGTCTTGAACAGAAAGTACAATCCCATTTTTTCAGGAGGGTCCTGAACATAAAGTAAAATCCCATTTTTCAGGATGGTCTTGAACATAAAGTAAAATCCCATTTTTCAGGAGGGTCCTGAACAGAAAGTAAAATCCCATTTTTCAGGAGGGTCCTGATCATAAAGTAAAATTCCATTCTTCAGGAGGGTCCTGAACAGAAAGTAAAATCCCATTCTTAAGGAGGGTCATGAACAGAAAGTAAAATCCTATTCTTCAGGAGGGTCCTGAACAGAAATTAAAATCCCATTCTTCAGGAGGGTCCTGAACAGAAGTGAAATTCCATTCTTCAAGAGGGTCCTGGACAAAAAGTAAAATTCCATTCTTCAGAGGGTCTTGAACAAAAAGTAAAATCCCCTTTTTCAGGAGGGTCCTGAACATAAAGTAAAATCCCCTTTTTAGGAGTGTCCTGAGCAGAAAGTAAAATCCCATTTTTCAGGAGGGTCCTGAACATAAAGTAAAATCTCACGGATGTGCATTTTCAATGGTAGCTGAATTAAGTGAAGCAAATTTACCCCTATTTCAACAAATAAAATTTGTCAGTTAAAAACTTAGCGGTGGCTTCCAGTTCTTGGCTTCTCAGGTATCTGGCCCAGCACTCATTCCTCTCATCTTTGTTCTAAATTTCTAACACCTGCCCTGTCTTGCCGCATCATTGACCCGGATCCAGATTTAGGGAAATGAGTTCTAACTCAAACAATGGGTTTCCATTTTACCATGCCCCTGAGGTGCACTCTTTTCCCAAATCTGAATGCTTCCACGAATCCAATAGCCTGTCGGTTGATAGACTTCCTTTGCTTCATGTTGAATTACAATCATATTTCATTCCTGTGCTGTTCCTCGGCTTTTTCTCGTATAATTGGAAAGACTAGTAGTAAATTTTGAAATCCTTTCTCGCTTGTTTTGACATAGACTTGACTTAAAATGTAAAGAAATGATGGTGACTTTTATTTTGATAAATGACATAAAAAGACAAAAAACATGAATATGTAAATGAAAGAAAAGGTCAATGTCCCATATTCAAAAGAAAACTTATCTGAATACGACAACCAACTCCAATGAGTATGACATGCATTGTGGATTGAGCTGCCTGATCTTCCTATCCAAACTCCCCATTTGTTGTTGAGTTCGTGCCTTTGCCACTAATCCACTTCTTCAAATCCATTGGACTCATACATCACATTCGATTGACGATATCTTGAAAGACTTTCTCCAACAAATCTCTTTCTTTTCACTTTTCACTTTTCTCTTGAACTCTCGATCGCCTTACGGTGCTCGTGAGAGTTTTCACCAATAAGACTCTCTCATTTTTATTTCTCTCCACTCACCATCGCCTTATGGTGCCTGAAAGGGTTTTCACCAATATGACTCTCGCATTTTTATTTCTCTCAACTCACCATCGCCTTATGATGCCCACGGGGGTTTTCACCAATAAGACTCTCTCATTTTTGTATTTCTTTCTTAATTTCTTATGCTGAGGGAGACGAGTGGTACTTCAAAATGTATCATCATATCCATTGCATGATTAGCCTTAACATTATCAAAAATTGTTCTGAAGGACTTTCTTTGGTTGTAACTTGGCTTTTGGTTAAGGTTAGAAAAGATGGTAAGGGGCTCAAATGATACTTGAAGTGGGGGTGGGACTTACAACTTTTGGAATCGACTCAAACAACACTTTAAATCATGCCCCAGTCTTGTTGATTGGGTGAATCTTAAATCTTTATTTGGTTGGATCGAGCCCGAAATAGGGCATCCTACGTATCTCACTCCCGAGAGAGGAGAATCAGGTCGGACGTAGTTCTATCAGCTTGTTCTTTGTTTTGATTTGATTTTGATTTTTTTTTCGAACTCTTTCTTTTATTCTTATTTTCTTGACATTTATCTTTGACTATATTTTGATTCCAAAAAAGGGATATAAAAGAAAAATAAAATGAAGCTCAAACGGGTAAACAAAGGATGACACCATGTTTGGATAGAAGAATAAAATGCCTTCATCATATCAATCTTCAAGAATGCAAGTACTAAACATGCAATAAACTCAACAAAGGATCAAATATCATACGTAATATCTTTTGACTGCATCAGCATTGATAGCCATTTCTGCCATTTTGCCTTCAGTATCTGTCAAATATATGGCTCCATTGGGCAACACTTTCTTCACAACAAAGGGACCTTGCCAGTTAGGGGAGAACTTGCCTTTCGCCTCAACCTGGTAAGGAAGGATACGTCTCAATACCAACTGACCAACTTCAAAATTCATGGGATGGACCTTTTTGTTATATACTTGATCCATCCTCCTCTGATACAACTGGACATGACACACAGACATTAGCCTTTTTTCCTTAATCAAAATCAAATATTCCAGTTAGGTTTTTACCCATTTGTCATCATCAATCTCTGCTTCTACAATGACTTGAAGAGAAGGAATTTCATCTTCTGCATGGATGACTGCTTCTGTCCCATACACTAATAAATATGGAGTTGCCCCTATTGAAGTGCGAATAGTGGTGCGATAACCTAGCAATGCAAACAACAACTTTTCATGCTATTGTCTAGATCCTTGTAACATCTTTCGCAGTATCTTTTTTATATTCTTATTGGCGGCTTCTACAACACCATTGGTCTTTAGGCGATATGGAGTAGAATTTCAATGTGCGATCTTAAACTGTTGACATACTTCTTGCATCAAATGATCATCTTAGGAATTCCATATCTACTAATGATATTGGCATGAACAAAGTCCACCACAGCCTTCTTTGTGAAAGACTTAAAAGTTACTGCTTCTACCAACTTTGTGAAGTAGTCAATGGCTACCAAAATGAATCTATGTCAATTTGATGCCTTCGGATCAATTGGTCCAATCACATCCATTCCCCAAGCCACGAATCCATGGAGTGTCCATTGCATGCAACTCAACAGGAGGAGAACGTATCAGATCACCGTGTACCTGACATTGATGACACTTTCAAACAAATTGAATAGAATCCCTTTCCATAGTAAGCCAGTAATAACCTGCTCGAAGAATCTTCTTTGACAAGACATAACCATTCATGTGCGACCCGCATACTCCAGAGTGTATTTCAACAATGATTGTCGAGGCTTCTCTTGCATCTACACACCTCAAAAGTCCGAGATCTGGGGTTCTCTTATACAAGATTCCCCTACCTAAGAAAAATCCACTAGTCAAACGCCTAATAGTCCTCTTTTGATCGTTGGTGGCATATTCTGGGTATTCTTCTAACTGAATATACCGTTTGACATCCAAGAACCAGGGTTCTCCATCGAGCTCTTCTTCAAACGCATTACAGTAAGCATGCTGATCACGACTCTGTATATGCACTGGATCGATGTAGGCTTTATCAGGATGTTGGAGCATTGAAGACAGAGTGGCTAAAGCATCAGCAATTTCATTATGAATCCTTGGAATATTCCTAAATTTTACTAACACAAATCGTTGACATAGCTCCTGCAAGCATTGTCAATACGGGATGAGCTTCAAATTTTGCGTCTCCCAATCGCCTTGAATTTGATTGATGAGCAAATCCGAATCTCCTAACACCAATAATTCTTGGAATCCTATATCAACAGCTAACCTCAAACCAAGAATGCAGGCTTCATACTCTGCTATATTATTAGTATAGTAGAATCGAAGTTGTGTTGTTACCGAGAAATGTTGTCCCGATTCAGAGATAAGAACCGCACCTATTCCGACTCCTTTCATATTGACAGCTCCATCGAAGAATAATCTCTAACCTGGATCAGTATCTATAATGACTTCATCGACACACCACACTTTTTTGTGAGGAAAATATGTCTTTAATGGCTCGTACTCTTCATCAATAGGATTCTCATCAAGATGATCTGCAAAGGCTTGGGCTTTCATGGCAGTTCGATTCACATATACAATGTCGAACTCGGTAAGCAATATTTGCCATTTTGCCAATTGACCCATTGGCATAGGCTTCTGAAAGATATACTTCAAAGGATCCATACGGGAGATGAGATAAGTAGTATAGGATGAGAGATAATGCTTCAACTTCTGTGCTACCCAAGTTAGGGCACAACACGTTCTTTCAAGAAGAGTATACCTTGCCTTATATGCGGTGAACTTCTTGCTAAGATAATAAATAGCCTGCTCCTTTTTGCCTGTGACATCATGTTGAGCCAGGACACAACCGAAAGAATTGTCCATGAATGATAAATATAAAATCAAAGGCCTACCAGGCTCCGAGGGTACTAGCATGGGCGGATTTGACAAATATCTTTTGATTCGATCGAACGCTTCCTGACATTCTTCAATCCATTTTACCGCAACACTCTTTTTCAGCAACTTGAATATGGGCTCACAAGTGGTTATGAGTTGATCCATAAACCTTCTAATGTAGTTCAGTCTACCAAGCAAACTCATCACCTCCGTTCTATTCTTGGGCGGGGGAAAATCTTGAATGACTTTAATTTTTGAGGGATCCAATTCAATTCCCCGACGGCTGACTACAAACTCCAACAGCTTTCCAGATGGAACTCCAAATACATATTTTGCCGGGTTGAGTTTGAGATTATACCTGCGAAGCCTTTCAAAGAACTTTCTTAAATCTGTAACATGGTCGGCCTTACTTTTTGACTTAATAATCACATCATCCACATAGACCTCAATCTCCTTATGCATCATATCATGAAACATAGTGGTAATGACTGTCATGTATGTTGCTCCAACATTCTTCAAACCGAACGGCATCACTCGATAACAATAAGCTCCCCACGGTGTGATAAAAGACATCTTCTCTGCATCGTCATCATTCATAATGATCTGGTGATATCCGGCATAGCAATCCACAAAAGAGGAAACCTCGTGTTTAGCACAGTTGTCTAACAAAATATGAATGTTGGGCAGTGGAAAATTATCTTTCGGACTTGCTCTGTTCAAATCACGGTAATCAACACACACTCAAATTTGGCCATCTTTCTTTGGTACGGGAACAACATTGGATAACCACATGGGATAGCGAGCTACTCGAATTACTTTGGCTTCAAGTTGTTTCATGATTTCCTCTTTAATTTTAATACTTACATCCATTTTAAACTTTCTCAACTTCTGTTTGACAAGAGGGAACGCGGGATTAGTTGGCAATTTGTGAGCCACTAATTCAGTGCTTAAACCAGGCATATCATCATAAGACCATGCAAAAACATCCTTATAATCAATTAATGCTTGAATCATTCCATCTTTTATCTATGGCAAAACATGTACACTGATTTTAGTTTCCCTAACATCTTCTTGATCCCCTATATTTATTAGCTCAGTCTCATTCAAATTAGAATTCGGTTTTTTTTCAAACTGTTCCAACTCTTTGCTTATTTCTTCTAGTGCTTCTTCTTCATCATATTCCCCATCCTGCTTCATTGCATCTTGATTAGTTTGGATTTTAAGATCAGGCTGAAAATTTTGCATGCATGTCATGTCATTAGAAACAGCATAAAGAGAACTGTGTAAAAAAGAAAAACAAAATATATTAAACACGAAACAAAAGGGACATTGCATTTCATTAAATAAAAAGATAGAAGGGTTTAAACATAGATTCCAACATAACATAAACAAACTAAAATCCAAATTACAACCCTGAAATAACTCGAATAATCAGAAAGAAAAACAAAATAAACTACCAAAACTCCCTCTTGACGGGGAGAGAAGTGACTTCCCAATTATTGAGCCGGACAGCTAGACCTATGAATTGCACGTCTGCTATACTGGTACCTTTCCCTGCTTCCACCATATCAACATCAATGAAAAGATTCTGGCAGTCATCAACCAATTCAACTTCAAATTCCACATGTTTCGTGACACCGCTCTTAACAAATACTCACTGAGTAGTGCCATTGGGCGAGGGAGTGACCATGTTTCCTTTTTCCTTCCCTTGTCTTTCTTTAGATCTTCAACCGTAGGCTCAAATCCCAGACCAAACGTGCCCACGTTCTCACTCAGACATATAGGATGAACTATACCGTGCAAAGACGCTCCCAAACCCTTTCCTGGCTCAAATCCATATTTCCAAAGTTCACTCATCATCATGATAGAAGCAGAAGACAATTACGGTCCCGGTATAACCTGTCATTCAAAGATACGATTCACTAGCACTGTATCAAAAATTTGATATACTAATGTCTCCTCTACATTATTTGCTTCAATAAGAGACAAGGGACAATCTTCGTAGGCGGACGAATCTCCTTTACCGTGAATAACTACTTCTTGCCTGTCATGCTCAAACCTAATCATTTGGTGCAGCGTAGATGCAACCACCTTGGCCTTGTGGATCCAAGTCCTTCCCAACAACAGATTGTAAGAGGAGTCTACATTCAATACTTGAAACTCTATGGCAAACTCAACAGGCCCTATGGTCAACATTAGTTCTATTTCGCCAATGGAATTTGATTTTGCACCATCGAAAGCCCTAACATATACATTGTTGGGCCTGATCCTGTCAGCACCAATATTCAAATTTTGCAAAGTAGAAATAGGTCAAATATTTGCACCTGAACCTCCATCAATCATAACATGAGTGACATAGAAATCTTCACACTTCACTGTAATGTAAATGCCCCGGTTATGCCCTGTACCTTCAACAAGTAATTCATCATCAGAAAAGCTGATCCGCTTGACTTCAAAGATTTTTCCAACCACTTTTTCAAGTTGGTTGATTGTAATCTCCCTTGAAACATACGATTCATTTAATACCTTCAGCAAAATATCACGATCCTCCTTGGAGTACAACATCAAAGATAAAAGGGAAATTTGAGCAGGGGCTTTCTTCAACTGGTCCAATATTGAATACTCTGGCAATTTCATCTTTTTCAAAAATTCTTCGTCTTCTTCTTTGGTGATAGGTTTTTTGACAGATGAAGGTCCACTCACCGTTAGCTTGGACTTTCTTAAGCTTTCACGCACGTAGCATCTTCCTGACCTAGTCAAACCCCCTACCTCATCTACATCTTCCACTACTTCTTTCCCGTGATAAGTCATCACAGTCCTCCCATAATTCCAGGGAACCCTTTTCGTATCAACTATCAGATGTTAGGTCACCGGTTTGAGGACAATAGGCACTGCCAGTGCTCCTTTCACCATCAAGATAGGCTGACTCAGAGCTCTCACCACTGTCAACTTAGGTTTATCCTAACTTAAATCAACATACCTTCTGGTGCCCTATACTATAATCAGAGGTTTCTTTGTAATTTCTTGGGCTTTATCTACTCTCATTCCTTCTTGGCTCAATGACATTGCTTTCAAAGACTCCGCTACATTCACCGATTTCTCCTCAGTGGTCTGTATCTTGACAGTAGCCTTATAACCCCTCGAAGACTCTTTTCCATTATATATCAATTCTAACATATTGGCTTCAGCATGTGTTAGCAGTGGATTCTGGTTAATGTTTGGACCCTCTGGGGCCTGGACCAGCATCTGATTTATGTTAATTAAATCTTGGACAGCTCTCTTTAAATGCCAACATTTATCAATTTCATGGCCTGGCATAACAGAACAGTACGCACACCTTAAAGAATAATCGAGATTCCTCGACGGTGGATTTAAAAGCCTTCCTTGAATTGGGCTTAAAACCTTCAACTTTCTCAACCTATCAAACAAGCTAGCATATGACTCCCCATGAGGTGTGAATTGATTTTTTACTACCTTTTCCTTCTTATGCTTGTGCCTAGGCTAAAAACTGGGTCTGGAGGGGTTTTGGTAATTTGGTGGAGCGAATGGGCAATTTTGTGGGGCTTGAGCACACCATTGTGGGTAAGAAGGGGTTTAAGCATATGGCTGCACGCTATATACTGGGTATGGCGGTGGTGGAATAGAATATAAAGGGTTTTGTGGAGGGTAGTAATGGTGGGGAGGAATATCTAGAGCTTGGGCATAAATTGGGCTTGGGATTGGGGATAGGGCGAGGTGGTCTTTTAGGATAAGAATGGGTTCCAGCTACGACATTTGCCACATCCTCTTTCTTTTTTCTACCTCCAAATGCGCCAGATCCACCTTGAATCGCTTGTGTGGTGGCTTTTAATGCGGAAAAACTCACTATTCGGCCAGTCTTAATTTGGTCCTCTATCATCTCCCCTATTTTGAGGACTTTCATAAAAGATTTTCCCATTGTCGGAATTAAATGTTGAAAATAGGTCTCATCCTGCACCTAAATGAAAACTTCTACCAACTTACTTTCTTTCATTGGAGGCTTTACCCTGGCGGCCTGTTCACGCCACCTTATCGCGTATTCCCTAAAACGTTCAGTGCTCTTTTTCTTCATGTTGACCAAGGATTTTTCGTCCGAAATCAGGTCGATGTTATACTGAAAATATTGAACAAATTCAGAAGACAAATCATCCCAGCTGTTCCATTTATCGCTATCTCGATCGATAAACCATTTTGAGGCCAGATCAGAAAGACTTTTGCCAAAGAAGGCCATGAGCAGTTCTTCCCTTCCTCCTGCAGCCCTTAACTGGTTGCAATAACATCTCAAGTGTGCAACAGGATCACCGTGTCCTGCATACTTCTCGAACTTAGTCATCTTGAAACTGAGGGAAAGGTTGATGTCGGGGAACATGCAAAGATCTTTATAGGAAACACTCCTATAATCTCCGATTCCTTGTAACTTCCTCATAGCCTGTTCTATACTTTTCAATTTTTGGGCTATGATATCCTGTTCCTCTGCTGCGACAGGTTTCTCTGTATCAAATGGAAATGCAGGTGGCTGAGTGTACCCATACGGTTCATTCATTTGAAAACTGGGCTCCAAGGCGTAATACTGACTATCTGAAACATTCAGTACTGACTCACTGACAGACCTAGGAAACCTCATTGTGGGACGCACAACATATATGGGAGTTTCATGTGGTGGTGGAGCCACGAATACCGGTATGATCGGTGGCGCTGGCTAAGCAGCTAGTCTTGATTGGGGAGCTGCCAAGGGCACACCAAAACTGCCAGGATAACAATGTCGCGGACTGAATCCTTGTACGTGCTCAGGTGACTCAGTAGGAGCAGAGAACTGCACCTGAAATAGTGGTGGGCAATTAGAGATATTCCCAAGACCTTCAGGGAGCGGGGGAGGAGGCATTCCGCTTGTCCATGCCCGTTATAAATCTATCAGTTGTTGCCTAAGCCTTACTACCTCATCATTCTGTTCTGAATTTTCTTCCCTATGATCCTGATCAGGGTCAATGAGCGAATTTTCAATCTCCCTGCTAGCCATGGCGAGCTTTGCTTTGGATCTAGTAAAGTATGGGTGACTAGCCAGAGTGCTGCAAACCTGCCACTTTTATATGAAAGAACATGGTCATCAAAGATGACATCCGTTAGGATTAGGGCACACAACAAGCATGGGAATCACATTGGTAAAATTGCCCTAAATTCATGTTCATTTCTACCAGCTTTTGAGGGTAGCGAGGTCATTTTAACATCATCCTAATTTTTGTCTACACTTATTTTTATCTATACTTATTATTATTATTATTATTTTCGTATCCATCTCTGTTCTTTTCCATTCTCTCGTTATCTACCTTTATTTTATCATTCTTTATAGCTTTTGTTTTTCCTTAAAAGAGGAAAAGTAATGAAAAACAACGAAACAAAATGATTAGATCGAACCCAAAAGTAGGTTGCCTACGTATCATGTTGTACATGAATCAGATCTTGCGTAGTTCGGGCCTTGCCAAAATGGCCAATTAAACTCTTTTTTCTTGAAACTTTAAGAAGAAAAGAAAAATAACAATTTGTCAAAAGCATTGACGAACATCTTTTGCATTTTTTACTTTTAAAATACCTATACAAAACGAAACCTATGATTACCAAAGAAAAATCTTTTGGGGTTTTCAATTTTGAATTTCATATGAAAATAAAACTTGAATCTATTAAAGGAAAATCTTTTGTAGTTTTCTCTTGAAGATGTATATGAAACACCTACTTTAAATAAAGAGTGAAGATCTTTTTTTGAATTTTTTTTTGGAATAAGATCAACCAAGAATAAAACCTACGACTATTAAGGATTTTTTTTTTGTATTTTTATTTTCAAGACTCGTATGAAACACCTACTCTAGATGAAAAGTGAAGAATTTTTTTTTTTTTTGATTTTTTAAATATGATCAACAAAAAATGAAACCTACGACTATTGAGGAAAATCTTTTGTTTTTTTTACTTTTTTTTTCAAGTTATGTATGAAACACCTACTCTAAATAAAGAGCGAAGAAAATCTTTTTTTTTGAATTATTTAAATAAGATCCCCGAACCAACAATAGGCTGCCTACGTATCTCACTCCCGAAAGAGGACAATCAGGGGTGCGTAGTTCATCGAGATTGGACAATTAACGATTACCTAATAAATTGACCCTAACTTAAGAGACACTACCAAAAACAAACGAAAAAAAAAACTTTTGGATTTTCAGCTAGACATTGACACCACCAATTATGAAGAAAAATCTTTTTGGTATTTTTGTTTTTGACAAATAAGTAGAAAAGGCATACAAAACTCTTTTTTTTTAATTTACAGTACTTTGAGAAGACAAATGTAAAATGTAAAAAATCTTTTTGAGTTTTTGGATCGTGAAGAACAAAAGCCATAAAGAATTCTAAAATAAACAACGACATTCCATTTTTCTTGTTTTTTTCATTCTTTTCAACTCACTTTTTTCTATTTTTTTTCTTTTTCATTTTTGCCTACGCACCTTACTCCTAACAATTTTTTTTTCTTTTTTTGTCAAATCAGTCCATCAAATGACCACGTTACCCTTAAAGATACAACAGTTAGCACGTAAAGATTCTTTAGAGGTGAGTCTCCTACGAAGGGCCATGTGGGTCCCGCTAGGTCTCTGTATGATGCACATAAGCATGACCTAAAGGCTGACCTATGTTGTGGTTTACTAACAAAGCTGTTCGGGGGAGCGTATGGTCGATAGTGGCTGCTTTGCTTTCCACCTACTCCATAACACCGATGGCTCCCCCCCTAAAATAAGGGTGACTCAACTATAGGTGGTGTACAACACGTGTACTACGGACTTGTTGCAGAAAGAAGGCCGGGGGGTGGACTCATGATGACAGATATAAAGCGGTAACACATAGGATAAATACTATAAACAAAGAGCACGAAAAACACACAAAAGTGCAAACAATAACCCAAACAAAATTACAAAAAAGCTTCTACACTCGTAATGCCAAACAAAGCCGATACGACTCCAAAAATAGTTTGAATTCTGAAAACTTGTCATTTTTCCCCAGCAAAGTTGCCAGAGCTGTCACACCCCTTTTACATACTCCAAAAGATTTATATTTTAAGTTTGAAAGGGTTTTATTATCTAAGTGACAAGAAATGAAAAATTTGTTTCGAAAAAGGATTATTTACATTTTTTACTCAGAGTCGCCACTTAGCATAATCCGGTGTGCCAAGTCACCATTAGAAAATCCTTTCCAAAACAATTTGACTCTCTAAACTGGTTTACGAACAGAGATTCCGGCTAAGGAATTCTGATGACCGAGGGGAAGGTGTTAGGCACCTCTCGATCCCATGGTTCAACCATGGTCGCTTGTTAGAGTATATCGACTATATTTTGGCACTAAGAAATGTATAAACCGAGCAAAAGCACGCAAAATAATCAAACAAAACAAAACAATCCGAAATGTAAAATCCAGTCCAATTATTACAACCTGAAATAAAAAGGGACTGAAAGTAAACCTACGCTAATCCTAAACTGATGCTCTACCCGACGCCTTGGGCCTTCACCACAAACATCCTTCGGGTACATGACATCTCGGGGCATTCCCCGGTGAATAAATATACTCAGATACTTCGGGGCATTCCCCGGTCAAATTATACAATTGAATTTTTCGTACGATAAAGTAAAACGAACCATTCACGCACATATTCAAATATTCCAATAAATCATTATTTCCTAAATTTGACTACCCAGCCTACATTTACCTATCCAAGTTCAACATATCACAGTTCTATCGTGTTTAACATTATCCATGCATCAAAATTAATCAACATTCATTTTAGCAATTTTTAATTCCCACCCCCAATTTTATTTTTAACACAAAACTTCTACAATCACGATTACTATTTCAACAATCCATAATCACTATAAACTCAATACTCATCATTCACGTCTCACACAATCGTAAATAATGAAATCAACAACCAATCAATACCAAAAGTTATTCATCACCAATGAAGATCAAACCACACACGAATATCCAATTCGGAATACAAAATATTGCAAATAATAAAATAGATCAGAGAAAGTGTAGAGTTGGACCTCGATTGAAGCTTTTATTGTGCCAAAATATGTGATCAAAAGACAAAGTTGTATCCAAAAGTCTCGACTTGAACCTCAATAACCAACAACTCCAAACTCGACATCGAATTCAACCGGACAGATTTGGAAAACAACAAAAAACGTCACAATGAATGAACCGCAAACCCAAATAGTAATCCAAAACAACCCAAGATCTTAAATTTGAATCCCCAAATCACCGATTTCAAACTAACCTTGTATGAGTCTCATTGAAATTGAAGTAACTGTCATCGTTTTGGCATTTCCCAAAATGAGATGGAGCTAGATCGAATTGGCTAGGTGATGGTGCGGTATTGAGAGGAGAATGGTGGCGGAAAAGGGGTTGGGACACTTGTCGCAGCGATGGGGTCATTTGGTTGGTCGTCGTATAAGGCACTGGATGATGGAGGAGGCCAGATCTGAGCGACGGCTGGAGAAGCAGCCCATGCTGTCCTTTGGAGGCGGTGGCGTCCCTGGCTGGTCGGCATTTGAGAGGAGAAAGAAGAGGCCGAGAGTTGGTGCGGCGCTAGCGCTAGCGCTGTTGTCGTCGATGGGGAAGGCGACGGGAGAGGTTTTTGAGAGAGAGAGTGAGAGTCCAGAGAGAAGGAGTGAGAGAGTGAGTTAGGTGGCTTTCCTTTTTTATATCCCCCCCTTCCATTGTCCTTTTGTGTGTGTGTATATATGAGGTGAGGGTAGGGTCGTGGTGTGGTGGGGTAGAGTTTGTTACGATAGGTTAGGTAGGTGTTGTTTTTTAATTGGGTGGGTTGTTAGAATATTAGGATAAAACAAAATTAGTTAGGGGGTTATTATTTGTTTCATTTTGTGGAGGGATAATCACACGGGTGAGGGTACACGGTAGATTAAGGTAAACAATAGGTAAAAACGATATCGGGGAGGGACGAAATTAGGTGTCTATATCATGCCCCCTTTGAATGTAAACACGAAGTGTTTTCAGACAAAGAAGTAGACAGCGAGACCAAATTTTGACCCGACCATTGTCCAAAGAAAGAAACAGAAGGAAGAAGGACAACCAAGTTTTGACTTAAGACATCCCACCTACTTATATTATGAGAGGATCGAGTGACAAGTATCACAACTTTTAGAAGGAGATGGACTATACCGAGTTGGAGAGTCGAGTGAGGCTACATCGAGGTTCCGATCCACGGGTCTGTCATTACATCAAAAAAATGAAAATTACAAGATAAAACATAAATGAAATTACAAAAATCCTATCTATACAGCTTCTATTGGTTCTTGACTCGACTTTCATCACCCTATTCTTCAGGTGGTCTCCTGACTTGCAATTTCTTTCAACTTGTTGCTTGGCTTTCAATTGCTTCGCTTTGTTCCTTGACTTTTCATTTCTTCACCCTATTCTCCAGGCGGGCTCCTGACTTGTTATTTCATCACCTTGTTGCTTGACTTTCATTTCTTCACTCTATTCTCTAGGCGGGCCTCTGACTTGCTATTTCATCACCCTGTTCTTCAGGCAGGCTCCTGAAAGCCAAAATTAAAACTAGAACAAAAATTACCCCAAACAAGAATTATAATAAAGTAGTATTTCATTTTTGAAAGCGTTATCCCATTTTCCAGGAGGGTCCTGCGCATAAAGTAAAATCCCATTTTTCAGGAGGGTCCTAAACAGAAAGTAAAATCCCATTTTTTCAGGAGGGTCCTGAACAGAAAGTAAAATCCCATTTTTCAGGTGGGTCCTGAACATAAAGTAAAATCCCGTTTTTCAGGAGGGTCCTGAACAGAAAGTAAAATTCCATTTTTCAGAAAGGATCCATGTATACTGTGAACAGGTGCATTTCTCCCCAATCCATCTTGGGTAGCCTTAAATGTTCGATAATACCAGTCGGAACCACCAATTTAAGAGTAGATGCCTTGGATCAATAAATTTGCCACTGAAACAATCTTTTAGTATTTCTGAAAAATGATAAGGGGGAAGAGAAAAATAGGCATACCACTGAACACTCTACCTTGTCTCACGCTTTTCAATAACACGAAGGCAATTTCTTGAACAACCAATGTTGGATCCCTCAGAGCAACCCAAATAGCATCCGCAAACTCCGGCACGTGAACATTGAAGACGGTTGAAGCATTTTCTGCCATGTCCTAAAATTTAAAGATAGGAGATTTAAACAGGGACATCATCAGCAAGTACTTAGCTCGTATCTGGAATTCAATATGCTATGTGGTGGATTTACTTAAGATATTATAAGAATGACAACCACATTTCTATAGTATGAACTATTTTACTCTTCATTTGGTGATAACAGGAAGAAAAACACTAGTTAACCTTTAGGATACAATTTTAATAAATAGCTAATATTTGTATTCAGTTTTGGGAACACTTCTTTCTTTTATCACTTAGAAGCCATGCGAGATGAAAGTCTCATGCACGATTTTGAAAGAGAGAGAAAAGTGAGGAATATTCTTTAGGTACCTTCTATAATAATGGCAAATCGGAGGGTGGAAAAGTTGGAGAAAGAAAAAGGGAGATTTGGAAGAATGACGGTGAGAACAGTAGAATTTTCTAGGGTGGAGAGACAGTAACCAAAAAAAGAGACTTCAATTCAAAGTTTCCCAATCATGTAAAGATGAAATAAACAAAACCCAGCTTCAAAATTTTTGCTTATAGAACAAATCATGAAGAAATATGCAAATTGTACCTTTAATATTAAGACTGCAGCAAAGCGACGATACTCAATTCTTTCACCACAAAGCCATTCTAGTGCAACTTTAACCTGAAAATACAAAAGAGTTGAGATCCTGATGTCAGAAAATCAAGTATCTGAAGTATCAAAATGCTACACAACTGACGTTCCACTTCATCTGTAGCCATTTCACTACAAGATCTATCTAGGTGACTAAGAAATTTACTAGCAAGGACCAAGATTTCAGGATCACGCTTTGTTTCAAAGGCAGCGCTCATGAAATTGGAGAATTTTTCCACTTTTGATGCATTTTCGCTGATGGTGACATCTATTAGCTCATCAATAGCCCTCAATGCTCCCAGATTTTCAGAAACATCATTACTATCAAGAAATGTAGTAATGAGTTCATATAGATGATCCATGAAACGAGCAAAAGCTTCTCCACTAAGATCACGAGCTTCTTCCTCTACAAGCCGCCTCAAGGTCAATGCAGCCCCATCCTACCATAGAGAATAAATAAGAATTGGCTTGGTTCAAAAGCAATTCAAGTTTTTGAAAGATAATTTTAGAAGAGGGAACTGGAAAGGATGGAAAGAGGCATAGATTGAGAGCATGCAAACTCAAACAGCAAATACAGCAAGATTGAGCAAAACAGAATATTAAATAATTAAGACAGAAACTCGCATCAGTATCAATATGAAGCAGCCAGTGCAAAAGACTGCTCTGCTAACCTTTGGTAGAAAAATGGAACAGGGAAAATGAATGAAAACAAAAAAAAACAAAACTTGGTATTCACATTATTTTTCAAACCAAAAAGTTCACTAAGATGGTTGATATAAATTTAAAATTAGGACCTATCCATCTCACTTGATTCATGGAGAAGGAAAATAAAGAAGTATAATTAGCAAGAGGCATATAGGAGAAGATTTGAATACAAAACAGCAAACAGTTACTTCTATGTAGTGCCATGATTTCAAACTGGATTAGCCAACAAACTCCGTGTAATCCCACAAGATGGTCTTTCTTCATCCACACAAATCAAAAAATAAATAAATGTGGTAAAAAATAAACTGTAGCATTCTGCTTTCTTTCTATTTTCAATCTTTTACATATACAAGGTTTCAAATAACAGCATCCAACACTTTTTGAGAAACTGAGGACGGAAAAATCAAGAAAAGAGCTCAAGACATACTGTCAGCTAAAATCTTACTTAATTTTTCATCAATTCCTAAGAAAATCAAAATGAAGCACTAAATTTTTGATTCTACTCCCTCATGAATTCAACACCAAGATTTCTAGAACGACGACTAAAGAAGAAAAAAGAGCCCACGTCAAGATTTTTTGTACTGTTCTAACTCCACTACTGTACAAAATTCAGCAAATGACTCCAAAAAATCAAAACTTGAAAGAAGAAACGAAAAAAATTAAAAAAATTGAGGACGAAAAATCAAGAAAAGAACTCAAGATGTACCCTGAGCTAAAATCATGTCAGTCTTATGTCCTATAAATGTCTGGTTCCACTACCTCACCAATTCACCAACTCAACAAATCAAAATCTCCTGAACTGTTCTAACTCCACTACTGATCTCAAAAAATTCAACAAAAAATCAAGAACCTTAGAATCTTCTTTGATTTTCATCAATTCCTAAGAAAATCAAAATCAATCACTAAATTTCTATTTCCACTTACTCAACAATTCAACAAATGTAACAACACCCCAAAAAAAAGAACACAAAGAGTAGATAACAATACAGAGGTCACATCAAGATTTCCTAAGCTACTCGAACTCCAGATCCTTAAAATCCAACAAACGACTGCCAAAAAATAAAAGTTGAAAGAAACGGAAGAACCTTAGGGTTGCTTCTGGTACATAGGTCAGCAAGAACTCTATTAAGAGCATCAATATTTCCGGCATCGGCTGTTGCAACTGGATAGCGGATCGCCTGAGAGCTGCTACCCATGCTTCTTCTTCACACTCCTATCTACACGAAAACCTAACACGATGGATAGAACATTGTTATTGTAATGATGATTGTAAATTTTGTATTTTTTTACATGAGGCTCTATGGTTGGTCCCTACAGTATCAGATCCTGGAAATTTCCTCACTTGTACTGAGTTTGCTTGCTGGTATAGTTCTCTATATGAAGGGAAGAAGTGATAAATGGGGCTGATAGCTTAGAAAAGGATGTAGAACAAGGAAAGCATTATTTGGTGGAGACTAAAATAGTTTCTGTTGTCCCAGCTGAGGGGAATGAATCTGATAGTTCAGAAAGGGATTTGGGCCAAGGGCTTACAACTTCTAATACTGAGGTTCAGTTGGCTGAATCCCAATCTTTCATTGCTGATAATACACTTGAGTCGATGATTGACAATCCGAAAAGCATCGTGAAAGAAATTTCTGTTGTTGCAGAAGCCCAACCTTTGGAAATGATGTAGTCTCCAATAAGACATGATAAAGATAATGTTGGTGCATATCAGATCCTGGGAATTTCCTTACTTGTACTGAGTATTTTTGCTGGTACAGTTCTCTACGTGAAGAGAAGAAGTGATAAGACTTTTAAGTAAGAAATTTTCCACACGCCATGTTGTCAAAGAGAAGCATTCTTCTCAAAATTGGCCAACAGAGGTCGATGTCGCAGGAGCGAGTCATCCGTCTAAGATGAGCATCTGTGAAATAAGTTTATCTCATAGAAAGAAATATCCCAAATTAGAGGATGATGAGGCTCAGATCATTGAGAAGAAACCTAGAAAGAGTAAAAAGAGAGAATCCTTGGCTGCATCTGAGTTCTCAATGGGTTCACCTTCATATGGAAGTTTCACTACATATGAGAGGATTCCTGCCAAGCATGTGAGTGTATTTAACTTGGTATATTCTATCTTCTTTCAACATAAACAATCCTTTTTGAATAGCCAAATCTATTCTCTTACTTATATATTTTCCTTGTGAAATTTAGGCAAGTGGAGGAGAAGAAGTCACACCTTTCACTACTTAGTTGGTGTAGGTACCGATCAAGATGTTTAATCCGACTAATAATTTGGTCTACTATAACAGGATCATTTATTTTTTTTCCAACAAGGGAGATTATATAACCATTTCACTTTTCAAAATTGGACATCATGATTTGTTAATAATATGACTTATGAAGATTTGACAACTCAATTAGTTATATGTTTATTCCAAAAGAAATGTATCAAACAAGGAGATGTAGATATCTAATGTGGAGAATTTTTGGTCTACCTTATTTTTTGTTCGTGGAAATATAATGGAATAATTAGGTTTCAAAAACCTCTTTTTATATGTCTTTCTTGGTTTGAATACGCACCTTTCAATTTCCTAACTCCAGCTATCTAATTCAAAAAGCATTATAGATACTGATTGTAGCATGCTTAACTAAATAAGTCAATAGTTGTATTCAATTAGCAATATATATGTTAATTTATTCTCATTGTGATCTCAGCAACACAAGACATATAGGCAAAAGGCAAGAGAAAGTCCCATAAGTGTGCAGTACATCCTGTATTTTACTGCTCACCTAATGGATATTCTTCCTAATATTTACATACGTTCATAGTGCCAGGGTTCTCGAATGATGGCTGAGGATAACTCCGATGAAGTAGAAAGTCCAGTAACTAGTATGAAGAATGACTCTATGGCTGAAGATAACACCGATGAACTAGTAAGTCTAGTGACTAGCGTGAAGAATGACTCTATGGCTGAGGATTACATCGATGAACTAGTGAGTCCAGTAACTAGCGTGAAGAATGACTCTGCTGGAAGTAAGCCAGATAAAATCAGCACAATCCACTGGGTAGTTGAATGCTCCTGATAGCGGACAAGATGTTATTCCTCATTATCTGAGAGCTTCCACTGGTTCTTGCCATGACTTCTATAAATATGAAGAAAACATTCCTCTAAAGCAAAGCCATGGCATCGTCTATCAAAAAGAAAGAACAAACTTCCTGCTGATGAGCAGAGTCCTGCACGGACCTTGTTGGGAGAGGCAAAAAAGGGGACTTTGGTCAAGAAAAAGCTTTCCACTCCTCCTGGAAGTGTGCTGGGAGAGAAAAAGAAGGTGACAGGAGTTGAGCAAAAGCTTTCCACTTCTCCAGGGAGTATGCTGGGAGAGGCAAAGAAGAGGACCGTGGTCATGCAAAAGATTTCCACTACTTCAGGGAGTAACCAGAGTGACGCAAAGAAGGGGATTTTGGTCAAGCAAAAGCTTTCCACTCCTCCTATGAATATGCTGGAAGAGGGAAAAAAGGTAAATGAGGTCTATTAAAATCCTTCAGCACCTTAGGAGAGTGTACTCAAAGATGAAAAGGAGGTCACTATGGTTCAGAAATAACCTTTTTCTCCTCCGGGTTTCATGGAAGGAGGGATAGATGAGGTTACTGTGGTTGAGCAAAAGCTTTCTACTCCCCAAGGGAGTATGCTAGTAGAGGGAAAGAAAGAGGCCGTGGTCAATCAAAGGCCATCTGCTCCTCCAGGGAGTATTCTAGGATAGGGAAAGAAGTTGAATGTGGTCGATCGAAGGCCTTCTCCCAAGGTTCACTCTCTTGAACCCTCTGAAATGAAAAAAATAAAAAGATACTGCTGCCACCAAAGAGTGTTCACTCTCTGAAATTGGATTCCTCAAGCGACAAGATGCCAGAGACAGAAAAGAAAATGAAATCTTCATCTAAGATCTTAAGAGGTGTAGATGCAGGAGGCAAGAAAGACAATGTTGGTAATTATAGGAAACAAACAATTGTTCCTAAAGTATCTACAAAAAAATCTTTGAAGACGCCAACTCTTTTATCTCCTCCAAAATATTCCTCTGTTAAACCTTTGATTTTGAGGGTAAGAAGCAATAAAATCTTAAAACTGCTGGCTCCTCTGAAGGACCAGAACAAGATGCGGAGAGATGGGACAAACAAACTGAACCCTGAAATGGTTCCTGAGAAAACTTTACGTACTCCCAAAGTGAAAGCATCACCAAAGTCTTCATCCCATTTACAATCGCGTCCGTTGTCTATAGAAGAAGATAAAAAGAAAGTTGTTAAGCCTGCAGACAGTGCATTGGGTAAATACACCTCTAGCAGCAAAAAGCTATTGCATATAGAAGAAGCAGAAACTGTTGGGAAAAATTAGAAAAAGACATTGAGAAAAGGTAAGACAGGTGTTTCTAATGATAATAATTCTTCGATAGTGAAACTGAAGTTCAGAAGGGTCAAGGTAGTTGATCTCCAGCAAGAAACCAGCATCCCTAGGAGGCTGACATTTAGATGGGGACGACTTGTGGGTGAAAGCCAGGACAACAATACAAGAAAGAGAATCTTTAAAAAGAAAGGACCTGATGGTGACAAAAGTAATACCATCCCTTTCTCTGGAAAAATTGTTTTGAGGCATCAGGATGTGCAAGAAAAGAAAGATGTGCAGGGTTTGTTGAATAATGTGATTGAAGAGACGACGAGTAAGCTTGTTGAAACTAGGAAGAGCAAGGTTAAAGCTTTGGTGGGAGGTTTTGAGACAGTGATTTCCCTCCACAATAAACCTTATGCTGTCACAGTTTCTTGATTAACTAACAGAATTTTTTAACAAATAGGAGCAATTGCAAATATAGTGGTTGATATAGCTTTTCTGACCTGGTTTACATATGTTTGTCCTGTTTGTCATTCCGACTCATCTTCTTAACGATTTTTTGATGCTTGCCGATTCTGTTCTCATAATTGAATAAATTCAATTTCTTCTGGGTACATTTACTTTGAATTGGGAGATAAAGTTGCGCAAGACTATAATTTCCTTTTCACTTATGGAGGTTGTGATAGTGACGTTAAATCAATGGGTGTTTGGATGTAGACATTCTAATGTTAGGCTGGTTGATCAGTGGACATATATTGTTGCTGGACTCATTTATGAGTGATTTGTTCATACTTTCTGTTGAATAAGCGCATTGAAAAAGGCACATCATGTGGAAATACCATCCAAAAAAGAGTTTTTGCTATGGTACTGGTTTGACATTGTGCTTGTATACTATTTTCTTTAGTTGTTCTGTAAAGGGATTTGTCTCTTGACTGTAAAATTTATTGCTTTTTTATCTGTCATACATTACAATAAGATATAAGTAACAATCAAATGTAAATATTGTAACCACCTAAACAAGTAACAATATTTATGTGCATCTTTTATTCAGGAGACTCAAAACAACTTATAATAAGTCCCTTTATTGGAATATTGTACGTTTAGCTTAAAGAAGCCACTGCAGTTTGTTAGACTTAGATACATGTACCTTTATGGCTCCACCTATCAACCATAACATCCAGCTAAAGTTGAGTCACTCCATGTACTTGTGTTAAAAGTTATTTTTTGAGTCTCCTTGCTCCAATTTGTCATTGAAATCTCACACATTTTATCATGCAACAAATTTCTACTCAACTAAATCTGAGACTCTTATCGAAGATGGCTAGAAGTACTAATGAAAACGGTCATAAAAGTTTTAGTTCACATAAACTCAGAAATAGTGTCATTGGCCATACAAGTATTTGAGGTAAGTTCTCATATATACAAGTATATGATCCTCTTATAGCAGACCAAATTATTAGTCGGATTAAATATCTTGATCGGTACCTACACCAACTAAGTAATGAAAGGCGTGACTTCTTCTTCTCTACTTGCCTAAATTTCACAAGGAAAATATATAAGTAAGAGAATAGATTTGGCTATTCAAAAAGGATTGTTTATGTTCAAAGAAGATAGAATATAACAACTTAAATACACTCACATGATTGGAAGGAATCCTCTCATATGTAGTGAAACTTCCATATGAAGTTGAACCCATTGAGAACTCAGATGCAGCAAAGGATTCTCTCTTGTTACTCTTTCTAGGTTTCTTCTCAATGCTCTGAGCCTCATCATCCTCTGATTTGGGATATTTCTTGCTATGAAATGAACTTATTTGAAAGATGCTCATCTCAGATGGACGTCTCGCTCCTGCGACATCGATATCTGTTGGCCAATTTTGAGAGGAATGCTTCTCTTTGACAACATGGTGTGTGGCAAATTTCTTACTTGAGACTGCTACTGGATGCAAAGTCTTATCATTTCTTCTGTTCACGTAGAGAACTGTACCAACAAGCAGACTCAATACAAGTGAGGAAATTCCCAGGATCTGATATGCACCAACATTATCTTCATCATGTCTTATTGGAGACTCCATCATTTTCAAAGGTTGGGCTTCTTCAACAGCAGAAATTTCTTTCACTATGCGTTCAGGATTGTCAATCATCGACTCAAGTGCATTATCAACAATGAAAGATTGGGATTCAGCCAACTCAACCTCAACATTAGAAGTTGTAAGCCCTTGGTCCAAATCCCTTTCTGAACTATCAGATTCATTCCCCTCAGTTGGGACAATAGAAACTTTTTCATTCTCCACCAAATCATGCTTTCCTTGTTCTACATCCTTTTCTAACCTATCAGCCCCATTTACCTCGGCTAATTGAATTACGAAATCTTCTTCAATCTCTAACACATCCACTCCTTCCATTTTAACTTCCCCACCATCATCTAAATCAGCATCCATTTGAAATTTTTTTCTCATCTGGCTCGGTTTTAGATTCTTCATCCTCTTCTAACTCAATTGGTTCAAACTTTTTATCCAATTTCTCACTACCAGTACTGCCTTTCAAATATCCGTGATATATATTGCTACTCTCTTCTAGAGCAGTCAAGTTCATGAATTTAATCGGATGCACATCATCTATTCTACCAAGGTCATTAATCAACTTTGAGAAATAAGAAACCGCTTCTTGTTTGCAGAAAAGAACATAGCTTTACCGTTGAATAAGGTGATTGAAGTCCTTACGGGATTATTTCTTTCCACCAAGATTTTCTTTTTCTGGGATTAAGCAATCTTGGTAGAAGCAGAAATCGTCAGAGACATGAAATACTTCGAACCCTTTACTGGTGATTTCAGTTTTACCGCTTTGGATTCATTCTTCTCATCAAAACCCTATGACAAAGAAGAAAAATCTGCAAAAAAACAAGAAAACAACAAAGTAAATAAAGAAATCTTGCAAAAAAATTTTGACATTTGAAATCAGGAAAATTGAGTAAAGCAATGGGAAAACGGAAATTACCAGCAGGTTGAGAACGCTCAAACTACAGCTCTCGTAAGAGTGTAAGCGGTCGCTGTCAAATATAGAACCCAACTGGGTTAGGTGTCGAATCCTACAGGGAATACTCGGTCACTAAGTATGCAACTATTAGTAGACTGTTGGTCGAAAATTCTACGAAAAGGGGGGATTTAATTGTGGCGTGAATTAAGAGTATCAAAGTAACAACGAAAATCTTTGTTTAGTAAGATTAAATCAATGAGAATTATAAGTTAGGGTTATGTCCACCTTATGAGTTCTACGTATCTATTAACTATGAGTTATGTGGAATTCAGACATGCATGCACTTATAGAGATTCATATTCTAATGGTAAATCCTAGTGTCTCTCGACCATCCAGAATTATTTCACTTTAACTCTTTCGAGCTTAAAGTGTATAACTAACAGTACAAATTCTCCAAGAGGTTAATCCAGTTACGGCACTAACGTGTAAATAGGGGTTGGTAGACCTATTTCCTTGTCACACTCTCTTTTCCACACATGTAACTTTTCTCTCGAACAAGTTACTGCTATAGTGGAGTATTCTATATGTTTGCAACCACAAGAATTCAGTTAAGATAAAGAGAGTAATGATATAAGTAGCATACGTATCAAGAATTCACAAACTCATAGTAATAGATAGTATATCATAAGGCTTCCATAACCCTAACAGAGAAGTTTAGCTACTCATAATTGGAGAAGAAAACAACGAACAAATCATCATCATACCAAAACAATAACAATATCACGATAGGTATGTATTGGTTTCACGTATGAGGATGACGTGATTTCCTTGCTAGTCAGTCTTGTAGAGTTTCTCTTGTCTTAAAACGTGAAAACTAAAAGTCGAATAATGAAAAATAATGTCAATAACGAACTAATGAAAGGAATGGAATGAATGCTGAACAATTCAGCAAAATAGGGTTTTTATAACATCCAAATCCTAGTCCTACTAAGTTACTGCATCCTTGTTCTAGTCCTTCTGAGTTACTGCTGATCCCCAAGTCTTTAGAAATACTGTTTTTGCCCGGGACAAGTTTTCCATGCATCACTTTCAGTCCATAGGCTTCCAAAAGCTGCCTTCCTTCTTACGTGGAGCTTTCCTTTGCTGCCCAGGGGTCCACAAAGTGCCGAAAAGGTCATCATTAATACCTGAAACATGCTAATCACGTTGGTTAGCTCACTTACAGGAAAAAGGACTAAAAGTGCAGGAATTATATATTTTATCCTCTAAACTTAGCCTAAAACATGTGTAAATTATGGTGTTTGGGCGTGTAAATACGCCCAACATCAACACCCCACACTTAAAGCTTTGTTCGTCCTCGAACAAAATATTACGTCCATGCAAACATCTACTTAGGATTTACAGTAACAGCACAAAATGTTCACAAGACATGCACGACAATCATTAACAAAGAGTAGTTTTATTGATCACTTACTAGAAATAATTCAACCTCCAACATAGACTCATGATGATGGTTAATTCGTATCCACAAGTTGAGACACAAAGAATCATACAAAACTACCCAACAATTATCAACCATGTGTGTCTCACATAATATATCACCCATAATCACTCACATGTTTTGTATTTTCCGAAACATGGGTATAAGACTCTCCTTGCTCTCTCTCTCACAAAGAATTCATATGTTGCAACTGATGACCATAGGCTTTCCCTTAGTGTAATGCTCCACTAAATATCAGAATGCTAAGATTAGGATCAAATAGGTCTTTTACAGGTTGTAATGTAGGCTAAGGGATAGGTAGGACTACTTTGGCCAAAAATAGTGACTAAGTTCCCTAAGCGCTTTAATACATCACATTATGCCATTAACACTCTCTTTTAAACAACCTTGCTACCTTTCTTTCATCTACCACCCCTTTTCACCTATTTTGTTATTCAAACATAAACATAACTATCTTTTTTATTTTTCTATTTCTTTTCCTTTTTTTTCTTTTTTATAACACACCTCTATAGTAGCCACTATTTTTCATACCAAATTCAAGTACCAATACACTCTAAGGCACCACTCTCACCCAATTTCCTCTTATTTTGTCACATGACCTTACAATTTAAAGCGCTTAGGAATTTGGATCAAATTATGGTCTTGAAAAAAAAATGGATTAGGCTACATATAAGGCTGTCAAAGAAAATAGCTAAAGGCTCAAAAAGGGTTATTTAGGATAATGTACACAGGTAGGTAAAAAGAAGGTAAACAATTACAGGCTGCCAAAGAAATGCCTAAATCATCTCCTAAACTTACACTCTTTATTTCGCTTTACACACACACCAGGCAAGTTCTAGCATCAGCCATAACACAGAATATACTATTATCTCACACACACAAGGCACATGGTCAACTTTATTGGGAGCAGTATAGACCCTTGACCCAACAAATGAAGGAATTAAACCACATACTTATCACATAGTGAGTCACACTTAGAGCCTAAACATCTCAATAGTAATGATTTTAGCATAGACTCTTATCATAATACCATGCCGCCTATCAGAACGATTTCATGCACTTCATGCAAAATCTAAATTTTTTTTTGAAAATTTAACTACTAATCTACTAAATACTACAAAATCAATCAAACAAACATAAATAAATATAGGCAAAGAATTACAGCATACAAATACCAGCACCCCACACTTAGACGGGACACACTGCCCTCAGTGGAAAATAAATAAGGAAACCCTGGATCAGTCGGACTCCTCCTCTATGTCTGGGGTCATGCCCCCTGCATCAGAATCATCATCGGAGTTGTCGTCATCAGAGTTCTCCTCCACGTCTGAGTCTGGCATTCGACGGTCCTAGTCGGTTGGCATGTCATCATCAAGAGGCTCCTCAAAATATACACCTACTCCACACATAACCCTCGCATGCTCATTCATCGGGTAGTCATAATCCAACTGTTGGAGCTCTGCAACAGTTGGAACATGACCCCCGCTCATCATGGTAAACATCGTCATGCCATATAAATGGCGGAAGAAACTTTCGTCGTGAGAATGTCTTTCTGTCGTGGTCAGGTTGACGCCATGCATAGATTCAGCATCTTTAACCTTTTGTCAAATCAACCTTCTTCGGGTTGTGTGAAAGCTTATGATCTGCAGGTTCCTCTTCGATATACTCCTTCCTCAATATCGCAGTCAATAGATTACCAAAGCTGAAGTGGAACCTCTTGTGCAGCCTAGCCTTACGCATTGAAGATCGAATAATCGCCCCAATGTTGATGGGGATGTTCGTCATCAACGCGTACACCAAGCATACTCTATCATGTGTTATCTTTGTGTACTGCGTCCCTGGAATCAGGCAAGAGTTGATTATCCGCAACCATATCCGTGCTTCTCTGTTCAAGGAAGCATATGGGAAGGTATTGTGCCGACCGGTGTCCTTGTGTCGACTTCAACATGCCATTGATCTTGTTCCACATAGTCTATAACTGATTGCCCTGTACGGAGGTCTTTGTTGAAGTTCTATGAGCGGTGATGGATCGACAGATGGAAGACCCAGAAAAGTGTTAAAGAACTCCGCATTCAGCTGCAAGATTTGGCCCCTAATCTTTACCTCACTTCCGGTAGTCTTTGGGGACCAATTTGCATAGAATTCTCGTATTAAATTAAGATTGCATTATCCCATATCCCAAAAAATGAAATCAAGGTGTAACGCCATTATTTTAGCCAAAATATGAGGTTCTTTCTTCGCTAGGCTTTCCTTTTGTATCAGCTCCACATGAACATACTTTTTTACTTTGTTGTTCCTGTACCACTCCTTTCCTTCCTCCTCTAGGACCTATTTTATTCTGAACATACAGCGAGGTATTTACAGCTAGGAGGATTCAACTTGCTCTTTTCTTCCCCTTTTTTTGGCCTTTCTGTGAGGTGGATGCTTTTTCTTTTCCTGGTCGACTTTTTGGTGCCATTGTGCCTGAGATTAAAATAAAGTCATGTTAGCTTCATCTTGGTAGGATTCAATCGACAAACAGACAGTAGTGGTACCACCCCACACTTAATTTGTTGGTACAAACTAATTAAGTGAATGATATCGATTACTCAGACTTCATCGACATACGTTTTGGTGATATGTTCCAACAATACATTTTAGCACAGTCATACTTTCATGTTGTCTTTAACTATTCTTTTCAACTCTATGTCATGTAATCTTGACCATACTTTATGGTTTGGATTAATGCACTTTTGGAACTAGATGACCATGTAGAGATTGAATCAAGTTTATGGTATAGAAATAATAGCAACATATCATGCTTGTATTCAATCATGCTCTTCATCTCGATGGACAGGTTATTCAAACATGCAAGCTTTCAAGTTACAAGATTATGCCATTATCTTAACCATGTCGATTCCGCAAAAGTATGATAGTGTATCAAAATCAAATAAAGGTTGAAACCAAGTCTAGAACACCCATACATATTCTTTCACTCACTTAGTTGTATCACAACAAATCAACCACATTCACATCAACAACACTACTTCAAGATTTAACAACTTATTATAGGTGTAGTATTGTAATTCTTACGGAATATAAAAGAAGAGCAAAGAAGTACTTACTTGGTTGATCGCCTCGAAAGATGTTCTTGCAAAGTTAGAAGAGCAAAAAGAAAATTTTTGAGAGATTTTGGAGAGGTAGGCGGCGCTTAGGTTGAGTTTGCAATAAAATTTTGTTCTAAAACTAAGGTTCCATTTATAGGACAAGCTTGGGTCGGGTTTTGACCCATTTGGAATCGGATTAGGAGACCAAAAAGTGAGCATATGCGGCGCCTAATGCTTTTCTTATGCTTGGCATAGGCGGCACCTTTTCCAAAGCCTAGTTGAGCATAGGCGGTACCTATGCTATGGCATTCTAGATTCAGAGACAAAAGGCTTTGGCATAGGCGGCGCCTATGCTATGGAATTGTAGAATCCGAGAGCTTAGGCCATAGCATAGGCCTTGCCTTGTTCGTTGCCTAAATTTACATAGGCCTTGCCTTGTTCATTGCCTAGATTTGCATAGGCAATGCCTAACCCATAGCCTTTGCTTCTTCATTCCTAACTTACCACCTTCAACATGAATCACTTCCAAAACAAAATTTAAGACCAATCTCCTCCTTTATACATCTTGCACCTATACTTACTCACAAACAACAAAAACGATTAGAACGATGGGTTGCCTCCCATCAAGCGCATTAGTTTTGGTCGTGGATCGTCTCTTCTTTTTGGATTTTTATTTAACAAAAACAAACTCTTAGTAAACCAAAACGATTAAAAACGATGGGTTGCCTCCCACGTAGCGCTTGATTTATTATCGCAGTACAACATAGTTACCTCGATTACTTAGACTTCGTCGAGATAGATGGTGTCCATGCATTTTATCGAGTCAAGAGGACCGATATATGGCTTCACTCATTGTCCATTCACCTTAAAGACACCACCATTATTGTCTTCTAACTCTACTACTCCAGACGAGTAGACTTGGCTAATTTTGAACGGACCAAACCATTTAGAATTCAACTTACCTGGAAATAGCTTCAGTCTGGAGTTGAAAAGAAGTACCATATCACCCTTCTGAAAGTTTCGTTGGGTAATCCGCTGATCATGGTACTTTTTCATCCATTCTTTGTAGAGGTCCGCCCTTTCATATGCATGCAAACGGAATTCATCCATCTCATTCAGCTGCTCTAATCTCAGATTCATAGCATCATCCCAACTCAAATTAAGCCGCTTCAACGCCCATAATGCTTTATGTTAGAGATCAATGGGCAAGTGACAAGCCTTCCCATAAACTAATTGGTATGGGGACATGCCAATTGGTGTCTTGAACACAGTTCTATAAGCCCATAATACATCGTCCAACTTCTGAGACCAATCCTTCCTACTAGCATTTACAGTCTTAGCAAGGATCAGCTTGATCTCATGATTAGAAACCTCTACCTGCCCACTAGTTTATGGATGGTAAGGTGTAGCTACCTTATGTTGATTGACTCCATACTTCGCTAACACGGCTTTGAACAACTTGTTGCAAAAGTGTGATCCTCCATCGCTTATGATAGTACATGGTACCCCAAAATGAGAGAAGTTATTTCTCTTTAAAAATGCTACAACACGCTTGCCTTCATTATCGGCCAGCGCTACTGCTTCGACCCATTTGGATACATAGTCCACAACAACTAGGATATATTTCATCCCAAATGAACTTACGAATGGGCCCATGAAATCAATACCCCATACATCAAACAGTTCTATTTCAAGAATTTTCGACATGGGCATCTCATGGTTCTTCAAAATCGCGCCTTGTCTTTGACATTGGTCACATCTTCTCACAAAGCCATAGGTGTCGTTAAATATCAAAGGCCAATAATAGCCACTTTGCAATACTTTCCTTGCTATCCGATTACCTGCGTGATGACCCCCTGGGAAGCATGACTTGCTTCCAATATTCTAGGCACCTCCATATCTGGTATACATCACCTAATAACACCATCCATACATCGTCGAAACAGATATGGTTTATCCCACAAGTAGTGTTTCACATCATGCATGAACTTCCTCTTTTAATGAAATGAGAGATTCTCAGGCATCACATTACTTACCATATAATTTGCAAAGTCTGCTGATAACGCTCAATCTACAGCTCTCGTGGGAGTGTAAAGCGATCGTTAGCAAATATAGAACCCAACCTGGGTTGGGTGTCGATCCCACAGGGAATAGCTTGGCCAACAAGTAAGCAAAATTACTAAACTTTTGGTGCAAGTCTCATAAAAGGGGGGATTGTAATGTGTAACGAAAACAATAAAGTAAAAGCTGAAAATAGCAAAGTAAAAAGAGAAAGATTGTTACGTAAGTTGTAAACAGTTAGAATTGAAGCGTTGGGGTTATGTCCACCTTCTGAGGTATACGTCTCTATTGGCTATGAGTGTGTAGAGTCTTGACATGCAATTGCTTATAGAGAATTGTAGTCGATGGTAAATCCAAGCGTCTGTCGACCTGAACAAGGACTATTTCACTTTAACTCTCTCGAGCTTAAAGCGTGTCTAACAGTACGAATTCTCCAAGAGGTTAGTCCAGTTACAGCACTAGCTTTTTAATAGGAAAGGGTGTCCTACTACCTTGACATTATCTCTTTTCCAGACAAATAACCTTTCTCTCAAACAAGTTAAATGTTAGACTGGCATTATTCTATGCGTCTGCATCCACAAGAATTTGCATTAAGATGAAGAGAATAATGATATAAGCAATATACGTGTCTCGAACTCACAAACTCACAGAAATAGATAGTATCTCATTCGGCTTCCATAACCCCAACAGAGAAGTTTAGTTACCCATGAGTGCGAAGGAGATCACAATTTGCATAGTTATTGTTGAGTAATGGCGTGTGGATTAGGTGATAGGCGTGTGGCGTGATTCCTTAGCAAGTAACGATTCTCTTGTTGTGGAATTTAAGAATAGAATTAATGGAAAGATTAGAAGAGTTGTAATTGAGAAGTAGAATGTGTCTCTCCACTAAGGGAGGACTTGCCTCTCCACTAAGGGAGGACTTAATTAAAAATCTCTAGCATGATAGGGTATTTATAATACTCCTATCCTACTCCTACTATGCTAATGAAATAAATAACCAAATCCTACTAAACTAAGGAAATACTTAACCCATTTGTACTAGGTTAATGTAACATTCTCCTAATCCAAATAAACTAATGAAATACATAACCCAATTGTACTAGGTTAATGTATCATTGTCAAAATCCAGCGTTGTATCTGTAAGTCCCCAAAGTCTTCAAAAATGTTGTTTTAGCCCGGGACAGATTTTCCATGCAGCAGGTTTGGTCCTTAGGCGTGTAGACTTCCTTCCCTTCCTTTGTGAGCTTTCTTTTGCGTCAAGTAAGCCATAAAATGCTGTATTTTGCATGATTTATACCTGAAACTTTCCTAATCATGTTCGTTAGCTCATTTACAGGAAAAAGGACTAAAAGTGCATGAAATATATAATTTGTTCTCAAAACTAGGCTAAAATATGGGCAAAATATATTGATATAGGCGTGTAAATTCGCCTATCATCAACACCCCACACTTGCAGCTTTGTTCGTCCTCGAACAAAATATCATGTCCTTCTAAGCATCAACTTAGGGTTTTTACAGCAACAACACAAAACATTCTTCAAGACAAGCACAAAAATTATCAACAAAGAGTAGCTTCCCGATTATAAGTAGAAACAGTTTAACCTCTAGCGTAGACTAGTGATGGTGATCAACTCGTATGCAAACGTTAAGGTACAAGGAATCATACATAACTACCCAAAACTCATCAACCATGTGTGTCTCACAATATAGTACCCATAATCACTCACAAATATAGCATATTTTTCAAACATGGGTATCAAAATGTCCTTGCTCTCACTCTCACAAAGAATTCATATGTAGCAACTGATGACCATAGGCTTGCCCTTAGTGTAGTACTTCACTAAATGTCAGAATGTTAAGATTAGGATCAAGTAGGTCTTTTGGTGGTTGTAATGTAGGCTAAGGGACGGGTAGGACTATTTTGGCCAGGAATAGTGACTAAGCTCCTAAGCGCTTTAATACATCACATTGTATCATTGACACTTTTTTCTTTCAACCTTTCTTCTTTCTTTTATTCTACCACCCTTGTTCTCCTCTTTTGTTTTTCAATTTTAAGAACAACTCACTTTTCAGCTTTCTTTTCCTTTTTCTTTTCAGAACATACCTCTTATGATAGCACTTTCTTTTCCGTAACACGTTCAAGCACCATTTATAATTTAAAGCATCATACTTACCCAATTTCCTCTTATGTTGTCACATGACTTTTTCACTTTAAAGAACTTAGGAATTTGGATCAAATTATGGTCTTGAAAAAAATGGATTAGGCTTACATACAAGGTTGTCAAAGAAATAGGCTAAAGTCTCAAAAAGGGTTTAACTAGGATGATGTCCATGGGTAGGTAAAACTGAAGGTAAACAAATATAGGTTGCCAAAGAAATGCCTAAATCATATCCTAAACTTACACTCCTTATTTTCGCTTTGCATACATACCAGGCAAGTTCTAGCATCAGCCACAAACATAGAATATACTATTATCTCACACACACAAGGCACATGGTCGACTTGATTGGAAGTAATACAGACTCTCGACCCAACAAGTGAAAGAATTGAACCACTCAATATCACATAATGAGTCACAACTAGAGCCTAAACGTCTCAATAGTCATAATTGTAGCACATACTCTTGTTATAATCTCATGCTGCCTATTAGAATTATTTCATGCGAAGCTAAAAATATTTTACTACTAAAAAAACTAAGCAAACAAACATGAATAAATGCAAATGCGGATCGAGAAGTATAGCATGCAAATACCATCGACACCCCACACTTGCAGCTTTGTTCGTCCTCGAACAAAATATCATGTCCTTCTAAGCATCAACTTAGGGTTTTTACAGCAACAACACAAAACATTCTTCAAGACAAGCACAAAAATTATCAACAAAGAGTAGCTTCCCGATTATAAGTAGAAACAGTTTAACCTCTAGCGTAGACTAGTGATGGTGATCAACTCGCATGCAAACGTTAAGGTACAAGGAATCATACATAACTACCCAAAACTCATCAACCATGTGTGTCTCACAATATAGTACCCATAATTACTCACAAATATAGCATATTTTTCAAACATGGGTATCAAAATGTCCTTGCTCTCACTCTCACAAAGAATTCATATGTAGCAACTGATGACCATAGGCTTGCCCTTAGTGTAGTACTTCACTAAATGTCAGAATGTTAAGATTAGGATCAAGTAGGTCTTTTGGTGGTTGTAATGTAGGCTAAGGGACGGGTAGGACTATTTTGGCCAGGAATAGTGACTAAGCTCCTAAGCGCTTTAATATATCACATTGTATCATTGACACTTTTTTCTTTCAACCTTTCTTCTTTCTTTTATTCTACCACCCTTGTTCTCCTCTTTTGTTTTTCAATTTTAAGAACAACTCACTTTTCAGCTTTCTTTTCCTTTTTCTTTTCAGAACATACCTCTTATGATAGCACTTTCTTTTCCGTAACACGTTCAAGCACCATTTATAATTTAAAGCATCATACTTACCCAATTTCCTCTTATGTTGTCACATGACTTTTTCACTTTAAAGCACTTAGGAATTTGGATCAAATTATGGTCTTGAAAAAAATGGATTAGGCTTACATACAAGGTTGTCAAAGAAATAGGCTAAAGGCTCAAAAAGGGTTTAACTAGGATGATGTCCATGGGTAGGTAAAACTGAAGGTAAACAAATATAGGTTGCCAAAGAAATGCCTAAATCATATCCTAAACTTACACTCCTTATTTTCGCTTTGCATACATACCAGGCAAGTTCTAGCATCATCCACAAACATAGAATATACTATTATCTCACACACACAAGGCACATGGTCGACTTGATTGGAAGTAATATAGACTCTCGACCCAACAAGTGAAAGAATTGAACCACTCAATATCACATAATGAGTCACAACTAGAGCCTAAACGTCTCAATAGTCATAATTATAGCACGTACTCTTGTTATAATCTCATGCTGCCTATTAGAATTATTTCATGCGAAGCTAAAAAAAATTTTACTACTAAAAAAACTAAGCAAACAAACATGAATAAATGCAAATGCGGATCGAGAAGTATAGCATGCAAATACCATCACCCCACACTTAGACGGGGCACACTGTCCTCAGTGGAAAATAAATAAGAAGAACCTGGTTAGTCGGACTCATTCTCTATGTCTGGGGTCATACCCCTTGCATTGGAATCATCATCAGAGTCATCATCCTTAGAAGTTCCTCATAAGTATCCCACTTAATTCCAAGAGTGAGTTGAGGTGTTTGCATCAAGGAGGGTTCTCCTTGCTCTCTTTGGCCTCTTTTCTTGCCTTTTTGTGAAGTGGTAGCCTTTTCTTTGCCTTGTCTTGCTTTGGGTGCCATTGTACCTGAGACTAGAAATAGTGTTAATGGTAGCACAATCTCAATGGTTACAATCTATACACAAGTAGTAGGGGTACCACCCCACACTTAGTTTTGTTGATACAAATCAGTGAAGTGAAAGTGGTCGATTACTTAGACTTCATCGACATACGTTTTAGGATTATATTCTGACAAGAAACTCAGCAATGCATCACTTACTTGCATCCATTGGACTACTTTCATGGTAGATATAGCAACACTACTACATAGGGGTAACCACATGGTATAGTTTCTATCAATAAACTCAACCTCCTATGTCGGTAGGTAGTTATAAGTCTTATTCCGATGAACGGGATATTCTAACATGTAAGAATTCAAGTGACAAGATTATGCAATGTTCATTACTATAGCAATTCCGCAAGTAGTATAACAATGCATCAAAATCAAATTCAAGTCGGAAATAAGTTAAGAGCATCCTAACGTTCATGTTCACTCACTTGGTTTTGTATCAACAATTCAAACACGTTCACATCACCAATACTTTTTCAAGATTTAGCAATTCATAATAGGTGTAGTAAAGTAGTACTTACAAAATTTAAATGAAGAACAAAGTTGTACATACTTGGTTGAAGCCTTTGGATGATGTTCTTGTGAAGAAAAAGAGCAAAAGGAAACTTTTTGATAGGATTTGGAGACTATAGGTGGTGCATGAGCTAGGTTTCCAATGTGTTTTTGGTTCAAGATTAAGTCTCATATTTGTAAAAAAAGGTTGGGTTGAGTTTTGACCCATTAAAATCGGATTTGGAGACCAAAAGTGACCATAGGCGGTGCCTAATGCTTTGCCTAGTTGAGCAGAATGCCATAGCATATGCCATGCATTTATTTAAGAATGCCATACACTATGCCATGCATTTATTTAAGAATGTCATACACTATGCGGTGCATAGTCTATGGCATATGAGATCCTGAGACCTAATGCTATAGCATAGGCGGTGCATAATCAAAAGCACACTTAGGAATGGGCGGCGCATAGTGTATAGCATACTAGATTCCGAGACCTTAGGCTATAGGATAGGTTTTGCATTGTTCGTGGCCTAGTTTTACCTAGTCCTAGCCTTCCTCGATGCCTATTTAAGCATGAGTAATGCTCAATCCATACCCTTATGCATCCTTATACCTAACTTACCACCTTTACCATTCAATACATCCAAATCGTCATTTGAAACCAATCTCCTCGTTGAATACCTCTTGCACCTATATTTGCTCAAAACAATAAAAATGATTAGTACGATGGGTTGCCTCCCACCAAGCGCCTTAGTTTTGGTCGTGGCACGACTCTTATTTTTGGATTTTCATTAATTAAAAACAAGACAAGTACTAGAATGAAAGAAAACGATAAACGATAAATGAAAAACGATAAACAATGGGTTGCCTCCCATCTAGAGCCTTATTTATTGTCGTGGCACGACATGGTTAACTCGAGTACTCAGACTTCGTCGAGGTAAATGGTGGATCATTTTCTAAAAGGATTTAGATGGCAATGAGGCTTACCTGTGGGCATGCGATCTTCTTCGAGATGGCTCCTACGTTTCTCCGGAGAGTCACCAATTATATCATCAATAGTCCAACCCATATCTCTCTTATACCTCATCAGAGCAGAGATGAGAGCCTCCACGTGCTGTTCACTTAAATCATCCACCACACTTATCGGAAGTATACTTCCACTTTCCAAGAACACATACCTTGGATAATCGGGAAGCTCTTGCGATTCTAGCATTGGTGGCTCGTCAATGGGAGTCTTCGCTGTTGGTTGATTCTTGAGATCACAATCTGGTTTCTTAGGAGTATAAGGCTCTATTTCTGTTAGAGCACTCATAAGTTCTTCATAACCTTCATTATCTTCATGCTCAACTTTTAGTGGCACAACAGACAATGGCTCAACAGTAGGCTGTTTCTCTATAGATAATTCTTTCGTATCCTCATGATGAACATATAACTCATTCATATCGCTGGGCTGCTTCATTGTTTTGCATATATCAAACCGTACCACTTCGTTATTAATTCGAAACAAAAGCTCATTATCTTTCATGTCAATAAGCACACTTCCAGTTGCAAGGAAGGGACGTCCCAAGATGATGGGAACTTCAGAATCCTCCTTACAATCCAGAATTATGAAGTCTGTAGGAAAGATGAATGAAGAAACCTTCACCAACACATCATTCAAGATACCCACAGGTCGTTTTACCGACCTATCAGCCATCACAAGCCTCATATTGGTTGGTGTAGGGTCTCCCAACCCCAACATTCTGTAGATAGATAGTGGCACCAAATTGATGCTAGCTCCCAAATCTCACAATGCCTTAGCAAAATCCAACGATCCAATTGTGCAAGGAATAGTGAAAGCTCCAGGATCTGCCTTTTTTTGAACTAGCGATCTTGTAGCGATTGCACTACAATGATGAACATTTTCCGCCAAGTCATAACTTGCTGCCCGCTTCTTTGTCAAGAGATCCTTCATAAATTTTGCATACCCAGGCATTTGTTTAAGTGCCTCCACCAATGGAACATTAATGGTGAGCTGCTTTAACATATTCATGAATTTGCTGAACTTTGTGTCATCCGCCACCTTCTTCAATCTTTGGGAAAAAGGTGGTGGTGGGTATGGAAGTGTTCTCTCCACGGTTTTTTTCTCCTCTTGCTTCTGTTTTTCCACTTTTTAAGGCTGCACATCACTAGCTGAAACGTCCCTGACGTTGGGAGTAGTTGTTGCGGCTTCTTCTCCTTTTGTAACGTCACTAGGTGTAATGTCCATGTCCGCAACTTCGTCAACCACTTGCTTGCCTTTTGCTGAAGTTTCCAGCACCTTACCACTTCTGGTAGTGATGGCCATGCATGACCCATCATTCTTTGGGTTTTGCACAATATCGCTTGGTAAGGTGCCAGCCTTTCTTTGATTGAATGCTGCTGAAAGTTGGCTCAATTGCTGCTCTATTTGCCTGATAGAAGTGGAATGAGAATCAACTAGTTGCTTCATGGAGGACAAATCATCAATCACCTCCTTAACTCCTGCGCTCGTTGCTTACACTCCTTTCAATAACTTAGCCATCATGTCTTCCATACTCCCAGAATTAGATGTGGTGGTATCACGTCTACCAGGGGGAACGTACAAACCACTCTTTTCATTATTTTTCTTCCAACTACCTTGGTCTTTGCTTCCAGATTTATCATAATAGTTCCGACCTTGGTTTCCTTGGGCATTCCCACGGAAACCCCCCTGGTTGTTCAAGTAGTTGGCCTCCTCTTCAGAATCAGATTCGTCTCTTACTTTTAGCGCTACAGCTTTCACTTTTTCGGTCTTCCCTGATAATAAGTGTTTTGTCAGAAGATCCAATTGTGTTTTCATGTGCGCCATGTCTTGCTCACGTTCTTCTTCTCTTCTTCTTTGGTCTGCAGACATGCCAATGGATAAAGTGGGGCTTGCTACCTCAGAATCCTTGGTATGCCAAGCTCTACTTTGTTTCGTCATATGATCTAGCATATTGCTTGCTTGACCAAAGGTGAGGTCCATGAAAGAACCTCCAGCTGCATTATCCACCACTGGTTTAGTTATTGAATTCAAGGCGCTATACAAGATCTCCATTAGGTGAACATTGGTCATGTGATGGTTTGGGCATCTCGCTAGCTTTGTCTTGAACCTCTCCCATGTTTCATGAAGAGCTTCAGTGGGAAGCTGGCGGAAGTTGCTGATTTCATCTCTCAATTGTGCTCTTTTGGATGGCGGAAAGAATCTTTCTAGGAAAGCGTCTCTCAATTGCCTCCAATTTATAATTGAATTAGGAGTCAGCCCATTCAACCATAGTGTTGCCTCCCCAGACAGAGACAATGGAAATAGACGTAATCGAATAGCATTCTGACCAACACCAGTATTGTCAAAAGACTTGCATGTAGAAATAAAGTTGATGAGATGCATATTCGGATCGTCGCCTGCTAGTCCACCAAATAATCCCTTGAGTTGTAATAACTGAATCATGGTGCTTGTGATGTTGAACTTGGCTCCGGGTGTTAATGGTGGTAGAATTATAGCTCCAGTGGCTCCGGCACCATCAAGATCATCATCATCATCGTCGAAAACTGGCTGCAACGGTTGGCGATCATACCTATACCAAGCTTGTCGACCTCTTCTGTTGGCAGGTGTTGCAGTTTCAGTGACATGCCTTGGGTTTATCAACTCGTCATCACCTAAATCTTCATCGTCAGGATTTTTTGCTCGCCCAGGATTATCAATATTTTGTTGTTGGACTTGAGCAGTGGCAAGAGCAGCTAATCTTGCTTGCTCGTGTTGAGCAGCCATCCTGTCGATTTCAGCTTGTGCTTCCATTCTTCTAATTCGTTGTGGTTCAGGATTGATTGGTAATAACGGTTGACCAGAACTTCTAGTATGGGGCATGCACTAAAGTAAAAACCTGCAATAAACAAAAACAAAAACTAAACGTAAAAGTACGAGAATCTTTGACCAAAGGGTCTAATAATTATCACGAACTTAATTGACACTCGTATTCCCCGGCAACGGCGCCAATTTTTGATAATGCTCAATCTACAACTCTCGTGGGAGTGTAAAGCGGTCGTTAGCAAATATAGAACCCAACCTGGGTTGGGTGTCGATCCCACAGGGAATAGCTTGGCCAACAAGTAAGCAAAATTACTAAACTTTTGGTGCAAGTCTCGTAAAAGGGGGGATTGTAATGTGTAACGAAAACAATAAAGTAAAAGCTGAAAATAGCAAAGTAAAGAGAGAAAGATTGTTACGTAAGTTGTAAACAATGAGAATTGAAGCGTTGGGGTTATGTCCACCTTCTGAGGTATACGTCTCTATTGGCTATGAGTGTGTAGAGTCTTGACATGCAATTGCTTATAGAGAATTGTAGTCGATGGTAAATCCAAGAGTCTCTCGACCTGAACAAGGACTATTTCACTTTAACTCTCTCGAGCTTTAAGCGTGTCTAACAGTACGAATTCTCCAAGAGGTTAGTCCAGTTACGGCACTAGCTTTTTAATAGGAAAGGGTGTCCTACTACCTTGACATTATCTCTTTTCCAGACAAATAACCTTTCTCTCGAACAAGTCAAATGTTAGACTGGCGTTATTCTATGCGTCTGCAGCCACAAGAATTTGCATTAAGATGAAGAGAATAATGATATAAGCAATATACTTGTCTCGAACTCACAAACTCACAGCAATAGATAGTATCTCATTCGGCTTCCATAACCCCAACAGAGAAGTTTAGTTACCCATGAGTGCGAAGGAGATCACAATTTGCATTGTTATTGTTGAGTAATGGCGTGTGGATTAGGTGATAGGCGTGTGGCGTGATTCCTTAGCAAGTAACGATTCTCTTGTTGTGGAATTTAAGAATAGAATTAATGGAAAGATTAGAAGAGTTGTAATTGAGAAGTAGAATGTGTCTCTACACTAAGGGAGGACTTGCCTCTCCACTAAGGGAGGACTTAATTAAAAATATCTAGAATGATAGGGTATTTATAATACTCCTATCCTACTCCTACTATGCTAATGAAATAAATAACCAAATCCTACTAAACTAAGGAAATACTTAACCCATTTGTACTAGGTTAATGTAACATTCTCCTAATCCAAATAAACTAATGAAATACATAACCCAATTGTACTAGGTTAATGTATCATTGTCAAAATCCAGCTTTGTATCTGTAAGTCCCCAAAGTCTTCAGAAATGCTGTTTTAGCCCGGGACAGATTTTCCATGCAACAGTTTTGGTCCTTAGGCGTGTAGACTTCCTTCCCTTCCTTTGTGAGCTTTCTTTTGTGTCAAGTAAGCCATAAAATTCTGTATTTTGCATGATTTATACCTGAAACTTTCCTAATCATGTTCGTTAGCTCATTTACAGGAAAAAGGACTAAAAGTGCATGAAATATATAATTTGTTCTCAAAACTAGGCTAAAATATGGGCAAAATATATTGATATAGGCGTGTAAATTCGCCTATCATCATCTGCATACTATGGTAACTCTTCCACCATCGTGGCTAGGATCTCTTCATCGGGGAATGCATCATCAATCTTAAGATCGGGCTGCGCTATGTGCTCATTCTCAAGTCTAGATAGATGATCAGCTACTTGGTTTTCGCAACCTTTTCTATCTTTTACCTCGAAATCAAATTCTTGCAGCAACAACACCCAGCGAATTAGCCTTGGCTTAGCGTCCTTCTTTGCCATCAAATATCTCAGTGCAGCATCATCAGTATGAACCATCACTTTAGTCCCCAACAAATAAGCACAAAACTTTTCAAAAGCATAAACAACTGCTAGAAACTCTTGTTGCATGACGGTATAGTTCTTCTGGGCTCCATTCAAGCCCTTGATCACATAGTAGATTGGATAAAATAACCTTTCTCTTCTCTGACCAAGTACATCACCCAAAGCTACCCCGCTTGCATCAGACATAACTTCAAACTGTTGAGACCAATCAGGCGCTACAATGATAGGAGCTTCAATTAGCTTCTCTTTGAGGCATTCAAATGCCTTCAAGCAATCTTCTCCGAAGTCGAACTTTGCATCTTTCTCTAAACGTTTGCATAGTGGACTAGCAATCTTGGAGAAGTATTTAATAAACCTTCGATAAAAACCTGCATGACCAAGGAAACTACGAACTCCCTTTACAGAAATTGGAGGTGGTAGGTTTTCGATAACTTCAATTTTAGCTCGATCCACCTCAATTCCTCTTTCAAAAAATTTTATGCCCAAGAACAATACCTTCTTTAAACATAAAGTGGCACTTCTCCCAGTTTAGTACCAAGTTGAATTCAACACATCTCTGCAATGCTATACTTAGATTCGTCAAGCATGCTTCAAAAGACTCACCCACAACTGAAAAATCATCCATGAACACCTCCACGGTGTCTTCAACCATATCAGAAAAAATGGACATCATACAACGCTGAAAAGTGGCGGGTGTGTTACATAGCCCAAATGGCATACGTTTGAAGGCAAACGTACCATATGGGCATGTAAACGTTGTCTTCTCTTGATCCTTGGTAGCAATACAAATCTGATTATAGCCGGAATAACCATCTAAGAAATAAAACCATCCTTTCCCTGCCAATCAATCAAGCATTTGGTCCATGAATGGCATTGGAAAGTTATCTTTAAGTATCCATGAATTCAGCTTTCGGTAGTCCATGCATACTCTCCATACTGTGACAGGTCTGAGTGGGATTAGCTCATTCTTTTCATTTGCAACTACCGTCATGCCCCCTTTGTTGGGCACACACTGTACTGGGCTTACCCATTGACTGTCGGAGATCGGAGATCGGATATACTACCCCTGCATCTAACCACTTAATAATTTCTTTCTTCACCACCTCTTGCATAGGTGGATTCAAATGTCTTTGATGCTCAATAGTGGGTATGCAATTTTCTTCAAGCTGAATCTTGTGCATACATATCCCAGGCGGGATACCAATAATATCCGCAATAGTCCATCCGATGGCTCTCTTGTATTTTCTCAAAACAGAGATAAGAGCTGCAACCTGCTGCTCGCCTAAATCAGCTGCAACAATAACCGAGAGTGTATCACCACTTCCCAAAAATGCATATTTTAGATGACTGGGCAGCTCCTTCAATTCTAGCATTGGTGGCTCCTCAATGGATGGTTTTGCTGGTGGTGTAGGTCGATTTTTGAGATCAAGGTCCAGCTTCTTAGGAGCATGAGAATGCGACCCTATTCCTGTCAGAGCACAAATAGTTTCTTCATAATCTTCAACATTCTCACTCTAAACATTCATAAGCACGACCGCCAATGGGTCAACAATAAACTGCTTCTCTAAAGATAATTCTTTCTCATCATCATAATAAACATCAGCTATAGAGAACACATTCATATCTTTGGGCTGCTTCATTGATTTGCATACATCAAAACGGACCACTTCGTCACTCATCCGGATTAAAAGCTCATTAGCTCTTAAATCAATAAGCACACTTCCTGTTGCAAGGAAAGGACGCCCCAAGATTATGGGAACTTTAGAGTCCACCTCACAATCCAGAATAACAAAATCTGTAGGAAAAATGAATGACGAAACCTTCACCAATACATCATATAAGATACCGACAGGTCCTTTTACCGACCTATCAGCCATCACGAGCCGCATATTGGTTGGTGTAGGCTCGCCCAACCCCAACTTCCTGTAAATAGATAGTGGCATCAAATTGATGCTAGCTCCCAAATCGCACAATGCCTTAGCGAAATCCAAAGATCCAGCCGTGCAAGGAATAGTGAAAGCACCAGGATCTGCTTTCTTCTGAACTAGCGATCTTGTAGCGATTGCACTGCAATGATGAACATTATCCGCTAACTCATAACTTTCTACCCTCTTCTTTGTCAAAATATCCTTCATGAATTTGGCGTATCTGGGCATTTGCTCTAGCGCCTCCACCAAAGGAACATTTATAGTCAGCCGCTTCAACATAGTCATAAATTTATTAAACCTGGTATCATCAGCTTTCTTCTTCAGTCTCTGAGGAAAAGGTGGTGGTGGAAGAGGAATAGTTTTCTCCACCACTTTCTTTTTATCTTGCTTCCGACTATCGATCTTTTCAGGCTGTAGACGTCTAGGTGTAATGTCATGACCACTCTCTTCAGCTTCTACGACATCTTCACCTTCTGCATCAATAACATTATCCGCTATATCATCAACCTCCTTCTTGCTTTTGGATGGATTTTCCAACACTTTACCCTTCGGGTGGTAATATCCATACACAATCCATCATTACTCGGGTTTTGCACTGCGTCGCTAGGTAGTGTTCCAGCTTTCCTTTGGTTGAATGCTTCTGAAAGTTGACTCAATTATTATTCCAGCTGTTTTATTGAGGTAGAATGCGAGTTAACCAATTGGTTTATTGATGACAAGTCATTTTTCACTTCGGTTACACCAATGTTGGTTGCCTCTACTCCTTTCAACAGCTTAGCCATCATGTCCTCCATAGACATCTTTCCAGAGCCAGATGCAGCGACCTCTCAGCTTCCAGGTGGAACATACAAACCAATCCTGTCAGTCTTATTCTTCCAACTACCTTGATCACAGTCCTTGTTTCCAGATTTATCATAATAGTTCCGACCTTGGTTTCCTTGGGCATTGCCTCAGAAACCCCCTTGATTATTCAAGTAGTTGACTTCTTTCTCAGAATCAGATTTGTCTCGTCCCTGTGATACAACGGCCTTAACCTTTTCGTTCTTCCCTAATAATAGATGTTTGGTAACAAGATCCATCTGCGTTTTCATATGAGCCATATCTTGGTTATGCTCCTCTTGTCTATGCCTCTGCTCTGCAGTCATGCCAATGGATGTAGTAGAGCTTGCTACCTCAGAATCCCTGGTGTGCCAAGCTCTACTTTGCTTCGTCATACGATCTAGCATATCACTTGCCTGAATAAAGGTAAGGTCCATGAATGACCCTCCTGCTACATTATCCACTACTGGCTTAGTCACTGAATTCAGAGATCTGTACAATATCTCCATCAAGTGGACGTTAGTCATATGATGGTTTGGGCACCGCATAAGCTTCTTCTTAAACCTCTCCCATGTTTTGTGGAGAGCTTCAGTTAGAAGCTGTCGAAAGTTGTTGATCTCATCTCTCAATTGTGCTTTCTTGGATGGCAGAAAGAATCTTTCTAGGAAAGCATCTTTCAATTGCCTCCAATTAGTGATAGTATCAGGAGTTAGCCCATTCAACCATAGAGTTGCCTCTGCAGATAGAGACAATGGAAATAAGCGCAACCGAATAGCATTCTGTTCAACGCCTGGATTGTCAAATGACTTGCATGTAGAGATGAAATTGATCAGATGCATATTTGGATCATCACCTGCAAGTCCACCAAACAATCCCTTGAGCTGCAATAGCTGAATCATGGTGCTGGTGATATTGAACTTGGCTCCAGGTGCCAAGGGTGGAGGAATAATTTCCCCTGTGGCACCAGCCCCATCCAAATCATCATCATCCTCAAAAGGAATCTGCACAGCTCGGCGTTCAGGCCTGAATCTAGCTTGCCGATCTCTTTTGTTCCCAGGTGTCGCCACCTCATTTGTACGCCTAGGATTCAGTAGCTCCTATTTCCCCAGGTCCTCATCATCAGGATTTGTTGCTCGCCCTAGGTTATCAATATTCTGTTGATGCACTTGAGCAGCTGCCAACACAGCTAATCTAGCTTGCTCCTGTTGAGCATCCCTTCTTTCAATGTCACATTGTGCATCCATTCTGCCAATACGATGTGGTTCAGGATTGATCGGTAATAATGATTGACCTGAACTTTGGGTGTTTGGCATGCACTAAACAAAACCTGAATAAAACAAAAACAACAACTAAAAGAAAAATACAAGAATCTTTGACCAAAGGGTCTAGTAACTATCATAAACATAGTTGACAACCGTATTCCCAGCAACGGCACCAAAATTTGATAACGCTCAAACTACAGCTCTCGTAAGAGTGTAAGCGGTCGCTGTCAAATATAGAACCCAACTGGGTTGGGTGTCGAATCCCACAGGGAATACTCGGTCACTAAGTATGCAACTATTAGTAGACTGTTGGTCAAAAATTCTACGAAAAGGGGGGATTTAATTGTGGCGTGAATTAAGAGTATCAAAGTAACAACGAAAAGCTTTGTTTAGTAAGATTAAATCAATGAGAATTATAAGTTAGGGTTATGTCCACCTTATGAGTTCTACGTATCTATTAACTATGAGTTATGTGGAATTCAGACATGCATGCACTTATAGAGATTCGTATTCTAATGGTAAATCCTAGTGTCTCTCGACCATCCAGAATTATTTCACTTTAACTCTCTCGAGATTAAAGTGTATAACTAACAGTACAAATTCTCCAAGAGGTTAATCCAGTTACGGCACTAACGTTTAAATAGGGGTTGGTATCCCTATTTCCTTGTCACACTCTCTTTTCCACACATGTAACTTTTCTCTCAAAAAAGTTACTGCTACAGTGGCGTATTCTATATGTTTGCAACCATAAGAATTCAGTTAAGATGAAGAGACTAATGATATAAGTAGCATACGTATCAAGAATTCACAAACTCATAGTAATAGATAGTATATCATAAGGCTTCCATAACCCTAACAGAGAATTTTAGCTACTCATAATTGGAAAAGAAAACAACGAACACATCATCATCATCCAAAACAATAACTATCTCACGATAGGTATGTATTGGTGTCACGTATAAGGATGACGTGATTTCCTTGCTAGTCAGTCTTGTAGCGTTTCTCTTGTCTTAAAATGTGAAAACTAAAAGTCGAATAATGAAAAATAATGTCAATAACGAACCAATGAAAGGAATGGAATGAATGCTGAAAAATTCAGCAAAATAGGGTTTTTATAACATCCATAGCCTAGTCCTACTAAGTTACTGCATCCTTGTCCTAGTCCTTCTGAGTTACTGCTGATCCCTAAGTTTTTAGAAATATTGTTTTTGCCCGGGACAAGTTTTTCATGCATCACTTTCAGTCCATAGGCTTCCAAAAGCTGCCTTCCTTCTTACGTGAAGCTTTCCTTTGCTGCCCAGGAGTCCACAAAGTGCCGAAAAGTTCATCATTAATACCTGAAACATGCTAATCACATTGGTTAGCTCACTTACAGGAAAAAGGACTAAAAGCGCAGGAATTATATATTTTATCCTCTAAACTTAGCCTAAAACATGGGTAAATTCTGCTGTTTGGGCATGTAAATATGCCCAACATCACAGGTCTATTAGCTCAGGGTTGAATCCTCTGTTGGTCGCAAGAATCGAAGGCCGCGAAAAAGGGTTGCCGTTGAAGCTTCTTCTAGGTGTAGAATTGTTGTTTTCGGAGGTTCTTGGATGAGGTGGAAAGGATCTTATAGAGAATGGAGAAGGACACTTGTTATTAGAAGAAACCGCCATTGATGATAATGTTGTATGCCAAGAAAGGTAAGCGAATCGTCGAATCGTCCAGGGAGACCAAACAAGCAAATGGAAATAATGCAAATTGAGAGAATGGAAACTTTAGATATTACCAAAAAAAAGGTTATATATGGGGTAAAAAATATTTACTCAATCAGAGCAATTACTAATATATGTAATTGCAATTAATTAGATATCTAAAATAAATGATACTTCCTTTTGGTCAGTTCACTTTTATTTATTGGAACGTAGTAGCAATAGGTATTGTTTTTTATTTGTCTAATTTAAAAATCAAGAGATAATTTATCAATAATTTCTAATTTGAGTTTGTTATATTAACTATACTTATTTTTCAAAGTATAAATGCTATTATATTCAAGTAATAATATAATAAAATGGTCATTTTATTTCTTGTTGTGTTAAGTCAATACTAGATAAATAAAATAGATCGAAGGAATAAGTAACATGTATAACAGGTTGGTACAAAACTATCATTACACTATCATATTCATATCATCATGTACTTACTATGTGAACTTTTATCTATTAGACTATTACAAATAACTTATTTAATAAGGTCACAACATCAAGAATTTGAAATTAGAATAGTTGCAGCTTAAACGTGCCATTACATCAAGTTCGATGATTTCGCTATTTTGGTTTTGCAATTTTCATCAAAATTCAAGTTTTTTTATTTCATTTTCTTGATTAAGAAATCTCAAAAGTAAATGCTGCGAGGTTCGAAATTATGTGAATAGTAAGCGAACGTCTTTATCTTTTCTCACTTAAATATTTTTTTTGCACATGCTACTGCTTCATATTCTGCCATGTGGTAACATATTAAACATTGCGCTCTTATCACTGTATCAAAATAATATGACATTCATGATTGTAAATCTTATTTACTAAGAATGATCTATTACATTTGTAAGCAGGACTGACCCTTCTTAACATTCACAGTCTAATAATAATAATTATGGATATTGTCGATAAATATTCTACCACTAAAAAGTAAGCCCAAGCCAAATAATGATAATACTTCTCTCAATATCAAGTAGTAATATATTTTCCTTCTCATCAGATCTAGTTTTTCTTCCTTTATGTATAATCTTGTTTTTCATGATTTCATGTTCTAATTTAATTCAATTCTTCTGTGTTAGATGTCTTTTGTTTTCATATTCTATTCTATTGACTTGTGCATAAAAATTAAGATTTTGTGTCTCTTTTATAAATTAAAATATCTCGAAAGTAAATTTCACGAGGCTCGAAACTTAGTGGATAATAAGCAACAAACGTCTCTATCTTTTCTCATTTAAATACATAATTTTTTATATGGTACCATTGAATATTGCACTCTCATCAATCATCACTAAATAAAGGGAAAAGACATCATTTCCACCCCAAACTATATAAGAAAAGTCTAAGCCACACATAAATTATATAAGTGACCTACTACACACCTTAACTATATAAAAGTGATATTATTACCTCCCCGCGACCCCCATTCTAAGGTGCGCGTGTTACACTTATTTTAGGCGCGTCCAGCCTATTAAATAACAAAAGTAAACGGCTAAAAACATTAAGGAAAAAGGCATCGTTTCCACCCCAAACTATAGTCGAAAATTCGAATCCACACCTAAACTATATAAGTGACCTATTACACACCTTAACTATAAAAAAATGATACTTTTTACTGACATGGCAGCGCGTGTAAAACACTACAGCACATGCAAGTGGTGGTAGCCTGACAGGGTGTAAATAGTTTCACTTTTTTATAGTTTAGGTCTGTAATAGGTCACTAGTATAGTTTAGGTGTGCCTTCGACTTTTTGGATATAGTTTGGGGTAAAAACGATGTATTTTCTATCATGTGACTGTGATTGTAAATCATATTGAAGAAAAATAATCTATTACATTTTTAAGGGATATTTTTTGCCCTTCTAGAAATTCAAGATCTAACAATAATAACTATGAATTCCATCACTAAAACGTAAGCCTGCATGTACTTTTTTACTAATAGACGTAGTTATCAAAAAAAAAATTTAGTTAACATCTAGAGTTATCTAAAAATCTTTTACCAATTACTCTAAAACTTTATAAATTTAAAATCTCTCACTATCTTTAGAAAACCTTTTTCTACTTCTAATATACTTGTATTGTATTGGTACTTTTAACACTTTCAAATTCTTTTAGAAAATAATGTCTTCATTCTGTTCACTATTTTTCTTTTAAAAATAGAAAAACCTTTTCTACTTCTAAAATAGTTCATTGTAGTGACACTTTTAACATATTTTCAAATATATATATATATATATATATATATATATATATAAATATATAAAGGATACATTGTAGGCTGCTGATGTGGCATGCCTCAATGAAAAAGTATTTATTGAAAAAGCAATTCAAACCTCTTCAACAAGCCGACGACGTCACTTTGCACTGGCACAATTGATTCTATTAAGACTAAACTGGGTAGAAGAGATCACCGAGAAAGAATTTGCTACTAGTTTATAGCAACACAGTGTAACATCCTTCCTTGTAGCTCCGTCCTCATCTTCTAAATACACAACAACAGACTCCCTTGCAAACACAAGAAGAACGTGGCCCTATAACCCCAAATCCAGTATCAAACTAAACTATCAAGAAGGGAAATGAAGCGCACAGAAATATAGATGACAAACCTTGAAATTAAAACGAGCAAGGGTTCTCAAAGCAAGTTGAACTAGCGCAGAACCACTCAGTTCTGGTACTTGGGGGGTAACCGTTGTAATATGCCCTCGACTCATAGAAGCTGATTGTCTTGGCATTGAATGATGAGATCTTGAAAGGATTGCTGAGATACATTTAAGCAGCCGATTCTGGATGGTCGGCAACAAAGGTGGAATGTTGAGACACAGAAAATACATATGTTACCCTTGAGCAACACCACACAAAAGAACTAATTCATGAAAGTTCTACATAAACTCAGAGGGAACCTTTCAGTTATTTGCTCCAACGCTTCCACAAGAGTCAGGGAAAGCCCAGAAGAAAACATAGAATCCAAGAGACCACGAACATGAGGCTCCATGGTTGGTCCCATTGCTTTAGCAATATTTCCAACACATGCTAGCACCTCAAGTGAGGGCCTGCGTCTACGGGGAGCAATCTGAGAGAAACATATTTCACCTGTCACGATTATTGCTTGCGCATTTACATGTTATAGAAAGAACCTACAATCCTAAGGTGGAATGCTGTGACACAGAAAATAGATATGTTACCCTTGAGCAACACCACACAAAAGAACCCGTTCATGACATTTCTTCTCAAACTCAGAGAGAACCTTTCAGTTATTTATAACTTCTTTTTACATTGGGAACAGAAAATATAACTTTCCAATTGAAAGACCGGAAATAGTACAGTTAGAAAAGTACATCTATAATGACATATATAACATACCACATCACGTAAGTGAGAGGTTATTGTCAGAAAATAGTTAGTGAGTTCACCATCCAGAGCACCCGCTGTCTCCCTGTAACGCCCCGTAAAAGTCATGCATGTATTAGACGGTAATTTCTGAGCTTTAGACTTAAGTTTTAGTGGACATTGTAAATTGTGTCAGCTTCCATCGACCATAACTCTCTGTATATGTAGAATTAAAGAACCTACTAGGTGTCAAATGATAGGTCTTCAAGTTAACTTTCCAACGATACCAATTTTGCAAAAATCCGACACCCGAGCAAGAAGTTATGGCTTTGCAAAGTAGAGTGCATCGCCTAACCAATCGCACATAGCCACTGGACTGGTTGCGCAATACACAAGGCGGCGCATACATTAATCTATGCGATGCAAAGGGCGGTGCCTATCTTAATCTATGCGATGCAAAGGGCGGCGCCAATCTTAATCTATGCAATGCAAAGGGCGGCGCATACTTATGGTTTCGGGTGACGAAAACACTCTGTTTTGAGTTATTTTAAGTGCAATTTAGTCCTTACAAAACCCAAAATCATCCTTACTCACTCCTAAATGGATTTGGACCTATTAACAACATTGAAGCCTCCTATAAAATCCCAAAATCTAATCCTTCAAGAACTTAAGAGGAGAAGCAACTAGGGTTTGAGAAAATAAGCTTGAAGGTTCGATCATTCCGAAACTTCTTTGTGAAACAAATTACAGATTCGGAATCCTCTCGACGTAGGCTTCGATAGACACCCAAAATTCATGGAGAAAAAGGTACGCGGGGTTTTCCTAAAATCTCATGGGCATAGAAATCATATTTTAAGAATCGGGTTTTCAAATTCATGTACATACTCATGTTTTAGAAGCTTTAATGATATTGTTTTGGCCTTTGGCTTTCCCCCAAAGTGATTGAAAACTTTATGTATATGTATATATGTGTTTGTCCTGAAATATGAATTAAGAGCATGATTTTTTTGAAACCCCTCTCTTAATGTAAAGTTTTTCATGTTTTGCGTAATATAAATTTTTTTGAAATACATCTTGAAAAGAAAAGGAAATCATGATATGAAGTGCTTTGACTCTTGCTATGTTTGGAATATGATTTTGAACACGAATGAGAGGGTTGTGAATGTTGAATATGCATGTAATGAAAGAATGCATGGTTTTTCCAAAATGCACATGACCACCATATGTTTGATGAAAGTTTTGCATGGATTAGACTTGAGTTTTGGAACATGACATCTTTAATACAAACTACATGCTTCAGTGGTCTGAAACTATATTTTTATGAAAGATCATGCTAAAAGCATTATGGCTCAGAAATAGGACTTGCAATGTCTTGGTATGACGATACCAATTCAGAGTAATGCCATATCAGACTCAGATGAACAGATATTTCAGACTTTTATGATTTTAGACATATAGAATATTGCATGTACAGAAAAGGTTAAAAATGGGCATACAGAGATGTTAGGTGGTCCCCCGAAGAGGGATTGAGTTCAAGCGACTCATTGCCTAAAACCATGGTTTGCCGACCCGGGTATACTATTATGCGCTGACTTAAATGTCCTGTGGCGTATCAGACTCAGACACTCCAACCCTTGCGACACACTTGGGTTGGGGGCTTCCCCGCTGAGTCAATGGTGGATTCCATACAGCCCGTGGAATATCAGACTTGTAGGGGAATACCACCTAACTCAGAAGTAAAACATAGATCATGATTTGAAATGAACAGCTAGGTTTCATTTTTTCAGAAAGTGCCCATGTATTTTTCAGAAACAGTTTTATACATGATGTCTTGATGAAAAATTGCTTTCACTTAATATATATATATATATATATATATCTATATATATGTATGTTCCACTATACTATCTTGGGAGTACTTCACGTGCCAGTACTTTTGTGCTGACCCCCCCTCCTTCCAGGTTCTGAGGCACAGTCTAGGGGTCCAGCTACTCAGTAGACATTCTCGGATTTGCAGACTTGATCTCACAGTGGTGAGCCTTCTATCATTTGGAAGGCCTAATTATGTCAGACATTATCTTATTTATTATGTTTTTGGTTTACTGGGGCCTTGTCCCAGTTTCCTTTCAGACAGATGTTTATGTTCTTAGTAGAGATTTTGCAGACTGATGTAAGATAGTATTGTTCAGAAATGTTGCAGAACTTGACCATGTTTTTCCGTACTCAGTTTCAATTCCTCTTTTTATTATGATTACGAATGTTGTGCATGATAACCAGATAGAGAATGGGTGTTCTGAGCCTTCATGGTTCGGGATGCTCGTCACGGCCAGGGCCTAGGCTCGGGTCGTGACAAACTTGGTATCAAAGCTAGGTTCATGGTCCCAGGGTGTCTGCGAAATCACGTCGAGTAGAGTTCTGTTTATGGGTATGTAGCACGCTACACTTATAAACAGGAGGCTACTAGGCGTTTAGGAATGTTTCCCTTCTTTGTGATTTAGTTTGTGCTTCAGAGTCTAAACTGTCCCCTAATCGATGATCTCTTGTATTACAGTGAAACACAACTATGCCTCCCCGTCACAACATCGATCAGAGTGCTCAGCCAGATGTGGTCCGTCCCACCCATGGGATGCGGACCCGTAATAGAGCTTCCACGCCAGAACTGGTCCCTACTCCGGGAGTCCTTCCAGTCCCAACTAGTTCACCTCAGGCTTCATGGACTAATGTCAACTGTACACCAACTGCTCAGAGAGATATCGCAAATGTAGAGTTCAGACGGTCTATCCATATGCTGACACAGCTGGTAGCTAACCAGGCTCAACGATCGGAAGATGTTGGGTCTACATCCTTTACGTCTAAGGCTACTAGAGTCGGGCATTTCATGAAGATGAATCCACCTAAGTCCACTGGTACAAAGGTGGAGGAAGATCCACAGGAGTTCGTGGATGAGATGGAGAAGATCTTTAAGGTAATGCATGTAGATGAGATTGAAGGAGTGGAATTGGCAACTTATCAGCTTAAGGATTTTGCAAATCAGTGGTATGCAGATTGGGAAGATGCAAAAGGGGAGAGTGCTGAGGTTACAGTTTGGGGTGAGTTTGTAGAAGCTTTTCTTGACAGATTCTTTCCTCTGGAGTTGATGGAGGCCAAAGCAGAAGAGTTCATGAATCTGAAGCAGGGCAGAATGATTGTACAGGAGTACACTTTGAAGTTTAATCAACTAGACCGCTATGCACCAGAATTGACTAGCAATATGAGAGCCCGAATGAGGAAATTTGGATCCGGCCTTGCTGATAACCTGGTACTTGAGTGCCAGGGGGCAATGTTGAATAGGCAGTTAGACTTTGCTAGACTGACAGTCCACATGCAGCAGGTGGAAGAGAAGAAGAGAAAGATCGCTGAATTTAGAGAGAAGAACAGACAGGCCAAGAGAGTCAAATCTGCGGACCAGCACCAGAGTCAGCCGCAGAGTGGTAACTGGGGAAATAGGTGGTCGAATAAGACGAGGTTTTGGAATAATACACTGTCATCAGCCAGTGCCCCAGCACCCAGACCCCCTGCAGACAAACAAACTCAGAGTTTTCAGACTCCTCATGGATCTAGAGCACCAGATACTCAGTCGCAGGGTAGTGTGGCTTAGCAGTATCGCACTTACCCACGATGTGGAAATTGTGGTAGGAATCATTCGGGGAAATGTCAGTTGGGCGCACTTGTATGTTATTCATGTGGTCAGTCAGGCCACTTTCAGAGGGATTGTCCATCTGCTAGGAGGAGTGCTGGTGGTGCGAAGTTTCAGGGCAATTCCACAGCGCCACCCTCATCTCAGAAGGGCACCACATCAGCTACTGGGAACAGTCGCAACCGGTTATATGCCTTGACCAATCGCCAGGAGGTGGAAGCTTCCCCAGATGTTGTTACCGGTACGTTATAAATCTTTTCCCGTGATGTCTGTGTGTTACTTGATCCCGGATCTACCTTATCCTATGTGACCCCTGATGTGGCTGTTGGTTTTGGGTTTGAGCCCAGTGTGATTTCTGAACCCTTTTCTGTTTCTACCCCGGTGGGGGATTCTGTTGTTGCTAGAAGGGTATATAGGGGTTGTGTGGTGACTGTTGGTAGTCGGGATACGGTGGCAGACCTTATAGAGTTGGACATGGTTGCATTTGATGTTATTTTAGGTATGGATTGGCTCCATTCATGCTATGCCATATTGGATTGTATGACCCGTAGAGTTACCTTTTCTTTCTCGAATGAACCAATGGTAGCATGGGAGGGACATTCTTTAGCACGCAAAGGGCACTTTATATCTTATCTCAGAGCACGAAAACTCATTTCTAAGGGTTGTTTGTATCACCTTATTCGAGTCAAGGACTCTAAAGTTGAAAATCCTCCTCTTCAGTCTGTTCCTGTGGTGAGTGAATTTCCAGAAGTCTTTCCCGAAGATCTCCCAGGGATACCCCCGGATAGGGAGATAGAGTTTGGTATTGATGTGTTGCCAGATACCCATCCCATTTCTATTCCGCCATATAGAATGGCTCCCGCAGAGCTAAAAGAGTTGAAAGAGCAGCTAGCAGACCTCCTAGATAAGGGATTTATACGCCCCAGTGTATCTCCTTGGGGTACACCTGTACTTTTCGTGCGTAAGAAAGATGGTTCCCTTCGTATGTGCATAGATTACCGTCAGTTGAATAAGGTCACAATTAAAAACAAATATCCTCTTCCTAGGATTGATGATCTTTTTGACCATCTTCAGGGTGCCAGATGTTTTTCAAAAATAGACCTTCGTTCGGGCTATCATCAGTTGAAAGTTAGGGAGTCAGACATTCCCAAAACAGCTTTTCGAACCCGATATAGTCACTATGAGTTTCTTGTCATGTCCTTCGGGTTAACTAATGCCCCTGCAGCCTTCATGGATCTTATGAACAGAGTTTTCTGTCAGTTTCTTGACTCGTTTGTCATTGTATTTATTGATGATATTCTGATTTATTCTAAGAGTACGACGGATCATGCCAATCACCTTCGAATCATTCTTCAGACCCTTAAGGATCATCGGTTGTATGCCAAATTTTCCAAGTGTGAGTTCTAGTTAGATGCTATTGCCTTCTTAGGGCATATTGTGTCTAGTGACAGGATTAGAGTGGACCCCCAGAATGTTGAGGCAGTGAGGAAATGGCCCAGACCCACGACTCCAACCGATATTCAGAGCTTCTTGGGTTTGGCAGGTTATTACAGAAGGTTCGTAGAGGGTTTTTCAGCCATAGCAGCCCCACTCACTAAACTGACTCAAAAGAAGGTAAAGTTTGGGAGGTCTGATTTATGTGAAAATAGTTTTGAGAAGTTGAAAGACAGACTGACCACTGCACCTGTTTTGACTCTTCCCGAGGGTGTTGATGGTTTTGTGGTTTACTGTGATGCGTCCCGTGTGGGACTTGGCTGCGTTTTGATGCAACATGGTAAGGTGGTAGCTTATGCATCTAGGCAATTGAAGGTGCACGAGCGGAACTACCCTACTCATGATCTGGAGTTAGCGGCTATGGTGTTTGCCCTTAAGATTTGGTGGCACTACTTGTACGGTGTTCATGTTGATATCTTCACTGATCACAAGAGTCTGCAGTATGTTTTCTCACAGAAAGAATTGAATCTCAGGAAGAGGCGGTGGTTGGAACTTCTGAAAGACTGTGATATGAGCCTGCATTACCATTCGGGCAAGGCAAATGTTGTAGTCGACGCCCTCAGCAGGTTGTCTATGGGCAGCCTTTCTCATGTAGGAGAAGAAAAGAAAGAGATGGTGAACGATATTCATCGCCTTGCGAATATGGGAGTGCGATTGTTAGATTCCGAAGATGGAGGGGTGGTTGTTCATGAGTTAGCTAAGTCATCCCTTTGTGCTGAAGTGAAGGAAAAGTGGGTTGAAGAATCCATCTTGATGCAAATCAAGAAATATGTGGGTCAACAGAAGGTGACGTCTTTTGAAGTTGGTGGTGATGGCATTCTGAGGTTTCAGGGTAAATTATGTGTTCTGAATGTCGATGGGCTTTGAGAAAGAATTCTTGATGAAGCTCACACCTCGAGGTATGTTGTTCATCCTGGTTCTACTAAGATGTACCATGATTTGAAATCTATGTTTTGGTGGAATAATATGAAGCGATATGTGGCTAACTTTGTTTCTAAGTGCTTGAATTGCCAACAAGTGAAAGTAAAACATTTGAGGCCAGGAGGTACTTCCCAAGAAATAGTGTTGCCCTTGTGGAAGTGGGAAATGATCAATATGGACTTTATTACAGGACTTCCAAAGTCCCGAATCAGTATGACTATATGGGTGATTGTAGATAGGCTGACCAAATCAGCTCACTTTCTGCCTGTCAGGACTAACTATTCGAGGGAAGATTATGCTAAGCTGTTCATTGCAGAAATTGTCCGTTTGCATGGAGTGCCTGTTTCCATTATATCCGACCGAGGTACTCACTTTTCTTCTTAGTTTTGGAGATCGTTTCAGAAAGGTTTAGGTACCCAGGTGAACTTAAGTACAACATTCCACCCTCAGACTGATGGGAAAGCTGAACGCACCATCCAGACCCTGGAGGACATGTTGAGGGCCTGTGTGATATACTTTAAAGGTTTTTGGGTTGATCACTTGCCACTGATAGAGTTTGCCTATAACAACAGTTTCCACTCTAGTATTAAGATGGCACCTTTTAAGGTGAGATGCAGATGTATGGCCCTGACCTTGTTCATCAGGCAATGAAGGATGTGAAACTCATTAGGGAATGACATAAGACAGCTCAGAGTCGTCAGAAATCCTATGCCGACATCAGAAGAAGAGAGTTATAGTTTGAGATTGGAGATTGGGTTTTCCTCAAAGTTTCTCCCATGAAGGGAGTTATGCGTTTCGGGAAGAGGGGTAAGCTAAGCCCTCGCTACATAGGCCCATATCAGATTGTAAGAAGAATAGGTATAGTTGCGTATGAATTAGAATTGCCTACAAGTTTGGGTTCTGTTCATCCAGTATTCCACATATCCATGTTGAAGAAGTGCATTGGAGATCACTCTTTGGTGGTGCCAATTGATGAGATCAAGGTGAGCGATTCCTTTTCTTATGAGAAAGAGCCCGTGGAAATCCTAGATCATCAAGTGAGAAAATTGAGAAGTAAAGAGATAGCCTTAGTGAAAGTATTATGGCGAAATCAAAAAGTTGAAGAAGCAACTTGGGAGTCGGAGCATGACATGAAAGTGAGATACCCAAGCCTATTTGAACCAGCAAATAACGAGTTGGAAGGTACAATTCTTGCTTTATGTTTCCTTCTATGTATGAATCTTCTTGAAAATCGTGCGTGACTATTCCCGCGTCATCATTCGGGGACGAATGATCCCAAGGGGGGGATAATGTAACGCCCCATAAAAGTCATGCATGTATTAGACGGTAATTTCTGAGCTTTAGACTTAAGTTTTAGTGGACATTGTAAATTGTGTCAGCTTCCATCGACCATAACTCTCTATATATGTAGAATTAGAGAACCTACTAGGTGTCAAATGATAGGTCTTCGAGTTAACTTTCCAACGATACCAATTTTGCAAAAATACGACACCCGAGCAAGAAGTTATGGCTTTGGAAAGTAGAGTGCGTCGCTTAACCAATCGCATATAGCCACTGGACTGGTTGCGCGATACACAAGGCGGCACATACCTTAATCTATGCGATGCAAAGGGCGACGCCTATCTTAATCTATGCGATGCAAAGGGCGGCGCCTATCTTAATCTATGCAATGCAAAGGGTGGCGCATACTTATGGTTTCAGGTGACGAAAACACTCTGTTTTGAGTTATTTTAAGTGCAATTTAGTCCTTACAAAACCCAAAATCATCCTTACTCACTCCTAAACGGATTTGGACCTATTAACAACATTGAAGCCTCCTATAAAATCCCAAAATTTAATCCTTCAAGAACTTAAGAGGAGAAGCAACTAGTGTTTGAGAAAATAAGCTTGAAGGTCCGATCATTCTGAAACTTCTTCGTGAAACAAATTACAGATTCGGAATCCTCTCGGAGGCTTCGATAGACACCCAAAATTCATGGAGAAAAAGGTACGAGGGGTTTTCCTAAAATCTCATGGGCATAGAAATCATGTTTTAAGAATCGGGTTTTCAAATTCATGAACATACTCATGTTTTAGAAGCTTTAATGATATTGTTTTGGCCTTTGGCTTTCCCCCAAAGTGATTGAAAACTTTATGTATACGTATATATGTGTTTTTCCTAAAATATGAATTGAGAGCATTATTTTTATGAAACCCATCTCTTAAATTTAATGTTTTTCATGTTTTGCGTAATATAAATTGTTTTGAAATACATCTTGAAAAGAAAAGGAAATCATGATATGAAGTGCTTTGACTCTTGCTATGTTTGGAATATGATTTTGAACACTAAAGAGAGGGTTGTGAATGTTGAATATGCATGTAATGAAAGAATGCATGGTTTTGCCAAAATGCACATGACCACCATATGTTTGATGAATGTTTTTGCATGGATTAGACTTGAGTTTCGGAACATGACATCTTTAAAACAAACTACATGCTTCGGTGGTTTGAAACTATATTTTTATGAAAGATCATGCTAAAAGCATTATGGCTCAGAAATAGGACTTGCAATGTCTTGATATGACGATACCAATTCAGACTAATGCCATATCAGACTCAGACGAATAGATATTTCAGACTTTCATGATTTTAGACATACAAAATGTTGCATGTACAGAAAAGGTTAAAAATGGGCATACAGAGATGTTAGGTGGTCCCCCGAAGAGGGCTTGAGTTCAAGTGACTCATTGCCTAAAACCGTGGTATGCCGACTCGGGTATACTATAATGCGCTGACTTAAATGTCCTGTGGCGTATCAGACTCAGACACTCCAACCCTTGAGGCACACTTGGGTTGGGGGCTTCCCCTCCGAGTCAATGGCGGATTCCATACAGCCCATGGAATATCAGACTTGTAGGGGAATACCACCTAACTCAGAAGTAAAACACAGATCATGATTTGAAATGAACAGCCAGGTTTCATGTTTTCAGAAAGTGCCCATGTATTTTTCAGAAACAATTTTATACATGATGCCTTGATGAAATATTGCTTTCACTTACAATATATATATATATGTATGTTCCACTATACTATTTTGGAGTACTTTGCGTGCCAGTACTTTTGTGCTGACCCCCCCCTCCTTCCAGGTTCTGAGGCACAGTCTAGGGGTCCAGCTACTCAGTAGACATTCTCGGATTTGCAGACTTGATCTCACAGTAGTGAGCCTTCTATCATTTGGAAGGCCTAATTATCTCAGACATTATCTTATTTATTATGTTTTTGGTTTACTGGGGGCCTTGTCCCAGTTTTCTTTCAGACAGATGTTTATGTTCTTAGTAGAGATTTCGCAGACTGATGTTAGATAGTATTGTTCAGAAATGTTGCAGAACTTGACCATGTTTTTCCGTACTCAGTTTCAAATCAGCGTTTTATTATGATTACGAATGTTGTGCATGATAACCAGATAGAGAATGGGTGTTTCGGGCCTTCATGGTTAGGGATGCTCGTCACGGCCAGGGCCTAGGCTCGGGTCGTGACACTCCCCAAGAGCAATGAACCCACTGGCACATTCTACAGGTATTTTAAGGACATGAAGTATATGATTCATGCATATCTGTAGAAGTAAAATCAACAAACTTGAGTTCACAGTAGTCAACATTGAAGATGCAAATCTCGTTCATCCAGATTCTACAGTTAGTAAAAGCAGATTAAATCATTAAAATGAAATCAAATATCACAAACCGTTAAATAATTAGTCACAAATCAATTACGCAGGAAATGGGAAATTCGAGAAAGTAGAGAAGTTATGCTGAGGCGAACTAGGGGGTCTCGGTGCTCTAGATATCTTAGAACAATTTCAGCAAGTTCCCTGTATCTTGACATCATAAACTCTCCTGTGTTCCTACCCATTTTGATGATAAATTTGCTCTTATCAATCATTTATCATATCACAAGTAGATAGAAAATCCTGGGTCCAATTCCCATCGCATACAACTTAAGGATATTACATTATTCTTTGTGAAGGAAACACAAACCAAAAGCACATAAATCCGTGAAACTAAAGTAGTCATGGAACCATACTAGCATAACTGCATACATGGAAATACAGAAAAGAAAAAATTGCCCTTAAATAGCTTGAAGAGGTACCTTGACCACCACCCTCTTCATGCAGCCATCCATCACCTAAGAAGCTTCCTTTCACCCCCACTAGCACCTCATAAGAAGACAAACCACACCATCACAAACCAACAACTATCCTAGAAACCTTCTCAACATAGAAAGTTTTCCCCTTTTTTCCAAAAAATATTTTTGAAACATTGTTTGGTTATACATTGGAATGATTTTTCGGTTAGGTTTTGAAGATGAGTTTTTAATGTTTGAAATCAGTATTTTTTTTCCCACTTATAGAGCTTCAACTTCTTGCAAGTGAAATCTGCAACAAGTTTCAAGACGATATCTTATAAAACCTGACCACATAATCCAAGATCAACAAAGGATCCTGTCAATATATACACCATAAACTAATGAAAAATAATACGAGAGATGTCATTTACGAATGACTAAAGCCGAGTAACCCCCTACCCCCACGCCACCCCACCCCCATCCCACACACACAGAGAGATCATAATCAATCTATAGATCACAAATGCATTCTAGATTCAATTGCTAATAAGAACAAGTAGTTAATAGACGCCTTTTGCCCCTTCATTATAATTACTTTATATAAGAAACAATTAGGTAGCAGACATTTGTAGCCAAAACATGTAAATTCTGCATACTTGAGGTCCACCGACTCTTAAGTATAACCAGAGATTTAAGTCTCCAGTTTCTCAAACATTCAGCAGATCATAACAATGTCACACACCCTTTTTACGTGCTCCAAAAGATTTATATTTTAAGTTCCAAAAGGTAATATTATCAAAGTGAAAAGAAATGAAAAATTTGTTTCGGAAAAGGATTATTTACATTTTTTACTCAGAGTCGCCACTTGGCATAATCCGGTGTGCCAAGTCATCATTAGAAAAACCTTTCCAAAACCATTTGAGTCTTTAAACTAGTTTGCGAATAGAGATGCTGGCTAAGGAATTCTGTTGATCGAGGGGAAGGTGTTAGGCATCTCTCGATCCCATGGTTCAACCAAGGTCGCTTGGTAGAGTGTATCGACTATTTTTGGCACTAAGAAATGTATAAACCGTGCAAAAGCACACAAAATAATCAAACAAAACAAAAAAATCCAAAATGTAAAATCCAGTCCAATTATTACAACCCAAAATAAAAAGGGACTGAAAGTAAACCTACGCTAATCCTAAACTGATGCTCTACCGGACGCCTCGGGCCTTCACCACGAATATCCTCTGAGTACATGACATATCGGGGCATTCCCGGTGAATAAATATATACAGATACTTCGGGGCATTCCCCGGCCAAATTATACAATTGAATTTTACGTACGATAAAGTAAAACAAACCATTAACGCACATATTCAAATATTCCAATAAATTGTTATTTCCTAAATTTGACTACCCGGCCTACATTTGCCTATCCAAATACAACATATCACAGTTTTATCGTGTTTAACATTATCCTTGCATCAAAATTAATCAACATTCATTTTAGCAATTTTTAATTCCCACCCCTAATTTTATTTTTAACACAAAACTTCTACAATCACGATTACTATTTCAACAATCCATAATCACTATAAACTCAATATTCATCATCCACATCACGCATAATCGTAACTAACGAAATCAACAACCAATCAATACCAACAGTTATTCATCACCAATGAAGATCAAACCACACACGAATATCCAATTCAAAATATGAAATATTACAAATAATAAAATAGATGAGAGAAAGTGTAGAGTTGGACCTCGATTGAAGCTTTTATTGTGCCAAAATATGTGATCAAAAGACAAAGTTGGATCCAAAACTCTCGACTTGAACATCGATAACCAACAAATCCAAACTCGATATCAAATTCAACCGGACGGATTTAGAAAACAACGAAAAACCTCACAATGAATGAACCACAAACCCGAATAGAAATCCAAAACAACCCAAGATCTCAAATTTGAATCCCCAAATCACCGAACCTTGTATGAGTCTCACCGGAATTAAAGTAACTGTCATCGTTTCAGCATTTCCCAAAATGAGACAGAGCAAGCTCGAACGGGCTGGCTGCTGGCGCGATATTGAAAGGAGAATGAGGGCAGAACAACGGCTGGCACGTTGGTCGCAGAGATGGGGTCATTTGGTTGGTAGACAGAGAAGGCGCTGGATGACGGAGGAGGCCGAATCTGAGCGGCGGCTGGAGGAGCAGCCCATGCTGTCCTTTGGAGGTGGCGTCGTCCCTGGCTGGTCGGCGTTTGAGTGGAGGAACAAGAGGACGAGAGTTGAAGCAGCATCGGTGCTAACGCTTTTGTTGTCGATGGGGAAGGCGGTGGGAGAGGTTTTTGAGAGAGTGAGTGAGAGTCCAGAGAGAGGGAGTGAGAGAGGGAGTTAGGCGGCTTCCCTTTTTTTATATCCCCCCCTTCTGTGTTCCTTTTGTATTTGTGTATATATGAGCTGAGGGTGGGGTAGTGGTGAGGTGGGGTAGAGTTTGTTAGGATAGGGTAGGTAGGTGTTGTTTTTTAATTGGGTGGGTTGTTAGAGTATTAGGATAAAACAAAATTAGTTAGGGGGTTGTTATTTTGTCATTTTGTGGAGGGATTATCACACGGGTGAGGGTACAAGGTAGGATAAGGTAAACAATAGGTAAAAACAATATCGGGGAGGGATGAAATTAGGTGTCTAAATCATGCCCCTTTTGAATGTAAACACGAAGTGTTTACATTCAAAGAAGTAGATAGCGAGACCAAATTTTGACCCGACCATTATCCAAAGAAAGAAACAGAAGGAAGAAGGACAACCGGGTTTTGACTTAAGACATCCCACCTACTCACATTATGAGAGGATCGAGTGACAAGTATCTTAACTTTTGGAAGGAGATGGACTATACCGAGTTGAAGAGTCGAGTGAGGTTCCATCGAGGTTCCGGTCCGCGACTCTGTCATTACATCAAAAAAATGAAAATTACAAGTTAAAACATAAATGAAATTACAAAAATCCTATCTATACCGCTTCTATTGGTTCTTGAGTTGACTTTCATCACCCTATTCTCCAGGCGAGCTCCTGACTTCTAATTTCTTTCAACTTGTCGCTTGGCTTTGAATTGCTTCACTTTGTTGCTTGACTTTTCGTTTCTTCACCCTATTCTCCAGGTGGTCTCCTGACTTGCTATTTCATCACTTTGTTGCTTGACTTTCATTTCTTCACTCTGTTCTCCAGGAGGGCCTCTGACTTGCTATTTCATCACCTTGTTCTTCAAGCGGGCTCCTGAAACCCAAAATTAAAACTAGAACGAAAATTATCCTAAAACAAAATTATAATAAAGTAGTATTTCATTTTTGAAAGCGTTATCCCATTTTCCAGGAGGGTCCTGCACATAAAGTAAAATCCCATTTATCAGGAGGGTCCTGAACAGAAAGTAAAATTCTATTTTTTCAGGAGGGTCCTAAACAGTAAGTAAAATTCTATTTTTCAGGAGGGTCCTGAACAGAAAGTAAAATCCCATTTTTCAGGACGGTCCTGAACATAAAGTAAAATCCCATTTTTAGGAGGGTCCTGAACAGAAAGTAAAATCCCATTTTTCAGGAGGGTCCTGAACATAAAGTAAAATCTCATTTTTAGGAGGGTCCTGAACATAAAGTAAAATCCCATTTTTCAGGAAGGTCCTGAAAATAAAATAAAATCCCATTTTTTTCAGGAGGGTCCTGAATAGAAGTAAAATCCCATTCTTCGGAGGGTCCTGAACAAAAGGTACAATCCCATTTTTCAGGAGGGTCCTGAACATAAAGTAAAATCCCATTTTTCAGGAGCGTCCTGAACAGATAGTAAAATCTCATTTTTCAGGAGGGTCCTGAACATAAAGTAAAGTCTCATTTTTCAGGAGGGTCCTGAACATAAAGTAAAATCTTATTTTTCAGGAGGGTCCTAAACAGAAAGTAAAATCCCATTTTTTAGGAGGGTCCTGAACAGAAAGTAAAATCCCATTTTTCAGGAGGGTCCTGAACAGAAGAAAATCCTATTCTTCAGGAGGATCCTGAACAGAAGTAAAATCCCATTCTTCAAGAGGGTCCTGAATATAAAGTAAAATCCCATTTTTCAGGAGGGTCCTGGACATAAAGTAAAATCCCATTTTTTAAGAGGGTGCTGAGCAGAAAGTAAAATCCCATTTTTCAGGAGGGTCCTGAACATAAAGTAAAATCTCACGGATGTGCATTTCCAATGGTAGCTGAATTAAGTGAAGCGAATTTTCCCCTATTTCAACAAAGAAAATTGGTCAGTTAAAAACTTAGCAGTGGCTTGCAGCTCTTGGCTTCTCAGGTATCTGCCCCAGCACTCACTCCTCTCATCTTTGTTCTAAATTGCTAACACCTGCCCTGTCTTGCGGCATCATTGACCCGGATCCAGATTGAGGGAAATGAGTTCTGACTCAAACTATGGGTTTCCATTTTATCATGCCCCTGAGGTGCACTCTTTTCCCAAATTTGAATGCTTCCACGAATCCAATAGCCTGTCGGTTGATAGACTTCCTTTGCTTCATGTTGAATTACGATCATATTTCATTCCTGTGTTGTTCCTCAGCTTTTCCTCGTATAATTGGAAAGACTGGTAGTAACTTTTGAAATCCTTTCTCGCTTGTTTTGACACAGACTTGACTTAAAATGTAAAGAAATGATGGTGACTTTTATTTTGATAAATGACATAAAAAGACAAAAAACATGAATATGTAAATGAAAGAAAAGGTCAATGTCCCATATTCAAAAGAAAACTTATCTGAATACGACAACCAACTCCAATGAGTATGACATGTATTTTGGACTGAGCTGCCTGATCTTCCTATACAAACTCCCCATTTATTGTTGAGTTCGTGACTTTGCCGCTGAGCCGCTTCTTCAAATCCATTGGACTTATACATCACATTCGATTAACGATATCTTGAAAGACTTTCGCCAACAAATCTCTTTCTTTTCACTTTTCACTTTTCTCTTGAACTCTTCATCGCCTTACGGTGCCCGTGAGGGTTTTCACCAATAAGACTCTCTCATTTTTATTTCTCTCCACTCACCATCGCCTTATGGTGCCTGCAAGGGTTTTCACCAATAAGACCCTCTCATTTTCATTTTTCTCAACTCACCATCACCTTATGATGCCCACGGGGGTTTTCACCAATAAGACTCTCTCATTTTTGTATTTCTTTCCTGATTTCTTATGCTGAGGGAGACGAGTGGTACCTCATAATGTATCATCATGTCCATTGCATGCTTAGCCTTAACATTATCAAAAATTGATCTGAAGGACTTTCTTTGGTTGTAAATTGGCTTTTGGTTAAGGTTAGAAAAGATGGTAAGGGGCTCAAACGATACTTGAAGTGGGGATGGGACTTATAACTTTTGGAATCGACTCAAACAAAACATTAACTCATGCCTCAGTCTTGTTGATTGGGTGAATATTAAATCTTTATTTGGTTGGACCGAGCCTGAAATAGGGCAGCCTACATATCTCACTCCCGAGAGAGGAGAATCAGGTCGAACGTAGTTCCATCAGCTTGTTCTTTGTTTTGATTTGATTTTGACTCTATTTTGATTCCAAATGAGGGATATGAAAAAAAAAATGAAGCTCAAACGGGTAAACAAAGGATGACACAATGTTTGGATAGAAGAATAAAATGCCTTCATCATATCAATCTTCAAGAATGCAAGTACTAAACATGCAATAAACTTAACAAAGGATCAAATATCATACGTAATATCTTTTGACTGCATCAGCATTGATAGCCATTTCTGCCATTTTGCCTTCAGTATCTGTCAAATATAAGGCTCCATTGGGCAATACTTTCTTCACAACAAAGGGACCTTGCAAGTTAGGGGAGAACTTGCCTTTCGTCTCAACCTGGTGAGGAAGGATACGTCTCAATACCAAGTGACCAACTTCAAAATTCCTGGGACGGACCTTTTTGTTATACGCTCGAGCCATCCTCCTCTGATACAACTGGCCATTACACACAGACGTTAGCCTTTTTTCCTCAATCAAACTCAAATGCTCCAGTTGTGTTTTTACCCATTCGTCATCATCAATCTCTGTTTCTACAATGACTCGAAGAGAGGGAATTTCAACTTCTGCAGGGATGACTGTTTCTGTCCCATACACCAATAAATATGGAGTTGCCCCTGTTGAAGTGCGAACAGTGGTGCGATAACCTAGCAATGCAAACAACAACTTTTTATGCCACTGTCTAGATCCTTGTACCCTCTTTCATAGTATCTTTTTTATATTCTTATTGGCGGCTTCTACAGCACCATTGTCCTTTGGGCAATATGGAGTAGAATTTCGATGTGCGATCTTAAAATATTGGCATACTTCTTGCATCAAATGACTATTGAGATTGGCAGCATTGTCTGTAATGATCATCTTAGGAATTCTAAATCTACAAATGATATTGGCATGAACAAAGTCCACCACAGCCTTCTTTGTCACTGACTTGAAAGTTACTGCTTCTACCTACTTTGTGAAGTAGTCAATGGCTACAAAAATGAATCTATGTCCATTTGATGCCTTCGGCTCAATTGGTCTAATCACATCCATTCCCCAAGCCACGAACGTCCATGGAGAGGCTATTGCATGCAACTCAACAGGAGGAGAACGTATCAGATCACCGTGTACCTGACATTGATGACACTTTTGAACAAATTGAATAGAATCCCTTTCCATAGTAAGCCAGTAATAACCTGCTCGAAGAATCTTCTTTGACAAGACATGACCTCCAAAGTGTATTTCAACCATGATTGCCGAGGCTTCTCTTGCATCTACACACCCCAAAAGTCTGAGATCTGGGGTTCTCTTAGCCAAATTCCTAATAGTCCTCTTTTGATTGTTGGTGTCATATACTGGGTATCCTGACTGAATATACCGCTTGATATCCATGAACCAAGGTTCTCCATCGATCTCTTCTTCAACCACATTATAGTAAGCACGCTGATCACGACTCTATATATGCACTGGATTGATGTAGGCTTTATCAGGATGTTGGAGCATTGAAGACAGAGTGGCTAAAGCATAAGCAATTTCATTATGAATCCTTGGAATATGCCTAAATTTTACTAACACAAACCTTTGACATAGCTCCTGCAAGCATTGTCGATACGGGATGAGCTTCAAATCTCGTGTCTCCCAATCTCTTTGAATTTGATGGATGAGAAAATCCGAATCTCCTAACACCAATAATTCTTGGACTCCCATATCAACAGCTAACCTCAAACCAAGAATATAGGCTTCATACTCTGCAATATTGTTAGTATAGTAGAATCGAAGTTGTGCTGTTACTGGAAAATATTTTCCCTATTCAGAGATAAGAACCGCACCTATTCCAACTCCTTTCATATTGACAGCTCCATCGAAGAATAACCTCCAACCTAGATCAGCATCTATAACGACTTCATCGACACATGACACTTTTTAGTCAGGAAAATATGTCTTTAATGTCTCGTACTCTTCATTGATGGGATTTTCAGCAAGATGATCTGCCAAGGATTGGGCTTTCATGGCGGTTCGAGTCACATATACAATGTTGAACTCGGTAAGCTATATTTTCTGAAAGATATACTTCAAAGGATCCATGCAGGAGATGAGATAAGTAGTATAGGATGAGAGATAATGCTTCAAATTTTGTGCTACCCAAGTTAGGGTACAACACATTCTTTCAAGAAGAGTATACCTGGCCTCATATGCGGTGAACTTCTTGCTAAGATAATAAATAGCCTACTCCTTTTTACCTGTGATATCATGTTGACCCAGGACACAACCGAAAGAATTGTCCATGACTGATAAATATAAGATCAAAGGCCTACCAGGCTCTGGGGGTACCAGCACGGGCGGATTTGACAAATATCTTTTGATTCGATCGAACGCTTCCTGACATTCTTCAGTCCATTCTACCGCAACACTCTTTTTTAGCAACTTGAATATGGGCTCACAAGTGATTGTGAGTTGAGAAATAAACCTGCTAATGTATTTCATTCTATTCTTGGGCAGGGGCAAATCTTGAATGACTTTGATTTTCGAGGGATCCAATTCAATTCCCTGATGGCTGACTAAAAACCCCAACAACTTTCCAGATGGAACTCCAAATACACATTTTGCCGGGTTGAGTTTGAGATTATACCTGCGAATCCTTTCAAAGAACTTTCTTAAATATTTAACATAGTCGGCCTGACTTTTTGACTTAATAATCACATCATCCACGTAGACCTCAATCTCCTTATGCATCATATCATGAAACATAGTGGTCATGGCTCTCATGTATGTTGCTCTAGTATTCTTCAAATTGAACGACATTAATCGATAACAATAAGTCCCCCACGGTGTGATAAAAGACGTCTTCTCTACGTCGTCATCATCCATAATGATTTGGTGATATCCGGCATGGCAATCTACAAAAGAGGCAACCTCGTGTTTAGCACAGTTGTCTAACAAAATATGAATGTTGGGTAGTGGAAAATCATCTTTCAGACTTGCTCTGTTCAAATCACGGTAATCAACACACACCAAAATTTTGCCATCTTTCTTTTGTATGGGAACAACATTGGATAACCACATGGGATAGCGAGCTACTCGAATTACTTTGGCTTCAAGTTGTTTCATGATTTCCTCTTTAATTTTAATACATACATCCGTTTTAAACTTTCTCAACATCTGTTTGAAAGGAGGGAACGCGAGATCGGTTGGCAATTTGTGAGCCACTAATTTAGTGCTTAAATCAGGCATATCATCATAAGACCATGCAAAAACATCCTTATAATCAATTAATGCTTGAATCATTCCATCTTTTAGCTGTGGCAAAACATGTACACTAATTTTAGTTTCCCTAATATTTTCTTGATCCCCTAGATTTATTGGCTCAGTCTCATTCAAATTAGAATTCGGTTTGTCTTCAAACTGTTCCAACTCTTTGCTTATTTCTTCTAGTGCTTCTTCTTCATCATATTCCCCATCCTGCTTCATTGCATCTTGATTAGTTTGGATTTTAAGATCAGGCTGAAAATTCTGCATGCATGTCATGTCATTAGAATCAGCATAAAGAGAACTGTGTAAAAAAGAAAAACAAAATATATTAGACATGAAACAAAAGGGACATTGCATTTCATTAAATAAAAAGATAGAAGGGTTTAAACATAGATGCCAACATAACATAAACAAACTAAAATCCGAATTACAACCCTGAAATAACTCAAATAATCCGAAAGAAAAACAAAATAAACTACCAAAACTCCTTTCTGACGGGGAGAGGAGTGACTTCCTAATTATTAAGCCGGACAGCTAGACCTATGAATTGCACGTCTGCTATACTGGTACCTTCCCCTGCTTCGACCATATCAACATCAATGAAAAGATTCTGGCAGTCATCAACCAATTCAACTTCAAATTCCACATGTTTTGTGTCACCGCTCTTAACAAATGACTAACTGAGTAGTGGCATTGGGCGAGGGAGTGACCATGTTTCCTTTTTCCTTCCCTTAGCTTTCTTCAGATCTTCAGCCGTAGGCTCAAATCCCAAACCAAATGTTCCCACGTTCTCACTCGGATATATGGAATGAACTATACCATGCAAAGACGCTCCCAAACCCTTTCCTGGCTCAAATCCGTATTTCTAAAGTTCAGTCACCATAATGATAGAAGCAGAAGACAATTGCGGTCCCGGTATGACTTGCCATTCAAGGATACAATTCACTGGCACTGTATCAAAAATTTGATATATGAATGTCTCCTCCACGTTATTTTCTTCAATATGAGACAAGGGAGAATCTTCGTAGACGGACAAATCTCCTTCACCGTGAATAACTACTTCATGTCTGTCATGCTCAAACTTAATCATTTGGTGCAGTATAGATGCAACCGCCTTGGCCTTGTGGATCCAAGGCCTTCCCAACAACAGATTGTAAGAAGAGTCTACATTCAATACTTGAAACTCTATGGCGAACTCAACAGGCCCTATGGTCAACATTAGTTCTATTTCGCCAATGGAATTTGATTTTGCACCATCGAAAGCCCTAACACATACATTGTTGGGCCTGATCCTGTCAGCACCAATATTCAACTTTTGCAAAGTAGAAATAGGGCAAATATTTGCACCTGAACCTCCATCAATCATAATTTGAGTGACGTGGAAATCTTCAGACTTCACTGTAATGTAAAAGCCCCGGTTATGCCCTATACCTTCAACAGGCAATTCATCGTCAGAAAAGCTAATTCGATTGACTTCAAAGATTTTTCCAACCAATTTTTCAAGTTGGTTGATTGTAATCTCCCTAGGAACATACGCTTCATTTAATACCTTCAGCAAAACATCACGATGCTCCTTGGAGTGCAACAACAAAGATAAAAGGGAAATTTAAGCAGGGGTTTTCTTCAACTGGTCCAATATTGAACACTCTGGAAATTTCATCTTTTTTAAAAATTCTTTGGCTTCTTCTTCGGTGATAGGTTTTTTTATAGATGACGGTCCACTCACTGTTGGCTTGTACTTTCTTAAGCTTTCAGGCACGAAGCATCTTCCTGACCTAGTCAAACCCCCTACCTCATCTATATCTTCCACTACTTCTTTCCCATGATAGGTTATCACAGTCCGCCCATAATTCCAGGGAACCCTTTTCTTATCAACTATCGAAGGTGGGTCACCGTTTTGAGGACAATAGGTGCTGCCAGTGCTCCTTTCACCGTCAGGATGGGCTGACTCAGAGCTCCCACCACTGCCAACTTACTTTTATCCTGACTTAAATCAACATACCTTCTGGCGCCCTGTACTGTAATCAGGGGTTTCTTTGTGCTTTCTTGGGCTTTGTCTTCTCTTATTCCTTCCTGGCTAAATGACATTGCTTTCAAAGACTCCACTATATTCACTGATTTCTCCTCAGTGGTCTGTATCTTGACAATAGACTTATAACCCCTCGAAGACTCTTTTCCATCATATATCAATTCTAATATATTGGCTTCAGCATGGGTTGGCAGCGGATTTTGGTTAATGTTTGGACCCTCTGGGGCCTGGACCAGCATCTGATTTGTGTTAATTAAATCTTGGATAGCTCTCTTTAAATGCTAGCATTTCTCGATGTCATGGCCTGGCATATCAGAATAGTATGGACACCTTAAATAATAATCGAGATTCCTCGGCCGTGGATTTGAAAGCCTTCATTAAATTAGGCTTAAAACCTTCAACTTTCTCAACCTATCAAACAATCTAGCATATGACTCCCCAAGAGGTGTGAATTGATTTTTGACCGCCTTTTCCTTCTTATGCTCGGGCCTAGGCTGAAAACTGTGTCTGGAGGGGTTTTGGTAATCTGGTGGAGCGAATGGGCAATTTTATGGGGCTTGCGCACTCCACTGCGGGTAAAAAAGGGTTTGGGCTTATGGCTGCGCACTATATATTGGATATGGGGGTGGTGGAATGGAATATAAAGGGTTATGTGGAGGGTAGTAATGGTTGGGAGGAATATATGGAGCTTGGTTGTAGACTTGGGCTTGGGATTGGGGATAGGGGTGAGGTGGTCTTTTGGGATAGGAATGGGTTCCAGCTACGACAGTCGCCACATCCTCTTTCTTCTTTCTACCTCCAAATGCGCCACATCCACCTTGAGTCGCTTTTGTGGTGGCTTTTACTATGGCAAAACTCACTATTCATCCGGTCTTAATTTCGTCCTCTATCATCTCCCCCATTTTGAGGACTTCCATAAAAGATTTTCCCATTGCCGAAAGTAAATGGTGAAAATAGGTCTCATCCTGTGCCTGAATAAAAACTTCTACCAACTTACTTTCTTTCATTAGAGGCTTTACCCTAGCGGTTTGTTCACGCCATCTTATCGCATATTCCCTAAAACCTTAAATGCTCTTTTTCTTCATGTTGACCATGGATTTTTCATCCGGAATCAGGTCGATGTTATACTGAAAATGTTGAATAAATTTAGAAGCCAAATCATCCCTGCTGTTCCATTTATCGATATATCGATCGATAAACCATTCTGAGGCCAGATCAGAAAGACTCTCGCCAAAGAAGGCCATGAGCAGTTCTTTCCTTCCTCCTGCAGCCCTCAACTGGTTGCAACAACGTCTTAAGTGTGCAACGGGATACCATGTCCTACATACTTCTCGAACTTAGGCATCTTGAAACCGAGGGGAAGGTTGATGTCGGGGAACATGCAAAGATCTTTATAGGAAACACTCCTATAATCTCTGATTCCTTGCAAATTCCTCATAGCCTATTCTAAACTTTTCAATTTCTGGTCTATGATATCCTGTTCCTCTGCTACGACAGGTTTCTCTATATCAAATGGAAATGCAGGAAGCTGAGTGTACCCATACGGTTCATTCATTTGCAAAGTGGGCTCCGGGGCGTAATACTGACTATCTGAAACCTTCAGTACTGGCTCACTGGCAGACCTAGGAAGCCTCATTGTGGGACGCACAGCATATATGGGAGTTTCATGTGGTGGCAGAGCCACGAATACCGGTGTGATCGATGGCGCTGGCTGAGCAGCTGGTCTTGATTGGGAAGCTGCCAAGGGCACACCAAAACTGTCAGGATAATAATGTCGTGGAGTGAATCCTGGCGCGTGCTCAGGTGAATCCGTAGGAGCAGAGAATTGCACCTGAGAGAGCGGTGGGCAATTAGAGATATTCCCAAGACCTTTAGGGAGAGGGGGAGGAGGCATTCCGCTGGCCCATACCCGGTGTAAATCTATCAGTTGTTGCCTGAGCCTTACTACCTCATCATTGTGTTCTGAACTTTCTTCCCTATGATCCTGATCCGAGTCAATGAGCGAATTTTCAATCTCCCTGCTAGACATGGGGAGCTTTGCTTTGGATCTAGTGAAGTATGGGTGACTAGCCATAGTGCTGCAAACCTACCACTGTTATCTGAAAGAACATGCTCATCAAAGACGACATCTGTTAGGATTAGGGCACACAACAAGCATGGGAATCACATTGGTAAAATTGCTCTAAATTCATGTTCATTTCTACCAACCTTTGAGGATAGCAAGGTCATTTTAACATTATCCGATTTTTGTCTACACTTATTTTTATCTATACTTATTATTAGTATTATTATTATTATTTTCATATTCATCTCTGTTCTTTTCCTTTCTCTCGTTATCTACCTTTATTTTATCATTCTTTATGGCTTTTCATTTTCCTTAAAAGAGGAAAAATAATGAAAAACAACAAAACAAAATGATTAGATCGAACTCAAAAGTAGGTTGCCTACGTATCATGTTGTATATGAATCAGATCTTGCGTAGTTCGGGCCTTGCCAAAATGACCAATTAAACTCTTTTTTCTTCAAACATTAAGAAGAAAAGAAAAATAACAATTTGTCAAAAGCATTGACGAACATCTTTTGCATTTTTTACTTTTAAAATACCTATACAAAACGAAACCTATGATTACCAAAGAAAAATCTTTTGGGGTTTTCAATTTTGACTTTCATATGAAAATGAAACTTGAAACTATCAAAGGAAAATCTTTTGTAGTTTTCTCTTGAAGATGTACATGAAACACCTACTTTAAATAAAGAGTGAAGAAATTCTTTTTTTGAATTTTTTTTTTGAATAAGATCAACCAAGAATAAAACCTACGACTATTAAGGATTTTTTTTTTGTATTTTTATTTTCAAGACATGTATGAAACACCTACTCTAGATGAAAAGTGAAGAAATTTTATTTTTTATTTTTTTGATTTTTTAAATAAGATCAACCAAAAATGAAACCTACGACTATTGAGGAAAATCTTTTGTTTTTTTTACTTTTTTTTTCAAGATATGTATGAAACACCTACTCTAAATAAAGAGCGAAGAAAATCTTTTTTTTGAATTTTTTAAATAAGATCCCCGAACCAACAATAGGTTGCCTACGTATCTCACTCCCGAAAGAGGAGAATCAGGGGTGCGTAGTTTGTCCAGATTGGACAATTAACGATTAACTAATAAATTGACCTAACTTCAGAGACACTACCAAAAACAAACGGAAAAAAAAAACTTTTAGATTTTCAGTTAGACACTGACACCACCAATTATGAAGAAAAATCTTTTTGATATTTTTGTTTTTGACAAATAAGTAGAAAAGGCAAACAAAACTCTTTTTTTTTTAATTTACGGTACTTTGAGAAGACAAATGTAAAACGTAAAAAATATTTTTGAGTTTTTGGATCGTGAAGAATAAAAGCCATAAACAATTCTAAAATAAACTACGACATTACTTTTTTCTTTTTTTTTTCATTCTTTTCGACTCACTTTTTTCTATTTTTTTTTCTTTTTCATTTTTGCCTATGCACCTTACTCCTAACAATTTTTTTTGTCAAATCTGTCTGTCAAATGACCACGTTACCCTTAAAGATGCAACAATTAGCACGTAGAGATGCTTTAGAGGTGAGTCTCCTACGAAGGGCCATGTGGGTCCCGCTAGGTCTCAGTATGATGCACATAAGCAAGACCTAAAGGCTGACCTACATTGTGGTTTACTAACAAAGATGTTCGAGGGAGTGTATGGTCGATAGTGGCTGCTTTGCTTTCCACCTACTCCATAACACCGACGGCTCCCCCTCTAAAATAAGGGTGACTCAACTAGAGGTTGAGGTTGTGTACAACACGTGTACTATGGACTTGTTGCAGAAAGAAGGCCGGGGGGTGGACTCATGATGACAAATATAAAGCGGTAACATAGAGGATAAATACTATAAACAAAGAGCACAAAAAACACACAAAAGTGCAAACAATAACCCAAACAAAATCACAAACAAGTTTATACACTCGTAATGCCAAACAAAGTCGATACGACTCCAAAAATAGCTCGAATTCTGAAAACTTGTCATTTTTCCCCAGCAAAGTCGCCAGAGCTGTCACACCCCTTTTACGTACTCCAAAAGATTTATATTTTAAGTTCGAAAGGGTTTTATTATCTAAGTGACAAGAAATGAAAAATTTGTTTCGGAAAAGGATTATTTACATTTTTTACTCAGAGTCGCCACTTGGCATAATCCGGTGTGCCAAGTCACCATTAGAAAATCCTTTCCAAAACCATTTGACTCTTTAAACTGGTTTGCGAACATAGATTCTGGCTAAGGAATTTTGTTGACCGAGGGGAAGGTGTTAGGCACTTCTCGATCCCATGGTTCAACCACGGTCACTTGGTAGAGTGTACTGACTATTTTTGGCACTAAGAAATGTATAAAACGCGCAAAAGAACGCAAAATAATCAAACAAAACAAACCTATCGAAAATGTAAAATCCAGTCCAATTATTAAAACCCAAAATAAAAAGGGACTGAAAGTAAACCTACGCTAATCCTAAACTGATGCTCTACCGGATGCCTTGGGCCTTCACCACGAATATCCTCCGGGTACATGACATATCGGGGCATTCCCGGTGAATAAATATATACAGATACTTTGGGGCATTCCCCGGCCAAATTATACAATTGAATTTTACGTACGATAAAGTAAAATAAACCATTCACGCACATATTCAAATATTCCAATAAATTATTATTTCCTAAATTTGACTACCCGGCCTACATTTGCCTATCCAAATACAACATATCACAGTTCTATCGTGTTTAACATTATCCTTGCATCAAAATTAATCAACATTCATTTTAGCAATTTTTAATTCCCACCCCCAATTTTATTTTTAACACAAAACTTCTACAATCACAATTATTATTTCAACAATCCATAATCACTATAAACTCAATATTCATCATTCACATCACACAAAATCGTAACTAATGAAATCAACAACCAATCAATACCAACAGTTATTCATCATCAATGAAGATCAAACCACACACGAATATCCAATTCGAAATACGAAATATTGCAAATAATAAAATAGATGACAGAAAGTGTAGAGTTGGACCTCGATTGAAGCTTTTATTGTGCCAAAATATGTGATCACAAGACAAAGTTGGATCCAAAACTCTCGACTTGAAACTCGATAACCAACAACTCCAAACTCGATATCGAATTCAACCGGACAGATTTGGAAAACAACAAAAAGCCTCACAATGAATGAACCGCAAACCCGAATAGAAATCAAAACAACCCAAGATCTCAAATTCGAATCCCCAAATCACCGATTTCTAACTAACCTTGTATAAGTCTAACTGGAATTGAAGTAATTGTCATCATTTCAGCATTTCCCGAAATAAGACAGAGCTAGCTCGAATGGGCTGGCTGCTAGCACGGTATTGAGAGGAGAATGGGGGTGCAACAGCGGCTGGAATGCTGGTCACAGCGACGGGGTCATTTAGTTAGTCGACGGAGAAGGTGCTGGATGATGGAGGAGAACGGATCTGAGTGGCGGCTGGAGGAGCAGCCCGTGCTGGCCTTTGGAGGCGACGCCGTCCCTAGCTGGTCGGCGTTTGAGTGGAGGAACAAGAGGACGAGTGTTGGAGCGTCATCGGAGCTGACGCTGTTGCCATCGATGTGGAAGGCGGCGGGAGAGGTTTTTGAGAGAGAGAGTGAGAGTCCAGAGAGAGGGAGTGAGAGAGGAAGTTAGGCGGCTTCCCTTTTTTTTATATCCCCCCTTCCTTGTTCCTTTTGTATGTGCGTATATATGAGGTGAGGGTGGGGTAGTGGTGAGGTGGGGTAGAGTTTGTTAGGATAGGGTAGGTCGGTGTTGTTTTTTAATTGGGTGGGTTTTTAGAATATTAGGATAAAACAAAATTAGTTAGGGGGTTGTTATTTTTGTCATTTTGTGGAGGGATTATCACACGAGTGAGGGTACAAGGTAGGATAAGGTAAACAATAGGTAAAAACGATATCGGGGAGGGACGAAATTAGGTGTCTACATCATGCCCCCTTTGAATGTAAACACGAAGTGTTTTCAAAAAAAAAAGTAGACAGTGAGACCAAATTTTGACCCGACCATTATCCAAAGAAAGAAACAGAAGGAAGAAGGACAACCGGGTTTTGACTTAAGACATACCACCTACTCACATTATGAGAGGATCGAGTGACAAGTATCTCAACTTTTAGAAGGATATGAACTATACCGAGTTGGAGAGTCGAGTGAGGTTCCATCAAGGTTCCAGTCCGCGGCTCTGTCATTACATAAAAAAATTAAAATTATAAGTTAAAACATAAATGAAATTACAAAAATCCTATCTATACAGCTTCTATTGGTTCTTGACTCGACTTTCATCACCCTATTCTTCAGGCGGGCTCCTGACTTGCAATTTCTTTCAACTTGTTGCTTGGCTTTCAATTGCTTCGTTTTGTTGCTTGACTTTTCGTTTCTTCACCCTATTCTCCAGGTGGGCTCCTGACTTGCTATTTCATCACTTTGTTGCTTGACTTTTAATTCTTCACCCTATTCTCCAAGCGGGCCTCTGACTTGCTATTTCATCACCTTGTTCTTCAGGCAGGCTCCTGAAACCAAAAATTAAAACGAGAACAAAAATTATCCCAAACAAGAATTATAATAAAGTAGTATTTCATTTTTGAAAGCGTTAGCCCATTTTCCAAGAGGGTCCTGCGCATAAAGTAATATCCCATATTACATGAGGGTCCTGAACAGAATGTAAAATCCCATTTTTCAGGAGGGTCCTGAACATAAAGTGAAATCCCATTTTTCAAGAGGGTCCTGAACAGAAAGTAAAATTCCATTTTTCAAAAGGGATCCATGTATACTGTGAACAGGCGCATTTCTCCCCAATCCATCTTGGGTAGCCTCAAACATTCGATAATACCTGTCGGAACCACCAATTTAAGAGTAGATGCCTTGGATCAATAATTTTTCCACTGAAACAATCTTTTAGTATATGGACAGAATAATTTATATATGGCATATTACCAAAAAAAAGTTATATATGGGGTAAAAACTATTTACTCAATCATGGAAATTACTAATATATGTAATTGCAATTAATTAGATGTCTAAAGTAAATGATACTTCCTTTTGCTCAGTGCATTTTTATTTTTCGGATGTAGTAGCAATAGGAATTCTTTTTTGTTTGTCTAATTTAAAAATCAAGAGATAATTTATCAATAATTTTTAATTTGAGTTTGTTATATTAACTGTAGTTATTTTTCAAAGTATAAATGCTATTATATTCAAGTAATAATTTAATAAAATGGTCATTTTATTTCTTGTTGTATTAAGTCAATACTAGATAAATAAAATAGATCGAGGAAATAAGTAACATGTATGACAGGTTAGTACAAAAATATCACTACACTATCATATTCATACCATCATGTACTTACTATGTGAACTTTTATCTATTAGACTATTACAAACAACTTATTTAATAAGGTCACAACATCAAGAATTTGAAATTAGAATAGTTAAAGCTCAAACGTACCTTTACATCAAGTTCGATGATTTCGCTATTCTTGTTTTGCAATGTTCATCGAAATTCAAGTTCTTTTATTTCATTTTCTTGATTAAGAAATCTCGAAAGTAAATGCTGCGAGGTTCGAAATTTGGTGAATAGTAAGCGAACGTCTTTATATTTTCTCACTTAAATATTTTTTTGCACATGCTACTGCTTCATATTCTACCATGTGGTTACATATTAAACATTGCACTCTTATCACTGGATCAAAATAATATGACATTCACGATTGTAAATCTTATTTACTAAATTACATTTATAAGCGGGATTGGCCCTTCTTAACAGTGCAGCATCCTTCCTTGTAGCTTCGTCCTCATCTTCTAAATACACAACAACAGACTCCCTTGCAAACACAAGAAGATCGTGGCCATGTAACCCGAAATCCAATATCAAACTAAACTATCAAGAAGGGAAATGAAGCGTACAGAAATATAGATGACAAACCTTGAAATTAAAACGAGCAAGGGTTCTCAAAGAAAGTTGAACTAGCGCAGAACCACTCAATTCTGGTACTTGGGGGTAACCGTTGTAATATGCCCTTGACTCACAGAAGCTGATTATCTTGGCATTGAATGGTGAGATCTTGAAAGGACTGCTGAGATACATTTAAGCAGCCGATTCTGGATGGTCGGTAACAAAGGTGGAATGCTGAGACACAGAAAATACATATGTTACCCTTGAGAAACACCACACAAAAGAACTAATTCATGAAAGTTCTACACAAACTCAGAGAGAACCTTTCAGTTATTTGCTCCAACGCTTCCACCAGAGTCAGGAAAGCCCAAAAAAAAACATAGAATCCAAGAGACCACGAACATGAGACTCCATGGTTGGTCCCATTGCTTTAGCAATATTTCCAACACATGCTAGCGCCTCAAGTGAGGGCCTGCCTCTACGGGGAGCAATCTGAGAGAAACATATTTCACCTGTCATGATTATTGGTCGCGCATTTACATGTTATCGAAAGAACCTACAATCCAAAGGTAGAATGCTGTGACACAAAAAATAGATATGTTACCCTTGAGCAACACCAAACAAAAGAACCCGTTCATGACATTTCTGCAACAAGTTTTGTTATATTTTCCCCTTTTTTCCAAAAAATATTTTCTAAACATTGTTTTGTTATACATTGGAATGATTTTTTGGTTAGGTTTTGAAGATGAGTTTTTTAAGTTTGAAATCAGTAATTTTTTTCCACTTATAGAGCTTCAACTTCTTACAAGTGAAATCTGCAACAAGTTTGAAGACGATATCTTATAAAACCTGACCACATAATCCCAGATCAACATATGATCCTGTCAATATATACACCATCAACTAATGAAAACAAATACGAGAGATGTCATTTACAAATGACTAAAGCCGGGTAACCCCCCACCCCACCCCACCCTACCCCACCCCCATCCCCCACACCCAGAGAGATCATACTCAATCTATAGATCACAAATGCATTCTAGATTCAATTGCTAATAAGAACAAGTAGGTAATAGATGCCTTTTTCCCCTTCATTATAATTACTTTATATAAGAAACAATTAGGTAGCAGACATTTGCACCCAAAACATGTAAATTCCTCAGACTTGAGGTAGACCGACTCTTTAGTATAACTAGAGATTTAAGTCTCCAGTTTCTCAAACATTCAGCAGATCACAGGAATTTAACAAAGCACAAGAAAATCATAAATATTTTCCTATAATGAAATAAATAATAGGATGCAATTTGATAGCAAACCTTAGCAGCTCCCCGACTGCGGGAAGGGATCCATGTATACTGTGAACAGGCGCATTTCTCCCCAATCCATCTTGGGTATCCTCAAACATTTGATAATACCTGTCGGAACCACCAATTTAAGAGTAGATTCCTTGGATCAATAAATTTGCCACTGAAACAATCTTTTAGTATTTCTGAAAAATGATAAAGGGGAAGAGAAAAATAGATATACCACTAAACACTCCACCTTGTCTCATGCTTTTCAATAACACGAAGGCATGCACGTAATGCCTCAATAGCTTTTTCTAGAACAACCAACGTTGGATCCCTCAGAGCAACCCAAATAAAATCCATAAACTCCGGCACGTGAACATTGAAGACGGTTGAAGCATTTTCTGCCATTTCCTAAAATTTAAAGATAGGAGATTGAAACAGGGATATCATCACCAAGTACTTAGCTCATATCTGGAATTCAATATGCTATGTAGTGGATTTATTTAAAATATTATAAGAATGAAAACCACATTTCTATAGTATGAACTATTTCACTCTTCATTCGGTGATAACAACAAAAAAAATACTAGTTAACGTTTAGGATACAATTTTAATAAATAGCTAATATTTGTATTCAATTTTGGGAACACTCCTTTCTTTTATCACTTAGAAGCCATGCAAGATGAAAGTCTCATGCACGGTTTTGAAAGAGAGAGAAAAGTAAGGAATCCTCTTTAGGTACCGTCTATAATAATGGAAAATCGGAGGGTGGAAAAGTTGGAGAAAGGAAAAGGGAGATTTGGTAGAATGGCGGTGAGAACAGTAGAATTTTCTAGGGTGGAGAGACAGTAACCAAAAAAAGAGACCAATTCAAAGTTTCCCGATCATGTAAAGATGAAATAAACAAAACCCAGCTTCAAAATTTTTTCTTATAGAACAAATTATGAAGAAATATGCAAATTGTACCTTTAATATTAAGACTGAAGCAAAGCGACGATACTCAATTCTTTCACCACGAAGCCATTCTAGTGCAACTTTAACCTAAAAATACAAAAGAGTTGAGATCCTGTGTCAGACAATCAGGTATCTGAAGCATCAAAACGCTACACACCTGACATTCCACTTTATCTGCAGTCATTGCACCACCAGATCTATCTTGGTGACCAAGAACTTTACTAGCAAGGACAAAGATTTTAGGATCACGCTTTGTTTCAAAGGCAGCGCTCAAGTAATTGGAGAATTTTGCTACTTTTGATGTATTTTCGCTGATGGTGACATCTATTAGCTCATCAATAGCCCTCAATGCTCCCAGATTTTCAGAAACTTCATTACTATCAAGAAATGTAGTAATGAGTTCATATAGATGATCCATGAAACGAGCAAAAGCTTCTCCACTAAGATCACGAGCTTCTTCCTCTACAAGCCACCTCAAGGTCAATGCAGCCCCATCCTACCATAGAGAATAAATAAGAATTATCTTGGTTCAAAAGCAATTCAAGTTCTTGAAAGATAATTTTAGAAGAGGGAACTGGAAAGGATGGAAAGAGGCATAAATTAAGAGCATGCAAACTCAAACAGCAAAAACAGCAAGGCTGAGCAAAACATAATATTAAATGATTAAGATAGAAACTCGCATCAGTAGCAATATCAAGCAGCCAGTGCAAAAGACTGCTCTGCTAACCTTTGGTACAAAAATGGAATAGGGAAAGTGAATGAAAACAAAAAAAACAAAACTTGGTATTCATATTATTTTTCAAACCAAAAAGTTCACTAAGATGGTTGATATAAATTTAAAATCAGGACCTATCCATCTCTCTTGATTCATGGAGAAGGAAAATAAATAAGTATAATTAGCAAGAGGAACATAGGAGAAGATTTGAATATAAAACAGTAAACAGTTACTTCTATGTAGTGCCATGAATTCAAACTGGATTAGCCAACAAACTCCATGTAATCCCACAAGTTAGTCTTTCTTCTTCCACACAAATCAAAAAATAAATAAATGTGCCCAAAAATAAATTGTAGCATTCTGCTTTCTTTCTATTTTCAATCTTTTCCATATACAAGGTTTCAAATAATAGCATCCAACACTTCTTGAGAAACTGAGGATGGAAAAATCAAGAAAAGAGCTCAACACATACTGTCAGCTAAAATCTTCCTTAATTTTTTGTCAATTCCTAAGAAAATCAAAATGAAGCACTAAATTTCTGATTCTACTCCCTCATTAATTCAACACATAGATTTCCAGAACGACGACTAAAGAAGAATAAAGAGCTCACATCAAGATTTCTTGAACTGCTCTAACTCCACTACTGTACAAAATTCAGCAAATGACTCCAAAAAAAACAAAACTTGAAAGAAGAAATGAAAAAAATTCAAAAAAATTGAGGATGGAAAATCAAGAAAAGAACTCAAGATGTACCCTGAGCTAAAATCATGTAAGTCTTATGTCCTATAAATGTGTGGTTCCACTACCTCACCAATTCACCAACTCAACAAATCAAAATCTCCTGAACTGTTCTAACTCCACTACTGATCTTAAAAAATTCAACAAAAAATCAAGAACCTTAGAATCTTTTTTTATTTTCATTAATTCCTAAGAAAATCAAAATCAATCACTAAATTTCTATTTCCACTTACTCAACTATTCAACAAATAAAACAACACCCCCAAAAAAAGAACACAAAGAGTAGATAACAATACAGAGGTCACATCAAGATTCCCTAAGCTACTCGAACTCCAGATCTTTAAAATCCAACAAACGACTCCCAAAAAATAAAAGTTGAAAGAAATGGAAGAACCTCAGGATTGCTTCTAGTACATAGGTCAGCAAGAACTCTATTAAGAGCATCAATATTTCCGGCACTGATTGTTGCAACCGGATAGAGGATCGCCTAAGAGCTGCTACCCATGTTTCTTCTTCACACTCCTATCTACACGAAAAACTAACATGATGGACAGAACGTTGTTATTGTAATGATGATTGTAATTTTTGTATTTTTTAACATGAGGCTCCATGGTTGGTCCCTACAGTATCAGATCCTAGGAATTTCCTCACTTGTACTGAGTCTGATTGTTGGTACAATTCTCTATGTGAAGAGAAGAAGTGATAAGACTTTGCATCCAGTAGTAGTCTCAGGTAAGAAATTTGCCACACACCATGTTGTCAAAGAGAAGCATTACTCTCAAAATTGGCCAACAGAAGTCGATGTTGCAGGAGCGAGTCATCCGTCTGAGATGAGTATCTTTCAAATAAGTTCATCTCATAGCAAGAAATATCACAAATTAGAGGATGATGAGGCTCAAAGCATTGAGAAGAAACCTAGAAAGAGTAACAGGAGAGAATCCTTGGCTGCATCTGAGTTGTCAATGGGTTCACCTTCATATGGAAGTTTCACTACATATAAGAGGATTCCTGCCAAGCATGTGAGTGTATTTAACTTGGTATATTCTATCTTCTTTGAACATAAACAATCCTTTTTGAATAGCCAAATCTATTCTCTTACTTATATATTTTCCTTGTGAAATTTAGGCAAGTTGAGGAGAAGAAGTCACACCTTTCACTACTTAGTTGGTGTAGGTACCGATCAAGATGTTTAATCCGACTAATAATTTGGTCTGCTATAAGAGGATCATTTATTTTTTTCCGGCAAAGGAGATTATATAAGCATTTCACTTTTCAGAATTGGACATCATGATTTGTTAATAATATGATTTATGAAGATTTGACAACTCAATTAGTTATATGTCTTTCTTGGTTTGAAGACACACCTTTCAATTTCTTAACTCCAGCTGTCTAATTCAAAAAGCATTATAATTACTGATTGCAGTATGCTTAACTAGATAAGTCAATAGTTGTATTCAATTAGCAATATATATGTTAGTTTATTCTCGTTGTGATCTCAGCAACACAAGACATAAAGGCAAAAGGCAAGAGGAAGTCCTATAAGTGTGCAGTACATCCTGTATTTTACTGCTCACCTAATGGATATTTTTTCTAATGCTTACATATGTTCATAGTGCTAGGGTTCTGGAATGATGGCTGAGGATAACTCCGATGAACTAGCAAGTCCATAACTAGTGTGTAGAATGACTCTATGGCTGAGGATAATACCGATGAACTAGTAATTCCAGTGACTAGCGTGAAGAATGACTTTATGGCTAAGGATAACATCGATGAACTAGTGAGTCCAGTAACTAGTGTGAGGAATGACTCTGCTGGAAGTAAGCCAGATAAAATTAGCACAATAAAATCGAAATCTATGAGTATTGGAAACAAGGTTATTCCCTTCTATCGCAGCTCCTCCTCTACTTCATCTTACAATGCAGGCAATACAAAAAGGCAATCCACTGGGAAGTTGAATGCTCCTGATAGAGGACAAGATATTATTCATCATTATCTGAGAGCTTCCACTGGTTCTTTCCATGACTTCTGTAAATATGGCAGGAAATATTCCTCTGAAGCAAAGCCATGGCATCCTCTATAAAAAAGAAAGAACAAACTTCCTGCTGATGAGCAGAGTCCTGCATAAACCTTGGTGGGAGAGACAAAAAAGGGGACTTTGGTCAAGCAAAAGCTTTTCACTCTTCATGGAAGTGTGCTGGGAGAGAAAAAGAAGGTGACAGGAGTTGAGTAAAAGCCTTCCACTTCTCTAGAGAGTATGCTAGGAGAGGCGAAGAAGAGGACCGTGGTCATGCAAATGACTTCCACTACTTCAGGGAGTAACCAGAGTGATGCAAAGAAGGGGATTTTGGTCAAGAAAAAGCTTTTCACTCCTCCTGTGAATATGCTCAAAGAGGGAAAAAGGGTAAATGAGGTCTATCAAAAGCCTTCAGCACCTCAGGAGAGTGTACTCAAAGATAAAAAGGAGGTCACTATGGTTGATAAAAAACCTTTTTCTCCTCCAGGTTGCATGGAGGGAGGGATAGATGAGGTGACTTTGGTTGAGCAAAAGCTTTCTACTCCCCCAGGGAATATGCTGGTAGAGGGAAAGAAAGAGGCCGTCGTCAATCAAAGGCCATCTACTCCTCCATGGAGTATTCTAGGATAGGGAAAAAAGTTGAATGTGGTCGATCAAAGGCCTTCTCCCAAGGTTCACTCTCTTAAACCCTCTGAAATAAAAAAAGAAAAAGATATTGCTGCTACCAAAGAGTGTTCACTCTCTAAAATTAGATTCCTCAAGTGACAAGACGCCAGAGACAGAAGAGAAAATGAAATCTTCATCTAAGATCTTAGGAGGTGTAGATGCAGGAGGCAAGAAAGACAGTGTTGGTAATTATAGAAAACAAATAATTGCGCCTAAAGTATCTACAGAAAAATCTTTGAAGACGCCAACTCTTTCATCTCCTCCAAAATCTTTCTCTGTTAAACCTTTGATCTTGAGGGTAAGAAGAAATAAAATCTTAAAACTGTTGGCTCCTCTGAAGGTCCAAAACAAGATATGGAGAGATGGGACAAGCAAATTGAACCCTGAAATGGTTCCTGAGAAAACTTTAAGTACTCCTAAAGTGAAAGCATCACGAAAGTCTTCATCCTATTTACAATCACGTCCGTTGTCTAATGAAGAAGATAAAAAGGAAATTGTTAAGCCTGCAGACAGTGCATTGGGTAAATACACCTCTAGCAGCAAAAAGTTGTTGCACATAGCAGAAGCAGAAACTGTTGGGAAAAATCAGAAAAAGACATTGAGAAAAGTTATGACAGGTGTTTCTAATGATAATAATTCTTTGGCAATGAAACTGAAGTTCAGGAGGGGCAATATAGTTGATCTCCAGCAAGAAACCAGCAGCCCTAGGAGGCTGACATTTAGATGGGGATGACATGTGGGTAAAAGACAGGACAACAATACAAGAAAGAGAATCTTTAAAAAGAAAGGAGTTGATGGTGGCAAAAGTAATACCATCCCTATCTCTGGAAAAATTATTTTGAGGCATCAGGATGTGCAAGAAAAGAAAGATGTGCAGGGTTTGTTGAATAATGTAATTGAAGATACGACGAGTAAGCTTGTTGAAACTGGGAAGAGCAAGGTTAAAGCTTTGGTGGGAGCTTTTGAGACAGTGATTTCCCTCCACAATAAACCTTCTGTTGTCATGGTTTCTTGATTAACTAACAGAATTTTATAACAAATAGGAGCAATTGCAAATATAGTGGTTGATATAGCTTTTCTGACCTGGTTTACTTATGTTTGTCCTGTTTCTCATTCCGACGTATCTTCTTAACGATTTTTTGATGCTTGTCAGTTCTATTCTCATGATTGAATAAATTCAATTTCTTCTAGGTGCATTTACTTTGAATTGGGAGATAAAGTTGCACAAGACTACAATTTCTTTTTCACTTATGGAGGTTGTGATAGTGACGTTAAATCAGTGGGTGTTTGGATGTAAACATTCTAATGTTAGGCTGGTTGATCAGTGGACATATATTGTTGCTGGATTCATTTACAAGGGATTTGTTCATACTTTCTGTTGAATAAGCACATTGAAAAATTCACATCATGTGGAAATACCATCCAAAAAAGAGTTTTGGCTATGGTACTGGTTTGACATTATGCTTTTATACTATTTTCTTCAGTTGTTCTGTAAAGGGATCTGTCTCTTGACTGTAAAATTTATTTCTTTTTTCTCTGTCATACAATATAATAAGAAATAAGTAACAATCAATTGTAAATATTGTAACCACCTAAGCAAGTAACAATATTTGTATGCATCTTTTATTCAGGTAACTCAAAACAGCTTATAATAAGTCCCTTTGTTGGAATATTGTACGTTTTAGCTTAAAGAAGCCACTGCAGTTTGTTAGACTCAGATACATGTACCTTCATGTCTCCACCTATCAACCATAACATCCAGCTAAAGTTGAGTCACTCCATGTACTTGTGTTAAAAGTTATTTTTTAAGTCTCCTTACTCCAATTTGTCATTGAAAGCTCACACATTTTATCATGCAACAAATTTCCGCTCAACTAAATCTGAGACTCTTATCTAAGATGGTTAGAAGTACTAATGAAAACGGTCATAAAAGTTTTAGTTCACATAAACTCAGAAATAGTGTCATTGGCCATACAAGTATTCGAGGTAAGTTCTCATATCACAATATAATAAAATATCTAGTTGGAAGAAGATGGTTAGAATTTCTACATTCGAGAGTATGATTTAATCAAAAGAGTGTTAAGGGTTACATTTGTTTAACTTTTAAGGTGGGGGGACAAATAAGTTATGAGATCAAATTTCCTTAACTACGTTGTACTATGAAAAGTTCATCAAGAAATGGAGTAGAAACAAAGCCAACAATCAGATCATGCAAAAGTTCATAGAAGCAAGGGTCAAGCAAAGTGCTATACACAAGCCACACGAAATCCTCAACTAATAAATGAAACTTCAACAAACGAAGGCAGCATGCAGAAAGTTTCACTAACAACATTATAACATCAGCAAACTTATTAAAACATTAAAATCCTACAAATCACACTTGAATCACTTCAGTTAAAATTCTACTAAGACTGATTTGTTGAGAAGCAAAAGAGTAATTTTCCTTCAGTTGTCAATGCAACAGTGACACAAATTTAGAATCTTCATAGAGAAATTGACATGGCTTCTAATTCTTCTCAAGCATCTTACGGGGATGATGACTTCTTCTCCTCCACTTGCCTAAATTTCACAAGGAAAATATATATGTAAGAGAATTGATACAAGTGAAATGACCACCTTAGCTTTTGATGATATTATTCAAAGTCACTACGTGAAGAATCAAGCTTTGGTCCCATGGAGGGCACGGGATCATACTTGTAGGGGCTATTTTAATCATGACATCAAACAAACCCGTGTGTGGAAGATTGCTTGGAGCCTTGAAGACTAGAGGACTCACGGGTTTGGACCACATTTGATGGTTCACGATTTTGGCCCCTTTTATTAAGGTCATTTTGGTCACTTAGCCACAAGGTCATTTTGTTCTTTTATCCTTATCTAAATGACACTCCATTGCCACCCACCTCATTAAGGGCATTGGAGTCATTTTATCTTTATTTTGTAATATACTATATATAGTCTATTTTAGGTTATTTCTCTTTAGTTAATGAATGATGAACATTTGAAAGACTTATTCCCTCTTTTTAGAGTGCAACACCTTAGTATAGTTCTTAGTTAGGGCTTGGAAAAGTCGTCCTTTAGTATAGGGCTTGGAAAAGCCAATATTGTTCTTTGCTTGGAAACGGTGGATCTTGAGGTGAGTGATTCCCTTGGCGGTCACTGTAAGAGTGTGGTGTTTTTGTTACATTAATTAGAGTTTTATTGTTTGAATCACACTTTGTTCCTAAGTCTTGTAACAAATCTATATCTCACTAGCTATCCTTTTATTTTTGTAATCTTGTTATTGTTTGTAGTGGACTGTTTTTGTGTCTTGTTGAATCTAAATTTTTGTGTTCTTGTTGTCATCTCGTTCTTCAAGATTTGTGGCTGTTTTGGGTGTTAAATGCACCTTTGTTTCTTGTATTCTTGTTGTATTTGTCGAATCCGAGTGAGGTCTCCATTTGGTCCACGATTTGTTGTGATTTGTGGACTGTTTTGGAGGGTGTATTGGACTGTTTTGTGGTTGTTTCGTGTTCCTCTTGTTTGTCTTGTATCATTTGGTATCAAATCCATCTTTGATTTTGTTCTAAGAAGATCAATTTTGGGCTTGAGACTTGAAAAACACACACACAAAAAAAACTGTAAACTGAAATTTTCAGAAAATAGCAATCTGTCCACTTTGTGTTCTTTGTCGAAAATTGTGCTCTTGTTGTGTCTTGGTCGAGATTTTTAATTGCCTTAAAGTGTTTCTAGTTTTAGTATTGTTCTTCACTAACACTTTGAGTCTATATCTTGATTTGACCCTTTGTTGTTGATGTTGTTATTGTGAACTTGGACTTGGCCGATTGTTGTTGGTATTGTTGTTGTAGATTCAAGACTTGAACGTGTGATGTATTGTTGGTTCAAGTTTGAACGTGTATTTTGGGGATTGTTTTGGAGATTTTAAGCTTGAAAAGGTGGTGGTGTTTGGGAGGTCCAACTTGCACGTTAGAACTTCAGGACTCAAAATTTGTGTTCTTGATATTCTTAGTGCTCTTCACCATCTCTATATTTTGTTGAAGAAAAAGTGGTTGTTGATTCTATATGTTAAAGAAAGAGAGTGTGAATTGATGTTAGTCTTGCAAGACATAAATCCAAGATTTAAGGTGTAAGACTTGTGGCTCAAAGACTTTTCCTTCACACTCAAAGAATTACAACCACTTCCAACAACCTTCCATGTTTTGAGGATCTTGTTTTAAGGAAAGTGTACAACAAAGTCAAGTCTTCTCTTTTTAGAATTGGAAGGGGATTACAAGACTTATATTTCCCTCCTAAAACCAAATCCCCCATTCCCAACTTACAAATTGATCAAGAATTCCAATTTTGGAAAATAAATTTGTTACGACCGCAACCAATATGTGGCTGCCACATCACGTTTTACTATTCACACGACAAATTTTGGCTCAAATTTTACATTTTTAGTTTCATTTTGTTGTCTCCTAGTTTAATGTCTTGATTCTAGAATTAATTAACAACTAGTAATCACCTACTAAGTTGTAGATTAATTGTTGAATCCATTTCTTTCGTGTCTTTATTGTTTGTGTATTTTCTCGTTTCTAACTCGTCGTAACTTTTTGTTTCAAGTTTGTAAGTAAATTTTATTTTTTTTCTTGAGTCGATCAAACAAGAATCTATTCCGGTCGCCAAGTAGAATTGACATCTTATTGACTACCGGAGTATAAGCAACTTTCAATATTCGCCGCTTCAATTATGAGAATCACAAAGGTTACTATATACGAGTGTTGGTAAGGAAGCTTTACTACTAATATTATTTTTTCATTGTGTAGGTACAAAGGTGATATTAGGGGAACATGTCTTCGATAATTGAGGATTATTATGACTACGACATGGGAGACTATGATTGTAGTGAAAGGTTTTATGGCTAAGAAGTTGAGGGAGATTGTGGGGGCTATGAAAATAGCCATGATCAAAACTTGGGCAGATTTGAAGGTCTCGGGTTTAGGAGAGAAAATGACAGGAATGATGGCCTAGTTCTTATGGTGAATTAGGAGATGATGTAGGACCTCGTGATGGTTCTTATGATGAAGTTTGGACATGTGAGGAGTCTTATTCTTCCCACTCTGAACCTACATTTGGTGTTAGGTATAACCCTTTCATTCGCAAAGCTTATGAGAGCTATGATGAGAGTACGCATGCGGAGTGTGAAAGATCATATTCTTCACCTTGTAGTACTTTTTATCAAGGTCGACATGGTGTGATTGGTTATACTAGCTATAGTAGAGGTTGTCCCATGAGAAAAAGAGTGCAAGCATCTCCAAAACCGATGGGTACTCGTGTGCCTTACAATGTTGATCCAAGGAGGAGTGTACACTCCGGAAAGGTGACTATTTGTGGGATATGGGGTTGCCTTATGGTGTTGAATGATAGGTACTATGCAAACTACATTCTTCTGTCCATGGTTGACTACTTGGGGTTATTTTGAGAGCCTTTACTTGTTCCATACTACTTGGGCGAGTTCAAGGTTACCAAGAGAGTAAAAGTTGTCTTCTCCCAATTTGATTACCATGAGGAGGTGTGGTGCGATGTTTTTTCCTTAACCTACGGTCATATGAGCTTGGGTGCCGATTGGTTTGCACGACATCAAATTCCTAACATGCAAAATTGGCCTAATATTGTAAGAGACCAATGGGGAAATCGCCTCATAACGTACTTTCTACCCAAACCGCAAAGAGAAATGCTTACCTACTCCAATCCAATTTATGATGAGAGACATAAGATTGAGAGGAGTAAGGGAGTGCAAGGTGGTAATCCAAGAGTGGAAAAAGGAGAGGATATGTGGAGCGAAGTGAGGGGATTGCCACCAAACCATGCTAATATTGGCTATCCTTCTATTTCTAAGGACATTTGTGTAGGTACCAACATGGCAAGAGAAGGAGAACAATGCCAAAAGGAAGTTGTTGCCCAAGCTTGTGGAGGACCTTCACCTCACGGCAAGGAAGAGTCTACTCAAGATCTTAAAGGTAAAATAGCTAACTCTTACACTTTAGTGCATGTGAATGACAATTGTGTGGTTAGTAAGCCATTGAGTGTGAGTAGTAGCTTACTTATTTATGAGTCAAATGATTCCTTGTATCTTGTTGATGATGTACATATTGTGAGTTTGGATACACTAGTTGATCCTATTGATGACGAAATTGACTCTTCTTGTAAGATCAATTTATGTCCATCTAGTGTTGAAGCTTATATGTTTAATGGAAGTACATCGTCTTGTGTAATTAGTGTTGATCAACTTGTTTGTGAAAATTTCCCCCCACTTGAGTATGTGTCTGATGTGCTTAATAGGACTCAAGTGAGTGAAGTATTTGAAAATATTGGTCAACAAAGTGGGAGTGAACCCTAGATCTCTTCTTAGGGTAATCTTGTGTTTGGGTCATCCTTGAAACTTTTTATTGATCATTTAGAGTGTGAGGAACTTGCATATTCCAAATCTGTCCGTGAGGTAGATCACACTCTCTTTAGGTGTAATGTCTTGTTTGAATATGATTTAAACACTTCTAATAAAGCTAGTGGTGAAAATGATGGTATAGCTTGCCTTGGAAGCGATAGCCTATATGCTAACCCACTTTGGTGTGACAACATTCCTCCTGAAGATGGAAATCTCTTCTTGGAAGATAAGAGTACTCTTAGGGGTAAGGAATGTGTAGTTGCGGAAGCTACATCTTCTTTTACTTTGTGTGACTTTATTTTTTAGAGTAATCATGGTTATTATTGGGAAACTAGTAGGGAGTACACACATGAGGGCACCTTGGAAGAAGTCGATTTGAGTGATATCTTTCTCTACTCTCTATTTGCTTTGGATGATATGTATTCTATTATAGAGAGTATGTCGTTTAGTTTGGGAGTAGACCACGGGAAAGCAGAGTACTGTCTAGACCCGTGTCTATGGCCACTTTTCCCATTTGACCCCGGTGCCAAATGTAGAAACGATGATGTTGGTGCACCCAACTTGTTGCTTGGTCTACATGACAAGCAAAGTATCACTCTTGGTGTATCCCATAACCAAATCCTTTGTACATCTTTCATTGAGTTTTTAATACTCACTTCAAAGGATTCTTGATTATACTTCAAGTATGTACCCCCTTGGCATGATGATGTTTATTATTGTGCTAACCCTAACCCTCATGCCATGAGGATGTTGTACTTGTTTGTCCTTTCTCTTATTTTGCAAGGTACGGATTCGAGGTTGAATCCTTTTCAAGAAGGGGAGGATGATACAAGTGAAATGACCACCTTAGCTTTTGATGATATCATTCAAAGTCACTACGTGAAGAATCAAGCTTTGGTCCCATGGAGGGAACGGGATCATACTTGTAGGGGCTATTTTGATCATGCCATCAAACAAACCCGTGTGTGGAAGATTGCTTGGAGCCTTGAAGACTAGAGGACTCACGGGTTTGGACCATATTTGATGGTTCACGATTTTGGCCCCTTTTATTAAGGTCATTTTGGTCACTTAGCCTCAAGGTCATTTTGGTATTTTAGCCTTGTCTAAATGACACTCCATTGCCACCCACCTCATTAAGGACATTGGAGTCATTTTATCTTTATTTTGTAATATACTATATATAGTCTATTTTAGGTAATTTCTCTTTAGTTAATGATGATGAACATTTGAAAGACTTATTCTCTCTTTGGAGAGTGCAACACCTTAGTATAGTTCTTAGTTAGGGCATGGAAAAGTCATCCTTTAGTATAGGGCTTGGAAAAGCCAATATTGTTCTTTGCTTGGAAACGGTGGATCTTGAGGTAAGTGATTCCCTTGGCGGTCACCATAAGAGTGTGTTCTTGTTTTTACATTAATTAGGGGTTTAGTGTTTGAATCAAACTTTGTTCCTAATTCTTGTAACAAATCTATATCTCACTATCTATCCTTTAATTCTTGTAATCTTGTTATTGTTTGTAGTGGACTGTTTTTGTGTCTTGTTGAATCCGAAAATTTTTGTTCTTGTTTTCATCTTGTTATTCACGATTTTTGGCTGTTTTGGGTGTTAAATACACCTTTGTTTCTTGTATTCTTGTTGTATTTGTCAAATCCGAGTGAGGTCTCTATTTGGTTCACAATTTGTTGTGATTTGTGGACTGTTTTGGAGGGTGTATTGGACTGTTTTGTGGCTGTTTCGTGTTCCTCTTATTTGTCTTGTATCAAGAATAGATTTTGCTATTCAAAAAGGATTTTTTATGTTCAAAGAAGATAGAATATACCAAGTTAAATACACTCACATGCTTGGCAGGAACCTTCTCATATGTAGTGAAACTTCCATATGAAGGTGAACCCATTGAGAACTCAGATGCAACCAAGGATTCTCTCCTGTTACTCTTTCTAGGTTTTTTCTCAATGCTCTGAGCCTCATCATCCTCTAATTTGGGATATTTCTTGCTATGAGATGAACTTATTTGAAAGATGCTCATCTCAGACAGACGACTCGCTCCTGCGACATCGACCTCTGTTGGCCAATTTTGAGAGGAATGCTTCTCTTTGACAACATGGTTTGTGGCAAATTTCTTACTTGAGACTGCTATTGGATGCAAAGTCTTATCACTTTTTCTCTTCAGGTAGAGAAATGTACCAACAAGCAGACTCAGTATAAGTGAGGAAATTCCCAGGATCTGATATGCACCAACATTATCTTCATCATATCTTATTGGAGACTCCATCATTTCCAAAGGTTGGGCTTCTTCAACAGCAGAAATTTCTTTCACTATGCTTTCAGGATTGTCAATCATCGACTAAAGTGCATTATCATCAATGAAAGATTGGGATTCAGCCAACTTAACCTCAACATTAGAAGTTGTAAGCCCTTGGTCCAAATCCCTTTCTGAACTATCAGATTCATTCCTCTCAGCTGGGATAACAAAAACTTTTTCAGTCTCCACCAAATCATGCTTTCCTTGTTCTAAATCCTTTTCTAAGCTATCAGCCCCATTTACCTCGGCTAATTGAATTGTTGAATCTTCTTCAATCTCCAACACATCCACTCCTTCAATTTCAACTTCCCCACCATCATCTAAATCAGCATCCATTTGAAATTCTTCCTCATCTGGCTCGGTTTCAGATTATTCATCCTCTTCTAACTCAATTGGTTCAAACTTTTTATCCAATTTCTCACTACCAGTACTGCCTTTCAAATATCCGTGATATATATTGCTACTCTCTTCTAGAGTAGTCAAGTTCATGAATTTAATCGGATGCACATCATTTATTCTACCAAGGTCATTAATCAACTTTGAGAAATAAGAAACCGCTTCTTATTTGCAGAAAAGAACGTATCTTTACCATTGGATAAGGTGATTGAAGTCCTTACGGGATCATTTCTTTCCACCAAGATTTTCTTTTTACGAGATTGAGCAATCTTGGAAGAAGCGGAAATCGTCAGAGACATGAAATTCTTGGAACCCTTTGCCGATGATTTCAGTTTCGCCGCTTTGGATTCATTGTCCTTCTCATCAAAACCCTATGACAAAGAAGAAGAACCCAACTCTACTTTCCCAGAATTAGACACCATTCTTGTCGAATCTGCAAAAAAACAAGAAAATAACACAGTAAATCAAGAAATCTTGCAACAAATTTTTGACATTTCAAATCAAGAAAATTGAGTAAAACAACGGGAAAACGGAAATTGCTAGACGGTCTATTAGCTCAGGGTTGAATCCTCTGTGGGTCGCAAGAATCGAAGGCCGCGAAAAAGGGTTGCCGTTGAAGCTTCTTCTGGGTGTAGAATTGTTGTTTTCGGAGGTTCTTAGATGAGGTGGAAAGGATCTTATAGAGAGTGGAGAAGGAGACTTGTTATTAGAAGAAACCACCATTGATGATAATGTTGTATACCAAGAAAGGTAAGCGAATCGTCGAATCGTCCAGGGATACCAAACAAGCAAATGGAAATAATGCAAATTGAGAGAAAGAAAACTTTAGATATTACCAAAAAAAAGCTATATATGGGGTAAAAAATATTTACTCAATCATAGCAATTACTAATATATGTAATTGCAATTAATTAGATATCTGAAGTAAATGATACTTCCTTTTGGTCAGTGAACTTTTATTTATCGGATGTAGTAGCAATAGGTATTCTTTTTTATTTGTCTAATTTAAAAATAAAGAGATAATTTATCAATAATTTCTAATTTGAGTTTGTTATATTAACTATAGTTATTTTTCAAAGTATAAATGCTATTATATTCAAGTAATAATATAATAAAATGGTCATTTTATTTCTTGTTGTGTTAAGTCAATACTAGATAAATAAAATAGATCGAAGAAATAAGTAACATGTATAGCAGGTTGTTACAAAATTATCATTACACTATCATATTCATATCATCATGTACTTACTATGTGAACTTTTATATATTAGACTATTACAAACAACATATTTAATAAGGTCACAACATCAAGAATTTGAAATTAGAATAGTTGCAGCTTAAACATGCCTTTACATCAAGTTTGATGATTTCGCTATTCTTGTTTTGCAATGTTCATCAAAATTCAAGTTCTTTTATTTCATTTTCTTGATTAAGAAATCTCAAAAGTAAATGATGTGACGTTCGAAATTCGGTGAATAGTAAGCGAATGTCTTTATCTTTTCTCACTTAAATATTTTTTTTGCACATGCTACTGCTTCATATTCTGCCATGTGGTTACATATTAAACATTGCGCTCTTATCACTAGATCAAAATAATATGACATTCACGATTGTAAATCTTATTTACTAAGAATGATCTATTACATTTGTAAGCGGGATTGGCCCTTCTTAACATTCACAGTCTAATAATAATAATTATGGATATTGTCGATAAATATTCTACCACTAAAAAGTAAGCCCAAGCCAAATAATGATAAGACTTCTCTCAATATCAAGTAGTAATATATTTGCCTTCTCATCAGATCTAGTTTTTCTTCCTTTATGTATAATCTTGTTTTTCATGATTTCATGTTCTAATTTAATTCAATTCTTTTGTTTTAGATGTCTCTTTTTTGCATATTCTATTCTATTGACTTGTGCAAAAAAATTAAGCTTTTGTGTCTCTTTTATAAACTAAAAAATCTCGAAAGTAAATTTCACGAGGCTCGAAACTTAGTGGATAATAAGCAACAAACGTCTCTATCTTTTCTCACTTAAATACATAATTTTTTATATGGTACCATTGAATATTACACTCTCATCAATCATCACTAAATTAAGGGAAAAGATATCATTTCCACCCCAAACTATATAATAAAAGTCTAAGCCACACATAAATTATATAAGTGACCTATTACACACGTTAACTATATAAAGGTGATATTATTACCTCCCCGCGACCCCCATTCTAAAGTACGTGTGTTAAACTTATTTTAGGCGCATCCAGCCTATTAAATAACAAAAGTAAACGGCTAAAAACATTAAGGAAAAAGGCATCGTTTCCACCCCAAACTATAGTCGAAAAGTCGAATGCACACCTAAACTATATAAGTGACCTATTACACACCTTAACTATAAAAAAATGATACTTTTTACTGACAAGGCAGCGCGTGTAAAACACTACACCACATGCAAGTGGTGGTAGCCTGACAGGGTGTAAATAGTTTCACTTTTTTATAGTTTAGGTGTGTAATAGGTCACTAGTATAGTTTACGTGTGCCTTCGACTTTTTGGATATAGTTTGGGGTGAAAACGATGTATTTTTTATCATGTGACTATGATTGTAAGTCATATTTAAGAAAAATAATCTATTACATTTTTTAAGGGATATTTTTTGCCCTTCTTGAAATTCAAGATCTAACAATAATAACTAAGAATTCCATCACTAAAACGTAAGCCTTGATGTACTTTTTTACTAATAAACGTAGTTATAAAAAAAAATTAGTTAACATCTAGAGTTATCTAAAAATCTTTTACCAATTATTCTAAAACTTTAAAAATTTAAAATCTCTCACTATCTTTAGAAAACCCTTGTCTACTTCTAATATACTTCTATTGTATTGGTACTTTTAACACTTTCAAATTCTTTTAGAAAATAATGTCTTCATTCTGTTCAATATTTTTCTTCTAAAAATAGAAAAACCTTTTCTACTTCTAAAATAGTTGATTGTAGTGACACTTTTAACATATTTTCAAATCTATATATATATATATATATAAATGAGACATTGTAGGCTGCTGATATGGCATACCTCAATGAAAAAGTATTTATCTTTTTCTGGGTTTTTTGATTTTTTTCACTATTATTTAATTAAAGGGAGAATTAAACTAATTAATAAAGGACATTTATATTTTAATATTTACTTACTATTACCATTAGAACTTTTGATATTCTTTATTGAAAAAGTATGCTGATGTAGCATGCCTCAATGTTTATGAATACGAGGATGACAAATAGATTCATGATAGAAGGTTTGATGGTAAGGTTAGAGACGATGAGTTTGATAGAATAGAATGATGTTTTTAACCTATTTTTTATATTGAATTGTATACAATAGAGTAAACAAAAATATTTATGAGAATTCTATTCTCTTCCTCTTCTATTTTTCTAGGGCTACATTATAATTATGAAAATTTTATTCTCGCATTCTCTTTTTCTAGGTCTACTTTATATGGTACTTCCCATGATGAATTTATAAATTGTATATGGAAGAGGAGAAAATTTTGTATAAAATTTGGAGTAAAAATTGGGATTTTACTTTATATTTATGAGAATTCTATTCTCTTCTTCTCTTTTTCTAGGGCTACTTTATATGATATCTTTTATAATATATTTATAAGTTATATATGAGAGAAGAGAAGATTTTGCATCAAAATTTTGGAGTAAAAATGAAAATTTTATAAATTTTTGACAAAAAATTAAGACAAATGAAATAATGAAAATGGGCAAAACATAAAAAAATAAAATAAAAGAATATGAATAAGTTTTACTTTGTATTCATCATTTACGTTCACGTGGTTAAGATTTATGTTCTATTAATAAGTATTCTTCATACATTTTTTAAAATTTTATTGCTTTTCAATTTATTCTTTTATTCTTGTATTCTTAAATTAGGAAAATCATTTATCTCAAATATTTCAGTTTTAGATTTTTGGAATCATTCTTTATATTAGAATTTAAATTATTGCATAAAAAAAATATTTTTTCCTAAAAAATCTTTCATCTTACATTTTTTAAGGAAATTGTTGTAATCAATGTAGTACCTATTGCTATTAAAAAGGTAAGAATCAATAGTAATAATTATTGATAAATAAATATTAAATTATAAAAAATTATGATATTTAATGATATTTGCCATATCATGCATTATGCATAGTAATTACATAAGGTAAGTATCAATAGTAATAATTGTTGGTATTTAAAAGATAAATTACATTATAAATAATGATTAAAATGTAAAAAATCATGATATTTTATAAGTGTAAATCTTTAAATTAAAATATTTATGTTCTCTTATTATATATTTTTTTCATATCAAAATAATTGACATGTACATATTTTGCATAACTTTTAATGAATAATTAAGTAGAAGTGTGATTTGATTAATATATATTTTTGTTAATTCTTTAACCCTTATCTATAAAGAAATTAAAAAGCTATAAATAGAAGATGAAGTAAAAATAGTAGATGGCAATTTAAAGAGGTTATTGAGAAGGTAAAGATTGATTTTGAGGAGAATGAAAAAATGAATAATGTTTAAAATGAAAAAAAGAAAAATGAAATGAGAGAAGATAGAAAACTAAGAAAGGAAACAAAATAAATTATATAAAATTTCTAATTCTGATTTCATAATCTTTGTCCATTGTGAATTATGGACAAGATTTTTAGAGATGAAATCCCAAAAAAAGATACAAAAAGAATGCAGTAAAATGAGAAGATAAATATATATATATATATATATATATATATATATATATATATATATATTAAGATACAAAAATGAGAAAAAAAATTGGGATAATTACACAACTTAGCCAATATTGACTCCTAATTATCACATTTAGCCTAATTTCCATTAATTACAATTCATAACCTTCTCTTGCCTATTAATTTTTTCATAATTACAATTCATAGTCTCTCCCATTAATTTTTTTCTCTATTTTCCATTACTTTTTTTTTCCTTTTTTCAGTTTTTTCCTTCTTTTTTTCTTTTCCTATTTTCTTTTCGTTTTCTCTTTCTTTCTTTTTTTTTTTCCAATTTTTTCATTTTTTTCTTATTATTTTTTCTCCTTTTTTGTTTTTTTCTCTATTTTCTATCACTCTTTTAAAAGAAAAAATTCTTTAGTTTTTCTTTTCTTTGTTTTTTTGTTCTCTCTTTCTTCTTTCTTTTTTCAAGTTTTTCTTTTTTGTTGTCTTTTTTTCATTTTGTCTTTCCTTTTTTTTCCTTTTTCCTTTTTTCCCTCCCCCCCCCCCCCCCCCCATTTTTCTTTTTCTCTTTCTATTCTTTTTAAAAAAAAATTGTTTTCTTTTTTTCTTTTGTATTTTTTTCTCTCTATTATCTATTACTTTTTTTTTCCTATTTTTTTCTTCATTTTTTATTTTCCTTTTTTATTTTCTCTTTCTTCTTTCTTTCTTTAATTTTTTTTGTTGTCGTTTTTGCATTTTGTCTTTTTTTCTTTTCTTTTTCTTCTTTTTCTTTTTATTTTTTTCATCTCAAAATAATTGACATGTACAGATTTTGCATAACTTTTAATGAATAATTAAGTAGAAGTGTGATTTGATTAATATATATTTTTGTTAATTTTTTAACCCTTATCTATAAAGAAATTAAAAAACTATAAATAGAAGATGAAGTAAAAATAGTAGGTGGCAATTTAAAGAGGTTATTCAGAAGGTAAAGATTGATTTTGAGGAGAATGAAAAAATGAATAATGTTTAAAATGAAAAAAAGAAAAATGAAATGAGAGAAGATAGAAAACTAAGAAAGGAATCAAAATAAATTTTATAACATTTCTCATTCTGATTTTATAATCTTTGTCCATTGTGAATTATGGACAAGATTTTTAGAGATGAAATCCCAAAAAAAGATACAAAAAGAATGCAGTAAAATAAGAAGATAAATATATATATATATATATATATATATATATATATATTAAGATACAAAAATGAGAAAAAAAATTGGGATAATTACACAACTTAGCCAATATTGACTCCTAATTATCACATTTAGCCTAATTTCCATTAATTACAATTCATAACCTTCTCTTGCCTATTAATTTTTTCATAATTACAATTCATAGTCTCTCCCATTAATTTTTTTCTCTATTTTCCATTACTTTTTTTTTCCTTTTTTTAGTTTTTTCCTTCTTTTTTTCTTTTCCTATTTTCTTTTCGTTTTCTCTTTCTTTCTTTTTTTTTTCCAATTTTTTCATTTTTTTCTTATTATTTTTTCTCCTTTTTTGTTTTTTTCTCTATTTTCTATCACTCTTTTAAAAGAAAAAATTCTTTAGTTTTTCTTTTCTTTGTTTTTTTGTTCTCTCTTTCTTCTTTCTTTTTTCAAGTTTTTCTTTTTTGTTGTCTTTTTTCATTTTGTCTTTCCTTTTTTCCTTTTTTCAAGGTATCAAATGATTTACAACATACTCTACAAATACTAATTGCCAATGAAAGCAATTTAGGAGATTTTGTAATGGAGGAAGTAATTAGCATGTGAAAACTTGGGACTAAATCGACCAATGAAAAGAAAGTAGGCCAACTTATGGGATGAAGGGAGTAAGTAACATATGCTAAACTTGGGACCCAGTCCAGGCATGCATCCCAGAATCAGTACACTAAGAGAGATACCTACAACCTATTCAAGAAAAGGGGATAAATCGTCTGAGAGATTGATAACATCCACAAACTCTGGCACGTGAACTTGTTATCTGAAAGTTGTACAGATATGGGTAGAGATCACCTGGGTAAAAATCTCTTACTTTAAACATGTTCATTGTTTACTTTTGGATAATTAAAATTCATTCTTTTTTTGTGTGTGTTTATTTATAATATTTTACTATGTCAGAAGGAGTGATTCTGGGATTTCTTACATTGGGAGGAATTAATTTTTTGAGGAAAAGACTGTTAAGTAAAAAGGGGGAGGAAACTTCAACAAATGTACGTGTAAACTCTAGTTTTGTTGTTGTTTTATGAGAACAAATTTGTATAAGATTAGAAAAGAATCATATCGTAATCAAGTAAATATGATGAATTAACCATATGTTTTTAATTTAGGAGTCAAAGCATGTTATTTATGCACAATTATACCCTTTTCTAGATAACTTGGGTTCAATAACAAATACTTATTCTAGTAGTACTATTTTTAAATCTGGATTTTATTTTTTGATTTATGTAAAATTTCTTCTGAATTATTTTTGCTTGCGCGTGTAATTAATGGAATTAGGATCTTGAGGCAAAGGTGGATTATGTGAGTCAGCTATCAGATGTTGATAAGGCAAAGGTGGATTATACGAGTCAGCTACTAGATGACGTTTTGTCTTCAATTCTGTCATGTATGACAATTAAAGATGTTGTTAAGACCAGTATTTTGTCTACAAGGTGGAGATATCTGGTTGTTTCTATGCTTACATTACAGTTCAGCCTTGACATGTTTGGCGTTAACTATTTAGGTCCTACATGTCATCCTTACTATCAGAAAAATTCTTGGAAGTAGTAAATCAGTTTTTACAACTTTATTTGGGTCGTAAAGTGGTTGAACTTGAAATGAACACTTTCATTCAGAGAAAGTTTTCTAATGAATTTGGCCAATTGATGCATTTTGTTTCAAAATTAGGTGTTGAAAGATTACATCTCAACTTTAGCTGTGGCAAAGTTCCTGCCTCAAAATACATTAACCTTCACCACAACACATTTTTTGAATTTTTCCTTGAGCTTCTCTCTCAATCATCCTCCTTGAAATCCTTGTTTTTGAGTGTTTCCGTTGTACAACCAAGTGTCACACTCCGTCTCAACTCCCTCAAGACCCTTTTCTTGACGGGCGTTCTGTTAGAAACGAGACAACTTGAGGGTATTTGTCCTCTTGTTTGAACCTTAATCAGTTAATCATAAAATATTGCAATCTTTTGCATAAGCTATGCATCTTCGGTATAGTAACATTTGTTCTTTTTGCTGATTGTGGAGGATTGGAAGAGATTGATCTTCAGGCTATAAAACTGCATGAGTTTGAGTGTTTTTTTAATAACAGAGTAAGATTTTACTTTTCTTTCGTTCCTATGTTGGAACATGTAAAAATTAGTCTTCGCGGAGATGCTTCATTGCCATACATATTTGGTGAATTTGCAACGAATTTACCTGCTCAGGTTAAATCTTTAATAGTCACCGCTTGGAATACTCAAGTATTTGATGATTTCTTGGCTTGTCAAATTCCTTTGGTATTTGTCTTTTGAACACCCTAATCACTTGAAGTATTCTTTTTTGTTAGGTAACACACTTCCCAACAGAGATGCAAATATTTAGAAACCCCAGGATGTTAGTCTTGCAATTTGAAAGCACGTACAACTTTGATATAGTCAAAGTTTCTCCTGTCTTAGACGCCTGTCCTGTTCTTCAATCTCTGCAAATATTGGTGAGTTGTCTATTTTTATCTTCTTCTTCTTCTTCTTCTCTTTTTTGGATATTCTTTGCTTGATATTAGATATTGATGACTTGAACATTTATTGAATCTAAAAGTGCATATTTCCCTCCCCAAGCATGCATGATATTCTAGTCATTCTCAACATTCACTCATTTCCATGTTCTGTCAATACAACTCGCACTAGTAAAGTTGTATTAATTTCCAATTACCTTCATCCATGAGATATAACACCTTTCACTACTTAGTTGGTGTAGGAACCGATCAAGATGTTTAATCCGACTAATAATTTGGTCTGTATAAGAGAATCATTCATTTTTTTTCTGGCAAGGGAGATTATATAAGCATTTAACTTTTTAGAATTGGACATCATGATTTGTTAATAATATGATTTATGAATATTTGACAACTCAATTAGTTATATGTTTATTCCAAAAGAAATGTATCAAACATGGAAATAAAGATATCTAATGTGGAGAATTTTTGGTCCACATTATTTTTTGTTCATGGAAATATAATGGAATAATTAGGTTTCAAAAACCTCTTGTTATATGTCTTTCTTGGTTTGAAGACTCACCTTTCACTTTCTTAACTCCAGCTGTCAAATTCAAAAAGCATTATAGATACTGATTGCAGCATGCTTAACTAGGTAAGTCAATAGTTGTATTCAATTAGCAATAAATATGTTAATTTATTCTCGTTGTGATCTCAGCAACACAAGACATATAGGGAAAAGGCAAGAGAAAGTCCCATAAGTGTGCAGTACATCCTATATTTTACTGCTCACCTAATGGATATTCTTTCTAATGTTTACATATGTTCATGGTGCCAGGGTTCTGGAATAATGGCTGAGGATAACTCCAATGAACTAGCAAGTCCAGTAACTAGTGTGAAGAATGACTCTATGGCTGAGGATAACACCGATGAACTAGTAAGTTCTGTGACTAGCGTGAAGAATGACTCTATGGATAAGGATAACATCGATAAAATAGTGACTCCAGTAACTAGCATGAAGAATGACTCTGCTGGAAGTAAGCCAGATAAAATCAGCACAATAAAACCGAGATCTATGAGTAATGGAAACAAGGTTCTTTCCTACTATCGCAACTCCTCCTCTACTTCATCTTACAATGCAGGCAATACAAGAAGGCAATCCACTGGGAAGTTGAATGCTCCTTATAGAGAACAAGATGTTATTCCTCATTATCTAAGATCTTCCACTGGCTCTTGCCATGACTTCTGTAAATATGGCAAGAAACATAACTCTGAAGCAAAGCCATGGCATCCTCTATCAAAAAGAAAGAACAAACTTCCTGCTGATGAGCAGAGTCCTGCACGTACCTTGGTAAGGGAGGCAAAAAAGGGGACTTTGGTTAAGCAAAAGCTTTCCACTCCTCCTGGGAGTGTGCTGGGAGAGAAAAAGAAGGTGACAGGAGTTGAGCAAACGCCTTCCACTTCTCCAGGGAGTATGCTGGGTGAGGCGAAGAAGAGGATCGTGGTCATGCAAAAGACTTCCACTACTTTAAAGAGTAACCAGAGTGATGCAAAGAAGGGGATTTTGGTCAATCAAAAGCTTTCCACTCCTCCTGTGAATATGCTGGAAGAGGGAAAAAAGGTAAATGAGGTCTATCAAAAGCCTTTATCACCTCAGGAGAGTGTACTCAAAGATGAAAAGGAGGTCACTATGGATGAGCAAAAACCTTCTTCTCCTCCAGGTTGCATGGAGGGAGGGATAGATGAGGTGACTATGGTTGAGCAGAAGTCTTCAGCTTCTCTGGTGAGTATGCTAGGAGAGGGAGAAAATGTAACTGTGGTTGAGCAAAAGCTTTCTACTCCCCCAGGGAGTATGCTGGTAGAGGGAAAGAAAGAGGCCGTGGTTAATCAAAATCCATCTACTCTTCCAGGGAGTATGCTAGGATAGGGAAAAAAGTTGAATGTGGTCGATCGAAGGCCTTCTCCTAAGGTTCACTCTCTTGAACCCTCTAAAATAAAAAATCAAAAGATACTGGTGACACCAAAGAGTGTTCACTCTCTAAAATTGGATTCCTCAAGTGACAAGAAAAATCATTGAAGACGCCAACTCTTTCATCTTCTCCAAAATCTTTCTCTGTTAAACCTTTGATCTTGAGGGTAAGAAGCAATAAAATCTTAAAATTGTTGGCTCCTCTGAAGGACCAGAACAAGATACGGAGAGATGGGACAAACAAACTGAACCTTGAAATGGTTCCTGAGAAAACTTCATGTCAGTTGTATAATGAAGAAGATAAAAAGGAAGTTGTTAAGTTTGCAGATAGTGCATTGGGTAAATACACCTCTAGCAGCAAAAAGCTGTTGCACATAGCAGAAGCAAAAACTGTTGGGAAAAATCAGAAAAAGACATTGAGAAAAGGTAAGACAGGTTGTTTGATAATGCCTAAACTACAGCTCTCGTAAGAGTGTAAGCGGTCGCTGTCAAATATAGAACCCAACTGGGTTGGGTGTCAAATCCCACAGGGAATACTTGGTCACTAAGTGTTGTAATCGTTAGCAGACTGTTGGTCTAAAATTCTACGGAAAGGGGGGATTTACTTGTGGCGTGAATTAAGAGTATCAAAGTAATGACTGAATGCTTTGTTTAGAAAAATTTAATCACAGAGAATAATAAGTTAGGGTTATGTCCACCTTATGAATTCTACGTATCTATTAACTATGAGTTATGCGGAATTTAGACATGCATGCACTTATAGAGATTCGTATTCTAATGGTAAATCCTAGTGTCTCTCGACCATCCAGGATTATTTCACTTTAACTCTCTCGAACATAAAGTGTATAACTAACGGTACAAATTCTCCAAGAGGTTAATCCGGTTAAGGTATTAATGTGTAAACAGGGGTTGGTAGCCCTATTTCTTTGTCACACTCTCTTTTCCAAACATGTAACTTTTCTCTCGAACAAGTTAATGCTATAATGGCGTATTCTATATATTTGCAACCACAAGAATTTAATTAAAACGAAGAGAGTAATGATATAAGTAGCATACACATCAAGAATTCACAAACTCATAGTAATAGATAGTATATCACAAGGCTTCCATAACCCTGACAGAGAAGGTTAACTACTCATGAGTGCAACAGAAATCACAATAGACATCATCATCGTACCAAAGCTAGAATAAGCTCACGATGGGGATGAGTGTGGCGTCAAAATAAGGTTGACATTTTTGCCCTCTGGACGTTTTCCCCAAGGGTAGCTTTTTTCTCTGTAAAGTTTCGAATGAAAGAAAAATAATGACAATAAGAATGAATAGAAATTGGAATGAATGCTGAAAAATTCAGCAAATAGGGTTTTTATAACATCCTTGTCCTAGTCCTACTCAGTTACTGCATCTGCATCCTTGTCCTAATCCTACTAGGTTACTGCTGCACCCTTAAGTATTTAGAAATACTGATTCTTCCCGGGACAATTTCTCCGTGCATCACATTCAGTCCATAAGCTTCCAAAAGCTGCCTTCCTTCTTACGTGAAGTTTTCCTTTGCTACCCAAGGGTCCACAAAGTGCTGAAATATTCATCATTAATACCTGAAAACATGCTAATCATGTTGGTTAGCTCACTTCCAGGTAGATGGACTAAAAGTGCAGAAATTATATATTTTATCCTCAAAACTTAGCTATAACATGGGTAAATTATGGTGTTTAGGTGTGTAAATACGTCCAACATCATTGTTCTAATGATAATAGTTCTTCAGCGGTGAAACTAAAGTTTAGGAGGGGTAAGATAGTTGATCTCTAGCAATAAACCAGCAGCCCTAGAAGGCTGACATTTAGATGGGGACGACATGTGGGTGAAATCCAGGATAGCAATATAAGAAAGATAATCTTTAAAAAGAAAGGAGTTGATTGTGACAAAAGTAATACCATCCCTATCTCTGGAAAAATTGTTTTGAGGCATCAAGATGTGCAAGAAAAGAAAGATGTACAAAGTTTATTGAATAATGTGATTGAAGAGACGGCGAGTAAGCTTGTTGAAATCGAGAAGAGCAAGGTTAAAGCTTTGGTGGGAGCTTTTGAGACAGGGATTTCCCTCCATAATAAAACTTTTGCTGGCACAGTTTCTTGATTAACTAACAAAATTTTATAACAAATAGGAGCAATTGCAAATATAGTGGTTGATATAGCTTTTCTGACCAGTTTACATATGTTTGTCCTGTTTCTCATTTCGACTCATCTTCTTAACAATTTCTTGATGCTTGCTGGTTCGGTTCTCATGATTGAATAAATTCAATTTCTTCTGGGTGCATTCACTTATGGAGATTGTGATAGTGATATTAAATCAGTGGGTGTTTGGATGTAGATATTCTAATGTTAGGCTGGTTGCTCAGTGGACATATATTGTTGTTGGACTCATTTACGAGGGATTTGTTCATACTTTCTGTTGAATAAGCACATTGAAGAAGGCACATCATGTGTAAATACCATCCAAATAAGAGTTTTGGCTGTGGCATTGGTTTGACATTGTGCTTGTATACTATTTGCTTTAGTTGTTCTATAAAGGGATCTGTCTCTTGACTGTCAATCAAATATAAATATTGTAACCACCTAAACAAGTAACAATATTTATGTGCATTTTTTATTCAGGTAACTCAAAACAGCTTATAATAAGTCCCTTTGTTGGAATATTGTACGTTTTAGCTTAAAGAACCTGCTGCAGTTTGTTAGACTTAGATACATGTACCTTCATGGCTCCACCTATTGATAACGCTCAATCTATAGCTCTCGTAGGAGTGTAAAGCGGTCGTTAGCAAATATAGAACCCAACTGGGTTGGGTATCGATCCCACACGGAATAGCTTGGTCAATAAGTAAGCAACGATTACTAGACTTTTAGTGCAAGTCTCGTAAAAAAAGAGGGGATTGTAATGTGTAACTAAAATATTAAAGTAAGACTGAAAATAGCAAAGTAAAAAGAAAGAATAGTTATTAAGTTGTAAACAATGAGAATTGAGAAGTTGGGGTTATGTCCACCTTTTGAGTTATACGTCTCTATTGGCTATGAGTGTGTTGAATTCCGACATGCATGTACTTATAGAGAATTGTATTCGATGGTAAATCCAGGCGTCTTTCGACCTATTCGAGGATTATTTCACTTTAACTCTTTCGAGCTTAAAGCGTGTCTAAAGGTACGAATTCTCCAAAAGGTTAATCCAGTTACGGCACTAACTTTTTAATAGGGGATGGGACCCTACTACCTTGACATTATCTCTTTTCCAGACAGATAACCTTTCTTTCGAACAAGTTAAATGTTTTACTGGTGTATTCTTGCGTTTGCAACCATAAAGAATTTAGGTTAAGACGAAGAGAATAATGATATAAGCAGCATACGTGTCACGAACTCACAAACTCATAGTACTAGATAGTTTCTTATTCGGCTTCCATAACCCCAACAGAGAAGTTTAGTTACCCATGAGTGCGAAGGAAATAACAATTGACATTGTTATTATACCACAATAAGAATTTCGTGTAGCACAAGTTTGGTAGGCGTTAGGCGTGATTTCTTGCAAGTAACGTTTCTCTTGTTGCGGAAATTAAGAATAGATGAATAGAAGAAGAATAAAAAGTAGAATTAATGGAAAGATTAAAAGAGTTGTAAGGTAGGATAAGAGTTGTTGTTAAGTAGAATGTCTTTGGAATTGATAAAAATCTCTAGCAAGATAGGGTATTTATAATACCCATATCCTATTCCTACTAAGCTAATGAAATACTTAACCCAATTGTACTAGGTTAATGTATCATTATCCTAATCCTACTAAGTTACTGCTAGTCCCCAAAGTCTTCAGAATTGCTATTTTTGCCCGGGACATATTTTCCATGCGTCACTTTTGGTCCTTAGGCGTCCAAGCTTCCTTTTCTCCTTTCGTGAAGCTTTCTTTGGCGTCAACTAATCCATAAAATGCTGAATTCTGCATCATTTATCCCTGAAACTTTGCTAATCATGTTCGTTAGCTCACTTACAGGAAAAAGGACTAAAAGTGCATGAAATATATAATTTGTTCTCAAAACTTGGCTAAAATATGGGCAAAATCTAATACTATAGGCGTGTAAATTCGCCTATCATCAACACCCCACACTTAAAGCTTTCTTCGTCCTCGAACAAAATATCATGTCCCTCTAAACATTAACTTAAGGTTTCACAGCAACAACACAAAATATTCATCAAGACAAGCACAACAATTACCAATAAAGAGTAGTTTTCGAATCATTAGTAGAAACAATTCCACCTCTAATATAGACTCGTGATGGTGATCAACTCATACTCAAAAGTTAAGGCACAAAGAATCATACACAACTATCTAAAACTCATCAACCATGTGTGTCTCACAATATCTTACCCATAATCACTCACAAGTATAGCATCTTTTTCAATCATGGGTATAAAAGTATCCTTGCTCTCGCTCTCACAAAGAATTTATATGCTGCAACAGATGACCATAGGCTTGCCCTTAGTGTAATGCTCCACTAAATGTCAGAATGCTAGGCTTAGGATCAAGTAGGTCTTTTGATGGTTGTAATGTAGGCTAAGGGACGGGTAGGACTATTTTGGCCAGAAATAGTGACTATGTTCCTAAGCGCTTTAATACATCACATTGTATCATTAACACTTTTCTTTCAAACGACCTTTTTGCTTTCCTTTATTCTACCACCCTTTTTCTCCTCTTTTGTTTTTCAATTTTAAGCAACTTTTCAGCTTTCCTTTCCTTTTTCTTTTCATAATATACCTCTTATGATAGAACTTTCTTTTTCATCACAAATTCAAGCACCAATACATTCTAAAGCATCATACTCACCCAATTTCCTCTTATTTTGTCACATGACTTTATACTTTAAAGCACTTAGGAATTTGGATCAAATTATGGTCTTGAAAAATGGATTAAGCTTACATATGAGGCTGTCAAAGAACATAAGCTAAAGGCTCAAAAGGGTTTAACTAGGATGATGTCCATGGGTAGGTTAGAATGAAGGTAAATAATCATAGGTTGCCAAAGAAATGCCTAAATCATCTCCTAAACTTGCATTCTTTATTTTCGCTTTGCACACATACCAGGCAAGTTCTAGCATCAGCCACAAGCATAGAATATACTATTATCTCACACACACAAGGCACATGGTCGACTTTATTGGGAGTAGTATAGACTTTTGCCCCAACAGATGAGGGAATTGAACCACACAATATCATATAGTGAGTCACAATTAGAGCCTAAACGTCTCAATAGTCATGATGTTAGCACAAACTCTTCTTATAATCTTATGCTGCCTATTAGAATGATTTTATGTGAAGCTAAGTAAGAAAAATTTTACTACTAAAAAAAAACAAAAAAAACCAATTTCGAAAAACAACAAACTAAGCAAACAAACATAAATAAATGCGAATGCGGATAGAGAAGTAAAGCATGCAAATACCACCACCCCACACTTAAACAGGACACTGCCCTCAGTGGAAAATAAATACGAAGAACCTAGTCAGTCGGACTCCTCCTCTATGTCAGGGGTCATACCCCCTTCGTCGGAATCATCATAGGAGTCGTCGTCATTAGAATTCTCCTCCATGTTGGAGTATGGCATGCGTCGATCATCATCGGTCGGCACATCATCATCAAGAGGTTCCTCAAAGTATGTACCTACTCCACACATCTCCCTCGCATGCATATTCATTGGATAGTCATGGTCCAGCTGTTGGAGCTCTGCAGCAGTTGGAACACGACCTCCACTCATCATGGTGAACCGTGTCATGCCATAAAGATGACGGAAGAAACTCTCATCTCGAGCATGTCTCTCCGCAGTAGTAAGGTTGACGCTATGTGTTGTTTCAGCATCTTTGACCTTTGTGAGGTCAACCTTCTTCGGGTTATGTGGGAGTTTGTGATCAGCTGGTTCCTCTTCGATGTCCTCCTTCTGCAAGATTGCTGTCAACAGGTTGCCAAAGGTGAAGTGGGACCGCTTGTGTAGTCTGGCCTTCCGCATTGTAGAATGAATGATTGCCACAATGTTGATAGGGATATTCATCATCAATGCATAGACCAAACACACTCTATCTCTTGTTATTTTGGTATACTGGGTCCCAGGAATAAGGCAAGAGTTGACAATACGCAACCATATTCTTGCTTCCCTATTCAAAGAAGCATAGGGGAAGGTATTGTGTCGTCCGGTGTCTTTATGTCTACTCCACCTTGCCATGGATCTACTTCCACAAAGTGTGTGTCGAATTGCTCTATAAGGAGGTCTACTGTACAACTCTTTGAATGGTGCTGGATCGACTGAAGGTAAGCCAAGAAAGGAGTTGATCAAATCCGCATTGAGTTGTACAACTTGGCCCCGAATCTTGACTTCACTGCCTGTGATTTTCGGCGACCAATTGGCATAAAATTCTCATGTCAAATCAAGATTGCATTCTCCCATGTCGCGGAAGATGAAATCCAGATTTAGTGCCATGATTTTCGCCAACATGCGCGGCTCCTTCTTCGCTAGGCTGTCCTTGTTGATCAAGTCGACATGAACGTATTTTCCTTCCTTGTTGTTCCTATACCATTCCTTGGCTTCCTCCTCAAGAACCCATTTTATTCCAAACATGCGGCGTGGTAATTGCATTGAGCATAATTCTCCTTGGTCCTTGCGACCTTTTTTCTTGCTCTTTTGGGAAGTGGTAGCCTTATCTTGTCTTGCTTTGGGTGCCATTGTACCTAAGATTTAAACAATGTTCCTATTAGCATCAGCTCGATATATACAATCTATACACAAGCAGTAGGGGTACCACCCCACACTTAGGTTGTTGATACAAATTAGTGAAGTGGAAGTAGTCGATTACTTAGACTTCATCGACATGCATTTTAGGCGCTATATTCCGACAAGAAAATCAGAGATGTATCACTTCTTGCAACCGTAGCAATACTTTCATGTTAGGTATAACAAGACTACTACATAGGGATTATATCCTGGTATAGTTTCTATCAATAATCACAACCTTCTATGTCGGTAGGCAACTATAAGTCATATCCCGATGAACGGGATCTTCTAACATGTTGGTATTCAAGTGACAAGGTTATGGAATGTTCATGACTATAGCAATTCCACAATTAGTATAACAATGAATCAAAATCAAATTCAAGTCAGAAATAGTTTAAGATCATCCTAACATATATGTTCACTCACATGGTTTTGTATCAACAATTCAAACACATTAACATCACCAATATTTCTTCAAGATGTAGCAATTCATAATAGACATAGCAATGTAGTACTTACGAAAAATAGATGAAGAATAAAAGAGTACTTATGTGATTGAAGCCTTTGGAGATGTTCTTGTGAAGTGGGAGAGCAAAAAGAAAAATTTTGAGATGTTTTGGAGAGTATGTGCGGCGCCTAGGTCAAGTTTCCAATGTGTTTTATGTTTCAAGACTAAGTCCCCTTTATATAGGAAAAGAATGGGTCGGGTTTTGACCCATTTATAATCGGTTTTGGAGACAAAAAGTGACCATATGCGGCGCCTTTAGCTTTGCCTATACATGGTATAGGCGGCGCCTAATGCAAAGCATTTGCTAGCATAGGCGGCGCCTAGTGCAATGCCTTTAGTGACCATAGGCGGAGCCTTTAGAATGGCATATGAGATTTTGAGACCAAATTCATTAGTATAGGCGGCGCCTATGCTATAGCATACTTGAGCATGGGCGGCGCCTATGCCTTTGCACACTAGATTCTGAGACCTTAGGCTATAGTATAGGAGTTGCCTTGTTCGTGGCCTAGTTTTGCCTAGGCCTAGCCTTGCTCGATGCCTATTTTGTCATGAGCAATGCTCAATCCATAGCCTTATGCATCTTAATTCCAAACTTACCACCTTTACCATGCAATACATCCAAATCGTCATTTGAAACCAATCTCCTCGTTGAATACCTCTTGCACCTACATTTGCTCAAAACCAATGAAAACGATTAGTACAATGGGTTGCCTCCCACCAAGCGCCTTAGTTTTGGTCGTGGCACGACTCTTATTTTTGGATTTTCATTTGTCAAAAGCAAAACAAATACTAGAATGAAAAAAATGAAAAACGATAAACGATGGGTTGCCTCCCATCTAGCGCCTTATTTATTGTCGCGGCACGACATAGTTACCTCGAGTACTTAGACTTCATCGAGATAAATGATGGCCATATAATTCATCGAGTCAAGAGGACCGATATAAGGTTTAACACGTTGACCATTCACCTTGAAGACAACACCATTATTGTCTTCCAATTCAACTACTCCAGACGAGTAGACTTGGATAACTTTGTATGGACCAGACCACTTAGACTTTAACTTACCTGGGAACAGCTTCAATCTAAAGTTGAAGAGAAGTACCATATCATCCTTTTGGAAGTTTCATCGAACAATCCGCTGATCATGATACTTTTTTATCTGCTCCTTGTATAGGTCTGACCTTTCATATGCATGGAGACGGAACTCATCTAATTCGTTCAGCTGCTCCAACCTCAGATTCATCGCATCATCCCAATTCAAATTCAATTGCTTCAATGCCCACAATGCCTTATGTTCGAGCTCAATGGGTAAATGACAAGCCTTCCCATAAACTAGTTGATAAGGGGACATGCCGATGGGTGTTTTGAATGCAGTCCTATACGCCCATAGTGCATCATCTAGCTTCCGAGACCAATCCTTCCTATTAGCATTTACCGTCTTCGCAAGGATTTGCTTGATCTCCCGATTGGAAACCTCTACTTGTCCACTCGTTTGTGGGTGATAAGGCGTGGCTACCTTATGTTGCTTGACACCATACTTGGCCAACACGGATCTGAATAGCTTGTTGCAAAAGTGAGATCCTCCATCACTTATGATAGTACATGGTACTCCAAAGCGAGAGAAAATATTCCTCTTTAAAAATGCTACAACACGTTTTCCCTCATTGTCGGCCAACGCTACAGCTTCAATTCATTTTGAGACATAATCTACAGCAATTGAGATGTACTTCATTCCAAACGAATTCACGAATGGACCCATGAAATCAATGCCCCACACATCAAAGAGTTCTACCTCAAGAATTTTCGACATGGGCATCTCATGGTGTTTCAAAATAGCACCTTGTCTTTGGCATTGGTCGCATCTTCTAACAAAGTCGTAGGCATCTCTAAATATCGAAGGCCAATAATATCCACTTTGCAATACTTTTCTTGCCGTCCGATTGCCTGCGTGATGTCCTCCAACTTGGGAAGTATGGCATGCTTCCAATATAGTAGGCACCTCTACATGGGATATACATCGTCGAATAATACCATCCGCACATCGTCGAAATAAATATGGCTCATCCCAATAGTAGTGTTGTATGTCATGCATAAACTTCCTCTTTTAATGGTATGATAAATTGGCAGGTATTACATTACTCACCATAAAATTTGCAAAGTCGGCATACCATGGTAACTTTTCTGTTATCGTCGCTAGGATCTCCTCGTCAGGGAATGCATCATCAATCTCGATATCAGGCTGCGCCACATGCTTGTTCTCGAGTCTAGATAGATGGTCGGCCACTTGGTTCTTGCAACCTCTTCTATCTTTAACTTCGAAATCAAACTCTTGCAGCAGCAATACCCATCGAATTAATCTTGGTTTTGCATCCTTCTTTGTCATTAGATACCTAAGAGCTGCATGGTCTGTATGAACGATCACCTTAGTACCCAATAGATAGGCATGAAACTTCTCAAATGCATACACAACCGCTAGGAGCTCTTGTTCTGTCACAGTGTAGTTCCTTTGGGCTTCATTTAGGACCTTACTCGCATAGTAGATAGGATGAAATAATTTCTCCTTTCTCTGACCAAGCACAGCTCCAACGACTACACCACTAGTATCACGCATGACTTTGAACGGGAGAGACCAATCTGGTGCTACCATGATAGGGGCTTCAATGAGTTTTCCTTTGAGGCATTCGAATGCCTTTAAGAAATCTTCATTGAAATCAAACTTTGCATCTTTCTCCAAGAGTTTGCACAATGGACTAGCAATTTTGGAGAAGTCTTTGATGAACCGACGATAGAAACCTGCATGGCCGAGAAAGCTACGAACTCCCTTCACCGAAATTGGAGGCGGTAGCTTCTCAATGACTTTGATTTTCGCTCGATCAACCTCAATTCCTCTTTCGGAGATTTTGTGCCCAAGAACGATTCCTTCTTTTACCATGAAGTGGCACTTCTCCCAATTCAGCACTAGGTTGAATTCTACACATCTTTGCAACGCCATACTTAGGTTTGCCAAGCACGCTTCAAAAGTCTCACCAGCAACTGAAAAATTGTCCATAAATACCTCCTAAGTGTCTTCAACCATATCAGAAAAAATTGACATCATACAACGTTGAAAGGTGGCTGGTGCGTTACATAGCCCGAATGGCATACGTTTGATGGCAAACGTACCATATGGGCATGTAAACGTTGTCTTATATTGGTCTTCGGGTGCAATACAAATTTGATTATAGACTAAATAACCGTCTAAAAAGCAAAACCATCCTTTCCCCGCTAATCGATCTAGCATTTGGTCCATAAATGGCATTGGAAAGTGATCTTTGAGTGTCCAAGAATTCAACTTTCGGTAGTCCATGCATACTCTCCATCCAGTGACGGGTCTGAGTGGAATAAGCTCATTCTTCGCATTCGCGACCACCGTCATGCCTCCTTTCTTGGGAACACATTGTACCGGGCTTACCCATGTACTATCAGAGATTGGATACACAACCCCCGCGTCTAACCACTTGATAATTTCTTTCTTCACCACTTCTTGCATAGGTGGGTTTAGACGTCTTTGATGCTCAATGGTGGGTGTGCAATTCTCTTCAAGATGAATTTTATGTGTACAAATCCCAGGTGAAATACCAATAATATCCGCAATGGTCAATCCAATGGCTCCAATATACTTCCGTAGAATAGCAATGAGACCTGCAACTTGTTTCTCACCCAAATCTGCTGCTACAATGACTGGAAGTGTGTTTCCTCTTCGTAGGAATGCATACTTTAAATGTCTTGGCAGCTCCTTCAATTCTAATGTGGGTGGCTCTTCAATAGATGGCTTAGCTGGTGGTGTAGTTCGATTCTTGAGATCAAGGTCCAGCTTCTTGGGAGCATAGCGATATGTCCCTAATCCTGATAGAGCACAAGTAGCTTCTTCACAATTTTCAGCATCCTTACTCTCACCATTCATAAGTACAACCGCCAAAAGGTCATCAATAATTTGCTCTTCTTCAAGTGATTCTTTCTCATCATCAAAGAAAACATCAGCCACCGAAAATACACTCAGATCTTTGGGTTGCTTCATTGATTTTCAAACATCAAAGCGAACTACTTCATCATTTATTCGGAACGAAAGCTCATTAGCTCTCAAATCAATAAGAACGCTTCCCGTAGCAAGGAAAGGACGCCCCAAGATTATGGGAACTTCTAAGTCTTCCTCACAATCCAAAATAACGAAGTCTGCCGGAAAGATAAATGAAGAAACCTTTACCAAGACATCACATAGAATACCAACAGGTCGTTTTACCGACCTATCCGCCATTACGAGCCTCATGTTGGTTGGAGTAGGATCACCCAACCCCAACTTCTTATAGATAGATAGTGGCATCAAATTGATGCTGGCTCCTAAGTCGCATAATGCTTTGGCAAAATTCAAAGATCCAACGGTGCAAGGAATAGTGAAAGCGTCGGGGTCAGCCTTCTTTTGAACTATTGATCGGGTAGCGATTGTGCTGCAGTGATAAACATCATCTTTCAACTCATAACTTGCTGCCCGCTTCTTTGTCAAAAGATCCTTCATAAATTTCGTATACCCAGGCATTTGTTCAAGTGCCTCCACCAATGGAACATTAATGGTCAGCTGCTTTAACATAGTCATGAATTTGCTGAACTTCGTGTCATCCGCTACCTTCTTCAATCTTTGAGGGAAAGGTGGTGGTGGGTATGGAATTGTTCTCTCCACGGCTTTCTTCTCCTCTTGCTTCCGTTTTGCAGCTTTTTCAGGTTGCAAATTGTTGGGGTTAACGTCGTTGACGATAGGATTAGTTGCAGCGACATCTTCTCCTTTCGCCTTATCATCAATGTCCACTACTTCATCAACCACTTGCTTGCTTTTTGCTGAAGTTTCCAGCACCTTACCACTTCGGGTAGTGATGGCCATGCATGACCCATCATTCCTTGGGTTTTGCACAGTATCGCTAGGTAAAGTGCCAGCCTTTCTTTGATTGAGTGCTGCTGAAAGTTGGCTCAATTGCTGCTCTATTTGCTTGATTGAAGTGGAATGAGAATCAACTATTTGTTTCATAGAGGACAAATCATTAACTACCTCCGTTACTCCCGAGCTTGTTGCTTCCACTCCTTTCAATATTTTAGCCAGCATGTCTTTCATACTTCCAGATTTAGATGTGGTGGCGTCACGTCTTCCAGGGGGAACGTACAAACCACTCTTTTCATTCTTGTTCTTCCAACTAACTTGGTCCTTGTTTCCAGATTTATCATAATAGTTCCGACCTTGGTTTCCTTGGGTATTACCTCGGAAATCCCTCTGATTGTTCAAGTAGTTGGCTTCTTCTTTCGAATCAGATTCGTCTCTTCCTTTTGATGCAATAGCTTTCACTTTTTCGGTCTTCCCTGATAATAAATGCTTTGTAAGAAGATCCACTTGTGTTTTCATGTGCGCCATATCTTGATCACATTCTTCTTCTCTTCTTCTTTGGTCTGCAGTCATGCCAATAGATAAAGTGGGGCTTGCTACCTCAGAATCCCTTGTATGCCAAGCTCTACTTTGCTTCGTCATACGATCTAGCATATTGCTTGCTTGACCAAAGGTGAGGTCCATAAAAGATCCTCCAGCTGTATTATCCACCACTGGTTTAGTTATTGAATTCAAGGCTCTGTATAATATCTCCATTAGGTGAACATTAGTCATGTGATGGTTTGGGCATCTCGCTAGCTTTGTCTTGAACCTCTCCCATGTTTCATGAAGGGCATCAGTTGGAAGCTGACGAAAGTTGCTGATTTCATCTCTTAATTGTGCTCTTTTGGATGGCGGAAAGAATCTTTCTAGGAAAGCGTCTCTCAATTGCCTCCAATTTTTAATAGAATCAGGAGTCAGCCCATTCAACCATAGAGTTGCCTCCCCAGACAGAGACAATGGAAATAGACGTAATCGAATTGCATTCTGACCAACACCAGGATTGTCAAACGACTTGCATGTAGAAATAAAGTTGATGAGATGCATATTTGGATCATCGCCTACTAGTCCACCAAAAAATCCCTTGAGTTGCAATAACTGAATCATAGTGCTTATGATGTTGAACTTGGCTCCGGGCGCTAATGGTGGAGGAATAATGGCTCCTGTGGCTCCAGCTCCATCAAGATCATCATCATCGTCGTCAAAAGCTGGTTGCATGGGTTGGCGATCATACCTAAACCGAGCTTGATGACCTCTTCTGTTGGCAGGTTTTGCGATTTAAGCATCATGCCTTGGGTTTAGTAACTCGTCATCACCTAAATCCTCATCGTCAGGATTTGTTGCTCGCCCAGGGTTATCAATGTTTTGTTGGTGTACTTGGGCGGCGGCAAGAGCAACTAATCTCGCCTGCTCCTGATGAGCAGCCATTCTTTCGATTTTCGTTTGTGCCTCCATTCTGCCAATTCATTGTGGTTTAGGATTGATAGGTAATAACGGTTGACCAGAACTTCGAGTATGGGGCATGCACTGAATAAAAACCTGCAGTAAACCAAAACAAAAACTAAAAGTAAAAGTACAAGAATCTTTGACCAAAGGGTCTAGTAATTATCACAAACTTAGTTGACAACCGTATTCCCCGGCAACGGCACCAATTTTTGATAACGCTCAATCTACAGCTCTCGTAGGAGTGTAAAGCGGTTGTTAGCAAATATAGAACGCAACTGGGTTGGGTATCGATCCCACAGGGAATAGCTTGGTCAACAAGTAAGCAACGATTACTAGACTTTTAGTGCAAGTCTCGTAAAAAAGGGGGGGATTGTAATGTGTAACTAAAATATTAAAGTAAGACTGAAAATAGCAAAGTAACAAGAAAGAATAGCTATTAAGTTGTAAACAATGAGAATTGAGAAGTTGGGGTTATGTCCACCTTCTGAGTTATACATCTCTATTGGCTATGAGTGTGTTGAATTCCGACATGCATGTACTTATAGAGAATTGTATTCGATGGTAAATCCAGGCATCTTTTGACCTATCCGAGGATTATTTCACTTTAACTCTTTCGAGCTTAAAGAGTGTCTAACGGTACGAATTCTCCAAGAGGTTAATCCAGTTACGACACTAAATTTTTAATAGGGGATGGGACCCTACTACCTTGATATTATCTCTTTTCCAGACAGATAACCTTTCTTTCGAACAAGTTAAATGTTATACTGGCTTATTCTGGCGTTTGCAACCACAAAGAATTTAGGTTAAGACGAAGAGAATAATGATATAAGCATCATACGTGTCACGAACTCACAAACTCATAGTAATAGATAGTATCTCATTTGGCTTCCATAACCCCAACAGAGAAGTTTAGTTACCCATGAGTGCGAAGGAAATCACAATTGACATTGTTATTATACCACAATAAGAATTTCGTGTAGCACAAGTGTGGTAGGCGTTAGGCGTGATTTCTTGCAAGTAACGTTTCTCTTGTTGCGGAAATTAAGAATAGATGAATAGAAGAAGAATAAAAAGTAGAATTAATGGAAAGATTAGGAGAGTTGTAAGGTAGGATGAGAGTTGTTGTTAAGTAGAATGTCTTTGGAATTGATAAAAATCTCTAGCAAGATAGGGTATTTATAATACCCATATCCTATTCCTACTAAGCCAATGAAATACTTAACCCAATTGTACTAGGTTAATGTATCATTATCCTAATCCTACTAAGCTAATGAAATACTTAACCCAATTGTACTAGGTTAATGTATCATTATCCTAATCCTACTAAGTTACTGCTAGTCCCCAAAGTCTTCAGAATTGCTGTTTTTGCCCGGGACATATTTTCCATGCGTCACTTTTGGTCCTTAGACGTCCAAGCTTCCTTTTCTCCTTTCGTGAAGCTTTCTTTGGCGTCAAGTAATCCATAAAATGCTGAATTCTGCATCATTTATACCTGAAACTTTGCTAATCAAGTTCGTTAGCTCACTTACAGGAAAAAGGACTAAAAGTGCATGAAATATATAATTTGTTCTCAAAACTTGGCTAAAATATGGGCAAAATCTAATGCTATCGGAGTGTAAATTCGCCTATCATCACCTATCAACCATAACATCCAGCTAAAGTTGAGTCACTCCATGTACTTCTGTTAAAAGTTATTTTTTTAAGTTTCCTTACTCTAATTTGTCATTGAAAGCTCACACATTTTATCATGCAGCAAATTTCCGCTCAACTAAATCTGAGAATCTTATTGAAGATGGCTAAAAGTACTAATGAAAACGGTCATAAAAGTTTTAGTTCACATAAACACATAAATAGTGTCATTGGCCATACAAGTATTCGAGGTAAGTTCTCATATCACAATATAATAAAATATCTAGTTGGAAGAAGATGGTTAGAAGTTCTACATTCGATAGTATGATTTAATCAAAAGAGTGTTAAGGGTTACATTTGTGTAACTTTTAAGGTGGGGACAAATAAGTTAGGAGATCAAATTTCTTTAACTACGTTGTACTATGAAAAGTTCATCAAAAAATGGAGTAGAAACGAAGCCAACAATCAAATCATGCAAAAGTTCATAGAAGCAAGGGTCAAGCAAAGTGTTATACAAAAACCACACGAAATCCTCAACTAATAAATGAAATTTCAACAAACGGAGGCAGCATGCAGAAAGTTTCACTAACAACATTATAACATCAGCAAACTAATTAAAACATTAAAATCCTACAAATCACACTTGAATCACTTCAGTTAAAAAATCCTACTAAGACTGATTTGCTGAGAAGCAAAAGAGCAATTTTCCTTCAGTTGTCAATGTAGCAGTGACGCGACTTCAGAATCATCATGGAGAAATTGACATGGATTCTAATTCTACTCGAGTTTCTTACGGGGACGATGACTACTTCTCCTCCACTTGCCTAAATTTCACAAGGAAAATATATAAGTAAGAGAATAGATTTGGCTATTCAAAAAGGATTGTTTATGTTCAAAGAAGATAGAATATACCAAGTTAAATACACTCACATGCTTGGAAGGAATCCTCACATATGTAGTGAAACTTTCATATAAAGGTGAACCCATTGAGAACTCAGATGCAGCTAAGGATTCTCTCTTGTTACTCTTTCTAGGTTTCTTCTCAATACTCTAAGCCTCATCATCCTCTGATTTGGGATATTTCTTACTATGAGATGAACTTATTTGAAAGATGCTTATCTCGGACGGATGTCTCGCACCTGCGACATAGACCTCTGTTGGCCAATTTTAAGAGGAATGTTTCTCTTTGACAACATGGTGTGTGGCAAATTTCTTACTTAAGACTACTACTGGATGTAAAGTCTTATCACTTTTTCTCTTCACGTAGAGAACTGTACCAGAAAGCATACTCAGTACAAGTGAGGAAATTCTCAGGATCTGATATGCACCAACATTATCTTCAGCATGTCTTATTGGAGACTCCATCATTTCCAAAGGTTGGGCTTCTGCAACTGCAGAAATTTCTTTCACAATGCTTTCAGGATTGTCAATCATCGACTCAAGTGCATTATCAGCAATGAAAGATTGGGATTCAGCCAACTCAACCTCAACATTAGAAGTTGTAAGCCCTTGGACCAAATCCCTTTCTGAACTATCAGATTTATTCCCCTCAGCTGGGACAACAGAAACTTTTTCAGTCTCCACCAAATCATGCTTTCCTTGTTCTACATCATTTTCTAAGCTATCAGCCCCATTTACCTCGGCTAATTGAATTGCGGAAGCTTCTTCAATCTCCAACACATTTACTCCTTCAATTTCAACTCCCCACCATCATCTAAATCAGCATCCATTTGAAATTCTTCCTCATCTAACTCAGTTTCAGATTCTTCATCCTCTTCTAAATCAATTGGTTCAAACTTTTTATCCAATTCCTCACTACCAGTACTGCCTTTCAAATATTTGCGATATATATTGCTACTCTCTTCTAGAGCAGTCAAGTTCATGAATTTAATCGGATGCACATCATCTATTCTACCAAGGTCATTAATCAACTTTGAGAAATAAGAAACCGCTTCACCCGAGAATTGCTTAAAGTAACTATTAGCCTTAGGTAAGACTGGAAAAGCCAAGACCGGAATATGTGATGGAATACTAGCATTAGAGAATCTTATGTCTATAATAGACCCAGGGGTAGCAAGTATAGGAGAATCAGTTACTGAGAATGATAAGAAAGCAATCATAAGTACCAACATCAGAGATAAAAACCTCAATATTGTTGAAGATCTTGATTTTGATTTCATTTTTGCCACAGATATGTCCTTAACAATTTGCTTAGCAACAGCCATTGCAGCTTCCTCTTCTTGATAATTGCTTCTTTTTTTCGTTAGATAAAAGTGGAATTTTGAATTAAAGATGAATAGTTTAATTCAATGCAGGCTTAAAAAATGGGAAGAAATAGAATGGACAAAATAAGTTATATATGGGGTATTACCAAAAAAAAGTTATATATGGGGTAAAAAATATTTACTCAATCATAGAAATTACTAATATATGTAATTGCAATTAATTAGATATCTAAAGTAAATGATACTTCCTTTTGCACAGTGCATTTTTATTTTTCGTATGTAGTAGCAATAGGTATTCTTTTTTGTTTGTCTAATTTAAAAATCAAGAGATAATTTATTAATAATTTTTAATTTGAGTTTGTTATAAACTATAGTTATTTTTCAAAGTATAAATACTATTATATTCAAGTAATAATATAATAAAATGGTCATTGTTGTATTAAGTCAATACTAGATAAATAAAATAGATCGAGGAAATAAGTAACATGTATGGCAGGTTGGTACAAAAATATCACTACACTATCATATTCATACCATCATGTACTTACTATGTGAACTTTTATCTATTACACTATTACAAACAACTTATTTAATAAGATCACAACATCAAGAATTTGAAATTAGAATAGTTAAAGCTCAAACGTACCTTTACATCAAGTTCGATGATTTCGCTGTTCTTGTTTTGCAATGTTCATCAAAATTCAAGTTCTTTTATTTCATTTTCTTGATTAAGAAATCTCGACAGTAAATGCTGTGAGGTTTGAAATTCAGTGAATAGTAAGCGAACGTCTTTATCTTTTCTCACTTAAATATTTTTTTGCACATGCTACTGCTTCATATTCTGCCATGTGGTTACATATTAAACATTACGCTCTTATCACTAGATCAAAATAATGTGAAATTCACGATTGTAAATCTTATTTACTAAGAATGATCTACTACATTTATAAGCGGGATTGGCTCTTCTTAACATTCACAGTCTAATAATAATAATTATGGATATTGTCGATAAATATTCTACCACTAAAAAGTAAGCCCAAGACAAATAATGATAAAACTTCTCTCAATATCAAGTAGTAATATATTTGCCTTCTCATCAAATCTAGTTTTTCTTCCTTTATGTATAATCTTGTTTTTCATGATTTCATGTTCTAATTTAATTCAATTCTTCTTTGTTAGATGTCTCTTTTTTTCATATTCTATTCTATAGACTTGTGCATAAAAATTAAGCTTTTGTATCTCTTTTATAAACTAAAAAATCTCGAAAGTAAATTTCACGAGGCTCGAAACTTGGTGGATAATAAGCAACAAACGTCTCTAGCTTTTCTCACTTAAATACATAATTTTTTATAGGGTACCATTTAATATTGCACTCTCATCAATCATCACTAAATAAAGGGAAAAGACATCATTTCTACCCCATACTATACAAGAAAAGTCTAAGCCACACATAAATTATATAAGTGACCTATTACACACCTTAACTATATAAAAGTGATATTATTACCTCCCGCGACCCCCATTCTAATGCGCATGTGTTAGACTTATTTTACGCGCGTCCAACTATTAAATAACAAAAGTAAACGGCTAAAAATATTAAGGGAAAAGACATCGTTTCCACCCCAAACTATAGTTGAAAAGTCGAATCCACACCTAAACTATATAAGTGACCTATTACACACCTTCACTATAAAAAATGATACTTTTTACTGACGTGGTGCTGACGTGGCAGAGCGTGTAAAACACTACACCACATGCAAGTTGTGGTAGCCTGACAGGGTTAAATAGTTTCATTTTTTTATGGTTTAGGTATGTAATAGGTTACTAGTATAGTTTACGTGTGCCTTCGACTTTTAAAATATAGTTTGGTGGTGAAAACGATGTATTTTTTTATCATGTGACTATGATTTTAAATCATATTTAAGAAAAATAATCTATTACATTTTTAAGGGATATTTTTTGCCCTTCTTGAAATTCAAGATCTAACAATAATAACTATGAATTCCATCATTAAAACGTAAATCCTGGATGTACTTTTTTACTAATAGACGTAGTTATCAAAAATAAAAAAAACTTTAGTTAACATCTAGAGTTATCTAAAAATCTTTTACCAATTATTCTAAAACTTTAAAAATTTAAAATCTCTCACTATCTTTAGAAAACCCCTTTCTACTTCTAATATACTTCTATTGTATTGGTACTTTTAACACTTTCAAATTCTTTTAGAAAATAATGTCTTAATTCTGTTCACTATTTTTCTTTTAAAAATAGAAAAAACCTTTTCTACTTCTAAAATAGTTCATTGTAGTGACACTTCTAACATATTTTCAAATATATATATATAAATATATATATATATATATATATATATATATATATATATATAAAGGAGACATTATAAGCTGCTGATGTGGCATGCCTCAATGAAAAAGTATTTATTGAAAAAGCAATTTAAAGCTCTTCAACAAGCCGACGACGTCGCTTTCCACTGGCACAATTGATTCTACTAAGACTAAACTGGGTAGAAGAGATCACCGAGAAAGAATTTGCTACTATTTTGCAGCAACACAGCGCAACATCCTTCCTTGTAGGTCCGACCTCATCTTCTAAATACACAACAACAAACTCCCTTGCCAACACAAGAAGATCGTGGCCCTGTAACCCAAAATCCAGTATCAAACTAAACTATTAAGAAGGGAAATGAAGCGCACAGAAATATAGATGACAAACCTTGAAATTAAAACGAGCAAGGGTTCTCAAAGCAAGTTGAACTAGCGCAAAACCACTCAGTTCTGGTACTTGGGGGGTAACTGTTGTAATATGCCCTCGACTCATAGAAACTGATTGTCTAGGCATTGAATGATGAGATCTTGAAAGGATTGCTGAGATACATTTAAGCAGCCGATTCTGGATGGTCGGCAACAAAGCTGGAATGCTGAGACACAGAAAATACATATGTTACCCTTGAGCAACACCACACAAAAAAACTAATTCATGAAAGTTCTACGCAAACTCAGAGAGAACCTTTCAGTTATTTTCTCCAACGCTTCCACCAGAGTCATGGAAAGCCTAGAAGAAAACATAGAATCCAAGAGACCACGAACCTGAGGCTCCATGGTTGGTCCCATTTCTTTAGCAATATTTCCAACACATGATAGCGCCTCAAGTGAGGGCCTGCCTCTACGGGGAGCAATCTGAGAGAAACATATTTCACCAATCATGATTATTGCTCGCGCATTTACATGTTATAGAAAGAACCTACAATCCAAAGGTGGAATGTTGTGACAGAGAAAATAGATATGTTACTCTTGAGCAACACCACACAAAAGAACCCGTTCATGACATTTCTTCTCAAACTCAGAGAGAACCTTTCAATTATTTATAACTTCTTTTTACATTGGGAACAGAAAATATAACTTTCCAATTGAAAGACCGGAAACAGTACAGTTAGACAAGTACATCTGTAATGACATATATAGCATACTGTATCACGCAAGTGAGAGGTTATTGTTGGTAAATAGTTAGTGAGTTCACCATCCAGAGCAACAACTATCTCCCCAAGAGCGATGAACCCACTGGCACGTTCTGCAGGTATTTTAAAGACATGAAGTATATGATTCATGCATATCTATAGAAGTAAAATCAACAAACTTGAGTTCACAGTAGTCAACATTAAAGATGCAAATCTCATTCATCCATATTCTACAATTAGTAAAAGCAGATTAAATCATTAAAATGAAATCAAATATCACAAACTCTTAAATAATTAGTCACAAATCGATCACGCAGGAAATAGGCAATTCGAGGAAGTAGAGAAGTTATGCTAAGGCGAACTAGGCGATCTCAGTTCTCCAGATATCTTAGAACAATTTCAGCAACTTCCCTATATCTTGAAATCATGAACTCTCCTGTGTTCCTGCTCATTTTGATGATAAATTTGCTCTTATCAATCATTTATCATATCACAAGCAGATAGATAATCCTGGGTCCAATTCCCATAGCATATGACTTGAGGATATTACATTATTCTTTGTGAAGGAGACACAAACCAAAAGCACATAAATCCGTGAAACTAAAGTAGTCATGGAACCATACTAGCATAACTGCATACATGGCAATACATAAAAGAAAAAATTTCCCTCAAATAGCTTGAAGAGGTACCTTGACCACCACCCTCCTCATGCAGCCATCCATCACCTAAGAATCTGCCTTTCACCCCCACTAGCACCTCATACGAAGACAAACCACACCATCACAAACCAACAACTATCCTAGAAACCTTCTCAACATAGAAAGTTTTCCCCTTTTTTCCAAAAAATATATTTGAAACATTGTTTGGTTATACATTGGAATGATTTTTTGGTTAGGTTTTGAAGATGAGTTTTTCAAGTTTGAAATCAGTAATTTTTTTCCACTTATAGAGTTTCAACTTCTTGCAAGAGAAATCTGCAACAAGTTTCAAGACGATATCTTATAAAACCTGACCACATAATCCAAGATCAACAAAGGATCCTGTTAATATATACACCATCAACTAATGAAAACTAATACGAGAGATGTCATTTACAAATGACTGAAGCCGGGTAACCCCCCACCCCCACCCTACCCCACCCCCATCCCACACACACAGAGAGATCATAATCAATCATAGATCACCAATGCATTCTAGATTCAATTGCTAATAAGAACAAGTAGGTAATCGACTCCTTTTGCCCCTTCATTATAATTACTTTATATAAGAAACAATTAGGTAGCAGACATTTGCACCCAAAACATGTAAATTCCTCAGACTTGAGGTAGACCAACTTTTAAGTATAACCAGAGATTTAAGACTCCAGTTTCTTAAACATTCAACAGATCACAGCAATTTAACAAAGCACAAGAAAATCAGAAATATTTTCCTATAATGAAATAAATAATGGGATGCAATTTGATAGCAAACCTTAGCAGCTCCCCGACTGCAAGAAGGGATCCATGTATACTGTGAATAGGCGCATTTCTCCCTAATCCATCTTGGGCAGCCTCAAAAATTCGATAATGCTGGCCGGAACAACCAATTTAAGAGTAGATGCCTTGGATCAATAAATTTGCCACTGAAACAATCTTTTAGTATTTCTGAAAAATTATAAGGGGGAAGAGAAAAATAGACATACCACTGAACACTTCACCTTGTCTCACTCTTTTCAATAACACGAAGGCACGTACGTAATGCCTCAATAGCTTTTTCTCAGACAACCAATGTTGGATCCCTTAGAGCAACCTAAATAGCATCCACAAACTCCGGCACATGAACATTGAAGACGGTTGAAGCATTTTCTGCCATTTCCTAAAATTTAAAGATAGGAGATTGAAGCAGGTACATCATAAGTAAGTACTTAACTCGTATATGGAATTTAATATTCTATGTGGTGGATTTATTTAAAATATTATAAGAATGACAACCACATTTCTATAGTATGAACTATTCACTCTTCATGCGGTGATAACTGGAAAAAAAACACTAATTAACCTTTAGGATACAATTTTAATAAATAGCTAATATTTGTATTCAGTTTTGGGAACACTTCTTTCTTTTATCACTTAGAAGCCATGCGAGATGAAAGTCTCATGCACGGTTTTGAAAGAGAGAGAAAAGTGAGGAATCCTCTTTAGGTACCTTCTATAACAATTGCAAATCGAAGGGTGGAAAAGTTGGAGAAAGGAAAAGGGAGATTTGGTAGAATGGCGGTGAGAACAGTAGAATTTTCTAGGGTGGAGAGACAGTAACCAAAAAAAAAGACTTCAATTCAAAGTTTCCCCATCATGTAAATATGAAATAAACAAAACCCAGCTTTAAAATTTTGCTTATAGAACAAATCATGAAGAAATATGCTAATTGTACCTTTAATATTAAGACTGTAGCAAAGCGACAATACTCAATTCTTTCACCACGAAGCCATTCTAGTGCAACTTTAACCTGAAAATACAAAAGAGTTGAGATCCTGATGTCAGACAATCAAGTATCTGAAGCATCAAAACGCTACACACTTGAAGTTCCACTTCATCTGCAGTCATTGCACCACCAGATCTATCTAGGTGACCAAGAACTTTAATAGTAAGGACCAAGATTTCAGGATCACGCTTTGTTTCAAAGGCAGCGTTTATGTAATTGGAGAATTTTGCCACTTTTGATGCATTTTCACTGATGGCGTCATCTATTAGCTCATCAATAGCCCTCAATGCTCCCAGATTTTCAGAAACTTCATTACTATCAAGAAATGTAGTAATGAGTTCATATATATGATCCATGAAACAAGCAAGAGCTTCTCCACTAAGATCACGAGCTTCTTCCTCTACAAGACACCTCAAGGTCAATGCAGCCCCATCCTACCATAGAGAATTAATAAGAATGGTCTTGGTTCAAAAGCAATTCAAGTTTTTGAAAGATAATTTTAGAAGAGGGAACTAGAAAGGATGGAAAGAGGAATAGATTGCGAGCATGCAAACTCAAACAGTGAAAACAACAAGACTGAGAAAAACAGAATATTAAATGATTAAGACAGAAACTCACATCAGTATCAATATCAAGCAGCCAGTGCAAAAGACTGCTCTGCTAACCTTTGGTAGAAAAATGGAATAGGGAAAGTGAATGAAAACAAAAAAACAAAAACTTGGTATTCACATTATTTTTCAAACCAAAAATTTCTCTAAGATGGTTGATATAAATTTAAAATCAAGACCTATCCATCTCTCTTGATTCATGGAGAAGGAAAATAAATAAGTATAATTAGCAAGAGGCATATAGGAGAAGATTTGAATACACAACAGCAAACAGTTACTTCTATGTAGTGGCATGATTTCAAACTGGATTAGCCAACAAACTCTGTGTAATCCCACAAGCTGGTGTTTCTTCTTCCACACAAATCCAAAAATAAATAAATGTGCCCAAAAATAAACTGTAGCATTCTGCTTTCTTTCTATTTTCAATCTTTTACATATACAAGGTTTCAAATAACAACATCCAACACTTCTTGAGAAACTGAGGACGGAAAAATCAAGAAAAGAGCTCAAGACATACTGTCAGCTAAAATCTTCCTTAATTTTTTGTCAATTCCTAAGAAAATCAAAATGAAGCACTAAATTTCTGATTCTACTCCCTCATCAATTCAACACCAAGATTTCTAGAACAACGACTAAAGAAGAATAAAGAGCTCACATCAAGATTTCTTAAACTGTTCTAACTCCACTACTGTACAAAATTCAGCAAATGACTCCGAAAAAATATACAAAACTTGAAAGAAGAAACGAAAAAAAATCAAAAAACTTGAGGACGGAAAATCAAGAAAAGAACTCAAGATGTACCCTGAGCTAAAATCATGTCAGTCTTATGTCCTATAAATGTCTGGTTCCACTAACTCACCAATTCACCAACTCAACAAATCAAAATCTCCTGAACTGTTCTAACTCTACTACTGATCTTAAGAAATTCAACAAAAAATCAAGAACCTTAGAATCTTCTTTCATTTTCATCAATTCCTATGAAAATCAAAATCAATAACTAAATTTCTATTTCCACTTACTCAACCATTCAACAAATGTAACAACACCCAAAAAAAAAAAGAACACAGAGAGTAGATAACAATACAAATGTCACATCAAGATTCCCTAAGCTACTCGAACTCCAGATCATTAAAATCCAACAAACGACTCCCAAAAAATAAAAGTTGAAAAAAATGGAAGAACCTTAGGATTGCTTCTAGTACATAGGTCAGCAATAACTCTATTAAGAGCATCAATATTTTCAGCACCGGTTGTTACAACTGGATAGCGGATCGCCTGAGAGCTGCTACCCATGCTTCTTCTTCACACTTCTATCTACACAAAAACCTAACACGATGGACAAAATGTTGTTATTGTAATGATGATTGTAATTTTTCTATTTTTTAACATGAGGCTCCATGGTTGGTCCCTACGGTATCAGATCTTGGGAATTTCCTCACTTGTACTGAGTCTGCTTGCTGGTACAATTCTCTACGTGAAGAGAAGAATTGATAAGACTTTACATCCAGTAGCAGTCTCAAGTAAGAAATTTGCCACACACCATATTGACAAAGAGAAGCATTCCTCTCAAAATTGGCCAACAGAGGTCGATGTCGCAAGAGCAAGTCGTCCAACAGAGATGAGCATCTTTCAAATAAGTTCATCTCATAGCAAGAAATATCCCAAATTAGAGGATGATGAGGCTCAGAGCATTGAGAAGTGATACACCCAAATTAAAACTCTCGTTAGAAAGTCTAAGGGGTCGCTGTCAAATATAGAACCCAACTGGGTTGGGTGTCGAATCCCACAGGGAATACTATGGTCACTATGTATTGCGTTTATTATTAGACTGTTCATCGAAGGTTCCAAGATAAGGGGGTTTGGTTTAAATGCACAATAATATTATCAGTGTAATGATGAGATGATATTTGTAACTATATTTGATCACAAAGAATGATAAGTTAGGGGTATGTCCACCCTGTTGTTTCTACTTCTCTATTTACTATGAGTAATACGGATTTTATGCATGCATGCACTTATAGAGAGACGTATTCTAATTCTAAATCCAAGTGTTTTTCAACCATCAAGGATTTATTCACTTTAGTTCTTTTGAACCCAAAGTGTACAACAAATTGTATGAACTCTCCAAGAAGTTAATCCTGTTAGGGCATTAACGTGTAAAATAGAGGTTGGAAACTCTATTTTCTTGTCACACTCTCTTTTCCAAACAGTAACTTTTATATCGAACAAGTTATTGGTATAATGGCATATTCCCTATGTTTACAACCACGAGAATTCAATTAAAATGAAGAGAGTAATGATATAAGTGGATTACACATCATAAATTCACAAACTCATAGCAATAGAGAGTATACTACAAGGTTTCCATAACCCTAACGAATAAGCTTAGCTACTCATGACCAAAACGAAAATCAACATAGACATAATCATCATACCAAAACTTAGAACAATCTCGGCGATGGAGATGACTAGCGACAATAAGAGAGAAACGTGTTTCTCTCTCTCCGTTCTCCACTAAGCCGTTTTCTGTGTTTTCCAAAATAATACAGAATCTGAAAATTGAATAATCCCTAAAAATTCAGCCATAAGGTTTTTAATAACATCCTTCTCTAATAAATTGCTACACCATCCTTAACCATTTAAAAATATTCAGTTTGCCCAGGAAAAAGTTCCCATACATCACATTCAGTCCAAAAGCTGCTTTCCTTTTTATGTGAAGTTTTCCTTTGCTGTCCACAAGTCCCCAAAGTGCTGAAATCTTCCTTATTAGTACCTGAAAAGAATACTAATCACATAGGTCAGCTCACTTAATTGAAAATAGACTAAAAGTGCAAGAAGTATGTATTTTATCCTCAAAACTTAGCTAAAACATGGGTAAGTTATGGTGCTTAGACGTACAAATATGCCCAACATCACCACTCCACACTTACAGCTTTGTTTGTTCTTGAACAAAATAGTACATCTATGTGAATACCTAACTAAACTTCAAGAGCAACACAAAATTTTCCACAAGACTTACACGACAATTAATAACAAAGAGTAGATTTCTTGATCATTACTAGAAACAACTCACCCTCTAACATAGACTCGTTAAGTTGGTTAATTTGTATACACAAGTTAAGCCAAGAAATCATATAAAACTACCCAACAATCATCAACCATGTGCACTCACATAAAATGTTACCCATAATCACTCATAGTTTTGCATTTTTTCAGAAATATGGGTATAAGAACTTGCTTGCCCTCACTCTCAAAAAGAATTCTTAGATTACAACTGATGACCACATACTTTCCCTTAGTGTAATGCTTCACTAATATCAGAATGCTAAGGTTAGGATCAAATAGGTCTTTACGGGTTGTAATGTAGGCTAAAGGGACAGGTAGGACTATTTTGGCCAGAAATGGTGACTGTATTCCCTAAGCACTTTAATACACTACATTATGCCATTTACACTAACTTTTAACAACCATTCTATCTTCCTTTCATCTATCAACACCCTTTTACCCATTTTGTTACTTAATCAGAAACATAATGATGGGAATATACAGCTCTTTTTTTTCCCTTCTTTCCTTTTTTTTATTTATTTCTTAAAGAATCCCTATGATAGCCACCCTCGATCACAATATTATTTTCATGTACCAATAAATAAACTTTGGGGAATCACTTTTACCATTTTCCTCTTATTTTGCCACACTCTTTACTCAACTTGATATTACAATTTAAAGCGCTTAGGAGCTTTTGGATCAAATTATGGTCTTTTCAAAAAAAATGGATTAGGCTACATATGAGGTTGCCAAAGAAAATAGCTAAAGGCTCAAAGGGTGTTCACTAGGACAATGTACAAAGGTAGGTAAAAGGAAGATAAACAAAATTAGGGCTGCCAAAGAAATGCTTAAATCATCTCCTAAACCCACAATCTTTATTTCTCTTCACACACAAACCAGGCAAGTTCTAGCATCAGTCACAACAAAGAATATACAATAACCTTACACACCCATGGCACATGGTCAACTTAATTAGGAGCATTATAGATTCTTAACCCAACAGATGAAGGAATTAAACCATAAGCAATTATCACAGAATGAGTCACAACTTAGAGCCTAAATGTTTCAATAGTAGTGATTCAGCACAAACTCCTGTTATAATGCCTTGCCATCTATAAGAACAATTTCATACAAAAATCTGACTAATTACAACTAACTAATTATGACTAAATCAAAACAACTATAGAATAAATGCAGGCAATCAGTACGAATCCGCAGACATATACCCGCACCCCACACTTAGACGAAACGCACTACCCTCAGTGTAAATAAATAAGCAAAAATCTAGTTAATCAGACTCCTCCTCTACATTCGGGGTCATACCTCCTTTGTCAGAATCATCATTAGAGTCTTCATCAGCAGAGTTTCCCTTCACATCAGAGTCTAGCAGTCGGTGATCATCGTCTGTCGACACATCATCATCTAGAGGTTCCTCAAAATTTACCCCCACTCCACACATGGCCTGAGCATGCTCATTAAGCGGGTAGTCATAGTCCAACTGCCGAAGCTCTACATCAGTCGGCACACGACCCCCATTCATTATAGTAAACCTAGTCATGCCTTACAGATAGCGGAAAAAACTCTCATCTCGAGCATGTCTCTCAGCAGTGGTGAGGTTTATGCCTTGACAAGTTTTTGGATCTTTGATTTTTGTGAGATCTACCTTCTTCGGGTTATGTGGAAACTTATGGTCTGTTGGCTCCTCCTCAATGTGCTCTTTTCTCAAAATTACAGTCAATAGGTTGCTGAAGCTGAAATGAGACGTTTTGTGTACCCTTGCTTTTCATATTGACATTCGTATCACTGCACCAATGTTGATGGGAACATTTTTCATTAGAGCATACACTAAGCAGACTCGATCACACGTGACCTTAGTGTACTGTGTCCCAGGAATCAAGCAGGAGTTGACTATTCTTAACCATATGCGAGCTTCTCTGTTCAAACAAGCATATGGGTAAGTATTGTGACGACCATTATCTTTGTAGTGAGTCCACCGGGTCATGGACCTTGATCCACACAACGTATGTCTGATGGATCTGTAGGGAGGTCTGTTGTAGAGCTCCTTGAGTGGTGATGGATCCACACTTGGAGTTCCCAGGAAAGAGTTGAAGAAATCAGCGTTCAATTGCAAGACTTGCCCCCAAATCTTTACTTCATTTCCCGTAGTCCTTGGGGACCAGTTGGCATAAAACTCTCGAGTCAAATCAAGATTACATTCGCCCATGTCTCGGAAGATAAAGTCAAGATTTAGTGCCATAATCTTTGCCAAAATGCTAGGGTCTCTCTTTGCTAAACTTTCCTTTTGCATCAACTCCACATGGACATATTTCTTCACTTTATTGTTTCTATACCATTCCTTCCCTTCCTCCTCCAGAACCCATTTGATCCTAAAAGTGCGTCGAGGCACTTGATGAGAGGAGGAATCATCCTGGTCCTTTCTTGACCTCTTTTGACCTTTTTGTGAGGTGAATGCTTTCTCTTTTCCCTGTCATCCTTTTGGAGCCATGCTACCTGAGATCATAATAGAGTCATGTCAGTCTCATTTCGTAAAATTCACTATAATCGAAAAAGAAAATAGTGATGGCACCACCCCACACTTAATTCATTTGCATAAACTAATTGAGTGAGTGATGTCGATTACTCAGACTTCATCGACATACATTTAGGTGGTATGGGCCAACAATATTGTTAGCGCAGTCACAATTTCAACCCTTCACTTTTCATAACAATTTCTCAGTTTGATATAGAGAAGCAGCACACAATGGTCGTGTAATCTTGACTATTACTTTCAAGTTTATTTCATTGGACCAATGCAATCTTTGAGCAAGACTACCACATAGAAATCTTATCATGATATAGCAGAGAAACAATTACACAATATCATGCTTTTGATTAACCATGACCATTACATTGATGAATGAGCCACTCACATAGTCAAGCTTACAACTCCTAAAATTATGCATTAACTTCAAAATTTCAACTCCATAATAATAAAAAATTATGACAGTGAATACCAATCAATACATGCCGGAGTAAAATCAAGAATACCCACAAGAATCCTTTCACTCAATGAGATGTATTTTTCAAAAATTATAACAAACTAACCATACTCTTATCACCAAGCACTACCACAAAATCTAGTTAGTCCATTATAAACGTAGCACTAAAACAACCACGGAAAATGAAAGAACAACTTACTTGGTGATGAATCGGGAAGGTGAACCTGTAGGATTAGATGAGAAAAGAGAAAAGCTTGGAGAGGGTAAGTGTTCTTGGGCGGCGCCTAGGTTTAAGAAAAATTGAGTGGTGTTTAAAGGTAGAGGATATATTTAAAAGATGAGCCATGGGTCGGGTTGGTCCATTCACAAACGGGTTATTAGGCAAACTTTACATTGATAGGCGGCACCTAACCTATTGCCTATGTTGGCATAGGAGGCGCCTAGCCTATTGCCTATGTTGGCATAGGCAGCGCCTAGCCTATCGCCTACGTGAGGCAGTGAGCATAGGCAATGGCATAGGCAGCGCCTAACCTATTGCCTATGTTGGCATATGCAACGCCTAGCCTATTGCCTATAATGGCATAGGCGGCACCTAACCTATTGCCTATGTTGGCATAGGCAGCGCCTAACCTCTCGTTGAGCCTAACACATTTGACCATTCCCACTTACTTGTATTGTTCCATCATTCCTAGACTTACCACCATGAACATGACTCACTTTCAAATCAAAATTCGGTACTAATTACCTCCGTTGTACTTCATGCACCTACACTTAATCAAAAACAACAAAAATGATTAGAAGGATGGGTTGACTCCTACCAAGCACCATAGTTTTGGTCATGGCTCGACTCTTCTTTTTGAATTTTTTTATTTATCAAAGACAAACTCTTAGTAAAAAAAATGATTAAAAATGATGGGTTGCCTCCCACGTAGCGCTTGATTTATTATCGCGGCATGACATAGTTATCTCGATTACTCAGACTTCATCAAGATATATGGTGGCTATACATTTTATCAAGCTGGTTGGACCGATATATAGCTTCACTCTTTGGCCATTCACCTTAAAGACACTACTATCATTTTTTTCTAACTCCACTACTCCAGATGAGTAAACTTGGCTAATTCTTAATGGATCAGACAATTTAGACTTCAACTTACCTGGAAACAACTTCAGTCTGGAGTTGAAAAGAAGTACCAAATTGCCTTTCTAAAAGCTTCGTTGGATAATCCTCCGATCATGGTACTTTTTCATCCTTTCCTTGTAAAGATCTGCTCTCTCATATGCATTTAGACGGAATTCATCCATCTCGTTCAGCTATCCCAATCTTATATCTATAGCATCATCCCATTTCAGGTTAAGCTGCTTCAGTGCCTACATTGCTTTATGTTCTAGCTCAATTGGAAAGTGACAAGCCTTTCCATAGACTAGTTGGTATGGTGACATGCCAATTGGTGTCTTAAATGCTGTCCTATATGTCCATAAGGCATCGTCCAGCTTCCTGGACCAATCTTCCCTGCTGGCATTTACAGTTTTAGCAAGGATCAGCTTGATTTCCCGATTGGAAACCTCCACCTGCCCACTAGTTTGTGGGTGGTACGGTGTAGCTACCTTATGTTGCTTAACCCCATACTTTGCCAATACGGCTCTGAACAGCTTGTTGCATAAATGTGATCCTCCATCGCTTATGATGGTACGGGGTACCCCAAAATAAGAGAAGATATTTCTCTTTAAGAACGCCACAACACTCTTACCTTCATTAACAGCTAGAGCGACTGGTTCGACCCATTTGGATACATAATCCACAGCAACCAAGATATATTTCATCCCAAATGAGCTCACAAATGGGCCCATGAAATCAATACCCCAGACATCGAATAACTCTACTTCAAGCATTTTGGACATGGGCATCTCATGGTGCTTTGAAATAGAACCTTGCCGTTGACAGTGATCACATCTTCTTACAAAATCGTAGGCATCCTTGAATAATGAAGGCCAATAGTAGCCACTTTGCAGTACATTCTTGGCCGTCCGATCACCTGCATGGTGACCTACAACTTGGGAAGCATGGCTTGCTTCCATATGCTAGGCAGCTCTACATCTGGGATGCACAGCCTAATAATACCATCAGCATATCATCGAAAAAGATAAGGCTCATCCCAGAAGTAATGTTTCACATCATGCATGAACTTTTTCTTTTGATGAAAAGAGAGATGCTCAGGAATCACTTCACTTACCACGTAGTTAGCAAAATCTGCATACCATGGTAAGTCTTCCACCATAGTTAGTAGAATCTCTTCGTCGGGGAACGCATCATCAATATAAAGGTTGGTCTGCACTATGTGCTCACTCTCAAGTCTATATAGATGATCAACTACTTGGTTTTCACAACCTTTCCTATCCTTTACCTTGAAATCAAATTCTTGAAGCAGTAGCACCCACCTAATTAGCCTTGGCTGGGCATCCTTCTTTGCCATGAGATATCTTAGAGCCGCATGATCTGTATGAACCACTACCTTGGCTCCTAACAAGTAAGCACGAAACTTCTCAAAAGCATAAACAACTGCAAGAAGCTCTTGTTCAGTGACGGTATAATTCTTCTGTGCTCCATTCAATGCCTTGCTAGCGTAGTAGATTGGATGAAATAGCTTTTATCTTTTCTGACAAAGTACAGCACCCAAGGCTACACCACTTGCATCACACATAACTTCAAAAGGTAGAGACCAATCGGGTGCTACAATAATAGGGGCTTCAACTAGCTTTCCTTTGAGGCATTCAAATGCCTTCAAGCAATTTACACCAAAGTGAAACTTAGCTTCCTTCTCCAAAAGTTTGCATAATGGGTTTGGAATCTTGGAGAAGTCTTTAATAAACCTTCGATAAAAACCAGCATGACCAAGAAAACTACGAACCCCCTTCACAAAAATTGGAGGTGGTAGTCTCTTGATAACTTTAACCTTGGCTCGATCCTTAACCATAAAATAGCACTTCTCCTAATTTAGCACCAGATTGAATTCCACACATCGCTGTATATCCATACTCAGATTTGCCAAGCATGACTCAAATGTCTCACCTACAATCGAAAAGTCATCCATAAACACCGACAAGGTGTCTTCAACCATATCAGAGAAAATGGACATCATACATCGCTGAAAAGTGGCAGGTGCATTACATAGCCAAAATGGCATTCGTTTGAATGCAAAAGTACCATATGGGCATGTAAAAGTGGTCTTCTCCTGATCTTCAGGAGCAATGCAAATCTAATTATATCCGAAATAACCATCTAAGAAATAGAACCATCCCTTCCCTGACAATCGATCAAGCATTTGATCTATGAATGGCATTGGGAAGTGGTCCTTTAGCGTCCATGAATTCAGCTTTCGGTAATCCATACACACCCTCCACCCTGTGATAGGTATGAGTGGAATTAGCTCATTCTTTTCATTTGCTACTACTGTCATGCCCCCTTTCTTGGGCATACATTGTACAGGACTCACCCATTTACTGTCTGAGATTGGATGCACCACCCCTGCATCTAACCACTTTATGATTTCTTTCTTCACCACCTTTTGCATAGGTGGATTCAGACGATGCTGATGATCAATAGTGGGTACGCAATCCTCCTCGAGCTAAATCTTGTGCATATATATCCCAGGAGGGATACCAATTATATCAGCAATAGTCCAACCAATAGCTCTCTTGTACCTCTTCAGAACAGAGATGAGAGCCTCAACCTGTTGTTCACCTAAATCGGCAGTAATAATAACCGACAGTCTATTTCCACTACCCAAGAACACATACCTTAGATGACTGGGTAGCTCGTTCAATTCTAGCACCGATGGCTCTTCAATGGACGGCTTTGCCGGTGGTGAAGGTCAATTCTTAAGGTCAAGGTCCAGCTTCTTGCGGGCATATGAATACGACCCCATTCCTGTCAAAGCACAAATAGTTTCATCGTACTCTTCAACATCCTCACGCTCAAAGTTCAAAAGCACAGCGGCTAATGGCTCAACAGTAAACTGATTCTCTAAAGATAATTCCCTCTCATCCTCATAATAAACATCAACTATAGAGAACACATTCATATCTTTGGGTTGCTTCATTGATTTGCATACATCAAAACGTACCACTTCGTTATTCATCCGAAATAAAAGCTTATTTGCTCACAAATCAATAAGCACACCTCCTGTTGCGAGGAAAGGTCAACCCAAGATTATGGGCACCTCAAAATCTACCTCGCAATCCAAAATAACAAAGTCTGCAGGGAAAATAAAGGTAGAAACCTTCACTAATACAGTATACAAGATACCAACAGGTCATTTTACCGACCTATCTGCCATTACAAGCCGCATGTTGGTTGGTGTAGGATCGCCCAACCCCAACTGTCTATAAATGGCTAGTGGCATCAAATTAATGCTAGCCCCTAAATCACATAACTCCTTAGCAAAAACTACAGATCCAACCGTGCAAGGAATAGTGAAAGCACCCGGATCTGCCTTCTTCTGTACTAAAGACCTCATGGCAATTGCACTGCAATGATGAAAATTATCTGCCAGTTCATAGCTCACTGCCCTTTTCTTTGTCAAAAGGTCCTTCATGAATTTGGCATGCCTAGGCATTTGCTCCAGTGCCTCCACCAAAGGAATATTAATAGTCAGCTGCTTCAGCATGATCATGAATTTACTGAACCTGGTGTCATCAGCCTTCTTCTTCAGTCTCTGAGGAAAAGGTGGTGGTGGATTTGGAAGAGTTTTCTCCACCACTTCCTTTTTATTGTGCTTCCCATTATCAATCTTTTCATACTGCTAACATCTAGGCGCAGGATCATGAACATTCTCATTCGGATCTTCAACTTCTGCTGAATCATCAAAATCTGCTTCAATAATATTCTCCTCTATACTATCAACCACAGGCTTGCTCTTGGATGGATTTTCCAACACTTTACCACTCCTGGTTGTAATAGCCAAACATGATCCATATTTCCTTGGATTTTGGACAGTGTCACTCAGTAAAGTGCCAGCTTTTCTTTGATTGAATGCCGCTGATAGTTGACTCATTAGTTGTTCCAGCTATTTTATTAAAGTGGAATGCGAGTCCACCAATTGATTTATTGAGGACTAATCATTTTTTACCTCAGTTACTCCCGTGTTAGTTTCCTCCACTCCTTTCAACAACTTAGCCATCATGTCCTCCATGGACATCTTCCCAGAGCTAGATGCAGTAGCTTAACGATTTCCATGAGGAACATACAACCTGCTTCTGTCATTCTTATTCTTCCAATTACCTTGGTCTCGGTCCTTGTATCTGGATTTTTCATAATAGTTCCTACCTTGGTTTCCTTGGACATTGCCTTGAAACCCCCCCTGATTATTCAAGTAATTTGCTTCCTCATCAGAATCAGAGTTATCTTTTCCCTGTGATACAACAGCCTTGACCTTTTTTGTCTTCCCTGATAATAAATGCTTGGTAAGAAGGTCCATCTGCATTTTCATGTGAGCCATATCTTGGTCATGTTCCTCTTCTCTTTGCCTATTTTCTGCCATTATGCCAATAGATACAGTAGAGCTCGCTACCTCAGAATCCCTGGTATGCCAAGCTCTACTCTTCTTTGTTATACGATCAAGTATATCACATGCCTCAACAAAAGTAAGGTCCATGAATGACCCACCTGCAGCATTGTTGACCACTGGCTTAGTCACCAAGTTCAAAGCTCTATATAATATTTCCATTAAGTGGACATTGGTCATCTGATGATTTGGGCACCATATTGATAACGCCCAAACTACAGCTCTCGTAAGAGTGTAAGCGGTCGCTGTCAAATATAGAACCCAACTGGGTTGGGTGTCGAATCCCACAGGAAATACTTGGTCACTAAGTGTTGCAATTAATAGTAAACTGTTGGTCGAAAATTCTATGGAAAAGGGGGGATTTAATTGTGGTGTGAATTACTATTGTTAAAGTAACAACGGAATGTTTTGTTTAGTAAGATTTAATCACAGAGAATAATAAGTTAGGGTTATGTCTACCTTATGAGTTCTACGTATCTATTAACTATGAGTAATGCGGAATTTAGACATGCATGCACTTATAGAGATTCGTATTCTAATGGTAAATCCTAGTGTCTCTTGACCATCCAGGATTATTTCACTTTAACTCTCTCGAGCTTAAAGTGTATAACTAGCGGTACAAACTCTCCAAGAGGTTAATCCTGTTAAGGCATTACGAAAAAAAGACTATCTTTCTTTCGGGGTCATAGATCAGAGAATTCCCTATTTCAAGCTTCCTTACAGGCAGAAGAGTTAGCAAAGTATAAGACTAATACAGAGAGCACTCCTGATATAGAGTGGAAACCTCCAAAGATAGCAGTTGTTCAGCTGGCTGCGGCCTACTACTACTGGAAGGGACATGAGAAAGCACTGAATTCATTGTTACTGGGATGTCTGTACGCCTTCGTCAAATGAATGAGGCCCTGCTCGATGCTTGGATTGATGACTAGTACCAAGAGAGAAGCTGTCTTTGATAAGGATGGAGTTTGGCCTTTCCTTTCTCTTTCACTACTGCTTTATTATTGTCTGCTGAAAGTGTCTCAATTTTGATCAACTTTCTTTCAATCATGAACTCGAGCATTCGACAGTTGGGATTGGTTAGAGTCAAAGAAGTAAGGCTAACTAAAAGAATAGTGGCTTGGGGGCAACAGGGGTTGGTAGCCCTATTTCCTTGTCAAACTCTCTTTTCCAAACATGTAACTTTTCTCTCAAACAAGTTAATGCTATAATGGCGTATTCTATATGTTTGAAACCACAAGAATTTAATTAAAACGAAGGGGGTAATGATATAAGCAGCATACAGATCAAGAATTCACAAACTCATAGTAATAGATAGTATATCACAAGGCTTCCATAACCCTAACAGAGAAGTTTAGCTACTCATGAGTGCAACGAAAATCACAATAGACATCATCATCGTACCAAAGCTAGAATAATCTCACGATGGGGATGGGTTTTGGCGTTAAAAGGAAATTGACAATTTTGCTCTCCTCGTTGCTCACGTGTCTGTCGTGTTTCCCTGTCTTAAAACTTACAGATTCTGTAAACTGAGTAATACTAAAAGTGTCGAATGAAAGGAATCGAATCAATAATAATGCTTGAATGAATGCTGAAAAATTCAGCAAATAAGGTTTTTATAACATCCTTGTCCTAGTCCTACTAGGTTACTGCTGCACCCCTAAGTATTAAGAAATACTGATTTTTCCCGGGACAGATTCTCCATGCATCACATTCAATCCACAAGCTTCCAGAAGCTGCCTTCCTTCTTACAAGAAGTTTTCCTTTGCTGCCCAAAGGTCCACAAAGTGCTGAAATCTTCATCATTAATACCTGAAAACATGCTAATCACATAGGTTAGCTCACTTACAGGAAAAGGGACTAAAAGTGCAGGAATTATATATTTTATCCTCCAAACTTAGCCTAAAATATGGGTGAATTATGGTGTTTAGGCGTGTAAATACGCCCAACATCACCACCCCACACTTAAAGCTTTGTTCGTCCTCGAACAAAATATTGCATCCATGCAAACATCTACTTAGAATTTCACAGTAACAGCACAAAATGTTCAATAAGCAGGCACGACAATCACTAACAAAGAGTAGTTTTCTTGATCACTACTAGAAACAATTCAGCCTCCAACATAGACTCATGATGATGGTTAATTCGTATCTACAAGTTAAGCCACAAAGAATCATATAACACTACCTAAAACTCTTCAACCATGTGTGTCTCACACAAGATATCACCCATAATCACTCACAAGTTTGCATTTTTCAAAACATGGGTACAAGACTCTCCTTGCTCTCACTCTCACAAAGAATTCTTATGTTGCAACTGATGACCATAGGCTTGCCCTTAGTGTAATGCTCTACTAATATCAGAATGCTAAGCTTAGGATCAAATAGGTCTTTACAGGTTGTAATGTCGGCTAAGGGACAGGTAGGACTATTTTGGCCAGAAATAGTGAGTATGTTCCCTAAGCGCTTTAATACACTACGTTATGTCATTAACACTCTCTTTTAAATAACCCCTCTACTTTTCTTTCATCTACCACACCTTTTCACCTATTTTGTTATCCAATTATAAACACAACTATCTTTTTATTTTTCTATTTCTCCTTTTTTTTTGATTATTTATTTATTTATATTTTTTTTTCTTTTTTTTATAAAATACCTCTATGATAGCCATTCTTTTTCATAACAATTTCCAGTACCAATACACTCTGAGGCATCACTCTCACCCAATTTCCTCTTATTTTGTCACATGACTCTACAATTTAAAGCGCTTAGGAATTTGGATCAAATTATGGTCATGAAAAAATGGATTAGGCTACATATGAGGCTGTCAAAGAAAATAGCTAAAGGCTCAAAGGGGGTTAACTAGGATAATGTACACGGGTAGGTAAAAAGAAGGTAAACAATCACAGGCTACCAAAGAAATGCCTAAATCATCTCCTAAACTCACTCTTTATTTTGCTTTACACACACTCCAGGCAAGTACTAGTATCAGCCACAACACAGAATATACTACAATCCTCACACACACAAGGCACATGGTCAAATTTATTGGGAGCAGTATAGACTCTTGACCCAACAGCTGAATGAATCAAACCACACAACTATCACACAGTGAGTCACACCTAGAGCCTAAATGTCTAAATAGTAATGATTTTAGCACAAACTCTTGTCATAATACTATGCCATCTATCAGAACAATTTCATGCGTGAAAATTTTAACTACTAACTACTAACTATGACTAATTAGCAAAAACAAGGATAAATGTAGGCAAAGAAGTACAATACAACATGCAAATACCAGCACCCCACACTTAGACGGGACACACTGTGCTCAGTGGAAGATAAATAAGGAAAACCTGATTAGTCGGACTCCTCCTCTATGTCTGGGGTCATACCCCCTACATCGGAATCATCATCAAAGTTCTCCTCCATGTCTGAGTCTGGCATTCAGCGATCATCATCGGTCAAAACATCATCATCGAGAGGTTCCTCAAAATGTACCCCTACTCCGCACATAGCCCGAGCATGCTCATTCATCGGATAGTCATAATCTAACTGCTGGAGCTCTGCATCAATTGGAACACGACCCCCACTCATCATGGTAAACCTCGTCATGCCATATAAATGGCGGAAGAAGCTTTCATCGCGAGCATGTTTTCTGCAGTGGTCAGGTTGACGCCATGCATAGTTTCAGGATATTTAACCTTTTTAAGATCAACCTTCTTCGGGTTTTATGGAAGCTTATGATCTGCAGGTTCCTCTTCAATGTGCTCCTTCCTCAATATCGCGGTCAACAAATTGCCAAAGCTGAAATGGGACCTCTTGTGCAGCCTGGCCTTACGCATTGATGATCGTATAACCGCACCAATATTGATGGGGATATTAGTCATCAGAGCGTACACTAAGCATACTCTATCATGTGTGATCTTTGTGTACTGTGTCCCAGGAATGAGGAAAGAGTTGACTATCCGCAACCATATACGCATTTTTCTATTTAGGGAAGCATAAGGGAAGGTATTGTGCCGACCGGTATCCTTGTGATGATTCCAACGTGCCATTGATCTAGTTCCGCACAGTGTGTGTCTAATTTCCCTGTACGGAGGTCTTTGTTGAAGCTCCTTGAGTGATGGATCGATAGATGGAAGACCCAGAAAAGTGTTGAAGAACTCCGCATTCAGTTGCAAGACTTGGCCCCGAATCTTCACTTCACTTCCGGTAGTCTTTGGGGACCAATTTGCATAAAACTCTCGCGTTAGATCAAGATTGCATTCTCCTATATCTCATAAAATGAAATCAAGATTTAGCGCCATGATTTTAGCCAAAATGCGAGGTTCTCTCTTCGCTAGAATCTCTTTTTGTATCAACTCCACGTGAACATATTTTTTCACTTTGTTGTTCTTGTACCACTTCTTTCCTTCCTCCTCTAGGAACCATTTTATCCCGAAAGTGCGTCAAGGTATATGCAGCGAGGAGGATTCAGCTTGCTCTTTTCTTCCCCTTTTTTGACCTTTCTGTGAGGTGGACACTTTTTCTTTTCCTTGTCGTCCTTTTGGTGCCATTCTACCTTAGATTAAAATAGATTCATGTTAGCTCATCTCAGAATATATAATCGACAAACAAACAATAGTGGCACCACCCCACACTTAATTTGTTGGTACAAACTAATTAAGTGAGTGATGTCGAGTACTCAGACTTTATCGACATACAGATAGGCGATATGTTCCAACAACAAGTTTAGCACAGTCATACTTTCATGTCATCTTAAATATCCTTTCCAACTCTATTTCATGTAATCTTAACTATACTTTCATGTTTGAATTGATGCACTTTTTGAACAAGACTACTACATAGAGATCGTATCAAGTTATTGTAGAGAAATAATCACAACATCTCATGCTTGTATTAAATCATGATCTTTATCTCGATGAATGAGTCATTCAAACATTCAAGCTTTCAATTTTGAAGATTATGCAATTAACTTTGCCATATCGATTCCGCAAAAGTATGATAGTGTACCAAAATCAAATACAAGTCGGAACTAAGTCAAGAACACCCACACGTATTCTTTCACTCAACTAGATGTATCATAACAAATCAACCGCATTCTAATCATCAACACCACTTTAAGATTTAACAAATCATTATAAACGTAGCATCTCAACAACTACGGAATATAAAAGAAGAACTTACTTGGTGATGGACTCAAAATATGATCTTGCAAGGTTAGATGAGCAAAAAGAAAAGGTTTGAGAGATTTGGGAAGCAAAGGCGGCGCCTAGGTTGAGCACACAAGTGCATTTTGTCTTAAGATTGAAGTTCTATTTATAGACCAAGGCTTGGGTCGGTTTTGACCCATTTGAAATCGGGTTAGGAGACTAAAAAGTAAGGTTAGGCGGTGCCTAATGCTTTGCCTATGCTTGGAATAGGCGGCGCCTAATGCTTTGCCTACTTGGGCATAGGCGGCGCCTATGCTATGGCCTAGTTGGGCATAGGCGGCGCCTATGCTATGGCATTGTAGATTCAGAGAGCAAAAGCAATGGCATAGCGGCGCCTTTAGCTTTGACTAGTTGAACATAGGTGGCTCCTATGCTATGGCATTGTCGATTCAGAGAGCATAGGCCATAGCATAGGCCTTGCCTTGTCCGTTGCCTAGATTTACATAGGCCTTGCCTTGTTCGTTGCCTAGATTCGCATAGGCATTGCCTTGTCTATTGTCTTTGCTCATTCATTCCTAACTTACCACCTTTAACATGGCACATGTTCAAATCAAAATTTGGGACCAATCTCCTCCTTTATACGTCTTGCACCTACACTTACTCAAAAACAACAAAAACGATTAGAACGATGGGTTGCCTCCCACCAAGTGCCTTAGTTTTGGTCGTGGCTTGACTCTTCTTTTTAGATTTTTATTTAACAAAACAAACTCCTAGGAATACAAAATGATTAAAAACAATGGGTTGCCTCCCATGTAGCGCTTGATTTATTGTCGCGGCACAACATAGTTATCTCGATTACTTAGACTTCGTCGAGATAGATGGTGGCCATGCATTTTATCGAGTCAAGAGGACCAATTTATGGCTTCACTCGTTGGCCATTCACCATAAAGACACCACCATTATTGTCTTCTAACTCTACTACTCCAGACGAGTAGACTTGGCTAATTTTGAACGGACCAGACCATTTAGAGTTCAACTTACCTGGAAATAGCTTCAGTCTGGAGTTGAAAAGAAGTACCATATCACCCTTCTGGAAGTTTCGTTGGATAATCCGCCGATTATGATACTTTTTCATCCGTTCCTTGTAGAGGTCTGATCTTTCATATGCATGTAGACGGAATTCATCCATCTCATTCAGCTTCTCCAATCTCAGATTAATAGCATCATCCCAATTCAAATTAATCCGCTTTAATGTCCACAATGCTTTATGTTCGAGCTCAATTGGCAAGTGACAAGCCTTCCCATAAACTAGTTGGTATGGGGACATGCCAATTGGTGTCTTAAACACAGTCCTATAAGCCCATAAGGCATCGTCCAGTTTCCGAGACCAATCACTCCTACTAGCATTTACAGTCTTACCAAGGATCAGCTTGATCTCCCGATTAGAAACCTCTACCTGCCCACTAGTTTGTGGGTGATAAGGTGTAGCTACCTTATGTTGCTTGACCCCATATTTCACCAACACGGCTCTGAACAGCTTGTTGCAAAAGTGTGATCCTCCATCACTTATGATGGTACGCGGTACCCTCAAATAAGAGAAGATATTTCGCTTCAAGAATGCTACAACACACTTACTTTCATTATCATCCAGCGCTACTGCTTTGACCCATTTGGATACATAATCCACAGCAACTTGGATATATTTCATTCCAAACAAACTCACAAATGGGCCCATGAAATAAATACCCCACACATCAAATAGTTCTACTTCAAGAACCTTAGACATGGGCATCTCATGATGCTTTGAAATCGCGCCTTGCCTCTGACACTGATCACATCTTCTCACAAAATCAAAGGCATCCTTAAATAATGAAGGCCAATAATAGCCGCTTTGCAATACCTTTCTGGCTGTCCGATCACCTGCATGGTGACCCCCAATTTGGGAAGCATGACTTGCTTCCAATATGCTAGGCACCTCCACATGAGATATTCATCGCCTAATAACACCATCCGCACATCGTCTAAGAAGAAATGGTTCATCCCAGAAGTAGTGCTTCACATCATGCATGAACTTCCTCTTTTGATGAAAAGAGAGATTTTCAGGCATCACATTACTTACCACGTAGTTCACAAAGTCTGCGTACCACGGTAGATCTTCCACCATCGTGGCTAGGATCTCTTTGTCGGGAAATGCATCATCAATCTCAAGATTGGGCTATGCTATGTGCTCATTCTCAATTCTAGATAGATGATCAGCTACTTGGTTTTCGCAACCTTTTCTATCTTTTACCTCGAAATCAAATTCTTCCAGTAATAACACCCGCCGAATTAGCCTTGTCTTAGCATCCTTCTTTGCCATTAAATATCTTAGAGCAGCATGATCTGTATGAACCACCACTTTGGTTCCCAACAAGTAGGCACAGAACTTTTCAAAATCATAAACAACCTCTAAAAGCTCTTGTTCCGTGATAGTATAGTTCTTCTGGGCTCCATTCAAGGCCTTGCTCGCATAGTAGATTGGATGAAATAACCTTTCTCTTCTCTGACCAAGTACAGCACCCAAAGCTACCCCGCTTGCATCACACATAACTTCAAACGGTAGAGACCAATCAGGCGCTACAATGATAGGAGCTTCAACTAGCTTCCCTTTGAGGCATTCGAATGCCTTCAAGCAATCTTCACCGAAGTCGAACTTTGCATCCTTCTCCAAAAGTTTGCATAACGGACTAGCAATCTTGGAGAAGTCTTTAATAAACCTTCGATAAAAACCTGCATGATCGAGGAAACTACGAACTCCCTTTACAGAAATTGGAGGTGGTAGTTTCTCTATAACTTCAATCTTAGCTCGATCAACCTCAATGCCTTTTTCAGAAACTTTGTGCCCAAGAACAATACCTTCCTTAACCATAAAGTGGCACTTCTCCCAATTCAGCACCAAGTTGAATTCAACACATCTCTGCAACGCCATACTTAGATTCGCCAAGCATGATTCAAACGAATCACCTACAACTGAAAAATCGTCCATGAATACCTCCAAGGTGTCTTCAACCATATCAGAAAAAATGGACATCATACAACGCTGAAAAGTGGCGGGTGCGTTACGTAGCCCAAATAGCATACGTTTGAAGGCAAACATACCATATGGGCATGTAAACGTTATCTTATCTTGATCTTCAGGAGTAATACAAATCTGATTATAGCCGAAATAACCATCTATGAAACAAAACCATCCCTTCCCTGCTAATCGATCAAGCATTTTTTCCATGAATGGGATTGGGAAGTGATCCTTAAGCGTCCACGAATTTAGCTTCCGGTAGTGCATGCACACTCTCCACCCTGTGATAGGTCTGAGTGGAATTAGCTCATTCTTTTTGTTTGCAACTACCGTCATGCCCCCTTTCTTAGGCACACACTGTACCGGACTCACCCATTTACTATCGGAGATCGGATACACTACCCCTACATCTAACCACTTAAAAATTTCTTTCTTCACCACCTCTTGCATAGGTGGATCCAAACGTCTTTGATGCTCAATAGTGGGTATGCAATTTTCTTTAAGCTGAATCTTGTGCATACATATCCCAGGCGGGATACCAATAATATCAGCGATAGTCCAACCGATGGCTCTCTTGTATCTCCTTAGAACAGAGATGAGAGCTGCAACTTGCTACTCCCCTAAATCAGCCGCAACAATAACCGAAAGTGTGCTTCCACTTCCCAAGAATGCATACTTTAGATGACTGGGCAGCTCCTTCAATTCTAATATTGGTGGCTCTTCAATGGATGGTTTAGCTGGTGGTGTAGGTCGATTTTTGAGATCAAGATCCAGCTTCTTGGGAGCATGAGAATACGACCCTATTCCTGTTAGAGCACAAAAAGTTTCTTCATAATCTTCAACATCCTCACGCTCAAAATTCATTAGCACAGCAGCCAATAGTTCAACAATAAGCTGCTTCTCTATAGATAATTCTTTCTCATCCTCATAGTACACATCAGATACAGAGACACATTCATATCTTTGGTCTGCTTCATTGATTTGCATACATCAAAACGGACCACTTCGTCATTCATCCGGAATAAAAGCTCATTAGCTCTTAAGCCAATAAGCACACTTCCTGTTGCAAAGAAATGACGCCCAAAAATTATGGGAACTTCAGATTCCACCTCACAATCCAAAATAACAAAGTCTGCAGGAAAAATGAAGGAAGACACCTTCACTAATACATCATATAAGATACCAACAGGTCGTTTTACCGACCTATCTTCCATCATGAGCCGCATATTGGTTGGTGTAGGATCGCCCAACCCCAACTTCATATAGATGGATAGCGGCATCAAATTGATGCTAGCCCGCAAATGACATAATGCCTTAGCAAAATCCAACGATCCAATAGTGCAAGGAATAGTGAAGGCACCAGGATCTGCCTTCTTCTGAACTAGTGATCTGGTAGCGATTGCACTGCAATGATGAACATTATCTGCCAGCTCATAGCTTGCTGCCCGCTTCTTTGTAAAAAGATCCTTCATGAATTTTTCGTACCCAGGCATCTGTTCCAGCGCCTCTACTAAAGAAATATTAATAGTCAGCTGCTTCAACATAGTCATAAATTTATTGAACCTAGTATCATCATCTTTCTTCTTCAGTCTCTGAGGAAAAGGTGGTGGTGGAAGGGGAATAGTTTTCTCCACCCCTTCTTTTGTATCTCGCTTCCGATGATCAATCTTTTCAGGCTGCAGACGTCTAGGGGTGACTTCATTAGCACACTCTTCCACTTCTTCGGCATCTTCACATGCTGCATCAATAACATTATCTGCTATATCATCAACCACCTGCTTGCCCTTGGATGGATTCTCCAACACCTTACCACTCCTGGTAGTAATAGCCATACATGATCCATCGTTCCTTGGATTCTGCACAGTGTCACTAGGTAAAGTGCCAGCTTTTCTTTGATTAAATACCGCTGAAAGTTGACTCAATTGTTATTCCAGCTGTTTAATTGAAGTGGAATGCGAGTCAACCAATTGATTTATTGATGACAAATCATTCATTACCTTATTTACTCCTGTATTGGTTGCCTCCACTCCTTTCAACATCTTAGCCATCTTATCTTCCATGGACATCTTCCCAGCGCCAGACGCCACGGCCTCACGGTTTTCAGGAGGAACATACAAACCACTCCTGTTAGTATTATTCTTCCAACTACCTTGATCACGGTCTTTGTTTCCAGATTTATCATAATAGTTTCGACCTTGTTTTCCTTGGGCAATGCCTCAGAAACCCCCCGAATTGTTCAAGTAGTTAGCTTCTTCCTCAGAATCGGATTCATCTCTCCCCTGTGACACAACAGCTTTGACTTTTTCGGTCTTCCCTGATAATAAATGCTTGGTAAGAAGATCCATTTGCATTTTCATGTGCGTCATATCTTGATCACTTTCTTCTTCTCTTCGCCTTTGTTCTGCAGTCATGCCAATAGATACAGTAGAGCTTGCTACCTCAGAATCCCTGGTATGCCAAGCTCTACTCTGCTTTGTCATACGATCTAACATATCACTTGCCTGGATAAAAGTAAGGTCCATGAATGACCCTCCTGCAGTATTATCAACCACTGGCTTAGTCACCAAATTCAAGGACCTGTATAATATCTCCATCAAGTGGACATTGGTCATATGATGATTTGGGCACCGCATAAGCTTCTTCTTGAACCTCTCCCATGTTTCGTGGAGAGCTTCAGTTGGAAGCTATCGAAAATTACTGATCTCATCTCTCAACTGTGCTCTCTTGGATGGCGGAAAGAATCTTTCTATGAAAGCGTCTTTCAATTGCCTCTAATTAGTGATAGAATCAGGAGTTAGCCCATTCAACCATAGAGTTGCCTCCCCAGATAGAGACAATAGAAATAAGCGCAGCCGAATTGTATTCTGTCCAACTCCTGGATTGTCGAATGACTTGCATGTAGATATAAAATTGATCAGATGCATATTCGGATCATCGCCTGCAAGTCCACCAAATAACCCCTTTAGCTGCAATAGTTGAATCATGGTGCTAGTGATATTGAACTTGGATCCAGGTGCCAAGGGCGGAGGAATAATAGCCCCTGTGGCACCAGCCCCATCCAAATCGTCATCATCATTATCAAAAGGAATTTTCACAGCTCAGCGTTCAGGTCTCAATCTAGCTTGACGATCTCTTCTGTTCACAGGTGCCGCTACCTCATCAGTATGCCTCGGGTTTAGTAACTCATCATCACCCAGGTCCTTATCCTCAGGATTTGTTGCTCGGCCTGGGTTATCAATGTTCTATTGGTGCACTTGAGAAGCGGCCAATGCAGCTAATCTAGCCTGCTCTTGTTGAGCAGCCCTTCTTTCAATATCTCGTTGTGCCTCCATTCTGCTAATAAGTTGCGGTTCAGGGTTTATGGGTAATAATGGCTGACCCGAACTTCGAGAATTTGGCATGCACTGAAAAAAACCTGAATAAAACAAAAACAACAGACGAAAAGTAAAATTCGAGAATCTTTGACCAAAGGGTCTAGTAACTATCACAAACTTAGTTGACAACCGTATTCCCCGGCAACGGCGCCAAAATTTGATAACGCCCAAACTACAGCTCTCGTAAGAGTGTAAGTAGTCACTGTCAAATATAGAACCCGACTGGGTTGGGTGTCGAATCCCACAGGGAATACTTGTTCACTAAGTGTTGCAATTATTAGTAGACTGTTGGTCGAAAATTCTACGGAAAAGGGGGGATTTAATTGTGGTGTGAATTACTATTGTTAAAGTAACAACGGAATGCTTTATTTAGTAAGATATAATCACAGAGAATAATAAGTTAGGGTTATGTCCACCTTATGAGTTCTACGTATCTATTAACTATGAGTAATGCGGAATTTAGACATGCATGCACTTATAGAGATTCGTATTCTAATGGTAAATCCTAGTGTCTCTCGACCATCCAGGATTATTTCACTTTAACTCTCTCGAGCTTAAAGTGTATAACTAGCGGTACAAACTCTCCAAGAGGTTAATCCAGTTAAGGCATTAACGTATAAACAGGGGTTGGTAGCCCTATTTCCCTGTCACACTATCTTTTCCAAACATGTAACTTTTCTCTCGAACAAGTTAATGCTATAATGGCGTATTCTATATGTTTGCAACCACAAGAATTTAATTAAAACGAAGGAAGTAATGATATAAGTAGCATACAGATCAAGAATTCACAAACTCATAGTAATAGATAGTATATCACAAGGCTTCCATAACCCTAACAGAGAAGTTTAGCTACTCATGAGTGCAACGGAAATCACAATAGACATCATCATCGTACCAAAGCTAGAATAATCTCACGATGGGGATGGGTTTTGGTGTCAAAAGGAAATTGATGATTTTGCTCTCCTCATTGTTCACGTGTTTGCCATGTTTCCCTGTCTTAAAACTTACAGATTCTGTAAACTGAGTAATACTAAAAGTGTCGAATGGAAGGAATCGAATCAATAATAATGCTTGAATGAATGCTGAAAAATTCAGAAAATAAGGTTTTTATAACATCCTTGTCCTAGTCCTACTAGGTTACTGCTGCACCCCTAAGTATTAAGAAATACTGATTTTGCCCGGGATAGATTCTCTATGCATCACATTCAGTCCACAAGCTTCCAAAAGCTGCCTTCCTTGTTACGTGAAGTTTTCCTTTACTGCCTAAAGGTCCACAAAGTGCTGAAATCTTCATAATTAATACCTGAAAACATGCTAATAACATAGGTTAGCTCACTTACAGGAAAAGGGACTAAAAGGACAGGAATTATATATTTTATCCTCCAAACTTAGCCTAAAATATGGGTGAATTATGGTGTTTAGGTGTGTAAATACGCCCAACATCACACATAAGCTTCTTCTTAAACCTCTCCCATGTCTCGTGGAGAGCTTCAGTTGGAAGCTGTCTGAAATTGCTTATCTCATCTCTTAATTGTGCTCTCTTTGATGGCGGAAAGAACCTTTCTAGGATAGCTTCTTTCAGTTGTCTCCAATTGGTAATAGAGTCAGGAGTTAGCTCGTTTAACCATAGAGTTGCCTCTCCAGATAGAGACAATGGAAATAAATGTAGTCGGATTGCATTCTGCCCAACCCCTGGATTGTCAAATAATTTGCATGTTAAGATAAAATTTATGAGATGCATATTCGGATCGTTGCATGTAAGTCCACCAAATAACCCTTTGAGTTGCAATAGCTGGATCATGGTGCTAGTGATATTGAACTTGGCTCCGGGTGCCAAGGGCGGAGAAATAATAGCCCCTATGTCACCAGCCCCATCCAAGTCGTCATCATCATCATCAAAAGCAACTTGCACAGCTCAACATTCAGGTCTCAATCTAGCTTGACGATCTTGTTAACATTCTTGTTCACTGGTGCTACCACATCATTTGTACGCCTTGGATTTAATAACTCGTCATCACCCAGGTCCTCATCATCAAGATTTGGTGCCCGACCTGGGTTATCAGTATTCTGTTGATTTACTTGCGCAGCTGCCAATACAGCTAATCTAGCCTGCTCCTGTTGAGTAGCCATCCTTTCAATGTCTCGTTGTGCATCCATTCTGCCAATGAGTTGTGGTTCAGGATTTATGGGTAATAATGGCTGACCAGATCTTCGTGTATTTGGCATGCACTCTACCAAACCTGAACAAAACAAAAACAACAAACAAAAAGTAAAATTTGAGAATCTTTGACCAAAGGGTCTATTAACTATCACAAACTTAGTTGACAACCGTATTCCCCGGCAACGGCGCCAAAATTTGATACGCATAAATTACAACTCTCGTTAGAAAGTTTAAGCGGTCGCTGTCAAATATAGAACCCAACTGGGTTGGGTGTCGAATCCCACAGGGAATACTATGGTCACTATGTATTGTGATTATTATTAAACTGTTGATCGAAGGTTCCAAGATAAGGGGGTTTGGTTTAAGTGCACAATAATATTATCAGTGTAACGATGAGATGATATTTGTAACTATATTTGATCACAGAGAATGATAAGTTAGAGGTCTACTTCTCTATTTACTATGAGTAATACGGATTTTATGCATGCATGCACTTATAGAGAGACGTATTCTAATTCTAAATCCAAGTGTTTTTCAACCATCAACGATTTATTCACTTTAGTTCTTTCGAACCCAAAGTGTACAACAAATTGTATGAACTCTCCAAGAAGTTAATCCTGTTAGGGCATTAACGTGTAAAATAGAGGTTGGAAACTCTATTTTCTCGTCACACTCTCTTTTCCCAACAGTAACTTTTCTATCGAACAATTTATTGCTATAATGGCTTATTCCCTATGTTTACAACCACGAGAATTCAATTAAAATGAAGAGAGTAATGATATAAGTGGATTACACATCATAAATTCACGAACTCATAGCAATAGAAAGTATACTACAAGGTTTCCATAACCCTAACGAATAAGCTTAGCTACTCATGACTAAAACGAAAATCAACATAGAAATAATCATCATACCAAAACTTAGAACAATCTCGGCGATGGAGATGACTAGCGACAATAAGAGAGAAACGTGTTTCTCTCTCTCTATTGCTCCACTAAGCCGTTTTCTGTCTTTTCCAAAATAATACAGAATTTGAAAATTGAATAATCCCTAAAAATTCAGCCATAAGGTTTTTAATAACATCCTTCTCTAATAAATTGCTACACCATCCTTAACCATTTAAAAATATTCTGTTTGCCCAGGAAAAAGTTCCCATACATCACATTCAGTCCAAAAGCTGCTTTCCTTTTTATGTGAAGTTTTCCTTTGCTGTCCACATGTCCCCAAAGTGCTGAAATCTTCCTCATTAGTACCTGAAAAGCATGCAAATCACATAGGTCAGCTCACTTAATTGAAAATAGACTAAAAGTGCAAGAAGTATGTATTTTATCCTTAAAACATAGATAAAACATGGGTAAGTTATGGTGCTTAGACGTATAAATACGCCCAACATCAAGAAGAAACCTAGAAAGAGTAATAGGAGAGAATCCTTGGCCGCATCTGAGTTCTCAATGGGTTCACCTTCATATGGAGGTTTCACTACATATGAGAGGATTCCTGCCAAGCATGTGAGTGTATTTAACTTGGTATATTCTTTCTTCTTTGAACATAAACAATCCTTTTTGAATAGCCAAATCTATTCTCTTATATATTTTCTTTGTGAATTTTAGGCAAGTGGAGTAGAAGAAGTTACACCTTTCACTACTTAGTTGGTGTAGGTACCGATCAAGATGTTTAATCCGACTAATAATTTGGTCTTCTATAAGAGAATCATTTATTTTTTTCGGCAAGGGAGATTATATAAGCATTTCACTTTTCAGAATTGGACATCATGATTTGTTAATAATATGATTTATGAAGATTTGACAACTCAATTAGTTATATGTTTATTCCAAAAGAAATATATCAAACATGGAGATGTAGATATCTAATGTGGAGAATTTTTGGTCCACCTTATTTTTTGTTCGTGGAAATATAATGGAATAAATAGGTTTCAAAAACCTCTTGTTATATGTCGTTCTTGGTTTGAAGACGCACCTTTCAATTTCTTAACTCCAGCTGTCTAATTCAAAAAGCATTATAGATACTGATTGTAGCATGCTTAACTAGATAAGTCAATAGTTGTATTCAATTAGCAATATATATGTTAATTTATTCTCGTTGTGATCTCAGCAACACAAGACATATAGGCAAAAGGCAAGAGGAATTCCCATAAGTATGCAGTACATCCTGTATTTTACTGCTCACCTAATGGATATTCTTCCTAATGTTTACATATGTTCATAGTGCCAGGGTTCTGGAATGATGGCTGAGGATAACTCTGATGAACTAGCAAGTCCAGTAACTAGTGTGAAGAATGACTCTATGGCTGAGGATAGCACCGATGAACTAGTAAGTCCAGTGACTAGCGTGAAGAATGACTCTATGGCTGAGGATAACATCGATGAACTAGTGAGTCCAGTAACTAGAGTGAAGAGTGACTCTGCTGGAAGTAAGCCAGATAAAATCAGCACAGTAAAATCGAGATCTATGAGTATTGGAAACAAGGTTCTTCCCTGCTATCGCGGCTCCTCCTCTACTTCATCTTTCAATGCGGGCAATACAAAAAGGCAATCCACTGGGAAGTTGAATGCTCCTGATAGCGGACAAGATGTTATTCCTCATTATCTGAGAGCTTCCACTGGTTCTTTCCATGACTTCTGTAAATATGGTAGGAAACATTCCTCTGAAGAAAAGCCATGGCATCCTCTATCAAAAAGAAAGAATAAACTTCCTATTGATGAGCAGAGTCCTACACAGACCTTGGTGGGAGAGGAGAAAAAGGGGACTTTGGTCAAGCAAAAGCTTTCCACTCCTTCTGGAAGTGTGCTGGGAGAGAAAAAGAAGGTGACAGGAGTTGAGCAAAAGCCTTGCACTTCTCTAGGGAGTATGCTGGGAGAGGTGAAGAAGAGGACCGTGGTCATACAAAAGATTTCCACTACATTAGGGAGTAACCAGAGTGATGCAACGAAGGGGATTTTGGTCAAGAAAAAGCTTTCCACTCCTCCTGTGAATATGCTGGAAGAGGGAAAAAGGTAAATAAGGTCTATCAGAAGCCTTCAGCACCTCAGGAGAGTGTACTCAAAGATGAAAAGGAGGTCACTATGGTTGAGAAAAAACCTTTTTCTCCTCCAGGTTGAATGGAGGGAGGGATAAACACTTTCTGTAGATGGATAGTGGCATCAAATTGATGCTTTCTCCCAAATCGCACAATGCCTTAGCAAAATTCATAGATCCAACCGTTCAAGGAATAGTGAAAGCACCAGGGTCTACCTTTTTCTGTACTAAGGACCTTGTTGCAATTGCACTGCAATGATGAATATTATCTGCCGGCTCATAGCTTACTGCCCGCTTCTTTGTTAAAAGGTCCTTCATGAATTTAGCGTACCCAGGCATCTGTTCCAGCGCCTTAACCAATGGAACATTAATGGTCAGCTTTTTTAACATTGACATGAATTTATTGAACTTGGTATCATCAGCTCTCATCTTTAATCTTTGAGGAAAAGGTGGTGGTGGAAGGGGAATAGTTTTCTCCACGACTTTCTTTTCCTCTTGCTTCGGATTGGCAATCTTTTTGGGCTGTGGACGTGGCGGGGTGACGTCACTAACGTCCTCTGTAGCTTCATCGGCGCCTTCAGGTTCTGCATTGATCACTTGGTGCCTTTGGATGAAGTTTCCAGCACCTTACCACTCCTGGTAGTAATGGCCATGCATGTTCCATCATTCCTTGGGTTTTGCACTGTGTTGCTGGGTAGCGTTCCAGCCTTTCTTTGGTTGAATGCCGCAGATAATTGGCTCAATTGTTGCTCTAGCTGTTTTATTGAAGTGGAATGCGAGTCAACTAATTGCTTCATTGAGGACAAATCATTGATTACCTCTGTTACTCCCATGTTGATTGCCTCTACTCCTTTCAACAGCTTAGCCATCATATCTTCCTTGGACATATTTCCAGAACCAGATGCAGCGGTATCACGTCTTCCAGGAGGAACATACAAACCACTCCTGTTAGTCTTGTTCTTCCAACTACCTTGATCACTATCCTTGTTTCTAGAATTATCATAATAGTTCTGACCTTGGTTTCCTTGGGCATTGCCTCGGTAACCCCCCTGATTGTTCAAGTAGTTGGCTTCTACCTCAGAATCGGATTCGTCTCTTCCTTTTGATGCAACCGTTTTGACTGTTTCGGTCTTTCCTGATAATAGATGCTTTGTAAGAAGATCCATCTGTGTTTTTATGTGAGCCATATCCTGGTCATGCTCCTCTTGTCTACGCCTCTGCTCTGCAGTCATGCCAATGAATATAGTAGAGCTTGCTACCTCAGAATCCCTAGTATACCAAACTCTACTTTGCTTTGTCATACGATCTAGCATATTACTTGCCTGAATAAAGGTAAGGTCCATGAATGACCCACCCGCAGCATTATCAACCACTGGCTTAGTCACCAAATTCAAGGCTCTATATAATATCTCCATCAAGTGGACATTGGTCATATGATGGTTTGGGCACCGCATAAGCTTCGTCTTGAACCTCTCCCATGTTTCATGGAGAACTTCAGTTGGAAGCTGTCAAAAATTGCTGATTTCATCTCTCAACTGTGCTCTCTTGGATGGCGGAAAGAATCTTTTTAGGAAGCGTCTTTCAATTGCCTCCAATTAGTAATAGAATCAGGAGTTAGCCCATTCAACCATAGAGTTGCCTCCCCAGATAGAGAAATGGAAATAAGCGCAGTCGAATTGCATTCTGTCCAACGCCTGGATTGTCGAATGACTTGCATGTAGAAATAAAGTTGATCAGATGCATATTCAGATCATTGCCTGCTAGTCCACCAAATAATCCCTTGAGTTGAAATAACTGAATCATGGTGCTCGTGATGTTGAATTTGGCTCCGGGTGTCAATGGCGGAGGAATAATAGCTCCTGTAGCACCAGCTCCATCAAGATCATCATCATCATCATCAAACGGTATTTGCACGGCTCAGAGTTCAGGCCGAAATCTTGCTTGACGATCTCTTCTATTTGCCGGTGTCATAACTTCAGCATCACACCTCGGGTTTAGTAACTCATCATCACCCAAGTCCTCATCATCAGGATCTGCTGCTCGCCCAGGGTTATCGATATTTTGTTGATGCACTTGAGCAGCGGCCAACGCAGCTAATCTAGCCTGCTCCTGTTGAGCAGCCCTTCTCTCAATATCACGTTGCGCCTCCATCCTGCCAATTCGTTGTGGTTCAAGGTTTATGGGTAATAATGGTTGACCAAAACTTTGAGTATTGGGCATGCACTAAACAAAACCTGCAGAAAACAAAAACAAAAACTAAAAGTAAAGTACGAGAATCTTTGACCAAAGGGTCTAGTAATTATCACAAATTTTGTTGATGCACTTGAGCAGCGGCCAACGCAGCTAATCTAGCCTTCTCCTGTTGAGAAGCCCTTCTCTCAATGTCACGTTGCGCCTCTATCCTGCCAATTCGTTGTGGTTCAAGGTTTATGGGTAATAATGGTTAACCAGAACTTTGAGTATTGGGCATGCACTGAACAAAACCTGTAGAAAACAAAAACAAAAACTAAAAGTAAAGTACGAGAATCTTTGAGCAAAGGGTCTAGTAATTATCACAAACTTAGTAGACAACCGTATTCCCCGACAACGGCGCCAAAATTTGATAACGCTCAAACTACAGCTCTCGTAAGAGTGTAAGCGGTCGCTGTCAAATATAGAACCCAACTGGGTTGGGTGTCGAATCGCACAGGGAATATCTAGTCACTAAGTAAGCAAAGATTAGTAGACTTTTGGTGAAAGTATCGTAAAAGGGGGGATTTTGTAGCGTGCAAAAGTGTAATAAAATAACAAAGTAAAAACGGAGAATAGCAAAGTAAAAAGGAAGAATGTTTAGTAAGATGTTAATCAATGAGAATTGAGAGTTGGGGTTATGTCCACCTTATGAGTTATATGTCTCTATTGGCTATGAGTGATGCGGAATTCAGACATGCATGTGATTATAGAGAATTGTATTCTATGGTAAATCCAAGAGTCTTTCGACCTAACAAGGACTATTTCGCTTTAAGTCTTTCGAGTTTAAAGCGTATCTAATGGTAAAAATTATCCAAGAGGTTAATCCAGTTACGACACTTACTTTTTAACAAGGGTTGGTGCCCTATTACCTTGACATTATCTCTTTTCCAGACATATAACTTTTCTTTCGAACAAGTTAATGCTATACTAGCGTATTCTATGTGTTTGCAACCATAAGAATTTGCATTAAAATAAAGAGAATAATGATATAAGCAGCATACGTGTCAAGAATTTACAAACTCATAGCAATAGATAGTATATCATAAGGCTTCCATAACCCCAACAGAGAAGTTTAGCTACTCATGAGTGCAATGGAAATCACAATAGTCATTATCATCATACCAATATAAGGATAGAACTATAGTATATGTTGGTAGGGCTTGTGGCTTGATTTCCTTTCAAAGTAGTATTTCTCTTGTTGTGAAAACTTAAAATTGAATAGATGAAGTAATAAGAATTAATTGAAAGAGAATTGTTGTAATTGTTGAATGATTGATGGAATAAGAATCATGAGAATAATTATAAAACTCCAGCAAAATAGGGTATTTATAATACTCATATCCTATTCCTACTAAGCTATTGCATTACTTAACCTAATCCTAATAAGTTACTGCATCATTATCCTAATTCTACTAAGTTACTGCTGACCCCTAAAGTCTTTAGAATTGCTGTTTTTGCCCGGGATAGATTTTTCATGAGTCACTTTTAGTCCTAGGCGTCCAAGCTCTCCTTCCCTTCTTTCGTGAAGCTTCATTTGGCGTCAAGTTATCCATAAAATGCTAAAATCTGCATCATTTATACCTGAAAACTTGCTAATCATGTTTGTTAGCTCACTTACAGGAAAAAAGACTAAAAGTGCATGAATTATATAATTTGTCCTCAAAACTTAGCTAAAATATAGGTAAATTATAGAACTTTAGGCGTGTAAATACGCCTATCATCAACTAAAATTTGATAATGCTCAAACTACAGCTCTCGTAAGAGTGTAAGCGGTCGCTGTCAAATATAGAACCCAACTGGGTTGGGTGTCGAATCCCACAGGGAATAGCTGGTCACTACGTAAGCAAAGATTAGTAGACTTTTGGTGAAAGTCTCATAAAAGGGGGTATTTTGTAGCGTGCAACAGTGTAATAAAATAACAAAGTAAAAACGGAGAATAGCAAAGTAAAAAGGAAGAATGTTTAGTAAGATGTTAATCTATGAGAATTGAGAGTTGGGGTTATGTCCACCTTATGAGTTATACATCTCTATTGGCTATGAGTGATGCAGAATTCAGACATGCATGTGCTTATAGAGAATTGTATTCTATGGTAAATCCAAGCGTCTTTCGACCTAACAAGGACTATTTTGTTTTAACTCTTTCGAGCTTAAAGCGTATCTAATGGTACAAATTCTCCAAGAGGTTAATCCAGTTACGGCACTAACTTTTTAACAAGGGTTGGTGCCCTATTACCTTGACATTATCTCTTTTCCAGATATATAACTTTTCTTTCGAACAAGTTAATGATATACTGGCGTATTCTATGTGTTTGCCACCACAAGAATTTGCATTAAAATAAAGAGAATAATGATATAAGCAGCATACGTGTCAAGAATTCACAAAGTCATAGCAATAGATATTATCTCATAAGGCTTCCGTAACCCCAACAGAGAAGTTTAGCTACTCATGAGTGCAATGGAAATCACAATAGTCATTATCATCATACCAATATAAGGATAGAATGTGTAGTATATGTTGCTAGGGCTTGTGGCCTTATTTTCTTTCAAAGTAGTATTTCTCTTGTTGTGAAAACTTAAAATTGAATAGATGAAGTAATAAGAATTAATTGAAAGAGAATTGTTGTAATTGTTGAATGATTGATGGAATAAGAATCATGAGAATAATTATAAAAATCCAGCAAAATAGGGTATTTATAATACCCATATCCTATTCCTACTAAGCTACTGCATTACTTAACCTAATCCTAATAAGTTACTGCATCATTATCCTAATCCTACTAAGTTACTGCTTATCCCTAAAGTCTTTAGAATTGTTGTTTTTGCTCGGGATAGATTTTTCATGCGTCACTTTTAGTCCTAGGCGTCCAAGCTCTCCTTCCCTTCTTTCGTGAAGCTTCCTTTGGCGTCAAGTTATCCATAAAATGCTGAAATCTGCATCATTTATACCTGAAAACTTGCTAATCATGTTTGTTAGCTCACTTACAGGAAAAAGGAATAAAAGTGCATGAATTATATAATTTATCCTCAAAACTTAGCTAAAATATGGGTAAATTATAGCACTTTAGGCGTGTAAATATGCCTATCATCAACACCCCACACTTAAAGCTTTGTTCATCCTCAAACAAAATATCATGTCCTTCTAAACATCCGCTTAAGGTTTCACAGTAACAACACAAAATATTCATCAAGACAGGCACGACAATTATTAACAAAGAGTAGTTTTCTGATCACTTCTAGAAACAATTTATGAGTGCAACAGGAGCAGGCTAGACTAGCTGCGTTGGCCGCTGCTCAAGTGCACCAATAGAATATTGATAACCCAGGTCGTGCAACAAATCCTGATGATGAGGACCTGGGCGATGAGGAGCTACTAAACCCATGGCACACTGCTGAGATGGCGGCACCCATGCAAAGGAGAGATCGTCAAGCGCGATTGAGGCCTGATCGCCGAGCTGTACAGATTCCTTTTGATGATGAAGATGATGATTTGGATGGAACTGGTGCCACAGGAGCTATTATTCTTACGCCATTGGCACCCGGAGCCAGGTTCAACATCACGAGCACCATGATTCAGTTATTGCAACTCAAGGGATTATTCGGTGGACTAGCAGGCGATGATCCGAATATGCATCTGATCAACTTTATTTCTACATGCAAGTCATTTGACAATCCTGGCATTGGACAGAATGCAATTCGCTTGCGCCTATTTCCATTGTCTCTATCTGGAGAGGCAACTCTATGATTGAATGGGCTGACTCCTAATTCTATCACTAATTGGAGGAAATTGAAAGACGCTTTCCTAGAAAGATTCTTTCCGCCATCCAAGAAAGCACAATTGAGAGATGAAATCAGCAATTTTCGTCAGCTTCCAACTGAAGTCCTCCACGAAACATGAGAGAGATTCAAGAAGAAGCTTATGAGGTGCCCAAACCATCACATGACCAATGTTCACTTAATGGAGATACTATATAGATCCTTGAATTCAGTAACTAAACCTGTGGTGGATAATGTGGCTGAAGGATCATTTATGGACCTCACCTTTGTTCAGGCAAGTGATATGCTAAATCGGATGATGAAGCAAAGTAGGGCGTGGCATACTAGAGATTCTGAGGTAGCAAGACCCACTTTTTCTATAGGCATGACTGCAAAACAAAGGAGAAGAGAAGAAGAACGTGATCAAGATTTGGCACACATGAAAACACAAGTGGATCTTCTTACAAAACATCTACTATCAGGGAAGATCGAAAAAGTCAAAGCAGTTGCGTTAAAAGGAAGAGAGGAATCTGATTCTGTGGAAGAAGCCAACTATGTGAATAATCAGGGGGGTTTCCGAGGCAATGCCCAAGGAAACCAAGGTCGGAACTATTATGGTAATTCTGAAAACAAGGAATGGGATCAAGGTAGTTGGAAGAACAAGACTGACAGGAGTGGCGTGTATATTCCTCCTGGATGACGAGAGGCCACTGCATCTGGTTCGAGAAATATGTCAATGGAAGATATGATTGCTAAGCTGTTGAAAGGAGTGGAAGCAACCAGCACGGGAGTAACTGAGGTAATAAATGACTTGTCCTCAATGAAGAAATTGGTTGACTCGCATTCCATGCAATAAAACAATTAAAGTAGCAATTGAGTCAACTTTCAATAGCATTTAATCAAATAAAAGTCGGCACCCTACCAAGCAACACTGTGCAAAACCCAAGGAACGATGGAACATGCATGGCTATTACTACCAGGAGTGGTAAGGTGTTGGAAAATCTACCCAAAGGCAAGCATGCAGTCGACGATGTAGCGGACTACAATATTGATGTTGATGGTGAAGATGCCATAGAAGCTGGCAAGGGTGATCATAACGTTACCACTAGTAGTCTGCAGCCTGAAAAGGTCGAAATTTGGAAACCAGATAAAAAGGAAGTGGTGGAGAAAACGATTCCTCTTCCACCACCACCTTTTCCGCAGAGACTAAAGAAAAAGGTTGATGACACTCCTGAAAAGGTTGATAATTGGAAGAAAGATAAAGAGGAAGTGGTGGAGAAAACTATCCCTCTTCCACCACCACCTTTTCCTCAGAGATTAAAGAAGAAAGTTGATGACACAAGGTTCGGTAAATTCATGACTATGTTGAAGCAGCTGACCATTAATGTTCCGTTGGTAGAGGCACTCGAACAGATGCCTGGGTACGCAAAATTTATGAAGGATATTTTAACAAAGAAGCGGGCAGCAAGTGGTGAGTTGACAGATACTGTTTATCATTGCAGTGCGATTGCTACCAGATCACTAGTACAAAAGAAGGCCGATCCCGATGCCTTCACTATTCCGTGCACTATTGGATCTATGAATTTTTCCAAGGCATTGTGCGATTTCGGAGCTAGCATCAATTTGATGCCACTATCCTTCTATAGGAAGTTGGGGTTGGGTGATCCTACACCAACTAATATGCGACTTGTGATGGCAGATAGGTCGGTAAAATTACCTGTTGGTATCTTATATGATGTATTGGTGAAGGTGTCCACTTTTATCTTTCCTGCAGACTTTGTTATTTTGGATTACGAGGTGGATTCTGAAGTTCCCATAATCTTGGGACGCCCTTTCCTTACAACTGGAAGTGTGATTATTGATTTACGAGCCAATGAGCTTTTATTTCGGCTGAATGATGAAGTGGTTCATTTTGATGTATGCAAATCAATGAAGCAGCACAAAGATATGGATGTGTTCTCTATAGCTGATGTTTATTATGAGGTTGAGGAAGAATTATCTGTAGAGAAGAAGTGTACTGTTGAGCTATTGTCTGCTGTGCTGTTGAAGTTTGAGCGCGAGAATTTTGAAGATTATGAAGAAACTATTTGTGCTCTAACAGGAATAGGGCCCTATTCTCATGTTCCCAAGCAGATGGACCTTAATCTTACGAATCAGCCTTCACAAAAAGCGAAGACTTCCATTGAGGAACCACCAATTCTAGAATCGAAAGAGCTACCAAGTCACCTAAGGTATATGTTCTTGGGATAAGGAAATACACTTCCGGTGAGTGTTGCGGATGACTTAAGTGAACAGCAAATAGAGGCTCTCATCTCTGCTCTGAAGAGGTACAAGAGAGCTATGGGTTGGTCTATTGATGATATATTGGTATCCCTCCTGGGATATGTATGCACAAGAGTCATCTCAAAGAAGATTGCATGCCTACAAGTAAGTATCAACGTCGTCTGAATCCATTCAGAAAATGATGCACCATCTATCTCGATGAAGTCTAAGTAATCGAGATAGTTATGTCGTGCCGCGACAATAAATCAAGCGCTTGGTGGGAGGCAGCCCATCGTTTTTAATTGTTTTTGTTGTTTTTGTTTTCTTAGGATTTTGTCGAGCCACGACCAAAACTAAGGCACTTGATGGGAGTCAACCCATCGTTCTAATCATTTTTGGTTGTTTTTGAGTAAATGTAGGTACAAGAGGTGTAAAAGAGGAGATTGGTTTCAAATTTCGATTTGGAAGTATTGCATGGTGAAGGTGGTAAGTTAGGAATGAAGAAGAAAAAGGCTATGGGTTAGGCATTGCTTATGAAAATATAGGCTAAGAACAAGGCAAGGCCTATGCAAATCTAGGCCGCGAACAAGGCAAGGCCTATACTATGGCCTAAGCTCTCGGATTCTAGAGTGCCATAGCATTGGCGCCGCTTATGCAAAAACATTTTGTCTCTGAATCTCATATGACATGGAATAGGCGCCGCCTATGCCTAACAATGCCATAGCATAGGCGCCGCCTATGCCCAACAATGCTTTTCAAAAGGCGCCGCCTATGCCAAGTATAGACAAAGCATTAGGCGCCACCTATGGTCACTTTTTGTCTCCAAATCCGATTCTAAATGGGTCAAAACCTGACCCAATCTTGTCCTATAAATAAGAACTTAGTCTTAGAACAAAAATGCATTGCCAATCCAACCTAAGCGCCGCCTACCTCTCCAAATTCTCTCAAAAATTTTCCTTTTGCTCTTTTACTTTGCAAGAACACCTTCCGAGGCCATCAACCAAGTAAGTACCTCTTTGTTCTTCTTTTATATTCCGTAAGTACTACACTACTACGCCTATAATGAATTGTTAAATCTTGAAATAGTAGTAGTGATTTGAATGTGCTTGGTTTGTTATGATACATCTAATTGAGTGAAAGAATACATGTGGATGCTCTTGACTTATTTCCAACTTGTATTTGATTTTGATACACTGTCATACTTTTGCGAAATCGACATGGTCAAGATAATTTCATAATCTTGTAACTTGAAAGCTTTCATGTTCGAATGACTTGTTCATTGAGATGAAAAATCATGGTTAACTACAAACATGAGATGTTGTGATTATTTCTATGCCATAACTTGATACAATCTCGATGTACTAGTCTTGTTCAAAAAGGTGCATTAATCCACACATAAAAGTATAGTCAAGATTACATGAAATAGAGTTGGAAAGGATAGTAAGATGACATAAAAGTATGACTGTGATGAACATATTGTTGGAACATATCACCTAAATGTATGTCGATGAAGTCTGAGTAATCGACATCATTCACTTAATTAGTTGTGTCAACAAATTAAGAGTGGGGTGGTGCCACTATAGTTTGTTTGTCGATTATATCTTCCGAGATGAGCTAACATGAATCTCAGGTATAATGGCACAAAAAGGACGACAAGGAAAATAAAAAGCGCCAACCTCACAGAAAGGTAAGAAAAGAGGAAGAAAAGAGCAAGCTGAATCCTCCGTGCTGCAAATACCTCAACGCACTCTTGGAATCAAGTGGGGTACATTTTGAGGAACTTCTGAGGATGATGACTCTGGTAATGATTCCGATGCAGGGGGTATGACCCCATACATAGAGGATGAGTCTGACTAACCAGGTTCTTCTTATTTATTTCCCACTGAGGGTAGTGTGTCCCGTCTAAGTGTGGGGTGCTAGTATTTATATGGTATACTTCTTTATCTGCATTTACATTTTTTTTATGTTAGTTTAGTAGTTAAATTTTAGAATTTTTTTAACACTTTGCATGAAGTTGTTCTGATAGGCAGCATGGTATTATGACAAGAGTCTATGATAAAATCATTACTATTGAGATGTTTAGGCTCTAAATGTGACTCATTATGTGATAAGTGTGTGGTTTAATTCCTTCATCTGTTGGGTCAAGAGTCTATACTACTCCCAATAAAGTTGACCATATGCCTTGTATGTGTGAGGTGATAGTATATTCTGTGTTTGTGGCTGATGCTAGAACTTGCCTGGTGTGTATGTAAAGCGAAATAAAGAGTGTAGGTTCAGGAGATGATTTAGGCATTTCTTTGGCAACCTGTGATTGTTTACCTTCATTTTACCTACCCATCGACATCATCCTAGATAACCCCCTTTGAGCCTTTAGCCTATTTTCTTTGACAGCCTCATATGTAAGCCTAATCCATTTTTTTCAAGACCATAATTTGATCCAAATTCCTAAGTGCTTTAAATTGTAAAGTCATGTGACAAAATAAGAGGAAATTGGGTAAGAGTGATGCCTTAGAGTGTATTGGTACTTGAAATTGTTATGAAAAAGAGTGGCTATCACAGAGGTGTGTTATAAAAAAAAAGAGAAAAATGAAAAGGAAAATAAAAAGATAATTTTGTTCAAAATTGAAAAACAAAAGAGGTGAGAAAGGGTGGTCGATTAAAAGAAAGTAGAAAGGTTGTTTGAAAGAAAGCATAAATGGTATAATGTGATGTATTAAAGCACTTAGGAACATAGTCACTATTTCTGGCCAAAATAGTCCTACCCGTTCCTTAGCCTACATTACAACCTGTAAAGACCTATTTGATCCTAAGCTTAGCGTTCTGATATTTAGTGGAGCATTACACTAAGGGCAAGCCTATGGTCATCAGTTGCAACATATGAATTTTTTGTGAGCGTGAGAGCAAGGAAAATCCTATACCCATGTTTTGAAAAAAATGAAATACTTGTGAGTAATTATGGGTGATATATTGTGAGACACACATGGTTGATGAGTTTTGGGTAGTCGTATATGAATCTTTGTGCCTTAACTTTTGAATACGAATTAACCATCATCACGAGTCTATATTAGAGGTTGAATTGTTTCTAGTAGTGATTAGAAAACTACTCTTTGTTAATGATTGTCATGCCTGTCTGGATGAATATTTTGTGTTGTTACTGTGAAACCCTAAGTAAATGTTTATATGGACATGATATTTTGTTCGAGGACGAACAAAGCTTTAAGTGTGGGGTGTTGATGATAGGCGTATTTACATGCCTAAAGTACTATAATTTACCCATATTTTACCTAAGTTTTGAGGACAAATTATATAATTCATGCACTTTTAGTCCTTTTTCCTGTAAGTGAGCTAACAAATGTGATTAGCAAGGTTTTAGGTATAAATGATGAAGATATCAGCATTTTATGGATAACTTGACGCCAAAGGAAGCTTCACGAAAGAAAGAAAGCATAGTTTGGACGCCTAGGGACTAAAAGTGATGCATGGAAAACCTGTCACGGGCAAAAACAACATTTCTAAAGACTTTGGGGATCAGAGTAACTTATTAGGATTAGGATAAGGATGCAGTAACCTAGTAGGATTAGGATAAGTAATGCAGTAGCTTAGTATGAATAGGATATGGGTGTTATAAATACCCTATTTTGCTGGAGATTTTTATAATTCCCATCCATCCACCATCCATCCATCCATCAAAACAATTCTCCACCACCCCCATCCCTATTCGATCCTTTCCCTTTTTCTTCATAAATTTGTTGTTGACATTATTATTCATCTATTCTATTTTTAATTTTCACGACAAGAGAAAAGCTATTTTGCAAGGAATTCACGCCACAAGTGCTACCAAACAGACTTCACGCAAGATCTTTATTTTGGTGTGATTATAATGTCTATTGTGATTTCCGTTGCACTCATGAGTAGCTAAACTTCTCTGTTGGGGTTATGGAAGCATTATGAGACACTATCTATTGCGATGAGTTTGTGAATTCTTGACATGTATGCTGCTTATATCATTATTCTCTTCATCTTAATCTAAATTCTTGTGGTTGCAAACGCATAGAATACGCCAGTATAGCATTAACTTGTTCGAAAGAAAAGTTATATGTCTGGAAAAGAGATAATGTCAAGGTAATAGGGAACCAACCCCTGTTAAAAAGTTAGTGTCGTAACTGGATTAACCTCTTGGAGAATTTGTACCATTAGATACGCTTTAAGCTCGAAAGAGTTAAGGTGAAATAGTCCTTGATAGGTCGAAAGACGCCTGGATTTACCATAGAATACAATTCTCTATAAGCACACGCATGTCTGATTTCCGTATAACTCATATTCAATAGATACGTACAACTCAGAATGTGGACATAACCCCAGCCCTCAATTCTCATTGATCAAAACCAACCAAACAATCCATTTTACTCTTTTCTATTCTCCGTTTTTACTTTGTTATTTCATTACGCTATTGCACGCTACAAAAACCCCCATTTTACGAGACTTTCACCAAAAGGCTACTAATCTTTGCTTACTTAGTGACCAGCTATTCCCTGTGGGATTCGACACCCAACCCAGTTAGGTTCTATATTTGACAACGACCTCTTACACTCTTACGAGAGCTGTAGTTTGAGCGTTATCAAGTATGCTGGTATAGGGAAAGAAAGAGGCCGTGGTCAATCAAAGGCCATCTGCTCCTCCAGGGAGTATTCTAGGATAGGGAAAGAAGTTGAATGTGGTCGATCGAAGGCCTTCTCCCAAGGTTCACTCTCTTGAACCCTCTGAAAGAAAAAAAGAAAAAAATACTGCTGCCACCAAAGAGTGTTCACTCTCTGAAATTGGATTCCTCAAGTGACAAGATGCCAGAGTATCTACAGAAAGACAGTGTTGGTAATTATTGAAAACAAATAATTGCGCCTAAAGTATCTACAGAAAAATCTTTGAAGACGCCAACTCTTTCATCTCCTCCAAAATTTTCCTCTGTTAAACCTTTTATCTTGAGGGTAAGAAGCAATAAAAGCTTAAAACTGTTTGCTCCTCTGAAGGACCAGAACAAGATGCGGAGAGATGGGACAAACAAACTGAACCCTGAAATGGTTTCTGAGAAAACTTTATGTACTCCCAAAGTGAAAGCATCACCAAAGTCTTCATCCCATTTACAATCACGTCCGTTGTCTAATGAAGAAGATAAAAAGGAAGTTGTTAAGCCTGCGGACAGTGCATTGGGTAAATACACCTCTAGCAGCAAAAAGTTGTTGCACATAGCCGAAGTAGAAACTGTTGGGAAAAATCAGAAAAAGACATTGAGAAATGGTAAGATAGGTTTTTCTAATGATAATAATTCTTCGGCAGTGAAATTGAAGTTCAGGAGGGGAAAGATAGTTGATCTCCAGTAAGAAACTAGCAGCCCTAGGAGGCTGACATTTAGATGGGGACGACATTTGGGTGAAAGCCAGGACAGCAATACAAAAAAGGAATCTTTAAAAAGAAAGGATTTGATGGTGACAAAAGTAATACCATCCCTATATCTGTAAAAATTGTTTTGAGGCATCAGGATATGCAAGAAAAGAAAGATGTGCAGGGTTTGTTGAATAATGTGATTGAAGAGATGACGAGTAAGCTTGTTGAAATCGGGAAGAGCAAGGTTAAAGCTTTGGTGGGAGCTTTTGAGACAGTGATTTCCCTTCACAATAAACCTTCTGTTGTCATAGTTTCTTGATTAACTAATAGAATTTTATAACTAATAGGATCAATTGCAAATATATTTGTTGATATAGCTTTTCTGACCTAGTTTACATATGTTTGTCCTGTTTCTCATTCCGACTCATCTTCTTAACGATTTCTTGATGCTTGCCGGTTCTGTTCTCATGATTGAATAAATTTAATTTCTTCTTAGTGAATTTACTTTGAATTGGGAGATAAAGTTGTGCAAGACTACAATTTCTTTTTCACTTATGGAGGTTGTGATAGTGACGTTAAATCAGTGGGTGTTTGGATGTAGACATTCTAATGTTAGGCTGGTTGATCTGTGGACATATATTGTTGCTGGAATCATTTACGAGGGATTTGTTCATACTTTCTGTTGAATAAGCGCATTGCAGAAGGAACATCATGTGGTAATACCATCCAACAAAGAGTTTTGGCTATGGTACTGGTTTGACATTGTGCTTGTATACTATTTTCTTTAGTTGTTCTGTAAAGGGATCTATCTCTTGATTGTAAAATTTATTGTTTTTTTCTCTATCATACAATACAATAAGATATAAGTATCAATCAAATGTAAATATTTTAACCACCTAAACAAGTAACAATATTTATGTGCATCTTTTATTCAGGTAACTCAAAACAACTTATAATAAGTCCCTTTGTTGGAATATTGTACGTTTTAGCTTAAAGAAGCCACTGGAGTTTGTTAGACTTAGATACATGTACCTTCATGGCTCCACCTATCAACCATAACAGCCAGCTAAAGTTGAGTCACTCCATGTACTTGTGTTAAAAGTTATTTTTTACTTAAATACATAATTTTATATATGGTACCATTGAATATTACACTCTCATCAATCATCACTAAATTAAGGGAAAAGATATCATTTCCACCCCAAACTATATAATAAAAGTCTAAGCCACACATAAATTATATAAGTGACCTATTACACACGTTAACTATATAAAGGTGATATTATTACCTCCCCGCGACCCCCATTCTAAAGTACGTGTGTTAAACTTATTTTAGGCTCATCCAGCCTATTAAATAACAAAAGTAAACGGCTAAAAACATTAAGGAAAAAGGCATCGTTTCCACCCCAAACTATAGTCGAAAAGTCGAATGCACACCTAAACTATATAAGTGACCTATTACACACCTTAACTATAAAAAAATGATACTTTTTACTGACAAGGCAGCGCGTGTAAAACACTACACCACATGCAAGTGGTGGTAGCCTGACAGGGTGTAAATAGTTTCACTTTTTTATAGTTTAGGTGTGTAATAGGTCACTAGTATAGTTTACGTGTGCCTTCGACTTTTTGGATATAGTTTGGGGTGAAAACGATGTATTTTTTATCATGTGACTATGATTGTAAGTCATATTTAAGAAAAATGATCTATTACATTTTTTAAGGGATATTTTTTGCCCTTCTTGAAATTCAAGATCTAACAATAATAACTAAGAATTCCATCACTAAAACGTAAGCCTTGATGTACTTTTTTACTAATAAACGTAGTTATAAAAAAAATTAGTTAACATCTAGAGTTATCTAAAAATCTTTTACCAATTATTCTAAAACTTTAAAAATTTAAAATCTCTCACTATCTTTAGAAAACCCTTGTCTACTTCTAATATACTTCTATTGTATTGGTACTTTTAACACTTTCAAATTCTTTTAGAAAATAATGTCTTCATTCTGTTCAATATTTTTCTTCTAAAAATAGAAAAACCTTTTCTACTTCTAAAATAGTTGATTGTAGTGACACTTTTAACATATTTTCAAATCTATATATATATATATATATAAATGAGACATTGTAGGCTGCTGATATGGCATACCTCAATGAAAAAGTATTTATCTTTTTCTGGGTTTTTTGATTTTTTTCACTATTATTTAATTAAAGGGAGAATTAAACTAATTAATAAAGGACATTTATATTTTAATATTTACTTACTATTACCATTAGAACTTTTGATATTCTTTATTGAAAAAGTATGCTGATGTAGCATGCCTCAATGTTTATGAATACGAGGATGACAAATAGATTCATGATAGAAGGTTTGATGGTAAGGTTAGAGACGATGAGTTTGATAGAATAGAATGATGTTTTTAACCTATTTTTTATATTGAATTGTATACAATAGAGTAAACAAAAATATTTATGAGAATTCTATTCTCTTCCTCTTCTATTTTTCTAGGGCTACATTATAATTATGAAAATTTTATTCTCGCATTCTCTTTTTCTAGGTCTACTTTATATGGTACTTCCCATGATGAATTTATAAATTGTATATGGAAGAGGAGAAAATTTTGTATAAAATTTGGAGTAAAAATTGGGATTTTACTTTATATTTATGAGAATTCTATTCTCTTCTTCTCTTTTTCTAGGGCTACTTTATATGATATCTTTTATAATATATTTATAAGTTATATATGAGAGAAGAGAAGATTTTGCATCAAAATTTTGGAGTAAAAATGAAAATTTTATAAATTTTTGACAAAAAATTAAGACAAATGAAATAATGAAAATGGGCAAAACATAAAAAAATAAAATAAAAGAATATGAATAAGTTTTACTTTGTATTCATCATTTACGTTCACGTGGTTAAGATTTATGTTCTATTAATAAGTATTCTTCATACATTTTTTAAAATTTTATTGCTTTTCAATTTATTCTTTTATTCTTGTATTCTTAAATTAGGAAAATCATTTATCTCAAATATTTCAGTTTTAGATTTTTGGAATCATTCTTTATATTAGAATTTAAATTATTGCATAAAAAAAATATTTTTTCCTAAAAAATCTTTCATCTTACATTTTTTTAAGGAAATTATTGTAATCAATGTAGTACCTATTGCTATTAAAAAGGTAAGAATCAATAGTAATAATTATTGATAAATAAATATTAAATTATAAAAAATTATGATATTTAATGATATTTGCCATATCATGCATTATGCATAGTAATTACATAAGGTAAGTATCAATAGTAATAATTGTTGGTATTTAAAAGATAAATTACATTATAAATAAAGATTAAAATGTAAAAAATCATGATATTTTATAAGTGTAAATCTTTAAATTAAAATATTTATGTTCTCTTATTATATATTTTTTCCATATCAAAATAATTGACATGTACATATTTTGCATAACTTTTAATGAATAATTAAGTAGAAGTGTGATTTGATTAATATATATTTTTGTTAATTCTTTAACCCTTATCTATAAAGAAATTAAAAAGCTATAAATAGAAGATGAAGTAAAAATAGTAGATGGCAATTTAAAGAGGTTATTGAGAAGGTAAAGATTGATTTTGAGGAGAATGAAAAAATGAATAATGTTTAAAATGAAAAAAAGAAAAATGAAATGAGAGAAGATAGAAAACTAAGAAAGGAAACAAAATAAATTATATAAAATTTCTAATTCTGATTTCATAATCTTTGTCCATTGTGAATTATGGACAAGATTTTTAGAGATGAAATCCCAAAAAAAGATACAAAAAGAATGCAGTAAAATGAGAAGATAAATATATATATATATATATATATATATATATATATATATATATATATATTAAGATACAAAAATGAGAAAAAAAATTAGGATAATTACACAACTTAGCCAATATTGACTCCTAATTATCACATTTAGCCTAATTTCCATTAATTACAATTCATAACCTTCTCTTGCCTATTAATTTTTTCATAATTACAATTCATAGTCTCTCCCATTAATTTTTTTCTCTATTTTCCATTACTTTTTTTTTCCTTTTTTCAGTTTTTTCCTTCTTTTTTTCTTTTCCTATTTTCTTTTCGTTTTCTCTTTCTTTCTTTTTTTTTCCAATTTTTTCATTTTTTTCTTATTATTTTTTCTCCTTTTTTGTTTTTTTCTCTATTTTCTATCACTCTTTTAAAAGAAAAAATTCTTTAGTTTTTCTTTTCTTTGTTTTTTTGTTCTCTCTTTCTTCTTTCTTTTTTCAAGTTTTTCTTTTTTGTTGTCTTTTTTTCATTTTGTCTTTCCTTTTTTTTCCTTTTTCCTTTTTTTCCCTCCCCCCCCCCCCCATTTTTCTTTTTCTCTTTCTATTCTTTTTAAAAAAAAATTGTTTTCTTTTTTTCTTTTGTATTTTTTTCTCTCTATTATCTATTACTTTTTTTTTCCTATTTTTTTCTTCATTTTTTATTTTCCTTTTTTATTTTCTCTTTCTTCTTTCTTTCTTTAATTTTTTTTGTTGTCGTTTTTGCATTTTGTCTTTTTTTCTTTTCTTTTTCTTCTTTTTCTTTTTATTTTTTTCATCTCAAAATAATTGACATGTACAGATTTTGCATAACTTTTAATGAATAATTAAGTAGAAGTGTGATTTGATTAATATATATTTTTGTTAATTTTTTAACCCTTATCTATAAAGAAATTAAAAAACTATAAATAGAAGATGAAGTAAAAATAGTAGGTGGCAATTTAAAGAGGTTATTCAGAAGGTAAAGATTGATTTTGAGGAGAATGAAAAAATGAATAATGTTTAAAATGAAAAAAAGAAAAATGAAATGAGAGAAGATAGAAAACTAAGAAAGGAATCAAAATAAATTTTATAACATTTCTCATTCTGATTTTATAATCTTTGTCCATTGTGAATTATGGACAAGATTTTTAGAGATGAAATCCCAAAAAAAGATACAAAAAGAATGCAGTAAAATGAGAAGATATATATATATATATATATATATATATATATATATATATATATATATATATATATATATTAAGATACAAAAATGAGAAAAAAAATTGGGATAATTACACAACTTAGCCAATATTGACTCCTAATTATCACATTTAGCCTAATTTCCATTAATTACAATTCATAACCTTCTCTTGCCTATTAATTTTTTCATAATTACAATTCATAGTCTCTCCCATTAATTTTTTTCTCTATTTTCCATTACTTTTTTTTTCCTTTTTTCAGTTTTTTCCTTCTTTTTTTCTTTTCCTATTTTCTTTTCGTTTTCTCTTTCTTTCTTTTTTTTTTTCCAATTTTTTCATTTTTTTCTTATTATTTTTTCTCCTTTTTTGTTTTTTTCTCTATTTTCTATCACTCTTTTAAAAGAAAAAATTCTTTAGTTTTTCTTTTCTTTGTTTTTTTGTTCTCTCTTTCTTCTTTCTTTTTTCAAGTTTTTCTTTTTTGTTGTCTTTTTTTCATTTTGTCTTTCCTTTTTTTTCCTTTTTCCTTTTTTCCCTCCCCCCCCCCCCCCCCATTTTTCTTTTTCTCTTTCTATTCTTTTTAAAAAAAAATTGTTTTCTCTTTTTCTTTTGTATTTTTTTCTCTCTATTATCTATTACTTTTTTTTTCCTATTTTTTTCTTCATTTTTTATTTTCCTTTTTTATTTTCTCTTTCTTCTTTCTTTCTTTAATTTTTTTTGTTGTCGTTTTTGCATTTTGTCTTTTTTTCTTTTCTTTTTCTTCTTTTTCTTTTTATTTTTTTCATCTCAAAATAATTGACATGTACAGATTTTGCATAACTTTTAATGAATAATTAAGTAGAAGTGTGATTTGATTAATATATATTTTTGTTAATTTTTTAACCCTTATCTATAAAGAAATTAAAAAACTATAAATAGAAGATGAAGTAAAAATAGTAGGTGGCAATTTAAAGAGGTTATTCAGAAGGTAAAGATTGATTTTGAGGAGAATGAAAAAATGAATAATGTTTAAAATGAAAAAAAGAAAAATGAAATGAGAGAAGATAGAAAACTAAGAAAGGAATCAAAATAAATTTTATAACATTTCTCATTCTGATTTTATAATCTTTGTCCATTGTGAATTATGGACAAGATTTTTAGAGATGAAATCCCAAAAAAAGATACAAAAAGAATGCAGTAAAATGAGAAGATATATATATATATATATATATATATATATATATATATATATATTAAGATACAAAAATGAGAAAAAAAATTGGGATAATTACACAACTTAGCCAATATTGACTCCTAATTATCACATTTAGCCTAATTTCCATTAATTACAATTCATAACCTTCTCTTGCCTATTAATTTTTTCATAATTACAATTCATAGTCTCTCCCATTAATTTTTTTCTCTATTTTCCATTACTTTTTTTTTCCTTTTTTTAGTTTTTTCCTTCTTTTTTTCTTTTCCTATTTTCTTTTCGTTTTCTCTTTCTTTCTTTTTTTTTTTTCCAATTTTTTCATTTTTTTCTTATTATTTTTTCTCCTTTTTTGTTTTTTTCTCTATTTTCTATCACTCTTTTAAAAGAAAAAATTCTTTAGTTTTTCTTTTCTTTGTTTTTTTGTTCTCTCTTTCTTCTTTCTTTTTTCAAGTTTTTCTTTTTTGTTGTCTTTTTTCATTTTGTCTTTCCTTTTTTCCTTTTTTCAAGGTATCAAATGATTTACAACATACTCTACAAATACTAATTGCCAATGAAAGCAATTTAGGAGATTTTGTAATGGAGGAAGTAATTAGCATGTGAAAACTTGGGACTAAATCGACCAATGAAAAGAAAGTAGGCCAACTTATGGGATGAAGGGAGTAAGTAACATATGCTAAACTTGGGACCCAGTCCAGGCATGCATCCCAGAATCAGTACACTAAGAGAGATACCTACAACCTATTCAAGAAAAGGGGATAAATCGTCTGAGAGATTGATAACATCCACAAACTCTGGCACGTGAACTTGTTATCTGAAAGTTGTACAGATATGGGTAGAGATCACCTGGGTAAAAATCTCTTACTTTAAACATGTTCATTGTTTACTTTTGGATAATTAAAATTCATTCTTTTTTTGTGTGTGTTTATTTATAATATTTTACTATGTCAGAAGGAGTGATTCTGGGATTTCTTACATTGGGAGGAATTAATTTTTTGAGGAAAAGACTGTTAAGTAAAAAGGGGGAGGAAACTTCAACAAATGTACGTGTAAACTCTAGTTTTGTTGTTGTTTTATGAGAACAAATTTGTATAAGATTAGAAAAGAATCATATCGTAATCAAGTAAATATGATGAATTAACCATATGTTTTTAATTTAGGAGTCAAAGCATGTTATTTATGCACAATTATACCCTTTTCTAGATAACTTGGGTTCAATAACAAATACTTATTCTAGTAGTACTATTTTTAAATCTGGATTTTATTTTTTGATTTATGTAAAATTTCTTCTGAATTATTTTTGCTTGCGCGTGTAATTAATGGAATTAGGATCTTGAGGCAAAGGTGGATTATGTGAGTCAGCTATCAGATGTTGATAAGGCAAAGGTGGATTATACGAGTCAGCTACTAGATGACGTTTTGTCTTCAATTCTGTCATGTATGACAATTAAAGATGTTGTTAAGACCAGTATTTTGTCTACAAGGTGGAGATATCTGGTTGTTTCTATGCTTACATTACAGTTCAGCCTTGACATGTTTGGCGTTAACTATTTAGGTCCTACATGTCATCCTTACTATCAGAAAAATTCTTGGAAGTAGTAAATCAGTTTTTACAACTTTATTTGGGTCGTAAAGTGGTTGAACTTGAAATGAACACTTTCATTCAGAGAAAGTTTTCTAATGAATTTGGCCAATTGATGCATTTTGTTTCAAAATTAGGTGTTGAAAGATTACATCTCAACTTTAGCTGTGGCAAAATTCCTGCCTCAAAATACATTAACCTTCACCACAACACATTTTTTGAATTTTTCCTTGAGCTTCTCTCTCAATCATCCTCCTTGAAATCCTTGTTTTTGAGTGTTTCCGTTGTACAACCAAGTGTCACACTCCGTCTTAACTCCCTCAAGACCCTTTTCTTGACGGGCGTTCTGTTAGAAACGAGACAACTTGAGGGTATTTGTCCTCTTGTTTGAACCTTAATCAGTTAATCATAAAATATTGCAATCTTTTGCATAAGCTATGCATCTTCGGTATAGTAACATTTGTTCTTTTTGCTGATTGTGGAGGATTGGAAGAGATTGATCTTCAGGCTATAAAACTGCATGAGTTTGAGTGTTTTTTTAATAACAGAGTAAGATTTTACTTTTCTTTCGTTCCTATGTTGGAACATGTAAAAATTAGTCTTCGCGGAGATGCTTCAATGCCATACATATTTGGTGAATTTGCAACGAATTTACCTGCTCAGGTTAAATCTTTAATAGTCACCGCTTGGAATACTCAAGTATTTGATGATTTCTTGGCTTGTCAAATTCCTTTGGTATTTGTCTTTTGAACACCCTAATCACTTGAAGTATTCTTTTTTGTTAGGTAACACACTTCCCAACAGAGATGCAGATATTTAGAAACCCCAGGATGTTAGTCTTGCAATTTGAAAGCACGTACAACTTTGATATAGTCAAAGTTTCTCCTGTCTTAGACACCTGTCCTGTTCTTCAATCTCTGCAAATATTGGTGAGTTGTCTATTTTTATCTTCTTCTTCTTCTTCTTCTCTTTTTTGGATATTCTTTGCTTGATATTAGATATTGATGACTTGAACATTTATTGAATCTAAAAGTGCATATTTCCCTCCCCAAGCATGCATGATATTCTAGTCATTCTCAACATTCACTCATTTCCATGTTCTGTCAATACAACTCGCACTAGTAAAGTTGTATTAATTTCCAATTACCTTCATCCATGAGATATAACACCTTTCACTACTTAGTTGGTGTAGGAACCGATCAAGATGTTTAATCCGACTAATAATTTGGTCTGTATAAGAGAATCATTCATTTTTTTTCTGGCAAGGGAGATTATATAAGCATTTAACTTTTTAGAATTGGACATCATGATTTGTTAATAATATGATTTATGAATATTTGACAACTCAATTAGTTATATGTTTATTCCAAAAGAAATGTATCAAACATGGAAATAAAGATATCTAATGTGGAGAATTTTTGGTCCACATTATTTTTTGTTCATGGAAATATAATGGAATAATTAGGTTTCAAAAACCTCTTGTTATATGTCTTTCTTGGTTTGAAGACTCACCTTTCACTTTCTTAACTCCAGCTGTCAAATTCAAAAAGCATTATAGATACTGATTGCAGCATGCTTAACTAGGTAAGTCAATAGTTGTATTCAATTAGCAATAAATATGTTAATTTATTCTCGTTGTGATCTCAGCAACACAAGACATATAGGGAAAAGGCAAGAGAAAGTCCCATAAGTGTGCAGTACATCCTATATTTTACTGCTCACCTAATGGATATTCTTTCTAATGTTTACATATGTTCATGGTGCCAGGGTTCTGGAATAATGGCTGAGGATAACTCCAATGAACTAGCAAGTCCAGTAACTAGTGTGAAGAATGACTCTATGGCTGAGGATAACACCGATGAACTAGTAAGTTCTGTGACTAGCGTGAAGAATGACTCTATGGATAAGGATAACATCGATAAAATAGTGACTCCAGTAACTAGCATGAAGAATGACTCTGCTGGAAGTAAGCCAGATAAAATCAGCACAATAAAACCGAGATCTATGAGTAATGGAAACAAGGTTCTTTCCTACTATCGCAACTCCTCCTCTACTTCATCTTACAATGCAGGCAATACAAGAAGGCAATCCACTGGGAAGTTGAATGCTCCTTATAGCGAACAAGATGTTATTCCTCATTATCTAAGATCTTCCACTGGCTCTTGCCATGACTTCTGTAAATATGGCAAGAAACATAACTCTGAAGCAAATCCATGGCATCCTCTATCAAAAAGAAAGAACAAACTTCCTGCTGATGAGCAGAGTCCTGCACGTACCTTGGTAAGGGAGGCAAAAAAGGGGACTTTGGTCAAGCAAAAGCTTTCCACTCCTCCTGGGAGTGTGCTGGGAGAGAAAAAGAAGGTGACAGGAGTTGAGCAAACGCCTTCCACTTCTCCAGGGAGTATGCTGGGAGAGGCGAAGAAGAGGATCGTGGTCATGCAAAAGACTTCCACTACTTTAAAGAGTAACCAGAGTGATGCAAAGAAGGGGATTTTGGTCAATCAAAAGCTTTCCACTCCTCCTGTGAATATGCTGGAAGAGGGAAAAAAGGTAAATGAGGTCTATCAAAAGCCTTTATCACCTCAGGAGAGTGTACTCAAAGATGAAAAGGAGGTCACTATGGATGAGCAAAAACCTTCTTCTCCTCCAGGTTGCATGGAGGGAGGGATAGATGAGGTGACTATGGTTGAGCAGAAGTCTTCAGCATCTCTGGTGAGTATGCTAGGAGAGGGAGAAAATGTAACTGTGGTTGAGCAAAAGCTTTCTACTCCCCCAGGGAGTATGATGGTAGAGGGAAAGAAAGAGGCCGTGGTTAATCAAAATCCATCTACTCTTCCAGGGAGTATGCTAGGATAGGGAAAAAAGTTGAATGTGGTCGATCGAAGGCCTTCTCCTAAGGTTCACTCTCTTGAACCCTCTAAAATAAAAAATAAAAAGATACTGGTGACACCAAAGAGTGTTCACTCTCTAAAATTGGATTCCTCAAGTGACAAGAAAAATCATTGAAGACGCCAACTCTTTCATCTTCTCCAAAATCTTTCTCTGTTAAACCTTTGATCTTGAGGGTAAGAAGCAATAAAATCTTAAAATTGTTGGCTCCTCTGAAGGACCAGAACAAGATACGGAGAGATGGGACAAACAAACTGAACCTTGAAATGGTTCCTGAGAAAACTTCATGTCAGTTGTATAATGAAGAAGATAAAAAGGAAGTTGTTAAGTTTGCAGATAGTGCATTGGGTAAATACACCTCTAGCAGCAAAAAGCTGTTGCACATAGCAGAAGCAAAAACTGTTGGGAAAAATCAGAAAAAGACATTGAGAAAAGGTAAGACAGGTTGTTTGATAATGCCTAAACTACAGCTCTCGTAAGAGTGTAAGCGGTCGCTGTCAAATATAGAACCCAACTGGGTTGGGTGTCAAATCCCACAGGGAATACTTGGTCACTAAGTGTTGTAATCGTTAGCAGACTATTGGTCTAAAATTCTACGGAAAGGGGGGATTTACTTGTGGCGTGAATTAAGAGTATCAAAGTAATGACTGAATGCTTTGTTTAGAAAAATTTAATCACAGAGAATAATAAGTTAGGGTTATGTCCACCTTATGAATTCTACGTATCTATTAACTATGAGTTATGCGGAATTTAGACATGCATGCACTTATAGAGATTCGTATTCTAATGGTAAATCCTAGTGTCTCTCGACCATCCAGGATTATTTCACTTTAACTCTCTCGAACATAAAGTGTATAACTAACGGTACAAATTCTCCAAGAGGTTAATCCGGTTAAGGTATTAATGTGTAAACAGGGGTTGGTAGCCCTATTTCTTTGTCACACTCTCTTTTCCAAACATGTAACTTTTCTCTCAAACAAGTTAATGCTATAATGGCGTATTCTATATATTTGCAACCACAAGAATTTAATTAAAACGAAGAGAGTAATGATATAAGTAGCATACACATCAAGAATTCACAAACTCATAGTAATAGATAGTATATCACAAGGCTTCCATAACCCTGACAGAGAAGGTTAACTACTCATGAGTGCAACAGAAATCACAATAGACATCATCATCGTACCAAAGCTAGAATAAGCTCACGATGGGGATGAGTGTGGCGTCAAAATAAGGTTGACATTTTTGCCCTCTGGACGTTTTCCCCAAGGGTAGCATTTTTCTCTGTAAAGTTTCGAATGAAAGAAAAATAATGACAATAAGAATGAATAGAAATTAGAATGAATGCTGAAAAATTCAGCAAATAGGGTTTTTATAACATCCTTGTCCTAGTCCTACTCAGTTACTGCATCTGCATCCTTGTCCTAATCCTACTAGGTTACTGCTGCACCCTTAAGTATTTAGAAATACTGATTCTTCCCGGGACAATTTCTCCGTGCATCACATTCAGTCCATAAGCTTCCAAAAGCTGCCTTCCTTCTTACGTGAAGTTTTCCTTTGCTACCCAAGGGTCCACAAAGTGCTGAAATCTTCATCATTAATACCTGAAAACATGCTAATCATGTTGGTTAGCTCACTTCCAGGTAGATGGACTAAAAGTGCAGAAATTATATATTTTATCCTCAAAACTTAGCTATAACATGGGTAAATTATGGTGTTTAGGTGTGTAAATACGTCCAACATCATTGTTCTAATGATAATAGTTCTTCAGCGGTGAAACTAAAGTTTAGGAGGGGTAAGATAGTTGATCTCTAGCAATAAACCAGCAGCCCTAGAAGGCTGACATTTAGATGGGGACGACATGTGGGTGAAATCCAGGATAGCAATATAAGAAAGATAATCTTTAAAAAGAAAGGAGTTGATTGTGACAAAAGTAATACCATCCCTATCTCTGGAAAAATTGTTTTGAGGCATCAAGATGTGCAAGAAAAGAAAGATGTACAAAGTTTATTGAATAATGTGATTGAAGAGACGGCGAGTAAGCTTGTTGAAATCGAGAAGAGCAAGGTTAAAGCTTTGGTGGGAGCTTTTGAGACAGGGATTTCCCTCCATAATAAAACTTTTGCTGGCACAGTTTCTTGATTAACTAACAAAATTTTATAACAAATAGGAGCAATTGCAAATATAGTGGTTGATATAGCTTTTCTGACCAGTTTACATATGTTTGTCCTGTTTCTCATTTCGACTCATCTTCTTAACAATTTCTTGATGCTTGCTGGTTCGGTTCTCATGATTGAATAAATTCAATTTCTTCTGGGTGCATTCACTTATGGAGATTGTGATAGTGATATTAAATCAGTGGGTGTTTGGATGTAGATATTCTAATGTTAGGCTGGTTGCTCAGTGGACATATATTGTTGTTGGACTCATTTACGAGGGATTTGTTCATACTTTCTGTTGAATAAGCACATTGAAGAAGGCACATCATGTGTAAATACCATCCAAATAAGAGTTTTGGCTGTGGTATTGGTTTGACATTGTGCTTGTATACTATTTGCTTTAGTTGTTCTATAAAGGGATCTGTCTCTTGACTGTCAATCAAATATAAATATTGTAACCACCTAAACAAGTAACAATATTTATGTGCATTTTTTATTCAGGTAACTCAAAACAGCTTATAATAAGTCCCTTTGTTGGAATATTGTACGTTTTAGCTTAAAGAACCTGCTGCAGTTTGTTAGACTTAGATACATGTACCTTCATGGCTCCACCTATTGATAACGCTCAATCTATAGCTCTCGTAGGAGTGTAAAGCGGTCGTTAGCAAATATAGAACCCAACTGGGTTGGGTATCGATCCCACAGGGAATAGCTTGGTCAATAAGTAAGCAACGATTACTAGACTTTTAGTGCAAGTCTCGTAAAAAAAGAGGGGATTGTAATGTGTAACTAAAATATTAAAGTAAGACTGAAAATAGCAAAGTAACAAGAAAGAATAGTTATTAAGTTGTAAACAATGAGAATTGAGAAGTTGGGGTTATGTCCACCTTTTGAGTTATACGTCTCTATTGGCTATGAGTGTGTTGAATTCCGACATGCATGTACTTATAGAGAATTGTATTCGATGGTAAATCCAGGCGTCTTTCGACCTATTCGAGGATTATTTCACTTTAACTCTTTCGAGCTTAAAGCGTGTCTAAAGGTACGAATTCTCCAAAAGGTTAATCCAGTTACGGCACTAACTTTTTAATAGGGGATGGGACCCTACTACCTTGACATTATCTCTTTTCCAGACAGATAACCTTTCTTTCGAACAAGTTAAATGTTTTACTGGTGTATTCTTGCGTTTGCAACCACAAAGAATTTAGGTTAAGACGAAGAGAATAATGATATAAGCAGCATACGTGTCACGAACTCACAAACTCATAGTAATAGATAGTTTCTTATTCGGCTTCCATAACCCCAACAGAGAAGTTTAGTTACCCATGAGTGCGAAGGAAATAACAATTGACATTGTTATTATACCATAATAAGAATTTCGTGTAGCACAAGTTTGGTAGGCGTTAGGCGTGATTTCTTGCAAGTAACGTTTCTCTTGTTGCGGAAATTAAGAATAGATGAATAGAAGAAGAATAAAAAGTAGAATTAATGGAAAGATTAGAAGAGTTGTAAGGTAGGATAAGAGTTGTTGTTAAGTAGAATGTCTTTGGAATTGATAAAAATCTCTAGCAAGATAGGGTATTTATAATACCCATATCCTATTCCTACTAAGCTAATGAAATACTTAACCCAATTGTACTAGGTTAATGTATCATTATCCTAATCCTACTAAGTTACTGCTAGTCCCCAAAGTCTTCAGAATTGCTATTTTTGTCCGGGACATATTTTCCATGCGTCACTTTTGGTCCTTAGGCGTCCAAGCTTCCTTTTCTCCTTTCGTGAAGCTTTCTTTGGCGTCAACTAATCCATAAAATGCTGAATTCTGCATCATTTATCCCTGAAACTGTGCTAATCATGTTCGTTAGCTCACTTACAGGAAAAAGGACTAAAAGTGCATGAAATATATAATTTGTTCTCAAAACTTGGCTAAAATATGGGCAAAATCTAATGCTATAGGCGTGTAAATTCGCCTATCATCAACACCCCACACTTAAAGCTTTCTTCGTCCTCGAACAAAATATCATGTCCCTCTAAACATTAACTTAAGGTTTCACAGCAACAACACAAAATATTCATCAAGACAAGCACAACAATTACCAATAAAGAGTAGTTTTCGAATCATTAGTAGAAACAATGCCACCTCTAATATAGACTCGTGATGGTGGTCAACTCATACTCAAAAGTTAAGGCACAAAGAATCATACACAACTATCTAAAACTCATCAACCATGTGTGTCTCACAATATCTTACCCATAATCACTCACAAGTATAGCATCTTTTTCAATCATGGGTATAAAAGTATCCTTGCTCTCGCTCTCACAAAGAATTCATATGCTGCAACAGATGACCATAGGCTTGCCCTTAGTGTAATGCTCCACTAAATGTCAGAATGCTAGGCTTAGGATCAAGTAGGTCTTTTGATGGTTGTAATGTAGGCTAAGGGACGGGTAGGACTATTTTGGCCAGAAATAGTGACTATGTTCCTAAGCGCTTTAATACATCACATTGCATCATTAACACTTTTCTTTCAAACGACCTTTTTGCTTTCCTTTATTCTACCACCCTTTTTCTCCTCTTTTGTTTTTCAATTTTAAGCAACTTTTCAGCTTTCCTTTCCTTTTTCTTTTCATAATATACCTCTTATGATAGAACTTTCTTTTTCATCACAAATTCAAGCACCAATACATTCTAAAGCATCATACTCACCCAATTTCCTCTTATTTTGTCACATGACTTTATACTTTAAAGCACTTAGGAATTTGGATCAAATTATGGTCTTGAAAAATGGATTAAGCTTACATATGAGGCAGTCAAAGAACATAAGCTAAAGGCTCAAAAGGGTTTAACTAGGATGATGTCCATGGGTAGGTTAGAATGAAAGTAAATAATCATAGGTTGCCAAAGAAATGCCTAAATCATCTCCTAAACTTGCATTCTTTATTTTCGCTTTGCACACATACCAGGCAAGTTCTAGCATCAGCCACAAGCATAGAATATACTATTATCTCACACACACAAGGCACATGGTCGACTTTATTGGGAGTAGTATAGACTTTTGCCCCAACAGATGAGGGAATTGAACCACACAATATCACATAGTGAGTCACAATTAGAGCCTAAACGTCTCAATAGTCATGATGTTAGCACAAACTCTTCTTATAATCTTATGCTGCCTATTAGAATGATTTTATGTGAAGCTAAGTAAGAAAAATTTTACTACTAAAAAAAAACAAAAAAAACCAATTTCGAAAAACAACAAACTAAGCAAACAAACATAAATAAATGCGAATGCGGATAGAGAAGTAAAGCATGCAAATACCACCACCCCACACTTAAACAGGACACTGCCCTCAGTGGAAAATAAATACGAAGAACCTAGTCAGTCGGACTCCTCCTCTATGTCAGGGGTCATACCCCCTTCGTCGGAATCATCATAGGAGTCGTCGTCATTAGAATTCTCCTCCATGTTGGAATCTGGCATGCGTCGATCATCATCGGTCGGCATATCATCATCAAGAGGTTCCTCAAAGTATGTACCTACTCCACACATCTCCCTCGCATGCATATTCATTGGATAGTCATGGTCCAGCTGTTGGAGCTCTGCAGCAGTTGGAACACGACCTCCACTCATCATGGTGAACCGTGTCATGCCATAAAGATGACGGAAGAAACTCTCATCTCGAGCATGTCTCTCCGCAGTAGTAAGGTTGACGCTATGTGTTGTTTCAGCATCTTTGACCTTTGTGAGGTCAACCTTCTTCGGGTTATGTGGGAGTTTGTGATCAGCTGGTTCCTCTTCGATGTCCTCCTTCTGCAAGATTGCTGTCAACAGGTTGCCAAAGGTGAAGTGGGACCGCTTGTGTAGTCTGGCCTTCCGCATTGTAGAATGAATGATTGCCACAATGTTGATAGGGATATTCATCATCAATGCATAGACCAAACACACTCTATCTCTTGTTATTTTGGTATACTGGGTCCCAGGAATAAGGCAAGAGTTGACAATACGCAACCATATTCTTGCTTCCCTATTCAAAGAAGCATAGGGGAAGGTATTGTGTCATCCGGTGTCTTTATGTCTACTCCACCTTGCCATGGATCTACTTCCACAAAGTGTGTGTCGAATTGCTCTATAAGGAGGTCTACTGTACAACTCTTTGAATGGTGCTGGATCGACTGAAGGTAAGCCAAGAAAGGAGTTGATCAAATCCGCATTGAGTTGTAGAACTTGGCCCTGAATCTTGACTTCACTGCCTGTGATTTTCGGCGACCAATTGGCATAAAATTCTCATGTCAAATCAAGATTGCATTCTCCCATGTCGCGGAAGATGAAATCCAGATTTAGTGCCATGATTTTCGCCAACATGCGTGGCTCCTTCTTCGCTAGGCTGTCCTTGTTGATCAAGTCGACATGAACGTATTTTCCTTCCTTGTTGTTCCTATACCATTCCTTGGCTTCCTCCTCAAGAACCCATTTTATTCCAAACATGCGGCGTGGTAATTGCATTGAGCATAATTCTCCTTGGTCCTTGCGACCTTTTTTCTTGCTCTTTTGGGAAGTGGTAGCCTTATCTTGTCTTGCTTTGGGTGCCATTGTACCTAAGATTTAAACAATGTTCCTATTAGCATCAGCTCGATATATACAATCTATACACAAGCAGTAGGGGTACCACCCCACACTTAGGTTGTTGATATAAATTAGTGAAGTGGAAGTAGTCGATTACTTAGACTTCATCGACATGCATTTTAGGCGCTATATTCCGACAAGAAAATCAGAGATGTATCACTTCTTGCAACCGTAGCAATACTTTCATGTTAGGTATAACAAGACTACTACATAGGGATTATATCCTGGTATAGTTTCTATCAATAATCACAACCTTCTATGTCGGTAGGCAACTATAAGTCATATCCCGATGAACGGGATCTTCTAACATGTTGGTATTCAAGTGACAAGGTTATGGAATGTTCATGACTATAGCAATTCCACAATTAGTATAACAATGAATCAAAATCAAATTCAAGTGAGAAATAGTTTAAGATCATCCTAACATATATGTTCACTCACATGGTTTTGTATCAACAATTCAAACACATTAACATCACCAATATTTCTTCAAGATGTAGCAATTCATAATAGACATAGCAATGTAGTACTTACGAAAAATAGATGAAGAATAAAAGAGTACTTATGTGATTGAAACCTTTGGAGATGTTCTTGTGAAGTGGGAGAGCAAAAAGAAAAATTTTGAGATGTTTTGGAGAGTATGTGCGGCGCCTAGGTCAAGTTTCCAATGTGTTTATGTTTCAAGACTAAGTCCCCTTTATATAGGAAAAGAATGGGTCGGGTTTTGACCCATTTATAATCGGTTTTGGAGACAAAAAGTGACCATATGCGGCGCCTTTAGCTTTGCCTATACATGGTATAGGCGGCGCCTAATGCAAAGCATTTGCTAGCATAGGCGGCGCCTAGTGCAATGCCTTTAGTGACCATAGGCGGAGCCTTTAGAATGGCATATGAGATTTTGAGACCAAATTCTTTAGTATAGGCGGCGCCTATGCTATAGCATACTTGAGCATGGGCGGCGCCTATGCCTTTGCACACTAGATTCTGAGACCTTAGGCTATAGTATAGGAGTTGCCTTGTTCGTGGCCTAGTTTTACCTAGGCCTAGCCTTGCTCGATGCCTATTTTGTCATGAGCAATGCTCAATCCATAGCCTTATGCATCTTAATTCCAAACTTACCACCTTTACCATGCAATACATCCAAATCGTCATTTGAAACCAATCTCCTCGTTGAATACCTCTTGCATCTACATTTGCTCAAAACCAATGAAAACGATTAGTACAATGGGTTGCCTCCCACCAAGCGCCTTAGTTTTGGTCGTGGCACGACTCTTATTTTTGGATTTTCATTTGTCAAAAGCAAAACAAATACTAGAATGAAAAAAATGAAAAACGATAAACGATGGGTTGCCTCCCATCTAGCGCCTTATTTATTGTCGCGGCACGACATAGTTACCTCGAGTACTTAGACTTCATCGAGATAAATGATGGCCATATAATTCATCGAGTCAAGAGGACTGATATAAGGTTTAACACGTTGACCATTCACCTTGAAGACAACACCATTATTGTCTTCCAATTCAACTACTCCAGACGAGTAGACTTGGATAACTTTGTATGGACCAGACCACTTAGACTTTAACTTACCTGGGAACAGCTTCAATCTAAAGTTGAAGAGAAGTACCATATCATCCTTTTGGAAGTTTCATCGAACAATCCGCTGATCATGATACTTTTTTATCTGCTCCTTGTATAGGTCTGACCTTTCATATGCATGGAGACGGAACTCATCTAATTCGTTCAGCTGCTCCAACCTCAGATTCATCGCATCATCCCAATTCAAATTCAATTGCTTCAATGCCCACAATGCCTTATGTTCGAGCTCAATGGGTAAATGACAAGCCTTCCCATAAACTAGTTGATAAGGGGACATGCCGATGGGTGTTTTGAATGCAGTCCTATACGCCCATAGTGCATCATCTAGCTTCCGAGACCAATCCTTCCTATTAGCATTTACCGTCTTCGCAAGGATTTGCTTGATCTCCCGATTGGAAACCTCTACTTGTCCACTCGTTTGTGGGTGATAAGGCGTGGCTACCTTATGTTGCTTGACACCATACTTGGCCAACACGGATCTGAATAGCTTGTTGCAAAAGTGAGATCCTCCATCACTTATGATAGTACATGGTACTCCAAAGCGAGAGAAAATATTCCTCTTTAAAAATGCTACAACACGTTTTCCCTCATTGTCGGCCAACGCTACAGCTTCAATTCATTTTGAGACATAATCTACAGCAATAGAGATGTACTTCATTCCAAACGAATTCACGAATGGACCCATGAAATCAATGCCCCACACATCAAAGAGTTCTACCTCAAGAATTTTCGACATGGGCATCTCATGGTGTTTCAAAATAGCACCTTGTCTTTGGCATTGGTCGCATCTTCTAACAAAGTCGTAGGCATCTCTAAATATCGAAGGCCAATAATATCCACTTTGCAATACTTTTCTTGCCGTCCGATTGCCTGCGTGATGTCCTCCAACTTGGGAAGTATGGCATGCTTCCAATATAGTAGGCACCTCTACATGGGATATACATCGTTGAATAATACCATCCGCACATCGTCGAAATAAATATGGCTCATCCCAATAGTAGTGTTGTATGTCATGCATAAACTTCCTCTTTTAATGGTATGATAAATTGGCAGGTATTACATTACTCACCATAAAATTTGCAAAGTCGGCATACCATGGTAACTTTTCTGTTATCGTCGCTAGGATCTCCTCGTCAGGGAATGCATCATCAATCTCGATATCAGGCTGCGCCACATGCTTGTTCTCGAGTCTAGATAGATGGTCGGCCACTTGGTTCTTGCAACCTCTTCTATCTTTAACTTCGAAATCAAACTCTTGCAGCAGCAATACCCATCGAATTAATCTTGGTTTTGCATCCTTCTTTGTCATTAGATACCTAAGAGCTGCATGGTCTGTATGAACGATCACCTTAGTACCCAATAGATAGGCACGAAACTTCTCAAATGCATACACAACCGCTAGGAGCTCTTGTTCTGTCACAGTGTAGTTCCTTTGGGCTTCATTTAGGACCTTACTCGCATAGTAGATAGGATGAAATAATTTCTCCTTTCTCTGACCAAGCACAGCTCCAACGGCTACACCACTAGTATCACGCATGACTTTGAACGGGAGAGACCAATCTGGTGCTACCATGATAGGGGCTTCAATGAGTTTTCCTTTGAGGCATTCGAATGCCTTTAAGAAATCTTCATTGAAGTCAAACTTTGCATCTTTCTCCAAGAGTTTGCACAATGGACTAGCAATTTTGGAGAAGTCTTTGATGAACCGACGATAGAAACCTGCATGGCCGAGAAAGCTACGAACTCCCTTCACCGAAATTGGAGGCGGTAGCTTCTCAATGACTTTGATTTTCGCTCGATCAACCTCAATTCCTCTTTCGGAGATTTTGTGCCCAAGAACGATTCCTTCTTTTACCATGAAGTGGCACTTCTCCCAATTCAGCACTAGGTTGAATTCTACACATCTTTGCAACGCCATACTTAGGTTTGCCAAGCACGCTTCAAAAGTCTCACCAGCAACTGAAAAATTGTCCATAAATACCTCCAAAGTGTCTTCAACCATATCAGAAAAAATTGACATCATACAACGTTGAAAGGTGGCTGGTGCGTTACATAGCCCGAATGGCATACGTTTGATGGAAAACGTACCATATGGGCATGTAAACGTTGTCTTATATTGGTCTTCGGGTGCAATACAAATTTGATTATAGACTGAATAACCGTCTAAAAAGCAAAACCATCCTTTCCCCGCTAATCGATCTAGCATTTGGTCCATAAATGGCATTGGAAAGTGATCTTTGAGTGTCCAAGAATTCAACTTTCGGTAGTCCATGCATACTCTCCATCCAGTGACGGGTCTGAGTGGAATAAGCTCATTCTTCGCATTCGCAACCACCGTCATGCCTCCTTTCTTGGGAACACATTGTACCGGGCTTACCCATGTACTATCAGAGATTGGATACACAACCCCCGCGTCTAACCACTTGATAATTTCTTTCTTCACCACTTCTTGCATAGGTGGGTTTAGACGTCTTTGATGCTCAATGGTGGGTGTGCAATTCTCTTCAAGATGAATTTTATGTGTACAAATCCCAGGTGGAATACCAATAATATCCGCAATGGTCAATCCAATGGCTCCAATATACTTCCGTAGAATAGCAATGAGACCTGCAACTTGTTTCTCACCCAAATCTGCTGCTACAATGACTGGAAGTGTGTTTCCTCTTCGTAGGAATGCATACTTTAAATGTCTTGGCAGCTCCTTCAATTCTAATGTGGGTGGCTCTTCAATAGATGGCTTAGCTGGTGGTGTAGTTCGATTCTTGAGATCAAGGTCCAGCTTCTTGGGAGCATAGCGATATGTCCCTAATCCTGATAGAGCACAAGTAGCTTCTTCACAATTTTCAGCATCCTTACTCTCACCATTCATAAGTACAACCGCCAAAAGGTCATCAATAATTTGCTCTTCTTCAAGTGATTCTTTCTCATCATCAAAGAAAACATCAGCCACCGAAAATACACTCAGATCTTTGGGTTGCTTCATTGATTTTCAAACATCAAAGCGAACTACTTCATCATTTATTCGGAACGAAAGCTCATTAGCTCTCAAATCAATAAGCACGCTTCCCGTAGCAAGGAAAGGACGCCCCAAGATTATGGGAACTTCTAAGTCTTCCTCACAATCCAAAATAACGAAGTCTGCCGGAAAGATAAATGAAGAAACCTTTACCAAGACATCACATAGAATACCAACAGGTCGTTTTACCGACCTATCCGCCATTACGAGCCTCATGTTGGTTGGAGTAGGATCACCCAACCCCAACTTCTTATAGATAGATAGTGGCATCAAATTGATGCTGGCTCCTAAGTCGCATAATGCTTTGGCAAAATTCAAAGATCCAACGGTGCAAGGAATAGTGAAAGCGTCGGGGTCAGCCTTCTTTTGAACTATTGATCGGGTAGCGATTGTGCTGCAGTGATGAACATCATCTTTCAACTCATAACTTGCTGCCCGCTTCTTTGTCAAAAGATCCTTCATAAATTTCGCATACCCAGGCATTTGTTCAAGTGCCTCCACCAATGGAACATTAATGGTCAGCTGCTTTAACATAGTCATGAATTTGCTGAACTTCGTGTCATCCGCTACCTTCTTCAATCTTTGAGGGAAAGGTGGTGGTGGGTATGGAATTGTTCTCTCCACGGCTTTCTTCTCCTCTTGCTTCCGTTTTGCAGCTTTTTCAGGTTGCAAATTGTTGGGGTTAACGTCGTTGACGATAGGATTAGTTGCAGCGACATCTTCTCCTTTCGCCTTATCATCAATGTCCACTACTTCATCAACCACTTGCTTGCTTTTTGCTGAAGTTTCCAGCACCTTACCACTTCGGGTAGTGATGGCCATGCATGACCCATCATTCCTTGGGTTTTGCACAGTATCGCTAGGTAAAGTGCCGGCCTTTCTTTGATTGAGTGCTGCTGAAAGTTGGCTCAATTGCTGCTCTATTTGCTTGATTGAAGTGGAATGAGAATCAACTATTTGTTTCATAGAGGACAAATCATTAACTACCTCCGTTACTCCCGAGCTTGTTGCTTCCACTCCTTTCAATATTTTAGCCAGTATGTCTTTCATACTTCCAGATTTAGATGTGGTGGCGTCACGTCTTCCAGGGGGAACGTACAAACCACTCTTTTCATTCTTGTTCTTCCAACTAACTTGGTCCTTGTTTCTAGATTTATCATAATAGTTCCAACCTTGGTTTCCTTGGGTATTACCTCGGAAATCCCTCTGATTGTTCAAGTAGTTGGCTTCTTCTTTCGAATCAGATTCGTCTCTTCCTTTTGATGCAATAGCTTTCACTTTTTCGGTCTTCCCTGATAATAAATGCTTTGTAAGAAGATCCACTTGTGTTTTCATGTGCGCCATATCTTGATCACATTCTTCTTCTCTTCTTCTTTGGTCTGCAGTCATGCCAATAGATAAAGTGGGGCTTGCTACCTCAGAATCCCTTGTATGCCAAGCTCTACTTTGCTTCGTCATACGATCTAGCATATTGCTTGCTTGACCAAAGGTGAGGTCCATAAAAGATCCTCCAGCTGTATTATCCACCACTGGTTTAGTTATTGAATTCAAGGCTCTGTATAATATCTCCATTAGGTGAACATTAGTCATGTGATGGTTTGGGCATCTCGCTAGCTTTGTCTTGAACCTCTCCCATGTTTCATGAAGGGCATCAGTTGGAAGCTGACGAAAGTTGCTGATTTCATCTCTTAATTGTGCTCTTTTGGATGGCGGAAAGAATCTTTCTAGGAAAGCGTCTTTCAATTGCCTCCAATTTTTAATAGAATCAGGAGTCAGCCCATTCAACCATAGAGTTGCCTCCCCAGACAGAGACAATGGAAATAGACGTAATCGAATTGCATTCTGACCAACACCAGGATTGTCAAACGACTTGCATGTAGAAATAAAGTTGATGAGATGCATATTTGGATCATCGCCTACTAGTCCACCAAAAAATCCCTTGAGTTGCAATAACTGAATCATAGTGCTTATGATGTTGAACTTGGCTCCGGGCGCTAATGGTGGAGGAATAATGGCTCCTGTGGCTCCAGCTCCATCAAGATCATCATCATCGTCGTCAAAAGCTGGTTGCATGGGTTGGCGATCATACCTAAACCGAGCTTGATGACCTCTTCTGTTGGCAGGTTTTGCGATTTAAGCATCATGCCTTGGGTTTAGTAACTCGTCATCACCTAAATCCTCATCGTCAGGATTTGTTGCTCGCCCAGGGTTATCAATGTTTTGTTGGTGTACTTGGGCGGCGGCAAGAGCAACTAATCTCGCCTGCTCCTGATGAGCAGCCATTCTTTCGATTTTCGTTTGTGCCTCCATTCTGCCAATTCGTTGTGGTTTAGGATTGATAGGTAATAACGGTTGACCAGAACTTCGAGTATGGGGCATGCACTGAATAAAAACCTGCAGTAAACCAAAACAAAAACTAAAAGTAAAAGTACAAGAATCTTTGACCAAAGGGTCTAGTAATTATCACAAACTTAGTTGACAACCGTATTCCCCGGCAACGGCACCAATTTTTGATAACGCTCAATCTACAGCTCTCGTAGGAGTGTAAAGCGGTTGTTAGCAAATATAGAACGCAACTGGGTTGGGTATCGATCCCACAGGGAATAGCTTGGTCAACAAGTAAGCAACGATTACTAGACTTTTAGTGCAAGTCTCGTAAAAAAGGGGGGGATTGTAATGTGTAACTAAAATATTAAAGTAAGACTGAAAATAGCAAAGTAACAAGAAAGAATAGCTATTAAGTTGTAAACAATGAGAATTGAGAAGTTGGGGTTATGTCCACCTTCTGAGTTATACATCTCTATTGGCTATGAGTGTGTTGAATTCCGACATGCATGTACTTATAGAGAATTGTATTCGATGGTAAATCCAGGCATCTTTCGACCTATCTGAGGATTATTTCACTTTAACTCTTTCGAGCTTAAAGTGTGTCTAACGGTACGAATTCTCCAAGAGGTTAATCCAGTTACGACACTAAATTTTTAATAGGGGATGGGACCCTACTACCTTGATATTATCTCTTTTCCAGACAGATAACCTTTCTTTCGAACAAGTTAAATGTTATACTGGCGTATTCTGGCGTTTGCAACCACAAAGAATTTAGGTTAAGACGAAGAGAATAATGATATAAGCATCATACGTGTCACGAACTCACAAACTCATAGTAATAGATAGTATCTCATTTGGCTTCCATAACCCCAACAGAGAAGTTTAGTTACCCATGAGTGCGAAGGAAATCACAATTGACATTGTTATTATACCACAATAAGAATTTCGTGTAGCACAAGTGTGGTAGGCGTTAGGCGTGATTTCTTGCAAGTAACGTTTCTCTTGTTGCGGAAATTAAGAATAGATGAATAGAAGAAGAATAAAAAGTAGAATTAATGGAAAGATTAGGAGAGTTGTAAGGTAGGATGAGAGTTGTTGTTAAGTAGAATGTCTTTGGAATTGATAAAAATCTCTAGCAAGATAGGGTATTTATAATACCCATATCCTATTCCTACTAAGCCAATGAAATACTAACCCAATTGTACTAGGTTAATGTATCATTATCCTAATCCTACTAAGCTAATGAAATACTTAACCCAATTGTACTAGGTTAATGTATCATTATCCTAATCCTACTAAGTTACTGCTAGTCCCCAAAGTCTTCAGAATTGCTGTTTTTGCCCGGGACATATTTTCCATGCGTCACTTTTGGTCCTTAGACGTCCAAGCTTCCTTTTCTCCTTTCGTGAAGCTTTCTTTGGCGTCAAGTAATCCATAAAATGCTGAATTCTGCATCATTTATACCTGAAACTTTGCTAATCAAGTTCGTTAGCTCACTTACAGGAAAAAGGACTAAAAGTGCATGAAATATATAATTTGTTCTCAAAACTTGGCTAAAATATGGGCAAAATCTAATGCTATCGGAGTGTAAATTCGCCTATCATCACCTATCAACCATAACATCCAGCTAAAGTTGAGTCACTCCATGTACTTCTGTTAAAAGTTATTTTTTTAAGTTTCCTTACTCTAATTTGTCATTGAAAGCTCACACATTTTATCATGCAGCAAATTTCCGCTCAACTAAATCTGAGAATCTTATTGAAGATGGCTAAAAGTACTAATGAAAACGGTCATAAAAGTTTTAGTTCACATAAACACATAAATAGTGTCATTGGCCATACAAGTATTCGAGGTAAGTTCTCATATCACAATATAATAAAATATCTAGTTGGAAGAAGATGGTTAGAAGTTCTACATTCGAGAGTATGATTTAATCAAAAGAGTGTTAAGGGTTACATTTGTGTAACTTTTAAGGTGGGGACAAATAAGTTAGGAGATCAAATTTCTTTAACTACGTTGTACTATGAAAAGTTCATCAAAAAATGGAGTAGAAACGAAGCCAACAATCAAATCATGCAAAAGTTCATAGAAGCAAGGGTCAAGCAAAGTGTTATACAAAAACCACACGAAATCCTCAACTAATAAATGAAATTTCAACAAACGGAGGCAGCATGCAGAAAGTTTCACTAACAACATTATAACATCAGCAAACTAATTAAAACATTAAAATCCTACAAATCACACTTGAATCACTTCAGTTAAAAAATCCTACTAAGACTGATTTGCTGAGAAGCAAAAGAGCAATTTTCCTTCAGTTGTCAATGTAGCAGTGACGCGACTTCAGAATCATCATGGAGAAATTGACATGGATTCTAATTCTACTCGAGTTTCTTACGGGGACGATGACTACTTCTCCTCCACTTGCCTAAATTTCACAAGGAAAATATATAAGTAAGAGAATAGATTTGGCTATTCAAAAAGGATTGTTTATGTTCAAAGAAGATAGAATATACCAAGTTAAATACACTCACATGCTTGGCAGGAATCCTCACATATGTAGTGAAACTTTCATATAAAGGTGAACCCATTGAGAACTCAGATGCAGCTAAGGATTCTCTCTTGTTACTCTTTCTAGGTTTCTTCTCAATACTCTAAGCCTCATCATCCTCTGATTTGGGATATTTCTTGCTATGAGATGAACTTATTTGAAAGATGCTTATCTCGGACGGATGTCTCGCACCTGCGACATAGACCTCTGTTGGCCAATTTTAAGAGGAATGTTTCTCTTTGACAACATGGTGTGTGGCAAATTTCTTACTTGAGACTACTACTGGATGTAAAGTCTTATCACTTTTTCTCTTCACGTAGAGAACTGTACCAGAAAGCATACTCAGTACAAGTGAGGAAATTCTCAGGATCTGATATGCACCAACATTATCTTCAGCATGTCTTATTGGAGACTCCATCATTTCCAAAGGTTGGGCTTCTGCAACTGCAGAAATTTCTTTCACAATGCTTTCAGGATTGTCAATCATCGACTCAAGTGCATTATCAGCAATGAAAGATTGGGATTCAGCCAACTCAACCTCAACATTAGAAGTTGTAAGCCCTTGGACCAAATCCCTTTCTGAACTATCAGATTTATTCCCCTCAGCTAGGACAACAGAAACTTTTTCAGTCTCCACCAAATCATGCTTTCCTTGTTCTACATCATTTTCTAAGCTATCAGCCCCATTTACCTCGGCTAATTGAATTGCGGAAGCTTCTTCAATCTCCAACACATTTACTCCTTCAATTTCAACTCCCCACCATCATCTAAATCAGCATCCATTTGAAATTCTTCCTCATCTAACTCAGTTTCAGATTCTTCATCCTCTTCTAAATCAATTGGTTCAAACTTTTTATCCAATTCCTCACTACCAGTACTGCCTTTCAAATATTTGCGATATATATTGCTACTCTCTTCTAGAGCAGTCAAGTTCATGAATTTAATCGGATGCACATCATCTATTCTACCAAGGTCATTAATCAACTTTGAGAAATAAGAAACCGCTTCACCCGAGAATTGCTTAAAGTAACTATTAGCCTTAGGTAAGACTGGAAAAGCCAAGACCGGAATATGTGATGGAATACTAGCATTAGAGAATCTTATGTCTATAATAGACCCAGGGGTAGCAAGTATAGGAGAATCAGTTACTGAGAATGATAAGAAAGCAATCATAAGTACCAACATCAGAGATAAAAACCTCAATATTGTTGAAGATCTTGATTTTGATTTCATTTTTGCCACAGATATGTCCTTAACAATTTGCTTAGCAACAGCCATTGCAGCTTCCTCTTCTTGATAATTGCTTCTTTTTTTCGTTAGATAAAAGTGGAATTTTGAATTAAAGATGAATAGTTTAATTCAATGCAGGCTTAAAAAATGGGAAGAAATAGAATGGACAAAATAAGTTATATATGGGGTATTACCAAAAAAAAGTTATATATGGGGTAAAAAATATTTACTCAATCATAGAAATTACTAATATATGTAATTGCAATTAATTAGATATCTAAAGTAAATGATACTTCCTTTTGCACAGTGCATTTTTATTTTTCGTATGTAGTAGCAATAGGTATTCTTTTTTGTTTGTCTAATTTAAAAATCAAGAGATAATTTATTAATAATTTTTAATTTGAGTTTGTTATAAACTATAGTTATTTTTCAAAGTATAAATACTATTATATTCAAGTAATAATATAATAAAATGGTCATTGTTGTATTAAGTCAATACTAGATAAATAAAATAGATCGAGGAAATAAGTAACATGTATGGCAGGTTGGTACAAAAATATCACTACACTATCATATTCATACCATCATGTACTTACTATGTGAACTTTTATCTATTACACTATTACAAACAACTTATTTAATAAGATCACAACATCAAGAATTTGAAATTAGAATAGTTAAAGCTCAAACGTACCTTTACATCAAGTTCGATGATTTCGCTGTTCTTGTTTTGCAATGTTCATCAAAATTCAAGTTCTTTTATTTCATTTTCTTGATTAAGAAATCTCGACAGTAAATGCTGTGAGGTTTGAAATTCAGTGAATAGTAAGCGAACGTCTTTATCTTTTCTCACTTAAATATTTTTTTGCACATGCTACTGCTTCATGTTCTGCCATGTGGTTACATATTAAACATTACGCTCTTATCACTAGATCAAAATAATGTGACATTCACGATTGTAAATCTTATTTACTAAGAATGATCTATTACATTTATAAGCGGGATTGGCTCTTCTTAACATTCACAGTCTAATAATAATAATTATGGATATTGTCGATAAATATTCTACCACTAAAAAGTAAGCCCAAGCCAAATAATGATAAAACTTCTCTCAATATCAAGTAGTAATATATTTGCCTTCTCATCAAATCTAGTTTTTCTTCCTTTATGTATAATCTTGTTTTTCATGATTTCATGTTCTAATTTAATTCAATTCTTCTTTGTTAGATGTCTCTTTTTTTCATATTCTATTCTATAGACTTGTGCATAAAAATTAAGCTTTTGTATCTCTTTTATAAACTAAAAAATCTCGAAAGTAAATTTCACGAGGCTCGAAACTTGGTGGATAATAAGCAACAAATGACACTGTAAAATACTTTATCGAGTAATGGGTTCAAGAAAGAGATAAAGGTATCAAATGATTTACAACATACTCTACAAATACTAATTGCCAATGAAAGCAATTTAGGAGACTTTGGAATGGAGGAAGTAATTAACATGTGCAAACTTGGGACTAAATCGACCAATGGAAAGAAAGTAGGCCAACTTGTGGGATGAAGGGAGTAAGTAACATATGCTAAACTTGGGACCCAGTCCAGGCACGCATCCCAAAATTAGTACACCAAGAGAGATACCTACAACCTATTCAAGAAAAGGGGATAAACCGTCTAAGAGATTGATAGCATCCACAAACTCTGGCACGTGAACTTGTTATCTGAAAGTTGTACAGATATGGGTCACCTGGGTAAAAATCTCTTACTTTAAACATGTTCATTGTTTACTTTCGGATAATTAAAATTCATTCTTTTTTTGTGTGTGTTAATTTGTAATATTTTACTGTGTCAGGAGGAGTAATTCTGGGATTGCTTACATTGGGAGGAATTGATTTTTCTAGGAAAAGATTGTTAAGTAAAAACGAGGAGGAAAATTCAACAAATGTACGTGTAAACTCTAGTTTTGTTGTTGTTTTATGAGAACAAATTTGTATAAGATTAGAAAAGAATCATATCGTAATCAAGTGAATATCATGAATTAACCGTATGTTTTTAATTCAGGAGTCAAAGCATGTTATTTATGCACAATTATACCTTTTTCTAGATAACTTGGGTTCAATAAGAAATACTTATTCTAGTAGTACTATTTTTAAATCTGGATTTTCTTTTTTGATTTATGTAAAATTTCTTCTGAAGTATTTTTGCTTGCGCGTGTAATTAGTGGAATTAGGATCTTGAGGAAAAGGTGGATTATGTGAGTCAGCTATCAGATGTTGATAAGGCAAAGGTGGATTATACGAGTCAGCTACTAGATGATGTTTTGTCTTCAATTCTGTCACGTATGACAATTAAAGATGATGTTAAGACAAGCATTTTGTCTACAAGGTGGAGATATCTGCTTGCTTCTATGCTTAAATTACAGTTCAGCCTTGAAATGTTTGGCGTTAACTATTTAGGCCCTACATGTCAGCCTTACTATCAGAAAAATTCTTGGAAGTAGTAAATCAGTTTTTGCAACTTTATTTGGGTCGTAAAGTGGTTGAACTTGAAATAAACACTTTCATTCAGAGAAAGTTTTCTAGTGAATTTGGCCAATTGATGTATTCTTTTTCAAAATTAGGTGTTGAAAGATTACATCTCAACTTTAGCTGTGGCAAAATTCCTACCTCAAAATACATTAACCTTCACCGCAACACATTTTTTGAATTTTCTCTTGAGCTTCTCTCTCAAGCATCCTCCTTGAAATCCTTGTTTTTAAGTGTTTTCATTGTACAACCAAGTGTCACACTCCGTCTCAACTCCCTCAAGACCCTTTTCTTGACGGGCGTTTTGTTAGAAATGGGACAACTTGAGGGTATTTGTCCTCGTGTTTGAACCTTAATCAGTTAATCATAAAATATTGCAATCTTCCACATAAGCTATGCATCTCCGGTATAGTAACATCTGTTCTTTTCGCTAATTGTAGAGGATTGGAAGAGATTGATCTTCAGGCTACAAAACTGCATAAGTTTGAGTGTTTTTTTAATAACAGAGTAAGATTTTACTTTTATTCCGTCCCTATGTTGGAACATGTAAAAATTAGTCTTCACGGAGATGCTTAAATGCCACACATATTTGGTGAATTTGCAGTGAATTTACCTGCTCAGGTTAAATCTTTAATAGTCACCGCTTGGAATACTCAGGTATTTGATGATTTCTTGGCTATTCAAATTCCTTTGGTATTTGTCTTTTGAACACCCTAATCACTTGAAGTATTCCTTTTTGTTAGGTAACACACTTCCCAACAGAGATGCAGATATTTAGAAACCCTAGGATGTTAGTCTTTCTATTTGAAAGCACGTACAACTTTGACATAGTCAAAGTTTCTCCTGTCTTAGACGCCTGTCCTATTCTTCAATCTTTGCAAATATTGGTGAGTTATCTATATTTATCTTCTTCTTCTCTTTTTTGGATATTCTTTGCTTGATCTTACATATTGATGACTTGAACATTTATTGAATCTAAAAGTGCATATTTTCCTCCCCAAGCATGCATGATATTCTAGTCATTCTCAACATATTTCCATGTTCTGTCAATACAACTCGCACTAGTAAAGTTGTATTAATTGCCAATTACCTTCATCCATGAGATATAACACCTTTCACTACTTAGTTGGTGTAGGAACCGATCAAGATGTTTAATCCAACTAACAATTTGGTCTTCTATAAGAGAATCATTCTTTTTTTTCCGGCAAGGGAGATTATATAAGTCATTTTACTTTTCAGGATTGGACATCATGATTTGTTAATAATATGATTTATGAAGATTTGACAACTCAATTAGTTATATGTTTATTCCAAAAGAAATGTATCAAACATGGAGATGTAGATATCTAATGTGGAGAATTTTTGGTCCACCTTATTTTTTGTTCATGGAAATATAATGGAATAATTAGGTTTCAAAAACTTCTTGTTATATGTCTTTCTTGGTTTGAAGACGCACCTTTCAATTTTTGAACTCCATCTGTCTAATTCAAAAAGAATTATAGATACTGATTGGAGCATGCTTAACTAGATAAGTCAATAGTTGTATTCAATTAGCAATATATATGTTAATTTATTCTCGTTGTGATCTCAGCAACACCAGACATATAGACAAAAGGCAATGGGAAGTCCTATAAGTGTGCAGTACATCCTATATTTTACTGCTCACCTAATGGATATTCTTCCTAATATTTACATATGTTCATGGTGCCAGGGTTCTGGAATGATGGATGAGGATAACTCCAATGAACTAGCAAGTCCAGTAACTAGTGTGAAGAATGACTCTATGGCTGAGGATAACACCGATGAACTAGTAAGTCCAGTGACTAGCGTGAAGAATGACTCTATAGATGAGGATAACATCGATGAACTAGTGAGTCCAGTAACTAGCGTGAAGAATGACTCTGCTGGAAGTAAGCCAGATAAAATCAGCACAATAAAACCGAGATCTATGAGTAATGGAAACAAGGTTCTTCCCTACTATCACAGCTCCTTCTCTACTTTATCTTATAATGCAGGCAATACAAGAAGGCAATCCACTTGGAAGTTGAATGCTCCTGATAGCAGACAAGATGTTATTCCTTATTATCTAAGAGCTTCCACTAGTTCTTTCCATGACTTCTGTAAATATGGTAGGAAACATTCCTCTGAAGCAAAGCCATGGCATTCTCTATCAAAAAGAAAGAACAAATTTCCTGCTGATGAGCAGAGTCCTGCACGGACCTTGGTGGGGGAGGAAAAAAAGGGGACTTTGGTCAAGCAAAAGCTTTCCACTCCTCCTGGGAGTGTGCTGGGAGAGACAAAGAACGTGACAGGAGTTGAGCAAAAGCCTTCCACTTCTCCAGGGAGTATGCTGGGAGACGCGAAGAAGAGGACCCTGGTCATGTAAAAGACTTCCACTACTTCAGGGAGTAGCCAGAGTGATGCAAAGAAGGCGATTTTGGTCAAGCAAAAGCTTTCCACTCCTCCTGTGAATATACTGGAAGAGGGAAAGCAAGTAAATGAGGTCTATCAAAAGCCTTCATCACCTCAGGAGAGTGTACTTAAAGATGAAAAGGAGGTCACTATGGTTGAGCAAAAACCTTCTTGTCTAGTGAGTATGCTAGGAGAGGGAGAAAATGTGACTATGGTTGAGCAAAAGCTTTCTACTCCCCCAGGGAGTATGCTTGTAGAGGAAAAGAAAGAGGCCGTGGTCAATCAAAAGCCATCTGCTCCTCTAGGGAGTATGCTAGGACAGGGAAAGAAGTTGAATATGGTCGATCGAAGGCCTTCTCCTAAGGTTCACTATCTTGAACCCTCTGAAATAAAAAAGAAAAAGATACTGCTGACACCAAAGAGTGTTCACTCTCTGAAATTGGATTCCTCAAGTGACAAGATGCCAGAGACAGAAAAGAAAATGAAATCTTTATCAAAGATCTTAGGAGGTGTATATGCAGGAGGCAAGAAAGAAAGTGTTGCTAATTATAGAAAATAAAGAATCGCACCTAAAGTATCTGCAGAGAAATATTTGAAGACGCCAACTCTTTCATCTCCTCCAAAATCTTCCTCTTTTAAACCTTTGATCTTGAGGGTAAGAAGCAATAAAAGCTTAAAACTGCGTGCTCCTCTGAAGGACCAGAACAAGATGTGGAGAGATGGGACAAACAAACTGAACCTTGAAATGGTTCCTGAGAAAACTTTACGTACTCCCAAATTGAAAGCATCACCAAAGTCTTCATTCCATTTACAATCACGTCCGTTGTCTAATGAAGAAGATAAAAAGGAAGTTGTTAAGTCTGCAGATAGTTCATTGGGTAAATACACCTCTAGCAGCAAAAAGCTGTTGCACATAGTAGAAGCAGAAACTGTTGGGAAAAATCAGAAAAAGACATTGAGAAAAGGTAAGTCAGGTTATTCTAATGATAATAATTCTTCGGCAGTGAAACTGAAGTTCAAGAGGGGCAAGATAGTTGATCTCCAGTAAGAAACCAGCAGCCCTAGGAGGCTGACATTTAGATGGGGACGACATGTGGGTGAAAGCCAGGACAACAATATAAGAAAGAGAATCTTTAAAAAGAAAGGAGTTGATGGTGACAAAAGTAATACCATCCCTATCTCTGGAAAAATTATTTTGAGGCATCAGGATGTGCAAGAAAAGAAAGATGTGCAGGGTTTGTTGAATAATGTGATTGAAGAGACGGCAAGTAAGCTTGTTGAAACCGGGAAGAGCAAGGTTAAAGCTTTGGTGGGAACTTTTGAGATAGTGATTTCCCTCCATAATAAACCTTCTGCTGTCACAGTTTCTAGATTAACTAACAGAATTTAATAACAAATAGGAGCGATTGCAAATATAGTGGTTGATATAGCTATTCTGACCTGGTTTACATATGTTTGTCCTGTTTCTCATTCCGACTCATCTTCTTAACGATTTCTTGATGCTTGCCAGTTCTGTTCTTATGATTGAATAAATTCAATTTCTTTTGGGTGCATTTACTTTGAGTTGGGAGATAAAGTCGCGCAAGACTACAATTTCTTTTTCACTTATGGAGGTTGTGATAGTGACATAAAATCAATGGGTGTTTGGATGTAGACATTCTAATGTTAGGCTGGTTGCTCAGTGGACATGTATTCCTGTTGGACTCATCTACGAGGGATTTGTTCATACTTTTTGTTGAATAAGCGCATTGAAGAAGGCACATCATGTGGAAATACCATCCAAAAAAGAGTTTTGGCTGTGGTACCGGTTTGACATTGTGCTTGTATACTATTTGCTTTAGTTTTTCTGTAAAGGGATCTGTCTCTTAATTGTCAATCAAATATAAATATTGTAACCACCTAAACAAGTAACAATATTTATGTGCATTTTTTATTCAGGTAACTCAAAACAGCTTATAATAAGTCCCTATGTTGGAATATTGTACCTTTTCGCTTAAAGAAGCCACTGCAGTTTGTTGGACTTAGATACATGTACCTTCATGGCTCCACCTATCAACCATAACATCCAGCTAAAGTTGAGTCACTCCATGTACTTGTGTTAAAGTTATTTTTTAAGTTTCCTTACTCCAATTTGTCATTGAAAGCTCACACATTTTATCATGCAACGAATTTCCGCTCAACTAAATCTGAGACTCTTATCGAAGATGGCTAGAAGTACTAATGAAAATGGTCATAAAATTTTTAGTTCGCATAAACTCAGAAATAGTGTCATTGGACATACAAGTATTCGAGGCAAGTTCTCATATCAAAATATAATAAAAGATCTAGTTGGAAGAAGATGGTTAGAAGTTCTACATTCTAGAGTATGATTTAATCAAAAGAGTGTTAAGGGTTACATTTTTTTAACTTTTAAGGTGGGGACAAATAATTTACAAGATCAAATTTCCTTAACTACGTTATACTATGAAAAGTTCATCAAAAGATGGAGTAGAAATGAAGCCAACAATCAGATCATGCAAAAGTTCATAGAAGCAAGGGTCAAGCAAAGTGCTGCTATACACAAGCCACACAAAATCCTCAACTAATAAATGAAACTTCAACAAACAGAGGCAGCATGCAAAAAGTTTCACTGACAACATTATAACATCAGCAAACTAATTAAAACATTAAAATCCTATAAATCACACTTGAATCACTTCAGTTAAAATCCTACTAAGACTGATTTGCTGTGAAGCAAAAGAGCAATTTTCCTTCAGTTGTCAATGCAGCAGTGATACGACTTCAGAGTCTTCATGGAGAAATTGACATGGCTTCTAATTCTGCTCGAGCGTCTTACGGGGATGATGACTTCTTCTCCTCCACTTGCCTAAATTTCACAACGAAAATATATAAGTAAGGGAATAGATTTGGCTATTCAAAAAGGATTGTTTATGCTCAAAGAAGATAGAATATACCAAGTTAAATACACTCACATGCTTGGCAGGAATCCTCTCATATGTAGTGAAACTTCCATATGAAGGTGAACCCATTGAGGACTCAGATGCAGCCAAGGATTCTCTTCTGTTACTCTTTCTAGGTTTCTTCTCAATGCTCTTAGCCTCATCATCCTCTGATTTGGGATATTTCTTGTTATGAGATGAACTTATTTGAAAGATGCTCATCTCAGACGGATGTCTCGCTCCTGTGACATCGACCTCTTTTGGTCGATTTTGAGAGGAATGCTTCTCTTTGACAACATGGTGTGTGGAAAGTTTCTTACTTGAGACTGCTACTGGATGCAAAGTCTTATCACTTCTTCTCTTCACGTAGAGAACTATACCAGTAAGCAGACTCAGTACAAGTGAGGAAATTCCCAGGATCTGATATGCACCAACATTATCTTCATCATGTTTTATTGGAGACTCCATCATTTCCAAAGGTTGGGCTTCTGCAACAACAGAAATTTCTTTCACGATGCTTTCAGGATTGCCAATCATCGACTCAAGTGCATTATCAGCAATGAAAGATTGGGATTCAGCCAACTCAACCTCAACATTAGAAGTTGTAAGCCCTTGGCCCAAACCCCTTTCTGAACTATCAGATTCATTCCCCTCAGTTGGGACAACAAAAACTTTTTCAGTCTCTACCAAATCATGCTTTCTTTGTTCTACATCCTTTTCTAAGCTATCAGCCCCATTTACCCCAGCTAATTGAATTGCGGAAGCTTCTTCAATCTCCAACACATCCACTGCTTTAATTTCAACTTCCCCACCATCATCTAAATCAACATTTATTTGAAATTCTTCCTCATCTAGCTCTGTTTTAGATTCTTCATTCTCTTCTAACTCAATTGGTTCAAACTTTTTATCCAATTCCTCACTACTAGTACTGCCTTTCAAATATCCATGATATACATTGCTAATCTCTTTTAGAGCAGTCAAGTTCATAAATTTAATCGGATGCACATCATCTATTCTACCAAGGTCATTAATCAACTTTGAGAAATAAGAAACCGCTTCACCCGAGAATTGCTTAAAGTAACTATTGGCCTTAGGTAAGACTGGAAAAGCCAAGACCGGAATATGTGATTGAATACTGACATTAGAGAATCTTAAGTCTATAATAGACCCAGGGGTAGAAAGTATAGGAGAATCAGTTGCTGAGAATGATAAGAAAGCAATCATAAGTACCAACATCAGAGATAAAAGCCTCAATATTGTTGAAGATCTTGAATTTGATTTCATTTTTGCCACAGATATGTCCTTAACAATTTCCTTAGCAACAGCATTGCAGCTTCCTCTTCTTGATAATTTCTTCTTTTTTTCATTAGATAAAAGTGGAATTTTGAATTAAAGATGAATAGTTTGATTCAATGCATGCTAAAAAATGGGAAGAAATAGAACGGACTGAATAAGTTATATATGGGGTATTACCAAAATAAAGTTATATATGGGGTAAAAAATATTTACTCAATCATAAAAATTACTATTATATGTAATTGCAATTAATTAGATATCTAAAGTAAATGATACTTCATTTTGCTTAGTGCATTTTTATTTTTCGAATGTAGTAGCAATAGGTATTCTTTTTTGTTTGTCTAATTTAAAAATCAAGAGATAATTTATCAATAATTTTTAATTTGAGTTTGTTATATTAACTATAGTTATTTTTCAAAGTATAAATGCTATTATATTCAAGTAATAATATAATAAAATGGTCATTTTATTTCTTGTTGTATTAAGTCTATACTAGATAAATAAAATAAATTGAGGAAATATGTAACATGTATGGCAGGTTGGTACAAAACACTATCATATTCAGACCATCATGTACTTACTATGTGAACTTTTATCTATTAGACTATTACAAATAACTTATTTAATAAGGTCACAACATCAAGAATTTTAAATTAGAATAGTTGCATCTTAAACGTGCCTTTACATCAAGTTTGATGATTTCACTATTCTTGTTTTGCAATGTTCATCAAAATTCAAGTTCTTTTATTTCAGTTTCTTGATTAAGAAATCTCAAAAGTAAATGCTGCGAGGTTCGAAATTCGGTGAATAGTAAGCGAACGTCTTTATCTTTTCTCACTTACATATTTTTTTTGCATATGCTACTGCTCATATTCTGCCATGTGGTTACATATTAAACATTGCGCTCTTATCACTAGATTAAAATAATATGACATTCACGATTGTAAATCTTATTTACGAAGAATGATCTATTACATTTATAAGCGGGATTGGCCCTTCTTAACATTCACAGTCTAATAAAAATAATTATGGATATTGTCGATAAATATTCTACCACTAAAAAGTAAGCCCAAGCCAAATAATGATAAGACTTCTCTCAATATCAAGTAGTAATATATTTGCCCTCTCATCAAATCTAGTTTTTCTTCCTTTATGTATAATCTTGTTTTTCATGATTTCACGTTCTAATTTAATTCAATTCTTCTTTGTTAGATGTCTTTTTTTTTCATATTCTATTCTATGGACTTGTGCATAAAAATTAAGCTTTTGTGTCTCTTTTATAAACTAAAAAATCTGGAAAGTAAATTTCACGAGGCTCGAAACTTGGTGGATAGTAAGCAGCAAACGTCTCTAACTTTTCTCACTTAAATACATAATTTTTTATATGGTACCATTGAATATTGCACTCTCATCAATCATCACTAAATAAAGGGAAAAACCATCATTTCTACCCCATACTATACAAGAAAAGTCTAAGCCACGCAAAAATTATATAAGTGACCTATTACACACCTTAACTATATAAAAGTGATATTATTACCTCCCCGCGACCCCTATTCTAAGGCACGTGTGTTACACTTATTTTAGGCGCGTCCAGCTATTAAATAACAAAAGTAAATGGCTAAAAACATTAAGGGAAAAGGCATCGTTTCCACCCGAAACTATAGTCAAAAAGTCGAATCCACACCTAAACTATATAAGTGATCTATTACACACCTTAACTATAAAAAATGGTACTTTTTACTGACGTGGTGCTGACGTGGCAACGCGTTTAAAACACTACACCATATGCAAGTGGTGGTAGCCTGACAGGGTTAAATAGTTTTACTTTTTTATAGTTTAGGTGTGTAATAGGTTAGTAGTATAGTTTAGGTGTGCCTTCGACTTTTAGGATATAGTTTGGGGTGAAAAAGATGTATTTTCTATCATGTGACTATGATTGTAAATCATATTTAATGAAAAATAATCTATTACATTTTTTAAGGGATATTTTTTGCCCTTCTTGAAATTCAAGATCTAACAATAATAACTATGAATTCCATCACAAAAACGTAAGCCTGGATGTACTTTTTTACTAATAGACGTAGTTATCAAAAAAAAAAACTTTAGTTAACATCTAGAGTTATCTAAAAATCTTTTACCAATTATTCTAAAACTTCAAAAATTTAAAATCTCTCACTATCTTTAGAAAACCCTTTTCTACTTCTAATATACTTCTATTGTATTGGTACTTTTAACGCTTTCAAATTCTTTTAGAAAATAATGTCTTAATTCTGTTCACTATTTTTCTTTTAAAAATAGAAAAACCTTTTCTACTTCTAAAATAGTTCATTGTAGTTACACTTCTAACATATTTTCAAATATATATATATATATATATATATATATATATATATATATATATATATATATATATATATAAAGGAGACATTGTAGGCTTCTGATGTGGCATGCCTCAATGAAAAAGTATTTATTGAAAAAGCAATTCAAACCTCTTCAACAAGCCTACGACGTCGCTTTCCACTGGCACAATTGATTCTACTAAGACTAAACTAGGTAGAAGAGATCACCGAGAAAGAATTTGCTACTAGTTTGCAGCAACACAACGCAACATCCTTCCTTGTAGCTCCGTCCTCATCTTCTAAATACACAAACACAGACTCCCTTGAAAACACAAGAAGATCGTGGCCCTGTAACCCCAAATCCAGTATCAAACTAAACTATCAAGAAGGGAAATGAAGCGCACAGAAATATAGATGATAAACCTTGAAATTAAAATGAGCAAGGGTTCTTAAAGCAAGTTGAACTAGCGCAAAACCACTCAGTTCTGGTACTTGGGGGTAACCATTGTAATATGCCCTCGACTCACAGAAGCTGATTGTCTTGTCATTGAATGATGAGATCTTGAAAGGATTGCTGAGATACATTTAAGCAGCCAATTCTGCATGGTCGGCAACAAAGGTGGAATGCTGAGACACGTAAAATACATATGTTACCCTTGAGCAACACCACACAAAAGAACTAATTCATGAAAGTTCTACACAAACTCAGAGAGAACCTTTCAGTTATTTGCTCCAACGCTTCCACTAGAGTCGGGGAAAGCCCAGAAGAAAACATAGAATCCAAGAGACTGGTTGGTCCCATTGCTTTAGCAATATTTCCAACACATGCTAGCGCCTCAAGTGAGGGCCTGCCTCTACGGGGAGCAATCTAAGAGAAACATATTTCACCTGTCACGATTATTGCTCGCGCATTTACATGTTATAGAAAGAACCTACAATCCAAAGGTGGAACGCTGTGACACAGAAAATAGATATGTTACCCTTGAGCAACACCATACAAAAGAACCCGTTCATGAAATTTCTGCTCAAACTCAGAGAGAACCTTTCAGTTATTTATAACTTCTTTTTACATTGGGAACATAAAATATAACTTTCCAATTAAAAGACCGAAAATAGTACAGTTAGACAAGTACATCTGTAATGACATATATAGCATACCGCATCACGCAGGTGAGAGGTTATTGTCAGCAAATAGTTAGTGAGTTCACCATCCAGAGTACCAGCTATCTCCCCAAGAGCGATGAATCCACTGGCACGTTCTGCAGGTATTTTAAGGACATGAAGTATATGATTCATGCATATCTGTAGAAGTAAAATCAACAAACTTGAGTTCACAGTAGTCAACATTGAAGATACAAATCTCATTCATCCAGATTCTAAAGTTAGTAAAAGAAGATTAAATCATTAAAATGAAATAAAATATCACAAACCGTTTAATAATTAGTCACATATTGATCACGCAGGAAATGCGTAATTCAAGGAAGTAGAGAAGTTATGCTGAGGCGAACTAGGCGATCTCAGTGCTCCAGATATTTTAGAATAATTTCAGCAACTTCCTTGTATCTTGACATCGTGAACTCTCCTGTGTTCCTGCACATTTTGATGATAAATTTGCTCTTATCAATCATTTATCATATCACAAGTAGATAGAAAATCCTGGGTCCAATTCCCATAGCATATGACTTGAGGATATTACATTATTCTTTGTGAAGGAGACACAAACCAAAAGCACATAAATTCGTGAAACTAAAGTAGTCATGGAACCATACTAGCATAACTGCATACATGGTAATACAGAAAAGAAAAAATTGCCCTCAAATAGCTTGAAGAGGTACCTTGACCACCACCCTCTTCATGCAGCCATCCATCACCTAAGAATCTGCCTTTCACCCCCACTAGCACCTCATAAGAAGACAAACCACATCATCACAAACCAACAACTATCCTAGAAACCTTTTCAACATAGAAAGTTTCCCCTTTTTTCCAAAAAATATTTTCGAAACATTGTTTGGTTATACATTGGAATGATTTTTTGGTTAGGTTTTGAAGATGAGTTTTTCAAGTTTGAAATCAGTAATTTTTTTCCACTTATAGAGCTTCAACTTCTTGCAAGTGAAATCTACAACAAGTTTCAAGACGATATCTTATAAAACCTGACCACATAATCCAAGATCAACAAAGGATCCTATCAATATATACACCATCAACTAACGAAAACTAATACGAGAGATGTCATTTACAAATGACTGAAGCCAGGTTACCCTGCACCCCCACCCCACCCGACCCCCATCCCACACACACAGAGAGATCGTAATCAATCTATGGATCACAAATGCATTCTAGATTCAATTGCTAATAAGAACAAGTAGGTAATAGACGCCTTTTGCCCATTCATTATAATTACTTTATATAAGAAACAATTAGGTAGAAAACATTTGCACCCAAAACATGTAAATTCCTCAAACTTGAGGTAGATCGAATCTTAAGTATAACCAGAGATTTAAGTCTCCAGTTTCGCAAACATTCAGCAGATCACAGTAATGTCACACACCCTTTTTACGTACTCCAAAATATTTATATTTTAAGTTCGAAATGGTTTTACTATCTAAGTGATAAGAAATGAAAATTTTGTTTCGGAAAAGGATTATTTACATTTTTTACTCAGAGTCGCCACTTGGCATAATCCGGTGTGCCAAGTCACCATTAGAAAATCCTTTCCAAAACCATTCGACTCTTTAAACTGGTTTACGAACAAAGATTCGGGCTAAGGAATTCTGTTGACCGAGGGGAAGGTGTTAGGCACCTCTCGATCCCATGGTTCAACCACGGTTGCTTGGTAGAGTGTATCGACTATTTTTGGCACTAAGAAATGTATAAACCGTGCAAAAGCACGCAAAATAATCAAACAAAACAAAACAATCCAAAATCTAAAATCCAATCCAATTATTACAACCCGAAATAAAAAGGGACTGAAAGTAAACCTACTCTAATCCTAAAATGATGCTCTACCCGACGCCTCGGGCCTTCACCACGAACATCCTTCGGGTACATGACATCTCAGGGCATTCCCCGGTGAATAAATATATACAGTTACTTTGGGGCATTCCCCAGCCAAATTATACAATTGAATTTTTCGTATGATAAAGTAAAACGAACCATTCACGCACATATTCAAATATTCCAATAAATCGTTATTTCCTAAATTTGACTACCCGGCCTATATTTGCCTATCCATGTTCAACATATCACAGTTCTATCGTGTTTAACATTATCCATGCATCAAAATTAATCAACATTCATTTTAGTAATTTTTAACTTCTACCCCCAATTTTATTTTTAACACAAAACTTCTACAATCACGATTACTATTTAAACAATCCATAATCACTATAAACTCAATATTCATCATTCACGTCACACACAATCATAACTAATGAAATCAACAACCAATCAATACCAACAGTTATTCATCACCAATGAAGATCAAACCATACACGAATATCCAATTCAAAATATGAAATATTGCAAATAATAAAATAGATGAGAGAAAGTGTAGAGTTGGACCTCGATTGAAGCTTTTATTGTGCCAAAATATGTGATCAAAAGACAAAGTTGGATCCAAAACACTCAACTTGAACCTCGACAACCAACAACTCCAAACTAGATATCGAATTCAACCGGACAGATTTGGAAAACAACAAAAAGCCTCATAATGAATGAACCGCAAACCCGAATAAAAATCCAAAACAACCCAAGATCTCAAATTCAAATGCCCAAATCACCAATTTCCAACTAACCTTGTATGAGTCCCCCCCTTCCGTGTTCCTTTTGTGTGTGTGTATATATGAGGTGAGGGTGGGGTAGTGGTGAGGTAGGGTAGAGTTTGTTAGGATAGGGTAGGTAGGTGTTGTTTTTTAATTGGGTGGGTTGTTAGAATATTAGGATAAAACAAAATTAGTTAGGGTGTTGTTATTTTTGTCATTTTGTGGAGGGATTATCACACGGGGTGAGGGTACATGGTAGTATAAGGTAAACAATAGGTAAAAACTATATTGCGGAGGGACGAAATTAGGTTTCTACATCATGCCCCCTTTGAATGTAAACACAAAGTGTTTTCAGACAAAGAAGTAGACAGCGAGACCAAATTTTGACCCGACCATTATCCAAAGAAAGAAACAGAAGGAAGAAGGACAACCGGGTTTTGACTTAATACAACCCACCTACTCACATTATGAGAGGATCAAGTGACAAGTATCTCAACTTTTGGAAGGAGATGGACTATACCGAGTTGGAGAGTCGAGTGAGGTTCCATCAAGGTTCCGGTCCGCGGCTCTGTCATTACATCAAAAAAATGAAAATTACAAGTTAAAGCATAAATAAAATTACAAAAATCCTATCTATACAACTTCTATTGGTTCTTGACTCGACTTTCATCACCCTATTCTTCAGGAGGGCTCCTGACTTGCAATTTCTTTCAACTTGTTGCTTGGATTTCAATTGCTTTGCTTTGTTGCTTGACTTTTGATTTCTTCACCCTATTCTCCAGGTAGGCTCCTGACTTGCTATTTCATCACTTTGTTGCTTGACTTTTATTTCTTCACTCTGTTCTCTAGGAGGGCCTCTGACTTGCTATTTCATCACCATGTTCTTCAGGCGGGCTCCTGAAACCCAAAATTAAAACTAGAACAAAAATTATCCCAAACAAGAATTATAATAAAGTAGTATTTCATTTTTGAAAGCGTTATCCCATTTTATAGGAGGGTCCTACTCATAAAGTAAAATCCCATTTTTCAAGAGGGTCCTAAACAGAAAGTAAAATCCCATTTTTTCAGGAGGGTCCTGAACAGAAAGTAAAATCCCATTTTTCAGAAGGGTCCTGAACATAAAGTAAAATCTCATTTTTTAGGAGGGTCCTGAACAGAAAGTAAAAACCCATTTTTCAGGAGGGTCCTGAACATAAAGTAAAATCCTATTTTTCAGGAGGGTCCTGAACATAAAGTAAAATCCCATTTTTCAGGAGGGTCCAAAACAGAAAGTAAAATCCCATTCTTCAGGAGGTTCCTAAATAAAAAGTAAAATCCCATTTTTCAGGAGGGTCCTGAACAGAAAGTAAAATCTCATTTTTCAGGAGGGTCCTGAACATAAAGTAAAATCCCATTTTTTAGGAGGGTCCTGAACATAAAGTGAAATCCCATTTTTAAGGAGGGTCCTGAACAGAAAGTAAAATCCCATTCTTCAAGAGGGTCCTGAACAGAAAGTAAAATCCCATTCTTCAGGAGGGTCCTGAACAGAAAGTAAAATCCCATTTTTCTGGAGGGTCCTGAACAGAAAGTAAAATCCCATTTTCCAGGAGGTTCCTGAACAGAAGTAAAATTCCATTCTTCAAGAGGGTCCTGAACAAAAAGTAAAATCCCATTTTTCAGGAGGGTCCTGAATATAAAGTAAAATCCCATTTTTCAGGAGGGTCCTGAATATAAAGTAAAATCCCATTTTTCAGGATAGTCCCGAGCAGAAAGTAAAATCTCATATTTCAGGAGGATCCTGAACATAAAGTAAAATCTCATGGATGTGCATTTCCAATGGTAGCTGAATTAAGTGAAGCGAATTTGCCCCTATTTCCACAAAGAAAATTTGTCAGTTAAGAACTTAGCGGTGGCTTGCACCTCTTGGCTTCTCAGCTATATGCCCCAGCACTCACTCCTCTCATCTTTGTTCTAAATTGCTAACACCTTCCCTGTCTTGCCGCATCATCGACCCGGATCCAGATTGAGGGAAATGAGTTCTAACTCAAACAATGGGTTTCCATTTTACCATGCCCCTGAGGTGCACTCTTTTCCTAAATCTGAATGATTCCACGAATCCAATATCTTGTCGGTTGATAGACTTCCTTTGCTTCATGTTGAATTATGATCATATTTCATTCCTGTGCTGTTCCCCGGCTTTTCCTCGTATAATTGGAAAGACTGGTAGTAAATTTTGAAATCCTTTCTCGCTTGTATTGACACATACTTGACTTAAAATGTAAAGAAATGATGGTGACTTTTATTTTGATAAATGACAGAAAAAGACAAAAAACATGAAAATGTAAATGAAAGAAAAGGGAAATGTCCTATATTCAAAAGAAAACTTATCTGAATACGACAACCAACTCCAATGAGTATGACATGAATTTTGGATTGAGCTGCCTGATCTTCCTATCCAAACTTCCCAATTGTTGTTGAGTTCGTACCCTTGCCAGTGAGCCGCTTCTTCAAATCCATTGGACTCATACATCACATTCGATTGACGATATCTTGAAAGACTTTCACCAACAAATCTCTTTCTTTTCACTTTTCATTTTTCTTTTGAACTCTCCATCGCCTTACGATGCCCGTGAGGGTTTTCACCAATAAGACTCTCTCATTTTCATTTCTCTCCACTCACCATCGCCTTATGGTGCCTCCAAGGGTTTTCACCAATAAGACTCTCTCATTTTCATTTCTCTCAACTCACCATCGCCTTATAATGCCTATGGGGGTTTTCACCAATAAGACTTTCTCATTTTTGTATTTCTTTCCTGATTTCTTATGCTGAGGGAGACGAGTGGTACCTCACAATGTATCATCATATCCATTGCATGCTTAGCCTTAACATTATCAAAAATTGATCTGAAGGACTTTCTTTGGTTGTAACTTGGCTTTTTGTTAAGGTTAGAAAAGATGGTAAGGGGCTCAAACGATACTTGAAGTGGGGGTAGGACTTACAACTTTTAGAATCGACTTAAATAACACATTAACTCATGCCCCAGTCTTGTTGACTGGGTGAATCTTAAATCTTTATTTGGTTGGACCGAGATTGAAATAGGGCAGCCTACGTATCTCACTCCCGAGAAAGGAGAATCAGGTCGGACATAGTTCCATCAGCTTGTTCTTTGTTTTGATTTGATTTTTTTTTTATTTTCGAACTCTTTCTTTTATTCTTAGTTTCTTGACATTTATCTTTGACTCTATTTTGATTCCAAAAGAGGGATATGAAAGAAAAATAGAATGAAGCTCAAACGGGTAAACAAAGGATGACACCATGTTTGGATAGAAGAATAAAATCCCTTCATCATATCAATCTTCAAGAATGCAAGTACTTAACAAGCAATAAACTCAACAAAGGACCAAATATCATACGTAATATCTTTTGAACGCATCAACATTGATAGCCATTTCTGCCATTTTGTCTTCAGTATCTGTCAAATATAAGGCTCCATTGGGCAATACTTTCTTCACAACAAAGGGACCTTGCCAGTTAGAGGAGAACTTTCCTTTCGCCTCAACCTGGTGAGGAAGGATACGTCTCAACACCAACTGACCAACTTCAAAATTCCTGGGACAGACCTTTTTGTTATATGCTCGAGCTATCCCCCTCTGATACAACTGGCCATGACACACAAACGTTAGCTTTTTTTCCTCAATCAAACTCAAATGTTCCAGTCGGGATTTTACCCATTCGTCATCATCAATGTCTACTTCTACAATAACTCAAAGAGAGGGAATTTCAACTTCTGCAGGGATGACTGCTTCTGTCCCATACACCAATAAATATGGAGTTGCCCCTGTTGAAGTGCGAACAGTAGTGCGATAACCTAGCAATGCAAAGGTAACTTTTTATGCCACTGTATAGATCCTAGTACCATCTTTCGCAGTATCTTTTTTATATTCTTATTGGCAGCTTCTACAGCACCATTGACCTTTGGGTGATATGGAGTAGAATTTCGATGTGCGATCTTAAACTGTTGACATACTTCTTGCATCAAATGACTATTGAGATTGGCAGCATTGTCTGTAATGATCATCTTAGGAATTCCAAATCAACAAATGATATTGGCATGAACAAAGTCCACCATAACCTTCTTTGTCATTGACTTGAAAGTTACTGCTTCTACCCACTTTGTGAAGTATTCAATGGCTACCAAAATAAATCTATGTCCATTTGATGCCTTCGGCTTAATTGGTCCAATCACATCCATTTCCCAAACCACGAACGGCCATGGAGTGGCCATTGCATGCAACTCAAGAGGAGGAGAACGTATCAGATCACCGTGTACCTGACATTGATGACACTTTCGAACAAATTGAATAGAATCCCTTTCCATAGTAAGCCAGTAATAACCTGCTCGAAGAATCTTCTTTGACAAGACATGGCCGTTCATATGCGACACGCATACTCCAGAGTGTATTTCTACCATGATTACCGAGGCTTCTCTTGCATCTACACACCTCAAAAGTCTGAGATCTGGGGTTCTCTTATACAAGATTCCCCCACTTAAGAAAAATCCACTAGCCAAATGCCTAATAGTCCTCTTTTGATCGTTGGTGGCATATGCTGGGTATTCTCCTGACTGAATATACCGCTTGATATCCAAGAAACAGGGTTCTCCATCGAGCTCTTCTTCAATCGTATTACAGTAAGCATGCCGATCAAGACTCTGTATATGCACTGGATCGATGTAGGCTTTATCAGGATGTTGGAGCATTGAAGATAGAGTGGCTAAAGCATCAGCAATTTCATTATGAATCCTTGGAATATGCCTAAATTTTACCAACATAAATTGTTGACATAGCTCCTGCAAGCATTGTCGATACGGGAAGAGCTTCAAATCTCGTGTCTCCCAATCGCCTTGAATTTTATGGACGAGCAAATCCGAATCTCCTAACACCAACAATTATTGGACTCCCATATCAACATCTTACCTCAAACTAAGAATGCAGGCTTCCTACTCTGCCATATTGTTAGTACAGTAGAATCGAAGTTGTGCTGTTACCGGGAAATGTTGTCCCGATTCAAAGATAAGACCCGCACCTATTCCGACTTTTTTCATATTGACAGCTCCATCAAAGAATAACCACCAACCTGGATCAACATCTATAACAATTTCATCGATACACGACACTCTTTCATCAGGAAAATATGTCTTTAATGGCTCGTACTCTTTATCGATGGGATTCTCAGCAAGATGATCTTCCAAGTCTTTGGATTTCATGGTGGTTAGAGTCACATATACAATGTCAAACTCGGTAAGAAATATTTGCCATTTTGCCAATCGACCCATTGGCATAGGCTTCTGAAAGATATACTTCAAAGGTTCCATGCAGGAGATGAGATAATTAGTATAGGATGAGAGATAATGCTTCAAATTTTGTGCTACCCGAGTTAGGGCGCAACACATTCTTTCAAGAAGAGTATACCTGGCCTCATATGCAGTGAACTTCTTGCTAAGATAATAAATAGCCTGCTCTTTTTTGCCTGTAACATCATGTTGACCCAGGACACAACTGAAAGAATTGTCCATGACTGATAAATATAAGATCAAAGGCCTACTAGGCTCCGGGGGTACCAGCACGGACGGATTTGACAAATATCTTTTGATTCGATCGAATGCTTCCTGACATTCTTTAGTCCATTTTACCGCAACACTTTTTTTCAGCAACTTGAATATGGGCTCACAAGTGGTTGTGAGTTGAGCAATAAACCTACTAATGTAGTTCAGTCTACCAGGAAAAATCATCACCTCCATTCTATTCTTGGGCTGGGTCAAATCCTGAATGTCTTTGATTTTCGAGGGATCCAATTCAATGCCCCCGACGGCTGGGTACAAACCCCAACAGCTTTCTAGATAGAACTACAAATACACATTTTGCCGGGTTGGTTTGAGATTATACCTGCGAAGCCTTTCAAAGAACTTTCTTAAACCTTTAACATGGTCGGCCTGACTTTTTGACTTAATAATCACATCATCCACGTAGACCACAATCTCCTTATGCATCATATCATGAAACATAGTGGTCATGGCTCTCATGTATGTTGCTCCAACATTCTTCAAACCGAACGGCATCACTCGATAACAATAAGTCCCCCACGGTGTGATAAAAGACATCTTCTCTGTGTCTTCATCATCCATAATGATCTGGTGATATCGGGCATAGTAATCCAAAAGAGAGGCAACCTCGTGTTTAGCACAGTTGTCTAACAAAATGTGAATGTTGGGCAGTGGAAAAATCATCTTTCGGACTTGCTCTATTCAAATCATGGTAATCAACACACACTCAAATTTTTCCATCTTTCTTTGGTACGGGAATAACATTGGATAACCATATGGGATAGCGAACTACTCGAATTACTTTGGCTTCAAGTTGTTTCATGATTTCCTCTTTAATTTTAATACTTACATCAGTTTTAAACTTCCTCAACTTCTATTTGACAGGAGGGAACGCGGGATCAGTTGGCAATTTGTGAGCCACTAATTCAGTGCTTAAACCAGGCATATTATCATAAGACTATGCAAAAACATCCTTATAATCAATTAATGCTTGAATCATTCCATCTTTTAGCTGTGGCAAAACATGTACACTGATTTTAGTTTCCCTAACATCTTCTTGATCACCTAGATTTATTGGCTCAGTATCATTCAAATTAGAATTCGGTTTGTCTTCAACCTGTTCCAACTCTTTGCTTATTTCTTCTAGTGCTTCTTCTTCATCATATTCCCCATCCTGCTTCATTGCATCTTGATTAGTTTGGATTTTAAGATTAGGCTGAAAATTCCGCATGCATGTCATGTCATTAGAAACAGCATTAAGAGAACTATGTAAAAAAGAAAAACGAAATATATTAGACACGAAACAAAAGGGACATTGCATTTCATTAAATAAAAAGATAGAAGGGTTTAAACATAGATGCCAACATAACATAAACAAACTAAAATCCAAATTACAAACCTGAAATAACTTGGATAATCAAAAAGAAAAACAAAATAAACTACCAAAACTCCCTCCTGACGGGGAAAAGAGTGACTTCACAATTATTGAGCCGGACAACTGGACCTATGAATTGCACGTCTGCTATACTGGTACCTTCCTCTACTTTGACCATATCAATATTAATGAAAATATTTTGGCAGTACTTAACCAATTCAACTTCAAATTCCACATGCTTCGTGACACCGCTCTTAACAAATGACTCACTGAGTAATGAGATTGGGCGAGGGAGTGACCATGTTTCCTTTTTTCTTCCCTTGGCTTTCTTCAGATCTTCAGCTGTAGGCTCAAATCCCAGACCAAACATTCCCACATTCTCAATCAGACATATGGGATGAACTATACCGTGCAAAGACGCTCCCAAACCCTTTCCTGACTCAAATCCGTATTTCCAAAGTTCACTCACCATCATGATAGAAGCAGAAAACAATTGCGGTCCCGGTATAACCTGTCATTCAAGGATACGATTCACTGGCACTGTATCAAAAATTTGATGTACAAATGTCTCCTCTATGTTATTTGATTCAATAAGAGACAAGGGAGAATCTTCGTAGGTGAACAAATCTCCTTCACCGTGAATAACTACTTCTTACCTGTCATGCTCAAACTTAATCAATTGGTGCAGCGTAGATGCAACCGCCTTGGACTTGTAGATCCAAGGCCTTCTCAACAACAGATTGTAAGAGGAGTCTACATTCAATACTTGAAACTCTATGGCGAACTCAACAGGCCCTATGGTCAACATTAGTTCTATTTCGCCAATGGAATTTGATTTTGCACCATCGAAAGCCCTAACACATACATTGTTGGGCCAGATCCTGTCAGCACCAATATTCAACTTTTGCAAAGTAAAAATAGGGCAAATATTTGCACCTGAACATCCATCAATCATAACATGAGTGACATACAAAATCTTCACACTTCACTATAATGTAAAGGCCCCGGTTATGCCCTGTACCTTCAACAAGCAATTCATCATCAGAAAAGCGGATCCGATTGACTTCTAAGATTTTTCCAACAACATTTTCAAATTGGTTAATTGTAATATCCCTAGGAACATAAGCTTCATTTAATACCTTCACCAAAACATCACGATGCTCCTTGGAGTGCAACAACAAAGCTAAAAGGGAAATTTGAGCAGGGGTTTTCTTCAACTAGTCCAATATTGAATACTCTGGCAATTTCATCTTATTTCAAAAATTCTTCGGCTTTTTCTTCGGTGATAGGTTTTTTGATAGATGACGGTCCAATCACCGTTGGCTTGGACTTTCTTAAGCTTTCAGGCACGAAGCATCTTCCTGACCTAGTCAAACCCCCTACCTCATCTACATCTTCCACTACTTCTTTCCCGTGATAGGTCATCACAATCCACACATAATTCCAGGGAACCCTTATTGTATCAACTATCAGAGGTTGGGTCACAGGTTTGAGGACAATAGGCACTGCCAGTGCTCCTTTCACCGTCAAGATGGGCTGACTTAGAGCTCCCACCACTGTCAACTTAGGTTTATCCTGACTTAAATCAACATACCTTCTGGCGCCCTGTATTGTAATCAGGGGTTTCTTTGTGCTTTATTAGGCTTTATCTTCTCTCATTCCTTCCTGGCATAATGACATTACTTTCAAAGACTCTGCTACATTCACCGATTTATCCTCAGCGGTCTGTATCTTGACAATAAGCATATAACCCCTCAAAGACTCTTTTCCATCATATATCAATTCTAATATATTGGCTTCAGCATGGGTTGGCAGCGGATTTTTGTTAATGTTTGGACCCTCCGAGGCCTAGACCAGCATTTGATTTGTGTCAATTAAATCTTGGAAAGATCTCTTTAAATGTCAGCATTTCTCGATGTCATGGCCTGGCATATCAGAATGGTACGCACACCTTAAAGAATAATCAAGATTCCTCGGTGGTGGATTTGAAAGCCTTCCTTGAATTGGGCTTAAAACTTTCAACTTTCTCAACCTATAAAAAATGCTAGCATATGACTCCCCAAGAGGTGTGAATTGATTTTTGATGGCCTTTTCCTTTTTATGCTCGGGCCTAGGCTGAAAACTGGGTCTGGAGGGGTTTTAATAATCTGGTTGAGCGAATGGGCAATTTTGTGGGGCTTGCGCATGCCACTGCGGGTAAGAAGGGGTTTAGGCATATGGCTGCACGCTATATACTGGGTACAGGGGTGGTGGAATAGAATATAAAGGGTTTTGTGGAGAGTAGTAATGATGGGGAGGAATATATGGAGCTTGGGCGTAGACTTAAGCTTAGGATTGGGGATAGGGGCGAGGTGGTCTTTTGGGATAAGAATGGGTTCCAGCTACGGCAGTCGCCACATTCTCTTTCTTCTTTCTACCTCCAAATACGCCAGATCCACCTTGAATTGCTTGTGTGGTAGCTTTTAATGCGGTAAAACTCACTATTCGGCCGATCTTAATTCCGTCCTCTATCATCTCCCCCATTTTGAGGACTTCCTTAAAAGATTTTCCTATTGCCGGAAGTAAATGTTTAAAATAGGTATCATCCTGCACCTGAATGAAAACTTCTACCAACTTACTTTCTTTCATTGGAGGATTTACCCTGACGGCCTGTTCACGCCACCTTATCGCGTATTCCCTAAAACCTTCAGTGCTCCTTTTCTTTATATTGACCAAGGATTTTTCGTCCGGAATCAGGTCCATGTTATACTGAAAATGTAGAACAAATTCAGAAGCCAAATCATCCCAGCTTTTCCATTTATCGATATCTCGATTGATAAACCATTCTGAGGCCAGATCAGAAAGACTCTCGCTAAAGAAGGCCATGAGCAGTTCTTCCCTTCCTCCTGCAGCCCTCAACTGGTTGCAATAACATCTCAAGTATGCAACGGGATCACCGTCTCCGGCATACTTCTCGAACTTAGGCATCTTGAAACCGAGAGGAAGGTTGATGTCGGGGAACATGCAAAGATCTTTATAGGAAACACTCCTATAATCTCTGATTCCTTGCAAATTCCTCATAGCCTGTTCTAAACTTTTCAATTTCCAGGATATGATATCCTATTCCTCTGCTGTGATAAGTTTCTCTGTATCAAATGGAAATGCAGGCGGCTGAGTGTACCCATACGGTTCATTTATTTGCAAAGTGGGCTTCGGGGCATATTACTGGCTATTTGAAACCTTCAATATTGGCTCACTGGCAGACCTAGGAAGCCTCATTGTGGTATACACAACGTATATGGGTGTTTCATGTGGTGGCGGAGCCACGAATACCAGTGTGATCGGTGGCTCTGGCTGAGCAGCTGGTCTTGATTGAGGAGCTGCCAAGGGCACACCAGAACTTCCAGGTTAATAATGTCGCAGAGTGAATCCTGGCACGTGCTCAGGTGACTTAATAGGAGCAGAGAATTGTGCCTCAGAGAGAGGTGGGCAATTAGAGATATTCCTAAGACCTTCAGGGAGTGGGGGATGAGGCATTCCACTGGCCCATGCCTGATGTAAATCTATCAGTTGTTACCTGAGCCTTACTACCTCATCATTGTGTTCTGAACTTTCTTCCCTATGATCCTGATCTGGGTCAATGAGCAAATTTTCAATCTCCCTGCTAGCCATGGCGAGCTTTGCTTTGGATCTAGTGAAGTATGGGTGACTAGCCAGAGTGCTGCAAACCTACAAATATTATCTGAAAGAACATGCTCATCAAAGACGACATCCGTTAGGATTAGGGCACACAACAAGCATGGTAATCACATTGGTAAAATTGCCCTAAATTCATGTTCATTTCTACCAGCTATTGAGGGTAGCGAGGTCATTTTAACATCATCCTGATTTTTGTCTACACTTATTTTTATCTATACTTATTATTATTATTATTATTATTATTATTTTCGTATTCATCTCTGTTCTTTTCCTTTCTCTCGTTCTCTACCTTTATTTTATCATTCTTTATGGCTTTTGTTTTTCCTTAAAATAGGAAAAATAATGAAAAACAATGAAACAAAATGATTAGATCAAACCCAAAAGAAGGTTGCCTACGTATCATGTTGTACATGAATTAGATCTTGCATAGTTCGGGCCTTACCAAAATGGCCAATTAAACTCTTTTTTCTTGAAACTTCAAGAAGAAAAGAAAAATAACAATTTGTCAAAAGCATTGACGAAGATCTTTTGCATGTTTTACTTTTAAAATACCTATACAAAACGAAACCTATGATTACTAAAGAAAAATCTTTTGGGGTTTTCAATTTTGAATTTCATATGAAAATGAAACTTGAAACTATTAAAGTAAAATCTTTTGTAGTTTTCTCTTGAAGATGTATATGAAACACCTACTTTAAATAAAGAGTGAAAAAAATCTTCTTTTGAATTTTTTTTTTGGAATAAGATCAACCAAGAATAAAACCTACGACTATTAAGGATTTTTTTTTATTTTTATTTTCAAGACATGTATGAAACACCTACTCTAGATGAAAAGTGAAGAAATTTTATTTTTATTTTTCTTGATTTTTTAAATAAGATCAACCAAAAATGAAACCTACGACTATTGAGGAAAATCTTTTGTTTTTTTTACTTTTTTTTTCAAGATATGTATGAAACACCTACTTTAAATAAAGAGCGAAGAAAATCTCTTTTTCAATTTTTTAAATAAGATCCCCGAACCAGCAATAGGCTGCCTACGTATCTCACTCCCGAAAGAGGAGAATCAGGGGTGCGTAGTTCGTCCAGATTGGACAATTAACAATTAACTAATAAATTGTCCCTAACATAAGAGACACTACCAAAAACAAACGAAAAAAAAAACTTTTGGATTTTCAGCTAGACACTGACACCACCAATTATGAAGAAAAATATTTTTGGTATTTTTGTTTTTGACAAATAAGTAGAAAAGGCAAACAAAACTCTTTTTTTTTTTAATTTACTGTACTTTGAGAAGACAAATGTAAAACGTAAAAAATCTTTTTGAGTTTTGGGATCGTGAAGAACAAAAGCCATAAAGAATTCTAAAATAAACTAGGACATTCCTTTCTTCTTCTTTTTTTTCATTCTTTTCGACTCACTTTTTTCTATTTATTTTTTCATTTTCATTTTTGCCTATGCACCTTACTCCTAACAATTTTTTTTTGTCAAATCAGTCTGTCAAATAAGCACGTTACCCTTAAAGATGCAACAGTTAGCATGTAGAGAGGCTTTAGAGGTGAGTCTCCTACGAAGGGCCATGTGGGTCCCGCTAGGTCTCAGTATGACGCACATAAGCATGACCTAAACACTGACCTACGTTGTGGTTTACTAAAAAGGCTGTTCGGGGGAGCGTATGGTCGATAGTGGCTACTTTGCTTTCCACCTACTCCATAACACCGATGGCTCCCCCCTAAAATAAGGGTGACTCAACTAGAGGTTGTGTACAACACGTGTACTACAGACTTGTTGCAGAAAGAAGGCCGAGGGGTGGACTTATGGTGACAGATATAAAGCGGTAACACATAGGATAAATACTATAAACAAAGAGCACGAAAAACACACAAAAGTGCAAACAATAACCCAAACAAAATCACAAAAAAGCTTATACACTCGTAATGCCAAACAAAGTCGATACGACTCCAAAAATAGCTCGAATTCTGAAAAGTTGTCATTTTTCCCCAGCAGAGTCGCCAGAGCTGTCACACCCCTTTTACGTACTCCAAAAGATTTATATTTTAAGTTTGAAAGGGTTTTATTATCTAAGTGACAAGAAATTAAAAATTTGTTTCAGAAAAGTATTATTTACATGTTTTACTCAGAGTCGCCACTTGGCATAATCCGGTGTGCCAAGTCACCATTAGAAAACCCTTTCCAAAACCATTTGACTCTGTAAACTGGTTTGCGAATAGAGATTCTGGCTAAGGAATTCTGTTAACCGAGGGGAAGGTGTTTGGCACCTCTCGATCCTATGGTTCAACCACGGTCTCTTGGTAGAGTGTATTGGCTATTATTGGCACTAAGAAATGTATAAACCGCACAAAAGCACAAAATAATCAAACAAAACAAAACAGTCCGAAATGTAAAATCTAGTCCAATTATTACAACCCGAAATAAAAAGGGACTGAAAGTAAACCTACTCTAATCCTAAACTGATGCTCTACCCGACGCCTCGGGCCTTCACCACAAGCATCCTCCAGGTACATGACATCTCGGGGCATTCCCCGATGAATAAATATATATATATACTTCTGGGCATTCCCCGGCCATATTATACAATTAAATTTTTCGTACGATAAAGTAAAATGAACCATTCACGCACATATTCAAATATTCCAATAAATCATTATTTCTAAAATTTGACTACCCGACCTACATTTGCCTATCCAAGTTCAACATATCACAATTCTATCGTGTTTAACATTATCCATGCATCAAAATTAATCAACATTCATTTTAGCAATTTTTAATTCCCACCCCCAATTTTATTTTTAACACAAAACTTCTACAATCACGATTACTATTTCAACAATCCATAATCACTATAAACTCAATATTCATAATTCACGTCACACACAATCGTAACTAACGAAATCAACAACCAATCAATACGAACAGTTATTCATCACCCATGAAGATCAAAACACACACAAATATCCAATTCGAAATATGAAATATTGCAAATAATAAAATAGATGAGAGAAAGTGTAGAGTTGGACCTCGATTAAAGCTTTTATTATGCCAAAATATGTGATCAAAAGACAAAGTTGGATCCAAAACTCTCGACTTGAACCTCGATAACCAAAAACTCCAAACTCGATATTGAATTCAAGCGGACAGATTTGGAAAAAAATGAAAAACCTCACAATGAATGAACCGCAAACCCGAATGGAAATCCAAAACAACATAAGATCTCAAATTTGAATCCCCAAATCACCGATTTTCGACTAACCTTGTATGAGTCTCACTGGAATTGAAGTAACTGTCATCGTTTCAGCATTTCCTGAAATGAGATAGAGCTAGCTCAAATGGGCTGGCTACTTCCGCGGTATTGAGAGGAGAATGGGGGCGGAACAGCGGCTGGGATGCTGGTCACAGCCTCAGGGTAATTTGGTTGGTCGACGGAGACGGCGCTGGGTGACAAAGGAGGCCAGATCTGAGCGACGGCTGGAGGAGTAGCCCGTGCTGGCCTTTGGAGGCTGCGCCATCCCTGGATGGTCGGCGTTTGAGTGGAGGAAGAAGAGGATGAGAGTTGGAGCGGCGCCAACACCGGCACTGTTGTCGTCGATGGGGAAGGCGGCGGGAGAGGTTTTTGAGAAAGAGAGTGAGAGTCCAGAGAGAGGGAGTGAGAGAGGGAGTCAGGCAACTTTCTTTTTTTTATATCCCCCCTTCCGTGTTCCTTTTTTGTGTGTGTATATATGAGGTGAGGGTGGGGTAGTGGTGAGGTGGGGTAGAGTTTTTTAGGATAGGGTAGGTAGGTGTTGTTTTTTATTTGGGTGGGTTGTTAGAATATTAGGATAAAACAAAATTAGTTAGGGGGTTGTTATTTTTGTCATTTTGTGGAGGGATTATCACACGGGTGAGGGTACACGGTAGGATAGGGTAAACAATAGGTAAAAATGATATCGGGGAGGGACGAAATTAGGTGTCTACATCATGCCCCCTTTGAATGTAAACACGAAGTGTTTTCAGACAAAGAAGTAGACAGCGAGACCAAATTTTGACCCGACCATTATCCAAAGAAAGAAACAGAAGGAAGAAGGACAACCGGGTTTTGACTTAAGACATCCCACCTACTCACATTATGAGAGGATCAAGTGACAGGTATCTCAAATTTTGGAAGGAGATGGACTATACCGAGTTGGAGAGTTGAGTGATGTTTCATCGAGGTTCCGGTCTGCGGCTCTGTTATTACATCAAAAAAATGAAAATTACAAGTTAAAACATAAATGAAATTACAAAAATCCTATCTATACAACTTCTATTTGTTCTTGACTCGACTTTCATCACCCTATTCTTCAGGCGGGCTCCTGACTTGCAATTTCTTTCAACTTGTTGCTTGGCTTTCAATTGCTTCGCTTTGTTGCTTGACTTTTCATTTTTTCACCCTATTCTCCAGGCGGGCTCCTGACTTGCTATTCATCACTTTGTTGATTGACTTTCATTTCTTTACTCTGTTCTCCAGGCGGGCCTCTAACTTGCTATTTCATCACCCCGTTCTTCAGGCGGGCTCCTGAAACCTAAAATTAGAACTAGAACGAAAATTATCCCAAATAAGAATTATAGTAAAGTAGTATTTCATTTTTGAAAGCCTTATCCCGTTTTCTAGGAGGGTCCTACGCATAAAGTAAAATCCCATTTTTCAAGAGGGTCTTGAACAGAAACTAAAATCCCATTTTTTCAGGAGGGTCCTGAACAGAAAGTAAAATCCCATTATTCATGAGGGTCCTAAACATAAAGTAAAATGTCATTTTTCAGGAGGGTCCTGAACAGAAAGTAAAATTCCATTTTCCAGAAGGGATCCATGTATACTATGAACAGGAGCATTTCTCCCCAATCCATATTGGGTAGCCTTAAATATTCGATAATACCTATCGGAACCACTAATTTAAGAGTAGATGCCTTGGATCCATAAATTTGCCACTGAAACAATCTTTTGGTATTTCTGAAAAATGATAAGGGGAAGAGAAAAATAGACATACCACTGAACACTTCACCTTCTCTCACGCTTTTCAATAACACGAAGGCATGCACGTAATGCCTTAATAGCTTTTTCTCAAACAACCAACGTTGGATCCCTCAGAGCAACCCAAATAGCATCCACAAACTCCTGCACGTTAACATTGAAGACGGTTGAAGCATTTTCTGCCATTTTCTAAAAATTAAAGATAGGAGATTGAAACAGAGACATCATCAGCAAGTACTTAGCTCATATATGGAATTCAATATGCTATGTGGTGGATTTATTTAAAATATTATAAGAATGACAACCATATTTCTATAGTATGAACTATTTCACTCTTCATTCGATGATAACAGGAAAAAAACACTAGTTAACCTTTAGGATACAATTTTAATAAATAGCTAATATTTGTATTCAGTTTTGGGAACACTTCTTTCTTTTATCACTTAGAAGCCATGCGAGATGAAAGTCTCATGCACGGTTTTGAAAGAGAGAAAAGTAAGGAATCCTCTTTAGGTACCTTCTATAATAATGGCAAATCGGAGGGTGGAAAAGTTTGAGAAAGGAAAAGGGAGATTTGGTAGAATGGTGGTGAGAACAGTAGAATTTTCTAGGGTGGAGAGACAGTAACCAAAAAAACAGACTTCAATTCAAAGTTTCCCCATCATGTAAAGATGAAATAAACAAAACCCAGCTTCAAAATTTTTGCTTATAGAACAAATCATGAAGAAATATGCTAATTGTATCTTTAATATTAAGACTGCAGCAAAGCGACGATACTCAATTCTTTCACCACGAATCCATTCTAGTGCAACTTTAACCTGAAAATACAAAAGAGTTGAGATCTTGATGTCAAACAATCAAGTATCTGAAGCATCAAAACGCTACACACCTGACGTTCCACTTCATCTACAGTCATTGCACCACCAGATCTATCTAGGTGACCAAGAACTTTACTACCAAGGACAAAGATTTAAGGATCACACTTTGTTTCAAAGGAAGCACTCATGTAATTAGAGAATTTTGCCACTTTTGATGCATTTTCGCTGATGGTGACATCTATTAGCTCATCAATAGCCCTCAATGCTACCAGATTTTCAGAAACTTCATTATTATCAAGAAATGTAGTAATGAGTTCATATAGATGATCCATGAAACTAGCAAAAGCTTCTCCACTAAGATCACGAGTTTCTTCCTCTACAAGCCATCTCAAGGTCAATGCAGCCCCATCCTACCATAGAGAATAAATAAGAATTGGCTTGGTTCAAAAGCAATTCAAGTTTTTGAAAGATAATTTTAGAAGAGTGAACTGGAAAGGATGGAAAGAGGCATAGATTGAGAGCATGCAAACTCAAATAGCAAAAACAGCAAGACTGAGCAAAACAGAATATTAAATGATTAAGACAGAAACTCGCATCAGTATCAATATCAAGCAGCCAGTACAAAAGACTGCTCTGCTAACCTTTGGTAGAAAAATGGAACAGGGAAAGTGAATGAAAACAAAAAATGACTCACTGAGTAATGACATTGGGCGAGGGAGTGACCATGTTTCCTTTTTCCTTCCCTTAACTTTCTTCAGATCTTCAGCCGTAGGCTCAAATCCCAGACCAAACATGCCCACATTCTCACTCGGACATATGGGATGAACTATACCGTGCAAAGACGCTCCCAAACCCTTTACTGGCTCAAATCTATATTTCCAAAGTTCACTCACCATCATGATAGAAGCAGAAGACAATTGTGGTCCCAGTATAACCTACCATTCAAGGATACGATTCACTGGCACTGTATTAAAAATTTGATATACGAATGTCTCCTCTATGTTATTTTCTTCAATAAGAGACAAGTGAGAATCTTTGTAGGCGAACAAATCTCCTTCACCGTGAATAACTACTTATTGCCTGTCATGCTCAAACTTAATCATTTGGTGCAGCGTAGATGCAACCGCCTTGGCCTTGTCGATCCAAGGCCTTCCTAACAACAGATTGTAAGAGAAGTCTACATTCAATACTTGAAACTCTATGGAGAACTCAACAGGACCTATGGTCAACATTAGTTCTATTTCGCCAATGGAATTTGATTTTGCACCATCGAAATCCCTAACACATACATTGTTGGGTCTGATCTTGTCAGCACCAATATTCAACTTTTGCAAAGTAGAAATAGGGAAAATATTTGCACTTGAACCTCCATCAATGATAACATGAGTGATGTAGAAATCTTCACACTTCACTATAATGTAAAGGCCCCGGTTATGCCCTGTACCTTCAACAGGCAATTTATTGTAAAAAAAGCTGATCCGATTGACTTCAAAGATTTTTCCAACCACTTTTTCAAGTTGGTTGATTGTAATCTCCCTAGGAACATACGCTTCATTTAATACCTTCAGCAAAACATCACGATGCTCCTTGGAGTGCAACAACAAAGATAAAAGGGAAATTTGAGCAGGGGTTTTCCTCAACTGGTCCAATATTGAATACTCTGGTAATTTCATCTTTTTCAAAAATTCTTTGGCTTCTTCTTCAGTAATAGGTTTTTTGATAGATGATGGTCCACTCACCATTGGCTTGGACTTTCCTAAGCTTTCAGGAATGAAGCACCTTCCTGACCTAGTCAAACCCCCTATCTCATCTACATCTTCCACTACTTCTTTCCCATGATAGGTCATCACAGTCCACCCATAATTCTAGGGAACCCTTTTCGTATCAACTATCGAAGGTTGGGTCACTGGTTTGAGGATAATAGGCACTGCCAGTGCTCCTTTCACCGTCACGATGGGCTGACTCAGAGCTCCCACCACTGTCAACTTAGGTTTATCCTGACTTAAATCAACATATATTCTGGCACCCTGTACTGTAATCAGGGGTTTCTTTGTGCTTTCTTGGGCTTTATCTTCTCTCATTCCTTCCTGGCTCAATGACATTACTTTCAAAGACTCCGCTACATTCACCAATTTCTTCTCAGTGGTCTGTATCTTGACAATAGGCTTATAACCCCTCGAAGACTCTTTTCCATCATATATCAATTCTAACATATTGGCTTCAACATGGGTTGGCAGCAGATTCTGGTTAGTGTTTGGACCCTCCGGGGCCTGGACCAACATCTGAATTGTGTCAATTAAATATTGGATAGCGCTCTTGAAATGTCATCATTTCACGATGTCATGTCCTGGCATATCAGAAAAGTATGCACACCTTAAAGAATAATCGAGATTCCTCGGCGGTGGATTTGAAAGCCTTTCTTGAATTAGGCTTAAAACCTTCAACTTTCTCAACCTATCAAACAAGCTAGCATATGACTCCCCAAGAGGTGTGAATTGATTTTTGACCGCCTTTTCCTTCTTATGCTCGGGCCTAGGCTGAAAACTGGGTCTAGAGGGGTTTTGGTAATCTGGTAGAGCAAATGGGCGATTTTGTGGGGCTTGCACACGCCACTGTGGTTAAGAATGGGTTTGGGCATATGACTGCACGCTATATACTGGGTACGAGGGTGATGGAATAGAATATAAAGGGTTTTGTGGAGGGTAGTAATGGTTGGGAGGAATATATAGAGCTTAGGCGTAGACTTGGGCTTGGGATTGGGGATAGGGGCGAGGTGGTCTTTTGGGATAGGAATGGGTTCCATCTATGACAGTCGCCTCATCCTCTTTCTTCTTTCTAGCTCCAAATGCTCTAGATCCACGTTGAATTGCTTGTGTGGTGGCTTTTAATGCAGTAAAACTCACTATTCGGACGGTCTTAATTCCATCCTCTATTATTTCCCCCATTTTGAGGACTTTCATAAAAGCTTTTCCCATTGCCGGACGTAAATGATGAAAATAGATCTCATCCTGTGCCTGAATGAAAACTTCTACCAACTTACTTTCTTTCATTGGAGGCTTTACCCTGGCGGCTTGTTCATGCCACCTTATCGCGTATTCTCTAAAACCTTCAGTGCGCTTTTTCTTCATGTTGACCAAGGATTTTTCGTCTAGAATAAGGTCGATGTTATACTGAAAATATTGAACAAATTTAAAAGACAAATCATCCCAGCTATTCCATTTATCAATATCTCGATCGATAATCCATTCTGAGGCCAGATCAGAAAGACCCTCGCCAAAGAAGGCCATGAACAGTTCTTCCCTTCCTCCTGCAGCCGTAACTGGTTGTAATAACATCTCAAGTGTGCAACGGGATCACCGTGTCCTGCATACTTCTCGAACTTAGGCATATTGAAACTGAGGTGAAGGTTGATGTCGGGGAACATGCAAAGATCATTATAGGAAACACTCCTATAATCTCCGATTCCTTGCAAATTCCTCATAGCCTATTCCAAACTTTTCAATTTCCAGGCTATGATATCCTGTTCCTCTGCTGCGACAGGTTTCTCTGTATCAAATGGAAATGCAGGCGGCTGAGTGTACCCATAGAGTTCATTCATTTGCAAAGTGGGCTCCGTGGCATAATACTGACTATCTGAAACCTTCAGTATTGGCTCACTGGCAGACCTAGGAAGCCTCATTGTGGGACGCACAACATATATGGGTATTTCATGTGGTGGAGGAGCCACGAATACCGTTGTGATCGGTGGTGCTAGCTGAGCAGCTGGCCTTGATTGGGGAGCTACCAAGGCCACACTAGAACTTCCAGGATAATAATGTCGCGGAGTGAATCCTGGTGTGTGCTCAGGTGACTCAATAGGAGCAGATAATTGCGCCTGAGAGAGCGGTGGGCAATTAGAGATATTCCCAAGACCTTCAGGGAGCGGGGGATGAGGTATTCCGCTGGACCATGCCCAATGTAAATCTATCATTTGTTGCCTGATCCTTACTACCTCCTCATTGTGTTCTGAACATTCTTCCTTATGATCTTGATCCGGGTCAATGAGCAAATTTTCAATCTCCCTGCTAGCCATGGCGAGCTTTGCTTTGGATCTAGTGAAGTATGGGTGACTAGCCAGAGTGCTGCAAACCTACCACTGTTATCTGAAAGAACATGCTCATCAAAGACGACATCCGTTAGGATTAGGGCACACCACAAGCATGGGAATCACATTAGTAAAATTGCCCTAAATTCATGTTCATTTCTACCAGCTTTTGAGGGTAGCGAGGTCATTTTAACATCATCCTGATTTTTTTCTACACTGTTTTTTATCTATACTTATTATTATTATTATTATTTTCGTATTCATCTCTGTTCTTTTCCTTTCTCTCGTTATCTACCTTTATTTTATCATTCTTTATGGCTTTTATTTTTCCTTAAAAGAGGAAAAATAATGAAAAACAACGAAACAAAATGATTAGATCGAACCCAAAAGTAGGTTGCCTACGTTTCATGTTGTACATGAATCAGATCTTGTGTAGTTCGGGCCTTGTCAAAATGGCCAATTAAACTCTTTTTTCTTGAAACTTTAAGAAGAAACGAAAAATAACAATTTGTCAAAAGCATTGACGAACATCTTATGCACTTTTTACTTTTAAAATACCTATACCAAACGAAACCTATGATTACCAAAGAAAAATCTTTTGGGGTTTTCAATTTTGAATTTCATATGAAAATGAACTTGAAACTATTAAAGTAAAATCTTTTGTAGTTTTCTCTTGAAGATGTATATGAAACACCTACTTTAAATAAAGAGTGAAGAAAATCTTTTTTTGAATTTTTTTTGGAATAAGATCAACCAAGAATAAAACCTACGACTATTAAGGATTTTTTTTTTGTATTTTTATTTTCAAAACATGAATGAAACACCTACTCTAGATGAAAAGTGAAGAAATTTTATTTTTATTTTTTTTGATTTTTTAAATAAGATCAACCAAAAATGAAACCTACGACTATTGAGGAAAATCTTTTGTTTTTTTTACTTTTTTTTTCAAGATATGTATGAAACACCTACTCTAAATAAAGAGAGAAGAAAATCTTTTTTTTTTGAATTTTTTAAATAAGATCCCCGAACCAACAATAGGCTGCCTACGTATCTCACTCCCGAAAGAGGAGAATCAGGGGTGCGTAGTTCGTCCATATTGGATAATTAACGATTAACTAATAAATTGGCTTCAAGTTGTTTCATGATTTCCTCTTTAATTTTAATACTTGCATAAGTTTTAAACTTCCTCAACTTCTGTTTGACAGGAGGGAACGCGGGATCAGTTGGCAATTTGAGAGCCACTAATTCAGTGCTTAAACCAGGCATATCATCATAAGACTATGCAAAAACATCCTTATAATCAATTAATGCTTGAATCATTCCATCTTTTAGCTGTGGCAAAACATGTACACTGATTTTAGTTTCCGTAACATCTTCTTGATCACCTAGATTTATTGGCTCAGTCTCATTCAAATTAGAATTCGGTTTGTCTTCAAACTGTTCCAACTCTTTGCTTATTTCTTCTAGTGCTTCTTCTTCATCATATTCCCCGTCCTGCTTCATTGCATCTTGATTAGTTTGTATTTTAAGATTGGGCTGAAAATTCCGCATGCATGTCATGTCATTAGAAACAGCATTAAGAGAACTGTGTAAAAAAGAAAAACAAAATATATTAGACACGAAACAAAAGGGACATTGCATTTCATTAAATAAAAAGATAGAAGGGTTTAAACATAGATTCCAACATAACATAAACAAACTAAAATCCAAATTACAACCCTGAAATAACTCAGATAATCAGAAAGAAAAACAAAATAAACTACCAAAACTCCCTCCTGACGGGGAAAAGAGTGACTTCCCAATTATTGAGCCGGACAGCTGGACCTATGAATTGCACGTCTGCTATACTGGTACCTTCCCCTGCTTCGACCATATCAATATTAATGAAAATATTCTGGCAGTACTTAACCAATTCAACTTCAAATTCCACATGCTTCGTGACACCGCTCTTAACAAATGACTCACTGAGTAATGAGATTGGGCGAGGGAGTGACCATGATTCCTTTTTCCATCCCTTGGCTTTCTTCAGATCTTCAGCTGTAGGCTCAAATCCCAGACCAAACATGCCCACATTCTCACTCAGACATATGGGATAAACTATACCATGCAAAGACGCTCCCAAACCCTTTCCTGGCTCAAATCCGTATTTCCAAAGTTCACTCACCATCATGATAGAAGCAGAAAACAATTGCGGTCCCGGTATAACCTGTCATTCAAGGATACAATTCACTGGCACTGTATCAAAAATTTGATATACAAATGTCTCCTCTACGTTATTTGATTCAATAAGAGACAAGGGAGAATCTTCGTAGGTGAACAAATCTCCTTCGCCGTGAATAACTACTTCTTGCCTGTCATGCTCAAACTTAATCATTTGGTGCAGCGTAGATGCAACCGCCTTGGACTTGTAGATCCAAGGCCTTCTCAACAACAGATTGTAAGAGGAGTCTACATTCAATACTTGAAACTCTATGGCGAACTCAACAGGCCCTATGGTCAACATTAGTTCTATTTTGCCAATGGAATTTGATTTTGCACCATCGAAAGCCCTAACACATACATTGTTGGGCCAGATCCTGTCAGCACCAATATTCAACTTTTGCAAAGTATAAATAGGGCAAATATTTGCACCTGAACCTCCATCAATCATAACAAGAGTGACATAGAAATCTTCACACTTCACTGTAATGTAAAGGCCCCGGTTATGCCTTGTACCTTCAACAAGCAATTCATCATCAGAAACGCTGATTCGATTGACTTCAAAGATTTTTCCAACAACTTTTTCAAGTTGGTTGATTTTAATATCCCTAGGAACATACGCTTCATTTAATACCTTCACCAAAACACCACGATGCTCCTTGGAGTGCAACAACAAAGCTAAAAGGGAAATTTGAGCAGGGGTTTTCTTCCACTGGTCCAATATTGAATACTCTGGCAATTTCATCTTATTTCAAAAATTCTTCGACTTTTTCTTCGGTGATAGGTTTTTTGATAGATGACGGTCCAATCACCGTTGGCTTGGACTTTCTTAAGCTTTCAGGCACGAAGCATCTTCCTGACCTAGTCAAACCCCCTACCTCATCTACATCTTCCACTACTTCTTTCCCGTGATAGGTCATCACAGTCCACCCATAATTCCAGGGAACCCTTTTCGTATCAACTATCAGAGGTTGGGTCACAGGTTTGACAACAATAGGCACTGCCAGTGCTCCTTTCACCGTCAAGATGGGCTGACTCAGAGCTCCCACCACTGTCAACTTAGGTTTATCCTGACTTAAATCAACATACCTTCTGGCGCCCTGTACTGTAATCAGGGGTTTCTTTGTGCTTTCTTAGGCTTTATCTTCTCTTATTCCTTCCTGGCTCAATGACATTGCTTTTATAGACTCCGCTACATTCACCGATTTATCCTCAGCGGTCTGTATCTTGACAATAGGCATATAACCCCTCAAAAACGCTTTTCCATCATATATCAATTCTAATATATTGGCTTCAGCATGGGTTGGCAGTGGATTTTGGTTAATGTTTGGACCCTCCGGGGCCTAGACCAGCATCTGATTTGTGTCAATTAAATCTTGGAAAGCTCTCTTTAAATGTCAGCATTTCTCAATGTCATGGCCTGGCATATCAGAATGGTACGCACACCTTAAAGAATAATCGAGATTCCTCGGTGGTGGATTTGAAAGCCTTCCTTGAATTGGGCTTAAAACCTTCAACTTTCTCAACCTATCAAAAAAGCTAGCATATGACTCCCCAAGAGGTGTGAATTGATTTTTGACGGCCTTTTCCTTTTTATGCTCGGGCCTAGGCTGAAAATTGGGTCTGTTGGGGTTTTCGTAATCTGGTGGAGCGAATGGGCGATTTTGTGGGGCTTGCGCACGCCACTGTGGGTAAGAAAGGGTTTAGGCATATGGCTGCACGCTATATACTGGGTACAGGGGTGGTGGAATAGAATATAAAGGGTTTTGTGGAGGGTAGTAATGATGGAGAGGAATATATGGAGCTTGGGCGTAGACTTAAGCTTAGGATTGGGGATAGGGGCGAGGTGGTCTTTTAGGATAGGAATGGGTTCCAGCTACGGCAGTCGCCAATCCTCTTTCTTCTTTCTACCTCCAAATGCGCCAGATCTACCTTGAATTGCTTGTGTGGTAGCTTTTAATGCGGCAAAACTCACTATTCGGCCGGTCTTAATTCCGTCCTCTATCATCTCCCCCATTTTGAGGACTTCCTTAAAAGATTTTCACATTGCCGGAAGTAAATGTTGAAAATAGGTATCATCCTGCGCCTGAATGAAAACTTCTACCAACTTACTTTCTTTCATTGGAGGCTTTACCTTGGCGGCCTGTTCACGCCACCTTATCGCGTATTCCCTAAAACCTTCAGTGCTCCTTTTCTTTATATTGACCAAGGAATTTTCGTTCGGAATCAGGTCCATGTTATACTGAAAATGTAGAACAAATTCAGAAGCCAAATCACCCCAGCTATTCCATTTATCGATATCTCGATCGATAAACCATTCTGAGGCCAGATCAGAAAGACTCTCGCTAAAGAAGGCCATGAGCAGTTCTTCCCTTCCTCCTGCAGCCCTCAACTGGTTGCAATAACATCTCAAGTGTGCAACGGGATCACCGTGTCCGGCATACTTCTCGAACTTAGGCATCTTGAAACCGGGGGGAAGGTTGATGTCGGGGAACATGCAAAGATCTTTATAGGAAACACTCCTATAATCTCCGATTCCTTGAAAATTCCTCATAGCCTGTTCTAAACTTTTCAATTTCCAGGCTATGATATCCTATTCCTCTGCTGTGACAAGTTTCTCTGTATCAAATGGAAATGCAGGCGGCTGAGTGTACCTATACGGTTCATTCATATGCAAAGTGGGCTCCGGGGCATAATACGGACTATCTGAAACCTTCAGTATTGGCTCACTGGCAGACCTAGGAAGCCTCATTGTGGGACGCACAACATATATGGGTGTTTCATGTGGTGGCGGAGCCACGAATACCAGTGTGATCGGTGGCTCTGGCTGAGCAACTAGTCTTTATTGGGGAGCTGCCAAGGGCACACCAGAACTTCCATGATAATAATGTCGCAGAGTGAATCCTGGCACGTGCTCAGGTGACTCAATAGGAGCAGAGAATTGTGCCTCAGAGAGCGGTGGGCAATTAGAGATATTCCTAAGACCTTCAGGGAGCGGGGGATGAGGCATTCCACTGGCCCATGCCCGGTATAAATCTATCAGTTGTTGCCTGAGCCTTACTACCTCATCATTGTGTTCTGAACTTTCTTCCCTATGATCCTGATCTAGGTCAATGAGCGAATTTTCAATCTCCCTGCTAGCCATGGCGAGCTTTGCTTTGGATCTAGTGAAGTATGGGTGACTAACCAGAGTGCTGCAAACCTACCACTATTATCTGAAAGAACATGCTCATCAAAGACGACATCCGTTAGGATTAGGGCACACAACAAGCATGGGAATCACATTAATAAAATTGCCCTAAATTCATGTTCATTTCTACCAGCTATTGAGGGTAGCGAGGTCATTTTAACATCATCCTGATTTTTGTCTACACTTATTTTTATCTATACTTATTATTATTATTATTTTCGTATCCATCTCTGTTCTTTTTCTTTCTCTCGTTATCTACCTTTATTTTATCATTCTTTATGGCTTTTGCTTTTCCTTAAAAGAGGAAAAATAATGAAAAACAATGAAACAAAATGATTAGATCAAACCCAAAAGAAGGTTGCCTACGTATCATGTTGTACATGAATCAGATCTTGCATAGTTCGGGCCTTACCAAAATGGCCAATTAAACTCTTTTTTCTTGAAACTTCAAGAAGAAAAGAAAAATAACAATTTGTCAAAAGCATTGACGAAGATCTTTTGCATTTTTTACTTTTAAAATACCTATACAAAACGAAACCTATGATTACTAAAGAAAAATCTTTTGAGGTTTTCAATTTTGAATTTCATATGAAAATGAACTTGAAACTATTAAAGTAAAATCTTTTGTAGTTTTCTCTTGAAGATGTATATGAAACACCTACTTTAAATACAGAGTGAAGAAAATATTTTTTTGAATTTTTTTTGGAATAAGATCAACCAAGAATAAAACCTACGACTATTAAGGATTTTTTTTTTTGTCTTTTATTTTCAAAACATGTATGAAACACCTACTCTAGATGAAAAGTGAAGAAATTTTTTTTTTTTTTTTTTTTTTTTTTTAAATAAGATCAACCAAAAATGAAACCTATGACTATTGAGGAAAATCTTTTGTTTTTTTTAATTTTTTTTTCAAGATATGTATGAAACACCTACTCTAAATAAAGAGCGAAGAAAATCTTTTTTTTGAATTTTTTAAATAAGATCCCCGAACCAACAATAGGCTGCCTACATATCTCACTCCCGAAAGAGGAGAATCAGGGGTGCGTAGTTCGACCATATTGGACAATTAATGATTAACTAATAAATTGATCCTAACTTAAGAGACACTACCAAAAACAAACGAAAACAAAAAAAATTGATTTTCAGCTAGACACTAACACCACCAATTTTGAAAAAAAATATTTTTGGTATTTTTGTTTTTGACAAATAAGTAGAAAAGGCAAACAAAACTCTTTTTTTTTTTGAATTTACGGTACTTTGAGAAGACAAATGTAAAACGTAAAAAATATTTTTGAGTTTTTGGATCGTGAAGAACAAAAACCATAAAAAATTCTAAAATAAACTACGAAATTCCTTTTTTTTTTTCATTCTTTTCAACTCACTTTTTTCTATTTTTTTTCTTTTACATTTTTGCCTACGCACCTTACTCCTAACAATTTTTTTTGTCTAATCAGTCCGTCAAATGACCATGTTACCCTTAAAGATGCAACAGTTAGCATGTAGAGATGCTTTATAGGTGAATCTCTTACGAAGGGCCATGTGGGTCCCGCTAGGTCTCAATATGATGCACATAAGCATGACCTAAAGGTTGACCTACGTTGTGGTTTACTAACAAGGCTATTCGGGGAAGCGTATGGTCGATAGTGGCTTCTTTGCTTTCCACCTACTCCATAACACCGACGGCTCCCCCCCTAAAATAAGGGTGACTCAACTAGAGGTTGTGTACAACACGTGTACTACGGACTTGTTACAAAAAGAAGTCCGGGGGTGGACTCATGATGACAGATATAAAACGATAACACATAGGATAAATACTATAAACAAAAAGCACAAAAAACACACAAAAGTGCAAACAATAACCCAAACAAAATCACAAACAAGATTATACACTCGTAATGCCAAACAAAGCTGATACGACTCCAAAAATAGCTCGAATTCTGAAAACTTGTCATTTTTCCCCAGCAGAGTCGCCAGAGCTGTCACACCCCTTTTACGTACTCCAAATGATTTATATTTTAAGTTTGAAAGGGTTTTATCATCCAAGTCACCATTAGAAAATCCTTTCCAAAACTATTTGACTCTTAAAACTGGTTTGCGAACAGAGATTCCGGCTAAGGAATTCTGTTGACCGAGGGGAAGGTGTTAGGCACCTCTCGATCCCATGGTTCAACCACGGTCGCTTGGTAGAGTGTATCGACTATTTTTGGCACTAAGAAATGTATAAACCGCGCAAAAGCACGCAAAATAATCAAGCAAAACAAAACAATACGAAATGTAAAATCCAGTACAAATATTACAACCCAAAATAAAAAGGGACTGAAAGTAAACCTACGCTAATCCTAAACTGATGCTCTACCCGACGCCTCGGGTCTTCACCACAAACATCCTCCGGGTACATGACATCTCGGGGCATTCCCCGGTGAATAAATATATACAGATACTTCGGGGAATTCCCCAGCCAAATTATACAAATGAATTTTTCGTACGATAAAGTAAAAAGAACCATTCACGCACATATTCAAATATTCCAATAAATCGTTATTTCCTAAATTTCACTACCCGGCCTACATTTGCCTATCCAAGTTCAACATATCACAGTTCTATCGTGTTTAACATTATCCATGCATCAAAATTAATCAACATTCATTTTAGCAATTTTTAATTCCCACCCTCAATTTTATTTTTAACACAAAACTTCTACAATCACGATTACTATTTCAACAATCCATAATCACTATAAACTCAATATTCATCATTCACATCACACAAAATCGTAACTAACTAAATCAAAAACCAATCAATACCAACAGTTATTCATCACCAATGAAGATCAAACCACACACGAATATCCAATTCAAAATACAAAATATTGCAAATAATAAAATAGATGAGAGAAAGTGTAGAGTTGGACCTTTATTGAAGCTTTTATTGTGCCAAAATATGTGATCAAAAGACAAAGTTGGATCCAAAACTCTCAACTTGAACCTCAATAACAAACAACTCCAAACTCAATATCGAATTCAGCCGAACATATTTGGAAAACAACGAAAAGCTACATAATGAATGAACCGCAAACCCGAATAGAAATCCAAAACAACCCAAGATCTCATATTCGAATCCCCAAATAACCGATTTCCAACTAAACTTGTATGAGTCTCACCGGTATTGAAGTAACTGTCATCATTTTAATATTTTCCAAAATGAGACAGAGCTAGCTCAAATGGGCTGACTGCTGGCGCGGTATTGAGAGGAGAATGGGGGCGGAACAGTGGCTAGGACGCTGGTCGCAGTGACGGGGTAATTTGGTTGGTCGCCGGAGAAGGCGCTGGATGACGGAGGAAGTCGAATCTGAGCGGCAGCTGGAGGAGCAGCCCGTGCTGGCCTTTGGAGGCGGCGACGTCCCTGGCTGGTCTGCATTTGAGTGGAGGAAGAAGAGGATGAGAGTTGGAGCGGCGTCGGCACCGACGCTGTTGTCGTCGATGGGGAAGGCGGCGGGAGTGGTTTTTGAGAGAGAGAGTGAGAGTCCAAAGAGAGGGAGTTAGGCGGCTTCCCTTTTTTTATATTCCCCCATTTCCGTGTTCCTTTTGTGTCTATGTATATATGAGGTGAGGGTGGGGTAGTGTTGAGGTAGGGTAGAGTTTGTTAGGATAGGGTAGGTAGGTGTTGTTTTTTAATTGGGTGGGTTGTTAGAATATTAGGATAAAACAAAATTAATTAGGGAGTTGATATTTTTGTTATTTTGTGGAGGGATTATCACACGGGTGAGGGTACACGGTAGGATAGGGTAAATAATAGGTAAAAACAATATCGGGGAGGTATGAAATTAGGTGTCTACATCATGCCCCCTTTGAATGTAAACACGAAGTGTTTTAAGACAAAGAAGTAGACAGTGAGACCAAATTTTGACCCGACCATTATCCAAAGAAAGAAACAGAAGAAAGAAGGACAACCGGGTTTTGACTTAAGACTTCCCACTTACTCAGATTATGAGAGGATCGAGTGACAAGTATCTCAACTTTTGGAAAGAGATGGACTATACCGAGTTGGAGAGTAAAGTGAGGTTCCATCGAGGTTCCGGTCCGCGGCTCTGTCATTACATAAAAAAAATGGAAAATACAAGTTAAAACATAAACGAAATTACAAAAATCCTATCTATACAGCTTCTATTGGTTCTTGACTCGACTTTCATCACCCTATTCTTCAGGCGGGCTCTTGACTTGCAATTTCTTTCAACTTGTTGCTTGGCTTTCAATTGCATCGCTTTGTTGCTTGACTTTTCGTTTGTTCACCCTATTCTCCAGGCGGGCTCCTGACTTGCTATTTCATCACTTTGTTGCTTGACTTTCATTTCTTCACACTATTCTCTAGGCGGGCCTCTGACTTGCTATTTCATCACCATGTTCTTCAGGTGGGATCCTGAAACCAAAAATTAAAAATAGAACGAAAATTATCCCAAACAAGAATTATAATAAAGTAGTATTTCATTTTTGAAAGTGTTATCCCATTTTCCAGGAGGGACCTGCGCATAAAGTAAAATCCCATTTTTTAGGAGGGTCCTGAACAGAAAGTAAAATCCCATTTTTTCAGGAGGGTCCTGAACAGAAAGTAAAATCCTATTTTTCAGGAGGGTCCTGAGCATAAAGTAAAATCTCATTTTTCAGGAGGGTCCTAAACAGAAAGTAATATCCCAATTTTCAGGAGGGTCCTAAACAGAAAGTAAAATCCTATTTTTCAGGAGGGTCCTGAACATAAAGCAAAATCCCATTTTTCAGGAGGGTCCTGAACAGAAGTAAAATCCCATTCTTTAGGAGGGTCCTGAACAAAAAGTAAAATCCCATTTTTCAGGAGGGTCCTGAACATAAAGTAAAATTCCATTTTTCAGGAGGGTCCTGAACAGAAAGTAAAATCCCATTTTTCAGGAGGGTCCTGAATAGAATATAAAATCCCATTTTTCAGGAGGGACCAGAACATAAAGTAAAATCTCATTTTTCAGGAGGGTCCTGAACATAAAGGAAAATTCTATTTTTCAGGAGGGTCCTGAACAGAAAGTAAAATCCTATTTTTTAGGAGGGTCCTGAACATAAAGTAAATCTCATTCTTCAGGAGGGTCCTGAACAGAAAGTAAAATCCCATTTTTCAGGAGGGTCCTGAACAGAAAGTAAAATCCTATTTTTCAGGAAGGTCCTGAACAGAAGTAAAATCCCATTCTTCAGGAGGGTCCTGAAAAAAATGTAAAATCCCATTTTTCAGGAGAGTCCTGAATATAAAGTAAAATCCTATTTTTCAGGAGGGTCCTGAACATAAAGTAAAATTCCATTTTTCAAGAGGGTCCTAAGAAGAAAGTAAAATCCCATTTTTCAGGAGGGTCCTGAACATAAAGTAAAATCTCACCGATGTGCATTTCCAATGGTAGTTGAATTAAGTGACGCGAATTTGCCCCTATTTCAACAAAGAAAATTTGTCAGTTACAAACTTAGCGGTGGCTTCCATCTCTTGGCTTCTCAGGTATCTGCCCCAGCACTCATTCCTCTCATCTTGGTTCAAAATTGCTAACACCTGCCCTGTCTTTCCGCATCATTGACCCAGATCCAGATTGGGGGAAATGAGTTCTGACTCAAACAATGGGTTTCCATTTTACCATGCCCCTGGGGTGCACTCTTTTCCCAAATCTGAATGCTTCCACGAATCCAATAGCTTGTCGGTTGATAGACTTCCTTTGCTTCATGTTGAATTATGATTATATTTCATTCCTGTGCTATTCCTCGGCTTTTCCTCGTTTAATTGGAAAGATTGGTAGTAAATTTTGAAATCCTTTCGCGCTTGTTTTGACACAGACTTGACTTAAAATAGAAAGAAATGATGGTGACTTTTATTTTGATAAATGACATAAAAAGACAAAAAACATAAATATGTAAATGAAAGAAAAGGGCAATGTCCCATATTCAAAAGAAAAGTTATCTGAATACGACAACCAACTCCAATGAGTATGACATGCAGTTTGGATTGAGCTGCCTGATCCTCCTATCCAAACTCCCCATTTGTTTTTGATTTCGTGCCTTTGCCACTGAGCCGCTTCTTCAAATCCATTGGACTCATACATCATATTCAATTGACGATATCTTGAAAGACTTTCGCCAACAAATCTCTTTCTTTTCACTTTTCATTTTTCTCTTAAACTCTCCATCGCCTTACGGTGCCCGTGAGGGTTTTCACCAATAAGACTCTCTCATTTTTATTTCTCTCCACTCACCATCGCCTTATGGTTCCTGCAAGGGTTTTCATCAATAAGACTCTCTCATTTTTGTATTTCTTTCCTGATTTCTTATGCTGAGGGAGACGAGTGGTACCTCACAATGTATCATCATATCCATTGCATGCTTAGCCTTAACATTATCAAAAATTGATCTGAAGGAATTTGTTTGGTTGTAACTTGGCTTTTGGTTAAGGTTAGAAAAGATGGTAAGGGGCTCAAACGATACTTGAAGTGGGGGTGGGACTTAAAACTTTTGAAATCGACTCAAACAACACATTAACTCATTCCCCAGTCTTGTTGACTGGGTGAATCTTAAATCTTTATTTGGTTGGACCAAGCCCGATATAGGGCATCCTACGTATCTCACTCCCGAGAGAGGAGAATCAGGTCGGACGTAGTTCCATCAACTTGTTCTTTGTTTTGATTTAATTTTGATTTTTTTTAATTTTCGAACTCTTTCTTTTATTCTTATTTTCTTGACATTTATCTTTGACTCTATTTTGATTCCAAAAGAGGGATATAAAAGAAAAATAAAACAAAGATCAAACGGGTAAACAAAGGATGACACCATGTTTGGATAGAAGAATAAAATGCCTTCATCATATCAATCTTCAAGAATGAAAGTACTAAACATGCAACAAACTCAACAAAGGATCAAATATCATACGTAATATCTTTTGAACGCATCAGCATTGATAGCCATTTCTGCCAATTTGCCTTCAGTATCTATCAAATATAAGGCTCCATTGGGCAACACTTTCTTCACAACAAAGGGACCTTGCCAGTTAGGGGAGAACTTGACTTTTGCCTCAACTTTGTGAGGAAGGATACGTCTCAATACCAACTGACCAACTTCAAAATTCCTGGGACGGACCTTTTTGTTATACGCTCGAGCCATCCTCCTCTGATATAACTGGCCATGACACACAGACGCTAGCCTTTTTTCCTCAATCAAACTTAAATGTTCCAGTCAGGTTTTTACCAGTTCGTCATCATCAATCTCTGCTTCTACAATGACTCGAAGAGAGGGAATTTCAACTTCTGCAGGGATGACTGCTTCTGTCCCATACACCAATAAATATGGAGTTGTCCTTGTTGAAGTGCGAACAGCGGTGCGATAACCTAGAAATGCAAACGACAACTTTTTATGCCACTATCTAGATCCTTGTACCATCTTTCACAGTATCTTTTTTATATTCTTATTGGTGGCTTCTACAACACCATTGGCCTTTGGGCGATATGGAGTAGAATTTTGATGTGCGATATTAAACTGTTGACATACTTCTTGCATCAAATGACTATTGAGATTGGCAGCATTGTCTGTAATGATCATCTTAGGAATTCCAAATCTACAAATGATATTGGCATGAACAAAGTTCACCACAGCCTTCTTTGCACTGACTTGAAAGTTACTGCTTCTACCCACTTTGTGAAGTAGTCAATGGCTACCAAAAGAAATCTATGTCCATTTGATGCCTTCGGCTCAATTGGTCCAATCACATCCATTCCCCAAGCCACGAAAAGCCATGTAGCGGCCATTGCATGCAACTTAAGAGGAGAATAACGTATCAGATCACCGTGTACCTGACATTGATGACACTTTCGAACAAATTGAATAGAATCCCTTTCCATAGTAAGCCAGTAATAACCTGCTCAAAGAATCTTTTTTGACAAGACATGACCGTTCATATGCAACCCGCATACTCCAGAGTGTATTTCAACCATGATTGCCGAGGCTTCTCTTACATCTACATACCTCAAAAGTCTGAGATCTGGGGTTATCTTATACAAGATTTCCCCACTTAAGAAAAATCCACTAGCCAAATGCCTAATAGTCCTCTTTTGATCATTGGTGGCATATGATGGGTATTCTCCTGACTGAATATACTGCTCGATATCCAAGAACCAGGGTTCTCCATCGAGCTCTTCTTCAACCGCATTACAGTAAGCATGCTGATCACGACTCTGTATATGCACTGGATCGATGTAGGCTTTATCAGGATATTGGAGCATTGAAGACAGAGTGGCTAAAGCATCAGCAATTTCATTATGAATCCTTGGAATATGCCTAAATCTTACTACCCCAAACCGTTGACATAACTCTTGCAAGCATTGTCGATACGGTATGAGCTTCAAATCTCGCGTCTCCCAATCTCCATTAATTTGATGGATGAGAAAATCCGAATCTCCTAACACCAATAATTCTTGGACTCCTATATCAACAGCTAACCTCAAACCAAGAATGCAGGCTCCATACTCTGCCATATTGTTAGTACAGTAGAATCGAAATTGTACTGTTACAGGGAAATATTGTCCCAATTCAGAGATAAGAACCGCACCTATTCCAACTCCTTTCATATTGATAGCTCCATCGAAGAATAACCTCCAACCTGGATCAGCATCTATAACGACTTCATTGACACACGATACTTTTTCGTTAGGAAAATATATCTTTAATGGCTCGTACTCTTCATCGATGGGATTCTCAGCAGGATGATCTTCCAAGGCTTGGTCTTTCATAGTAGTTCGAGTCACATATACAATGTCGAACTCGGTAAGCAATATTTGTCATTTTGCCAATCGACCCGTTGGCATAGGCTTCTGAAAGATATACTTCAAAGAATCCATGCAGGAGATGAGATAAGTATTATAGGATGAGAGATAATGCTTCAAATTCTATGCTACCCAAGTTAGGGCACAACACGTTCTTTCAAGAAGAGTATACCTGGCCTCATATGTGGTGAACTTCTTGCTAAGATAATAAATAGCATGCTCATTTTTGCCTGTGACATCATGTTGACCTAGGACATAACCAAAGGAATTGTCCATGAATGAGAAATATAAGATCAAAGTCCTACCAAACTCCGGGGGTACCAACACCAGCAGATTTGACAAATATCTTTTGATTCGATCGAACGCTTCCTGACATTCTTCAGTCCATTTTACCATAACACTCTTTTTTAGCAACTTGAATATAGGCTCACAAGTGGTTGTGAGTTGAGCAATAAACCTGCTAATGTAGTTCAGTCTACCAAGCAAACTTATCACCTACGTTCTATTTTTGGGCGGGGGTAAATCCTGAATGGCTTTGATTTTCGAGGGATCCAATTCAATTCTCTGATGGCTGACTACAAACCCCAATAGCTTTCTAGATGGAACTCCAAATACATATTTTGCCAGGTTGAGTTTGAGATTATACCTACGAAGCCTTTCAAAGAACTTTCTTAAATCTTTAACATGGTTCTCATGTATGTTGCTCCAACATTTTTCAAACTGAACGGCATCACTCGATAACAATAAGTCCCCCACGGTGTGATAAAAGATGTCTTCTCTGCATCGTCAGCATCCATAATAATCTGGTGATATCTAGGATAGCAATCCACAAAAGAGGCAACCTCATGTTTAGCACAGTTGTCTAACAAAATGTGAATGTTGGGTAGTGGAAAATCATCTTTAGGACTTGCTCTGTTCAAATCATGGTAATCAACACACACTCGAATTTTGCCATCTTTATTTGGTAAGGGAACAACATTGGATAACCACATGGGATAGCGAGCTACTCGAATTACTTTGGCTTCAAGTTGTTTCATGATTTCCTCTTTAATTTTAATACTTCCATCCGTTTTAAACTTCCTCAATTTTTGTTTGACAGGAGGGAACGCGGGATCAGTTGTCAATTCATGAGCTACTAATTCAGTGCTTAAACCAAGCATATCATCATAATACCATGATAAAACATTCTTATAATCAATTAATGCTTGAATCATTCCATCTTTTAGTTGTGGCAAAACATGTACACTAATTTTAGTTTCCTTAACATCTTCTTGATCCTCTAGATTTATTGGCTCAGTCTCATTCAAATTAGAACAGCGGCTGGGACACTGGTCACAGCGACGGTGTCATTTGGTTGGTCCTCGGAGAAGGTGCTGGATGACGGAGGAGGCCGGATCTGAGCGGCGGCTGGAGGAGCAGCCCGTGCTAGCCTTTGGAGGTGGCGCCGTCCCTGGCTGGTCCACATTTAAGTGGAGGAAGAATAGGACGAGAGTTGGAGCGGCGCTGACGCTGTTGTCGTCGATGGGGAAAGCGATGGGAAAGGTTTATAAGAGAGAGAGTAAGAGTCCAGAGAGAGGGAGTGAGAGAGGAAGTTAGGTGGTTTCCATTTTTTGTTTATCCCCCCTTCCGTGTTCCTTTTGTGTGTGTGTATATATGAGGTGAGGATGGGGTAGTGGTGAGGTGGGGTAGAGTTTGTTAGGATAGGGTAGGTAGGTGTTGTTTTTTAATTGGGTGGGTTGTTAGAATATTAGGATAAAACAAAATTAGTTAGGGGGTTGTTATTTTTATCATTTTGTGGAAGGATTATCACATGGGTGAGGGTACATGGTAGGATAAGTTAAACAATAGGTAAAAATGATATCGGGGAGGGACGAAATTAGGTGTCTACATAATGCCCCCTTTGAATGTAAACACGAAGTGTTTTCAGACAAAAAAGTAGACAGCGAGACCAAATTTTGAGCCGACCATTATCCAAAGAAAGAAACAGAAGGAAGAAGGACAACCGGGTTTTGACTTAAGAATTCCCACCTACTCACATTATAAGAGGATCGAGTGACAAGTATCTCAACATTTGGAAGGAGATGGACTATACCGAGTTGGAGAGTCGAGTGAGGTTCCATCGAGGTTCCGGTCCGCGGCTCTGTCATTACATCAAAAAAATGAAAATTATAAGTTAAAACATAAATGAAATTACAAAAATCCTATCTATACAGCTTCTATTGGTTCTTTACTCGACTTTCATCACCCAATTCTTCAGGCGGGCTCCTGACTTGCAATTTCTTACAACTTGTTGCTTGGCTTTCAATTTCTTTGCTTTGTTTCTTTACTTTTCGTTTCTTCACCCTATTCTCCAGGCGGGCTCCTGACTTGCTATTTCATCACTTTGTTGCTTGACTTTCATTTCTTCACTCTGTTCTCCAGGCGGGCCTCTGACTTGCTATTTCATCACCCTGTTCTTCAGGCGGGCTCCTGAAACCCAAAATTAAAACTAGAACGAAAATTATTCCAAACCAGAATTATAATAAAATAGTATTTCATTTTTGAAAGCATTATCCCATTTTCCAGGAGGGTCCTGCGCATAAAGTAAAATCCTATTTTTTCAGGAGGGTCCTGAACAGAAAGTAAAATCCCATTTTTCAGGAGGGTCCTGAACATAAAGTAAATTCCTATTTTTCAGGAGGGTCCTGAACAGAAAGTAAAAAATCCATTTTTCAGAAGGGATCCATGTATACTGTGAACAGGCACATTTCTCCCCAATACATCTTGGGTAGCCTCAAATATTCGATAATACCTGTCGGAACCACCAATTTTAGAGTAGATGCGTTTGATCAATAAATTTGCCACTGAAACAATCTTTTAGTATTTTTGAAATATGATAAGGGGGAAGAGAAAAATAGACATACCACTGAACACTCCACCCTGTCTCACACTTTTCAATAACACGAAGGCACACACATAATGCCTCAATAGTTTTTTCTCAAATAGCATTGAAGACGCAACCCAAATAGCATCCACAAACTCCGACACGTGAACATTGAAGACGGTTGAAGCATTTTATGCCATTTCCTAAAATTTAAAGATAGGAGATTGAAATAGGGACATCATCAGCAAGTACTTAGCTCGTATCTAGAATTCAATATGCTATGTGGTGGATTTATTTAAAATATTATAAGAATGACAACCACATTTCTATAGTATAAACTATTTCACTCTTCATTCGGTGATAATAGGAAAAAAACACTAGTTAACCTTTAGGATACAATTTTAATAAATAGCTAATAGTTGTATTCAGTTTTGGGAACACTTCTTTCTTTTATCACTTAGAAGCCATACGAGATGAAAGTCTCATGCACGGTTTTGAAAGAGAGAGAAAAGAGAGGAATCCTCTTTAAGCACCTTCTTTAACAATGGCAAATCGGAGGGTAGAAAAGTTGGAGAAAGGAAAAGGGAGATTTGGTAGAATGGCGGTGAGAATAGTAGAATTTTCTAGGGTGGAGAGACAGTAACCAAAAAAAGAGACTTCAATTCAAAGTTTCCCCATCATGTAAGATGAAATAAACAAAACCCAGCATCAAAATTTTTGCTTATAGAACAAATCATGAAGAAATATGCTAATTGTACCTTTAATATTAAGACTGCAGCAAAGCGACGATACTCAATTCTTTCACCACGAAGCCATTCTAGTGCAACTTTAACCTGAAAATACAAAAGAGTTGAGATCCGAATGTCAGACAATCAAGTATCTGAAGCATCAAAATGCTACACACCTGACGTTCCACTTCATCTGCAGTCATTGCACCACCAGATCTATCTAGGTGACCAAGAACTTTACTAGCAAGGACCAAGATTTCAGGATCACGCTTTGTTTCAAAGGCAGCGCTCATGTAATTGGAGAATTTTGCCACTTTTGATGCATTTTCGCTGATGGTGACATCTATTAGCTCATCAATATCCCTCAATACTCCCAGATTTTTAGAAACTTCATTACTATCAAGAAATGTAGTAATGATTTCATATAGATGATCCATGAAATGATCAAAAGCTTCTCCACTAAGATCACAAGCTTCTTCCTCTACAAGCCGCCTTAAGGTCAATGCAGCCCCATCCTACCATAGAGAATAAATAAGAATTGGCTTGGTTCAAAAGCAATTCAGGTTTTTGAATGATAATTTTAGAAGAGGGAACAAGAAAGGATGGAAAGAGGCATAGATTGAGAGTATGCAAACTCACACAGCAAAAACAGCAAGACTGAGCAAAACAGAATATTAATTTATTAAGACAGAAACTCGTATCAGTATCAATATCAAGCAGCCAGTGCAAAAGACTTATCTGCTAACCTTTGGTAGAAAAATGGAAAAGGGAAAGTGAATGAAAACAAAAAAAAAACAAAACTTGGTATTCACATTATTTTTCAAACCAAAAAGTTCACTAAGATGGTTAATATAAATTTAAAATCAGGACCTATCCATCTCTCTTGATTCATGGAGAAGGAAAATAAATAAGTATAATTAGTAAGAGGCATATAGGAGAAGATTTAAATACAAAACAACAAACAGTTACTTATATTTAGTGCCATGATTTCAAACTGGATTAGCCAAAAAACTCCGTGTAATCCCATAAGCTGGTCTTTCTTCTTCCGCACAATTAAAAAAATAAATAAATGTGCCCAAAAATAAAATGTAGCATTCTGCTTTCTTTCTATTTTCAATCTTTTACATATACAAGGTTTCAAATAATAGCATCCAACACTTCTTGAGAAACTGAGGACGAAAAAATCAAGAAAAGAGCTCAAGACATACTGTCAGCTAAAATCATCCTTAATTTTTCGTCAATTCCTAAGAAAATCAAAATGAAGCACTAAATTTCTGATTCTACACCCTCATCAATTCAACACCAAGATTTCCAGAACGATGAATAAAGAAGAATAAAGAGCTCACATCAAGATTTCTTGAACTTTTCTAACTCCACTACTGTATAAAATTCAGCAAATGACACCAAAAAAACAAAACTTGAAAGAAGAAACGAAAAAAATCAAAAAAATTGAGGACGAAAAATCAAGAAAAGAACTCAAGATGTACCCTGAGCTAAAATCATGTCAGTCTTATGTCCTATAAATGTCTGGTTCCACTTCCTCACCAATTCACTAACTCAACAAATCAAAATCTCCTGAACTGTTCTAACTCCACTACTGATCTTAAAAAATTCAACAAAAAATCAAGAACCTTAGAATCTTCTTTGATTTTCATCAATTCCTAAGAAAATTAAAATCAATCACTAAATTTCTATTTCCACTTACTCAACAATTCACCAAATGTAACAACACCCAAAAAAAAAACACAGAGTAGATAACAATATAGAGGTCACATCAAGATTCCCTAAGTTACTCGAACTCCAGATCTTTAAAATCCAACAAACGACTCCCAAAAAATTAAAGTTCAAAGAAACAGAAGAACCTTAGGATTGCTTCTGGTACATAGGTCAGCAAGAACTCTATTAAGAGAATCAATATTTCCGGCACCGGTTGTTGTAACTGGATAGCAGATCGCCTGAGAGCTGCTACCCATGCTTGTTCTTCAAACTCCTATCTACAAGAAAACCTAACACGATGGATAGAACGTTGTTATTGTAATGATGATTGTAATTTTTGTATTTTTTTACATGAGGCTCCATGATTGGTCCCTACAGTATCAGATCCTGGGAATTTCCTCACTTGTACTGAGTCTGCTTGCTGGTATTTTTCTCTACGTGAAGAGAAGAAGTGATAAGACTTTGCATCTAGTAGCAGTCTCAAGTAAGATATTTTCCACACACCATGTTGTCAAAGAGAAGCATTCCTTTGGAAGTTTGCCAACAGTGGTCGATGTCGCAGGAGCGAGTCATCCGTCTGAGATGAGCATCTTTCAAATAAGTTCATCTAGTAGCAAGAAATATCCCAAATTAGAGGATGATGAGTATCATAGCATTGAGAAGATACCTAGAAAGAGTAACACAAGAGAATCCTTGTATGCATCTGAGTTCTCAATGGGTTCACCTTCATATGGAAGTTTCACTACATATGATAGGATTCCTGCCAAGTATGTGAGTGTATTTAACTTGGTATATTCTATCTTCTTTGAACATAAATAATCCTTTTCGAATTGCCAAATATATTCTCTTACTTATATATTTTCCTTGTGAAATTTAGGCAAGTGGAGGAGAAGAAGTCACACCTTTCACTACTTAGTTGGTGTAGGTACTGATCAAGATGTTTAATCCGACTAATAATTTGGTCTTCTATAAGAGGATCATTTTTTTTCCGACAAGAGAGATTATATAAGCATTTCACTTTTCAGAATTGAACATCATGATTTGTTAATAATATGACTTATGAAGATTTGACAACTCAATTAGTTATATGTTTATTCCAAAAGAAATGTATCAAACATGGAGATGTAGATATCTAATGTGGAGAATTTTTGGTCCACCTTATTTTTTGTTCGTGGAAATATAATGGAATAATTAGGTTTCAAAAACCTCTTGTTATATGTCTTTCTTGGTTTGAAGACGCACCTTTCAATTTCTTAACTCCAATTGTCTAATTCAAAAAGCATTATAGATATTGATTGAAGCATGATTAACTAGATAAGTCAATAGTTGTATTCAATTAGAAATATATATGTTAATTTATTCTCGTTGTGATCTCAGTAACACAAGACATATAGGCAAAAGGTAAGAGAACGTCCCATAAGTGTGCAGTACATCCTGTATTTTACTGCTCACCTAATGGATATTCTTCCTAATGTTTATATATGTTCATAGTGCCAGGGTTCTAGAATGATGGTTGAGGATAACTCCGATGAACTAGTAAGTCCAGTAACTAGTCTGAAGAATGACTCTATGGCTGAGGATAACACCGATGAACTAGTAAGTCCAGTGACTAGCGTGAAGAATGACTCTATGGCTGAGGATAACATCGATGAACTAGTGAGTCCAATAACTAACGTGAAGAATGACTCTGCTGGAAGTAAGCTAGATAAAATCAGCACAATAAAACCGAGATCTATGAGTATTGTAAACAAGGTTCTTCCCTGCTATCGCAGCTGCTCCTCTACTTCATCTTACAATACAGGCAATACAAAAATGCAATCCGCTGGAAAGTTGAATGCTCCTGATAGTGGCAAGATGTTATTCCTCATTATCTGAGAGCTTCCACTGGTTCTTGCCATGACTTGTGTAAATATGGCAGGAAACATTTCTCTAAAGCAAAGCCATGGCATCCTCTATCAAAAAGAAAGAAAAAACTCCCTGATGATGAGCAAAGTCCTGCACGGACCTTGGTGGGAGAGGCGAAAAAGGGGACTTTGGTCAAGTAAAAGCTTTCCACTCCTCCTGGAAGTGTGCTGGGAGAGAAAAAGAAGGTGACAGGAGTTGATCAAAAGCCATTCACTTCTCCAGGGAGTATGCTGGGAGAGACAAAGAAGAGGACCGTGGTCATGCAAAAGACTTCCACTACTTCAGGGAGTAACCAGAGTGATGCAAAGGAGGGGATTTTGGTCAAGTAAAAGCTTTCCACTCCTCCTGTGAATATGCTGGAAGAGGGAAAAATGGTAAATGAGGTCTATCAAAAGCCTTCAGCACCTCAGGAGAGTGTACTCAAAGATGAAAAGGAGGTTACTATGGTTGAGAAAAAACCTTTTTCTCCTCCAGGTTGCATGGAGGAAGGGATAGAAGAGGTGACTGTGGTTGAGCAAAAGCTTTCTACTCCCCCAGGGAGTATGCTGGTAGAGGGAAAGAAAAAGGTTGTGGTCAATCAAAGGCCATCTGCTCCTCCAGGGTGTATTCTAGGATAGGGAAAGAAGTTGAATGTGGTCGATCGAGGGCTTTCTCCCAAGGTTTACTCTCTTGAACCCTCTGAAATAAAAAAATAAAAAGATACTATTGCCACCAAAGAGTGTTCACTCTCTAAAATTGGATTCCTCAAGTGACAAGATGCCAGAGACATAAAAGAAAATGAAATCTTCATCTAAGATCTTAGGAGGTGTAAATGCAGTACGCAAGAAAGACAGTGTTAGTAATTATAGAAAACAAATAATTGCGCCTAAAGTATCTACTGAAAAATCTTTAAAGACGCCAACGGTTTCATCATCTCCAAAATCTTCCTCTGTTAAACCTTTGATCTTGAGGGTAAGAAGCAATAAAAGCTTAAAACTGCTGGCTCCTTTGAAGTACCAGAATAAGATGCGGAGAGATGGGACAATCAAATTGAACCCTGAAATGGATCCTGAAAATACGTACTCCCAAAGTGAAAGCATCACCAAAGTCTTCATCCCATTTACAATCACGTCCGTTTTCTAATGAAGAAGATAAAAAAGAAGTTGTTAAGTCTGCAGACAGTGCATTGGGTAAATACACCTCTAGCAGTAAAAAGTTGTTGCACATAGTAGAAGCAGAAACTGTTGGGAAAATTCAGAAAAAGATATTGAGAAAAGGTAAGACAGGTGTTTCTAATGATAACAATTCTTCGGTAGTTAAACTGAAGTTCAGGAGGGGCAAGATAGTTGATCTCCAACAAGAAACCAGCAGCCCTAGAAGGCTGACATTTAGATAGGGATGACATGTGGGTGAAATCTAGGACAGCAATACAAGAAAGAGAATCTTTAAAAGGAAAGGAGTTGATGGTGACAAAAGTAATACCATCCCTATATCTGGAAAAATTGTTTTGAGGCATTAGGATGTGCAAGAAAAGAAAGATGTGCAGGGTTTGTTGAATAATGTGATTGAAGAAACGACGAGTAAGCTTGTTGAAACCGGGAAGAGCAAGGTTAAAGCTTTGGTGGGAGCTTTCGAGACAGTTATTTTCCTCCACAATAATCCTTCTGTTGTCATAGTTTCTTGATTAACTAACAGAAATTTATAACAAATAGGAGCAATTGCAAATATAGTGGTTGATATAGCTTTTCTGACCTGGTTTACATATGTTTGTCCTGTTTCTCATTCCTTCTCATCTTCTTAACGATTTCTTGATTCTTGCTAGTTCTGCTCTCATGATTGAATAAATTCAATTTCTTATGGGTGCATTTACTTTGAATTGGGAGATAAAGTTGCGCAAGACTACAATTTCTTTTTCACTTATGGAGGTTGTGATGGTGACGTTAAATCAATGGGTGTTTGGATGTAGACATTCTAATGTTAGGCTGGTTGATCAGTGGACATATATTGTTGCTGGACTCATTTAAGAGGGATTTGTTCATACTTTCTATTGAATAAGTGCATTGAAGAAGGCACATCATGTGGAAATACCATCCAAAAAAGAGTTTTGGCTATGGTACTGGTTTGACATTGTGGTTGTATACTATTTTCTTTAGTTGTTTTGTAAAGGGATCTGCCTCTTGACTGTAAATTTTATTGCATTTTTCTCTGTCATACAATACAATAAGATATAAGTAACAATCAAATGTAAATATTGTAACCACCTAAACAAGTAACTATATTTATGTGCATCTTTTATTCAGGTAACTCATAACAGCTTATAATAAGTCCCTTTGTTGGAATATTGTATGTTTTAGCTTAAAGAAGCCACTACATTTTGTTAGACTTAGATACATGTACCTTCATGGCTCCACCTATCAACCATAACATCCAGCTAAAGTTGAGTCACTCCATGTACTTGTGTTAAAAGTTATTATTTGAGTCTCCTTACTCCAATTTGTCATTGAAATATCACACATTTTATCATGCAACAAATTTCCGCTCAACAAAATTTGAGACTCTTATCAAAGATGGCTAGAAGTACTAATGAAAACGGTCATAAAAGTTTTAGTTCACATAAACTAAGAAATAGTGTCATTGGCCATACAAGTATTCGAGGTAAGTTCTCATATATACAAGTATATGATCCTCTTATAGCAGACAAAATTATTTGTCGAATTAAATATCTTGATCGGTACCTACACCAACTAAGTAGTGAAAGGTGTGACTTCTTCTCCTCCACTTGCCTAAATTTCACAAGGAAAATATATAAGTAAGAGAATAGATTTGGCTACTCAAAAAGGATTGTTTATGTTCAAAGAAGATAGAATATACCAAGTTAAATACACTCACATGCTTAGCAGGAATCCTCTCATATGTAGTGAAACTTCCATATGAAGGTGAACGCATTGAGAACTCAAATGCAGCCAAGGATTCTCTCTTATTACTCTTTCTAGGTTTCTTCTTAATGCTTTGAGCCTTATCATCCTCTGATTTGGGATATTTCTTGCTATGATATGAACTTATTTGAAAGATGCTCATCTCAGATGGACGTCTCGCTCCTGCAACATCGACCTCTGTTGGCTAATTTTGAGAGGAATGCTTATCTTTAACAACATGGTGTGTGGCAAATTTCTTACTGAGACTGCTACTAGATTCAAAGTCTTATCACTTCTTCTCTTCACGTAGAGAACTGTACCAGCAAGCAGAATCAGTACAAGTGAGGAAATTCCCAGGATCTGATACTATAGGGACAATAGAGTAAACAAAAATATTTATGAAAATTCTATTCTCTTCCTCTTTTATTTTTCTAGGGCTACATTATAATTATGAAAATTTTATTCTCGCATTCTCTTTTTCTAGGTCTACTTTATATGGTACTTCCCATGATGAATTTATAAGTTGTATATGGAAGAGGAGAAAATTTGTACAAAATTTGGAGTAAAAATTGGGATTTTACTTTATATTTATGAGAATTCTATTCTCTTCTTCTCTTTTTCTAGGGCTACTTTATATGATATTTTTTATAATATATTTATAAGTTACATATGAGAGAAGAGAAGATTTTGCATCAAAATTTTGGAGTAACAATGAAAATTTTATAAATTTTTGACAAAAAATTTAGACAAATGAAGTAATGAAAATGGGCAAAAACATGAAAAAAATAAATAAAAGAATATGAATAAGTTTTACTTTGTATTCATCATTTACGTTCACGTGGTTAAGATTTATATTCTATTAATAAGTATTCTTCATACATTTTTTAAACTTTTATTGCTTTTCAATTTATTTTTTTATTATTGTATTCGTAAATTAGGAAAATCATTTATCTCAAATATTTTAGTTTTAGATTTTTGAAATCATTCTTTATATTAGAATTTAAATTATTGCATAAAAAAACATCTTTTCCTAAAAAATCTTTTATCTTACATTTTTTAATGGAAATTGTTGTAATCAATGTAGTACCTATTGCTATTAAAAAGGTAAGAATCAATATTAACAATTATTGATAAATAAATATTAAATTATAAAAAATTATGATATTTAATTATATTTATCATATCATGCATTATGCATAGTAGTTACATAAGGTAAGTATCAATAGTAATAATTATTGGTATTTAAAAGATAAATTTCATTATAAATAAATATTAAAATGTAAAAAATCATGATATTTTATAAGTGCAAATATTTAAATTAAAATATTTATGTTTTCTTATTATATATTTTTTCCATCTCAAAATAATTGACATGTACAGATTTTGCATAACTTTTAATTGATAATTAAGTAGAAGTGTGATTTGATTAATATATTTTTTTTTTAATTCTTTAACCCTTATCTATAAAGAAATTAAAAAACTATAAATAGAAAGATGAAGTAAAAATAGTAGGTGGCAATTTAAAGAGGTTATTGAGAAGGTAAAGATTGATTTTGAGAAGAATTAAAAAATGAATAATGTTTAAAATGAAAAAAAGAAAAATGAAATGAGAGAAGATAGAAAACTAAGAAAGGAAACAAAATAAATTTTATAAAATTTCTAATTCTGATTTCATAATCTTTGTCTATTGTGAATTATGGCCAAGATTTTTGGAGATGAAATCCAAAAAGAAGATACAAAAGAATGCAGTAAAATTAGAAGATAAATATAATATATATATATATATAATTATACAAAAATGAGATCAAGATGTTTAATCCGACTAATAATTTGGTCTGCTATAAGAGGATCATTCATTTTTTTTCCGGCAAGGGAGATTATATAAGCATTTCACTTTTCAGAATTGAATCTCATGATTTGTTAATAATATGACTTATGAAGATTTGACAACTCAATTAGTTATATGTTTATTCAAAAAGAAATGTATCAAACATGGAGATGTAGATATCTAATGTGGAGAATTTTTGTTCCACCTTATATTTTGTTCATGGAAATATGATGGAATAATTAGGTTTCAAAAACCTCTTGTTATATGTCTTTCTTGGTTTGAAGACGCACCTTTTAATTTCTTCACTCCAGCTGTCAAATTCAAAAAGTATTATAGATACTGATTGCAGCATGCTTAACTAGATAAGTCAATAGTTGCATTCAATTAGCAATATATGTTAATTTATTCTCGTTGTGATCTCAACAACACAAGACATATTGGCAAAAGGCAATAGGAAGTCCCATAAGTGTGCAGTACATCCTTTATTTTACTGCTTACCTAATGGATATTCTTCCTAATGTTTACATATGTTCATGGTGCCAGAGTTCTGGAATGATGGATGAGGATAACTCCAATGAACTAGCAAGTCCAGTAACTAGTGTTAAGAATGACTCTATGGCTGAGGATAACACCGATGAACTAGTAAGTCCAGTGACTAGCATGAAGAATGACTATATGGATGAGGATAACATCGATGAACTAGTGAGTCTAATAACTAGCGTGAAGAATGACTCTACTGGAAGTAAGCTAGATAAAATCAACACAATAAAACTGTGATCTATGAGTAATGGAAACAAGGTTCTTCCCTACTATCGCAGCTCCTCCTCTACTTCATCTTACAATGCAGGCAATACAAGACCGCAATCCACTGGGAAGTTAAATGCTCCTGATAGTGGACAAGATGTTATTCCTCATTATCTAAGAGCTTCCACTTGTTCTTGCCATGACTTCTGTAAATATGGCAGGAAACATTCCTCTGAAGCAAAGCCATGGCATCCTCTATCAAAAAGAAAGAACAAACTTTCTGCTGATGAGACAGAAAAGAAAATGAAATCTTCATCTAAGATCTTAGGAGGTGTAGATGCAGGAAGAAAGAAAGACAGTGTTGCTAATTATAGAAAACAAATAATCGCACCTAAAGTATCTGCAGATAAATATTTGAAGACACCAAATCTTTCATATCCTCCAAAATCTTCCTCTGTTAAACCTTTGATCTTGAGTGTAAGAAGCAATAAAAGCTTACAACTACTGGCTCCTCTGAAGGACCAGAAGAAGATGCGGAGAGATGGGACAAACAAACTGAACATTGAAATGGTTCCTGAGAAAACTTTACGTACTCCCAAAGTGAAAGCATCACCTAAGTCTTCATACCATTTACAATCACGTCCTTTGTCTAATGAAGAAGATAAAAAGGAAGTTTTTAAGTCTGCAGACAGTGCATTAGGTAAATAAACCTCTAGCAGCAAAAAGCTATTGCACATAGCAGAAGCAGAAACTGTTGACAAAAATCAGAAAAAAAATGTTGAGAAAAGGTAAGACAGGTTGTTCTAACGATAATAATTCTTCGGTGGTGAAACTGAAGTTCAGGAGGGGCAAGATAGTTGATCTCCAGCAAGAAACCAGTAGCCCTAGAAGGCTGACATTTAGATGGGGAGGACATATGGGTTAAAGCCAGGACAGTAATATAAGAAAGAGAATCTTTAAAAAGAAAGGAGTTGATGGCGACAAAAGTAATACCATCCCTATATCTAGAAAAATTGTTTTGAGGCATCAGTATGTGCAATAAAAGAAAGATGTGCAGGGTTTGTTGAATAATGTGATTGAAAAGACAGCGAGTAAGCTTGTTGAAACCTGGAAGAGCAAGGTTAAAGCTTTGGTGAGAGCTTTTGAGACAGTGATTTCCCTCCACAATAAACCTTCTGCTGTCACAGCTTCTTGATTAACTAATAGAATTTTATAATAAATAGGAGCAATTGCAAATATAGTGGTTGATATAGCTTTTCTGACCTGGTTTACATATGTTTGTCCTGTTTCTCATTCCGAATCATCTTCATAACGATTTCTTGATGCTTGCTGGTTTTGTTCTCATGATTGAATAAATTCAATTTCTTCTGGGTGCATTTACTTTGAATTGGGAGATAAAGTCGCGCAAGACTACAATATCTTTTTCACTTATGGAGGTTGTGATAGTGACGTTAAATCAGTGGGTGTTTGGATGTAGACATTCTAATGTTAGGCTGGTTGCTCAGTGGACATATATTGTTGTTGGACTCATTTATGAGGGATTTGTTCATACTTTATGTTGAGTAAGCGCATTAAGAAAGGCACATCATGTGGAAATACCATCCAATAAAGAGTTTTGGATGTGGTACTGGTTTGACATTATGCTTGTATACTATTTGCTTTAGTTGTTCTGTAAAGGGATCAGTCTCTTGACTGTCAATAAAATATAAATATCGTAACCACCTAAAAAAGTAACAATATTTATGTGCATCTTTTATTCAGGTAACTCAAAACAGCTTATAAAAGTCCCTTTGTTGGAATATTGTACGTTTTAGCTTAAAGAAGCCACTGGAGTTTGTTAGACTTAGATACATGTACCTTCATGGCTCCACCTATCAACCATAACAGCCAGCTAAAGTTGAGTCACTCCATGTACTTGTGTTAAAAGTTATTTTTTAAGTTTCCTTACTCCAATTTGTCATTGAAAGCTCACACATTTTATCATGCAACAAATTTTCGCTCAACTAAATCTGAGACTCTTATCGAAAATGGCTAGAAGTACTAATGAAAATGGTCATAGAAGTTTAAGTTCACATAAACTCAGAAATAGTGTCATTGGCCATAAAAGTATTCGAGGTAAGTTCTCATATCACAATATAATAAAATATCTAGTTGGAAGACGATGGTTAGAAGTTCTACATTCGAGAGTATGATTTAATCAAAAGAGTGTTAAGGGTTACATTTGTTTAACTTTTAAGGTGGGGACAAATAAGTTACTAGATCAAATTTCCTTAACTACGTTGTACTATGAAAAGTTCATCAAAAAATGGAGTAGAAACGAAACCAACAATCAGATCATGCAAAAGTTCATAGAAGCAAGGGTCAAGCAAAGTGCTATGCACAAGCCACACGAAATCCTCAACTAATAAACAAAACTTCAACAAATGGAGGAAGCATGCAGAAAGTTTCACTAGCAACATTATAACATCAGCAAACTAATTAAATCCTTAAAATCCTACAAATCACACTTGAATCACTTCAGTTAAAATCCTACTAAGGCTGATTTGCTGAGAAGCAAAAGAGCAATTTTTCTTCAGTTGTCAATGCAGCAGAGACGCGACTTCAAAATCTTCATGGAGAAATTGACATGGCTTCTAATTCTACTCGAGAGTATTACGGAGATGATGACTTCTTCTCCTCCACTTGCCTAAATTTCACAAGGAAAATTTATAAGTAAGAGAATAGATTTGGCTATTCAAAAAGGATTGTATATGTTCAAAGAAGGTAGAATATACTAAGTTAAATACACTCACATGCTTGGCAGGAATCCTCACATATGTAGTGAAACTTCCATATGAAGGTGAACCCATTGAGAACTTAGATGCAGCCAAGGATTCTCTCCTATTACTCTTTCTAGGTTTCTTCTCAATGCTCTGAGCCTCATCATCCTCTGATTTGGGATATTTCTTGCTATGAGATGAACTTATTTGAAAGATGCTCATCTCAGACGGATGTCTCGCTCTTACGACATCGACCTCTGTTGGCCAATTTTGATAGGATTGCTTCTCTTTGACAACATGGTGTGTGGCAAATTTCTTACTTGAGACTGCTACTGGATGCAAAGTCTTATCACCTCTTCTCTTCACGTAGAGAACTATACCAGCAAGAAGACTCAGTACAAGTGAGGAAATTCCTAGGATCTGATATGCACAAACATTATCTACATCATGTCTTATTGGAGACTCCATTATTTCCAAAGGTTGGGCTTCTGCAACAGTAGAAAATTTCTTTCACGATGCTTTCAGGATTGTCAATCATCGACTCAAGTGCATTATCAGCAATGAAAGATTGGGATTCAGCCAACTCAACCTCAACATTAGAAGTTGTAAGCCCTTGGCCCCAATCCCTTTCTGAACTATCAGATTCATTCCCCTCAGCTGGGACAACAGAAACTTTTTCAGTCTCCACCAAATCATGCTTTCCTTGTTCTACATCATTTTCTAAGCAATCATCCCCATTTACCTCGGCTAATTGAATTGCGGAAGCTTCTTCAATCTCCAACACATCCACTCCTTCAATTTCAACTCCCCCACCATCATCTAAATCAGCATCCATTTGAAATTCTTCCTCATCTGGCTCGGTTTCAGATTCTTCATCCTCTTCTAACTCAATTGGTTCAAAATTTTTATCCAATTCCTCACTACCAGTACTGCCTTTCAAATATCCGTGATATATATTGCTAATCTCTTCTAGAGCAGTCAAGTACATAAATTTAATCGGATGCACATCATCTATTCTACCAAGGTCATTAATCAACTTTGAGACATAAGAAACCGCTTCACCCGAGAATTGCTTAAAGTAACTATTAGCCTTAGGTAGGACTAGAAAAGCCAAGACTGGAATATGTGATGGAATACTGACATTAGAGAATCTTAAGTCTATAATAGACCCAGGGGTAGCAAGTATAGGAGAATCAGTTACTGAGAATGATAAGAAAGCAATCATAAGTACCAACATCAGAGATAAAAACCTCAATATTGTTGAAGATCTTGATTTTGATTTCATTTTTGCCACAGAGATATCCTCAAAAATTTGCTTAGCAGTAGCCATTGCAGCTTCCTCTTCTTGATAATTGCTTATTTTTTTCGTTAGATAAAAGTGGAATTTTGAATTAAAGATGAATAGTTTGATTCAATGCAGGCTAAAAAAATGGGAAGAAATAGAATGGACAGAATAAGTTATATATGGGGTATTACCAAAAAAAAGTTATATATGGGGTAAAAAATATTCACTCAATCATAGCAATTACTAATATATGTAATTTCAATTAATTAGATATCTAAAGTAAATGATACTTCCTTTGGCTCAGTGCATTTTTATTTTTCGGATGTAGTAGCAATAGGAATTCTTTTTTGGTTGTCTAATTTAAAAATCAAGAGATAATTTATCAATAATTTTTAATTTGAGTTTGTTATATTAACTGTAGTTATTTTTCAAAGTATAAATGCTATATTATCTTCAAGTAATAATATAATAAATCGTCATTTTATTTCTTGTTGTATTAAGTCAATACTAGATAAATAAAATAGATCGAGGAAATAAGTAACATGTATGACAGGTTGGTACAAAAATATCACTACACTATCATATTCATACCATCATGTACTTACTATGTGAACTTTTATCTGTTAGACTATTACAAACAACTTATTTAATAAGGTCACAACATCAAGAATTTGAAATTAGAATAGTTAAAGCTCAAATGTACCTTTACATCAAGTTCGATGATTTCGCTATTCTTGTTTTGCAATGTTCATCAAAATTCAAGTTCTTTTATTTCATTTTCTTGATTAAGAAATCTCGAAAGTAAATGCTACGAGGTTTGAAATTCGGTGAATAGTAAGTGAACGTCTTTATCTTTTCTCACTTAAATATATTTTTTGCACATGCTACTGCTTCATATTCTGCCATGTGGTTACATATTAAACATTGCGCTCTTATCACTAGATCAAAATAATATGACATTCACGATTTTAAATATTATTTACTAAGAATGATCTATTACATTTATAAGAGGGATTGGCCCTTCTTAACATTCACAGTCTAATAATAATAATTATGGATATTGTCGATATATATTCTACCACTAAAAAGTAAGCCCAAGCCAAATAATGATAAGACTTCTCTCAATATCAAGTAGTAATATATTTGCCTTCTAATCAAATCTAGTTTTTCTTCCTTTATGTATAATCTTGTTTTTCATGATTTCATATTCTAATTTAATTCAATTCCTCTTTGTTAGATGTCTCTTTTTTTCATATTCTATTATGTGGACTTGTGCATAAAAATTAAGCTTTTGTGTCTCTTTTATAAACTAAAAAATCTCGAAAGTAAATTTCACGAGGCTCGAAACTTGGTGGATAATAATCAACAAACGTCTCTATCTTTTCTCACTTAAATACATAATTTTTAATATGGTACCATTGAATAGTGCACTCTCATCAATCATCGCTAAATAAAGGGAAAAGACATCATTTCTACCCCATACTATACAAGAAAAGACTAAGCCACACATATATTACATAAGTAACCTATTACACACCTTAACTATATAAAAGTGAAATTATTACCTCCCCGCGACCCCTATTCTAAGGCACGTGTGTTACACTTATTTTAGGCACGTCCAGCTATTAAATAACAAAAGTAAACGGCTAAAGACATTAAGGGAAAAAGCATCGTTTCCACCCCAAACTATAGTCGAAAAGTTGAATCAACACCTAAACTATATAAGTGACCTATTAAACACCTTAACTATTAAAAATGATACTTTTTACTGACGTGGTGCTGACGTGGCAGCGCGTGTAAAACACTACACCACATGCAAGTGGTGGTATCCTAACAGGGTTAAATAGTTTCACTTTTTTATAGTTTAGGTATGTAATAGGTTCCTAATATAGTTTAGGTGTGCCTTCAACTTTTAGGATATAGTTTGGGTTGAAAACGATGTATTTTCTATCATGTGACTATGATTGTAAATCATATTTAAGAAAAATAATCTATTACATTTTTTAAGGGATATTTTTTTCCCTTCTTGAAATTCAAGATCTAACAATAATAACTATGAATTTCATCACTAAAACGTAAGCCTGGATGTACTTTTTTACTAATAGACGTAGTTATCAAAAAAAAAATTTAGTTAACATCTAGAGTTATCTAGAAATCTTTTACCAATTATTCTAAAACATTAAAAATTTAAAATATCTCACTATCTTTAGAAAACCCTTTTCTACTTCTAATATACTTCTATTGTATTGGTACTTTTAACACTTTCAAATTCTTTTGGAAAATAATGTCTTAATTCTGTTCACTATTTTTCTTTTAAAAATAAGAAAAACCTTTTCTACTTCTAAAATAGTTCATTGTAGTGACACTTCTAACATATTTTCAAATAAATATATATATATATATATATATATAGAAAGGAGACATTGTAGGCTGCTGATGTGGCATGCCTCAATGAAAAAGTATTTATGGAAAAAGCAATTCAAACCTCTTCAACAAGCCGACGACGTCGCTTTCCACTGGCACAATTGATTCTACTAAGACTAAACTAGGTAGAAGAGATCACCGAGAAAGAATTTGCTACTAGTTTGCAGCAACACAGTGCAATATCCTTCCTTGTAGCTCCGTCCTCATCTTCTAAATACACAATAATAGACTCCCTTGCAAACACAAGAAGATCGTGGCCCTGTAACCCCAAATCCAGTATCAAACTAAACTATTAAGAAGGGAAATGAAGCGCACAGAAATATAGATGACAAACCTTTAAATTAAAAAGACCAAGGGTTCTCAAAGCAAGTTGAACTAGTGCAGAACCACTCAGTTCTGGTACTTGGGGGTAACCGTTGTAATATACCCTCGACTCACAGAAGCTGATTGTCTTGGCATTGAATGATGAGATCTTGAAAGGATTGCTGAGATACATTTAAGTAGCCGATTTTGGATGGTCGGCAACAAAGGTGGAATGCTGAGACATAGAAAATACATATGTTACCCTTGAGCAACACCACACAAAAGAACTAATTCATGAAAGTTCTATGCAAACAAAGAGAGAACCTTTCAGTTATTTGCTCCAATGCTTCCACCAGAGTTAGGGAAGGCCCAGAAGAAAACATAGAATCCAAAAGACCACGAACATGAGGCTCCATGGTTGGTCCCATTGCTTTAGCAATATTTCCAACACATGCTAGCACCTCAAGTGAGGGCCTGCCTCTACGGGGAGCAATCTGAGAGAAACATATTTCACCTGTCACGATTATTGTTCGTGCATTTACATGTTATAGAAAGAACCTACAATCCAAAGGTGGAATGTTGTGACACAGAAAATAGATATGTTACCCTTGAGCAACACCACACAAAAGAACCCATTTATGACATTTCTACTCAAACTCAGAGAGAACCTTTCAGTTATTTATAACTTCTTTTTACATTGGGAACAGAAAATATAACTTTCCAATTGAAAGACCGAAAACAGTACAGTTAGACAAGTACATCTGTAATGACATATATAGCATACCGTATCAAGCAAGTGAGAGGTTATTGTCGGCAAATAGTTAGTGAGTTCACCATCCAGAGCACCAGTTATCTCCCCAAGAGCGATGAACCCACTGGCACATTCTACGGGTATTTTAAGGACATGAAGTATATGATTCATGCATATCTGTAGAAGTAAAATCAACAAACTTGAGTTCACAGTAGTCAACATTGAAGATGCAAATCTCATTCATCCAGATTCTACAGTTAGTAAAAGCAAATTAAATCATTAAAATGAAATCAAATATCACAAACCGTTAAACAATTAGTCACAAATCCATCACGCAGGAAATGGGCAATTCGAGGAAGTAGAGAAGTTATGCTGAGGCGAACTAGGCGATCTCGGTGCTCCAGATATCTTGCAATAATTTCAGCAACTTCCCTGTATCTTGACATCATGAACTCTTCTGTGTTCCTGTACATTTTGATGATAAATTTGCTCTTATCAATCATTTATCATATCACAAGAAAATAGATAATCCTGGGTCCAATTCCCATAGCATATGACTTGTTGATATTACATTATTATTTGTGAAGGAGACACAAACCAAAAGCACATAAATTCATGAAACTAAAGTAGTCATGGAACCATACTAGCATAACTGCATACATGGCAATACCGAAAAAAAAAATTGCCCTCAAATAGCTTGAAGAGGTACCTTGACCACCACCCTCTTCATGCAGCCATCCATCACCTAAGAATATGCCTTTCACCCCCACTAGCAGCTCATAAGAAGAAAAACCACACCATCACAAACCAACAACTATCCTAGAAACCTTCTCAACATAGAAAGTTTTCCTCTTTTTTCCAAAAAATATTTTCGAAACATTGTTTGGTTATACATTGGAATAATTTTTTGGTTAGGTTTTGAAGATGAGTTTTTCAAGTTTGAAATCAGTAATTTTTTTCCACTTATAGAGATTCAACTTCTTGCAAGTGAAATCTGCAACAAGTTTCAAGACGATATCTTATAAAACCTGACCACATAATCCAAGATCAACAGAGGATCCTGTCAATATATACACCATCAACTAACGAAAACTAATACGAGAGATGTCATTTTCAAATGACTGAAGCCGGGTAACCCCCACCCTTACCCCACCCTACCCCTATCCCATACATACAGAGAGATCATAATCAATCTATAGATCAAAAATGCATTCTAGATTCAATTGCCAATAAGAACAAGTAGGTAATAGATGCCTTTTGCCCCTTAATTATAATTACTTTATATAAGAAACAATTAGGTAGCAGACATTTGCACCCAAAACATGTAAAATCCTCAGACTTGAGGTAGACAGACTCTTAAGTATAACTAGAGAATTAAGTCTCTAGTTTTTCCAATATTCAGCAGATCACAACAATTTAAAAAAGCACAGGAAAATCAGAAATATTTTCCTATAATGAAATAAATAATGGGATGCAATTTGATAGCAAACCTTAGCAGCTCCCCGACTACGAGAAGGGATCCATGTATACTGCGAACGGGCGCATTTCTCTCCAATCCATCTTGGGTAGCCTTAAACATTTGATAATACCTGTCGGAACCACCAATTTAAGAGTAGATGCCTTATATCAATAAATTTGCCACTGAAACAATCTTTTAGTATTTCTGAAAAATGATAAGGGGGAAGAGAAAAATAGACATACCACAGAACACTTCACCTTGTCTCACGCTTTTCAATAACACGAAGGCACGCACTTAATGCCTCAATAGCTTTTTCTTGAACAACCAATGTTGGATCCCTCAGAGCAACCCAAATAGCATCCACAAACTCTGGCACGTGAACATTGAAGACCGTTGAAGCATTTTCTGCCATTTCCTAAAATTTAAAGATAGGAGATTGAAACAGGGACATCATCAGCAAGTACTTAGCTCGTATCTGGAATTCAATATGCTATGTGGTGGATTTATTTAAAATATTATAAGAATGATAACAACATTTCTATAGTATAAACTATTTCACTCTTCATTCTGTGATAACAAGAAAAAAACACTAGTTAACCTTTAGGATACAATTTTAATAAATAGCTAATATTTATATTCAGTTTTGGGAAAACCTCTTTCTTTTATCACTTAGAAGCCATGCGATATGAAAGTATCATGCACGGTTTTGAAAAAGAGAGAAAAGTAAGGAATCCTCTTTAGGTACCTTCTATAACAATGGCAAATCATAGGGTGGAAAAGTTGGAGAAAGGAAAAGGGAGATTTGGTAGAATGGCGGTGAGAACAGTAGAATTTTCTAGGGTGGAGAGACAGTAACCAAAAAATGAGACTTCAATTCAAAGTTTCCCCATCATGTTAGGATGAAATAAACAAAACCCAGCTTTAAAATTTTTTCTTATAGAGCAAATAATGAAGAAATATGCTAATTGTACCTTTAATATTAAGACTGCAGCAAAGCAACGATACTCAATTCTTTCACCACAAAGCCATTCTAGTGCAACTTTAACCTGAAAATACAAAAGAGTTAAGATCCTGATGTCAGACAATCAAGTATCTGAAGCATCAAAATGCTACACACCTGACGTTCCACAGACAATCAAGTGTCTGAAGCATCAAAATGCTACACACCTGACGTTCCACTTCATCTGCAGTCATTGTACCACCAGATCTATCTAGGTGACCAAGAACATTACTAGCAAGGACCATAATTTCCGGATCACGCTTTGTTTCAAAGGCAGCGCTCATGTAATTGGAGAATTTTGCCACTTTTGATGCATTTTCGCTGATGGTGACATCTATTAGCTCATCAATAGCCCTCAATGCTCCCAGATTTTTAGAAACTTCATTACTATCTAGAAATGTAGTAATGAGTTCATACAGATGATCCATGAAACGAGCAAAAGCTTCTCCACTAAGATCACGATTTTCTTCCTCTACAAGCTACCTCAAGGTCAATGCATCCCAATCCACCATAGAGAATAAATAAGAATTGGCTTGGTAAAAAGCAATTCAAGTTTTTGAGAGATAATTTTAGAAGAGGTAATTGGAAAGGATGGAAAGAGGCATAGATTGAGAGCATGGAAACTCAAACAACAAAAACAGTAAGACTGAGCAAAACAGAATATTAAATGATTAAGACAGGAACTCGCATCAGTATCAATATCAAGCAGCCAGTACAAAAGACTGCTCTGCTAACCTTTGGTAGAAAAATGGAACAGGGAAAGTGAATGAAAACAAAAAAACAAAACTTGGTATTCACATTATTTTTCAAACCAAAAAGTTTACTAAGATGGTTGATATAAATTTAAAATCCGGACCTATCCATCTCTCTTGATTCAGGGAGAAGAAAAATAAATAATTATAATTAGCAAGAGGCATATAGGAGAAGATTTGAATACGAAACAGCAAACAGTTACTTCTATGTAGTGTCATGATTTCAAACTGGATTAGCCAACAAACTCCGTGTAATCCCACAAGTTGGTCTTTCTTCTTCCACACAAATCAAAAAATAAATAAATGTGCCTAAAAATAAACTGTAGCATTCTGCTTTCTTTCTATTTTCAATCTTTTACATATACAAGGTTTCAAATAACAGCATCCAACACTTCTTGAGGAACTGAGGACGGAAAAATCAAGAAAAGAGCTCAAGACATACTGTCAGCTAAAATCTTCCTTAATTTTTCATCAATTCCTAAGAAAATCAAAATGAAGCACTAAATTTCTGATTCTACTCCCTGATCAATTCAACACCATGATTTCTAGAACAATGACTAAAGAAAAATAGAGAGCTCACATCAAGATTTCTTGAAGTGTTCTAACTCCACTACTGTACAAAATTTAACAAATGACTCCAAAAAAAAATTGAAAGAAGAAATGAAAAAAAATCAAAAAAATTGAGGACGGAAAATCAAGAAAAGAACTCAAGATGTACCCTAAGCTAAAATCATGTCAGTCTTATGTCCTATAAATGTCTGGTTCCACTACCTCACCAATTCACCAACTCAACAAATCAAAATCTTCTGAACTGTTCTAACTCCACTACTGATCTTAAAAAATTCAACAAAAAATCAAGAACCTTAGAATCTTCTTTGATTTTCATCAATTCCTAAGAAAATCAAAATCAATCACTAAATTTCTATTTCCACTTACTCAATAATTCAACAAATGTAACAACACCCCAAAAAAAGAACACAAAGAGTAGATAACAATACAGAGGTCATATCAAGATTCCCTAAGATACTCGAACTCCAGATCTTTAAAATCCAACAAATGACTCCCAAAAAATTTAAGGTTGAAAGAAACGGAAGAACCTTAGGATTGCTTCTGGTACATAGATCAGCAAGAACTCTATTAAGAGCATCAATATTTCTGGCACCGATTGTTGCAACTGGATAGCGGATCAGCTGAGAGCTTCTACCCATGCTTCTTCTTCACACTCCTATCTACACAAAAACCTAACACAGAGGAAAGAACATTGCTATTGTAATGATGATTGTAATTTTTGAATTTTTTTACATGAGGCTCCAAGGTTGGTCCCTACAATATCAGAACCTTGGAATTTCCTCACTTGTACTGAATCTGCTTGCTAGTACAGTTCTCTACGTGAAGAGAAGAAGTGATAAGACTTTGTATCCAGTAGCAGTCTCAAGTAAGAAATTTGCCACAGACCCTGTTGTCAAAGAGAAGCATTCCTCTCAAAATTGGCCAACAGAGGTCGATATCGCAGGAGCGAGTCATCCATCTGAGATGAGCATCTTTCAAATAAGTTCATATTATAACCAGAAATATCCCAAATTAGAGGATGATGAGTCTCAGAGCATTGAGAAGAAACCTAGAAAGAGTAACAGGAGAGAATCCTTGGCTGCATCTGAGTTCTCAATGGGTTCACCTTCATATGGAAGTTTCACTACATATGAGAGGATTCCTGCCAAGCATGTGAGTGTATTTAACTTGGTATATTCTATCTTCTTTGAACATAAACAATCCTATTTGAATAGCCAAATCTATTCTCTTATATATTTTCCTTGTGAAATTTAGGCAAGTGGAGGAGAAGAAGTCACACCTTTCACTACTTAGTTGGTGTAGATACCGATCAAGATGTTTAATCTGACTAATAATTTGGTCTGCTATAAGAGGATCATTTATTTTTTTTCCGTCAAGGGAGATTGTTTAAGAATTTCACTTTTCAGAATTGGACATCATGATTTGTTAATAATATGACGTATGAAGATTTGACTACTCAATTAGTTATATGTTTATTCCAAAAGAAATGTATCAAACATGGAGATGTAGATATCTAATGTGGAGAATTTTTGGTCCACCTTATTTTTTGTTCGTGGAAATATAATGGAATAATTAGGTTTCAAAAACCTCTTGTTATATGTCTTTCTTGGTTTGAAGATGCACCTTTCAATTTCCTAACTCCAGCTGTCTAATTCAAAAAGCATTATAGATACTGATTGCAGCATGCTTAACTAGATAAGTCAATAGTTGTATTCAATTAGCAATATATATGTTAATTTATTCTCGTTGTGATCTCAGCAACACAATACATATAGGCAAAAGGCAATAGAAAGTCCCATAAGTGTGCAGTACATCCTGTATTTTACTGCTCACCTAATGGATATTCTTCCTAATGTTTACATATGTTCATAGTGCCAGGGTTATCGAATGATGGCTGAGGATAACTCCGATGAACTAGAAAGTCTAGTAACTAGTGGGAAGAATGACTCTATGGCTGAGGATAACACCGATGAACTAGTAAGTCCAGTGACTACCGTGAAGAATGACCCTATGGCTGAGGATAACATCGATGAACTAGTGAGTCCAGTAACTAGCGTGAAGAATGACTCTGCTGGAAGTAAGCCAGATAAAATCAGCACAATAAAATCAAGATCTATCAATATTGGAAACAAGGTTCTTCCCTGCTATCGCAGCTCCTCCTCTACTTCATCTTACAATGCAGGCAATACAAAAAGGCAATCCACTGGGAAGTTGAATGCTCCTGATAGCGGACAAGATTTTATTCCTCATTATTTGAGAGCTTCCACTGGTTCTTGCTATGACTTCTGTAAATATGGAAGGAAACATTCCTCTGAAGCAAAGCCATTGCATCCTCTATCAAAAAGAAAGAACAAACTTCCTGCTGATGAGCAGAGTCCTGCATGGACCTTGGTGGGAGAGGCAAGAAAGGGGACTTTGGTCAAGAAAAAGCTTTCCACTCATCCTGAAAGTGTGTTGGGAGAGAAAAAGAAGGTGACAGGAGTTGAGCAAAAGCCATCCACTTCTCCAGGGATTATGCTGGGAGAGGCGAAGAAGAGGACCGTGGTCATGCAAAAGACTTCCACTACTTCATGGACTAACCGGAGTGATGCAAAGAAGGGTATTTTGGTCGAGCAAAAGCTTTCCACTCCTCTTGTGAATATGCTGGAAGAGGGAAAAAAGGTAAATGAGGTCTATCAAAAGCCTTCAGCACCTCAGGAGAGTGTACTCAAAGATGAATAGGAGGTCACTATGGTTGAGAAAAAACCTTTTTCTCCTCCAGGTTGCATGAAGGGAGGGATAGATGAGGTGACTGTGGTTGAGCAAAAGCTTTCTACTCCCCCAAGGAGTATGCTGGTAGAGAGAAAGAAAGAGGCTGTGGTCAATCAAAGGCCATCTGTTCCTCCAGGGAGTATTCTAGGATAGGGCAAGAAGTTGAATGTGGTCGATCGAAGGCCTTTTCCCAAGTTCACTCTCTTGAACCCTCTGAAATAAAAAAAGAAAAAGATATTGCTGCCACCAAAGAGTGTTCACTCTCTGAAATTGGATTCCTCAAGTGACAAGATGCCAGAGACAGAAAAGAAAATGAAATCTTCATCTAAGATCTTAGGAGGTGTAGATGCAGGAGGCAAGAAAGACAGTGTTGGTAATTATAGAAAACAAATAATTGCGCCTAAAGTATCTACAGAAAAATCTTTGAAGACGCCAACTCTTTCATCTCCTCCAAATTCTTCCTCTGTTAATCCTTTGATCTTGAGGGTAATAAGTAATAAAAGCTTAAAACTGCTGGCTCCTCTGAAGGACAAAAACAAATGCAGAGAGATGGGACAAACAAACTGAACCCTGAAATGATTCTTGAGAAAACTTTACATACTCACAAAGTGAAAGCATCACCACAGTGTTCATCCCATTTACAATCACATCTGTTGTCTAATGAAGAAGATAAAAATGAAGTTGTTAAGACTGCAGATAGTGCATTGGGTAAATACACCTCTAGCAGCAAAAAGTTGTTGCACATAGTAGAAGCAGAAACTATTGGGAAAAATTAGAAAAAGACATTGAGAAAAGGTAAGACAGGTGTTTCTAATGATAATTATTCTTCGGCAGTGAAAATAAAGTTCAGGAGGAGCAAGATAGTTGATATCCAGCAAGAAACCAGCAGCCCTAGGAGGCTGACATTTACATGGGGATGATATGTGGGTGAAAGCCAGGACAACAATACAAGAAAGAGAATCTTTAAAAAAAAAGAAGTTGATGGTGACAAAAGTAATACCATCCTTATCTCTGGAACAATTGTTTTGAGGCATCAGGATGTGCAAGAAAAGAAAGATGTGCAGGATTTGTTGAATAATGTGATTGAAGAGATGACGAGTAAGCTTGTTAAAACTGGGAAGAGCAAGGTTAAAACTTTGGTGGGAGCTTTTGAGACAGTGATTTCCCTCCACAATAAGCCTTCTGCTATCATATTTTCTTGATTAACTAACATAATTTTATAACAAATAGGAGTAATTGCAAATATAGTGGTTGATATAGCTTTTCTGACCTGGTTTACATATGTTCATCCTATTTCTCATTCCGACTCATCTTCTTAAAGATTTCTTGATGCTTCCCGGTTCTGTTCTCATAATTGAATAAATTCAATTTCTTCTGGGTGCATTTACTTTGAATTGGGAGATAAAGTCGTGCAAGGCTACAATTTCTTTTTCACTTATAGAGGTTGTGATAGTGACGTTAAATCAGTGGGTGTTTGGATGTAGACATTCTAATGTTAGGCTGGTTGCTTAGTGGACATATATTGTTATTGGACTCATTTACGAGGGATTTGTTCATACTTTCTGTTGAATAAGCGCATTGAAGAAGGCACATTATGTGGAAATACCATCCAAAAAAGAGTTTTGGTTGTGGTACTGGTTTGACATTATGCTTGTATACTATTTGCTTTAGTTGTTCTGTAAAGCGATCTGTCTCTTGACTGTCAATCAAATATAAATATTGTAACCACCTAAACAAGTAACAATATTTATGTGCATCTTTTATTCAGGTAACTCAAAACAGCTTATAATAACTCTCTTTGTTGGAATATTGTACGTTTTATCTTAAAGAAGCCACTGCAGTTTGTTAGACTTAGATACATGTACCTTCATGGCTCCACCTATCCACCATAACATCCAGCTAAAGTTGAGCCACTCCATGTACTTGTGTTAAAAGTTAGTTTTTGAGTCCTCTTACTCCAATTTGTCATTGAAAGCTCACACATTTTATCATGCAATAAATTTCCGCTCAACTAAATCTGAGACTCTTATCGAAGATGGCTAGAAATACTAATGAAAACGGTCATAAAAGTTTTAATTCACATAAACTCAGAAATTGTGTCATTGGCCATACAAGTATTAAAAGTAAGTTCTCATATCACAATATAATAAAATATCTAGTTGGAAGAAGATGGTTAGAAGTTCTACATTCGAGAGTATGATTTAATCAAAAGTGTTAAGGGTTACATTTGTTTAACTTTTAAGGTGGGGGGACGAATAAGTTACGAGATCAAATTTCCTTAACTATGTTGTACTATGAAAAGTTCATCAAAAAATGGAGTAGAAACGAAGCCAACAATCAGATCATGCAAAAGTTCATAGATGTTAGGGTCAAGCAAAGTGCTATACACAAGCCACACGAAATCCTCAACTAATAAACGAAACTTTAACAAATGGAGGCAGCATGCAGAAAGTTTCACTAACAACATTATAACATCAGCAAACTAATTAAAATATTAAAATCCTACAAATCACACTTGAATCACTTCAGTTAAAATCTACTAAGACTGATTTGCTGAGAAGCAAAAGAACAATTTTCCTTCAGTTGTCAATGCAGCAGTGACTGATGATAGGCGAATTACGCGCCTATATCAATATAGTTTGCCCATATTTTAGCCTAGTTTTGAGAACTAATTATCTATTTCATGCACTTTTAGTCCTTTTTCCTATGAATGAGCTAACAAACATGATTAGCAAAGTTTCAGGTATAAATGATGCAAAATACAGCATTTTACGGCTTACTTGACGCAAAAGAAAGCTCACAAACGAAGTAAAAGGGAGCTGGACGCCTAAAGGACCAAATCTGCTGCATGGAAAATCTGTCCCGGGCTAAAACAGCAATTCTGAAGACTTTGGGGACTTACAGACACAAAGCTGGATTTTTGCCAAGATACATTAACCTAGTGCAATTAGGTTATGTGTTTCACTAATCTATTTGGATTATAATTTTGTAACCTTACCCTAGTACATTTGGGTCAAGGATTTCATTAGTATATTAGGATTTGGTTATTTATTTCATTAGCTTAGTAGGAGTAGGATAGGAGTATTATAAATACCCTATCATGCTAGAGATTTTTATTCATCTCCTTACAATTAAGACATCTTCTTACAATACATTCTTAATTCTTCATTCTTCACTTAATTAATTTTCTTCCATCCTTCTCATCTTCCACTACAAACACTTCTAATCTATTCTTCTATTCATCTATTCCACAACAAGAGAATCGTTACTTGCTACGGAATCACCAAAACCACATGCCTAACACCTCTTTTACACGCCATCCACCATGCAAAACGTGATATCCTTCGCACTCATGGGTAACTAAACCTCTTAGTTGGGGTTATGGAAGCCGAATGAGTTACTATCTATTGCTGTGAGTTTGTGAGTTCAAGACAAGTATATTGCTTATATCATTATTCTCTTCATCTTAATCTACATTCTTTGCGGTTGCAAACGCAAGAATACGTCAGTCTAACATTTAATTTGTTCGAGAGAAAGGTTATTTGTCTGGAAAAGAGATAATGTCAAGGTAGTAGGACACCCTTTCCTATTAAAAAGCTAGTGCCGTAACTGGACTAACCTCTTGGAGAATTCGTACCGTTAGACACGCTTTAAGCTCGAGAGAGTTAAAGTGAAATAGTCCTTGTTTAGGTCGAGAGACGCTTGGATTTACCATCGACTACAATTCTCTATAAGCAATTGCATGTCAAGACTCTACACACTCATAGCCAATAGAGACGTATACCTCAAAAGGTGGACATAACCCCAACGCCTCAATTCTCATTGTTTACAACCAACGTGACAATCTTTCTCTTTTACTTTGATACTTTCAGCTTTTATTTCATTACTTGGGTTACTTATTACAATCCCCCCATTCTTACGAGACTTGCATCAAAAGTCTAATAATTTCGCTTACTTGTTGGCCAAGCTATTCCCTGTGGGATCGACACCCAACCCAGGTTGGGTTCTATATTTGACAAACGACCGCTTTACACTCCCACGAGAGCTGTAGATTGAGCGTTATCAAAAATTGGCGCCGTTGCCGGGGAATACGAGTGTCAATCAAGTTCGTGATAATTGCTAGACCCTTTGGTCAAAGATTCTCGTACTTTTACGTTTAGTTTTTGTTTTTGTTTATTGCAGGTTTTTCTTTTAGTGCATGCCCCATACTAGAAGTTCTGGTCAACCGTTATTACCAATCAATCCTGAACCGCAACGAATTAGAAGAATGGAAGCACAAGCTGAAATCAACAGGATGGCTGCTCAACACGAGCAAGCAAGATTAGCTGCTCTTGCCGCTGCTCAAGTCCAACAACAAAACATTGATAATCCTGGACGAGCAACAAATCCTGACGATGAAGATTTAGGAGATGACGAGTTGTTAAACCCAAGGCATGGCGCTGAAATTGCAACACCTGCCAATCGAAGAGGTCGACAAGCTCGGTATAGATATGATCGCCAACCTTTGCAACCAGCTTTCGACGATGATGATGATGATCTTGATGGTGCCGGAGCCACTGGAGCTATAATTCCACCACCTTTAGCGCCCGGAGCCAAATTCAATATCATAAGCACCATGATTCAGTTATTGCAACTCAAGGGATTATTTGGTGGACTAGCAGGCGATGATCCGAATATGCATCTCATCAACTTTATTTCTACATGCAAGTCTTTTGAAAATCCTGGTGTTGGTCAGAATGCTATTCGATTACGTCTATTTCCATTGTCTCTGTCTGGGGAGGCAACATTATGGTTGAATGGGCTGACTCCTGATTCAATTACAAATTGGAGGCAATTGAGAGACGCTTTCCTAGAAAGATTCTTTCCGCCATCCAAAAGGGCTCAATTGAGAGATGAAATCAGCAAATTTCGTCAGCTTCCCTCTGAAGCTCTTCACGAAACATGGGAGAGGTTCAAGACAAAACTAACGAGATGCCCAAACCATCACATGACTAATGTTCACCTCATGGAGATCTTGTATAGAGCCCTGAATTCAGTAACTAAACCAGTGGTGGACAACGCAGCTGGAGGTTCTTTTATGGACCTTACCTTTGGTCAAGCAAGCAACATGCTAGATCGTATGACGAAACAAAGTAGAGCTTGGAATACCAGGGATTCTGAGGTAGCAAGCCCCACTTTATCTATTGGCATGTCTGCAGACCAAAGAAGAAGAGAAGAAGAACGTGATCAAGATATGGCGCACATGAAAACCCAAATGGAACTTCTTACAAAGCATCTATTAGGGAAGACTGAAAAAGTGAAAGCTATTGCGTCAAAAGGAAGAGACGAATCTGATTCGGAAGAGGAGGCCAACTACTTGAACAATCAGGGGGTTTCCGTGGGAATGCCCAAGGAAACCAAGGTCAGAACTATTATGATAAATCTGGAGGTAAAGACCAAGGTAGTTGGAAGAAAAATAATGAAAATAGTGGTTTGTACGTTCCCCCTGGTAGACGTGATACCACCACATCTAATTCTATGGAAGACATGATGGCTAAGTTATTGAAAGGAGTGGAAGCAACGAGCGCGGGAGTTAAGGAGGTAATCGACGATTTAGCCTCCATGAAGCAACTAGTTGATTCTCATTCCACTTCTATCAAGCAAATAGAGCAGCAATTAAGCCAACTTTCAGCAGCATTCAATCAAAGAAAGGTGGGCACCTTACCGAGCGATACAGTCCAAAACCCAAAGAATGATGGGTCATGTATGGCCATCACTACCAGAAGTGGTAAGGTGCTATAAACTTCAGAAAAAGGCAAGCAAGTGGTTGACGGAACAGCAGATATGGACGCCACACCTAGTGACGCCACTAGAGAAGATGCCGCAATATCTACTTCCAACGTCAAGGACGTTTTACCTAGTGATGTGCAGCCTGAAAAAAATGATAAACGGAAGCAAGAGGAGAAAAAAGCCATGGAGAGAACACTTCCATACCCACCACCACCTTTTCCACAAAGATTGAAGAAGGTGGCCGATGACACTAAGTTCAGCAAATTTATGACCATGTTGAAGCAGCTGACTATTAATGTCCCATTGGTAGAGGCACTGGAACAAATGCCTGGGTATGCGAAGTTTATGAAAGATCTTTTGACTAAGAAGAGGGCAGCAAGCTATGAGCTGAAAGATGATGTGCATCATTGTAGTGCAATTGCTACCCGATCCATAGTTCAGAAGAAGGCCGACCCCGGAGCTTTCACTATTCCTTGCACCGTCGGATCTTTGGACTTTGCTAAAGCATTGTGTGACTTAGGAGCCAGCATCAACTTGATGCCGTTATCGATCTATAAGAAGTTGGGGTTAGGAGATCCTACACCAACTAATATGAGGCTTGTGATGGCGGATAAGTCGGTAAAACGACCGGTTGGTATTCTATGCGATGTGTTGGTAAAGGTTTCTTCATTTATCTTTCCAGCAGACTTTGTCATCTTGGATTGCGAAGCAGATTCTGAGGTTCCCATAATCTTGGGACGCCCTTTCCTTGCTACGGGAAGTGTGCTCATAGATTTGAGAGCTAATGAGCTTTCATTCCGAATAAATGATGAAGTGGTTCGCTTTGATGTTTGCAAATCAATGAAGCAACCCAAAGATCTAAGTGTATTTTCTGTGGCTGATGTTGTCTTTGATGATGAGAAAGAGTTACTTGCTGAAGAGCAAATTCTTGATGATCCTTTGGAGGTTTTGCTCATGAAAGAAGAGAATGATGATGCTGAAATTTCTGAAGATGATATTTGTGCTCTATCGGGATTAGGAACATATCGTTATACTCCCAAGAAGCTGGATCTTGATCTCAAGAATCGACCCACACCACCAGCTAAGCCATCTATTGAAGAACCACCCACGTTAGAATTGAAGGAGCTGCCAAGCCATTTGAAGTACGCATTCTTAGGAAGCGGAAACACTCTTCCAGTCATTGTAGCAGCCGATTTGGGTGAGCAACAAGTTGCAGCTCTTATTATAATCCTACGCAAGTATATTAGAGCTATTGGATGGACCATTGCAGATATCATTGGTATTCCACCTGGGATTTGCACACATAAAATTCAGCTTCAAGAAAAGTGCACACCCACCATTGAACATCAAAGACGTCTAAACCCACCAATGCAAGAAGTGGTGAAAAAGGAGATTATTAAGTGGTTAGACGCAGGAGTCGTGTACCCTATTTCTGACAGTACATGGGTAAGCCCAGTACAATGTGTTCCCAAGAAAGGAGGTATGACGGTGGTTGCGAATACAAAGAATGAGCTTATTCCACTTAGGCCCGTTACTGGATGGAGAGTATGCATGGACTACCGCAAGCTGAATTCTTGGACGCTCAAGGATCACTTCCCCATGCCATTTATGGACCAAATGCTAGATCGATTAGTGGGGAAAGGATGGTTTTGCTTTCTTGATGGTTATTCAGGTTATAATCAGATTTGTATTGCACCAGAAGACCAAGAGAAGACAACGTTTACATGCCCATATGGTACGTTTGCCTTCAAACGTATGCCATTCGGGTTATGTAACGCACCAGCCACCTTTCAGCGATGTATGATGTCTATTTTCTCTGATATGGTAGAAGACACTTTGGAGGTATTTATGGACGACTTTTCAGTTGTTGGTGAGTCTTTTGAAACGTGTTTGGTAAACTTGAGCATGGCATTACAAAGATGTGTAGAGTTCAACCTTGTGCTGAATTGGGAAAAGTGCCACTTCATGGTAAAAGAAGGAATTGTTCTTGGGCACAAGATCTCCGAAAGAGGAATAGAGGTTGATCGCGCCAAAATAGAGGTAATTGAGAAGCTACCACCTCCAATTTCGGTGAAGGGAGTTCGTAGTTTTCTTGGCCATGCTGGGTTTTATCGTAGATTCATCAAAGACTTCTCCAAAATTTCTAGTCCATTGTGCAAACTATTGGAGAAAGATGCGAAGTTTGACTTTAATGATGATTGCTTAAAGGCATTTGAATGCCTTAAAGAAAAACTCATTGAAGCCCCTATCATGGTAGCACCAGATTGGACGCTCCCGTTCGAAGTCATGTGTGATGCTAGTGGTGTAGCCGTTGGTGCTGTTCTTGGACAGAGAAAGGAGAAATTATTTCATCCTATCTACTATGCGAGTAAGGTCCTTAATGAAGCCCAAAGGAACTACACTGTCACTGAACAAGAGCTCTTAGCGGTTGTGTATGCGTTTGAGAAGTTCCGTGCCTATCTATTGGGTACTAAAGTGATCGTTCATACAGACCATGCAGCTCTTAGGTATCTAATGACAAAGAAGGATGCAAAACCAAGGCTGATTCGATGGGTATTGCTGCTGCAAGAGTTCGATTTCGAAGTCAATGATAGAAGAGGTTGCGAGAACCAAGTGGCTGATCACCTATCTAAACTTGAGAATGAGTATGTGGCGCAACCAGAAAATCAGATTGATGATGCATTCCCTGACGAGGAGATACTAGCGACAACAATGGAGAACTTACCATGGTATGCCGACTTTGCAAATTTCGTGGTCAGTAATGTGTTACCTTCCAATTTATCTTACCACCAGAGGAGGAAGTTTATGCATGACGTTCAGCACTACTATTGGGATGAGCCTTATTTGTTTCGAAGATGCGCGGATGGTATCATTCGACGATGTATATCCCATGAAGAAGTGCCTACTATATTGGAAGCATGCCACACTTCACAAGTTGGAGGACATCATGCAGGGAATCGAACGGCAAGGAAAGTCTTGCAAAGTGGTTATTATTGGCCTACAATATTCAGAGATGCACACGACTATGTGAGAAGGTGTGACCAATGCCAACGTCAAGGTGCTATTTCAAAACACCATGAAATGCCCATGTCCAAAATTCTGGAGGTAGAACTCTTTGATGTGTGGGGTATTGATTTCATGGGACCATTCGTGAATTCGTTTGGAATGAAGTACATCTTGGTTGCTGTGGATTATGTGTCGAAATGGGTTGAAGCTGTAGCATTGGCCGATAACGAAGGAAAGCGTGTTGTAGCGTTTTTAAAGAAGAATATCTTCTCTCGCTTTGGAGTACCTCGTACTATCATAAGTGATGGAGGATCTCACTTTTGCAACAAGCTATTCAAATCTGTATTGGCCAAGTATGGAGTCAAGCAACACAAGGTAGCTACGCCTTATCATCCCCAAACTAGTGGACAAGTAGAGGTTTCCAATCGTGAGATCAAGCAAATCCTTGCCAAAACGGTTAATGCGAATCGGAAGGATTGGTCTCAAAAGCTAGATGATGCACTATGGGCGTATAGGACTGCATTCAAGACACCCATTGGCATGTCACCTTATCAGCTAGTTTATGGGAAAGCTTGTCATCTACCCATCGAGCTTGAATACAAAGCATTGTGGGCATTGAAGCACTTGAATCTGAATTGGGATGATGTGAAGAACCTGAGGTTAGAGCAGCTGAACGAACTGGATGAATTTCGTATCCATGCATATGAAAGATCAGATTTATACAAGGAGCGGATGAAGAAGTATCATGATCAGCGGATTGTTCGACGAAACTTCCAAAAAGGTGACATGGTACTACTCTTTAATTCCAGACTCAAGCTCTTCCCAGGTAAGTTAAAATCAAAGTGGTCAGGTCCATTTAAAGTCATTCAAGTCTACTCGTCGGGAGTAGTCGAATTGGAAAACAATGAGGGTGTTATCTTCAAAGTGAATGGCCAACGTGTCAAGCCATATATCGGTCCTCTTGACTCGATGAATGACATGGCCATCACTTATCTCGACGAAGTCTAAGTACTCGAGATTACTACGTCGAGCCACGACAATAAATAAGGCGCTAGATGGGAGGCAACCCATCGTTTTATTGTTTTATCGTTTTGTCGTTTCATCGTTTTAAGTATTTTTCTTTTTGATAAATGAAAATCCAAAAATAAGAGTCGTGCCACGACCAAAACTAAGGAGCTTGGTGGGAGGCAACCCATCGTACTAATCGTTTTCATTGTGTTTTGAGCAAATATAGGTGCAAGAAGTATGCAGCGAGGAGATTGATTTCAATTGACGATTTGGTCGCATTGTATGGTAAAGTCGGTAAGTTAGGAATGGTGATGCATAAGGCTATGAATTGAGCCTTTCTCACGTCATAATAGGCTTCGAGGAAGGCTAGGCCTTGGTAAAAATAGGCCACGAACGATGCACAACCTATTCTATAGCCTAAGGACTCGGAATCTAGTGTGCTATACACTATGCGCCGCCTATTCCTAGGTGTACTTTTGACTATGCGCCGCCTATGCTATGGCATTTGAGATACTGAGACCAAATGCCATAGACTATGCGGCGCATATGTCTAGAAATGCCATAGACTATGCGGCGCATATGTCCCATTATGCCATGGACAATGCGCCGCATATGTAAGTGATATGCCGAGGGATATGCGCCGCATATGTGGTGATTTTGTCCCCAAATCCGATTGTAAATGGGTCATAACCCGACCCATACTCCTCCTATATAAAGGGGACTTGTTTTTATGTCACAAACACATTAGAAGCAACCCTAAAGGCGCCGCATATCATCCCAAATCCTCTCAAATTTTTCTTCCTTTGTTCTTCCAATCCACAACAACTTCTCCACAATCTTCAAGCAAGTAAGTGCTCTCTTATTCTTCATCTATTTATCGTAAGTACTACGTTTCTATGCTTATTATAATTTGCTAAATCATGTGAGATTGGTGGTGATGTTCATGTGTTTGGATAATTGTTGCAAAATCGTGTGATTGAAAATATACGTATGGAATTCTTGACTTGTTTCCGACTTGACTTTTGTTTCAATGGCATTGTTATGATACTTGCTGAACATATGTGGCTATGAATATTGCTTGAGAGTGTTGTTTGGATGCTTGCATGATTAACCATCCCGGCCATCGGGATAAGGTTATAGTGACTATCGACGTAGGAGGTAGTGTTTGTTGTACGAATAGCAATTCCATGTGGTAACCCCTATGTTGTAGTGTAGCTATATGCACCATGAAAGTCATCCAAATGGCTGCACATAAGTGATGTAATGCTGATTTTCTTGTCGGAATACAATCCTAAGACGTATGTCGACGAAGTCTGAGTACTCGACCACTTTCACTTCACTGATTTGTGCTAACAAGATTAAGTGTGGGGTGGTACCCCTAGTGCTTGCATGTAGATTGTATAAAGTGAGATTGTGCTGCAACTAACATTATTTCTAGTCTCAGGTACAATGGCACCCAAAGCAAAGCTAGGCAAGGAGAAGGCTACCACGACCCGAAAGGATAAAAAGAGAAGCCGACAAGACCAAGGAGAATCATCTTCAGCACACCTACCACGCAGAATGTTCGGAATCAAATGGGTTCTTGAGGAAGAAGCCAAGGCATGGTACAGCAGCAACAAAGAAAAGAAATATGTGCACGTCGACTTAATCAACAAGGAGACCTTAGCAAAGAAGGAGCCACAAATGTTGGCTAAAATAATGGCTTTAAAGCTGGATTTCATCTTCCGTGACATGGGAGAGTGCAATCTTGACTTGACAAGAGAGTTTTATGCCAACTGGTCGCCAAACACAACAGGCAACGAAGTCAAAATTCGGGGCCAAGTGTTACAGCTTACAGCAGATTGGATCAACTCTTTTCTAGGCCTACCTTCGGTCGACACTGCACCATACAAAGAGCTGTACAGCAGGCCTCCTTACAGAGCAATAAGACACATGCTTTGTGGAAGCAGATCAATGGCAAGATGGGGCAGACATAAGGAAAAAGGCCATCACAACACATTCCCCTATGCTCCACTAAATAGGGAAGCAAGAATCTGGATGCGCATTGTCAACTCATGCCTTATTCCTGGGACGCAATACACCAAGATATCGAGAGATAGAGTGTGTTTGGTTTATGTGTTGATGACGAATGTCCCTATCAACTTTGGGGCAATCATTCGATCTACCATGAGAAAAGCCAGACTCCACCGAAGGTCCCATTTCACATTCGGCAATTTGTTGACAGCAATGTTGCGGAAGGAGGATATAGAAGAGGAACCAGCTGACCACAAACTCCCACACAAACCAAAGAAGGTTGACCTCACCAAGGTCAAAGATGCTGAAACAACGCATGGAGTCAACCTTACCACTGCGGAGAGACATGCTCGTGACGAGAGTTTCTTCCGTCATCTCTATGGCATGACGAGATTCACTATGATGAGTGGGGGACGTATTCCAACTGCTGAAGAGCTCCAACTGCTGGACCACGACTACCCAATGAACAGACATGCCCGGGAGATGTGTGGAGTGGGCGTATATTTTGAGGAACCTCTTGATGATGACGTGCCAACTGATGATGATAGACGCTTGCCTGATTCTGATGCTGAGGAGAACTCTGACGATGACTCTTATGATGATTCTGTCGAAGGGGGTATGACCCCCGACATTGATGAGGAATCCGACTAATCAGGTTCTTCGACTTTATTTTCCACTGAGGGCAGTGTCTAGTCTAAGTGTGGGGTGACAGAATTTGCATGCTATACCTCTTTGTTTGCACCTATGTTTGTATGTTTGCTTGTTTTACTTTGGTTTAGTCCATTTTTTTTTTGTTTTTTGTTTTTTTTTTGTTTTTTTTTCGTTTGATGTTTTTTTAGTTTTTAGGAGTAAAATTTTTCTAGTTACGCATGAAATTATTTTGATAGGCAGCATGAAAATAGAACAAGAGTATGTGCTACAATTGTGACTATTGAGACATTTAGGCTCTAGTTATGACTTATTATATGATATTGTGTGATTCAATTCCTTCACTTGTTGGGTTGAGAGTCTATATTACTTCCAACCAAGTCGACCATGTGCCTTGTGTGTGTGAGATAATAAGTATATTCTATGTATGTGGCTGATGCTAGAACTTGCCTGGTATGTATGCAAAGCGAAAATAAGGAGTGTAAGTTTAGGATATGATTTAGGCATTTCTTTGGCAACCTATACATGTTTACCTTCAGTTTTTCCTACCCATGTAAATCATCCTAGTTAAACCCTTTTGAGCCTTTAGCCTATTTCTTTGACAACCTTGTATGTAAGCCTAATCCATTTTTTTTTCAAGACCATAATTTGATCCAAATTCCTAAGTGCTTTAAAGTGAAAAAGTCATGTGACAACATAAGAGGAAATTGGGCGAGTATGATGCTTTAAATTGTAATGGTGCTTGAATGCGTTATGAAAAAGGAAGCAAGTGCTATCATAAGAGGTATGTTGTGAAAAGAAAAAGGAAAAGAAAGCTGTAAAGTGAGTTGTGCTTAAAATTGAAAAACAAAATAGGAGAACAAGGGTGGTAGAATAAAAGAGTAAAGAAAGGTTGAAAGAAAAAAGTGTCATTGATACAAAGTGATGTATTAAAGTGCTTAGGACCCTAGTCACTATTCTTGGCCAAAATAGTCCTCCCGTCCCTTAGCCTACATTACAACCATCTAAAGACCTACTTGATCCTAATCTTAACATTCCGACATTTAGTAGAGTACTACATTAAAGGCAAGCTTATGGTCATTAGTTGCTACATATGAATTCTTTGTGAGAGTGAGTGCAAGGACACTTTGATACCCATGTTTGAAAAATATGCTATATTTGTGAGTGATTATGGGTACTATATTGTGAGACACACATGGTTGATGAGTTTTGGATAGTTGTATATGATTCTATGTACCTTAACGTTTGCATGCGAGTTGATCACCATCACGAGTCTATGCTTGAGGTTAAATTGTTTCTACTTATAATCAGAAAGCTACTCTTTGTTGATAATTGTTGTGCTTGTCTTGAAGAATGTTTTGTGTTGTTGTTGTAAAAACCTTAAAGTCGATGCTTAGAAGGACATGATATGTTGTTCGAGGACGAACAAAGCTCTAAGTGTGGGGTGTTGATGATAGGCGAATTTACGCGCCTATATCAATATAGTTTGCCCATATTTTAGCCTAGTTTTGAGAACTAATTATCTATTTCATGCACTTTTAGTCCTTTTTCCTATGAATGAGCTAACAAACATGATTAGCAAAGTTTCAGGTATAAATGATGCAAAATACAGCATTTTACGGCTTACTTGACGCAAAAGAAAGCTCACAAACGAAGTAAAAGGGAGCTGGACGCCTAAAGGACCAAATTTGCTGCATGGAAAATCTGTCCCGGGCTAAAACAGCAATTCTGAAGACTTTGGGGACTTACAGACACAAAGCTGGATTTTTGCCAAGATACATTAACCTAGTGCAATTAGGTTATGTGTTTCACTAATCTATTTGGATTATAATTTTGTAACCTTACCCTAGTACATTTGGGTCAAGGATTTCATTAGTATATTAGGATTTGGTTATTTATTTCATTAGCTTAGTAGGAGTAGGATAGGAGTATTATAAATACCCTATCATGCTAGAGATTTTTATTCATCTCCTTACAATTAAGACATCTTCTTACAATACATTCTTAATTCTTCATTCTTCACTTAATTAATTTTCTTCCATCCTTCTCATCTTCCACTACAAACACTTCTAATCTATTCTTCTATTCATCTATTCCACAACAAGAGAATCGTTACTTGCTACGGAATCACCAAAACCACACGCCTAACACCTCTTTTACACGCCATCCACCATGCAAAACGTGATATCCTTCGCACTCATGGGTAACTAAACCTCTTAGTTGGGGTTATGGAAGCCGAATGAGTTACTATCTATTGCTGTGAGTTTGTGAGTTCAAGACAAGTATATTGCTTATATCATTATTCTCTTCATCTTAATCTACATTCTTTGCGGTTGCAAACGCAAGAATACGCCAGTCTAACATTTAACTTGTTCGAGAGAAAGGTTATTTGTCTGGAAAAGAGATAATGTCAAGGTAGTAGGACACCCTTTCCTATTAAAAAGCTAGTGCCGTAACTGGACTAACCTCTTGGAGAATTCGTACTGTTAGACACGCTTTAAGCTCGAGAGAGTTAAAGTGAAATAGTCCTTGTTTAGGTCGAGAGACGCTTGGATTTACTATCGACTACAATTCTCTATAAGCAATTGCATGTCAAGACTCTACACACTCATAGCCAATAGAGACGTATACCTCAAAAGGTGGACATAACCTCAACGCCTCAATTCTCATTGTTTACAACCAACGTGACAATCTTTCTCTTTTACTTTGATACTTTCAGCTTTTATTTCATTACTTGGGTTACTTATTACAATCCCCCCATTCTTACGAGACTTGCATCAAAAGTCTAATAATTTCGCTTACTTGTTGGCCAAGCTATTCCCTGTGGGATCGACACCCAACCCAGGTTGGGTTCTATATTTGACAAACGACCGCTTTACACTCCCACGAGAGCTGTAGATTGAGCGTTATCAGTGACGTAACTTCAGAATCTTCACGGAGAAATTGACATGGATTCTAATTCTGCTCGAGCATCTTACGGGGATGATGAGTTCTTCTCCTCAACTTGCTTAAATTTCACAAGGAAAATATATAAGTAAGAGAATTGATACAAGTGAAATGACTGCCTTAGCTTTCGATGATATTATTCAAAGTTAGTACGTGAAGAATCAATCTTTGGTCCCATGGAGGGCACGGGATCATACTTGTAGGGGCTATTTTGATCGTGCCATCAAACAAACCCTTGTGTGAAAGATTGCTTGGAGCCTTGAAGACTAGAGGACTCATGGGTTTGGACCACATTTGATGGTTCACGATTTTGGCCCCTTTTATTAAGGTCATTTTGGTCCCTTATCCTCAAGGTCATTTTGGTCTTTTATCCTTGTCTAAATGACACTCCATTGCCACCCACCTCATTAAGGGCATTGGAGTCATTTTATCTTTATTTTGTAATATACTATATATAGTCTATTTTAGGTCATTTCTCTTTAGTTAATGAATGATGAACATTTGAAAGACTTATTCTCTCTTTAGTCTTGTAACAAATCTATATCTCATTATCTATCCTTTTATTTTTGTAATCTTGTTATTGTTTGTAATGGACTATTTTTGTGTCTTGTTGAATCCAAAATTTTGTGTTCTTGTTGTCATCTTGTTTTTCACGATTTGTGACTGTTTTGGGTGTTAAATGCACCTTTTTTTCTTGTATTCTTGTTGTATTTATCAAATCCGAGTGAGGTCTCCATTTGGTCCACGAATTGTTGTGATTTGTGGACTATTTTGGAGGGTGTATTGGACTATTTTGTGGCTGTTTCGTGTTCCTCTTGTTTGTCTTGTATCATTTGGTATCAAATCCATCTTTGATTTTGTTCTAAAAAGATCAATTTTGGGCTTGAGACTTGAAAAACACACACAAAAAAAAAATTGTAAACTGAATTTTTCAGAAAATAGCAATCTATCCACTTTGTGTTCTTGGCCGAAAATTATGTTCTTGTTGTGTCTTGGCCGAGATTTTTACTTGAATTAAAGAGTTTCTAGCGTTTGTATTGTTCTTCACTAACACTTTGAGTCTATATCTTGATTTGAGCTTTTGTTGTTGATGTTGTTATTGTGAACTTGGACTTGGCCGATTGTTGTTGGTATTGTTGTTGTGGATTCAAGACTTGAACGTGTGATGTATTGTTGGTTCAAGTTTGAACGTGTATTTTGGGGATTGTTTTGTGGATTTTAAGCTTGAAAAGGTGGTGTTGTTTGGGAGGTCCAACTTGCACGTTAGAACTTCGAGACTCAAAATTTGTGTTCTTGATGTTCATAGTGTTCTTCACCATCTCTATATTTTGTTGAAGAAAAAGTGGTTGTTGATTCTATAAGTTGAAGAAAGAGAGTGTGAATTGATGTTATTCTTGCAAGACATAAATCCAAGATTTAAGGTGTAAGACTTGTGGCTCAAAGACTTTTTCTTCACACTCAAAGACTTACAACCACTTCCAACAACCTTCCATGTTTTGAGGATCTTGTTTTAAGGAAAGTGTACAACAAAGTCAAGTCTTCTATTTTCTGAATTGGAAGGGGATTACAAGACTTATATTTCCCTCCTAAAACCAAATCCACCATTCCCAACTTACAAATTGATCAAGAATTCCAATTTTGGAAAATAAATTTGTTACGACCGCAACCAATACGTGGCTGCCACATCACATTTTACTGTTCACACGACAAATTTTGTCTTAAATTTTAGATTCTTAGTTTCATTTTATTGTCTCCTAGTTTCATGTCTTGATTCTAGAATTAATTAACAACTAGTAATCTCCTACTAAGTTGTAGATTAATTGTTGAATCCATTTCTTTCGTGTCTTTATTGTTTGTGTATTTTCTCGTTTCTAACTCGTCGTAACTTTTTTGTTTCAAGTTCATAAGTAAATTTTATTTTGTGTCTTGAGTCGATCAAACAATAATCTATTCCGGTTGCCAAGTAGAATTGACATCTTATTGACTATCGGAGTATAAGCAACTTTTAATATTCACCGCTTCAATTGTGAGAATCACAAAGGTTAGTATATACGAGTGTTGATAAGGATGCTTTACTACTAATATCATTTGTTTATTGTGTAGGTACAAAGGTGATATTAGGGGAACATGTCTTTGATAATCGGGGATTATTATGACTACGACATGGGAGACTATGATTGTAGTAAAAGGTTTTATGGCTACGAAGATGAGGGAGATTATGGGGGCTATGAAAATAGCCATGATCAAAACTTGGGTATATTTGAGGGTCTCGGGTTTAGGAGAGAAAATGATGGGAATGATGGCCTAGTGCTTATGGTGAATTTGGAGATGATGTAGGACCTTGTGATGGTTTTTATGATGAAGTTAGGACATGTGAGGAGTCTTATACTTCCCACTTTGAACCTATATTTGGTGTTAGGTATAACCCTTTCATTCGCAAAGCTTATGAGAGCTATGATGAGAGTACGCATGCGGAGTGTGAAAGATCATATTCTTCACCTTGTAGTACTTTTTATCAAGCTCGACATAGTGTGATTGGTTATACTAGCTATAGTACAGGTTGTCCCATGAGGAAAAGAGCGCAAGCATCTCCAAAACCGATGGGTACTCACGTGCCTTACAATGTTGATCCAAGGAGGAGTGTACACTTCGGAAAGGTGACTATTTTGTGGGATACCGGGCTGCCTTATGGTGTTGAATGATAGGTACTGTGGAAACTACATTCTTTTGTCCATGGTTGACTACTTGGTGTTATTTCGAGAGCCTTTACTTGTTCCATACTACTTAGGCAAGTTCAAGGTTACCGAGAGGGTAAAAGTTTTCTTCTCCCAATTTGATTACCATGAGGAGGTATGGTGCGATGTGTTTTCCTTAACCTATGGTCATATGAGCTTGGGTGCCGATTGGTTTGCACGACATCAAATTCTTAACGTGCAAAATTGGCCTAATATTGTAAGAGACCAATGGGGAAATCTTCTCATAACGTACTTTCTACCCAAACCGCAAAGAGAAATGCTTATGTACTCCAATCCGATTTATGATGAGAGACAAAAGATTGAGAGGAGTAATGGAGTGCAAGGTGGTAATCCAAGAGTGGAAAAAGGAGAGGATATGTGGAGCGAAGTGAGGGGATTGCCACCAAACTGTGCTAACATTGGTTGTCCTTCTATTTCTAAGGACATTTGTGTAGGTACCAACATGGCAAGCGAAGGTGAACAATGCCAAAAGGAAGTTGCTGCCCAAGCTTGTGGAGGACCTTCACCTCACGGCAAGGAAGAGTGTACTCAAGATCTTACAGGTAAAATAGCTAACTCTTACACTTTAGTGCATGTGAATGACAATTGTGTGGCTAGTAAGCCATTGAGTGTGAGTAGTATCTTACTTATTTATGAGTCTAATGATTCCTTGTATCTTGTTGATGATGTACATATTGTGAGTTTGGATACACTAGTTGATCCTATTGATGATGAAATTGACTCTTCTTGTAAGATCAATTTATGTCCATCTAGTGTTGAAGCTTATATGTTTAATAAAAGTACATCATCTTGTGTAATTGGTGTTGATCAACCTGTTTGTGAAAATTATCCCCCACTTGAGTATGTGTGTGATGTGCTTAATGGGACTCAAGTGAGTGAAGTATTTTAAAATGTTGATCAACAAAGTGGGAGTGAACCCGAGATCTCTTCTTGGGGTAATCTTGTGTTTGGATCATCCTTGAAACTTGTTATTGATCATTTCGAGTGTGAGGAACTTGCTTATTCCAAATTTGTCCATGAGGTAGATCACACTCTCTTTAGGTGTAATGTCTTGCTTGAAGATGATTTAAACACTTCTAATAAAGCTAGTGATGAAAATGATGGTATAGCTTGCCTTGGAAGCTATAGCCTATATGCTAACCCACTTTGGTGTGACAACATTCCTCCTAAAGATGGAAATCTCTTCTTGGAAGATGAGAGTACTCTTAGGGGTAAGGAATGTGTAGTTGCGGAAGCTACTTCTTCTTTTACTTTGTGTGACTTTATTTTTTAGAGTAATCATGGTTATTAGTGGGAAACTAGTAGGGAGTACACATATGAGGGCACCTTGGTAGAACTCGATTTGAGTGATACCTTTCTCTACTCTCTATTTACTTTGGATGATATGTATGCTATTATAGAGAGTATGTCGTTTAGTTTGGGAGTAGACCACGGGAAAGTGGAGTGTTGTCTAGACCCGTGTCTATGGACACTTTTCCCATTTGACCCCGGTGCCAAATGTTGAAATGGTGATGTTGGTGCACCCAACTTGTTGCTTGGTCTACATGACAAGCAAAGTATCACTCTTGGTGTATCCCATAACCAAATCCTTTGTACATCTTTCATTGAGTTTTTAATACTCACTTTAAAGGATTTTTGATTATACTTCAAGTATGTAACCCCTTGGCATGATGATGTTTATTATTGTGCTAACCCTAACCCTCATTCCATGAGGATGTTGTGCTTGTTTGTCCTTTCTCTTGTTTTGCAAGGTACGGATTCGAGGTTGAATCCTTTTCAAGAAGGGGAGGATGATACAGGTGAAATGACTGCCTTAGTTTTCGATGATATTATTCAAAGTCACTACGTGAAGAATAGAGCTTTGGTCCCATGGAGGGCACGGGATAATACTTGTAGGGGCTATTTTGATCATGCCATCAAACAAACCCGTGTGTGAAAGATTGCTTGGAGCCTTGAAGACTTGAGGACTCACGGGTTCGGACCACATTTGATGGTTCACAATTTTGGCCCCTTTTATTAAGGTCATTTTGGTCACTTAGCCTCAAGGTCATTTTGGTCTTTTATCCTTGTCTAAATGACACTCTATTGCTACCCACCTCATTAAGGGCATTGGAGTCATTTTATCTTTATTTTGTAATATACTATATACAGTCTATTTTAGGTCATTTCTCTTTAGTTAATGAATGATGAACATTTGAAAGACTTATTCTCTCTTTGGAGAGTGAAACACCTTATATAGTTCTTAGTTAGGGCATAGAAACGTCATCCTTTAGTATAGGTCTTGGAAAAGCCAATATTGTTCTTTGCTTGGAAACGGTGGATCTTGAGGTGAGTGATTCCCTTGGAGGTCACCATAAGAGTGTGGTGTTGTTGTTACATTAATTAGGGGTTTAGTGTTTGAATCACACTTTGTTCCTAAGTCTTGTAACAAATCTATATCTCACTATCTATCCTTTTATTCTTGTAATCTTGTTATTGTTTGTAGTTGACTGTTTTTGTGTCCTGTTGAATCCAAAAATTTGTGTTCTTGTTGTCATCTTGTTATTCACGATTTTTGTCTGTTTTGGGTGTTAAATACACCTTCGTTTCTTGTATTCTTGTTGTATTTGTCGAATCCGAGTGAGGTCTCCATTTGGTCCACAATTTGTTGTGATTTATGGACTGTTTTGGATGGTGTATTGGATTGTTTTATAGCTGTTTCGTGTTCCTCTTGTTTGTCTTGTATCAAGAATAGATTTGGCTATTCAAAAAGGATTGTTTATGTTCAAAGAAGATAGAATATACCAAGTTGAATACACTCACATGCTTGGCAGAAATCCTCTCATATGTAGTGAAACTTCCATATGAAGGTGAACCCATTGAGAACTCAGATGCAGCCAAGGATTCTCTCCTGTTACTCTTTCTAGGTTTCTTCTCAATGCTCTGAGCCTCATCATCCTCTAATTTGGGATATTTCTTGCTATGAGATGAACTTATTTGAAAGATGCTCATCTCAGACGGACGACTCGCTCCTACGACATCGACCTCTGTTGGCCAATTTTGAGAGGAATGCTTCCCCTCAGCTGGGACAACAGAAACTTTTTCAGTCTCCACCAAATCATGCTTTCCTTGTTATACATCCTTTTCTAATCTATCAGCCCCATTCACCTCGGCTAATTGATTTGCGGAAGCTTCTTTAATCTCCAACACATCCACTCCTTCAATTTCAACTTCCCCACCATCATCTAAATCAACATCCATTTGAAATTCTTCCTCATCTGGCTCGGTTTCTGATTCTTCATCCTATTCTAACTCAATTGGTTCAAAGTTTTTATCTAATTTCTCACTACCAGTACTTCCTTTCAAATATCCGTGATATATATTGCTACTCTCTTCTAGAGCAGTCAAGTTCATGAATTTAATCGGATGCATATCATCTATTCTACCAAGGTCATTAATCAACTTTGAGAAATAAGAAACCGCTTCTTATTTTCAGAAAAGAACGTAGCTTTACCGTCAGATAAGGTGATTAAAGTCCTTACAGGATTATTTCTTTCCACTAAGATTTTCTTTTTTCGGGATTGAGCAATCTTGGAAGAAGCGAAAATCGTCAGAGACATGAAATTCTTGGAACCCTTTGCCGGTGGTTTCAGTTTCACCGCTTTGGATTCATTCTCCTTCTCATCAAAACCCTATGACAAAGAAGAAGAACCCAACTCTCCTTTCCCAGAATTAGACACCATTCTTGTCGACTCTGCACAAAAAACAAGAAAACAACAAAGTAAATCAAGAAATCTTGCAACAAATTTTTGACATTTCAAATCAAGAAAATTGAGTAAAACAACGGGAAAACGGAAATTACCAGCAGGGCTATTAGCTCATGGTTGAATCCTCCATGGGTCGCAAGAATCGAAGGCCGCGAAAAAGGGTTGCCGTTGAAGCTTCTTCTGGGTGTAGAATTGTTGTTTTCAGAGGTTCTTGGATGAGGTGGAAAGGATCTTGTAGAGAGTGGAGAAGGAGACTTGTTATTAGAAGAAACTACCATTGATGATAATGTTTTATACCAAGAAAGGTAAGCGAATCGTCGAATCGTCCAGGGAGACCAAACAAGCAAATGGAAATAATGCAAATTGAGAGAAAGGAAACTTTAGATATTACCAAAAAAAATTTATATATGGGGTAAAAAATATTTACTCAATCATAGCAATTACTAATATATGTAATTGCAATTAATTAGATATCTAAAGTAAATGATACTTCCTTTTGGTCAGTGCACTTTTATTTATCGGATGTAGTAGCAATAGGTATTCTTTTTTATTTGTCTAATTTAAAAATCAAGAGATAATTTATCACTAATTTCTAATTTGAGTTTGTTATATTAACTATAGTTATTTTTCAAAGTATAAATGCTATTATATTCAAGTAATAATATAATAAAATGGTCATTTTATTTCTTGTTGTGTTAAGTCAATACTAGATAAATAAAATAGATCAAAGGAATAAGTAACATGTATAGCAGGTTGGTACAAAACTATCATTACACTATCATATTCATATCATCATGTACTTACTATGTGAACTTTTATCTATTAGACTATTACAAACAACTTATTTAATAAGGTCACAACATCAAGAATTTGAAATTAGAATAGTTGCAGCTTAAACGTGCCTTTACATCAAGTTCGATGATTTCGCTATTCTTGTTTTGCAATGTTCATCAAAATTTAAGTTCTTTTATTTCATTTTTTTGATTAATAAATCTTAAAAGTAAATGCTGCGAGGTTCGAAATTCGATGAATAGTAAGCGAACGTCTTTATCTTTTCTCACTTAAATATTTTTTTTGCACATGCTACTACTTCATATTCTGCCATGTGGTTACATATTAAACATTGCGCTTTGATCACTAGATCAAAATAATATGACATTCACGATTGTAAATCTTATTTACTAAGAATGATCTATTACATTTGTAAGCGGGATTGACCCTTCTTAACATTCACAGTCTAATAATAATAATTATGGATATTGTCGATAAATATTCTACCACTAAAAAGTAAGCCCAAGCCAAATAATGATAAGACTTCTCTCAATATCAAGTAGTAATATATTTGCCTTCTCATCAGATCTAGTTTTTATTCCTTTATGTATAATCTTGTTTTTCATGATTTCATGTTCTAATTTAATTCAATTCTTCTGTGCTAGATGTCTTTTTTTTCATATTCTATTCTATTGACTTGTGCATAAAAATTAAGCTTTTGTGTCTCTTTTATAAACTAAAAAATCTCGAAAGTAAATTTCACGAGGCTCGAAACTTAGTGGATAATAAGCAACAAACGTCTCTATCTTTTCTCACTTAAATACATAATTTTTTATATTGTACCATTGAATATTGCACTCTCATCAATCATCACTAAATAAAGGGAAAAGACATCATTTCCACCCCAAACTATATAAGAAAAGTCTAAGCCACACATAAATTATATAAGTGACCTATTACACGCCTTAACTATATAAAAGTGATATTATTACCTCCCCGCGACCCCCATTCTAAGGTGCGTGTGTTACACTTATTTTAGGCGCGTCCAGCCTATTAAATAACAAAAGTAAATGGCTAAAAACACTATGGAAAAAGGCATCATTTCAACCCCAAATTATAGTCGAAAAGTCGAATCCACACCTAAACTATATAAGTGACCTATTACACACCTTAACTATAAAAAAAATGATACTTTTTACTGATGTGGCAGCGCGTGTAAAACACTACACCACATACAAGTGGTGGTAGCCTGACAGGGTGTAAATAGTTTAATTTTTTTATAGTTTAGGTGTGTAATAGGTCACTAGTATAGTTTAGCTGTGCCTTCGACTTTTTGGATATAGTTTGGGGTAAAAACGATGTATTTTCTATCATGTGACTATGATTGTAAATCATATTTAAGAAAAATAATCTATTACATTTTTTAAGGGATATTTTTTACCCTTCTTGAAATTCAAGATCTAACAATAATAACTATGAATTCCATCACTAAAACGTAAGCCTGGATGTACTTTTTTATTAATAAATGTAGTTATCAAAAAAAAAAAATTAGTTAACATCTAGAGTTATTTAAAAATCTTTTACCAATTATTCTAAAACTTTAAAAATTTAAAACTCTCACTATCTTTAGAAAACCCTTTTCTACTTCTAATATACTTCTGTTGTATTGGTACTTTTAACACTTTCAAATTCTTTTAGAAAATAATGTTTTAATTCTGTTCACTATTTTTCTTTTTAAAATAGAAAAACCTTTTCTACTTCTAAAATAGTTCATTGTAGTGACACTTTTAACATATTTTCAAATCTATATATATATATATATATATATATATATATATATATATATATATATATATATATATATATAAAGGAGACATTGTAGGCTGCTGATGTGACATGCCTCAATGAAAAAGTATCTATCTTTTTCTGATTTTTTTGAATTTTTTTCACTATTATTTAATTAATTGGGCAATTAAACTAATTAATAAAGGAAATTTATATTTTAATATTTAGTTACTATTACCGTTACAACTTTTGATATTCTTTATTGAAAAAGTATGCTGATGTAGCATGCCTCAATGTTTATGAATACGAGGATGACAAATAGATTCATGATAGAAGTTTTGATGTTACGGTTAGAGACGATGAGTTTGATAGAATAGAATGGTGTTTTTAACCTATTTTTGATATTGAATTGCATACAATAGAGTAAACAAAAATATTTATGAGAATTCTATTCTCTTCCTCTTCTATTTTTCTAGGGCTACATTATAATTATGAAAATTTTATTCTCCCATTCTCTTTTTCTAGGTCTACTTTATATGGTACTTCCCATGATGAATTTATAAGTTGTATATGGAAGAGGAGAAAATTTTGTATAAAATTTGGAGTAAAAATTGAGATTTTACTTTTTATTTATGAGAATTCTATTCTCTTCTTCTCTTTTTCTAGTGCTACTTTATATGATATTTTTTATAATATATTTATAAGTTATATATAACAGAAGAGAAGATTTTGCATCAAATTTTTGGAGTAAAAATGAAAATTTTATAAATTTTTGACAAAAAATTAAGACAAATGAAATAATGAAAATGGTCAAATATTTCATTTTTAGATTTTTGGAATCATTCTTTATATTAGAATTTAAATTATTGCATTAAAAAAAAATCTTTTCCTAAAACATCTTTAATCTTACATTTTTTAAGGAAATTGTTGTAATCAATGTATTACCTATTGCTATTAAAAAGGTAAGAATCAATAGTAATAATTATTGATATATAAATTTTAAATTATAAAAAATTATGATATTTAATGATATTTATCATATCATGCATTATGCATTGTAGTTACATAAGGTAAGTATCAATAGTAATAATTGTTGGTATTTAAAAGATAAATTTCATTATAAATAAATATTAAAATGTAAAAAATCATGATATTTTATAAGTGCAAATATTTAAATTAAAATATTTATATTCTCTTATTATATATTTTTTCCATCTAAAACTAATTGACATGTACAGATTTTGCATAACTTTTAATGGATAATTAAGCAGAAGTGTGATTTTATTAATATATATATATTTTGTTAATTCTTTAACCTTTATCTATAAAAAAATTTAAAAACTATAAATAGAAGATGAAGTAAAAATAGTAGGTGGCGATTTAAAGAGGTTATTGAGAAGGTAAACATTGATTTTGAGAAGAATGAAAAAATGAATAATGTTTAAAATGAAAAAAAGAAAAATGAAATGAGAGAAGATAGAAAACTAAGAAAGGAAACAAAATAAATTTTATAAAATTTCTAATTCTGATTTCATAAACTTTGTCCATTGTGAATTATGGCCAAAATTTTTGAAGATGAAATCCCAAAAGAAGATACAAAAGAATGCAGTAAAATTAGAAGATAAATATAATATATATATATATATATATATATATATATATATATATATATATTAAGATATAAAAATGAGAAAGAAAAATTGGGGTAATTACACAACTTAGCCAATATTGACTGCTAATTACCTTACTTAGCCTAATTTCAATTAATTACAATTCATAACCTTCTCCATTTTCGATTACTTTTTTTTTCCTTTTTTCAGTTTTTTCCTTCTTTTTTTCTTTTCCTATATTTTTTTCGTTTTCTCTTTCTTTCATTTTTCTTTTACAATTTTTTTGTTTTTTTTTATTTTTATTTTTCTCCTTTTTTTGTTTTTTTTTCTCTAATACTATTACTCTTTTAAAAAAAAAAAATCTTCAATTTTTCTTTTCTTTATTTTTTTTTGTTTTCACTTTCTTCTTTCTTTTTCCAATTTTTTCTTTATTGTTGTGTTTTTTTCATTTTGTCTTTCCTTTTTTTTTTCTTTTTTCAGTTTTTTCCTTGCCCCCCCCCCCCCCTTTTTCTTTTTAAATTTTTTTTGTTTTCTTGTTTTTATTTTGTATTTTTTTTTCTCTCTATTATCTATTACTTTTTTTTTCTTTTTTCTATTTTTTTCTTCATTTTTTATTTTCCTTTTTTTTTTTATCTTTCTTGTTTATTTCTTTATTTTTTTTTTGTTGTCGTTTTTGCATTGTCTTTTTTTCTTTTATTTTTCTTCTTTTCCTTTTTATTTTTTTCATCTCAAAATAATAGACATGTACAGATTTTGCATAACTTTTAATGATTAATTAAGTAGAAGTGTGATTTGATTAATATATATTTTTGTTAATTCTTTAACCCTTATCTATAAAGAAATTAAAAAACTATAAATAGAAGATGAAGTAAAAATAGTAGGTGGCAATTTAAAGAGGTTATTGAGAAGGTAAGGATTGATTTTGAGGAGAATGAAAAAATGAATAATGTTTAAAATGAAAAAAAGAAAAATGAAATGAGAGAAGATAGAAAACTAAGAAAGGAAACAAAATAAATTTTATAAAATTTCAAATTCTGATTTCATAATCTTTGTCCATTGTGAATTATGGCCAAGATTTTTGAAGATGAATTCCCAAAAGAAGATACAAAAGAATGCAATAAAATTAGAAGATATATATATATATATATTAAGATACAAAAATGAGAAAAAAATTGAGATAATTACACAACTTAGCCAATATTGACTCCTAATTACCTTATTTAGCCTAATTTCAATTAATTACAATTCATAACCTTCTCTTGCCTATTAATTTTTTCATAATTATAATTCATAATCTCTCCCATTAATTTTTTTCTCTATTTTCGATTACTTTTTTTTTTTTTTCATTTTTTCAATTTTTTCCTTCTTTTTTTCTTTTCCTATTTTTTTTCGTTTTCTTTTTCTTTTCTTATTCCAATTTTTTTTTCTTTTTATTTTTCTCCTTTTTTGTTTTTTTCTCTAATTTCTATTACTCTTTTTTAATCTTTTTTCTCAGTTTTTCTTTTCCTTTTTTTTGTTTTCTCTTTCTTCTTTCTTTTTTCAATTTTTTCTTTTTTTGTTGTCTTTTTTTCATTTTGTCTTTCCTTTTTTTTTCTTCTTCTTCTTTATTTCCCCCTTTTTTCTTTTTGTCTTTCTTTTCTTTTTTAAATTTTTTTGTTTTCTTTTGTATTTTTTTCTCCATTCATTTTCTCTCTATTATATATTAATTTTTTTTCTTTTTTCTATTTTTTTCTTCATTTTTTCTTTTCCTTTTTTGTTTTCTCTTTCTTCTTTCTTTTTTCATTTTTTTTTGGTTGTCTTTTTTGAATTTTGTCTTTTTTTCTTGTCTTTTTCTTCTTTTTCTTGTTATTTCTTCTCCTTCTATTTTTTTCCTTTGTTTTTTTCTTTATTTTCTATTACTCTTCTTCCTTTTTTTGTATTTTTGCTTCTTTTTTTTCTTTCTTTTCATTCTTTTTATTTGTGCGAACTAGTAAACATAAATACAAGTACGAACTATAAAATATAAATAGAGAGATGAATTATAACATATAAATACAAGTGGTAACTATAAAATACAAATATAAATACGAACTATAACATATAGATACAAGTGCGAACTATCATTTGTATTTTTTAATTATTGAAAAGGAACGATTGATTTTCTTTTTACTAATATTTATTTGTATTTATTTATAGGAGATATATTTATTAATACAAATAAATACAATTCAAATTTTATAAAAATAAAATATGTATTTGTATTTTTAAAATTGTTGGTTTCATTTGTTTGTAATTGTATTTGTATCAAATGATATTTATTTATTTAGAAATATGAATAATAATTTTGACATACAAATACAAAATGGTGCATTTGTATCAAATGATACATTGCATATTTATATATTTTAGAATCAAGAAAATACAATTAATGCATTTACTTGTTTGTATACAAATACAAATGATAAAACGGCTAAATACAATATGCAATCAACTTACAAATACAAAATAATTCTTTAAAAATAAAAAGACATCGACGAAAATAGAATACAAATAAAAATACAAATATAATCTAAATATACAAACACAATAAAATCATAATATAAATATAATCCAATATAATATACAGTCAAATATAAAATACAAATACAAAACAATTCTTTAAAATACAAGTGCAAATTATATAAAATACAAATGATGGTGCGAACTAATAAATACAAATACAAGTGCGAACTATAAAATACAAATGATGGTGCGAACTAATCCAACCCTCTATTCTATTCAGAGAGAAAAGCCTTTGCATCTGATGCACAAAGCTATCTAGTTTCTTTTTCTTTGCTGAAAATCCAACTCTTGAAGATCCTTTTAACATCACCAGACCAGTTCAGTACAAAAGCACCAACAACAAAAAAGAAAGAGTACCACCAGATGAACATCAATTTCCCCTTGCCTAAACCTCCATTATAGTTCAATTGTGACAAAGTATAGTTTGTAATGTAAATAAAAATCATACGTGACAAAAAAAGATTGTTCTGGATTTTGGGAAAGTAATAGAAATATGTTACAAATTATGAAAAAGAATGTAAACAAATGACACGGGAAAATACTTTATCGAGTAATGGGTTCAAGAAAGAGATAAAGGTATCAAATGATTTACAACATACTCTACAAATACTAATTGCCAATGAAAGCAATTTAGGAGATTTTGGAATGGAGGAAGTAATTAACATGTGCAAACTTGGGACTAAATCGACCAATGAAAAGAAAGTAGGCCAACTTGTGGGATGAAGGGAGTAAGTAACATATGCTAAACTTGGGACCCAGTCCAACCATGCATCCCAAAATCAGTACACCAAGAGATATACCTATAACCTATTCAAGAAAAGGGGATAAACCGTCTGAGAGATTGATAGCATCCACAAACTCTGGCACGTGAACTTGTTATCTGAAAGTTGTACAGATATGGGTAGAGATCACCTGGTTAAAAATCTCTTACTTTAAACATGTTCATTGTTTACTTTTGGATAATTAAAATTCATTCTTTTTATGTGTGTGTTTATTTATAATATTTTACTGTGTTAGGAGGAGTGATTCTGGGATTGATTACATTGGGAGGAATTGATTTTTCAAGGAAAAGACTATTAAGTAAAAAGGAGGAGGAAACTTCAAAAAATGTACGTGTAAACTCTAGTTTTGTTGTTGTTTTATGAGAACAAATTTGTATAAGATTAGAAAATAATCATATCGTAATCAAGTGAATATGATGAATTTACCGTATGTTTTTAATTCAGGAGTCAAAGCATGTTATTTATGGACAATTATACCTTTTTCGAGATAACTTGGGTTCAATAACAAATACTTATTCTAGTAGTACTATTTTTAAAGCTGGATTTTCTTTTTTGATTTAGGTAAAATTTCTTCTGAAGTATTTTTGCTTGTGCGTGTAATTAATGGAATTAGGTTCTTGAGGCAAAGGTGGATTATGTGAGTCAGCTATCAGATGTTGATAAGGCAAAGGTGGGTAATACGAATCAGCTACTAGATGATGTTTTGTCTTCAATTCTGTCACGTATGACAATTAAAGATGTTGTTAAGACCAGCATTTTATCTACAAGGTGGAGATATCTGGTTGCTTCTATGCTTACATTACAGTTCAGCCTTGACATGTTTGGCATTAACTATTTAGGTCCTACATGTCAGCCTTACTATCAGAAAAATTCTTGGAAGTAGTAAATCAGTTTTTGTAACTTTATTTGGGTCGTAAAGTGGTTGAACTTGAAATGAACACTTTCATTCAGAGAAAGTTTTCTAGTGAATTTGACCAATTGATGCATTCTGTTTCAAAATTAGGTGTTGAAAGATTACATCTCAACTTTAGCTGTGGCAAAATTCCTACCTCAAAATACATTAACCTTCACCGCAACACATTTTTTGAATTTTCCCTTGAGCTTCTCTCTCAAGCATCCTCCTTGAAATCCTTGTTTTTGAGTGTTTGCGTTGTACAACCAAGTGTTACACTATGTCTCAACTCCCTCAAGACCCTTTTCTTGACGGGCATTCTGTTAGAAACGGGACAACTTGAGGGTATTTGTCCTCGTGTTTGAACCTTAATCAGTTAATCATAAAATATTGCAATCTTCCGCATAAGCTATGCATCTCTAGTATAGTAACATCTGTTCTTTTCGCTGATTATGGAGGATTAGAAGAGATTGATCTTCAGGCTACAAAACTGCATGAGTTTGAGTGTTTTTTTAATAATAGAGTAAGATTTACTTTTCTTTCGTTCCTATGTTGGAACATGTAAAAATTAGTCTTTGCGGAGATGCTTCAATGCCATACATATTTGGTGAATTTGCAGCGAATTTACCTGCTCAGGTTAAATCTTTAATAGTCACCGCTTGGAATACTCAGGTATTTGATGATTTTTTGGCTTGTGAAATTCCTTTGGTATTTGTCTTTTGAACACCCTAATCACTTGAAGTATTCCTTTTTGTTAGGTAACACACTTCCCAATGGAGATGCAGATATTTAGAAACCCTAGGATGTTAGTCTTGCTAGTTGAAAGCACGTACAACTTTGACATAGTCAAAGTTTCTCCTGTCTTAGACGCCTATCCTGTTCTTCAATCTCTGCAAATATTGGTGAGTTATCTATATTTATCTTCTTCTTCTCTTTTTTGGATATTCTTTGCTTGATCTTAGATATTGATGACTGGAACATTTATTGAATCTAAAAGTGCATATTTCCCTCCCCAAGCATGCATGATATTCTAGTCATTCTCAACATTCACTCATTTTCATGTTCTGTCAATACAACTTGCACTAGTAAAGTTGTATTAATTGCCAATTACCTTCATCCATGAGATATAACACCTTTCACTACTTAGTTAGTGTAGGAACCGATCAAGATGTTTAATCCGACTAATAATTTGGTCTGCTATAAGAGAAACATTCATTTTCTTTCCGACAAGGGAGATTATATAAGCATTTTACTTTTCAGAATTGGACATCATGATTTGTTAATAATATGCTTTATGAAGATTTGACAACTCAATTAGTTATATGTTTATTCCAATAGAAATGTATCAAACATGGAGATGTAGATATCTAAATTGGAGAATTTTTGGTCCACCTTATTTTTTGTTCATGGAAATATAATGGAATAATTAGGTTTCAAAAGCCTCTTGTTATATATCTTTCTTGGTTTGAAGACGCACCTTTCAATTTCTTAACTCTAGCTGTCTAATTCAAAAAGCATTATAGATGTTGATTGCAACATGCTTAACTAGATAAGTCAATATTTGTAGTCAATTAGAAATATATATGTTAATTTATTCTCATTGTGATCTCAGCAACACAAGACATATAGGCAAAAGGCAAGAGGAAGTCCCATAAGTGTGCAGTACATCCTGTATTTTACTGCTTACCTAATGGATATTCATCCTAATGTTTACATATTTTCATGGTGCCAGGGTTCTGGAATGATGGCTGAGGATAACTCCAATGAACTAGCAAGTCCAGTAACTAGTGTGAAGAATGGCTCTATTGCTGAGGATAACACCGATGAACTAGTAAGTCCAGTGACTAGAATGAAGAATGAATCTATAGATGAGGATAACATCGATGAACTAGTGAGTCCAGTAACTAGCGTGAAGAATGACTCTGCTGGAATAAGCCAGATAAAATCAGCATAATAAAACCGAGATCTATAAGTTGAATGCTCCTGATAGCAGACAAGATGTTATTCCTCATTATCTAAGAGCTTCCACTGGTTCTTGCCATGACTTCTGTAAATATGGCAGGAAACATTCCTCTGAAGCAAAGCCATGGCATCCTCTATCAAAAAGAAAGAACAAACTTCCTGCTGATGAGCAGAGTCCTGCACGGACCTTGGTGGGGGAGGCAAAATAGGGGACTTTGGTCCAACAAAAGCTTTCCACTCCTCCTGGGAGTGTGCTGGGAGAGACAACAAGGTGACAGGAGTTGAGAAAAAGCCTTCCACTTCTCCAGGGAGTATGCTGGGAGAGACAAAGAAGAGGACCGTGGTCATGCAAAAGACTTCCACTACTTCAAGGAGTAACCAGAGTGATGCAAAGAAGGGGATTTTGGTCAAGCAAAAGCTTTCCACTCATCCTTTGAATAAGATGGAAGAGGGAAAGAAGGTAAATGAGGTCTATCAAAGGCCTTCATCACCTCAGGAGAGTGTACTCAAAGATAAAAAGGAGGTCACTATAGTGGAGAAAAAACCTTCTTCTACTCCAGGTTGCATGGAGGAAGGGATATATGAGGTGACTATGGTTGAGCAGAAGTCTTCATCTTCTCTGGTGAGTATGCTAGGAGAGGGAGAAAATGTGACTGTGGTTGAGCAAAAGCTTTCTACTCCCCTAGGGAGTATGCTGGTAGAGGGAAAGAAAGAGGCCGTGGTTAATCAAAAGCCATCTGCTTCTCCAGAGAGTATGCTAGGACAGGGAAAGAAGTTAAATGTGGTTGATCGAAGGCCTTCTCTTAAGGTTCACTCTCTTGAACCCTCTAAAATAAAAAAGAAAAAGATACTGCTGACACCAAAGTGTGTTCACTCTCTGAAATTGGATTCCTCAAGTGACAAGATGCCAGAGATAGAAAAGAAAATGAAATCTTCATCTAAGATCTTAGGAGGTGTAGATGCAGGAGGCAAGAAAGACAGTGTTGCTAATTATAGAAAACAAATAATCGCACCTAAAGTATCTGCAGAGAAATATTTAAATACGCCAACTCTTTCATCTCCTCCAAAATCTTCCTCTGTTAAACCTTTGATCTTGAGGGTAAGAAGCAATAAAATCTTAAAACTGTTGGCTCCTCTGAAGGACCAGAACAAGATGCGGAGAGATGGGACAAACAAACTGAACCTTGAAATGGTTCCTGAGAAAACTTTACGTGCTCCCAAATTGAAAGCATCACCAAAGTCTTCATCCTATTTACAATCATGTCCTTTGTCTAATCAAAAAGATAAAAAGGAAGTTGTTAAGTCTGCAGACAGTGTGTTGGGTAAATACACCTCTAGCAGTAAAAAGCTGTTGCACATAGCAGAAGTAGAAACTATTGGGAAAAACTAGAAAAAGACATTGAGAAAAGGTAAGACAGGTTGTTCTAATGATAATAATTCTTCGGTGGTGAAACAAAAGTTCAAGAGGGGCAAGATAGTTGATCTCCAGCAAGAAACCAGCAGCCCTAGGAGGCTGAAACTTAGATGGGGACGACATGTGGGTGAAATCCAGGACAACAATATAAGAAAAATAATCTTTAAAAAAAAGGAGTTGATTGTGACAAAAGTAATACGATCCCTATCTCTGGAAAAATTATTTTGAGGCATCAGGATGTGCAAGAAAAGAAAGATGTGAAGGGTTTGTTGAATAATGTGATTGAAGAGACGGCGAGTAAGCTTGTTGAAACCGGGAAGAGCAAGGTTAAAGCTTTGGTAGGAGCTTTTAAGATAGTGATTTCCCTCCGCAGTAAACTTTCTGCTGTCACAGTTTCTTTATTAACTAATAGAATTTTATAACAAATAGGAGCAATTGCAAATATAGTGGTTGATATAGCTTTTCTGACCTGGTTTACATATGTTTGTCCTGTTTCTCATTCCGACTCATCTTCTTAATGATTTCTTGATGCTTGCCGGTTCTGTTCTCATGATTGAATAAATTCAATTTCTTTTGGGTGCATTTACTTTGAATTGGGAGATAATGTCGTGCAAGGCTACAATTTCTTTTTCACTTATGGAGGTTGTGATAGTGACGTTAAATCAGTGGGTGTTTGGATGTAGACATTCTAATGTTAGGCTGGTCTCTTAGTGGACATATATTGTTGTTGGACTCATTTACGAGGGATTTGTTCATACTTTCTGTTGAATAAGCGCATTAAAGAAGGCACATTATGTGGAAATACAATCGAAAAAAGAGTTTTGGCTGTGGTACTGGTTTGACATTGTGCTCGTATACTATTTGCTTTAGTTGTTCTGTAAAGGGATCTGTCTCTTCACTGTCAATCAAATATAAATATTTTAACCACCTAAACAAGTAACAATATTTATGTGAATCTTTTATTCAGGTAACTCAAAACAACTTATAATAAGTCCCTTTGTTGGAATATTGTACGTTTTAGCTTAAAAAAGCCACTGCAGTTTGTTATACTTAGATACATGTACCTTCATGGCTCCACCTATCAACCATAACATCCAGCTAAAGTTGAGTCACTCCATGTACTTGTGTTAAAAGTTATTTTTTAAGTTTCCTTACTCCAATTTTTCATTGAAAGCTCACACATTTTATCATGCAGCAAATTTCCGCTCAACTAAATCTGAGACTCTTATCGAAGATGGCTAGAAGTACTAATTAATATGGTCATAAAAGTTTTAGTTCACATAAACTCAGAAATAGTGTCATTGGCCATACAAGTATTCGAGGTAAGTTCTCATATCACAATATAATAAAATATCTAGTTGGAAGAAGATGGTTAGAAGTTCTACATTCGAGAGTATGAGAGTATGATTTAATCAAAAGAGTGTTAAGGGTTACATTTGTTTAACTTTTAAGGTGGGGACAAATAAGTTACGAGATCAAATTTCCTTAACTACGTTGTACTATGAAAAGTTCATCAAAAAATGGAGTAAAAACGAAGCCAACAATCAGATCATGCAAAAGTTCATAGAAGCAAGGGTCAAGCAAAGTGCTATACATAAGCCACACGAAATCCTCAACTAATAAATGAAACTTCAACAAAAGGAGGCAAGATGCAGAAAGTTTCACTAACAACATTATAACATCAGCAAACTAATTAAAACATTAAAATCCTACAAATCACACTTGAATCACTTCAGTTAAAATCCTACTAAGGCTGATTTACTGAGCAGTAAAAGAGCAATTTTCCTTCAGTTGTCAATGCAGCAGTGACGCAACTTCAGAATCTTAATGGAGAAACTGACATGGCTTCTAATTCTACTTGAGCGTCTTACGGGGATGATGACTTCTTCTCCTCCACTTGCCTAAATTTCACAAGGAAAATATATAAGTAAGAGAATAGATTTGGTTATTCAAGAAGGATTGTTTATGTTCAAAGACGATAGAATATACCAATTTAAATACACTCACATGCTTGGAAGGAATCCTCACATATCTAGTGAAACTTCCATATGAAGGTGAACCCATTGAGAACTCAGATGCAGCCAAGGATTCTCTCCTGTTACTCTATCTAGGTTTCTTCTCAATGCTCTAAGCCTCATCATCCTCTGATTTAGGATATTTCTTGCTATGAGATAAACTTATTTGAAAGATTCTTATCTCATACAGACGTCTCGCTCCTGCGACATCGACCACTGTTGGCCAATTTTGAGAGAAATGCTTCATATTGACAACATGGTGTGTGGCAAATTTCTTACTTGAGACTGCTACTGGATGAAAAGTCTTATAACTTTTTCTCTTCACGTAGAGAACTGTACTATCAAGAAGACTTAGTACAAGTGAGAAAATTCCCAGGATCTGATATGCACCAACATTATCTTCATCATGTCTTATTGGAGACTCCATCATTTCCAAAGGTTGGGCTTCTGCAACAGCAGAAATTTCTTTTACGATGCTTTCAGGATTGTCAATCATCGACTCAAGTGTATTATCAACAATGAAGGATTGGGATTCATCCAACTCAACCTCAACATTAGAAGTTGTAAGCCCTTGGCCTAAATTCCTTTCTGAACTATCAGATTCATTCCCCTTATCAGGGATAATAGAAACATTTTCAGTCTCCACCAAATCATGCTTTCCTTGTTCTACATCTTTTTCTAAGCTATCAACCCCATTTACCTCGGCTAATTTAATTGCGGAAGCTTCTTCAATCTCCAACACATCCACTTCTTCAATTTTAACTTCCCCACCATCATCTAAATAAGCATCCATTTAAAATTCTTCCTCATCTAGCTCAGTTTCAGATTCATCATCCTTTTCTAACTTAATTGGTTCAAACTTTTTTATCCAATTCCTCACTACCAGTACTGCCTTTCAAATATTTGTGATATATATTGCTACTCTCTTCTAGAACAGTCAAGTTCATAAATTTAATTGGATGCACATCATCTATTGTACCAAGGTCATTAATCAACTTTGAGAAATAAGAAACCACTTCACCCGAGAATTGCTTAAAGTAACTATTAGCCTTAGGTAAGACTGGAAAAGCCAAGACCGGAATATGTGATGGAATACTGACATTAGAGAATCTTAAGTCTATAATAGACCTAGGGGTAGCAAGTATAGGAGAATCAGTTACTGAGAATGATAAGAAAGCAATCATAAGTAACAACATCAGAGATAAAAACATCAATATTGTTGAAGATCTTGATTTTGATTTCATTTTTGCCATAGATATGTCCTCAACAATTTTCTTAGCAACAGCCATTGCAGCTTCCTCTTCTTGATAATTGCTTCTTTTTTTCGTTAGATAAAAGTGGAATTTTGAATTAAAGATGAATAGTTTGATTCAATGCAGACTAAAAAAATAGGAAGAAATAGAATGGACAGAATAAGTTATATATGGGGTATTACCAAAAAAAAGTTATATATGGGGTAAAAAATATTTACTCAATCATAGAAATTACTAATATATGTAGTTGCAATTAATTAGATATCTAAAGTAAATGATACTTCCATTTGCTCAGTGCATTTTTATTTTTCGGATGTAGTAGCAATAGGTATTCTTTTTTGTTTGTCTAATTTAAAAATCAAGAGATAATTTATCAATAATTTTTAATTTGAGTTTGTTATACTAACTGTAGTTATTTTTCAAAGTATAAATGATATTATATTCAAGTAATAATATAATAAAATGGTCATTTTATTTCTTGTTGTATTAAGTCAATACAAGATAAATAAAATAGATCGAGGAAATAAGTAACATGTATGGCAAGTTGGTACAAAAATATCACTACACTATCATATTCATACCATCATGTAGTTACTATGTGAACTTTTATCTATTAGACTATTACAAACAACTTATTTAATAAGGTCACAACATCAAGAATTTGAAATTAGAATAGTTAAAGCTCAAACGTACCTTTACATCAAGTTCGATGATTTCGCTATTCTTGTTTTGCAATGTTCATCAAAATTCAAGTTCTTTTATTTCATTTTCTTGATTAAGAAATCTCTAAAGTAAATGCTGCGAGGTTCGAAATTCGGTGAATAGTAAGAGAACATCTTTATCTTTTCTCACTTAAATATTTTTTTTGCGCATGCTACTGCTTCATATTTTGCCATGTGGTTACATCTTAAACATTGCGCTCTTATCACTAGATCAAAATAATATGACATTCACGATTGTAAATCTTATTTACTAAGAATGATCTATTACATTTATAAGCGGGATTGGCCCTTCTTAACATTCACAGTCTAATAATAATAATTATGGATATTGTCGATAAATATTCTACCACTAAAAAGTAAGCCCAAGCCAAATAATGATAAGACTTCTCTCAATATCAAGTAGTACTATATTTGCCTTCTCATGAAATCTAGTTTTTCTTCCTTTATGTATAATCTTGTTTTTCATGATTTCATGTTCTAATTTAATTCAATTCTTCTTTGTTCGATGTATTTTTTTTTTCATATTCTATTCTATGGACTTGTGCATAAAAATTAAGCTTTTGTGTCTCTTTTATAAACTAAAAAATCTTGAAAGTAAATTTCACGAGGTTCGATACTTGGTGGATAATAAACAACAAACGTCTTTATCTTTTCTCACTTACATACATAATTTTTTATATGGTACCATTGAATATTGCACTCTCATAAATCATCACTAAATAAAGGGAAAAGACATCATTTCTACCCCATACTATACAAGAAAAGTCTAAGCCACACATAAATTATATAAGTGACCTATTACACACCTTAACTATATAAAAGTGATATTATTACCTCCCCGCGACCCCCATTCTAAGGCGCGTGTGTTACACTTATTTTAGGTGCGTCCAGCTATTAAATAACAAAAGTAAATGGCTAAAAACATTAAGGGAGAAGGCGTCGTTTCCACCCCAAACTATAGTCGAAAAGTAGAATCCACACCTAAAATATATAAGTGACCTATTACACACCTTAACTATAAAAAATGATACTTTTTACTGACGTGGTGCTGACGTGGCAGCGAGTGTAAATCACTACACCATTTGCAAGTGGTGGTAGCCTGATAGGGTTAAATAGTTTCACTTTTTTATAGTTTAGGTGTGTAATAGGTTACTAGTATAGTTTAGGTGTGCCTTCGACTTTTAGGATATAGTTTGGGGTGAAAACGATGTATTTTCTATCATGTGACTATGATTGTAAATCATATTTAAGAAAAATAATCTATTACATTTTTTAAGGGATATTTTTTGCCCTTCTTGAAATTCAAGATCTAACAATAATAACTATAAATTCCATAATTAAAACGTAAGACTGGATGTTCTTTTTTACTAATAGACGTAGTTATCTAAAAAAAAAAAACTTTCGTTAACATCTAGAATTATCTAAAAATCTTTTACCAATTATTCTAAAACTTTAAAAATTTAAAATCTCTCACTATCTTTAGAAAACCCTTTTCTACCTTTATTATACTTCTATTGTATTGGTACTTTTAACACTTTCAAATTCTTTTAGAAAATAATGTCTTAATTCTGTTCACTATTTGTCTTTTAAAAATAGAAAAACCTTTTCTACTTCTAAAATAGTTCATTGTACTGACACTTCTAACATATTTTCAAATATATATATATATATATATATATATATATATAAAGGAGACATTGTAGGCTGCTGATGTGGCATGCCTTAATGAAAAAGTATTTATTGAAAAAGCAATTCAAACCTCTTCAACAAGTCGACGACGTCGCTTTCCACTGGTACAATTGATTCTACTAAGACTAAACTGGGTAGAAGAGATCACCGAGAAAGAATTTGCTACTAGTTTGCAGCAACACAGCGCAGCATCCTTCCTTATAGCTCCGTCCTCATCTTCTAAATACACAAAAACATTCCTTGTAAACATAAGAAGATCGTGGCCCTGTAACCCCAAATCTAGTATCAAACTAAACTATCAAGAAGGGAAATGAAGCGTACAGAAATATAGATGACAAACCTTTAAATTAAAACGAGCAAGGGTTCTCAAAGCAAGTTGAACTAGCGCAGAACCACTCAGTTCTGGTACTTAGGGGGTAACCATTGTAATATGCCCTCGACTCACAGAAGCTGATTGTCCTTGCATTGAATGATGAGATCTTGAAAGGATTGCTGAGATATATTTAAGGCGCTGATTCTGGATGGTCGACAACAAAGGTGGAATGCTGAGACACAGAAAATACATATGTTACCCTTGAGCAACACCACATAAAAGAACTAATTCATGAAAGTTCTACGCAAACTCAGAGAAAACCTTTCAGTTATTTTCTCCAACGCTTCCACCAGAGTCAGGGAAAGCCCAGAAGAAAACATAGAATCCAAGAGACAACAAACATGAGTCTCCATTGTTGGTCCCATTGCTTTAGCAATATTTCCAACATATGCTAGCTCCTCAAGTGAGGGCCTGCCTCTACGGGGAGCAATTTGAGAGAAACATATTTCACCAATCACGATTATTACTCGCGCATTTACATGTTATAGAAAGTACCTACAATCCAAAGGTGGAATGCTGTGACACAGAAAATAGATATGTTACCCTTGAGCAAAACCACACAAAAGAACCCATTCATGACATTTCTGCTCAAACTCAGAGAGAACCTTTCAGTTATTTATGACATCTTTTTTCATTGGGAACAGAAAATATAACTTTCCAATTGAAAGACCGGAAACAGTACAGTTAGACTAGTACATCTATAATGACATATATAGCATACCTCATCACGCAAGTGAGAGTTTATTATCGGCAAATAGTTAGTGAGTTCACCATCCAGAGCACCATCTATCTCCCCAAGAGAGATGAACCCACTGGCACGTTCTGCAGGTAAGGACATGAAGTATATGATTCATGCATATCTGTAGAAGTAAAATCAACAAACTTGAGTTCACAGTAGTCAACATTAAAGATGTGAATCTCATTCATCTAGATTATACAGTTAGTAAAAGAAGATTAAATCATGAAAATGAAATCAAATATCACAAACCGTTAAACAATTAGTGACAAATCGATCACGCAGGAAATGGGCAATTCGAGAAAGTAGAGAAGTTATACTGAGGCAAACTAGGCGATCTCTATGCTCCAGATATCTTAGAACAATTTCAGCAACTTCCCTGTATCTTGACATCATGAACTCTCCTGTGTTCCTGCACATTTTGATGATAAATTTGCTCTTATCAATCATTTATTATATCACAAGCAGATAGATAATCCTGGGTCCAATTCCCATAGCATATGACTTGAGGATATTACATTATTCTTTGTGAAGGAGACACAAACCAAAAGCACATAAATCCGTGAAACTAAAGTAGTCATGGAACCATACTAGTATAACTGATACATGGCAATACAGAAAAGAAAAAATTGCCCTTAGATAATTGAAGAGGTACCTTGACCACCACCCTCTTCATGCAGCCATCCATCCCCTAAGAATCTGTCTTTCACCCCCACTAGCATCTCATAAGAAGACAAAGCACACCATCACAAACCAACAACTATCCTAGAAACCTTCTCAACATAGAAAGTTTTCCCCTTTCTTCCAAAAAATATTTTCGAAACATTGTTTGGTTATACATTGGAATGATTTTTTGGTTAGGTTTTAAAGATGAGTTTTTCAAGTTTGAAATCAGTAATTTTTTTCCACTTATAGAGCTTCAACTTCTTGCAAGTGAAATCTGCAACAAGTTTCAAGACGATATCTTATAAAACCTGACCACATAATCCAAGATCAACAGAGGATCCTGTCAATATATACACCATCAACTAACGAAAACTAATACGAGAGATGTCATTTACAAATGACTAAAGCCGGGTAACCCCCTACCCCCACCCCACCGCACCCCTATCCCACACACACAGAGAGATCATAATCAATCTATAGATCACAAATGCATTCTAGATTCAATTGCTAATAAGAACAAGTAGGTAATAGACGCCTTTTGCCCCTTCATTATAATTACTTTATATAAGAAACAATTATGTAGTAGACATTTGCATCCAAAAACATGTAAAATCCTTAGACTTGAGGTAGACCGACTCTTAAGTATAACCAGAGATTTAACTCTCCATTTTCTCAAACATTCAGCAGCTCACAGCAATTTAACAAAGCACAAGAAAATCAGAAATATTATCCTATAATAAAATAAATAAGGGATGCAATTTGATAGCAAACCTTAGCAGCTCCCCGACTGCGAGAAGGGATCCATGTATACTGTGAACAGACGTATTTCTCCCCAATCCAACTTGGGTAGCCTCAAACATTCGATAATAACTGTCGGAACCACCAATTTAAGAGTAGATGCCTTGGATTAATAAATTTGCCACTGAATCAATCTTTTAGTATTTCTGAAAAATGATAAGGGGGAAGAGAAAAATAGACATACCACTAAACACTCCACCTTGTCTCACGCTTTTCAATAACACGAAGGCGCGCACGTAATGCCTCAATAGATTTTTCTGGAACAACCAACATTGGATCCCTTAGAGCAACCCAAACAGCATCCACAAACTCCGGTACGTGAACATTGAAGACGGTTGAAGCATTTTCTGCCATTTCCTAAAAATTAAAGTAAGGAGATTAGAACAGGGACATCACCAGCAAGTACTTAGCTCGTATCTAGAATTCAATATGCTATGTGGTGGATTTATTTAAAATATTATAAGAATGACAACCACATTTCTATAGTATGAACTATTTCACTCTTCATTCGGTGATAACAGGAAAAAAAACACTAGTTAACCTTTAGGATACAATTTTAATAAATAGCTAATATTTGTATTCAGTTTTGGGAACATTTCTTTCTTTTATCACTTAGAAGCCATGCGAGATGAAAGTCTCATGCACGGTTTTGAAAGAGAGAGAAAAGTGAGGAATCCTCTTTAGGTACCTTCTATAATAATGGCAAATCGGAGGGTGGAAAAGTTGGAGAAAGGAAAAGGGAGATTTTGTAGAATGACGGTGAGAACAGTAGAATTTTCTAGGGTGGAGAGACAGTAACCAAAAAAAGAGACTTCAATTCAAGGTTTCCCCATCATGTAAAGATGAAATAAGCAAAACCCAGCTTCAAAATTTTTGCGTATAGAACAAATCATGAAGAAATATGCTAATTGTACCTTTAATATTAAGACTGCAGCAAAGCGACGATACTCAATTCTTTCACCACGAAGCCATTCTAGTGCAACTTTAACCTGAAAATACAAAAAAATTGAGATCCTGATGTCAGATAATCAAGTATCTGAAGCATCAAAACACTACACACCTGACGTTCCACTTTATCTGTAGTCATTGCACCACCAAATCTATCTAGGTGACCAAGAACTTTACTAGCAAGGACCAAGATTTTAGGATCACACTTTGTTTCAAAGGCAGCGCTCATGTAATTGGTTAATTTTGCCACTGTTGATGCTTTTTCGCTGATGGTGACCTCTATTAGCTCATCAATAGCCGTCAATGCTCCCAGATTTTCAGAAACTTCATTACTCTCAAGAAATGTAGTAATGAGTTCATATAGATGATCCATGAAATAAGCAAAAGCTTCTCCACTAAGATCACGATCTTCTTCCTCTACAAACCGCCACAAGGTCAATGCAGCCCCATCCTACCATAGAGAATAAATAAGAATTGGCTTGGTTCAAAAGCAATTCAAGTTTTTAGAAGATAATTTTAGAAGAGGGAACTGGAAAGGATGGAAAGAGGCATAGATTGAGAGCATGCAAACTCAAACAGCAAAAACAGCAAGACTGAGCAAAACAAAATATTAAATGATTAAGACAGAAACTCGCATCAGTATCAATATCAAGATGCCAGTGCAAAATACTGCTCTACTAACCTTTGGTAGAAAAATGGAACAGGGAAAGTGAATGAAAACAAAAAAAAAACTTGGTATTCACATTATTTTTCAAACCAAAAAGTTCACTAAGATGGTTGATATAAATTTAAAATCAGGACCTATCCATCTCTCTTGATTCATGGAGAAGGAAAATAAATAAGTATAATTAGCAAGAGGCATATATGAGAAGATTTGAATACAAAACAGCAAACAGTTACTTCTATGTAGTGCCATGGTTTCAAACTAGATTAGCCAACAAACTCCGTGTAATCCCACAAGCTGGTCTTTCTTCTTCCACTCAAATCAAAAAATAAATAAATGTGCCCCAAAATAAACTGTAGCATTCTGCTTTCTTTCTATTTTCAATCTTTTACATATACAAGGTTTCAAATAATAGCATCCAACACTTCGTGAGAAACTGAGGACGGAAAAATCAAGAAAAGAGCTTAAGACATACTGTCACCTAAAATCTTCCTTAATTTTTCGTCAATTCCTAAGAAAATCAAAATGAAGCACTAAATTTTTGATTCTACTCCCTCATCAATTCAACACCAAGATTTCCAGAACGACGACTAAAGAAGAATAAAGAGCTCACATCAAGATTTCTTGAACTGTTCTAACTCCACTACTGTACAAAATTCAGTAAATGACTCCAAAAAAACAAAACTTTAAAGAAGAAACAAAAAAAAATCAAAAAAATTGAGGACGGAAAATCAAGAAAAGAACTCAAGATGTACCCTGAGCTAAAATCATGTTAGTTTTATGTCCTATAAATGTCTGGTTCCACTACCTCACCAATTCACCAAATCAACAAATCAAAATCTCCTGAACTGTTCTAACTCCACTACTGATCTTACAAAATTCAACAAAAAATCAAGAACCTTAGAATCTTATTTGATTTTCATCAATTCCTAAGAAAATCAAAATCAATCGCTAAATTTCTATATCCACTTACTCAACAATTCAACAAATGTAACAACACCCAAAAAAAAAAGAACACAAAGTGTAGATAACAATACAAAGGTCACATCAAGATTCCCTAAGATACTCGAACTCCAGATCTTTAAAATCCAACAAACGACTCCCAAAAAATAAAAGTTGAAAGAATCGGAAGAACCTTAGGATTGCTTCTGGTACATAGGTCAGCAAGAACTCTATTAAGAGTATCAATATTTTTGGCACTGGTTGTTGCAACTGGATAGCGGATGGCCTGAGAGTTTCTACCCATGCTTCTTCTTCACACTCTTATCTACACGAAAACCTAACACGATGGAAAGAACGTTGTTATTATAATGATGATTGTAATTTTTGTATTTTTTTACATGAGGCTCCAAGGTTGGTCCCTACAGTATCAGATCCTGGGAATTTCCTCACTTACTCTGACTTTGCTTGCTGGTACAGTTCTCTACATGAAGAGAAGAAGTGATAAGACTTTGCATCCAGTAGCAGTCTTAAGTAAGAAATTTGCCACATACCATGTTGTCAAAGAGAAGCATTCCTCTCAAATTGGTCAATAGTGGTCGATGTCGCAGGAGCGAGTCGTCCATCTGAGATGAGCATCATTTAAATAAGTTCATCTCATAGAAAGAAAGATCCCAAATTAGAGGATGATGAGGCTCAGATCATGTGAACATAAACAATCCTTTTTGAATAACCAAATCTATTCTCTTACTAATATATTTTCCTTGTGAAATTTAGGCAAGTGGAAGAGAAGAAGTCACACCTTTCACTACTTAGTTGGTCTAGGTACCGATCAAGATGTTTAATCCGACTAATAATTTGGTCTACTATAAGAGGATCATTTATTTTTTTTACGACAAGGGAGATTATATAAGCATTTCACTTTTCAGAATTGGACATCATGATTTATTAATAATATGACCTATGAAGATTTGACAACTCAATTAGTTATATGTTTATTCCAAAACAAATGTATCAAACATGGAGATGTAGATATCTAATGTGGAGAATTATTGTTCCACCTTATTTTTTATTCGTGGAAATATAATGGAATAATTAGGTTTCAAAAACCTCTTGTTATATGTCTTTCTTGGTTTGAAGACGCACCTTTCAATTTCTTAACTCCAGTTGTCTAATTCAAAAAGCATTATAGATACTATTGCAACATGCTTAACTAGATAAGTCAATAGTTGTATTCAATTATCAATATATATATATGTTAATTTAGTCTCATTGTGATCTCAACAACACAAGACATATAGGCAAAAGGCAAGAGGAAGTCCCATAAGATGCAGTACATCCTGTATTTTACTGCTCACCTAATGGATATTCTTCCTAATGTTTACATATGTTCATAATGCCAGGGTTCTCGAATGATGGCTGAGGATAACTCTGATGAACTAGCAAGTCCAGTAACTAGTGTGAATAATGACTCTATGGCTGAGGATAACACCGATGAACTAGTAAGTCCAGTGACTAGCGTGAAGAATGACTCTATGGCTGAGGATAACATCAATGAACTAGTGAGTCCAGTAACCAGCGTGAAGAATGTCTCTACTGGAAGTAAGCAAGATAAAATCAGCACAATAAAACCGAGATCTATGAGTATTGGAAACAAGGTTCTTCCCTGCTATCACAGCTCCTACTCTACTTCATCTTACAATGCAGGCAATACAAAAAGGCAATCCAGTGGGAAGTTGAATGCTCCTAATAGCGGACAAGATGTTATTCCTCATTATCTGAGAGCTTCCACTAGTTCTTGCCATGACTTCTGTAAATATGGCAGGAAACATTCCTCTAAAGCAAAGCCATGGCATCCTCTATAAAAAATAAAGAACAAAGTTCCTACTGATGAGTAGAGTCCTGCACGGACCTTGGTGGGAGAGGCAAAAAAGGGGACTTTGGTCAAGCAAAAGCTTTCCACTCCTCCTGGGAGTGTGTTGGGAGAGAAAAAGAAGGTGACAGGAGTTGAGAAAAAGCCTTCCACTTCTCTAGGGAGTATGCTGGGAGAGGCGAAGAAGAGAACTGTGGTCATGCAAAATACTTCCACTACTTCAAGGAGTAACCAGAGGGATGCAAAGAAGGGGATTTTGGTAAAGAAAAAGCATTCCACTACTCCTGTGAATATGCTGGAAGAGGGAAAGAAGGTAAATGAGGTCTATCAAAAGGATTTATCAGCTCAGGAGAGTGTACTCAAAGATAAAAAGGAGGTCACTATGGTTGAGCAAAAACCTTCTTCTCCTCCAGGTTGCATGGAGGGAGGGATAGATGAGGTGACTATGGTTGAGCAAAAGCTTTCTACACCCCCAGGGAGTATGCTGGTAGAGGGAAAGAAAGAGGCTGTGGTCAATCAAAGGCCATCTGCTACTCCAGTGAGCATTCTAGGATAGGGAAAGAAGTTGAATATGGTCGATTGAAGGTCTTCTCCCAAGGTTCACTCTCTTGAACCCTCTCAAATAAAAAAAGAAAAAGATACTGCTGCCACCAAAGAGTGTTCACTCTCTAAAATTGGATTCCTCAAGTGACAAGATGCCAGAGACAGAAAAGAAAATGAAATCTTCATCTAAGATCTTAGGAGGCAATACAAAAAGGTAATCCACTGGGAAGTTGAATGCTCCTAATAGCGGACAAGAAGTTATTTCTCATTATCTGAGAGCTTCCACTGGTTCTTGCCATGACTTCTGTAAATATGGAAGGAAACATTCCTCTGAAGCAAAGCCATGGCATCCTCTATCAAAAAGAAATAACAAACTTCCTACTGATGAGCAGAGTCCTGCACGGACCTTGGTGGGAGAGGCAAAAAAAGGGACTTTTGTCAAGAAAAAGCTTTCCACTTCTCCTGGGAGTGTGCTGGGAGAGAAAAAGAAGGTGACAGGAGTTATGAAAAAGCCTTCCACTTCTCTAAGGAGTATGCTAGGAGAGGCGAAGAAGAGGACCGTGGTCGTGCAAAAGACTTCCACTACTTCAGGGAGTAACTAGAGTAATGCAAAGAAGGGAATTTTGGTCAAGCAAAAGCTTTCCACTCCTCTTGTGAATATGCTGGAAGAGGGAAAAAAGGTAAATAAGGTCTATCAAAAGCCTTCAGCACCTCAGGAGAGTGTACTCAAAGATGAAAAGGAAGTCACTATGGTTGAGAAAAAACCTTTTTCTCCTCCAGGTTGCATGGAGGGAGGGATAGATGAGGTGACTGTGGTTGAGCAAAAGCTTTCTACTCCCCAGGAAGTACGCTGGTAGAGGGAAAGAAAGAGGCCGTGGTCAATCAAAGGTCATCTGCTCCTCCAGGTAGTTGATGATAGGCGAATTTACACGCCTATAGCACTAGATTTTGCCCATATTTTAGCCAAGTTTTGAGAACAAATTATATATTTCATGCACTTTTAGTCCTTTTTCCTGTAAGTGAGCTAACGAACATGATTAGCAAGTTTTCAGGTATAAATGATGCAGAATTCAGCATTTTATGGATAACTTGACGCCAAAGAAAGCTTCACAAAAGGAGGAAAACAAAGCTTGGACGCCAAGGACCAAAAGTGACGCATGGAAAACCTGTCGCGGGGAAAAACAGCATTTTTGAAGACTTTGCGGACTAGCAGTAACCTATTAGGAGTAGGATAATAATGCAGTAATTCATTAGGATTAGGATAATGATACATTAACCTAGTAGGATTGGGTTAAGTAATGCATTAGCTTAGTAGGAATAGGATATGGATGTTATAAATACCCTATTTTGCTAGAGATTTTTATCATTCTAATTCTCATTCTACTTCTTATTCCACAACTTACAACTCGGATTCTAATTCTTCCATTAATTCTACTTTTTATTCTTCTTCTATTCATCTAATCAATTATTATTTTTCCACAACAAGAGAAACGTTACTTTGCAAGGGAGTTCACGCCTAACGCCTACCACACTCTACTACACGAGATCTTTATTGTGGTACAATAACAATGTCGATTGTGATTTCCTTCGCACTCATGGGTAACTAAACTTCTCTGTTGGGGTTATGGAAGCCATATGAGATACTATCTATTGCTATGAGTTTGTGAATTCGCAACACGTATGCTGCTTATATCATTATTCTCTTCATCTTAATGCAAATTCTTGTGGTTGCAAACGCATAGAATACGCCAGTATAGCATTAACTTGTTCGAAAGAAAAGTTATATGTCTGGAAAAGAGATAATGTCAAGGTAATAGGGTCCCATCCCCTATTAAAAAGTTAGTGCCGTAACTGGATTAACCTCTTGGAGAATTTGTATCGTTAGATACGCTTTAAGCTCGAAAGAGTTAAAGTGAAATAGTCCTTGTTGAGGTCGAAAGACGCTTGGATTTACCATCGAATACAATTCTCTATAAGCACATGCATGTCTGAATTCCGCATAACTCATAGCCAATAGAGACGTACAACTCATAAGGTGGACATACCCCCAACTTCTCAATTCTCATTGTTTTACATATTACTAAACATTCTTTATTTTTACTTTGCTATTTTCTGTTTTACTCTACTATTTTGTTTACATTACTTGCACGACAAAACTCCCCCATTTTTATGAGACTTGCACTAAAAGTCTAGTAATCCTTGCTTACTTGTTGACCAAGCTATTCCCTATGGGATCGATACCCAACCCAGTTGGGTTCTATATTTGACTACGACCGCTTTACACTCTTACGAGAGCTGTAGATTGAGCGTTATCAAAAAATTGGCGCCGTTGCCGGGGAATACGAGTGTCAATTAAGTTTGTGATAATTACTAGACCATTTGGTCAAAGATTCTCGTACTTTTACTTTTAGTTTTTGTTTTTGTTCTCTGCAGGTTTTTATTCAGTGCATGCCCCATACTCGAAGTTCTGGTCAACCCTTATTACCTATCAACCTTGAACCACAACGTATTGGCAGAATGGAGGCACAACACGAAATTGATAGGATTGCTGCTCAACAGGAACAGGCAAGACTAGCTGCTCTAGCCACCTCTCAAGTGCATCAACAGAATATTAATAACCCTGGGTGAGTAATAAATTCTGACGACAAGGACCTAGGTGATGACGAGTTACTAAACCCTAGGCATGCTGCTGAGATTGCAACACCTGCCAACAGAAGAGATCGTCAAGCTAGTTTTAGGCCTGAACGCCGAGCTATGCAACCAGCTTTCGACGACGATGATGATGATCTTGATGGAGCCGGAGCCACAGGAGCCATAATTCTTCCACCATTAGCGCCTGGAGCCAAGTTCAACATCACGAGCACCATGATTCAGTTATTGCAACTCAAAGGATTATTTGGTGGACTAGCAGGCGATGATCCGTATATGCATCTCATCAACTTTATTTCTACATGCAAGTCGTTTGACAATCCTGGCGTTGGTCAGAATGCAATTCGATTATGCCTATTTCTATTGTCTCTGTCTGGGGAGGCAACTTTATGGTTGAATGGGCTAACTCCTGATTCTATTACAAATTGGAGGCAATTGAGAGATGCTTTCCTAGAAAGATTCTTTCCGCCATCCGAAAGAGCACAATTAAGAGATGAAATCAGCAACTTTCGGTAGCTTCCAACCGAAGCTCTTCATGAAACATGGGAGAGGTTCAAGACGAAGCTTATGAGGTGCCCAAACCATTATATGATCAATGTTCACCTAATGGAGATACTATACAGAGCCTTGAATTCAATAACTAAACCAGTGGTGGATAATGCGGATGGAGGATCTTTTATGGACCTCACCTTTGGGCAGGCAAGCAATATGCTAGATCGGATGACGAAGCAAAGTAGAGCTTGGCATACCAGGGATTCTGAGGTAGCAAGCCCCACTTTATCTATTGGCATGACTGCAGACCAAAGGAGAAGAGAAGAAAAACGTGATCAAGATATGGCGCACCTGAAAACACAAGTGGATCTTCTTACAAAACATCTATTATCAGGGAAGACCAAAAAAGTCAAAGTTGTTGCATCAAAAGGAAGAGACGAATCTGATTCGGAAGAAGAGGCCAACTACTTAAACAATCAGGGGGGTTTCCGAGGGAATACCCAAGGAAACCAAGGTCGGAACTATTATGATAAATCTGGAAACAAGGACCAAGGTAGTTGGAAGAACAAGAATGAAAAGAGTGGTTTGTATGTTCCCCTAGAAAGACGTGACACCACCACATCTAGTTCTGGAAATATGGAAGAGATGATGGCTAAACTATTGAAAGGAGTGGAAGCAACGAGCGCTGGAGTAACAGAGGTAATAAGTGATTTGTCCTCTATGAAGCAATTAGTTGATTCTCATTCCACTTCAATCAAGTAAATTGAGCAGAAATTGAGCCAACTTTCAGCAGCACTCAATCAAAGAAAGGCTGGCACTTTACCTAGCGACACTGTGCAAAACCCAAGGAATGATGGGTCATGCATGGCTATTACTACCCAAAGTGGTAAGGTGCTGGAAACTTCATCAAAAGGCAAGAAAGTGGTTTACGAAGTAGCGGACATTGATGATAACACAAAAGGAGAGGAATCCGCGGAAGCCACCCACAACGTCCATGACGTCACACCGAGCATGTTGCAGCCCAAAAAGGCTGAAAAACAGAAGCAAGAGGAGAAGAAAGCCGTGGAGAGAACAATTCCCTATCCACCACCACCTTTTCCTCAAAGATTGAAGAAGGTGGAAGATGATACACAGTTCAGCAAATTCATGATTATGTTAAAGCAGCTGACCATTAATGTTCCATTGGCAGAGGCACTTGAACAAATGCCTGGGTATGCAAAATTTATGAAGGATCTTTTGACAAAGAAGCGGGCAGCCAGCTATGAGTTGAAATATGACGTGCATCACTGCAGCGCAATCGCTACCCGATCACTAGTTCAGAAGAAGGTTGACCCCGGTGCTTTCACTATTCCTTGCACCATTGGATCTTTCAATTTTGCCAAGGCATTATGTGATTTAGGAGCCAGCATCAATTTGATTCCATTATCTATCTATAAAAAGTTGGGGTTGGGAGATCCTACTACAACCAATATGAGGCTCGTAATGGCGGATAGGTCGATAAAACGACCTGTTGGTATTCTATGTGATGTATTGGTAAAGGTTTCTTCATTCATCTTTCCGGAAGACTTTGTTATTTTGGATTGTGAGGAAGACTCAGAAGTCCCCATAATCTTGGGGTGCCCTTTCTTTGCTACGGGAAGTGTGCTTATTGATTTGAGAGCTAATGAGCTTTTATTTCGAATAAATGACGAAGTAGTTCGCTTTGATGTGTGCAAAGCAATGAAGCAATCCAAAGAGCTGAACGTATTCTCGGTGCCTGATGTTTACTTTGATGATGAGTAAGAATCACTTGAAGAAGAACAAATTATTGAAGACCCATTGGCGATTGTGCTCATGAATGGAGAGAGTAAGGATGCTGAAAATTGCGAAGAAGCTAATTTTACTCTATCAGGATTAGGGACATATCGCCATGCTCCCAAAAAGCTGGACCTTGATCTCAAAAATCGACCCACACCACCAGCTAAGCCATCTATTGAAGAGCCACCCACGTTAGAATTGAAGGAGCTGCCTAGTCATTTAAAGTATGCATTCTTAGGAAACGGAAGCACACTTGCAGTCATTGTGGTAGCAGATTTGGGTGAGCAACAAGTTGCAGCTCTCATTGATATTCTACGGAAGTATATAAGAGCCATTGGTTGGACCATTGCTGATATTATTAGTATTCCACCTGGGATTTGTACACACAAGATTCAGCTTGAAGAAAATTGCACACCCACCATTGAACACCAAAGACGTCTCAATCCACCTATGCAAGAAGTAGTCAAGAAATAAATAATTAATTGGTTAGACGCAGGAGTTGTGTATCCAATCTCTGACAGTACATGGGTAAGCCCGGTACAATGTGTACCCAAGAAAGGAGGTATGGCGGTGGTCGCGAATGAAAAGAATGATCTTATTCCACTTAGACCCGTCACCGGATGAAGAGTATGCATGGAATACCGAAAGCTGAATTCATGGACGCTCAAAGATCACTTTCCAATCCCATTTATGGACCAAATGCTAGATCGATTAGCGGGGAAAGGATGGTTTTGTTTCTTAGACGGTTATTCAGGCTATAATCAGATTTGCATTGCCCCCAAAGACCAAGAGAAGACAACATTCACATTTCCATATGGCACGTTTGCCTTCAAACGTATGCCATTCGGGTTATGTAACGCACCAGCCACTTTTCAGCGTTGCATGATGTCCATTTTTTCTGATATGGTTGAAGATACTTTGGAGGTATTCATGGACGAATTTTTAGTTGTTGGAGAATCGTTTGAAGCGTGCTTGGCAAACCTAAGTATCGCGTTGCAAAGATGTGTAGAATTCAACCTAGTGCTGAATTGGGAAAAGTGCCACTTCATGGTAAAAGAAGGAATCGTTCTTGGGCATAAAATCTCCGAAATAGGAATTGAGGTTGATCGAGCAAAAATTGAAGTCATCGAGAAGCTACCGCCCCCAATTTCAGTGAAGGGAGTTCGTAGTTTCCTCGGTCATGCAGGTTTCTATCGGCGGTTCATCAAAGACATCTCCAAAATTGTGAGTCCATTGTGCAAACTCTTGGAGAAAGATGCAAAGTATGACTTCAATGAAGATTGTTTGAAGGCATTCAAATGCCTCAAAATAAAACTCATTGAAGCCCCTATCATGATAGCACCAGATTGGTCTCTACCATTCGAAGTCATGTGTGATGCTAGTGGTGTTGCTGTTGGCGCTGTACTTGGCCAGAGGAAGGAGAAATTATTTCATCCTATCTACTATGCTAGCAAGGTCCTAAACAAAGCCCAAAATAACTATACTGTCACAGAACAAGAGCTCCTAGCAGTTGTGTATGCTTTTGAGAAGTTCCGAGTGTATCTGTTGGGAACCAAAGTAATCGTTCATACAGACCATGCAGCTCTGAGGTATTTAATGAAAAAGAAGGATGCAAAACCAAGACTAATTCGATGGGTTTTGCTGCTGCAAGAATTTGATTTTGAGGTTAAAGATAGAAGAGGTTGCGAGAACCAAGTGGCTGATCATCTATCTAGACTTGAGAACGAGCATGTGACGCAGCCTGAAATCTAGATTGATGATGCATTCCCTGACGAGGAGATCTTAGCGACAATAATGGAAGGACTACCATGGTATTCTGACTTTGCAAATTTTGTGGTGAGTAATGTGATACCTGTAAACTTATCTTACCATCAAAAGAGAAAGTTTATGGATGATGTAAAACACTACTTTTGGGATGAGCCATATTTGTTTCGACGATGCACTGATGGTGTTATCCGACGATGTATATCCCATGTAGAGGTGCCTGATATATTGGAAGCATGCCACACTTCCCAAGTTGGGGGACATCACGCAGGTAATCGGACAGCGAGGAAGGTATTGCAAAGTGGATATTATTGGCCTTCGATATTCAGAGATGCCTACGACTTTGTGAGAAGATGCGACCAGTGTCAGCGACAAGGTGCTATTTCGAAACACCATGAGATGCCCATGTCAAAAATCCTTGAAGTAGAGCTCTTTGACGTATGGGGTATTGATTTCATGGGTCCATTCATAAATTCGTTTGGAATGAAGTACATCCTAGTTGCTGTAGATTATGTCTCGAAATGGGTTGAAGCTGTAGCGTTGGCCGACAATGAGGGAAAGCGTGTTGTAGCATTCGTAAAGAGAAATATCTTCTCTCGCTTTGGAGTACCATGTACTATGATAAGCGATGGAGGATCTCACTTCTGCAATAAGCTATTCAAATCCGTGTTGGAAAAATATGGTGTCAAGCAACAAAAGGTAGCCACGCCTTATCACCCATAAACTAGCGGCCAGGTAGAGGTTTCCAACCGAGAGATCAAGCAAATCCTTGCTAAAATGGTAAATGCTAATAGGACAGATTGGTCTCGGAAGATGGACGATGCACTATGGGCTTATAGGACTGCATTCAAAACACCAATTGGCATCTCCCCGTACCAACTAGTTTATGGGAAGGCTTGTCACTTACCCATTGAGCTTGAGCATAAGGCATTATGGGCTTTGAAATGATTAAATTTGAACTGGGATGATGCAATGAATCTGAGATTGGAGCAACTGAACGAGATGGATGAATTCCGTCTACATGCTTATGAAAGATCGGATCTCTACAAGGAGCGGATGAAAAAGTATCATGATCAGCGGATTGTTCGACGAAACTTTCAAAATGATGATATGGTACTTCTCTTCAATTCTAGACTGAAGTTATTCCCAGGTAAATTAAAGTCCAAGTGGTCTGGTCCATACAAAGTTGACCAAGTCTACTCGTCTGGAGTAGTTGAGTTGGAAGACACTAATGGTGTTGTCTTCAAGGTGAATGGCCAACGAGTAAAACCATATATCGGTCCTCTTGATTCGATACACTATATGGCCATCACTTATCTCAACGAAGTCTAAGTACTCGAGATAGCCATGTCGTGCCGTGATAATAAATCAAGCGCTAGATGGGAGGCAACCTATCGTTTTTCATTTTTTTGTCTTATTACGAGTTTTCTTTTGATAAATAAAAATCCAAAAAGAAGAGTCATGCCACGACCAAAACTAAGGCGCTTGATGGGAGGCAACCCATCGTTCTAATCGTCTTTATTGTTTTTGAGTAAATGTAGGTGCAAAGAGGTGTAAAACGAGGAGGTCGGTTTCAAATTTTGATTTGGCTGTATTGCATGTTAAAGGTGGTAAGCTAGGAATGAAGAAGCAAAAGGCTATGGATTGAGCATTTCTCATGAAAATTTAGGCATCGAACAAGGCTAGTCCTAGGTAAAACTAGGCCACGAACAAGGCAAGACCTATACTATGGCCTAAGGTCTCAGAATCTAGTGTGCCATAGCAAAGGCGCCGCCCATGCCCAAGTATGTCATAGCATAGGCGCCGCCTATGCTAATGTCTTTTGTCTCTGAATCTCATATTCCATGCTAAAGGCGCCGCCTATGCCTAGGAATGCCATGGCATAGGCGCCGCCTATGCTAGACACTGCTTTGCAAAAGGCGCTGCCTATGCCAAGCATAGGCGAAGCAAAAGGCGCCGCCTATGGTCACTTCTTGTCTCCAAATCCGATTTTAAATGGGTCAAAACCCGACCCAGCATTTTCCTATAAATATGAGACTTAGTCTTGAACCAAAAACACATTGGAAACCTAGCTTATGCGCCGCCTATAGCCTCCAAATCTTCTCAAAAATTTTCCTTTTACTCTTTTTCTTCACAAGAACATCATCCAAAGGAATCAATCAAGTAAATACTACTTTGTTCTTCATTTATATTCCGTAAGTACTACACTATTACGCCCATTATGAATTATTGAATCTTGAAAGTAGTATTGATGATTTGAATGTGATTGAATTATTGTGATACAACCAAGTGGGTGAATGAATACGTAAGGATGATCTTAACTTATTTCCAACTTGAATTTGATTTTGATGCACTATCATACTTCTATGGAATTGATATGGTCACAAAAATTGCATAATCTTGTCACTTGAATACTTACATGTTGGAATGACTTGTTTATCGGAATAAGAATTATAGTTGCCTACCGACATAGGAGGTTGTGATTATTGTTAGATGCTATACCTTGATTCAATCCCTATGTAGTAGTCTTGATATATCAAACATGAAAGTATTGCCAAGATTACAAGAAGTATGACTGCACTGATTTTATTGTTGGAATATAGCACCTAAACGTATATCGATGAAGTTTGAGTAATTGAGATCGTTCACTTCACTAGTCTATACCAACAAACTAAGTATGGGGTGGGGCCCCTATTGCTTGTTTATAGATTGTATCCATCGAGATAATGCTAACATGAACATTGTTTTAGTCTCAGGTACAATGGCACCCAAAGCAAGACAAGGCAAGGATAAGGCTACCACTTCCCAAAAAGGCAAGAAAAGAGGCAGAAAAGAGCAAGGAGAATCATCTTTGATGCAATTACCACGCCGCATGTTTGGAATAAAATGGGTTCTTGAGGAGGAAACGAAAGAATGGTATAGGAACAACAAGGAAAGAAAATATGTTCATGTGGACTTGATAAACAAGGAAAGCCTAGCGAAGAAGGAACCACGCATGTTTGCCAAGATCATGGCATTACATCTTTTTTTCATCTTCTGAGACATGGGAGAATGTAATCTCGATTTGACAAGAGAATTTTATGCCAACTGGTCGCCGAAAACCACAGGCAGCGAGGTCAAGATTCGGGGCCAAGTTTTACAACTCAATGCGGATTTCTTCAACTCCTTTCTTGGCTTGCCTTCAGTCGATCCATCACCATTCAAAGAGCTGTACAGTAGACCTCCATATAGAGCAATTCGACACACACTTTGTGGAACTAGATCCATGGCAAGGTGGAGCAGACATAAAGACACCGGACGACACAACACCTTCCCATATGCTCCTTTGAATAGGGAAGCAAGGATATGGTTGCGTATAGTCAACTCTTGCCTTATTCCTGGGATGCAATACACCAAGATAACAAGAGATAGAGTATGCTTGGTATATGCATTGATGACTAATGTCCCTATCAACATCGGGGCAATCATTTGATCTACAATGCGGAAGGCTAGGCTACACAAGCGGTCCCATTTCAGCTTCGGCAATTTGTTGACTGCAATCTTGAGGAAGGAAGACATCGAAGAGGAACCGGCTGATCATAAACTCCCACACAACCCGAAGAAGGTTGACCTCACAAAGGTCAAAGATGCTGAATCAACACATGGCGTCAAACTTACTACGGCAGAGAGACATGATCGGGATGAGAGTTTCTTTCGCCATCTTTATGGCATGACTCAGTTTACAATGATGAGCGGAGGTCGTGTTCCAACTGCTGCAGAGCTCCAACAACTGGATCATGACTATCCAATGAATGTGCATGCAAGGGAGATGTGCGGAGTAGGTACATATTTTGAGGAACCTCTTGATGACGATGTGCCAACCGATGATGATCGACGAATGCCAGACTCCGACGTGGAGGAGAATTCTGATGACGACGACTCCTATGATGATTCCGACGAAGGGGGTATGACCCCCGACATAGAGAAGGAGTCCGACTGACCAGGTTCTTCGTATTTATTTTCCACTAAGGGTAGTGTGTCCCGTCTAAGTGTGGGGTAGTGGTATTTGCATGCTATACTTCTCTATCCGCATTTTCATTTATGTTTGCTTTAGTTTTTTTTTGTTTTCATTTTTCATGTTTTTTGTAGTTAAATTTTTTTTTTTTTACTTAGCTTTGCATGAAATTATTCTAATAGGCAACATGAGATTATAACAAGAGTTTGTGCTAAAATCATGACTATTGAGACGTTTAGGCTCTAATTGTGACTCACTATGTGATATTGTGTGGCTCAATTCCTTCATCTGTTGGGTAAAGAGTCTATTCTACTCCCAATAAAGTCGACCATGTGCCTTGTGTGTGTGAGATAATAGTATATTTTGTGCTTGTGGCTGATGCTAGAACTTGCCTGGTATGTATGTAAAGCGAAAATAAAGAGTGTAAGTTTTGGAGATGATTTAGGCATTTCTTTGGCAACCTATACTTTTTTACCTTCTTTTTACCTACCCATGGACATTATCCTAGTTAACCCTTTTGAGCCTTTAGCCTATTTTCTTTGACAACCTCATATGTAAGCCTAATCCATTTTTTTCAAGACCATAATTTGATTCAAATTCCTAAGTGCTTTAAATTGTAAAGTTATGTGACGAAATAAGAGGAAAATGGGTGAGTATGATGCTTTAGAATGTATTGGTGCTTGAATTTGTTATGAAGAAGAAGTGCTATCATGAGTATGATGCTTTAGAATGTATTAGTGCTTGAATTTGTTATGAAGAAGAAGTGCTATCATAAGAGGTATGTTATGAAAAGAAAAAGGTAAGAAAAAAATAAAACTGAAAGGTAGTTATGTTCAAAATTGAAAAACAAAAGAGTAGAAAAGGGGTGGTAGAATAAAAGAAAGTAGAAAGGTTGTTTTAAAGAAAAATGTTAATGATACAATGTGATGTATTAAAGCGCTTAGGAACATAGTCACTATTTCTGGCCAAAATAGTCCTACGCGTCCCTTAGCCTACATTACAACCATCAAAAGACCTATTTGATCCTAAGCTTAGCATTCTGACATTTAGTGGAGCATTACACTAAGGGCAAGCCTATGGACATCAGTTGCAACATATGAATTCTTTGTGAGAGTGAGAGCAAGGATAATCTTATACCCATGTTTGAAATATATACAATACTTGTGAGTGATTATGGGTGATATATGGTGAGACACACATGGTTGATGAGTTTTAGGTAGTCGTGTATGATTCCTTATGCCTTAAATTTTGAATATGAGTTGACCACCATCACGAGTCTATGCTAGAGGTTAAATTGTTTCTACTAATGATCGGAAAACTACTCTTTGTTGATAATTGTTATGCTTGTCTTGACGAATATTTTGTGTTGTCACTGTGAAACCCTAAGTTGATGTTTAGATGGACATGATAGTTGTTCGAGGACGAACAAAGCTTTAAGTGTGGGGTGTTGATGATAGGCGGATTTACACGCCTATAGCACTAGATTTTGCCCATATTTTAGCCAAGTTTTGAGAACAAATTATATATTTCATGCACTTTTAGTCCTTTTCCTGTAAGTGAGCTAACAAACATGATTAGCAAGTTTTCAGGTATAAATGATGCAGAATTCAGCATTTTATGGATAACTTGATGCCAAAGAAAGCTTCACGAAAGGAGGAAAACAAAGCTTGGACGCCAAGGACCAAAAGTGACGCATGGAAAACTTGTCCCGGGCAAAAACAGCACTTCTGAAGACTTTGGGGACCAGCAGTAACCTATTAGGAGTAGGATAATAATGCAGTAATTCATTAGGATTAGGATAATGATACATTAACCTAGTAGGATTCGGTTGAGTAATGCATTAGCTTAGTAGAAATAGGATATGGGTGTTATAAATACCCTATTTTTCTAGAGATTTTTATCATTCTAATTCTCATTCTACTTCTTATTCCACAACTTACAACTCGGATTATAATTCTTCCATTAATTCTACTTTTTATTCTTCTTCTATTCATCTAATCAATTATTATTTTTCCACAACAAGAGAAACGTTACTTTGCAAGGGAGTTCACGCCTAACGCCTACCACACTCTACTACACGAGATCTTTATTGTGGTACAATAACAATGCCGATTGTGATTTCCTTCGCACTCATGGGTAACTAAACTTCTCTGTTGGGGTTATGGAAGCCATATGAGATACTATCTATTGCTATGAGTTTGTGAATTCGCAACACGTATGCTGCTTATATCATTATTCTCTTCATCTTAATGCAAATTCTTGTGGTTGAAAACGCATAAAATACGCCAGTATAACATTAACTTGTTCGAAAGAAAAGTTATATGTCTGGAAAAGAGATAATGTCAAGGTAATAGGGTCCCATCCCCTATTAAAAAGTTAGTGCCGTAACTGGATTAACCTCTTGGAGAATTTGTACCGTTAGATACGCTTTAAGCTCGAAAGAGTTAAAGTGAAATAGTCCTTGTTGAGGTCGAAAGACACTTGGATTTACCATCGAATACAATTCTCTATAAGCACATGCATGTCTGAATTCCGCATAACTCATAGACAATAGAGACGTACAACTCATAAAGTGGACATACCCCCAACTTCTCAATTCTCATTGTTTTACATCTTACTAAACATTCTTTCTTTTTACTTTGCTATTTTCTATTTTACTCTACTATTTTGTTTACATTACTTGCACGACAAAACTCCCCCATTTTTACGAGACTTGCACTAAAAGTCTAGTAATCCTTGTTAACTTGTTGACCAAGCTATTCCCTAGGGGATCGATACCCAACCCAGTTGGGTTCTATATTTGACTACGACCGCTTTACACTCTTACGAGAGCTGTAGATTGAGCGTTATCAGGAGTATTCTAGGATAGGGAAAGAATTTGAATGTGGTCGATCGAAGGCCGTCTCCCAAGGTTCACTCTCTTGAACCCTCTGAAATAAAAAAAATAAAAAGATACTGCTGCCACCAAAGAGTGTTCACTCTCTGAAATTAGATTCCTCAAGTGACAAGATGCTAGAGACGGAAAAGAAAATGAAATCTTCATCTAAGATCTTAGGAGTTGTAGATGCAGGAGGCAAGAAAGACAGTGTTGGTACTTATAGGAAACAAATAATTGTGCCTAAAGTATCTACAGAAAAATCTTTGAAAACGCCAACTCTTTCATCTTGTCCAAAATCTTCCTCTGTTAAACCATTGATCTTGAGGGTAAGAAGCAATAACAGATTAAAACTTCTGGCTCCTCTGAAGGACCAGAATAAGATGCAGAGAGATGGGACAAACAAACTGAACCTTGAAATGGTTCCCGAGAAAACTTTACATACTCCCAAAGTGAAAGCATTACCAAAGTCTTCATCCCATTTACAATCACATACGTTGTCTAATGAAGAAGATAAAAAACAAGTTGTTAAGCCTGCAGACAGTGCATTGGGTAAATACACCTCTAGCAGCAAAAAGTTGTTGCACATAGCAGAAGCAGAAACTATTGGGAAAAATCAGAAAAAGACATTGACAAAAGGTAAGATAGGTGTTTCTAATGATAATAATTCTTCGGCAGTAAAACTGAAGTTCAGGAGGGGCAAGATAGTTGATCTCCAGCTAGAAACTAGCAGCCCTAGGAGCCTGACATTTAGATGGGGACGACATGTAGGTGAAATCCAGGACAACAATACAAGAAAGAGAATCTTTAAAAAGAAAGGAGTTGATGGTCACAAAAGTAATTCCATCCCTATCTCTAGAAAAATTGTTTTGAGGCATCAGGATGTGCAAGAAAAGAAAGATGTGCAGGGTTTGTTGAATAATGTGATTGAAGAGACGACGAGTAAGCTTGTTGAAACCAGGAAAAAAAGGTTAAAACTTTGGTGGGAGCTTTTGAGACAGTGATTTCCCTCCACAATAAACATTCTGTTGTCACAGTGTTTTGATTAACTAACAGAATTTTATAACAAATAGGATCAATTGCAAATATAGTGGTTGATATAGCTTTTCTGACCTGGTTTACATATGTTTGTCCTGTTTCTCATTCTGACTCATCTTCTTAACAATTTCTTGAAGCTTTTTGGTTCTGTTCTCATGATTGAATAAATTCAATTTCCTCGGGGTGCATTTACTTTGAATTGGGAGATAAATTTGCGCAAGGCTACAATTTCTTTTTCACTTATGGAGGTTGTGATAGTGACGTTAAATCAGTGGGTGTTTGGATGTAGATATTCTAATGTTAGGCTGGTTGATCAGTGGACATATATTGTTGCTAGACTCATTTACGAGGGATTTGTTCATACTTTCTGTTGAATAAGCGCATTGAAGAAGGCCCATCATGTGGAAATACCATCCAAAAAAAGAGTTTTGGCTATGGTACTGGTTTGACATTGTGGTTGTATGATGTTGGGCGTATTTACATGCCTAAACACCATAATTTACCCATGTTATAGCTAAGTTTTGAGGATAAAATATATAATTCCTGCACTTTTAGTCCATTTTCCTGTAAGTGAGCTAACCTATGTGATTAGCATGTTTTTCAGGTATTAACGATGAAGATTTCAGCACTTTGTGGACCTTTGGGCAGCAAAGGAAAACTTCACGTAAGAAGGAAGGAAGCTTTTGGAAGCTTGTTGACTGAATGTGATGCATGGATAATCTATCCCAGGCAAAATCAGTATTTCTTAATACTTAGGGGTGAAGCAGTAACCTAGTAGGACCAGGACAAGGATGTTATAAAAACCTTATTTGCTGAATTTTTCAGCATTCATTCGATTCCTTTCATTCGACACCTTAGTATTATTCAGTTTATAGATTCTGTAAGTTCAGACAGAGAAAAATGCTAACTTCGGGGAAAACGTCTAGAGGGCAAAAACGTCAACCTTGTTTTGACGCCAAACTCATCCCCATCGTGAGATTATTCTAACTTTGGTATGATGATGATGTCTTCGTTGATTTCCATTGTACTAATGAGTAGCTAAACTTCTCTGTTAGGGTTACGGAAGCCTTGTGAGATACTATCTATTACTATGAGTTTGTGAATTCTTGATGTGTATGCTACTTATATCATTACTCTCTTCGTTTTAATTAAATTCTTATGGTTGAAAATATAAGGAACACGCCATTATACTATTAACTTGTTCGAGAGAAAAGTTACATGTTTGGAAAAGAGAGTGTGACAAGAAAATAGGGCTACCAACCCCTGTTTACACGTTAATGCCTTAACCGGATTAACTTTCTTGGAGAATTTGTACCATTAGTTATACACTTTAGGCTCGAGAGAGTTAAAGTGAAATAATCCTTGATGGTTGAGAACCACTAGGATTTACCATTAGAATACAAATCTCTATAAGTGCATGCATGTCTAAATTCCGCATTACTCATAGTTAATAGATACGTAGAACTCATAAGGTGGACATAACCCTAACTTATTATTCTCTGTGATTAAATCTTACTAAACAAAGCATTCCATTGTTACTTTAATAACAGTAGTTCACGCCATAATCAAATTCCCCCTTTCCGTAGAATTTTGGACCAACAATCTACTAATAATTGCAACACTTAGTGACCAAGTATTCCATGTGGGATTCGACACCCAACCCAGTTGGGTTCTATATTTGAAAGCGACCGCTTACACTTTCTTAAAAGAGCTGTAGTTTGGGCGTTATCATTGTATACTATTTTCTTTAGTTGTTCTATAAAGGGATCTGTCTCTTGACTGTAAAATTTATTATTTTTTTCTCTGTCATATAATACAATAAGATATAAGTAACAATCAAATGTAAATATTGTAACCACCTAAACAAGTAACAATATCTATGTGCATCTTTTATTCAGGTAACTCAAAACAGCTTATAAGTCCCTTTGTTGGAATATTGTACGTTTTAGCTTAAAGAAGACACTGCAGTTTGTTAGACTTAGATATATGTACCTTCATGGCTCCACCTATCAACCATAACATTCAGCTAAAGTTGAGTCACTCCTTGTACTGGTGTTAAAAGTTATTTTTTGAGTCTCCTTACTCCAATTTGTCATTGAAAGCTCACACATTTTATCATGCAACAAATTTCCGTTCAACTAAATCTGAGACTCTTATCGAGGATAGCTAGAAGTACTAATGAAAACGGTCATAAAAGTTTTAGTTCACATAAACTCAGAAATAGTGTCATTGGCCATACAAGTATTCAAGGTAAGTTCTCATATATACAAGTATATGATACTCTTATAGCAAACCAAATTATTAGTCGGATTAAACATATTGATCGGTACCTACACTAACTAAGTAGTGAAAGGTGTGACTTCTTCTCCTCCACTTGCCTAAATTTCACAAGGAAAATATATAAGTAATAGAATAGATTTGGTTATTCAAAAAGGATTGTTTATGTTCAAAGAAGATAGAATATACAAAGTTAAATACACTCACATGCTTGGCATGAATCCTCTCATATGTAGTGAAACTTCCATATGAAGGTGAACCCATCTATAACGCAGATGCAGCCAAGGATTCTATCTTGTTACTCTTTCTAGGTGTCTTCTCAATGCTTTGAGCCTCATCATCCTCTGATTTGGGATATTTCTTGCTATGATATGGACTTATTTGAAAGATGCTCATCTCAGATGGATATCTCGCTCCTGCGACATCGACCTCTGTTGGCCAATTTTGAGATGAATGCTTCTCTTTGAGAACATGGTGTGTGGCAAATTTCTTACTTGAGACTGCTACTGGATGCAAAGTCTTATCACTTCTTCTCTTCACGTAGAGAACTGTACAAACAAGCAGACTCAGTACAAGTGAGGAAATTCCCAGGATCTGATATGCACCAACATTATCTTCATCATGTCTTATTGGAGACTCCATCATTTCCAAAGTTTGGGCTTCTTCAACAGCAGAAATTTCTTTCACTATGCTTTCAGGATTGTCAATCATCGACTTAAGTGCATTATCAGCAATGAAAGATTAGGATTCAGCCAACTCAACCTCAACATTAGAAGTTGTAAGCCCTTGGTCTAAATCCCTTTCTGAACTATCAGATTCATTCCCCTCAGTTGGGTCAACAGAAACTTTTTTCAGTCTCCACCAAATCATGTTTTCCTTGTTCTACGTCCTTTTCTAAGCTATCAGCCCCATTTACCTTGGCTAATTGAATTGCAGAATCTTCTTCAATCTCTAACACATCCACTCCTTCAATTTCAACTTCCCCACCATCAACTAAATAAACATCCATTTGAAATTCTTTCTCATCTGGCTCGGTTTCAGATTCTTCATCCTCTTATAACTCAATTGGTTCAAAATTTTTATCCAATTTCTCATTACCAGTACTGCCTTTCAAATATTCGTGATATATATTGCTACTCTCTTCTAGAGCAGTCAAGTTCATGAATTTAATCGGATGCACATCATCTATTCTACCAAGGTCATTAATCAACTTTGAGAAATAAGAAACCGCTTCTTATTTGCAGAAAAGAACGTAGCTTTATCGTCGGATAAGGTGATTGAAGTCCTAACGGTATCATTTCTTTCCACCAAGATTTTCTTTTTCTGGGATTGAGCAATCTTGGAAGAAGCGAAAATTGTCAGGGACATGAAATTCTTGGAACCCTTTGTCGGTGATTTCAGTTTTGCCGCTTTGGATTCATTCTCCTTCTCATCAAAACCCTATGACAAAGAAAAAGAACCCAACGCTCCTATCCCCGAATTAGACATCATTCTTGTCAAATCTGCAGAAAAACAAGAAAACAACAAAGTAAATCAAGAAATCTTGCAACAAATTTTTGACATTTCAAATCAAGAAAATTGAGTAAAACAACGGGAAAACGAAAATTACCAGCAGGGCTATTAGCTCAGGTTTGAATCCTCTGTGGGTTGCAAGAATCGAAGGCTGTGAAAAATGGTTGCCGTTGAAGCTTCTTCTGGGTGTAGAATTACTGTTTTCGGAGGTTCTTGGATGAGGTGGAAAGGATCTTATAGAGAGTGGATAAGGAGACTTGTTATTAGAATAAACCGCCATTGATGATAATGTTGTATACCAAGAAAGGTAAGCGAATCGTTGAATCATCCAGGGAGACCAAACAAGCAAATGGAAATAATGCAAATTGAGAGAAAGGAAACTTTAGATATTACCAAAAAAAAGTTGTATATGGGGTAAAAAAATATTTACACAATCATAGCAATTACTAATATATGTAATTGCAATTAATTAGATATCTAAAGTAAATGATACTTCCTTTTGGTCAGTGCACTTTTATTTATTGGATGTAGTAGCAATACGTATTCTTTTTTATTTGTCTAATTTAAAAATCAAGAGATAATTTATCAATAATTTCTAATTTGAGTTTGTTATATTAACTATAGTTATTTTTCAAAGTATAAATGCTAGTACATTCAAGTAATAATATAATAAAATGGTCATTTTATTTCTTGTTGTGTTAAGTTAATACTAGATAAATAAAATAGATCGAAGGAATAAGTAACATGTATAGCAGGTTGGTACAAAACTATCATTACACTATCATATTCATATCATCATGTACTTACTATGTGAAATTTTATCTATAAGACTATTACAAACAACTTATTTAATAAGGTCACAACATCAAGAATTTGAAATTAGAATAGTTGCAGCTTAAACGTTCCTTTACATCATGTTCGATGATTTTGCTATTCTTGTTTTGCAATGTTCATCAAAATTCAAGTTCTTTTATTTCATTTTCTTGATTAAGAAATCTCAAAAGTAAATGCTACGAGGTTCGAAATTTGGTGAATAGTAAGCGAACGTCTTTATTTTTTCTCACTTAAATATTTTTTTGGCATATGCTACTGCTTCATATTCTACCATGTGGTTACATATTAAACATTGTGCTCTTATCACTAGATCAAAATAATATGACATTCACGATTGTAAATCTTATTTACTAAGAATGATCTATTACATTTGTAAGCGGGATTGACCCTTCTTAACATTAATAGTCTAATAATAATAATTATGGATATTGTCGATAGATATTCTTCCACTAAAAAGTAAGCCCAAGCCAAATAATGATAAGACTTCTCTCAATATCAAGTAGTAATATATTTCCCTTCTCATCAGATCTAGTTTTTCTTCCTTTATATATAATCTTGTTTTTCATGATTTCTTGTTCTAATTTAATTCGATTCTTCTGTGTTAGAAGTCTCGTTTTTTCATATTCTATTCTATTGTTTTGTGCATAAAAATTAAGCTTTTGTGTCTCTTTTATAAACTAAAAAATCTCGAAAGTAAATTTCACGAGGCTCGAAACTTAGTGGATAATAAGCAACAAACGTCTCTATCTTTTCTCACTTAAATACATAATTTTTTATATGGTACCATTGAATATTGCACTCTCATCAATCATCACTAAATAAAGGGAAAAGACATCATTTCCACCCCAAACTATATAAGAAAAGTCTAAACCACACATAAATTATATAAGTGACCTATTACACACCTTAACTATATAAAAGTGATATTATTACCTCCCCGCGACCCCCATTCTAAGGTGCGCGTGTTACACTTATTTTAGGCGCGTCCAGCCTATTAAATAACAAAAGTAAACGGCTAAAAACATTAAGGAAAAAGGCATCGTTTTCACCCCAAACTATAGTCGAAAAGTCGAATCCACACCTAAACTATATAAGTGACCTATTACAGACCTTAACTATAAAAAAAATGATACTTTTTACTAACGTGGCAGCGCGTGTAAAACACTACACCACATGCAAGTGGTAGTAGCCTGACAGGGTGTAAATAGTTTCACTTTTTTATAGTTTAGGTGTGTAATAGGTCACTAGTATAGTTTAGGTGTTACTTCGACTTTTTGGATATAGTTTGGGGTGAAAATAATGTATTTTCTATCATGTGACTATGATTGTAAATCATATTTAAGAAAAATATTCTATTACATTTTTTAAGGGATATTTTTTGCCCTTCTTGAAATTCAAGATCTAACAATAATAACTATGAATTCCATCACTAAAACGTAAGCCTGGATGTACTTTTTTACTAATAGACGTAGTTATCATAAAAAAAAACTTGGTTAACATCTAGAGTTATCTAAAAATCTTTTACCAATTATTCTAAAACTTTAAAAATTTAAAATCTCTCACTATCTTTAGAAAACCTTTTTCTACTTCTACTATACTTCTATTGTATTAGTACTTTTAACACTTTCAAATTCGTTTAGAAAATAATGTCTTCATTCTGTTCACTATTTTTCTTTTAAAAATAGAAAAACCTTTTCTACTTCTAAAATAGTTCATTGTAGTGACACTTTTAACATATTTTCAAATATATATATATATATTTATATATATAAAGGAGACATTGTAGGCTGTTGATGTGGCATGCCTCAATGAAAAAGTATTTATCTTTTTCTGGTTTTGTTGAATTTTTTTCACTATTATTTAATTAAATTGACAATTAAACTAATTAATAAAGGACATTTATATTTTAATATTTACTTACTATTACCGTTACAACTTTTGATATTCTTTATTGAAAAAGTATGCTGATGTAGCATGCCTCAATATTTATGAATACGAGGATGACAAACAGATTCATGATAGAAGGTTTGATGTTACGGTTAGAGACAATGAGTTTGATAGAATAGAATGGTGTTTTTAACCTATTTTTTATATTGAATTGTGCACAATAGAGTAAACAAAAATATTTATGAGAATTCTATTCTCTTCCTCTTCTATTTTTCTAGGGCTACATTATAATTATGAAAATTTTATTCTCGCATTCTTTTTTTCTAGGCCTACTTTATATGGTACTTCCCATGATGAATTTATAAGTTGTATATGGAAGAGGAGAAAATTTTGTATAAAATTTGGAGTAAAAATTGGGATTTTACTTTATATTTATGAGAATTCTGTTCTCTTCTTCTCTTTTTCTAGGGCTACTTTAAATGATATTTTTTATAATATATTTATAAGTTATATATGAGAGAAGAGAAGATTTTGCGTCAAAATTTTGAAGTAAAAATGAAAATTTTATAAATTTTTGACAAAAAATTAAGACAAATGAAATAATGAAAATGGGCAAAAACATAAAAAAAAAAATAAAAGAATATGAATAAGTTTTACTTTGTATTCATCATTTACGTTCACGTGGTTAAGATTTATGTTCTATTAATAAGTATTCTTCTTACATTTTTTAAAATTTTATTTCTTTTCAATTTATTTTTTTATTCTTGTATTCTTAAATTAGGAAAATCATTTATCTAAAATAATTCAGTTTTAGATTTTTGGAATCATTATTTATATTAGAATTTAAATTATTACATAAAAAAACATCTTTTCCTAAAAATTCTTTTATCTTACATTTTTTTAAGGAAATTGTTGTAATCAATGTAGTACCTATTGCTATTAAAAAGGTAAGAATCAATAGTAACAATTATTGATAAATAAATATTAAATTAAAAAAATTATGATATTTAATGATATTATCACATCATGCATTATGCATAGTAGTTACATAAGGTAAGTATCAATAATAATAATTGTTGGTATTTAAAAGATAAATTTCATTATAAATAAATATGAAAATGTAAAAAATCATGATATTTTATAAGTGCAATTATTTAAATTAAAATATTTATGTTCTCTTATTATATATTATTTCCATCTCAAAATAATTGACACGTACAGATTTTGCATAACTTTTAATGGATAATTAAGTAGAAGTGTGATTTGATTAATATATATTTTTGTTAATTCTTTAACCCTTATCTATAAAGAAATTAAAAAACTATAAATAGAAGATGAAGTAAAAATAGTAGGTGGCAATTTAAAGAGGTTATTGAGAAGGTAACGATTGATTTTGAGGAGAATAAAAAAATGAATAATGTTTAAAATGAAAAAAAGAAAAATGAAATGAGAGAAGATAGAAAACTAAGAAAGGAAACAAAATAAATTTTATAAAATTTCAAATTCTGATTTCATAATCTTTGTCCATTGTGAATTATGGCCAAAATTTTTGGAGATGAAATCCCAAAAGAAGATACAAAAGAATGCAGTAAAATCCATTGGGAAGTTGAATGATCCTGATAGTGGACAAGATGTTATTCCTCATTATCTAAGAGCTTCCACTGGTTCTTGCCATGACTTCTGTAAATATGGCAGGAAACATTCCTCGAAAGCAAAGCCATGGCATCCTCTATCAAAAAGAAAGAACAAATTTCCTGCTGATGAGCAGAGTCCTGCACGGAACTTGGTGGGGGAGGCAAATAAGGGGACTTTGGTCAAGCAAAAGCTTTCCACTCCTCCTGGGAGTGTGCTGGGAGAGAAAAAGAAGGTGACAGGAGTTGAGCAAAAGCCTTCCACTTCTCCAGGGAGTATGCTGGGAGAGGCGAAGAAGAGGACCGTGGTCATGCAAAAGACTTCCACTACTTCAGGGAGTAACCAGAGTAATGCAAAGAAGGGGATTTTGGTCAAGTAAAATCTTTCCACTCCTCCTGTGAATATGCTAGAAGAGGGAAAGAAGGTAAATGAGGTCTATCAAAAGCCTTCATCACCTCAGGAGAGTGCACTCAAAGATGAAAAGGAGGTCACTATGGTTGAGCAAAAACCTTCTTCTCCTCCAGGTTGCATGGAGGGATGGATAAATGAGGTGACTATGGTTAAGCAGAAGTCTGCAGATTCTCTGGTGAGTATGTTAGGAGAGGGAGAAAATGTGACTGTGGTTGAGCAAAAGCTTTATACTCCCCCACGGAGTATGCTGGTAGAGGAAAAGAAAAAGGCCGTGGTCAATCAAATGCCATCTGCTCCTCCAGGGAGTATGCTAGGACAGGGAAAGAAGTTGAATGTGGTTAACCGAAGGCCTTCTCCTAAGGTTCACTCTCTTGAACCCTCTGAAATAAAAAAGAAAAAGATACTGCTGACACCAAAGAGTGTTCACTCTCTGAAATTGGATTCCTCAAGTGACAAGATGCTAGAGACAGAAAAGAAAATGAAATCTTCATCTAAGATCTTAGGAGATGTAGATGCAGGAGGCAAGAAAGACAGTGTTGCTAATTATAGAAAACAAATAATTGCACCTAAAGAATCTGCAGAGAAATATTTGAAGACGCCAACTCTTTCATCTCCTCCAAAATCTTCCTCTGTTAAACCTTTGATCTTGAGGGTAAGAAACAATAAAAGTTTAAAACTGCTGGCTCCTCTGAAGGACCAGAACAAGATGTGGAGATATAGGACAAACAAACCGAACCTTGAAATGATTCTTGAGAAAACTTTATGTACTCCCAAAGTGAAAGCATCACCAAAGTCTTCATCCTATTTACAATCACATCCGTTGTCTAATGAAGAAGATAAAAAGGAAGTTGTTAAGTCTGCAGACATTGCATTGGGTAAATACACCTCTAGCAGCAAAAAGCTGTTGAACATAGCAGAAGCAGAAACTGTTGGGAAAAAATCAAAAAAAGACATTGAGAAAAGGTAAGACAGGTTGTTCTAATGATAATAATTCTTCGGCGGTGAAATTGAAGTTCAGGAGGGGCAAGATAGTTGATCTCCAACAAGAAATCAGCAGCCCTAGGAGGTTGACATTTAGATGGGGACGACATGTGGGTGAAAGCCAGGACAACAATATAAGAAAGAGAATCTTTAAAAAGAAAGGAGTTGATGGTGACAAAAGTAATACCAACCCTATCTCTGGAAAAATTATTTTGATGCATCAGGATGTGCAAGAAAAGAAAGATGTGCAGGGCTTGAGACAGTGATTTCCCTCAGCAATAAACCTTCAGCTGTCACAGTTTCTTGATTAACTAACAGAATTTTATAACAAATAGGAGCAATTGCAAATATAGTGGTTGATATAGCTTTTCTGACCTGGTTTACATATGTTTGTCCTGTTTCTCATTCCGACTCATCTTCTTAACAATTTCTTGATGCTTGCCAGTTCTGCTCTCATGATTGAATAAATTCAATTTCTTCAGGGTGCATTTACTTTGAATTGGGAGATAAAGTTGCGCAAGACTACAATTCCATTTTCACTTATGGAGGTTGTGATGGTGACGTTAAATCAATGGGTGTTTGGATGTAGACATTTTAATGTTAGGCTGGTTGATCAGTGGACATATATTTTTGCTGGACTCATTTAAGAGGGATTTTTTCATACTTTCTATTGAATAAGTGCATTGAAGAAGGCACATCATGTGGAAATACCATCCAAAAAAGAGTTTTGGCTATGGTACTGGTTTGACATTGTGGTTGTATACTATTTGCTTTAGTTGTTCTGTAAAGGGATCTGTCTCTTCACTGTCAATCAAATATAAATATTGTAACCACCTAAACAAGTAACAATATTTATGTGCATCTTTTATTCAGGTAACTCAAAACATCTTATAATAAGTCCCTTTGTTGGAATATTGTACGTTTTATCTTAAAGAAGCCACTGCAGTTTGTTAGACATAGATACATGTACCTTCATGGCTTCACCTATCAACCATAACATCCAGCTAAAGTTGAGTCACTCCATTTAATTGTGTTAAAAGTTATTTTTTAAGTTTCCATACTCCAATTTGTCATTGAAAGCTCACACATTTTATCATGCAGCAAATTTCCGCTCAACTAAATCTGAGACTCTTATCGAGGATAGCTAGAAGTACTAATGAAAATGGTCATAAAAGTTTTAGTTCACATAAACTCAGAAATAGTGCCATTGGCCATACAAGTAGTCGAGGTAAGTTCTCATATCACAATATAATAAAATATCTAGTTGGAAGAAGATGGTTAGAAGTTCTACATTCGAGAGTATGATTTAATCAAAAGAGTTTTAAGGGTTACATTTGTTTAACTTTTAAGGTGGGGACAAATAAATTACAAGATCAAATTTCTTTAACTACGTTGTACTATGAAAAGTTCATCAAAAAATGGAGTAGAAACGAAGCCAACAATCAGATCATGCAAAAGTTCATAGAAGCAAGGGTCAAGCAAAGTGCTATACACAAGCCACACGAAATCCTCAACTAATAAACGAAACTTCAACAAACGGAGGCGGCATGCAGAAAGTTTCACTAACAACATTATAACATCAGTAAACTAATTAAAACATTAAAATCCTACAAATCACACTTGAATCACTTCAGTTAAAAAAGTCCTACTAAGACTGATTTGCTGAGAAGCAAAAGAGCAATTTTCCTTCAGTTGTCAATGCAGCAGTGACGCGACTTCGGAATCTTCATGGAGAAATTGACATGGCTTCTAATACTGCTCGAGCGTCCTACGGGGATGATGACTTCTTCTCCTCCACTTGCCTAAATTTCACAAGGAAAATATATAAGTAAGAGAATAGATTTGGCTATTCAAAAATGATTGTTTATGTTCAAAGAAGATAGAATATACCAAGTTAAATACACTCACATGCTTGGCAGGAATCCTCACATATGTAGTGAAACTTCCATATAAAGGTGAACCCATTGAGAACTCAGATGCAGCCAAGGATTCTCTCTTGTTACTCTTTCTAGGTTTCTTCTCAATGCTTTGAGCCTCATCATCCTCTGATTTAGGATATTTCTTACTATGATATGAAGTTATTTGAAAGATTCTCATCTCAGACGGACATCTCGCTCCTACGACATCAACCTCTGTCGGCCAATTTTGAGAGGAATGCTTCTCTTTGACAACATGGTGTGTGGCAATTTTTTTACTTGAGACAGCTAATACATGCAAAATCTTATCACTTCTTCTCTTCACGTAGAGAACTGTACCAGTATGCAGACTCAGTACAAGTGAGGAAATTCCCAGGATCTGATATGTACCAACATTATCTTCATCATGTCTCTTTGGAGACTCCGTCATTTCCAAAGGTTGGGCTTCTGCAACAGCAGAAATTTCTTTCACGATGCTTTCAGGATTGTCAATCATCAACTCAAATGCATTATCAGTAATGAAAGATTGGGATTCAGCCAACTCAACCTCAACATTAAAAGTTGTTAGCCCTTGGCCCAAATCCCTTTCTGAATTATCAGATTCATTCCCCTCAACTGGGACAACAGAAACATTTTCAGTCTCCACCAATAAACCTTCTGCTGTCACAGTTTCTTGATTAACAAACAGAATTTTATAACAAATAGGAGCAATTGCAAATATAGTGGTTTATATAGCTTTTCTGACCTGGTTTACATATGTTTGTCCTGTTTCTCATTTCGACTCATCTTCTTAACGATTTCTTGATGCTTGCCGGTTCTGTTATCATTATTGAATAAATTCAATTTCTTCTGGGTGCATTTACTTTGAATTGGGAGATAAAGTTGCGCAAGACTACAATTTCTTTTTCACTTATGGAGGTTGTGATAGTGACGTTAAATCAGTGGGTGTTTGGATGTAGACATTCTAATGTTAGGCTGGTTTTTCAGTGGACATAGATTGTTTTTGGACTCATTTACGAGGGATTTGTTCATACTTTCAATTGAATAAACGCATTGAAGAAGGAACATCATGTGGAAATACCATTCAAAAAAGAGTTTTGGCTGTGGTACTGGTTTGACATTGTGCTTGTATACTATTTGCTTTAGTTGTTCTGTAAAGGGATCTGTCTCTTGACTGTCAATCAAATATAAATATTGTAACCACCTAAACAAGTAACAATAATTATGTGCATCTTTTATTCAGGTAACTCAAAACAACTTATAATAAGTCCCTTTGTTGGAATATTGTACGTTTTAGCTTAAAGAAGCCACTGCAGTTTGTTAGAATTAGATACATGTACCTTCATGGCTCCATGTATCAACCATAACATCCAGCTAAAGTTGAGTCACTCCATGTACTTGTGTTAAAAGTTATTTTTTAAGTTTCCATACTCCAATTTGTCATTGAAAGCTCACTCATTTTATCATGCAACAAATTTCCGCTCAACTAAATCTGAGACACTTATCGAAGATGGCTAGAAGTACTAATGAAAACGGTCATAAAAGTTTTAGTTCGCATAAACTCAGAAATAGTGTCATTGGCCATACAAGTATTCGAGGTAAGTTCTCATATCACAATATAATAAAATATCTAGTTGGAAGAATATAGTTAGAAGTTCTACATTCGAGAGTATGATTTAATCAAAAGAGTTTTAAGGGTTACATTTGTGTAACTTTTAAGGTGGGGACAAATAAGTTACGAGATCAAATTTCCTTAACAACGTTGTACTATGAAAAGTTCATCAAAAAATGGAGTAGAAACGAAGCCAACAATCAGATCATACAAAAGTTCATAGAAGCAAGGGTCAAGCAAAGTGCAATACACAAGCCACACGAAATCCTCAACTAATAAACGAAACTTCAACAAATGGAGGCAGCATGCAAAAAGTTTCACTAACAACATTATAACATCAACAAAATAATTAAAACATTAAAATCCTACAAATCACACTTGAATCACTTCAGCTAAAATCCTACTAAGACTGATTTGTTGAGAATCAAAAGAGCAATTTTCCTTCAGTTGTCAATGCAGCAGTGACGCGACTTCAGAATCTTCATGGAGAAATTAACATGGCTTCTAAATCTACTCGAGCATCTTACGGGGATGATGACTTATTCTCCTCCACTTGCCTAAATTTCACAAGTAAAATATATAAGTAAAAGAATAGATTTGGCTATTCAAAAAGGATTGTTTATGTTCAAAGAAGATAGAATATACCAAGTTAAATACATTCACATGCTTGGCAGGAATCCTCACATATGTAGTGAAACTTCCATATGAAGGTGAACCCATTGAGAACTCAGATGCAGCCAAGGATTCTCTCCTGTTACTCTTTCTAGGTTTCTTCTCAATGCTATGAACCTCATTATCCTCGTATTGGGATATTTCTTGCTATGAGATGAACTTATTTGAAAGATGCTCATCTCAGAAGGACGTCTCGCTCCTGCGACATCGACCTCTGTTGGCCAATTTTGAGAGGAATGCTTCTCTTTGACAACATGGTGTGTGGCAAATTTCTTACTTGAGACTACTACTGGATACAAAGTCTTATCACTTTTTCTCTTCACGTAGAGAAATGTACTAGCAAGCATACTCAGTACAAGTGAGAAAATTCCCAGGATCTGATATGCACCAACATTATCTTCATCATGTCTTATTGGAAACTCCATCATTTCCAAAGGTTGGGCTTCTGCAATAGCCGAAATTTCTTTCACGATTCTTTCAGGATTGTCAATCATCGACTCAAGTGCATTAGCAGTAATGAAAGATTGGGATTCAGCCAACTCAACCTCAACATTAGAAGTTGTAAGCCCTTGGCCCAAATCCCTTTCTGAACTATTAGATTCATTCCCCTCATCTGGGACAATAGAAACTTTTTCAGTCTCCACCAAATCATGCTTTCCTTGTTCAACATCCTTTTCTAAGCTATCAGGCATATTTACCTTGGCTATTTGAATTGCAGAAGCTTTTTCAATCTCCAACACATCCACTGCTTCAATTTCAACTTCCCAACATCATCTAAATCAACATCCATTTGAAATTCTTCCTCATCTGGCTCGGTTTCAGATTCTTCATCCTCTTCTAACTCAATTGGTTCAAACTTTTTATCCAATTCCTCAGTACCAGTACTGCCTTTCAAATATCTGTGATCTATATTTCTACTCTCTTCTAGAGCAGTCAAGTTCATAAATTTAATCGGGTGCGCTTCATCTATTCTACCAAGGTCATTAATCAACTTTGAGAAATAAGAAACTGCTTCACCCGAGAATTGCTTAAAGTAACTATTAGCCTTAGGTAAGACTGGAAATGCCAAGACCGGAATATGTGATGGAATACTGACATTAGAGAATCTTAAGTCTATAATAGACCCAGGGGTAACAAGTATAGGAGAATCAGTTACTGAAAATGATAAGAAAGCAATCATAAGTAACAACATCAGAGATAAAAACATCAATATTGTTGAAGATCTTGATTTTGATTTCATTTTTGCTACAAATATGTCCTCAACCATTTGCTTAACAACAGCCATTGAAGCTTCCTCTTCTTGATAATTGCTTGTTTTTATCGTTAGATAAAAGTAGAATTTTGAAATAAAGATGAATAGTTTGATTCAATGCAGGCTAAAAAATGGGAAGAAATAGAATGGACAGAATAAGTTATATATGGGGTATTACCAAAAAAAAGTTATATATGGGGTAAAAAATATTTACTCAATCATAGCAATTACTAATATATGTAATTGCAATTAATTAGATATCTAAAGTAAATGATACTTCCTTTTGCTCAGTGCATTTTTATTTTTCGGATGTAGTAGCAACAAGTATTCTTTTTTGTTTGTCTACTTTAAAAATCAAGAGATAATTTGTCAATAATTTTTAATTTGAGTTTGTTATATTAACTATAGTTATTTTTCAAAGTATAAATGCTATTATATTCAAGTAATAATATAATAAAATGGTTATTTTATTTCTTGTTGTATTAAGTCAATACTAGATAAATAAAATAGATCGAGGAAATAAGTAACATGTATGGCAGGTTGGTACAAAAATATCACTACACTATCATATTCATACCATCATGTACTCACTATGTGAACTTTTATCTATTAGACTATTACAAACAACTTATTTAATAAGGTCACAACATCAAGAATTTGAAATTAGAATAGTTAAAGCCCAAACGTACCTTTACATCAAGTTCGATGATTTCACTATTTTTGTTTTGCAATGTTCATCAAAATTCAAGTTCTTTTATTTCATTTTCTTGATTAAGAAATCTCAAAAGTAAATGCTGCGAGGTTCGAAATTCGGTGAATAGTAAGCGAACGTCTTTATCTTTTCTCACTTAAATATTTTTTTTGCACATGCTACTGCTTCAAATTCTGCCATGTGGTTACATATTAAGCATTGCGCTCTTATCACTAGATCAAAATAATATGACATTCATGATTGTAAATCTTATTTACTAAGAATGATCTATTACATTTATAAGCGGGATTGACCCTTATTAACATTCACAGTCTAATAATAATAATTATGGATATTGTCGATAAATAGTCTACCACTAAAAAGTAAGCCCAAGCCAAATAATGATAAGACTTCTCTCAATATCAAGTAGTAATATATTTGCCTTCTCATCAAATCTACTTTTCTTCCTTCATGTATAATCTTGTTTTTCATGATTTCATGATCTAATTTAATTCAATTCTTCTTTGTTAGATGTCTTTTTTTTCATATACTATTCTATGGACTTGTTCATAAAAATTAAGCTTTTGTGTCTCTTTTATAAACTAAAAAATCTTGAAAGTAAATTTCACGAGGCTCGAAACTTGGTGGATAATAAGCAACAAACGTCTCTATCTTTTCTCACTTAAATACATAATTTTTTATATGGTACCATTGAATATTGCACTCTCATCAATCATCACTAAATAAAGGGAAAAGACATCATTTCTACCCCATACTATACAAGAAAAGTCTAAGCCACACATAAATTATATAAGTGACCTATTACACACCTTAACTATATAAAAGTGATATTATTACCTCCCCGCGACCCCCATTCTAAGGCGCGTGTGTTACACTTATTTTAGGCGCGTCCAGCTATTAAATAACAAAAGTAAACGACTAAAAACATTAAGGGAAAAGGCATCGTTTCCACCCCAAACTATAGTCGAAAAGTCGAATCCACACCTAAACTATATAAGTGACCTATTACACACCTTAACTATAAAAAATAATACTTTTTACTGACGTGGCAGCGCGTCTGACAGGGTGTAAATAGTTTCACTTTTTTATTGTTTTGGTGTGTAATAGGTCACTAGTATAGTTTAGGTGTGCCTTCGACTTTTTGGATATAATTTGGGGTGAACACGATGTATTTTCTATCATGTGACTATGATTGTAAATCATATTTAAGAAAAATAATCTATTACATTTTTAAGGGATATTTTTTGCCCTTCTTGAAATTCAAGATCTAACAATAATAACTATGAATTCCATCACTAAAACGTAAGCCTGGATGTACTTTTTTACTAATAGACGTAGTTATCAAAAATAAAAAAATTTAGTTAACATCTAGAGTTATCTAAAAATCTTTTACCAATTATTCTAAAACTTTAAAAATTTAAAATCTCTCACTATCTTTAGAAAACCCTTTTCTACTTCTAATATACTTCTATTGTATTGGTAGTGTTAACACTTTCAAATTCTTTTAGAAAATAATGTCTTAATTCTGTTCACTATTTTTCTTTTAAAAATAGAAAAACCTTTTCTACTTCTAAAATAGTTCATTGTAGTGACACTTCTAACATATTTTCAAATATATATATATATAAAGGAGACATTGTACGCTGCTGATGTGGCATGCCTCAATGAAAAAGTATTTATTGAAAAAGCAATTCAAACCTCTTCAACAAGCCGACGACGTCGCTTTCCACTGGCACAATTGATTCTACTAAGACTAAACTGGGTAGAAGAGATCACCGAGAAAGAATTTGCTACTAGTTTGCAGCAACACAGCGCATCATCCTTCCTTGTAGCTCCGTCCTCATCTTCTAAATACACAAAAACAGACTCCCTTGCAAACACAAGAAGATCGTGTCCCTGTAACCCCAAATCCAGTGTCAAACTAAACTATCAAGAAGGGATATAAATCGCACAGAAATATAGATTACAAACCTTGAAATTAAAACAAGCAAGGGTTCTCAAAGCAAGTTGAACTAGCGCAGAACCACTCAGTTCTGGTACTTGGAGGGTAACCATTGTAATATGCCCTCGACTCACAGAAGTTGATTGTCTTGGCATTGAATGATGAGATCTTGAAAGGATTGCTGAGATACATTTAAGAAGTCGATTCTGGATGGTCGGCAACAAAGGTGGAATGCTGAGACACAGAAAATTCATATGTTACCCTTGAGAAACACCACACAAAAGAACTAATTCATGAAAGTTCTACGCAAACTCAAAGAGAACCTTTCAGTTATTTTCTCCAACACTTCCACCAGAGTTAGGGAAAGCCCAGAAGAAAACATAGAATCCAAGAGACCACGAACATGAGGCTCCATGGTTGGTCCTATTGCTTTAGTAATATTTCCAACACATGCTAGCACCTCAAGTGAGGGCCTGCCTCTACGAGGAGCAATCTGAGAGAAACATATTTCACCTGTCATGATTATTGCTCGCACATTTACATGTTATAGAAAGAACCTACAATCCAAAGGTGGAATGCTGTGACACAGAAAATAGATATGTTACCCTTGAGCAACACCACACAAAAGAACCCGTTCATGACATTTCTGCACAAACTTAGAGAGAACCTTTCAGTTATTTATAACTTCTTTTTACATTGGGAACAGAAAATATAACTTTACAATTGAAAGACCAGAAATAGTACAGTTAGACAAGTACATCTATAATGATATATATAACACACCGCATCACGCAAGTGAGAGGTTATTGTCGGCAAATAGTTAGTGAGTTCACCATCCAGAGCACCATCTATCTCTCCAAGAGCGATGAACCCACTGGCACGTTCTGCAGGTATTTTAAGGACATGAAGTATATGATTCATGCATATCTGTAGAAGTAAAATGAACAAACTTGAGTTCACAGTAGTCAACATTGAAGATGCAAATCTCATTCATCCATATTCTACAGTTAGTAAAAGCAAATTAAATCATTAAAATGAAATCAAATATCACAAACCGTTAAATAATTAGTCACAAATCAATCACGCAGGAAATGGGAAATTCGAGAAAGTAGCGAAGTTATGCTGAGGCGAAATAGGCAGTCTCGGTGCTCCAGATATCTTAGAACAATTTCAGCAACTTCCCTGTATCTTGACATCATGAACTCTCCTGTGTTCCTGTACATTTTGATGATAAATTTGCTCTTATCAATCATTTATCATATCACAAGCAAATAGATAATCCTGGGTCCAATTCCCATAGCATATGACTTGAGGATATTACATTATTCTTTGTGAAGGAGACACAAACCAAAAGCACATAAATCCGTGAAACTAAAGTAATCATTGAACCATACTAGCATAAATGCATACATGGCAATACAGAAAAGAAAAAATTGCACTCAAATAGCTTGAAGAGGTACCTTGACCACCACCCTCTTCATGCAGCCATCCATTACCTAAGAATATGCCTTTCACCCCCACTAGCACCTCATAAGAAGACAAACCACACCATCACAAACCAACAACTATCCTAGAAACCCTCTTAACATAGAAAGTTTTCCCCTTTTTTCCAAAAAATATTTTCGAAACATTGTTTGGCTATACATTGGAATGATTTTTTGGTTAGGTTTCGAAGATGAGTTTTTCAAGTTTGAAATTAGTAATTTTTTTCCACTTATAGAGCTTCAACTTCTTGCAAGTGAAATCTGCAATAAGTTTCAAGACGATATCTTATAAAACCTGACCACATAATCCAAGATCAACAAAGAATCCTGTCAGTATATACACCATCAACTAACAAAAACTAATATGAGAGATATCCCTTACAAATGACTGAAGCCGGGTAACCCCCCACCCCCACCCCACCCTACCCCCATCCCCCTCACACAGAGAGATCATAATTAATCTATAGATCACAAATGCATTCTAGATTCAATTGCTAATAAGAACAAGTAGGTAATAGATGCCTTTTGCCCCTTCAATATAATTACTTTATATAAGAAACAATTAGTTAGCAGACATTTGCACCAAAAACATGTAAATTCCTCAGACTTGAGGTAGACCAACTCTTAAGTATAACCAGAGATTTAATTCTCCAGTTTCTCAAACATTCAGCAGATCACAGCAATGTCACACACCCTTTTTACGTACTCCAAAAGATTTATATTTTAAGTTACAAAAGGTTTTATTATCTAAGTGACATGAAATGAAAAGTTTGTTTCGGAAAAGGATTATTTACATTTTTTACTCAGAGTCGCCACTTGGCATAATCCGATGTGCCAAGTCACCATTAGAAAATCCTTTCCAAAACCATTTGACTCTTTAAACTGGTTTGCGAACAGAGATTATGGCTAAGGAATTCTGTTGATCAAGGGGAAGGTGTAAGGAACCCTCGATCCCATGGTTCAACCACGGTTTCTTGGTAGAGTGTATCGACTATTTTTGGCACTAAGAAATGTATAAACCACGCAAAAACACACAAAATAATCAAACAAAAAAAAATCCAAAATGTAAAATCCAGTCAAATTATTAAAACCCGAAATAAAAAAGGATTGAAAGTAAACCTACGCTAATCCTAAATTGATGCTCTACCCGATGCCTCGGGCCTTCACCACGAACATCCTCTGGGTACATGACATCTCGGGGCATTCCCGGGCCAAATTATACAATTGAATTTTTTGTATTATAAAGTAAAAGAGTTGAGATCCTGATGTCAGACAATCAAGTATCTGAAGCATCAAAATGCTACACACCTGACGTTCCACTTCATTTGCAGTCATTGCACCACCAGATCTATCTAGGTGACTAAGAAATTTACTAGCAAGGACCAAGATTTCAGGATTACGCTTTGTTTCAAAGGCAGCGCTCATGTAATTGGAGAATTTTGCCACTTTTGATGCATTTTCACTGATGGTGACATCTATTAGCTCATCAATAGCCCTCAATGCTCCCAAATTTTCAGAAACTTCATTACTATCAAGAAATGTAGTAATGAGTTCATATAGATGATCCATGAAATGAGCAAAAGCTTCTCCACTAAGATCACGAGCTTCTTCCTCTACAAGCCACCTCATGGTCAATGCAGCCCCATCCTACCATAGAGAATAAATAAGAATTGGCTTGGTTCAAAAGCAATTCAAGTTTTTGAAAGATAATTTTAGAAGAGGGAACTGGAAAGGATGGAAAGAGGCATAGATTGAGAGCATGGAAACTCAAACAGCAAAAATAGCAAGACTGAGCAAAATAGAATATTAAATGATTAAGACAGAAACTCGCATCAGTATCAATATCAAGCAGCCAGTGCAAAAGACTGCTCTGCTAACCTTTGGTAGAAAAATGGAACAGGGAAAGTTAATGAAAACAAAAAAACAAAACTTGGTATTCACATTATTATTCAAACCAAAAAGTTCACTAAGATGGTTGATATAAATTTAATATCAGGACCTATCCATCTCTCTTGATTCATGGAGAAGGAAAATAAATAAGTATAATTAGCAAGAGGCATATAGGAGAAGATTTGAATACAAAATAGAAAACAGTTACTTCTACGTAGTGCCATGATTTCAAACTGGATTAGCCAACAAACTCCGTGTAATCCCACAAGCTGGTCTTTCTTCTTCCACACAAATCAAAAAATAAATAAATGTGCCCAAAAATAAAATGTAGCATTCTGCTTTCTTTCTATTTTCAATCTTTTACATATACAAGGTTTCAAATAACAACATCCAACACTTCTTGAGAAACTGAGGAAGGAAAAATCAAGAAAAGAGCTCAAGACATACTGTCAGCTGAAATCTTCCTTAATTTTTCATCAATTCCTAAGAAAATCAAAATGAAGCACTAAATTTCTGATTCTACTCCCTCTTCAATTCAACACCAAGATTTCCAGAACGACGACTAAAGAAGAATAACGATCTCACATCAAGATTTCTTGAACTGTTCTAACTCCATTACTATACAAAATTCAGCAAATGACTCCAAAAAAAAAACTTGAAAGAAGAAACGAAAAAAATCAAAAAATTGAGGACGAAAATCAAGAAAAGAACTCAAGATGTACCTGATGATAGGCGAATTTACACGCCTATATCAATATATTTTTCCCATATTTGTGCCATGTTTTGAGAACAAATTATATATTTCATGCACTTTTAGTCCTTTTGCCTATAAGTGAGCTAAAGAACATGATTAGCAAAGTTTCAGGTATAAATGATGCAGAATTCAGCATTTTGTGGATAACTTGACGCCAAAGAAAGCTCACGAAGGAAGGAAAGGGAGCTTGGACGCCTAAAGGACCAAAAGTGATGCATGGAAAATCTGTCCCGGGCTAAAACAGCATTTCTGAAGACTTTGGGGACTAGCAGTAACTTTTTTGGATTAGGATAATAATACATTAACCTAGTACAATTGGGTTAAGTATTTCACTAGTTTATTTGGATTTGGACAATGATACATTAACCTAGTACAATTGGGTTAAGTATTTCATTAGCTTAGTAGGATTTGGTTAAGTATTTCATTAGCTTAGTAGGAATAGGATATGGGTATTATAAATACCCTATCTTGCTAGAGATTTTTATTCATTCACTTACTATTCCAACAATTCTAATTCTTCCATTAATTCTATTTTTATTCTTCTTCTATTCTTCTATTAAATTCCACAACAAGAGAGCCGTTACTTTTCAAAGGACTACACGCCATCCTCACCCTTACACCTAACGTGCAAATCTTTATTGGGGTACAATGATCATGTTTATTGTGACTTCCTTCGCACTCATGGGTAACTAAACCTCTCTGTTGGGGTTATGGAAGCCGAATGAGATATTATCTATTGCTGTGAGTTTGTGAGATCGTGACACGTATGCTGCTTATATCATTATTCTCTTCATCTTAATGCAAATTCTTATGGCTGCAGACGCATAGAATAACGCCAGTATAATATTCAACTTGTTCGAAAGAAAGGTTATCTGTCTGGAAAAGAGATAATGTCAAGGTAGTAGGGTCCCATCCCCTATTAAAAAGTTAGTGCCGTAACTGGATTAAACTCTTGGAGAATTCGTACCGTTAGACACGCTTTAAGCTCGAAAGAGTTAAAGTGAAATAATCCTCGAATAGGTCGAAAGACACCTGGATTTACCATCGAATACAATTCTCTATAAGCACATGCATGTCTGAATTCAACACACTCATAGCCAATAGAGACGTATAACTCAGAAGGTGGACATAACCCCAACTCCTCAATTCTCATTGTTTCACAACCTACAAAACAATCTTTCCTTTTTACTTTGCTATTTTCAGTTTTTACTTTAATATTTTGGTTACACATTATAATCCCCCCTTTTTACGAGACTTGCACTAAAAGTCTAGTAATCCTTGCTTACTTGTTGGTCAAGCTATTCCCTGTGGGATCGACACCCAACCCAGGTTGGGTTCTATATTTGCTAACGACCGCTTTACACTCCTACGAGAGCTGTAGATTGAGCGTTATCAAAAATTGGCAACGTTGCTGGGGAATACAAGTGTCAATTAAGTTTGTGATAATTACTAGACCCTTTGGTCAAAGATTCTCGTACTTTTACTTTTAGTTGTTATTTTTGTTTTATTCAGGTTTGTTCAGTGCATCAATGGATGCACAACGTGAAATTGAAAGGATAACTGCTCAAGTGCATCAATAGAATATTGATAACCCAGGTCGTGCAATAAATCCTGATGATGAGGACCTGGGCGATAAGGAGCTACTAAACCCACGGCGTACTGCTGAGATGGCGGCACCCATGCAGAGGAGAGATCGTCAAGCGCGATTGAGGCCTGATTGCCGAGCGGTGCAGATTCCTTTTGATGACGATGATGACGATTTGGATGAAGCTGGTGCCACAGGAGCCATTATTCTGCCACCCTTGGCACCTGGAGCAAAGTTTAATATCACTAGCACCATGATTCATCTTTTGCAACTCAAGGGATTATTTGGTGGACTAGCAGGCGATGATCCGAATATGCATCTCATCAACTTTATTTCTACATGCAAGTCATTCGACAATCCTAACGTTGGACAGAATGTAATTCGACTGCGCTTATTTCTATTGTCTCTGTTTGGGGAGGCAACTGTATGGTTGAATGGGCTGACTCCTGATTCTATTACTAATTAGAGGAAATTGAAAGACGCTTTCCTAGAAAGATTCTTTTCACCATCCAAAAGAGAACAGTTGAGAGATGAGATCACCAATTTTCGACAGCTTCCAACTGAAGCTCTCCATGAAACATGGGAGAGGTTTAAGATAAAGCTAATGCGGTGCCCAAACCATCATATGACCAATGTCCACTTGATGGAGATATTATACAGAGCTGTGAATTCGGTGACTAAGCCAATGGTTGATCATGCGGCTGGAGGATCATTCATGGACCTCACCTTTGGTCAGACAAGCAATATGCTAGATCGGATGACGAAGCAAAGTAGAGCTTGGCATACCAGGAATTCTGAGGTAGCAAGCCCCACTTTATCTATTGGCATGATTGCTGAACAAAGGAGAAGAGAAGAAGAACGTGATCAAGACATGGCGCACATAAAAATACAAATGGATCTTCTTACAAAGCATTTATTATCAGGGAAGACCAAAATAGTTAAGGCTGTGGTATCACATGGAAGAAATGAATCTGATTCAGAAGAAGAAGCCAACTACTTGAACAATCAGGCGGGTTTCCGAGGTATTACCCAAGGAAACCAAGGTCGGAGCTATTATGATAAATCTGGATACAAGGACCGCGATCAAGGTAGTTGGAAGAATAATTCAGACAGGAGTGGTTTGTATATTCCTCCTAGAAATCATAAGGCTGAGGCGTCTGATTCCGAAAAAATGTCTATGGAAGATATGATGGCCAAGCTGTTGAAAGGAGTGGAGGCAACCAATATGGGCGTAACTGAGGTGAAGAACGATTTGTCTTCAATGAATCAGTTGGTTGACTCACATTCCATTGCAATAAGATAACTAGAGCAGCAATTGAGTCAACTTTCAACAGCAATTAATTAAAGAAAAGCCGGCACACTACCCAGCGACACTGTGCCAAATCTAAGGAACGAAGGATCATGCATGGCTATCACTACCCGAAGTGGTAAGGTGCTGGAAACTTCAGCAAAAGGCAAGCAAGTGGTTGACGAAGTAGTGGACATTGATGATAAGGCGACAGAAGAAGCATCCACAGAAGCAAAAAACTGTTTCACATAGTAGAAGCAGAAACTGTTGGAAAAAATCAGAAAAAGACATGGAGAAAAGGTAAGACAGGTGTTTCTAATGATAATAATTCTTCGGCAGTGAAACTGAAGTTCAGGAGGGGCAAGATAATTGATCTCCAGTAAGAAACCAGCAGCCCTAGGAGACTGACATTTAAATGGGGACGATATGTGGGTGAAATCCAGGACAGCAATACAAGAAAGAGAATCTTTAAAAAGAAAGAAGTTGATGGTGACAAAAGTAATACCATCCCTATCTTTGGAAAAATTGATTTGAGGTATCAGGATGTGCAAGAAAAGAAAGATGTGCAGGGTTTGTTGAATAATGTGATTGAAGAGATGATGAGTAAGCTTGTTGAAACTGGGAAGAGCAAGGTTAAGCTTTGGTGGGATCTTTTGATACAGTGATTTCCCTCCACAATAAACCTTCTGCTGTCATAGTTTCTTGATTAACTAACAAAATTTTATAACAAATAGGATCAATTGCAAATATAGTGGTTGATATAGCTTTTTTGACCTGGTTTACATATGTTTGTCCTGTTTCTCATTCCGACTCATCTTCTTAACAATTTCTTGATGCTTTCCAGTTCTGTTCGCATGATTGAATAAATTCAATTTCTTCTGGGTGCATTTACTTTGAATTGGGAGATAAAGTTGCGTAAGATTACAATTTCTTTTCACTTATGGAGGTTGTGACAGTGACGTTAAATTAGTGAGTGTTTGGATGTAGACATTCTAATGTTAGGATGGTTGATCAGTGGACATATATTGTTACTGGACTCATTTATGAGGGATTTGTTCATACTTTCTATTGAATAAACGCTTTGAAGAAGGCATATCATGTGGAAATACCATCCAAAAAAGAGTTTTGGCTATGGTACTGGTTTGACATTGTGCTTGTATACTATTTTCTTTAGTTGTTCTGTAAAGGCATCTGTCTCTTGACTGTAAAATTTAATGCTTTTTTCTCTATCATACAATACAATAAGATATAAGTAACAATCAAATGTAAATATTGTAACCACCTAAACAAGTAACAATATTTATGTGCATCGTTTATTCAGGTAACTCAAAACAGCTTATAATAAGTCCCTTTGTTGGAATATTGTACGTTTTAGCTTAAAGAAGCCACTGTAGTTTGTTAGACTTAGATACATGTACCTTTATGGCTCCACCTATCAACCATAACATCCAGCTTAAGTTGAGTCACTCCATGTACTTGTGTTAAAAGTTATTTTTTGAGTCTTCTTACTCCAATTTATCATTGAAAGCTCACACATTTTATCATGCAACAAATTTCCGCTCAACTAAATCTGAGACTCTTATCGAAGATGGCTAGAAGTACTAATAAAAACGGTCATAAAAGCTTTAGTTCACATAAACTGAGAAATAGTGTCATTGGCCATACAAGTATTCGAGGTAAGTTCTCATATATACAAGTATATGATCCTCTTATAGCAGACCAAATTATTAGTCGGATTAAACATCTAGATCGGTACATACACCAACTAAGTAGTGAAAGGTGTGACTTTTTCTCCTCCTCTTGCCTAAATTTCGAAAGGAAAATATATAAGTAAGAGAATAGATTTGGCTATTCAAAAAGGATTGTTTATGTTCAAAGAAGATAGAATATACCAAGTTAAATATACTCACATGCTTGGCAGGAATCCTCTTATATGTAGTGAAACTTCCATATAAAGGTGAACCCATTGAGAACTCAGATGCATCCAAGGATTCTCTCCTGTTACTCTTTCTAGGTTTTTTATCAATGCTCTGAGCCTCATCATTCTCTTATTTGGGATATTTCTTGCTATGATATGAACTTATTTTGAAAGATGCTCATCTCAGATGGACGTCTTGCTCCTGCGACATCGACCTCTGTTGGCCAATTTTGAGAGGAATGCTTCTCTTTGACAACATGGTGTGTGGCAAATTTCTTACTTGAGAATACTACTGGATGCAAAGTCTTATCACTTCTTCTCTTCATGTAGAGAACTGTACCAGCAAGCAGACTCAGTACAAGTGAGAAAATTCCCAAGATCTTATACTGTAGGGACAACAGAGTAAACAAAAATATTTAGAAGAATTCTATTCTCTTCCTCTTCTATTTTTCTAGGGCTACATTATAATTATGAAAATTTTATTCGCGCATTCTCTTTTTCTAGGTCTACTTTATATGGTACTTCCCATGATGAATTGATAAGTTGTATATGACAGAGAAGAAAATTTTGTATAAAATTTGGAGTAAAAATTAGGATTTTACTTAATATTTATGAGAATTCTATTCTCTTCTCTTTTTCTAGGGCTACTTTATATGATATTTTTTTATAGTATATTTATAAGTTATATATGAGAGAAGAGAAGATTTTGCATCAAAATTTTGGAGTAAAAATGAAAATTTTATAAATTTTTGACAAAAAATTAAGACAAATAAAATAATGAAAATGGGCAAAAACATGAAAAATAAATAAAAGAATATGAATAAGTTTTACTTTGTATTCATCATTTACGTTCACGTGGTTAAGATTTATGTTCTATTAATAAGTATTCTTCATACATTTTTTAAAAATTTATTGCTTTTCAATTTATTTTTTTTATTCTTGTATTCTTAAATTAGGAAAATCATTTATCTCAAATATTTCAGTTTTAGATTTTTGGAATCATTCTTTATATTAGAATTTAAATTATTGCATAAAAAACATCTTTTCCTAAAATATCTTTTATCTTACATTTTTTAAAGTAAATTGTTGTAATCAATGTAGTACCTATTGCTATTAAAAAGGTAAGAATTAATAGTAATAATTATTGTTAAATAAATATTAAATTATAAAAAATTATGATATTTAATGATATTTAGCATATCATGCATTATGCATAGTAGTTACATAAGGTAAGTATCAATATTAATAATTGTTGGTATTTAAAAGATAAATTTCATTATAAATAAATATTAAAATGTAAAAAATCATGATATTTTATAAGTGCAATTATTTAAATTAAAATATTTATGTTCTCTTATTATATATTATTTCCATCTCAAAATAATTGACACGTACAGATTTTGCATAACTTTTAATGGATAATTAAGTAGAAGTGTGATTTGATTAATATATATTTTTGTTAATTCTTTAACCCTTATCTATAAAGAAATTAAAAAACTATAAATAGAAGATGAAGTAAAAATAGTAGGTGGCAATTTAAAGAGGTTATTGAGAAGGTAAGGATTGATTTTGAGGAGAATGAAAAAATGAATAATGTTTAAAATGAAAAAAAGAAAAATGAAATGAGAGAAGATAGAAAACTAAGAAAGGAAACAAAATAAATTTTATAAAATTTCTAATTCTGATTTCATAATTTTTGTCCATTGTGAATTATGGCCAAAATTTTTGGAGATGAAATCCCAAAAGAAGATACAAAAGAATGCAGTAAAATTAGAAGATAAATATAATATATATATATATATATATATATTAAGATACAAAAATGAGAAAAAAAATTTGGATAATAACACAACTTAGCCAATATTGACTCCTAATTACCTTATTAAGCCTAATTTCAACTAATTACAATTCATAACCTTCTCTTGCCTATTAATTTTTTTTCATAATTACAATTCATAGTCCCTCCCATTAATTTTTTTCTCTATTTTCATTTACTTTTTTTTAATCCTTTTTCAGTTTTTTCCTTCTTTTTTTCTTTTTCTATTTTTTTTGTTTTCTCTTTCTTTCTTTTTTTTTCCATTTTTTTTTGTTTTTTTTCTTTTTATTTTTTCTCCTTTTTTATTTTTTCTCTATTTTCTATTACTCTTTTTTTAAAAAAAAATTCTTCAGTTTTTCTTTTCTTTATTTTTTTTGTTTTCTCTTTCTTCTTTCTTTTTTCAATTTTTTCTTTTTTGTTGTCTTTTTTTCATTTTGTCTTTCCTTTTTTTTTTTTCCTTTTTCAAGTTTTTCCTTCTCCCCCCCCCCTTTTTCTTTTTCTCTTTCTCTTCTTTTTAAATTTTTTTTGTTCTCTTTTTTTCTTTTGTATTTTTTCGCTCTCTCTTATCTATTAATTTTTTTTCTTTTTTCTATTTTTCTATTTTTTTCTTCATTTTTTCTTTTCCTTTTTTTGTTTTCTCTTTATTCTTTCTTTATTGAATTTTTTTGTTGTTGTTGTTTTTGCATTTTGTATTTTTTTCTTTTCTTTATCTTCTTTTCTTTTTTATTTTTTTCCATCTCAAAATAATAGACATATACAGATTTTGCATAAGTTTTAATGAATAATTAAGTAGAAGTATGATTTGATGAATATATATTTTTGATAATTATTTAACCCTTATCTATAAAGAAATTAAAAAAACTATAAATAGAAGATGAAGTAAAAATAGTAGGTGGCAATTTAAAGAGGTTATTGAGAAAGTAAAGATTGATTTTGAGGAGAATGAAAAAATGAATAATGTTTAAAATGAAAAAAAGAAAAATGAAATGAGAGAAGATAGAAAATTAAGAAAGGAAACAAAATAAATTTTATAAAATTTCTAATTCTGATTTCATAATCTTTGTCCATTGTGAATTATGGTCAAGATTTTTTTGAGATGAGATCTCAAAAGAAGATACAAAAAAATGCAGTAAAATAAGAAGATATATATATATATATATATATATATATATATATATATATATATATATATATATATATATATTAAGATTCAAAAATGAGAAAAAAAATTGGGATAATTAAAAAAAAGTTTTTTGTTTTCTTTTCTATTTTTTTCTCCTTTTTTTTTCTCTCTATTATATATTACTTTTTTTTTCTTTTTTCTATTTTTTTCTTCATTTTTTCTTTTCCTTTTTTGTTTTCTCTTTCTTCTTTCTTTTTTCAATTTTTTTTTGGTTGTCTTTTTTGCATTTTGTTTTTTTTCTTTTCTTTTTCTTCTTTTTCTTGTTATTTTTTCTCCTTCTAATTTTTTCCTTTGTTTTTTTGTTTATTTTCTATTACTCTTCTTCCTTTTTTTTTGTATTTTTCCTTCTTTTTTTTTTCTTTCTTTTCATTCTTTTCATTTGTTTTAACTAGTAAACATAAATACAAGTGCGAACTATAAAATATAAATAGAGAGATGAACTATAATATATAAATACAAGTGGTAACTATAATACAAATACAAATGTGAACTATAACATATACATACAAGTGTGAACTATCATTTGTATTTTTTAATTATTGAAAAGGAACGATTGATTTTCTTTTTACTAATATTTATTTGTATTTATTTATACGAGATATATTTATTAATACAAATAAATACAATTTAAATTTTATAAAAATAAAATATGTATTTGTATTTTTAAAATCGTTGGTTTCATTTGTTTGTAATTGTATTTGTATCAAATGATATTTATTTATTTAGAAATATGAATAATAATTTTGACATACAAATACAAAATGGTACATTTGTATCAAATGATACATTGCATATTTATATATTTTAGAATAAAAAAAATACAATTAATGCATTTACTTGTTTATATACAAATACAAATGATAAAACAGCTAAATACAATATGCAATCAACTTACAAATACAAAATAATTCTTTTAAAATAAAAAGACATCGACGAAAATAGAATACAAAAACAAATACAAATACAAATACAAATACAAATATAATCTAAATATACAAACACAATAAAATCACAATACAAATATAATTCAATATAATATACAGTCAAATATAAAATACAAATACAAAACAGTTCTTTAAAATACAAGTGCGAATTATATAAAATACAAATGTGCGAACTAACAAATATAAATACAAGTGCAAACTATAAAATACAAATGATGGTGCGAACTAATCCAACCCTCTATGCTATTCAGAGAGAAAAGCCTTTGCATCTGATGCACAAAGCTATCTAGTTTCTTTTTCTTTGCTGAAAATCCAACCCTTTAAGATCCTTTTTACATCACCAGACCAGTTCAGTACAAAAGCACCAACAACAAAAAAGAAAGAGTACCACCAGATAAACATCAATTTTCCCTTGCCTAAACCTCCATTATAGTTCAATTGTGACAAAGTATACTGTGTAATGTAAATAGAAATCATACGTGACAAAAAAAGATTGTTTTTTTTGGATTTTGGGAAGGTAATAGAAATATGTTACAAATTATGAAAAAGAATGTAAAGAAATGACACTGGAAAATACTTTATCGAGTAATGGGTTCAAGAAAGAGATAAAGGTATCAAATGATTTACAACATACTCTACAAATACTAATTGCCAATGAAAGCAATTTAGGAGATTTTGGAATGGGGGAAGTAATTAACATGTGCAAACTTGGGACTAAATTGACCAATGAAAAGAAAGTTGCCCAACTTGTGGGATGAAGGGAGTAAGTAACATATGCTAAAGTTAGGACCCAGTCCAAGCATGCATCCCAAAATCAGTACACCAAGAGACATACCTACAACCTATTCAAGAAAAGGTGATATACCGTCTGAGAGATTGATAGCACCCACAAACTCTGGAACGTGAACTTGTTATCTGAAATTTGTACAGATATGGGTAGAGATCACCTGGGTACAAATCTCTTACTTTAAACATGTTCATTGTTTACTTTCGAATAATTAAAATTCAACCTTTTTTTGACTGTGTTTATTTGTAATATTTTACTGTGTCAGGAGGAGTGATTCTGGGATTGCTTACATTGGGAGGAATTGATTTTTCGAGGAAAAGATTGTTAAGTAAAAAGGAGGAGGAAACTTCAACAAATGTACGTGTAAACTCTAGTTTTGTTGTTGTTTTATGAGAACAAATTTGTATAAGATTAGAAAAGAATCATATCGTAATCAAGTGAAGATGATGAATTAACCGTATGTTTTTAATTCAGGAGTCAAAGAATGTTATTTATGCACAATTATACCTTTTTCTAGATAACTTGGGTTCAATTACAAATACTTATTCTAGTAGTACTATTTTTAAATCTGGATTTTCTTTTTTGATTTATGTAAAATTTCTTCTGAAGTATTTTTGCTTGTGCGTGTAATTAATGGAATTAGGATCTTGAGGCAAAGGTGGATTATGTGAGTCAGCTATTAGATGTTGATAAGGCAAAGGTGGATTATACGAGTCAGCTACTAAATGACGTTTTGTCTTCAATTCTGTCACGTATGACAATTAAAGATGCTGTTAAGACCAGCATTTTGTCTACAAAGTGGAGATATCTGGTTGCTTCTATGCAAACATTACAGTTCAGCCTTGACATGTTTGGTGTTAACTATTTAGGTCCTATATGTCAGGCTTACTATCAGAAAAATTCTCGGAAGTAGTAAATCAGATTTTGCAACTTTATTTGGGTGGTAAAGTGGTTGAACTTGAAATGAACACTTTCATTCAGAGAAAGTTTTTTAGTGAATTTGGCCAATTGATGCATTATGTTTCAAAATTAGGTGTTGAAAGATTACATCTCAACTTTAGCTGTGGCAAAATTCCTACCTCAAAATACATTAACCTTCACCGCAACATATTTTTTGAATTTCTTGAGCTTCTCTCTCAAGCATCCTCCTTGAAATCCTTGTTTTTGAGTGTTTGTGTTGTACAACCAAGTGTCACACTCCGTCTAAACTCCCTCAAGACCCTTTTCTTGACGGGCGTTCTATTAGAAATGGGACAACTTAAGGGTATTTGTCCTCGTGTTTGAACCTTAATCAGTTAATCATAAAATATTTCAATCTTCCGCATAAGCTATGCATCTCCGGTATAGTAACATCTGTTCTTTTCACTGATTGTGGAGGATTGGAAGAGATTGATCTTCAGGCTACAAAAATGCATGAGTTTGAGTGTTTTTTTAATAACAGAGTAAGATTTTACTTTTCTTCCATTCCTGTGTTGGACCATGTACAAATTAGTCTTCACGGAGATGCTTCAATGCCATACATATTTGGTGAATTTGCAGCGAATTTACCTACTCAGGTTAAATCTTTAATAGTCACCGCTTGGAATACTCAGGTATTTGATGATTTCTTGGCTTGTCAAATTTCTTTGGTATTTGTCTTTTGAACACCCTAATCACTTAAAGTATTCCTTTTTGTTAGGTAACACACTTCCCAATAGAGATGCAGATATTTGAAAACCCTAGGATGTTAGTCTTTCTATTTGAAAGAACGTACAACTTTGACATAGTCAAAGTTTCTCCTATCTTAGACGCCTGTCCTGTTCTTCAATCTCTGCAAATATTGGTGGGTTATCTATATTTATCTTCTTCTTATCTTTTTTGGATATTCTTTGCTTGATCTTAGATATTGATGACTTGAACATTTATTGAATCTAAAAGTGCATATTTCCCTCCCCAAGCATGCATGATATTCTAGTCATTCTCAACATTCACTCATTTCCATGTTCTGTCAATACAACTCGCACTAGTAAAGTTGTATTAATTGCCAATTACCTTCATCCATGAGATATAACACCTTTCACTACTTAGTTGGTGTAGGAACCGATCAAGATGTTTAATCCGACTAATAATTTAGTCTGCTATAAGAGGATCATTTATTTTCTTTTCGACAAGGGAGATTATATAAGGATTTCACTTTTCAGAATTGGACATTATGATTTGTTAATAATATGATTTATGAAGATTTGACAACTCAATTAGTTATATGTTTATTCCAAAAGAAATGTATCAAACATGGAGATGTAGATATCTAATGTGGAGAATTTTTGGTCCACCTTATTTTTTGTTCATGGAAATATAATGGAATAATTAGGTTTCAAAAACCTCTTGTTATATGTCTTTCTTGGTTTGAAGACGCACCTTTCAATTTTTTAACTCCAGCTGTCTAATTCAAAAAGCATTATAGATACTGATTGCAACATGCTTAACTTGATAAGTCAATAGTTGTATTAAATTAGCAATATATATGTTAATTTATTCTCGTTGTGATCTCAGCAACACAAGACATATAGGCAAAAGGCAAGAGGAAGACCCATAAGTGTGCAGTACATCCTGTATTTTACTGCTCGCCTAATGGATATTCTTCCTAATGTTTACATATGTTCATGGTGCCAGGGTTCTGGAATGATGGCTGAGGATAACTCCAATGAACTAGAAAGTCAAGTAACTAGTGTGAAGAATGACTCTATGGCTGAGGATAACACTGATGAAATAGTAAGTCCAGTGACTAGCGTGAAGAATAACTCTATGGATGAGGATAACATCGATGAACTAGTAAGTCCAGTAACTAGCATGAAGAATGACTCTTCTGGAAGTAAGCCAGATAAAATCAGCACAATAAAATCGAGATCAATGAGTAATGGAAACAAGGTTCTTCCCTACAATCACAGCTCCTCATCTACTTCATCTTACAATACAGGCAATACAAAAAGGCTATCCACTGGGAAGTTGAATGCTCCTGATAGCGGACAAGATGTTATTCCTCATTATCTAAAAGCTTCCACTGGTTCTTGCCATGACTTCTGTAAATATGGCAGGAAACATTCCTCTGAAGCAAAGCCATGGCATCCTCTATTAAAAAGAAAGAACAAACTTCCTGCTGAAGAGCAGAGTCCTGCACGGACCTTGGTAGGGGAGGAAAAAAAGGGGACTTTGGTCAAGAAAAAACTTTCCACTCCTCCTGGAAGTGTGCTGGGAGAGAAAAAGAAGGTGACAGGAGTTGAGCAAAAGCCTTTCACTTCTCCAGGTAATATGCTGGGAGAGACGAACAAGAGGACCGTGGTCATGCAAAAGACTTCCACTACTTCAAGGAGTTACCAGAGTGATGAAAAGAAGGGGATTTTGGTCAAGCAAAAGCTTTCTACTCCTCCTGTGAATATGCTGGAAGAGGGAAAGAAGGTAAATGAGGTCTATCAAAAGCCTTCATCACCTCAAGAGAGTGTACTCAAAGATGAAAAGGAGGTCACTATGGTTGAGCAAAAACCTTCTTCTCCTCCAGGTTGCATAGAGGGAGGGATAGATAAGGTGACTATGGTTGAGCAGAAGTCTTCAGCTTCTCTGGTGAGTATGCTAAGAGAGGGAGAAAATGTGACTGTGGTTGAGCAAAAGCTTTCTACTCCCCCAGGGAGTATGCTGGTAAAGGGAAAGAAAGAGGTCGTTGTTAATTAAAAGCCATCTGCTTCTCCACGGAGTATGCTAGGACAGGGAAAGAAGTTGAATGTGGTCGATCGAAGGCCTTCTCCTAAGGTTCACTCTCTTGAACCCTCTGAAATAAAAAAGAAAAAGATACTGCTGACACTAAAGAGTGTTCACTCTCTGAAATTGGATTCCTCAAGTGACAAGATGCTAGAGATAGAAAAAGAAAATGAAATCTTCATCTAAGACCTTAGAAGGTGTAGATGCAGGAGGCAAGAAAGACAGTGTTGGTAATGATAGAAAATAAATAATCGCACCTAAAGTATCTTCGGAGATATATTTGAAGACGCCAAATCTTTTATCTCCTCTAAAATCTTCCTCTGTTAAAACTTTGATCTTGAGGGTAAGAAGCAACAAAAGCTTAAAACTGCTGGCTCCTCTAAAGGATCAGAACAAGATGCGGAGAGATGGGACAAACAAATTGAACCTTGAAATGGTTCCTGAGAAAACTTTACGTACTCCAAAAGCGAAAGCATCACCAAAGTCTTCATCCCATTTACAATCACGTTCGTTGTCTAATGAAGAATATAAAAAGGAAGTTGTTAAGTCTGCAGACAGTGCATTGGGAAAATACACCTCTAGCAGCAAAAAGTTGTTGCACATAGCAGAAGCAAAAACTGTTGGGAAAAATTAGAAAAAGACATTGAGAAAAGGTAAGACAGGTTGTTCTAATGATAATAATTCTTCGGCGGTGAAACTGACGTTCAGGAGCGGCAAGATAGTTGATCTCCAGCAAGAAGCCAGCAGCCCTAGGAGGCTGACATTTAGATGGGGACGACATGTGGGTTAAAGCCAGGACAACAATATAAGAAAGGGAATCTTTAAAAAGAAAGGAGTTGATGGTGACAAAAGTAATACCATCCCTATCTCTAGAAAAATTGTTTTGAGGCATCAGGATGTGCAAGAAAAGAAAGATGTGCAGGGTTTGTTGAATAATGTGATTGAAGAGACGGCGAGTAAGCTTGTTGAAACCGGGAAGAGCAAGGTTAAATCTTTGGTGGGAGATATTAAGATAGTTATTTCCCTCCACGATAAACATTCTGCTGTCACAATTTCTTGATTAACCCAACAAAATTTTATAACAAATAGGAGCAATTGCAAATATAGTGGTTGATATAGCTTTTCTGACCTGGTTTACATATGTTTGTCTTGTTTCTCATTCCGACTCATCTTCTTAACTGTTTTTTGATGCTTCCCGGTTCTGTTCTCATGATTGAATAAATTCAATTTCTTATAGGTGCATTTACTTTGAATTGGGAGATAAAGTTGCGCAAGACTACAATTTCTTTTTCGCTTATAGAGGTTTTGATTGTGACGTTAAATCAGTGGGTGTTTAGATGTAGTCATTCTAGTGTTAGGCTGGTTTCTCAGTGGACATATATTGTTGTTGGACTCATTTACGAGGGATTTTTTCATACTTTCTATTGAATAAGCGCATTGAAGAAGGCACATCATGTGGAAAACCATCCAAAAAAGAGTTTTGGTTGTGGTACTGGTTTGACATTGTGCTTGTATACTATTTGCTTTAGTTATTCTGTAAAGGGATCTGTCTCTTGACTGTCAATCAAATATAAATATTGTAACCACCTAAACAAGTAACAATATTTATGTGCATATTTTATTCAGGTAACTCAAAACAGCTTATAATAAGTCCCTTTGTTAGAATATTGTATGTTTTAGCTTAAAGAAGCCACTCCAGTTTGTTAGACTTAGATACATGTACCTTCATGGCTCCACCTATCAACCATAACATCCAGCTAAAGTTGAGTCACTCCATGTACTTGTGTTAAAAGTTATTTTTTAAGTTTCCATACTCCAATTTGTCATTGAAAGCTCACTCATTTTATCATGCAACAAATTTCCGCTCAACTAAATCTGAGACTCTCATCGAAGATGGCTAGAAGTACTAATGAAAACGGTCATACAAGTTTTAGTTCACATAAACTCAGAAATAGTGTCATTGGCCATACAAGTATTCGAGGTAAGTTCTCATATCATAATATAATAAAATATCTAGTTGGAAGAAGATGGTTAGAAGTTCTATATTCGAGAGTATGATTTAATCAAAAAGAGTCTTAATGGTTACATTTGTTTAACTTTTAAGGTGGGGACAAAAAAGTTACAAGATCAAATTTCCTTAACTACGTTGTACTATGAAAAGTTCATCAAAAAATGGAGTAGAAACGAAGCCAACAATCAGATCATGCAAAAGTTCATAGAAGCAAGGGTCAAGCAAAGTGCAATACACAAGCCACACGAAATCCTCAACTAATAAACGAAACTTCAACAAACGGAGGCAGCATGCAGAAAGTTTCACTGACAACATTGTAACATCGGAAAAATAATTAAAACATTAAAATCCCATAAATCATACTTGAATCACCTCAGTTAAAATCCTACAAAGACTGATTTGTTGAGAAGCAAAAGAGCAATTTTCCTTCAGTTGTCAATGCAGCAGTGACGCGAATTTAGAATATTCATGGAGAAATTGACATGGCTTATAATTTTGCTCGAGCGTCTTATGGGGGTGATGACTTCTTCTCCTCCACTTGCCTAAATTTCACAAGGAAAATATATAAGTAAGAGAATAGATTTGGCTATTCAAAAAGGATTGTTTATGTTTAAAGAAGATAGAATATACCAAGTTGAATACACTCACATGCTTAGCAGGAATCCTCACATATGTAGTGAAACTTTCATATGAAGGTGAACCCATTGAGAACTCAGATGCAGCCAAGGATTCTCTCCTGTTACTCTTTCTAGGTTTTTTCTCAATGCTCTGAGCCTCATCATCCTCTGATTTAGGATATTTATTTCTTGCTATGAGATGAACTTAGTTGAAATATGCTCATCTCAGACGGACGTCTCGCTCCTGTGACATCGACCTCTGTTGGCCAATTTTGAGAGGAATGCTTCTCTTTGACAACATGGTGTGTGGCAAATTTCTTACTTGAGACTGCTACTGGATGCAGAGTCTTATCACTTCTTCTCTTCACGTAGAGAACTGTACCAGCAAGCATACTCAGTACAAGTGAGGAAATTCCCAGGATTTGATATGCACCAACATTATCTTCATCATGTCTTATTGGAGACTCCATCATTTTCAAAGGTTGGGCTTCTGCAACAGCAGATATTTCTTTCACGATGCTTTCTGGATTTTCAATCATCGACTCAAGTGCATTATCAGCAATGAAAGATTGGAGCTTAGGAACAGCCATTGCAACTTCCTCTTCTTGATAATTGCTTCTTTTTTTCATTAGATAAAAGTAGAATTTTGAATTAAAGATGAATAGTTTGATTCAATGCAGGCTAAAAAAATGGGAAGAAATAAAATGGACAGAAAAAGTTATATATGGGGTATTACCAAAAAAAAGTTATATATGGGGTAAAAAATATTTACTCAATCATAGCAATTACTAATATATGTAATTGAAATTAATTAGATATCTAAAGTAAATGAACTATTGCAATAGGAATTCTTTTTTGTTTGTCTAATTTAAAAATCAAGAGATAATTTATCAATAATTTTTAATTTCAGTTTGTTATATTAACTATAGTTATTTTTCAAAGTATAAATCCTATTACATTCAAGTAATAATATAATAAAATGGTCATTTTATTTCTTGTTGTATTAAGTCAATACTAGATAAATAAAATAGATCGAGGAAATAAGTAACATGTATGGCAGGTTGGTACAAAAATATAACTACACTATCATATTCATACCATCATGTACTTACTATGTGAACTTTTATCTATTAGACTATTACAAACAACTTATTTAATAAGGTCACAACATCAAGAATTTGAAATTAGAATAGTTAAAGCTCAAACGTACCTTTACATCAAGTTCGATGATTTCGCTATTCTTATTTTGCAATGTTAATCAAAATTCAAGTTCTTTTATTTCATTTTCTTCATTAAGAAATATCGAAAGTAAATGCTGCGAGGTTCGAAATTCGGTGAATAGTAAGCGAACGTCTTTATCTTTTCTCATTTAAATATTTTTTTTGCACATGCTACTGCTTCATATTCTGCCATGCGGTTACATATTAAACATTGCGCTCTTATCACTAGATCAAAATAATATGACATTCACGATTGTAAATCTTATTTACTAAGAATGATCTATTACATTTATAAGCGGGATTGGCCCTTCTTAACATTCACAGTCTAATAATAATAATTATGGATATTGTCGATAAATATTCTACCACTAAAAAGTAAGCCCAAGCCAAATAATGATAAGACTTCTCTCAATATCAAGTAGTAATATATTTGCCTTCTCATCAAATCTAGTTTTGTTCCTTCATGTATAATCTTGTTTTTCAGGATTTCATGTTCTAATTTAATTCAATTCTTCTTTGTTAGATGTCTCTTTCTTTCATATTCTATTCTATGGACTTGTGCATAAAAATTAAGCTTCTGTGTCTCTTTTATAAACTAAAAAATCTCGAAAGTAAATTTCACGAGGCTCAAAACTTGGTGGATAATAAGCAACAAACGTCTCTATCTTTTCTCACTTAAATACATAATTTTTTATATGGTACCATTGAATATTGCACTCTCATCAATCATCACTAAATAAAGGGAAAAGACATCATTTCTACCCTATACTATACAAGAAAAGTCTAAGCCACGCATAAATTTTATATGTGACCTATTACACACCTTAACTATATAAAAGTGATATTCTTACCTCCCCGCGACTCCCATTCTAAGGCGTGTGTGTTACATTTATTTTAGGCGCGTCCAGCTATTAAATAACAAAAGTAAACGGCTAAAAATATTAAGGGAAAAGGCATCGTTTCCACCCCAAACTATAGTCGAAATATCGAATCCACACCTAAACTACATAAGTGACCTATTACACAACTTAACTATAAAAAATGATACTTTTTAATGATGTGGTGCTGACGTGGCAGTGCGTTTAAAACATTACACCACATGCAAGTGGTGGTAACCTGACTGGGTTAAATAGTTTTACTTTTTTATAGTTTAGGTGTGTAATAGGTTATTAGTATAGTTTAGGTGTGACTTCGACTTTTAGGATATAGTTTGGGGTGAAAACGATGTATTTTCTATCATGTGACTTTGATTGTAAATCATATTTAAGAAAAATAATCTATTACATTTTTTAAGGGATATTTTTTGCCCTTCTTGAAATTCAAGATCTATCAATAATAGCTATGAATTCCATCACTAAAACGTAAGCCTGGATGTACTTTTTCACTAAGAGACGTAGTTATCAAAAAAAAAATCTTTAGTTAACATCTACAGTTATCTAAAAATCTTTTACCAATTATTCTAAAAGTTTAAAAATTTAAAATCTCTCACTATCTTTAGAAAACCCTTTTTTGCTTCTAATATACTTCTATTGTATTGGTACTTTTAGCACTTTCAAATTCTCTTAGAAAATAATGTCTTAATTCTGTTCACTATTTTTCTTTTAAAAATAGAAAAACCTTTTCTACTTCTAAAATAGTTCATTGTAGTGACACTTCTAACATATTTTCAAATATATATATATATAAAGGAGACATTGTAGGCTGCTGATGTGGCATGCCTCAATGAAAAAGTATTTATTGAAAAATCGATTCAAACCTCTTCAACAAGCCGACGACGTCACTTTCCACTGGCACAATTGATTCTACTAAGACTAAACTGGGTAGAAGATATCACCGAGAAAGAATTTGCTACTAGTTTATAGCAACACAGCGCATCATCCTTCTTTGTAGCTCCGTCCTCATCTTCTAAATACACAACAATAGACTCCCTTGCAAACACAAGAAGATCGTGGCCCAGTAACCCCAAATCCAGTATCAAACTAAACTATCAAGAAGGGAAATGAAGCGCACAGAAATATAGATGACAAACCTTGAAATTAAACGAGAAAGGGTTCTCAAAGCAAGTTGAACTAGCGCAGAACCACTCAGTTCTGGTACTTGGTGGGTAACCGTTGTAATATGCCCTCGACTCACAAAAGCGGATTGTCTTGGCATTAAATGACGAGATCTTGAAAGGATTGCTGAGATACATTTAAGCAGCCGATTTTGGATGGTTGGAAACAAAGGTGGAATGTTGAGACACAGAAAATACATATGTTACCCTTGAGCAACACCACACAAAAGAATTAATTCATGAAAGTTCTATGCAAACTCAGAGAGAACCTTTCAATTATTTGCTCCAACGCTTCCACCAGAGTCAGGGAAAGCCCAGAAGAAAACATAAAATCCAAGAGACCACGAACATGAGGCTCCATGGTTAGTCACATTGCTTGAGCTATATTTCCAACACATGCTAGCGCCTCAAGTGAGGGCCTGCCTCTACTGGGAGCAATCTGAGAGAAACATATTTCACATGTCACGATTATTGCTGGTGCATTTACATGTTATAGAAAGAACCTACAATCCAAAGGTGGAATGCTGTGACACAGAAAATAGATATGTTACCCTTGAGCAACACCACACAAAAGAACCCGTTCATGACATTTCTGCTCAAATTCAGAAAGAACCTTTAAGTTATTTATAACTTCTTTTTACATTGGGAACAGAAAATATAACTTTCCAATTGAAAGACCAGAAACAGTAAAGTTAGACAAGTACATCTGTAATGACATATATAGCATTCCGCATCACGCAAGTGAGAGGTTATTGTCGGCAAATAGTTAGTAAGTTCACCATCCAGAGCACCAGCTATCTCCCCAAGAGCGATGAACCCACTGGCACGTTCTGCAGGTATTTTAAGGACATGATGTATATGATTCATGCATATCTGTAGAAGTAAAATCAACAAACATGAGTTCACAGTAGTCAACATTAAAGATGCAAATCTCATTTATCCAGATTCTACAGTTAGTAAAAGGAGAGTAAATCATTAAAATGAAATCAAATATCACAAACCGTTAAATAATTAGTCACAAATCGATCACACAGGAGATAGGCAATTCGAGGAAGTAGAGAAGTTATGCTGAGGCGAACTAGGCGATCTCGGTGCTCAAGATATCTTAGAACAATTTCAGCAACTTCCCTGTATCTTGACATCATGAACTCTCCTGTGTTCCTGCACATTTTGATGATAAATTTGCTCTTATAAATCATTTATCATATCACAAGCAGATAGATAATCCTGGGTCAAATTCCCATAGCATATGACTTGAGGATATTACATTATTGTTTGTCAAGGAGGCACAAACTAAAAGCACACAAATCTATGAAACTAAAGTAGTCATGGAACCATACTAGCATAATTGCATACATGGCAATACAGAAAAGAAAAAATTGCCCTCAAATAGCTTGAAGAGGTACCTTGACCACTAACCTCTTCATGCAGCCATCCATCACCTAAGAATCCGCCTTTCACCCCAACTAGCACCTCATAAGAAGAAAAACCACACCATCACAAACCAACAACTATCCTAGAAACCTTCTCAACATAGAAAGTTTTCCCCTTTTTTCCAAAAAATATTTTCAAAACATTGTTTTGTTATACATTGGAATGATTTTTTGGTTAGGTTTTGAAGATGAGTTTTTCAAGTTTGAAATCAGTAATTTTTTTCCACTTATAGAGCTTCAACTTCTTGCAAGTGAAATCTGCAACAAGTTTTAAGACGATATCTTATAAAACCTGACCACATAATCCAAGATCAATAGAGGATCCTGTCAATATATACACCATCAACTAAGGAAAAGTAATACGAGAGATGTCATTTACAAATGACTGAAGCCGGATAACCCCCCACCCCCATCCCACCCCACCCCCATCCCACACACACAGAGAGATCATAATCAATCTATAGATCACAAATACATTCTAGATTCAATTTCTAATAAAAACAAGTAGGTAATAGACGCCTTTTACCCCTTCATTATAATTACTTTATATAAGAAACAATTAGGTAGCAGACATTTGCACCCAAAACATATAAATTCCTCAGACTTGAGGTAGACCGACTCTTAAGTATAACCAGAGATTTAAGTCTCCAGTTTCTCAAACATTCAGCAGATCACAACAATTTAACAACGCACAAGAAAATCAAAAATATTTTCCTATTATGAAATAAATAATGGGATGCAATTTGATAGCAAACCTTAGCAGCTCCCCGACTGCGAGAAGGGATCCATGTATACTGTGAACAGGAGCATTTCTCCCCAATCCATCTTGGGTCACCTCAAACATTCGATAATGCCTGTCGGAACCACCAATTTAAGAGTAGATGCCTTGGATCAATAAATTTGCTACTGAAACAATCTTTTAGTATTTCTGAAAAATGATAAGGGGGAAGAGAAAAATAGACATACCACTGAACACTCCACCTTGTCTCATGCCTTTCAATAGCACGAAGGCATGCACATAATGCCTCAATAGCTTTTTCTCAAACAACCAATGTTGGATCCCTCAGAGCAACCCAAATAGCATCCACAAACTCCGACACGTGAACATTGAAGACGGTTGAAGCATTTTCTGCCATTTCCTAAAATTTAAAGATAGGAGATTGAAATAGGGACATCATCAGCAAGTACTTAGCTCGCATCTAGAATTCAATATGCTATGTGGTGGATTTATTTAAAATATTATAAGAATGACAACCACATTTCTATAGTATGAACTATTTCACTCTTCATTCGGTGATAACAGGAAAAAAACACTAGTTAACCTTTAGGATACAATTTTAATAAATAGCTAATATTTGTATTCAGTTTTGGGAACACTTCTTTCTTTTATCACTTAGAAGCCATGCGAGATAAAAGTCTCATGCACGGTTTTGAAAGAGAGAGAAAAGTGAGGAATCTTCTTTAGGTACCTTCTATAACAATGGCAAATCGAAGGGTGGAAAAGTTGGAGAAAGGAAAAAGGAGATTTAGTAGAATGGCGGTGAGAACAGTAGAATTTTTTAGGGTGGAGAGACAGTAACCAAAAAAAAGAGACTTCAATTCAAAGTTTCCCCATCATATAAAGATGAAATAAACAAAACCCAGCTTCAAAATTTTTGCTTATAGAACAAATCATGAAGAAATATGCAAATTATACCTTTAATATTAAGAATGCAGCAAAGCAACGATACTCAATTCTTTCACCACAAAGCCATTCTAGTGCAACTTTAACCTGAAAATACAAAAGAGTTGAGATCCTGATGTCAGACAATCAAGTATCTGAAGCATCAAAACGCTACACACCTGACGTTATACTTCATCTGCAGTCATTGAACTACCAAATATATCTAGGTGACCAAGAACTTTACTATCAAGGACCAAGATTTCAGGATCACGCTTTGTTTCAAAGGCAGCGCTCATGTAATTGGAGAATTTTGCCACTTTTGATGCATTTTCGCTGATGGTGACATCTATTTGCTCATCAATAGCCCTCAATGCTCCCAGATTTTTAGAAACTTCATTACTATAAAGAAATGTAGTAATGAGTTCATATAGATGATCCATGAAATGAGCAAAAGCTTCTTCACTAATATCACGAGCTTCATCCTCTACAAGCTTCCTTAAGGTCAATCCAGCCCCATCCTACCCTAGAGAATAAATAAGAATTGGCTTGGTTCAAAAGCAATTCAAGTTTTTGAAATATAATTTTAGAAGAGGGAACTGGAAAGTATGGAAAGAGGCATAGATTGAGAGCATGCAAACTCAAACAGCAAAAACAGCAAGACTGAGCAAAACAAAATATTAAATAATTAAGACAGAAACTCGCATCAGTATCAATATCAAGCAGCCAGAGCAAAAGACTGCTCTGCTAACCTTTGGTAGAAAAATGGAATAGGGAAAGTGAATGAAAACAAAAAAAACAAAACTTGGTATTCACATTATTTTTCAAACCAAAAAGTTCACTAAGATGGTTGATATAAATTTAAAATCAGGACCTATCCATCTCTCTTGATTCATGGAGAAGGAAAATAAATAAGTATAATTAGCAAGAGGAATATAGGAGAAGATTTGAATACAAAACGGCAAACAATTACTTCTATGTAGTGCCATGATTTCAAACTGGATTAGCCAACAAACTCCGTGTAATCCCACAAGGTGGTCTTTCTTCTTCCACACAAATCAAAAAATAAATAAATGTGCCCAAAAATAAACTGTAGCATTCTGCTTTCTTTCTATTTTCAATCTTTTACATATACAAGGTTTCAAATAAGAACATCCAACACTTCTTGAGAAACTGAGGACGGAAAAATCAAGAATCAAGACATACTGTCAACTAAAATCTTCCTTAATTTTTCATCAATTCCTAAGAAAATCAAAATGAAGCACTAAATTTCTGATTCTACTCCCTCATCAATTCAACACCAAGATTTCCAGACGACGACTAAAGAAGAATAAAGAGCTCACATCAAGATTTCTGGAACTGTTCTAACTCCATTACTATACAAAATTCAGCAAATGACTTCAAAAAAAAAAACTTGAAAGAAGAAATGAAAAAAAAACAAAAAAATTGAGGACGGAAAATCAAGAAAAGAACTCAAGATGTACCCTAAGCTAAAATCATGTTAGTCTTATGTCCTATAAATGTCTGGTTCCACTACCTCACCAATTCACCAACTCAACAAATCAAAATCTCCAGCACTGTTCTAACTCCACTACTGATCTTAAAAAATTCAACAAAAAATCAAGAACCTTAGAATCTTCTTTGATTTTCATCAATTCCTAAGAAAATCAAAATCAATCACTAAATTTCAATTTCCACTTACTCAACAATTCAACAAATGTAACAACACCCCAAAAAAAAGAACACAAAGAGTATATAACAATACAGAGGTCACATAAAGATTCCCTAAGCTACTCGAACTCCAGATCTATAAAATCCAACCAACGACTCCCAAAAAATAAAAGTTGAAGGAAATGAAGAACCTTAGGATTGCTTCTGGTACATAGGTCAGCAAGAACTCCATTAAGAGCATCAATATTTTTGACACCGGTTGTTGCAACCGGATAGCGGATCGCCTGAGAGCTGCTACCCATGCTTCTTCTTCACACTCCTATCTACACAAAAACCTATCACAATGGACAGAACGTTGTTATTTGTAATGATGATTGTAATTTTTGTATTTTTTACCATGAGGCTCCATGGTTGGTCCCAATAGTATCAGATCTTGAGAATTTCCTCACTTGTAATGAGTCTGCTTGCTGGTACAGTTCTCTACGTGAAGAGAAGAAGTGATAAGACTTTGCATCCAGTAGCAGTCTCAAGTAATAAATTTTCCACACACCATGTTGTCAAAGAGAAGCATTCTTCTCAAAATTGGCCAACAAAGGTAGATGTTGCAGAAGCGAGTCGTCCTTCTGAGATGAGCATCTTTCAAATAAGTTCATCTTAAAGAAAGAAATATCCCAAATTATAGGATGATGAGGCTTAGAGAATTGAGAAGAAACCTAGAAAGAGTAACAGGAGAGAATCCTTGGCTGCATCTGAGTTCTCAAAGGGTTCACCTTCATATGGAAGTTTCACTACATATGAGAGGATTCCTGCCAAGCATGTGAGTGTATTTAAATTGGTATATTCTATCTTCTTTGAACATAAGCAATCCTTTTTTAATAGCCAAATCTATTCTCTTACTTATATATTTTCCTTGTGAAATTTAGGAAAGTGGAGGAGAAGAAGTCACACCTTTCACTACTTAGTTGGTGTAGGTACCGATTAAGATGCTTAATCTGACTAATAATTTGGTCTGCTATAAGAGGATCATTTATTTTTTTTCCAGCAAGCTAGATTATATAAGCATTTCACTTTTCAGAATTGGACATCATAATTTGTTAATAATATGATTTATGAAGATTTGACAACTCAATTAGTTATATGTTTATTCCAAAAGAAATGTATCAAACATGGAGATATAGATATCTAATGTGGATAATTTTTGGTCCACCTTATTTTTTGTTCGTGGATATATAATGGAATAATTAAGTTTCAAAAACCTCTTGTTATATGTCTTTCTTGGTTTGAAGACACACCTTTTAATTTCTTAACTCCAGCTGTCTAATTCAAAAAGCATTATAGATACTAATTGCAGCATGCTTAACTAGACACGTCAATAGTTGTATTCAATTAGCAATATATATGTTAATTTATTCTCGTTGTGATCTTAGCAACACAAGACATATAGGCAAAAGGCAAGAGTAAGTCCCATAAGTGTGCAGTACATCCTGTATTTTACTGCTCACCTAATGGATATTCTTCCTAATGTTTACATATGTTCATAGTGCCAGGGTTCTGGAATGATGGCTGAGGATAACTCCGATGAACTAGCAAGTCCAGTAACTAGTGTGAAGAATGACTCTATGGCTGAGGATAACACCGATGAACTAGTAAGTCCAGTGACTAGCATAAAGAATGACTCTATAGATGAGGATAACATCGATGAACTTATGAGTCCAGTAACTAGTGTGAAGAATGACTCTGCTGGAAGTAAGCCAGATAAAATCAGCACAATAAAACCGAGATCTATGAGAATTGGAAACAAGGTTCTTCCCTGCTATCGTAGTTCCTCCTCTACTTCATCTTACAATGCAGGCAATACAGAAAGGCAATCCACTGGGAAGTTGAATGCTCCTGATAGTGGAAAAGATGTTATTCCTTATTATTTGAGAGCTTCTGCTGGTTCTTGCCATGACTTCTGTAAATATGGCAGGAAACATTCCTCTGAAGCAAAGACATGGAATCCTCTATCAAAGAGAAAGAATTCCTCTGAAGCAAAGCCATGGCATCCTCTATCAAAAAGAAAGAACAAACTTCCTACTGATGAGTAGAGTCCTGCACAGACCTTGGTAGGAGAGGCAAAAAAGGGGACTTTGGTCAAGAAAAAGCTTTCCACTCCTCCTAGAAGTGTGTTGGGAGAGAAAAAGAAGGTGACAGGAGTTGAGCAAAAGCCTTCCACTTCACCAGGAAATATGCTGGGAGAGGCGAAGAAGAGGACCATTGTCATGCAAAAGACTTCCACTACTTTAGGGAGTAACCAGAGTGATGAAAAGAAGGGGATTTTGGTCAAGCAAAAGTTTTCCACTCCTCCTGTGAATATGATGGAAGAGGGAAAAAAGGTAAATGAGGTCTATCAAAAGCCTTCAGCACCTCAGGAGAGTGTACTCAATGATGAAAAGGAGGTCACTATGGTTGAGAAAAAACCTTTTTCTCCTCCAAGTTGCATGGAGGGAGGGATAGATGAGGTCGCTGTGGTTGAGCAAAAGCTTTCTACTCCCCCAAGGAGTATGCTGGTAGAGGGAAAGAAAGAGGCCGTGGTCAATCAAAGGCCATCTACTCCTCCAGGGAGTATTATAGGATAGGGAAAGAATTTGAATGTGGTCGCTCGAAGGCCTTCTCCCAAGGTTCACTCTCTTGAACCCTCAGAATTAAAAAAAGAAAAAGATACTGCTGCCACCAAAGAGTGTTCACTCTCTGATATTGGATTCCTCAAGTGACAAGATGCCAGAGACAGAAAAGAAAATGAAATCTTCATCTAAGATCTTAGGAGGTGTAGATGCAGGAGGCAAGAAAGACAATATTGGTAATTATAGAAAACAAATAACTGCGGCTAAAGTATCTACAGAAAAATCTTTGAAGACGCCAACTCTTTCATCTCCTCCAAAATATTCCTTTGTTAAACATTTGATCTTGAGGGTAAGAAGCAATAAAAGCTTAAAACTGCTGGCTTCTCTGAAGGACCAGAATAAGATGTGGAGAGATGGGACAAACAAACTGAACCCTTAAATGGTTCCTGAGAAAACTTTACGTACTCCCAAATTGAAAGCATCACCAAAGTCTTCATCCCATTTACAATCACGCCCGTTGTTCAATGAAGAAGATAAAAACGAAGTTGTTAAGCCTGCAGACAGTGGATTGGGTAAATACACCTCTAGCAGCAAAAACCTATTGCACATAGCAGAAGCAGAAACTGTTGGGAAAAATCAGAAAAAGACATTGAGAAAAGGTAAGACAGGTGTTTCTAATGATAATAATTCTTCGGCAGTGAAACTTAAGTTCAGGAGGGGCAAGATAGTTGATCTCCAGTAAGAAACCAGCAACCCTAGGAGGCTGACATTCAGATGGGGATGACATATGGGTGAATGATAGGACAACAATACAAGAAAGAGAATCTTTAAAAAGAAAGGAGTTGATGGTGACAAAAGTAATACCATCCCTATCTCTGGAAAAATTGTTTTGAGGTATCAGGATGTGCAAGAAATGAAAGATGTGCAGGGTTTGTTGAATAATATGATTGAAGAGACGACGAGTAAGCTTGTTGAAACCGAGAAGAGCAATGTTAAAGCATTGGTGGGAGCTTTTGAGATAGTGATTTCCCTCCACAATAAACCTTCTGCTATCATAGTTTCTTGATTAACTAATAAAATTTTATAACAAATAGGAGCAATTGCAAATATAGTGGTTGATATAGCTTTTCTGACCTGATTTACATATGTTTGTCCTGTTTCTCATTCCGACTCATCTTCTTAACGATTTCTTGATGCTTGCCGGTTCTGTTCTCATGATTGAATAAATTCAATTTCTTATAGGTGCATTTACTTTGAATTGGGAGATAAAGTTGCGCAAGACTACAATTTTATTTTCACTTATGGAGGTTGTGATAGTGATGTTAAATCAGTAGGTGTTTGTTTGTAGACATTCTAATGTTAGGCTAGTTGATCAGTTGACATATATTATTGCTGGACTCATTTACGAGGGATTTGTTCATACTTTCTGTTGAATAAGCGCATTGAAGAAGGCACATCATGTGGAAATACCATCCAAAAAAGAGTTTTGGCTATGGTACTGGTTTGACATTTTGCTTGTATACTATTTTCTTTAGTTGTTCTGTAAAGAGATCTGTCTCTTGACTATAAAATTTATTGTTTTTTTCTCTATGATACAATACAATAATATATAAGTAACAATCAAATGTAAATATTGTAACCACCTAAACAAGTAACAATATTTATTTGCATATTTTATTTAGGTAACTCAAAACAGCTTATAATAAGTCCCTTTGTTGCAATATTGTACGTTTTAGCTTAAAGAAGCCACTGTAGTTTGTTAGACTTAGATACATGTAACTTCATGGCTCCACCTATCAACCATAACATCCAGCTATAGTTGAGTCGCTCCATGTACTTGTGTTAAAAGTTATTTTTTGAGTCTCCTTACTCTAATTTGTCATTGAAACCTCACACATTTTATCATGCAACAAATTTCCGCTCAACTAAATCTGAGACTCTTATCGAAGATGGCTAGAAGTACTAATGAAAATGGTTATAAAAGTTTTAGTTCACATAAACTCAGAAATAGTGTCATTGGACATACAAGTATTTGAGGTAAGTTCTCATATCACAATATAATAAAATATCTAATTGGAAGAAGATGGTTCGAAGTTCTACATTAGAGAGTATGATTTAATAAAAAGTGTTAAGGGTTACATTTGTTTAACTTTTAAGGTGGGGGGACAAATAAGTTACGAGATCAAATTTCCTTAACTACGTTGTACTATGAAAAGTTCATTAAAAAATGGAGTAGAGACGAAGCCAACAATCAGATCATGCAAAAGTTCATAGAAGCAAGGGTCAAGCAAAGTTCTATACACAAGCCACACGAAATAATCAACATATAAAAAAACTTTAACAAATGGAGGCTGCATGCAGAAAGTTTCACTAACAACATTATAACATCAGCAAACTAATTAAAACATTAAAATCCTACAAATCACACTTGAATCACTTCAGTTAAAATTCTACTAAGACTGATTTGCTAAGAAGCAAAAGAGCAATTTTCCTTCAGTTGTCAATGCAGCAGTGACGCGACTTCAGAATCTTCATGGAGAAATTGACATGGCTTCTAATTCTGCTCGATCGTATTATGGGGATGATGACTTCTTCTCCTCTACTTGCCTAAATTTCACAAGGAAAATTAATAAGTAAGAGAATAGATTTGGCTATTCAAAAGGGATTGTTTATGTTCAAAGAAGATAGAATATACCAAGTTAAATACACTCATATGTCTGGAAGGAATCCTCACATATGTAGTGAAACTCCATATGAAGGTGAACCCATTGAGAACTCAGATCCAGCTAAGGATTCTCTCCTGTTACTCTTTCTAGGTTTCTTCTCAATGCTCTAAGCCTCATCATCCTCTGATTTGGGATATTTCTTGCCATGAGATGAACTTATTTGAAAGATGCATATCTCAGAGTGACATCTCGCTCCTGCAACATCGACCTTTGTTGGCCAATTTTGAGAGGAATGCTTCTCTTTGAACACATGGTGTGTGGCAAATTTCTTACTTAAGACTGCTACTGGATGCAAAGTCGTATCACTTCTTCTCTTTACGTAGAGAACTGTACCAGCAATCAGACTCAGTACAAGTGAGGAAATTCCTACGATCTGATATGAACCAACATTATCTTCATCATGTCTTATTGGAGACTCCATTATTTCCAAAGGTTGGGCTTCTGCAACAGCAAAAATTTCTTTCATGATGCTTTCAGGATTGTCAATCATCGACTCAAGTATATTATCAGTAATGAAAGATTGGGATTCAGCCAACTCAACCTCAACATTAGAAGTTGTAAGACCTTGGCCTAAATTTCTTTCTGAACTATCAGATTCATTCCCCTCAGCTGTGACAACAGAAACTTTTTCAGTCTCCACCAAATTATGCTTTCCTTGTTCTACATCCTTTTCTAAGCTATCAGCCCCATTTACCTTGGCTAATTGAATTGCGGAATCTTCTTCAATCTCCAACACATCCACCACTTCAATTTTAACTTCCCCACCATCATCTAAATCAGCATCCATTTGAAATTCTTCCTCATCTGGCTCGGTTTTAGATTCTTCATCCTCTTCTAAATCATTGGGTTCAAACTTTTTATCCAATTCCTCACTACCAGTACTTCCTTTCAAATATTCGTGATATATATTGCTACTCTCTTCTAGAGCAGTCAAGTTCATAAATTTAATCGGATGCACATCATCTATTCTACCAAGGTCATTAATCAACTTTGAGAAATAAGAAACTGCTTCACCCGAGAATTGCTTAAAGTAACTATTAGCATTAGGTAAGACTTGAAAATCCAAGACCGGAATATGTGATGGAATACTGACATTAGAGAATCTTAAGTCTATAATAGACCAAGGGGTAGGAAGTATAGGAGAATAAGTTACTGAGAATGATAAGAAAGCAATCATAAGTACCAACATCAGAGATAAAAACCTCAATATTGTTGAAGATCTTGATTTTGATTTCATTTTTGCCACAGATATGTCCTCAACAATTTGCTTAGCAACTGCCATTGCAGCTTCCTCTTCTTGATAATTGCTTCTTTTTTTTGTTAGATAAAAGTTGAATTTTGAATTAAAGATGAAAAGTTTGATTCAATGCAGGCTAAAAAATGGGAAGAAATCCCCGCGACACCCATTCTAAGGTGCGTGTGTTACACTTCTTTTAGGCGTGTCCAGCTATTAAATAAGAAAAGTAAATGGCTAAAAACATTAAGGGAAAAGGCATCGTTTCCACCCCAAACTATAGTCGAAAAGTCGAATCCACAGCTAAACTATATAAGTGACCTATTACACACCTTAACTATAAAAAATGATACTTTTTACTGACGTGGCAGCGCGTGTAAAACACTACACCATATGCAAGTGGTGGTAGCCTGACAGGGTTTAAATAGTTTTACCTTTTTATAGTTTAGGTGTGTAATAGGTTACTAGTATAGATTAGGTGTGCCTTCGACTTTTAGGATATAGTTTGGGGTGAAAACGATGTATTTTCTATCATGTGACTATGATTGTAAATCATATTTAAGAAAAATAGTCTATTATATTTTTTAAGGGATATTTTTTGCCCTTCTTGATATTCAAGATCTAACAATAATAACTATGAATTCCATCATCAAATCGTAAGCCTGGATGTACTTTTTAACTAATAGACATAGTTATCAAAAAAAAAACTTTAGTTAACATCTAGTGTTATCTAAAAATCTCTTACCAATTATTCTAAAACTTTAAAAAATTAAAATCTCCCACTATCTTTAGAAAACCCTTTTCTACTTCTAATATACTTCTTTTGTATTGGTACTTTTAACACCTTCAAATTCTTTTAGAAAATAATGTCTTAATTCTGTTCACTATTTTTCTTTTAAAAATAGAAAAACCTTTTCTACTTCTAAAATAGTTCATTGTAGTGACACTTCTAACATATTTTCAAATATATATATATATATATATATATGTATATATATATATATATATATATAAAGGAGACATTGTAGGCTACTGATGTGGCATGCCTCAGTGAAAAAGTATTTATTGAAAAACCAATTTAAACCTCTTCAACAAGCCGATGACGTCGCTTTCCACTGGCATAATTGATTCTACCAAGACTAAACTGGGTAGAAGAGATCACCGAGAAAGAATTTGCTACTAGTTTACAGCAACACAGTGCAACATCCTTCCTTGTAGGTCCGTCCTCATCTTCTAAATACACAATAATAGATTCCCTTGCAAACACAAGAAGATCGTGGCCCTGTAACCCCAAATCCAGTATCGAACTAATCTATCAAGAAGGGAAATGAAGGGCACAAAAATATAGATGACAAACCTTGAAATTAAAACAAGAAAGGGTTCTCAAAGCAAGTTGAACTAGCGTAGAACCACTCAGTATTGGTACTTGGAGGGTAACCATTATAATATGCCCTCGACTCACAGAAGCTGATTGTCTTGGCATTGAATGATGAGATCTTGAAAGGATTGTTGAGATACATTTAAGCAGCCAATTCTGGATGGTCGGCAACAAAGGTGGAATGCTGAGACACAGAAAATACATATGTTACCCTTGAGAAACACCACACAAAATAACCAATTCATGAAGGTTCTATGCAAACTCAAAGAGAACATTTTAGTTATTTGCTCCAACGCTTCCACCAGAGTCAAGGAAAGCCCAGAAGAAAACATAGAATCCAAGAGACCACAAACATGAGGCTCCATGGTTGGTCCCATTGCTTTAGAAATATTTCCAGCACATGCTAGCGCCTCAAGTGAGGGCCTTCCTCTACGGGGAGAAATCTGAGAGAAACATATTTCACCTGTCACGATTATTGCTCGTGCATTTACATGTTATAGAAAGAACCTACAATCCAAAGGTGGAATGCGGTGACACAGAAAATAGATATGTTACCCTTGAGCAACACCACACAAAAGAACCCATTCATGACATTTCTGCTTAAACTAAGAGAGAACCTTTTAGTTATTTATAACTTCTTTTTACATTGGGAACAGAAAATATAACTTTCCAATTGAAAGACTGGAAACAGTACAGTTAGACAAGTACATCTGTAATGACATATATAGCATACCACATCACGCAAGTGAGAGGTTATTGTCAGCAAATAGTTAGTGAGTTCACCATCCAGAGCACCAGCTATCTCCCCAAGAGCAATGAACCCACTGGCACATTCTGCAGGTATTTTAAGGACATGAAGTATATGATTCATGCATATCTATAGAAGTAAAATCAACAAACTTGAGTTCACAGTAGTCAACATTGAAGATGCAAATCTCATTCATCTATATTCTACAGTTAGTAAAAGCAGATTCATCGATCACGCAGGAGATAGGCAATTCGAGGAAGTAGAGAAGTTATGCTGAGGCGAACTAGGCGATCTCGGTGCTCCAGATATCTTAGAACAATTTCAGCAACTTCCCTGTATCTTGACATCATGAAATCTCCTGTGTTCCTGGACATTTTGATGATAAATTTGCTCTTATCAATCATTTATCATATCACAAGCAGATAGATAATCCTGGGTCCAATTCCCATAGCATATGACTAAAGGATATTACATTATTCTTTGTGAAGGAGACACAAACCAAATGCACATAAATCTGTGTAACTAAAGTAGTCATGGAACCATATTAGCATAACTACATACATGGCAATACAGAAAGGAAAAAATTGCCCTCAAATAGCTTGAAGAGGTACCTTGAGCACCACCCTCTTCATGCAACCATCCATTACCTAAGAATCTGCCTTTCACCCCCACTAGCACCTCATAAGAAGACAAACCACACCATCACAAACCAACAACTATCCTAGAAACCTTCTCAACATAAAAAGTTTTCCCCTTTTTTCCAAAAAATATTTTCAAAACATTGTTTGGTTATACATTGAAATGATTTTTTGGTTAGGTTTTGAAGATGAGTTTTTCAAGTTTGAAATCAGTAATTTTTTTCCACTTATAGAGCTTCAACTTCTTGCAAGTGAAATCTGCAACAAGTTTCAAGACGATATCGTATAAAACATGACCATATAATCCAAGATCAATAAAGGATCCTGTCAATATATACACCATCAACTAACAAAAACTAAGACAAGAGATGTCATTTACAAATGACTGAATCCAGGTAACCCCATACCCCCACCCCACCCCTATCCCACACACACAGAGAGATCATAATCAATCTATAGATCACAAATGCATTCTAGATTCAATTGCTAATAAGAACAACTAGGTAATCAACGCCTTTTGCCCCTTCATTATAATTACTTTATATAAGAAACAATTAGGTAGCAGACATTTGCACCCTAAACATGTAAATTCCTCAGACTAGAGGTAGACCGACTCTTAAGTATAACCAGAGATTTAAGTCTCCAGTTTCTCAAACATTCAGCAGATCACAACAATTTAAAAAAGCACAAGAAAATCAGAAATATTTTCCTATAATGAAATAAATAATGTGATGCAAATTGATAGCAAACCTTAGCAGCTCCCCGACTGCGAGAAGGGATCCATGTATACTGTGAACAGGCACATTTCTCCCTAATCCATCTTGGGTAGCCTCAAACATTCGATAATACCGGTCGGAACCACCAAATTAAGAGTAGATGCCTTGGATCAGTAAATTTTCCACTGAAACAATCTTTTAGTATTTATGAAAAATGATAGGGGGAAGAGAAAAATAGATATACCACTGAACACTCCACCTTGTCTCACGCTTTTCAATAACACGAATGCACGCACATAATGCCTCAATAGATTTTTCTTGAACAACCAATGTTGGATCCCTCAGAGAAACCCAAATAGCATCCACAAACTCCGGCACGTGAACATTGAAGACGGTTGAAGCATTTTTTGCCATTTCCTAAAATTTAAAGATAGGAGATTAAAATAGGGACATCATCAATAAGTACTTAGCTCGTATCTTGAATTCAATATGCTATGTGGTGGATTTATTTAAAATATTATAAGAATGACAACCACATTTCTATAGTATGAACTATTTTACTCTTTAATCGGTGATAACTGAAAAAAAACACTAGTTAACCTTTAGGATACAATTTTAATAAATAGCTAATATTTGTATTCAGTTTTGGGAAGACTTCTTTCTTTTATCACTTAGAAGCCATGCGAGATGAAAGTCTCATGCATGGTTTTGAAATGGAGAGAAAAGTGAGGAATCCTCTTTAGGTACCTTCTATAACAATGGAAAATCGGAGGGTGGAAAAGTTGGAGAAAGGAAAAAGGAGATTTGGTAGAATGGTGGTGAGAATAGTAGAATTTTCTAGGGTGGAGAGATAGTAACCAGAAAAAGAGACTTCAATTCAAAGTTTCCCCATCATGTAAAGATGAAATAAGCAAAACCCAGCTTCAAAATTTTTGCTTATAGAACAAATCATGAAGAAATATGATAAGTGTACCTTTAATATTAAGACTGCAGCAAAGTGACAATACTCAATTCTTTCACCACGAATCCATTATAGTGCAACTTTAACCTGAAAATACAAAAGAGTTGAGATCCTGATGTCAGACAATCAAGTATCTGAAGCATCAAAACGCTACACACCTGAAGTTCCACTTTATATGCAGTCATTGCACCACCATATCTATCTAGGTGACCAAGAACTTTACTAGCAAGGACCAAGATTTCAGGATCACGCTTTGTTTCAGAGGTAGCGCTCATGTAATTGGAGAATTTTGCCACTTTTGATGCATTTTCGTTGATGGTGACATCTATTAGCTCATCAATAGCCTTCAATGCTCCCAGATTTTTAGAAACTTCATTACTATCAAGAAATATAGTAATGAGCTCATATAGATGATCCATGAAACGAGGAAAAGCTTCTCCACTAAGATCATGTGCTTCTTCCTCTACAAGCCAGCTCAAGATCAATGCAGCCCCATCCTACCATAGAGAATTAATAAGAATTGGCTTGGTTCAAAAGCAATTCATGGTTTTGAAATATAATTTTAGAAGAGGGAACTGGAAAGGATGGAAAGAGGCATAGATTGAGAGCATGCAAACTCAAACAGCAAAAACAACATGACTGAGCAAAACAGAATATTAAATGATTAAGAAAGAAACTCGCATCAGTATCAATATTAAGAAGCTAGTGCAAAAGACTGCTCTGCTAACCTTTGGTAGAAAAATGGAACAGGGAAAGTGAATGAAAACAAAAAAAACAAAATTTGGTATTCACATTATTTTTCAAACCAAAAAGTTCACAAAGATGGTTGATATAAATTTAAAATCAGGACCTATCCATCTCTATTGATTCATGGAGAAGGAAAATAAATAAGTATAATTAGCAAGAGGCATATAGGAGAATATTTGAATACAAAACAGCAAACAGTTACTTCTATGTAGTGCCATTATTTCAAACTGGATTAGCCAACAAACTCCGTGTAATCCCACAAGCTGGTCTTTCTTCTTCCACACAAAACAAAAAATAAATAAATGTGCCCAAAAATAAACTGTAGCATTCTGCTTTCATTCTATTTTCAATCAAATACATATACAAGGTTTCAAATAATAGCATCCAACACTTCTTGAGAAACTGAGGATGGAAAAATCAAGAAAAGAGCTCAAGACATACTGTCAGCTAAAATCTTCCTTAATTTTTCGTCAATTCCTAAGAAAATCAAAATGAAGCACTAAATTTCTGATTCTACTCCCTCATCAATTCAACACCAAGATTTCCAGAATGACGACTAAATAAGAATAAAGAGCTCATATCAAGATTTATTGAACTGTTCTAACTCCACTACTGTACAAAATTCAGCAAATGACTTCAAAAAAAACAAAACTTGAAAGAAGAAACGAAAAAAAATCAAAAAAATTGAGGACGGAAAATCAAGAAAAGAACTCAAGATGTACCCTGAGCTAAAATCATGTCAGTCTTATGTCCTATAAATGTCTGGTTCCATTACCTCACCAATTCACCAACTCAATAAATCAAAATCTCCTGAACCGTTCTAACTCCACTACTGATCTTAAAAAATTCAACAAAAAATCAAGAACCTTAGAATCTTCTTTGATTTTCATCAATTCCTAAGAAAATCAAAATCAATCACTAAATTTCTATTTCCACTTATTCAACAATTCAACAAATGTAACAACACCCAAAAAAAAAATAACACAAAGAGTAGATAACAATACAGAGGTCACATCAAGATTCCCTAAGCTACTCGAACTCCAGATCTTTAAAACCCGACCAACAACTCCCAAAAAATAAGAGTTGAAAGAAACGGAAGAACCTTAGGATTGCTTCTAGTACATAGGTGAGCAAGAACTCTATTAAGAGCATCAATATTTCCTGTACCGGTTGTTGCAACTGGATAGCGGATCGCCTGAGAGCTGCTACCCATGCTTCTTCTTCACACTCCTATCTACACGAAAACCTAACACGATGGACAAAATGTTGTTATTGTAATGATGATTGTAATTTTTGTATTTTTTAACATGAGGGTCCATGGTTGGTCCCTACAGTATCAGATCTTGGGAATTTCCTCACTTGTACTGTGTCTACTTGCTGGTACAGTTCTCTACTTGAAGAGAAGAAGTGATAAGACTTTGCATCCAGTAGCAGTATCAAGTAAGAAATTTGCCACACACCATGTTGTCAAAGAGAAGCATTCCTCTGAAATTGGCCAACAGAGGTCGATGTCGCAGGAGCGAGTCGTCCATCTGAGATGAGCATCTTTCAAATAGGTTCATCTCATACCATGAAGTATCCCAAATTAGAGGATGATGAGGCTCAAAGCATTGAGAAGAAACCTAGAAAGAGTAACAGGAGAGAATCCTTGGCTGCATCTGAGTTCTCAATGGGTTCACCTTCATATGGAAGTTTCACTACATATGAGAGGATTCCTTCCAAGCATGTGAGTGTATTTAACTTGGTACATTCTATCTTCTTTGAACATAAACAATCCTTTTTGACTAGCCAAATCTATTCTCATACTTATATATTTTCCTTGTGAAATTTAGGCAAGTGGAGGAGAAGAAGTCACACCTTTCACTACTTAGTTGGTGTAGGTACCGATCAAGATGTTTAATCCGACTAATAATTTGGTCTGCTATAAGAGGATCATTTATTTTTTTTTCGGCAAGGGAGATTATATAAGCATTTCACTTTTCAGAACTGGACATCATGATTTGTTAATAATATGACTTATGAAGATTTGACAAATCAATTAGTTATATGTTTATTCCAAAAGAAATGTATCGAACATGGAGATGTAGATTTCTAATGTGGAGAATTTTTGGCCCACCTTATTTTTTGTTCGTGGAAATATAATGGAATAATTAGGTTTTAAAAATCTCTTGTTATATGTCATTCTTTGTTTGAAGACGCACCTTTCAATTTCTTAACTCCAGCTGTCTAATTCAAAAAGCATTATAGATACTGATTGCAGCATGCTTAACTAGATAAGTCAATAGTTGTATTCAATTAGCAATATATATGTTAATTTATTCTCATTGTGATCTCAGCAACACAAGACATATAGGCAAAAGGCAATAGGAAGTCCCATAAGCGTGCAGTACATCCTATATTTTACTGCTCACCTAATGGATATTCTTCCTAATGTTTACATATGTTCATAGTGCCAGGGTTCTCGAATGATGGCTGAGGATAACTCCGATGAACTAGCAAGTCCAGTAACTAGTGTGAAGAATGACTCTATGGCTGAGGATAACACCGATGAACTAGTAAGTCAAGTGACTAGCGTGAAGAATGACACTATGGCTGATGATAACATCGATGAACTAGTAAGTCCAGTAACTAGCATGAAGAATGACTCTGCTGGAAGTAAGCGAGATAAAATCAGCACAGTAAAATCGAGATCTATGAGTATTGGAAACAAGGTTCTTCCCTTCTATCGCAGCTCCTCCTCTACTTCATCTTACAATGCAGGCAATACAAAAAGGCAATCCACTGGGAAGTTGAATGCTCCTGATAGCAGACAAGATGTTATTCCTCATTATATGAGAGCTTCCTTTGGTTCTTGCCATGACTTCTGTAAATATGGCAGGAAACATTCCTCAAAAGCAAAGCCATGGCATCCTCTATCAAAAAGAAAGAACAAACTTCCTGCTGACGAGCAGTGTCCTGTACGGACCTTGGTAGGGGAGGCAAAAAAGGGGACTTTGGTCAAGCAAAAGCTTTCCACTTATCCTGGAAGTGTGCTGGGAGAGAAAAAGAAGTTGACAGGCGTTGTGAAAAAGCCTTCCACTTCTCCAGGAAGTATGCTGGGAGAGGCGAAGAAGAGGACCGTGGTCATGCAAAAGACTTCCACTACTTCAAGGAGTAACGAGAGTGATGCAAAGAAGGGGATTTTGGTCAAGCAAAAGCTTTCCACTCTTTTTGTGAATATGTTGGAAGAGGGAAAGAAGGTAAATGAGTTCTATCAAAAGCCTTCATCACCTCAGAAGAGTGTACTCAAAGATGAAAAGGAGGTCACTATGGTTGAGCAAAAACCTTCTTCTCCTCCAGGTTACATGGAGGGAGGGATAGATGAGGTGACTATGGTTGAGAAGAAGTCTTCAGCTTCTCTAGTGAGTATGCTAGGAGAGGGAGAAAATGTGACTGTGGTTGAGCAAAAGCTTTCTACTCCCCTAGGGAGTATGCTGGTAGAGGGAAAGAAAGAGGCCGTGGTCAATCAAAAGCCATCTGCTCCTCCAGGGAGTATGCAAGGACAGGGAAAGAAGTTGAATGTGGTCGATCGAAGGCCTTCTCCTAAGGTTCACTCTCTTGAACCCTCTGAAATAAAAAAGAAAAAGATGTTGCTGACACCAAAGAGTGTTCACTCTCTGAAATTGGATTCCTCAAGTGACAAGATGACAGAGACAGAAAAGAAAATGAAATCTTCATCTAAGATCTTAGGAGGTGTAGATGCAGGAGGCAAGAAAGACAGTGTTGCTAATTATATAAAACAAATAATCGCACCTAAAGTATCTGCAGAGAAATATTTGAAGACTCCAACTCTTTCATCTCCTCCAAAATATTCCTCTGTTAAACCTTTGATCTTGAGGGTAAGAAGCAATAAAAGCTTAAAATTGTTGGCTCCTCTGAAGGACAAGAACAAGATGCGGAGAGATGGGACTAACAAACTGAACCTTGAAATGGTTCCTGAGAAAACTTTACGTACTCCTAAAGTGAAAGCTTCACCAAAGTCTTCATCCCATTTACAATCACGTCCGTTGTCTAATGAAGAAGATAAAAAGGAAGTTGTTAAGTCTGTAGACAGTGCATTGGGTAAATACACCTCTAGCAGCAAAAAGCTGTTGCACATAGCTGAAGCAGAAACTGTTGGGAAAAATCAGAAAAATACATTGAGAAAAGGTAAGACAGGTTGTTCTAATGATAATAATTCTTCGGTAGAGAAACTGAAGTTCAGGACGGGCAATATAGTTGATCTCCAGCAAGTAACCAGCAACCCTAGGAGGCTGACATTTTGATGGGGACGACATGTGGGTGAAAGCCAGGACAATAATATAAGAAAGAGAATCTTTAAAAAGAAAGGAATTAATGGTGACAAAAGTAATACCATCCTTATCTCTGGAAATTGAGGCATCAGGATGTGCAAGAAAAGAAAGATGTGCAGGGTTTGTTGAATAATGTGATTGAAGAGATGGCAAGTAAGCTTGTTGAAAACTGGAAGAGAAAGGGTAAAGCTTTGGTGGGAGCTTTTGAGACAGTGACTTCCCTCCACAATAAACCTTCTACTATCACAGTTTCTTGATTAACTAACAGAATTTTATAACAAATAGGAGAAAATGCAAATATAGTGGTTGATATAGCTTTTCTGACCTGGTTTACATATGTTTGTCCTGTTTCTCACTCCGACTCATCTTCTTAATGATTTCTTGATGCTTGACGATTCTGTTCTCATGATTGAATAAATTCAATTTCGTCTGGGTGCATTTATTTAGAGTTAGGAGATAAAGTCGCGCAAGACTACAATTTCTTTTTCACTTATGGAGGTTGTGATAGTGACGTAAAATCAGTGGGTGTTTGGATGTAGACATTCTAATGTTAGGATGGTTGCTCAGTGGACATATACTGCTGTTGGACTCATTTACGAGGGATTTGTTCATACTTTTTGTTGAATAAGCGCATTGAAGAAGGCACATCATGTGTAAATACCATCCAAAAAATAGTTTTGGCTGTGGTACTGGTTTGACATTGTGCTTGTATACTATTTGCTTTAGTTGTTCTGTAAAGGGATCTGTCTCTTGACTGTCAATCAAATATAAATATTGTAACCACCTAAACAAGTAACAATATTTATGTGCATCTTTTATTCAGGTAACTCAAAACAGCTTATAATAAGTCCCTTTGTTGGAATATTGTACGTTTTAGCTTAAAGAAGCCACTGTAGTTTGTTAGACTTAGATACATGTAACTTCATGGCTCCACCTATCAACCATAACATCCAGCTAATGTTGAGTCACTCCATGTACTCTTGTTAAAAGTTATTTTTTTAATTTTCCTTACTCCAATTTGTCATTGAAAGCTCACACATTTTATCATGCAAAAAATTTCCGCTCAACTAAATCTGAGACTCTTATCGAAGATGGCTAGAAGTACTAATGAAAATGGTCATAAAAGTTTTAGTTCACATAAACTCAGAAATAGTGTCATTGGCCATACAAGTATTCGAGGTAAGTTCTCATATCACAATATAATAAAATATCTAGTTGGAAGAAGATGGTTAGAAGTTCTACATTCGAGAGTATGATTTAATCAAAAGAGTGTTAAGGGTTACATTTGTTTAACTTTTAAGGTGGGGACAAATAAGTTATGAGATCAAATTTCCTTAAATACGTTGTACTATGAAAAGTTCATCAAAAACTGGAGTAGAAACGAAGCCAACAATCAGATCATGCAAAAGTTCATAGAAGCAAGGGTCAAGCAAAGTGCTATACACAAGCCACACAAAATCCTCAACTAATAAACGAAACTTCAAAAAGCGGAGGCAGCATGCAGAAAGTTTCACTAACAACATTATAACATCAGCAAACTAATTAACACATTAAAATCCTACAAATCACACTTGAATCACTTCAGTTAAAATCTTACTAAGACTGGTTTGCTGAGAAGCAAAAGACCAATTTTCCTTCAGTTGTCAATGCAACAGTGACACGACTTTAGAATCTTCATGGAGAAATTGACATGGCTTCTAATTCTGCTTAAGCGTCTTACGGGGATGATGACTTCTTCTCCTCTACTTTCCTAAATTTCACAAGGAAAATATATAAGTAAGAGAATAGATTTGGATATTCAAAATGGATTATTTATTCTCAAAGAAGATAGAATATACCAAGTTAAATACACTCACATGTTTGGCAGGAATCCTCTCATATGTAGTGAAACTTCCATATAAAGGTGAACCCTTTGAGAACTCAGATGCAGCCAAGGATTCTCTCCTGTTACTCTTTCTAGGTATCTTCTCAATTCTCTGAGCCTCATCATCCTCTGATTTGGGATATTTCTTGCTATGAGATGAACTTATTTCAAAGATTCTCTCTTTGACAACATGGTGTGCGGCAAATTTCTTACTTAAGACTGCTACTGGATGCAAAGTCTTATCACTTCTGATCTTCACATAGAGAACTGTACCAGCAAGCAGACTCAGTAAAAGTGAGGAAACTTCCCGGATCTGATATGCACCAACATTATCTTCATCATGACTTATTGGAGACTCCATCATTTCCAAAGGTTGGGCTTCTGCAATAGCAAAATTGTCTTTCACGATGCTTTCAGGATTGTCAATCATCGACGCAAGTGCATTATCAGCAATGAAAGATTGGAATTCAGCCAACTCAACCTAAACATTAGAAGTTGTAAGCCCTTGGCCCAAATCCCTTTCTGAAATATCAGATTCATTCCCCTCAGCTGGGACAACAGAAGCTTTTTCAGTCTCCAACAAATCATGCTTTCCTTGTTCTACATCCTTTTTCTAAGCTATCAGCCCCATTTACCTCGGCTAATTGAATTGTTGAAGCTTCTTCAATCTCCAACACATCCACTCCTTTAATTTCAACTTCCCCACCATCATCTAAACCAACATCCATTTGAAATTCTTCCTCATCTAGCTCGGCTTCATATTCTTCATCCTTTTCTAACTCAATTGGTTCAAACTTTTTATCCAATTTCTCACTACTAGTACTGCCTTTCAAATATCCGTGATATATATTGCTACTCTCTCCTAGAGGAGTCAATTTTATGAATTTAATTGGATGCACATCATCTATTCTACCAAGGTCATTAATCAACTTTGAAATTCTTGGAACCCTTTGCCGGTGATTTCATTTTCGCCGCTTTGGATTCGTTCTCCTTCTCATCAAAACCCTATGACAAAGAAAAAGAACCCAACTCTACTTTCCCAGAATTAGACACCATTCTTGTCGAATCTGCAAAAAAACAAGAAAACAACAAAGTAAATCAAGAAATCTTGCAACAAATATTTGACATTTCAAATCAAGAAAATTCAGTAAAACAACGGGTAAACGAAAATTACCAGCAGGGCTATTAGCTCAGGGTTGAATCCTCTGTGGGTCGCAAGAATCGAAGGCCGCGAAAAAGGGTTGCTGTTGAAGCTTCTTCTGGGTGTAGAATTGTTATTTTCGGAGGTTCTTGGATGAGGTGGAAAGGATCATATAGAGAGTGGAGAAGGAGAATTGTTATTCGAAGAAACCACCATTGATGATAATGTTGTATACCAAGAAAGGTAAGCGAACTGTCGAATCGTCCAGGGAGACCAAACAAGCAAATGGAAATAATGCAAATTGAGAGAAAGGAAACTTTAGATATTACCAAAAAAAAGTTATATATGGGGTAAAAAAATATTTACTCAATTATAGCAATTACAAATATATGTAATTGCAATTAATAAGATATCTAAAGTAAATAATACTTCCTTTTGGTCAGTGCACTTTTATTTATCGGATGTAGTACCAATAGGTATTCTTTTTTAATTGTCTAATTTAAAAATTCAGAGATAATTTATCAATAATTTCTAATTTGAGTTTGTTATATTAACTATAGTTATTTTTTAAAGTATAAATGCTATTATATTCAAGTAATAATATAATAAAATGGTAATTTTATTTCTTGTTGTGTTAAGTCAATACTAGATAAATAAAATAGATCGAAGGAATAAGTAACATGTATAGCAGGTTGGTACAAAACTATCATTACACTATCATATTCATATCATCATGTACTTACTATGTGAACTTTTATCTATTAGACTATTACAAACAACTTATTTAATAAGGTCACAACATCAAGAATTTGAAATTAGAATAGTTGCAGCTTAAACGTTCCTTTACATCAAGTTCGATGATATCGCTACTTTTGTTTTGCAATGTTCATCAAAATTCAAATTCTTTTATTTCATTTTCTTGATTAAAATATCTCAAAAGTAAATGTTGTGAGGTGCGAAATTCGGTGAATAGTAAGCGAACGTCTTTATCTTTTCTCACTTAAATATTTTTTTTGCACATGCTATTGCTTCATATTCTGCCATGTGGTTACATATTAAATATTGGCTTCTTATCACTAGATCAAAATAATATGACATTCACGATTGTAAATCATATTTACTAAGAATGATCTATTACATTTGTAAGCGGGATTGACCCTTCTTAACATTCACAGTCTAATAATAATAATTATGGATATTGTCGATAAATATTCTACCACTAAAAAGTAAGCCCAAGCCAAATAATGATAAGACTTCTCTCAATATCAAGTAGTAATATATTTGCCTTCTCATCAGATCTAGTTTTTCTTCCTTTATGTATAATCTTGTTTTTCATGATTTCATGTTCTAATTTAATTCAATTCTTCTGTGTTAGATGTCTCTTTTTTTCATATTATATTCTATTGACTTGTGCACAAAAATTAAGCTTTTGTGTCTCTTTTATAAACTAAACAAATCTCGAAAGTAAATTTCACGAGGCTCGAAACTTAGTGGATAATAAGCAACAAACGTCTCTATCTTTTCTCACTTAAATACATAATTTTTTATATGGTACCATTGAATATTTCACTCTCATCAATCATCACTAAATGAAGGGAAAAGACATCATTTCCACCCCGAACTCTATAAGAAAAGTCTAAGCCACACATAAATTATATAAGTGACCTATTACACATCTTAACTATATAAAAGTGATATTATTACCTCCCCGCGACCCCCATTCTAAGGTGCGTGTGTTACACTTATTTTAGGCGCGTCCAGCCTATTAAATAACAAAAGTAAACAGCTAAAAACATTAAGGAAAAAGGGATTGTTTCCACCCCAAACTATAGTCGAAAAGTCGAATCAACACCTAAACTATATAAGTGACCTATTACACACCTTAACTATAAAAAATGATACTTTTTACTGACGTGGTAGTGCGTGTAAAACACTACACCACATGCAAGTGGTGGTAGCCTGAAAGGGTGTAAATAGTTTTACTTTTTTATAGTTTAGGTGTGTAATAGGTAACACACTTACGGAGGTTGTGATAGTGACATTAAATCAGTGGGTGTTTGGATGTAGACATTATAATGTTAGGCTGGTTGTTTAGTGGACATATATTGTTGTTGGACTCATTTACGAGGGATTTGTTCATACTTTCTGTTGAATAAGCGCATTGAAGAAGGCACATCATGTGTAAATACCATCCAAAAAAGAGTTTTGGCTGTGGTACTGGTTTGACATTGTGCTTGTATACTATTTTCTTTAGTTGTTCTGTAAAGGGATCTGTCTCTTGACTGTCAATCAAATATAAATATTGTAACCACCTAAACAATTAACAATATTTATGTGCCTCTTTTATTCAGGTAACTCAAAACAGCTTATAATAAGTCCCTTTGTTGGAATATTGTTTGTTTTAGCTTAAAGAAGCCACTGCAGTTTGTTAGACTTAGATACATGTACCTTCATGGCTCCACCTATCAACCATAACATCCAGCTAAAGTTGATTCACTCCATGTACTTGTGTTAAAATTTATTGTTTAAGTTTCCTTACTCCAATTTGTCATTGAAAGCTCACACATGTTATCATGCAACAAATTTCCGCTCAACTAAATCTGAGACTCTTATCAAAGATGGCTAGAAGTACTAATGAAAATGCTCATAAAAGTTTTAGTTCACATAAACTCAAAAATAGTGTCATTGGCCATACAAGTATTCGAGGTAAGTTCTCATATCACAATATAATAAAATATCTAGTTGTAACAAGATTGTTAGAAGTTCTACATTCGAGAGTATGATTTAATCAAAAGAGTGTTAAGGGTTACATTTGTTTAACTTTTAAGGTGGGGAAAAATAAGTTACGAGATCAAATTTCCTTAACTACGTTGTACTATGAAAAGTTCATCAAAAAATGGAGTAGAAACGAAGCCAACAATCAGATCATGCAAAAGTTCATAGAAGCAAGGGTCAAGCAAAGTGCTATACACAAGCCACACGAAATCCTCAACTAATAAACGAAACTTCAAAAAACGGAGGCAGCATGCAGAAAGTTTCACTAACAACATTATAACATCAGCAAACTAATTAACAAATTAAAATCCTACAAATCACACTTGAATCACTTCAGTTAAAATCTTACTAAGACTGGTTTGCTGAGAAGCAAAAGACCAATTTTCCTTCAGTTGTCAATGCAACAGTGACACGACTTTAGAATCTTCATGGAGAAATTGACATGGCTTCTAATTCTGCTTAAGCGTCTTACGGGGATGATGACTTCTTCTCCTCTACTTGCCTAAATTTCACAAGGAAAATATATAAGTAAGAGAATAGATTTGGCTATTCAAAAAGGATTATTTATGCTCAAAGAAGATAGAATATACCAAGTTAAATACACTCACATGTTTGGCAGGAATCCTCTCATATGCAGTGAAACTTCCATATAAAGGTGAACCCTTTGAGAACTCAGATGCAGCCAAGGATTCTCTCCTGTTACTCTTTCTAGGTTTCTTCTCAATTCTCTGAGCCTCATCATCCTCTGATTTGGGATATTTATTGCTATGAGATGAACTTATTTGAAAGATGCTCATCTCAGACGGACGTCTCGCTCCTGCGACCTCGAACTCTGTTGTCCAATTTTGAGAGGAATACTTCTCTTTGACAACATGGTGTGTGGCAAATTTCTTACTTGAGACTGCTACTGGATGCAAAGTCTTATCACTTCTTCTCTTCACGTAGAGAACTACACCAGCAAGCAGACTCAGTACAAGTGAGGAAATTCCCAGGATCTGATATGCACCAACATTATTTTCATCATGTCTTATTGGAGACTCCATCATTTCCAAAGGTTGGGCTTCTGCAACAGTAGAAATTTCTTTCATGATGCTTTCAGGATTGTCAATAATCGACTCAAGTATATTATCAGTAATGAAAGATTGGGATTCAGCCAACTCAACCTCAACATTAGAAGTTGTAATACCTTGGCCTAAATTCCTTTCTGAACTATCAGATTCATTCCCCTCAGCTGTGACAACAGAAACTTTTTCAGTCTCCACCAAATTATGCTTTCCTTGTTCTACATCCTTTTCTAAGCTATCAGCCCTATTTACCTCGGCTAATTGAATTGCTGAAGCTTCTTTAATCTCCAACACATCCACTCCTTCAATTTCAACTTCCCCACCATCATCTAAATCAGCATCAACTTGAAATTCTTCCTCATCTGGATCTGTTTCAGATTCTTCATCCTCTTCTAACTCAATTGGTTCAAACTTTTTATCCAATTCCTCACTACCAGTACTGTCTTTCAAATATTCGTGATATATATTGCTACTCTCTTCTAGAGCAGTCAAGTTCATGAATTTAATCGGATGCACATCTTCTATTCTATCAAGGTAATTAATCAACTTTGAGAAATAAGAAACCGCTTCACCCGATAATTGCTTAAAGTAACTATTAGCCTTAGGTAAGACTGGAAAAGCCAAGACCGGAATATGTGATGGAATACTGACATTAGAGAATCTTAAGACTATAATAGACCCAGGGGTAGCAAGTATAGGAGAATCAGTTACTGATAATGATAAAAAGGCAATCATAAGTACCAACATCAGAGATAAAAACCTCAATATTGTTGAAGATCTTGATTTTGATTTCATTTTTGCCACAGATATGTCCTCAACAATTTGCTTAGAAACAGCCATTGCAGCTTTCTCTTCTTGATAATTGATTCTTTTTTTCGTTAGATAAAAATGGAATTTTGAATTAAAGATGAATAGTTTGATTCAATGCAGGCTAAAAAAATTGGAAGAAATAGAATGGACAGAATAAGTTATATATGGGGTATTACCAAAAAAACGTTATATATGGGGTAAAATATATTTACTCAATCATAGCAATTACTAATATATGTAATTGCAATTAATTAGATATTTAAAGTAAATGATACTTCCTTTTGCGTAGTGCATTTTTATTTTTCGGATGTTGTAGCAATAGGTATTCTTTTTTGTTTGTCTAATTTAAAAATCAAGAGATAATTTATCAATAATTTTTAATTTGAGTTTGTTATATTAACTATAGTTATTTTTCAAAGTATAAATGCTATTACATTCAAGTAATAATATAATAAAATGGTCATTTTATTTCTTGTTGTATTAAGTCAATACTAGATAAATAAAATAGATCGAGGAAATAAGTAACATGTATGGCAGGTTGGTACAAAAATATCACTACACTATCATATTCATACCATCATGTACTTACTATGTGAACTTTTATCTATTAGACTATTACAAACAACTTATTTAATAAGGTCACAACATCAAGAATTTGAAATTAGAATAGTTAAAGCTCAAACGTACCTTTACATCACGTTCAATGATTTCGCTATTCTTGTTTTGCAATGTTCATCAAAATTCAAGTTCTTTTATTTCATTTTCTTGATTAAGAAATCTCGAAAGTAAATGTTGCGAGGTTTGAAATTCGGTGAATAGTAAGCGAACGTCTTTATCTTTTCTCATTTAAATATTTTTTTGCACATGCTACTGCTTTATATTCTGCCATGTGGTTACATATTAAACATTGCGCTCTTACCACTAGATCAAAATAATATGACATTCACGATTGTAAATCTTATTTACTAAGAATGATCTATTACATTTATAAGTGGGATTGGCCCTTCTTAACATTCACAGTCTAATAATAATAATTATGGATATTGTCGATAAATATTCTACCACTAAAAAGTAAGCCCGAGCCAAATAATGATAAGACATCTCTCAATATCAAGTAGTAATATATTTACCTTCTAATCAAATCTAGTTTTTCTTTCTTTATGTATAATCTTGTTTTTAATGATTTCATATTCTAATTTAATTCAATTCTTCTTTGTTAGATGTCTGTTTTTTTCATATTCTATTCTATGGACTAGTGCATAAAAATTAAGCTTTTGTGTCTCTTTTATAAACTAAAAAATCTCGAAAGTAAATTTCACGAGGCTCGAAACTTAGTGGATAATAAGCAACAAACGTCTCTATCTTTTCTCACTTAAATACATAATTTTTGGTATGGTACCATTGAATATTGCACTCTCATCAATCATCACTAAATAAAGGGAAAAGACATCATTTCTACCCCATACTATACAAGAAAAGTCTAAGTCATGCATAAATTATATAAGTAACCTATTACACACCTTAACTATATAAAAGTGATATTATTACCTCCCCGCGACCCCCATTCTAAGGCGCGTGTGTTACACTTATTTTAGGCGCGTCAAACTATTAAATAACAAAAGTAAACGGCTAAAAACATTAAGGGAAAAGGCATCGTTTCCACCCCAAACTATAGTCGAAAATTTGAATCCACACCTAAACTATATAAGTGACCTATTACACACCTTAACTATAAAAAATAATACTTTTTACTGACGTGGTGCTGACGTGGTAGCGCGTTTAAAACACTACACCATATGCAAGTGGTGGTAGCCTGAAAGGGTTAAATAATTTCACTTTTTTATAGTTTAGGTGTGTAGTAGGTTACTAGTATAGTTTAGGTTTGCCTTCGACTTTTAGGATATAGTTTGGGGTGAAAACGATGTATTTTCTATCATGTGACTATGATTGTAAATCATATTTAAAGAAAAATAATCTATTATATTGTTTAAGGGATATTTTTTGCCCTTCTTGAAATTCAAGATCTAACAATAATAACTATGAATTCCATCACTAAAACGTAAACCTGGATGTACTCTTTTACTAATTGTCGTAGTTATCAAAAAAAAAACTTTAGTTAACATCTAGAGTTATCTAAAAATCTTTTACCAATTATTCTAAAAATTTAAAAATTTAAAATCTCTCACTATCTTTAGAAAACCCATTTCTACTTCTAATATACTTCTATTGTATTGGTACTTTTAACACCTTCAAATGCTTTTAGAAAATAATGTCTTAATTTTGTTCACTATTTTTCTTTTAAACATAGAAAAACCTTTTCTACTTCTAAAATAGTTCATTGTAGTGACACTTCTAACACATTTTCAAATATATATATATATATATATATATATATATATATAAAGGAGACATTGTAGGCTGCTGATGTGGCATGCCTCAATGAAAAAGTATTTATTGAAAAAGCAATTCAAACCTCTTCAACAAGACGACGACGTCGCTTTCCACTGGCACAATTGATTCTACTAAGACTAAACTGGGTATAAGAGATCACCGAGAAAGAATTTGCTAGTAGTTTGCAGCAACATAGCGCAACATCCTTCCTTGTAGCTCCGTCGTCATTTTCTAAATACACAACAACAGACTCCCTTGCAAGCACAAGAAGATTGTGGCCCTATAACCCCAAATCCAGTATCAAACTAAAATATCAAGAACGGAAATGAAGCGCATAGAAATATAGATGACAAACCTCGAAATTAAAACGAGCAAGGGTTCTCAAAGCAAGTTCAACTAGCGCAGAACCACTCAGTTTTTGTACTTGGGGGGTAACCATTGTAATATTCCCTCGACTCACAGAAGCTGATTGTCTTGGCATTGAATGATGAGATCTTGAAAGGATTGCTAAGATACATTTAAGAAGCTGATTCTGGATGGTCGGCAACAAAGGTGGAATGCTGAGACACAGAAAATACATATGTTACCCTTGAGCAACACCACACAAAAGAACTAATTCATGAAAGTTCTACGCAAACTCAGAGAGAACCTTTCAGTTATTTGCTCCAACGCTTCCACCAGAGTCAAGGAAAGCCCAAAAGAAAACATAGAATCCAAGAGAACACAAACATGAGGCTCCATGGTTGGTCCCATTGCTTTAGCAATATTTCCAGCACATGCTAGCGCCTCAAGTGAGGGCTGCCTCTACGGGGAGCAATGTGAGAGAAACATATTTCACCTATCATGATTATTGCTCGTGTATTTACATGTTATAGAAAGAACCTACAATCCAAAGGTGGAATGCTGTGACACAGAAAATAGATATGTTACCCTTGAGCAACACCACACAAAAGAACCCATTCAAGACATTTCTTGTCAAACTCAGAGAGAACCTTTCAGTTATTTATAACTTCTTTTTACATTGGGAACAGAAAACATAACTTTCCAATTGAAAGACCGGAAACAGTATAGTTAGACAAGTACATCTGTAATTACATATATAGCATACCACATCACGCAAGTGAGAGGTTATTGTCAGCAAATAGTTAGTGAGTTCACCGTCCAGAGCGCCAGCTAACTCCCCAAGAGCAATGAACCCACTGGCAGATTCTGCAGGTATTTTAAGGACATGAAGTATGTGATTCCTACATATCTATAGAAGTAAAATCAACAAACTTGAGTTCACAGTAGTCAACATTGAAGATGCAAATCTCATTCATCCAGATTCTACAGTTAGTAAAAGCAGATTAAATCATTAAAATGAAATCAAATATCACAAACCATTAAATAATTAGTCACAAATCGATCACGCAGGAGATAGGCAATTTGAGGAAGTAGAGAAGTTATGCTGAGGCGAACTAGGCGATATCGGTGCTCCAGATATCTTAGAACAATTTCAGCAACTTCCCTGTATCTTGACATCATGAACTCTCCTGTGTTCCTGCACATTTTGATGATAAATTTGCTATTATCAATCATTTATCATATCACAAACAGATAGATAATCCTGGGTCCAATTCCTATAGCATATGACTTGAGGATATTACATTATTCTTTATGAAGGAGACACAAACCAAAAACACATAAATCTGTGAAACTAAAGTAGTTATGGAACCATACTAGCATAACTGTATACATGGCAATACAGAAAATAAAAAAATACCCTCAAATAGCTTGAAGAGGTACCTTAACCACCACCCTCTTCATGCAGCCATCCATCACCTAAGAATCTGCCTTTCACCCCTACTAGCACCTCATAAGAAGACAAACCACACCATCACAAACCAACAACTATCCTAGAAACCTTCTCAACATAGAAAGTTTTCCCGTTTTTTCCAAACAATATTTTCAAAACATTGTTTGGTTATACATTGGAATGATTTTTTGGTTAGACACACAGAGAGATCATAATCAATCTATAGATCACAAATGCATTCTAGATTCAATTGCTAATAAGAACAAGTAGGTAATCAACACCTTTTGCCCCATCATTATAATTACTTTATATAAGAAACAGTTAGGTAGCAGACATTTGCACCCAAAACATGTAAATTCCTTAGACTTGAGGTAGACCGACTCTTAAGTATAACCAGAGATTTAAGTCTCCAGTTTCTCAAACATTCAGCAGATCACAACAATTTAACAAAGCACAAGAAAATCAGAAATATTTTCCTATAATGAAATAAATAATGGGATGTAATTTGATAGCAAACCTTAGCAGCTCCCCGACTGCGAGAAGGGATCCATGTATACTGTGAACAGGCGCATTTCTCCCTAATCCATGTTGGGTAGCCTCAAACATTCGATAATACCAGTCGGAACCACCAAATTAAGAGTAGATGACTTGGATCAATAAATTTGCCATTGAAATAATCTTTTAGTATTTTTGAAAAATGATATGGGGAAGAGAAAAATAGATATACCACTGAACACTCCACCTTGTCTCACGCTTTTCAATAACACGAATGCATGCACACAATGCCTCAATAGCTTTTTCTTGAAAAACTAATGTTGGATCCCTCAGAGCAACCCAAATAGAATCAACAAACTCCGGCACATGAACATTGAAGACGGTTGAAGCATTTTCTGCCATTTCCTAAAATTTAAAGATAGGAGATTAAAATAGGGACATCATCAGTAAGTACTTAGCTCGTATCTAGAATTCAATATTCTATGTGGTGGATTTATTTAAAATATTATAAGAATGACAACCACATTTCTATAGTATGAACTATTTTACTTTTCATTCGGTGATAACTGAAAAAAACACACTAGTTAACCTTTAGGATACAATTTTAATAAATAGCTAATATTTGTATTCCGTTTTGGGAACACTTCTTTCTTTTATCACTTAGAAGCCATGCGAGATGAAAGTCTCATGCACGGTTTTAAAAGGGAGAGAAAAGTGAGGAATCCTCTTTAGGTACCTTCTATAACAATGGCAAATCGGAGGGTGGAAAAGTTGGAGAAAGGAAAAAGGAGATTTGGTAGAATGGCGGTGAGAACAGTAGAATTTTCTAGGGTGGAGAGACGGTAACCAAAAAAAGAGACTTCAATTCAAAGTTTACCCATCATGTAAAGATGAAATAAGAAAAACCTAGCTTCAAAATTTTTTCTTATAGAACAAATCATGAAGAAATATACTAATTGTACCTTTAATATTAAGACTGCAGCAAAGCGACAATACTCAATTCTTTCACCAAGAAGCCATTCTAGTGCAACTTTAACCTGAAAATACAAAAGAGTTGAGATCCTGATATCAGACAATCAAGTATCTGAAGCATCAAAATGCTACACACCTGAAGTTCCACTTTATCTGCAGTCATTGCACCACCATATCTATCTATGTGACCAATAACTTTACTAGCAAGGACTAAGATTTCAGGATCACGCTTTGTTTCAAAGGTAGCGCTCATGTAATTGGAGAATTTTGCCACTTTTGATGCATTTTCGCTGATGGTGACATCTATTAGCTCATCAATAACCCTCAATGCTCCCAGATTTTTAGAAACTTCATTGCTATCAAGAAATATAGTAATGATTTTATATAGATGATCCATGAAACGAGGAAAAGCTTCTCCACTAAGATCACGAGCTTCTTCCTCTACAAGCCACCTCAAGGTCAATGCAGCCCCATCCTACCATAGAGAATTAATAAGAAGTGGCTTGGTTCAAAAGCAATTCATGGTTTTGAAAGATAATTTTAGAAGAGGGAACTGGAAAGGATGGAAAGAGGCATAGATTGAGAGCATACAAACTCAAACAGCAAAAACAACAAGACTGAGCAAAACATAATATTAAATGATTAAGAAAGAAACTCACATCAGTATCAATATTAAGAAGCCAGTGCAAAAGACTGCTCTGCTAACCTTTGGTAGAAAAATGGAACATGGAAAGTGAATGAAAACAAAAAAAACAAAACTTGGTATTCGCATTATTTTTCAATCCAAAAAGTTCACTAAGATGGTTGATATAAATTTAAAATTAGGACCTATCCATCTCTCTAGATTCATGGAGAAGGAAAATAAATATGTATAATTAGCAAGAGGCATATAGGAGAAGATTTGAATACAAAACAACAAACAGATACTTCTATGTAGTGCCATTATTTCAAACTGGATTAGCTAACAAACTCCGTGTAATCCCACAAGCTGGTCTTTCTTCTTCCACACAAATGAAAAAATAAATAAATGTTGCCCAAAAATAAAATGTAGCATTCTGCTTTCTTTCTATTTTCAATCCTATACATATAAAAGGTTTCAAATAACAACATCCAACACTTCTTGAGAAACTGAGGATGGAAAAATCAAGAAAAGAGCTCAAGACATACTGTCAGCTAAAATCTTCCTTAATTTTTTGTCAATTCCTAAGAAAATCAAAATGAAGCACTAAATTTCTGATTCTACTCCCTCATCAATTCAACACCAAGATTTCCAGAACAACGACTAAAGAAGAATAAAGAGCTCACATCAAGATTTCTTGAACTGTTCTAACTCCACTACTGACTCCAAAAAAAAAACTTGAAAGAAAAAACGAAAAAAATCAAAAAAATTGAGGATGGAAAATCAACAAAAGAACTCAAGATGTACCCTGAGCTAAAATCATGTCAGTCTTATGTCCTATAAATGTCTGGTTCCACTACCTCAGTAATTCACCAACTCAACAAATCAAAATCTCCTGAACCGTTCTAACTCCACTACTAATCTTAAAAAATTCAACAAAAAATCAAGAACCTTAGAATCTTCTTTTATTTTCATAAATTCCTAAGAAAATCAAAATCAATCACTAAATTTCTATTTCCACTTATTCAACAATTCAACAAATGTAACAACACCCAAAAAAAAAGAACACAAAGAGTAGATAACAATACAGAGGTTACATCAAGATTCCCTAAGCTACTCAATCTCCAGATCTTTAAAACCCAACCAACAACTCCCAAAAAATAAAAGTTGAAAGAAATGGATGAACCTCAGGATTGCTTCTAGTACATAGGTCAGCAAGAACTCTATTAAGAGCATCAATATTTCCGGTACCGCTTGTTACAACTGGATAGCAGATCGCCTGAGATCTGCTACCCATGCTTCTTCTTCACACTCCTATCTATACGAAAACTTAACACGATGGACATAATGTTGTTATTGTAATGATGATTGTAATTTTTGTATTTTTTAACATGAGGCTCTATGGTTGGTCCCTACAGTATCAGATCCTAGGAATTTCCTCACTTGTACTGAGTCAGCTAGCTGGTACAGTTCTCTACGTGAAGACAAGAAGTGATAAGATTTTGCATCCAGTAGCAGTCTCAAGTAAGAAATTTTCCACACATCATGTTGTCAAAGAGAAGCATTCCTCTGAAATTGGCCAACAGAGAACGATGTCGCAGGAGCGAGTCGTCCGTCTGAGATGAGCATCTTTCAAATAAGATCATCTCATAGCAAGAAATATCCCAAATTAGAGGATGATGAGGCTCAAAGCATTGAGAAGAAACCTAGAAAGAGTAACAGGAGAGAATCCTTTGTTGCATCTGAGTTCTCAATGGGTTCACCTTCATATGGAAGTTTCACTACATATGAGAGGATTCCTTCCAAGCATGTGAGTGTATTTAACTTGGTATATTCTATCTTCTTTGAACATAAACAATCCTTTTTGACTAGCCAAATCTATTCTCTTACTTATATATTTTCCTTGTGAAATTTAGGCAAGTGGAGGAGAAGAAGTCACACCTTTCACTAGTTAGTTGGTGTAGGTACCGCTCAAGATGTTTAATCCGACTAATAATTTGGTCTGCTATAAGAGGATCATTTATTTTTTTCCGGCAATGGAGATTATATAAAAATTTCACTTTTCAGAATTGGACGTCATGATTTGTTAATAATATGACTTATGAAGATTTGACAACTCAATTAGTTATATGTTTATTCCAAAAGAAATGTATCGAACATGGAGATGTAGATATCTAATGTGGAGAATTTTTGGTCCACCTTATTTTTTGTTCGTGGAAATATAATGGAATAATTAGGTTTCAAAAATCTCTTGTTTATGTCTTTCTTGGTTTGAAGACGCACCTTTCAATTTCTTAACTCCAGCTGTCTAATTCAAAAAGCATTATAGATACTGATTGCAACATGTTTAACTAGATAAGTCAATAGTTGTATTCAATTAGCAATATATATGTTAATTTATTCTCATTGTGATCTCAGCAACACAAGACATATAGGCAAAAGGCAAGAGGAAGTCCCATAAGTGTGCAGTACATCCTGTATTTTACTGCTCACCTAATGGATATTCTTCATAATGTTTACATATGTTCATAGTGCCAGGGTTCTCGAATGATGGATGAGGATAACTCCGATGAACTAGCAAGTCCAGTAACTAGTGTGAAGAATGACCCTATGGTTGAGGATAACACCGATGAACTAGTAAGTCTAGTGAGTAGCGTGAAGAATGACTCTATGGCTGATGATAACATCGATGAACTAGTAAGTCCAGTAACTAGCATGATGAATGACTCTGCTGGAAGTAAGCCAGATAAAATCAGCACAGTAAAATCGAGATCCATGAGTATTGGAAACAAGGTTCTTCCCTGCTATCGCAGCTCTTCCTCTACTTCATCTTACAATGCAGGCAATACAAAAAGGCAATCCACTGGGAAGTTGAATGCTCCTGATAGCGGACAAGATGTTATTCCTCATTATCTGAGAGCTTCCCCTGGTTCTTGCCATGACTTCTGTAAATATGGCAGGAAATATTCCTCTGAAGCAAAGCCATCGCATCCTCTATCAAAAAGAAAGAACAAACTTCCTTCTGATAAGCAGAGTCCTGCACGGACCTTGGTGGGGGAGGAAAAAAAGGGGACTTTGGTCAAGCAAAAGCTTTCCACTTATGCTGGAAGTGTGCTGGGAGAGAAAAAGAAGTTGACAGGAGTTGAGCAAAAGCCTTCCACTTCTCCAGGGAGTATGCTGGGAGAGGCGAAGAAGAGGACCGTGGTTATGCAAAAGACTTCCACTACTTTAAGGAGTAACCAGAGTGATGCAAAAAAGGGGATTTTGTTCAAGCAAAAGCTTTCCACTCTTTCTGTGAATTTGATGGAAGAGGGAAAGAAGGTAAATGAGGACTATCAAAAGCCTTTATCACCTCAAAAAAGTGTACTCAAAGATGAAAAGGAGGTCAATATGGTTTAGCAAAAACCTTCTTCTCCTCTAGGTTGCATGGAGGGAGGGATAGATGAGGTGACTATGGTTGAGAAGAAGTCTTCAGCTTCTCTGGTGAGTATGCTAGGAGAGGGAGAAAATGTGACTGTGGTTGAGCAAAAGCTTTCTATTCCCCCAGAGGTATGTTGGTAGAGGGAAAGAAAGAGGTCGTGGTCAATCAAAATCCATCTGCTCCTCCAGGGAGTATGCTAGGACAGGGAAAGAAATTGAATGTGGTCGATCGAAGGCCTTCTCCTAAGGTTCATTCTCTTGAACCCTCTGAAATAAAAAAGAAAAAGATACTGCTGACACCAAAGAGTGTTCACTCTCTGAAATTGGATTCCTCAAGTGACAAGATGACAGAGACAGAAAAGAAAATGAAATCTTCATCTAAGATCTTAGGAGGTGTAGATGCAGGAGGCAAGAAAGACAGTGTTGCTAATTATATAAAACAAATAATCGCACCTAAAGTATCTGCAAAGAAATATTTGAAGACGCCAACTCTTTCATCTCCTCCAAAATATTCCTCTGTTAAACCTTTGATCTTGAGGGTAAGAAGTAATAAAAGCTTAAAATTTTTGTCTCCTCTTAAGGACCAGAACAAGATGCAGAGAGATGGGACTAACAAACTGAACCTTGAAATAGTTCCTGAGAAAACTTTACGTACTCCCAAAGTGAAAGCAACACCAAAGTCTTCAGCCCATGTAAAATCACATCTGTTGTCTAATGAAGAAGATAAAAAGGAAGTTGTTAAGTCTGCAGACAGTGCATTGGGTAAATACACTTCTAGCAGCAAAAAGCTGTTGCACATAGCAGAAGCAGAAACTGTTGGGAAAAATCAGAAAAATACATTGAGAAAAGGTAAGACAGGTTGTTCTAATGATAATAATTCTTTGGTAGAGAAACTGAAGTTCAGGAGGGGCAAGATAGTTGATCTCCAGTAAGAAACCAGCAACCCTAAGAGGCTGACATTTAGATGAGGACGACATGTGGGTGAAAGCCAGGACAACAATATAAGAAGGAGAACCTTTAAAAAGAAATGAGTTGATGGTGAAAAAAGTAATACCGTCCCTATCTCTGGAAAAATTGTTTTAAGGCATCAAGATGTGCAAGAAAAGAAAGATGTGCAGGGTTTGTTGAATAATGTGATTGAAGAGATGGCAAGTAAGCTTGTTGAAACCGGGAAGAGCAAGGTTAAAGCTTTGGTGGGAGCTTTTGAGACAGTGATTTCCCTCCACAATAAACCTTCTGCTGTCACAGTTTCTTGGTTAACTAATAGAATTTTATAACAAATAGGAGCAATTGCAAATATAGTGGTTGATATAGCTTTTCTGACCTGTTTTACATATGTTTGTCCTGTTTCTCACTCCAACTCATCTTCTTAACAATTTCTTCATGCTTTCCGGTTCTGTTCTCATGATTAAATAAATTCAATTTCGTCTGGGTGCATTTATTTTGAGTTAGGAGATAAAGTCGCGCAAGACTACAATTTCTTTTTCACTTATAGAGGTTGTGATAGTGACGTAAAATCAGTGGGTGTTTGGATGTAGACATTCTAATGTTAGGATGGTTGCTCAGTGGACATATATTGCTGTTGGACTTATTTACGAGGGATTTGTTCATACTTTCTGTTGAATAATAGCATTGAAGAATGCACATCATGTGGAAATACCATCCAAAAAAGAGTTTTGGCTGTGGTACTGGTTTGACATTGTGCTTGTATACTATTTGCCTTAGTTGTTCTGTAAAGGGATCTGTCCCTTGACTGTCAATCAAATATAAATATTATAACTACCTAAACAAGTAACAATATTTATGTGCATCTTTTATTCAGGTAACTCAAAACAGCTTATAATAAGTCCCTTTGTTGGAATATTGTACGTTTTAGCTTAAGCAAGCCACTGCAGTTTGTTAGACTTAGATACATGTACCTTCATGGCTCCACCTATCAACCATAACATCCAGCTAAAGTGGAGTCACTCCATATACTTGTGTTAAAAGTTATTTTTTAAGTTCCTTACTCCAATTTGTCATTGAAAGCTCACACATTTTATCATGCAAAAAATTTCCGCTCAACTAAATTTGAGACTCTTATCAAAGATGGCTAGAAGTACTAATGAAAATGGTCATAAAATTTTTAGTTCACATAAACTCAGAAATAGTGTCATTGGCCATACAAGTATTCGAGGTAAGTTCTCAAATCACAATATAACAAAATATCTAGTTCGAAAAAGATGGTTAGAAGTTCTACATTCGAGAGTATGATTTAATCAAAAGAGTGTTAAGGGTTACATTTGTTTAACTTTTAAGGTGGGGACAAATAAGTTACGAGATAAAATTTCCCTAAATACGTTGTACTATGAAAAGTTCATCAAAAACTGGAGTAGAAACGAAGCCAACAATTAGATCATGCAAGAGTTCATAGAAGCAAGGGTCAAGCAAAGTGCTATACACAAGCCACACAAAATCCTCAACTAATAAACAAAACTTCAAAAAACAGAGGCAGCATGCAGAAAGTTTCACTAACAACATTATAACATCAGCAAACTAATTAAAACATTAAAATCCTACAAATCACACTTGAATCACTTCAGTTAAAAAATCCTACTAAGACTGATTTCTGAGAAGCAAAAGAGAAATTTTCCTTTAGTTGTCAATGCAGCAGTGATGCGACTTCAGAATCTTCATGGAGAAATTGACATGGATTCTAATTCTGCTGGATCATCTTACAGGGATGATGACTTTTTCTCCTCCATTTACATAAAATTCACAAGGAAAATATATAAGTAAGAGAATAGATTTGGCTATTCTAAAAGCATTGTTTATGTTCAAAGAATATTGAATATACCAAGTTAAATACACTCACATGCTTGGCAGGAATCCTCACATATGTAGTGAAACTTCCATATGAAAGTGAACCCATTGAGAACTCAGATGCAACTAAGGATTCTCTACTGTTACTCTTTCTAGGTTTCTTGTCAATGCTCTGAGCCTCATCATCCTCTGATTTGGGATATTTCTTGCTATGAGATGAACTTATTTGAAAGATGCTCTCTTTGACAACATGGTGTGAGGCAAATTTCTTACTTGAGACTGCTACTGGATGCAAAGTCTTATCACTTCTTCTCTTCACATAGAGAACTATACATGCAAGCAGACTCAGTAGAAGTGAGGAAATTCCCAGGATCAGATATGCACCAACATTATCTTCATCATGACTTATTGGAGACTCCATCATTTCCAAAGGTTGGGCTTCTGCAATAGCAGAAATTTCTTTCACGATGCTTTCAGGATTGTCAATCATCGACTCAAGTGCATTATCAGCAATGAAAGATTGGGATTCAGCCAACTCAACCTAAACATTAGAAGTTGTAAGCCCTTGGCCCAAATCCCTTTCTGAACTATCAGATTCATTCCCATCAGCTGGGACAACAAAAACTTTTTCAGTCTCCAACAAATCATGCTTTCCTTGTTCTACATCTTTTTTCTAAGCTATCAGCCCGATTTACCTCGGCTAATTGAATTGCAGAAACTCCTTCAATCTTCAACACATCCACTCCTTCAATTTCAACTTCCCCACCATCATCTAAATCAACATCCATTTGAAATTCTTCTTCATCTGGCTCGGTTTCATATTCTTCATCCTTTTCTAACTCAATTGGTTCAAACTTTTTATCCAATTTCTCACTACTAGTACTGCCTTTCAAATATCCGTGATATGTATTGCTACTCTCTCCTAGAGCAGTCAATTTTATGAATTTAATCGGATGCACATCATCTATTCTACCAAGGTCATTAATCAACTTTGAAATTCTTGGAACCCTTTGCCGGTGATTTCAGTTTCGCCGCTTTGGATTCATTCTCGTTCTCATCAAAACCATATGAAAAAGAAAAATAACCCAACTCTCCTTTCCCAGAATTAGACACCATTCTATTCGAATCTGCAAAAAAACAAGAAAACAACAAAGTAAATCAAGAAATCTTGCAACAAATTTTTGACATTTCAAATCAAGAAAATTCAGTAAAATAACGAGAAAAAATAAATTACCAACAAGGCTATTAGCTCAGGGTTGAATCCTCTATGGGTCGCAAGAATCGAAGGTCGCGAAAAAGGGTTGTCGTTCAAGCTTCTTCTGGGTGTAGAATTGTTATTTTTGGAGGTTCTTGGATGAGGTGGAAAGGATCTTATAGAGAGTGGAGAAGGATAATTGTTATTCGAAGAAACCACCGTTGATGATAATGTTGTATACCAAGAAAGGTAAGCGAATTGTCGAATCGTCCAGGGAGACCAAACAAGCAAATGGAAATAATGCAAATTGAGAGAAAGGAAACTTTAGATATTACCAAAAAAAAGTTATATATGGGGTAAAAAAATATTTACTCAATCATAGAAATTACAAATATATGTAATTGCAATTAATTAGATATCTAAAGTAAATGATACTTCCTTTTGGTCAGTGCACTTTTATTTATCGGATGTAGTAGCAATAGGTATTCTTTTTTATTTGTCTAATTTAAAAATCCAGAGATAATTTATCAATAATTTCTAATTTTAGTTTGTTATATTAACTATAGTTATTTTTCAAAGTATAAATGCTATTATATTCAAGTAATAATATAATAAGCAACAAACGTCTCTATATTTTCTCACTTAAATACATAATTTTTTATATGGTACCATTGAATATTGCACTCTCATCAATCATCACTAAATAAAGGGAAAAGACATCATTTCTACCCCATACTATACAAGAAAAGTCTAAGCCACGCATAAATTATATAAGTGACCTATTACACACCTTAACTATATAAATGTGATATTATTACCTCCCCGCGACTCCCATTCTAAGGCGCGTGTGTTACACTTATACTAGGCGCGTCAAACTATTAAATAACAAAAGTAAACGGCTAAAAACATTAAGGGAAAAGGCATCGTTTCTACCCCAAACTATAGTTGAAAAGTCGAATCCACACCTAAACTATATAAGTGACCTATTACACACCTTAACTATAAAAAATAATACATTTACTGACGTGGTGCTGACGTGGCAATGCGTTTAAAACACTACACCATATGCAAGTGGTGGTAGCCTGACAGGGTTAAATAGTTTCACTTTTTTATAGTTTAGGTGTGTAATAGGTCACTAGTATAGTTTAGGTGTGCCTTCAACTTTTAGGATATAGTTTGGGGTGAAAACGATGTATTTTCTATCATGTGACTATGATTGTAAATCATATTTAAAGAAAAATAATCTATTACATTTTTTAAGGGATATTTTTTGCCCTTCTTGAAATTCAAGATCTAACAATAATAACTATGAATTCCATCACTAAAACGTAAGCCTGGATGTACTCTTTTACTAATAGACGTAGTTATCAAAAAAAACATTAGTTAACATCTAGAGTTATCTAAAAATCTTTTACCAATTATTCTAAAAATTTCAAAAATTTAAAATCTCTCACTATCTTTAGAAAACCCATTTCTACTTCTAATATACTTCTATTGTATTGGTACTTTTAACACTTTCAAATTCTTTTAGAAAATAATGTCTTAATTTTGTTCACTATTTTTCTTTTAAACATAGAAAAACATTTTCTACTTCTAAAATAGTTCATTGTAGTGACACTTCTAACATATTTTCAAATATATATATATATATATATATATATATATATATATATATATAAAGGAGACATTGTAGGCTGCTATTGTGCCATGCCTCAATGAAAAAGTATTTATTGAAAAAGCAATTCAAACCTCTTCAACAAGCCGACGACGTCGCTTTACACTGGCACAATTGATTCTACTAAGACTAAACTGGGTATAAGAGATCACCGAGAAAGAATTTGCTAGTAGTTTGCAGCAACACAGCGCAGCATCCTTCTTTGTAGCTCCGTCGTCATCTTGTAAATACACAACAACAGACTCCCTTGCAAACACAAGAAGATCGTGGCCCTGTAACCCCAAATCCAGTATCAAACTAAACTATCAAGAACAGAAATGAAGCGCACAGAAATATAGACGACAAACCTCGAAATTAAAATGAGCAAGGGTTCTCAAAGCAAGTTGAACTAGCGCAGAACCACTCAGTTTTGGTACTTGGGGGTAACCGTTGTAATATTCCCTCGACTCACAGAAGCTGATTGTCTTGGCATTGAATTATAAGATCTTGAAAGGATTGCTGAGATACATTCAGGCAGCCGATTCTGGATGGTCGGCAACAAAGGTGGAATGCTGAGACACAGAAAATACATATGTTACCCTTGAGAGACACCACACAAAAGAACTAATTCATGAATATTCTACGCAAACTGAAAGAGAACCTTTCAGTTATTTGCTCCAACGCTTCCACCAGAGTCAAGGAAAGCCCAGAAGAAAACATAAAAATCCAAGAGACCACAAACATAAGGCTCCATGGTTGGTCCCATTGCTTTAGCAATATTTCTAGCACATGCTAGCGCCTCAAGTGAGGGCCTGCCTCTACGGGGAGCAATCTGAGAGAAACATATTTCACCTGTCACAATTATTGCTCGTACATTTACATGTTATAGAAAGAACCTACAATCCAAAGGTGGAATGTTGTGACACAAAAAACAGATATGTTACCCTTGAGCAACACCACACAAAAGAACCCGTACATGATATTTTTGCTCAAACTCAGACAGAACCTTTCAGTTATTTATAACTTCTTTTAACATTGGGAACAGAAAATATAACTTTCCAATTGAAAGACCAGAAACAGTACAGTTAGACAAGTACATATGTAATGACATATATAGCATACCACATCACGTAAGTGAGAGGTTATTGTCAGCAAATAGTTAGTGAGTTCACCATCCAGAGCACCAGCTATCTCCCCAAGAGCAATGAACCCACTGGCACATTTTGTAGGTATTTTAAGGGCATGAAGTATATGATTCATGCATATCTGTAGAAGTAAAATCAAAAAACTTGAGTTCACAGTAGTCAACATTGAAGATGCAAATCTCATTCATCCAGATTCTACAGTTAGTAAAAGCAGATTAAATCATTAAAATGAAATCAAATATCACAAACCGTTAAATAATTAGTCACAAATCGATCACGTAGGAGATAGGCAATTCAAGGAAGTAGAGAAGTTATGCTGAGGCGAACTAGGCGATCTCGGTGCTCTAGATATCTTAGAACAATTTCAGCAACTTCCCTGTATCTTGACATCATGAACTCTCCTGTGTTCCTTCACATTTTGATGATAAATTTGCTCTTATCAATCATTTATCATATCACAAGCAGATAGATAATCCTGGGTCCAATTATCATAGCATATGACTTAAGGATATTACATTATTCTTTGTGAAGGAGACACAAACCAAAAGCACATAAATCTGTGAAACTAATGTAGTCATGGAACCATACTAGCATAACTGCATACATGGCAATACAGAAAAAAAACATTGCCCTCAAATAGCTTGAACAGGTACCTTGACCACCACCCTTTTCATGCAGCCATCCATCACCTAAGAATCTGTCTTTCACCCCCACTAGCACCACATAAGAAGACAAACCACACCATCACAAACCAACAACTATCCTAGAAACCTTCTCAACATAGAAAGTTTTCCCCTTTTTTCCAAAAAATATTTTCAAAACATTGTTTGGTTATACATTGGAATGATTTTTTGGTTAGGTTTTGAAGATTAGTTTTTCAAGTTTGAAATCAGTAAATTTTTTCCACTTATAGAGCTTCAACTTCTTTCAAGTGAAATCTGCAACAATTTTCAAGACGATATCTTATAAAACTTGACCACATAATCCAAGATCAACAAAGGATCCTGTCAATGTATACACCATCAACTAACGAAAACTAATACAAGAGATGTCATTTACAAATGACTGATGCCAGGTAACACCACACCCCCACCCCACCCCACCCCTATCCCACACACACATAGAGATCATAATAAATCTATAGATCACAAATGCATTCTAAATTCAATTGCTAATAAGAACAAGTAGGTAATAGACGCCTTTTGCCCCTTCATTATAATTACTTTATATAAGAAACAATTAGGTAGCATACATTTGCACCCAAAACATGTAAATTCCTCAGACTTGAGGTAGACCGACTCTTAAGTATAACCAAAGATTTAAGTCTCCAGTTTCTCAAACATTCAGCAGATCACAGCAATTTAACAAAGCACAAGAAAATCAGAAATATTTTTCTATAATTAAATAAATATTGGGATGCAATTTGATAGCAAACCTTAGCAGCTCCCCGACTGCGAGAAGGGATCCATGTATACTGTGAACAGGCGCATTTCTCCCTAATCCATCTTAGGTAGCCTCAAATATTCGATAATACTGGTCGGAACCACCAAATTAAGAGTAGATGCCTTGGATCAATAAATTTTCCACTGAAACAATCTTTTAGTATTTCTGAAAAAATGATAGGGGGAAGAGAAAAATAGATATACCACTGAACACTCCACCTTGTCTCACGCTTTTCAATAACACGAATGCACGCAGATAATGCCTCAATAGCTTTATCTTGAACAACCAATGTTGGATCCCTCAGAGCAACCCAAATAGCATCCACAAACTTCGGCACGTGAACATTGAAGACGGTTGAAGCATTTTCTGCCATTTCCTAAAATTTAATGATAGGAGATTAAAATAGGGACATCATCAGTAAGTACTTAGATCATATCTAGAATTCAATATGCTATGTGGTGGATTTATTTAAAATATTATAAGAATGACAACCACATTTCTATAGTATGAACTGTTTTACTCTTCATTCGGTGATAACTGAAAAAAAAACACTAGTTAACCTTTAGGATACAATTTTAATAAATAGCTAATATTTGTATTTAGTTTTGGGAAAACTTCTCTCTTTTATCACTTATAAGCCATACGAGATGAAAGTCTCATGCACGGTTTTGAAAGGGAGAGAAAAGTGAGGAATCCTTTTTAGGTACCTTCTATAACAATGGCAAATCAGAGGGTGGAAAAGTTGGAGAAAGTAAAAAGGAGATTTGGTAGAATGGCGGTGAGAATAGTAGAATTTTCTAGGGTGGAGAGACAGTAACCAAAAAAAGAGACATCAATTCAAAGTCTCCCCATCATGTAAAGATGAAATAAGCAAAACCCATCTTTAAAAGTTTTGCTTATAGAACAAATCATGAAGAAATATGCTAATTGTACCTTTAATATTAAGACTGCAGCAAAGCGACAATACTCAATTCTTTCACCACGAAGCCATTCTAGTGTAACTTTAACCTGAAAATACAAAAGAGTTGAGATCCTGATGTCAGACAATCAAGTATCTGAAGCATCAAAACGCTACACACCTGAAGTTCCACTTTATCGGCAGTCATTGCACCACCATATCTATCTAGGTGACCGAGAACTTTACTAGCAAGGACCAAGATTTCAGGATCACGCTTTGTTTCAAAGGTAGCGCTCATGTAATTGGAGAATTTTGCCACTTTTGATGCATTTTCACTGATGGTGACATCTATTAGGTCATCAATAACCCTCAATGCTCCCAGATTTTTAGAAACTTCATTGCTATCAAGAAATATAGTAATGATTTTATATAGATGATCCATGAAATAAGGAAAAGCTTCTCCACTAAGATCACGAGCTTCTTCCTCTACAAGCCACCTCAAGGTCAATGCAGCCCCATTCTACCATAGAGAATTAATAAGAAGTGGCTTGGTTCAAAAGCAATTCAAGGTTTTGAAAGATAATTTTAGAAGAGGGAACTGGAAAGGATGGAAAAAGGCATAGATTGAGAGCATACAAACTCAAACAGCAAAAATAGCAAGACTGAGCAAAACATAATATTAAATGATTAAGAAAGAAACTCACATCAGTATATATATTAAGAAGCCAGTGCAAAAGACTGCCCTGCTAACCTTTGGTAGAAAAATGGAACAGGGAAAGTGAATGAAAACAAAAAAAAACAAAACTTGGTATTCACATTATTTTTCAAACCAAAAAGTTCACTAAGATGGTTGATATAAATTTAAAATCAGGACCTATCCATCTCTCTTGATTCATGGAGAAGGAAAATAAATAAGTATAATTAGCAAGAGGCATATATGAGAAGATTTGAATACAAAACAGCAAACAGTTACTTCTATGTAGTGCCATGATTTCAAACTAGATTAGCCAACAAACTCCGTGTAATCCCACAAGTTGGTCTTTCTTCTTTCACTCAAATCAAAAAATAAATAAATGTGCCCAAAAATAAAATGTAGCATTCTGCTTTCTTTCTATTTTCAATCTTTTACATATACAAGGTTTCAAATAACAACATCCAACACTTCTTGAGAAACTGAGGATGGAAAAATCAAGAACAGAGCTCAAGACATACTGTCAGCTAAAATCTTCCTTAATTTTTCGTCAATTCCTAAGAAAATCAAAATGAAGCACTAAATTTCTGATTCTACTCCCTCATCAATTCAACACCAAGATTTCCAGAACGACGACTAAAGAAGAATAAAGAGCTCACATCAAGATTTCTTGAACTATTCTAACTCCACTACTGTACAAAATTCAGCAAATGACTCCCAAAAAAAACAAAACTTGAAAGAAGAAACGAAAAAAAATCAAAAAAATTGAGGACGGAAAATCAAGAAAAGAACTCAAGATGTACCCTGAGCTAAAATCATGTCAGTCTTATGTCCTATAAATGTCTGGTTCCACTATCTCACCAATTCACCAACTCAACAAATCGAAATCTCCTGAACCGTTCTAACTCCACTACTGATCTTAAAAAATTCAACAAAAAATCAAGAACCTTAGAATCTTCTTTGATTTTCATCAATTCCTAAGAAAATCAAAATCAATCACTAAATTTCTATTTCCACTTATTCAACAATTCAACAATTGTAACAACACCCAAAAAAAGAAGAACACAAAGAGTAGATAACAATACAGAGGTCACATCAAGATTCCCTAAGCTACTCAATCTCCCTAAGCTACTCAATCTCTAGATCTTTAAAACCCAACCAACGACTCCCAAAAAATAAAAGTTAAAAGAAACGAAAGAACCTCAGGATTGCTTCTAGTACATAGGTCAGCAAGAACTCTATTAAGAGCATCAATATTTCTGGTACCGGTTGTTGCAACTGGATAGCGGATCGCCTGAGATCTGCTACCCATGCTTCTTCTTCATACTCCTATCTATACGAAAAACTAACATGATGGACATAATGTTGTTATTGTTATGATGATTGTAATTTTTGTATTTTTTTACATGAGGCTCCATGGTTGGTCCCTACAGTATCAGATCCTCGAAATTTCCTCACTTGTACTGAGTCAGCTTGCTGGTACAGTTCTCTACGTGAAGACAAGAAGTGATAAGACTTTGCATCCAGTAGCAGTCTTAAGTAAGAAATTTGCCACACACCATGTTGTCAAAGAGAAGCATTCCTCTGAAATTGGCCAATAGTGGTCGATGTCGCAGGAGCGAGTCGTCCATCGGAGATGAGCATCTTTCAAATAAGTTCATCTCATAGCAAGAAATATCGCAAATTAGAGGATGATGAGGCTCAAAGCATTGAGAAGAAACCTAGAAAGAGTAACAGGAGAGAATCCTTGGCTGCATCTGAGTTCTCAATGGGTTCACCTTCATATGGAAGATTCACTACATATGAGAGGATTCCTTCCAAGCATGTGAGTGTATTTAACTTGGTATATTCTATCTTCTTTGAACATAAACAATCCTTTTTGACTAGCCAAATCTATTCTCTTACTTATATATTTTCCTTGTGAAATTTAGGCAAGTGGAGGAGAAGAAGTCACACCTTTCACTACTTAGTTGGTGTTGGTACCGATAAAGATGTTTAATCCGACTAATAATTTGGTCTGCTATAAGAGGATTATTTATTTATTTTTCTGGCAAGGGAGATTATATAAGCATTTCACTTTTAGGAATTGGACATCATGATTTGTTAATAATATGACTTATGAAGATTTGACAACTCAATTAGTTATATGTTTATTCCAAAAGAAATGTATCGAACATGGAGATGTAGATATCTAATGTGGAGAATTTTTGGTCCACCTTATTTTTTGTTCGTGGAAATATAATGGAATAATTAGGTTTCAAAAATCTCTTGTTATATGTCTTTCTTGGTTTGAAGACGCACCTTTCAATTTCTTAACTCTAGCTGTCTAATTCAAAAAGCATTATAGATACTGGTTGCAGCATGCTTAACTAGATAAGTCAATAGTTGTATTCAATTAGCAATATATATGTTAATTTATTCTCATTGTGATCTCAGCAACACAAGACCTATAGGCAAAAGGCAAGAGGAAGTCCCATAAGTGTGCAGTACATCCTGTATTTTACTGCTCACCTAATGGATATTCTTCCTAATGTTTACTTATGTTCATAGTGCCAGGGTTCTCGAATGATGGCTGAGGATAACTCCGATGAACTAGCAAGTCCAGTAACTAGTGTGAAGAATGACTCTATGGCTGAGGATAACACCGATGAACTAGTAAGTCTAGTGAGTAGCGTGAAGAATGACTCTATGGCTGATGATAACATCGATGAACTAATAAGTCCAGTAACTAGCATGAAGAATGACTCTGCTGGAAGTAAGCCGGATAAAATCAGCACAATAAAATCGAGATCTATGAGTATTGGAAACAAGGTTCTTCCCTGCTATCGCAGCTCCTCCTCTACTTCATCTTACAATGCAGGCAATACAAAAAGGCAATCCACTGGGAAGCTGAATGCTCCTGATAGCAGACAAGATGTTATTCCTCATTATCTGAGAGCTTCCACTGGTTCTTGCCATGACTTCTGTAAATATGGCAGGAAACATTCCTCTGAAGCAAAGCCATGGCATCCTCTATCAAAAAGAAAGAACAAACTTCCTTCTGATAAGCAGAGTCATGCACAGACCTTGGTAGGGGAGGAAAAAAAGGGGACTTTGGTCAAGCAAAAGCTTTCCACTTATCCTGGAAATGTGCTGGGAGAGAAAAAGAAGTTGACAGGAGTTGAGCAAAAGCCTTCCACTTCTCCAGGGAGTATGCTGGGAGAGGCAAAGAAGAGGACCGTGGTCATGCAAAAGACTTTCACTACTTTAAGGAGTAACCAGAGTGATGCAAAGAAGGGGATTTTGGTCAAGCAAAAGCTTTCCACTCTTTCTGTGAATATGCTGCAAGAGGGAAAGAAGGTAAATAAGGTCTATCAAAAGCCTTCATCACCTCAGAAGAGTGTACTCAAAGATGAAAAGGAGTTCACTATGGTTGAGCAAAAACCTTCTTCTCCTCCAGGTTGCATAGAGGGAGGGATAGATGAGGTGACTATGGTTGAGAAGAAGTCTTCAGCTTCTCTGGTGAGTATGCTAGGAGAGGGAGAAAATGTGACTGTGGTTGAGCAAAAGCTTTCTACTCCCCCAGGGAGTATACTGGTAGAGGGAAAGAAAGAGGCTGTGGTCAATCAAAAGCCATTTTCTCCTCCAGGGAGTATGCTAGGACAGGGAAAGAAATTGAATGTGGTCGATCGAAGGCCTTCTCCTAAGGTTCATTCTCTTGAACCCTCTGAAATAAAAAAGAAAAAGATACTGCTGACACCAAAGAGTGTTCACTCTCTGAAATTAGATTCCTCATGTGACAAGATGACAGAGACAGAAAAGAAAATGAAATCTTCATCTAAGATCTTAGGAGGTGTAGATGCAGGAGGCAAGAAAGACAGTGTTGCTAATTATAGAAAACAAATAATCGCACCTAAAGTATCTGCAGAGAAATATTTGAATACGCCAACTCTTTCATCTCCTCCAAAATCTTCCTCTGTTAAACCTTTGATCTTGAGGGTAAGAAGCAATAAAAGCTTAAAATTGTTGGCTCCTCTGAAGGACCAGAAAAAGATACGGAGATATGGGACTAACAAACTGAATCTTGAAATGGTTCCTGAGAAAACTTTACGTACTCCCTAAGTGAAAGCATCACCAAAGTCTGCATCCCATTTACAATCACGTCCGTTGTCTAATGAAGAAGATAAAAAGGAAGTTGTTAAGTCTGCAGACAGTGCATTGGGTAAATACACCTCCAGCAGCAAAAAGCTGTTGCACATAGCAGAAGCAGAAACTGTTGGGAAAAATTAGAAAAATACATTGAGAAAAGGTAAGACAGGTTGTTCTAATTATAATAATTCTTTGGTAGTGAAACTGAAGTTCAGGAGGGGCAAGATAGTTGATCTCCAACAAGAAACCAGCAACCCTAGGAGGCTGACATTTAGATGGGGACGACATGTGGGTGAAAGCCAGGACAACAATATAAGAAAGAGAATCTTTAAAAAGAAACGAGTTGATGGTGACAAAAGTAATACCATCTCTATCTCTGGAAAAATTGTTTTGAGTTATCAGGATGTGCAAGAAAAGAAAGATGTGCAGGGTTTGTTGAATAATGTGATTGAAGAGATGGCAAGTAAGCTTGTTGAAACCGGGAAGAGCAATGTTAAATATTTGGTTGGAGCTTTTAAGACAGTGATTTCCCTCCACAATAAACCTTCTGCTGTCACAGTTTCTTGATTAACTAACAGAATTTTATAACAAATAGGAGCAATTGCAAATATAGTGGTTGATATAGCTTTTTTGACCTAGTTTACATATGTTTTTCCTATTTCTCACTCCGACTCATCTTCTTAACGATATCTTGATGCTTGCCGGTTCTGTTCTCATGATTGAATAAATTCAATTTTGTCTGGGTGCATTTATTTTGAGTTAGGAGATAAAGTCACGCAAGACTACAATTTCTTTTTTCACTTATGGAGGTTGTGATAGTGACGTAAAATCAGTGGGTGTTTGGATGTAGACATTCTAATGTTAGGAAGGTTGCTCAGTGGACATATATTGTTGTTGGACTCATTTACTAGGGATTTGTTCATACTTTCTGTTGAATAATAGCATTGAAGAAGGCACATCATGTGGAAATACCATCCAATAAAGAGTTTTGGTTGTGGTACTGGTTTGACATTGTGCTTGTATACTATTTGCTTTAGTTGTTCTGTAAAGGGATCTGTCTCTTGACTGTCAATCAAATATAAATATTGTAACCACCTAAACAAGTAACAATATTTATGTGCATCTTTTATTCAGGTAACTCAAAACAGCTTATAATAAGTCCCTTTGTTGGAATATTGTACGTTTTAGCTTAAAGAAGCCACTGCAGTTTGTTAGACTTAGATACATGTACCTTCATGGCTCCACCTATCAACCATAACATCTAGCTAAAGTTGAGTCACTCCATGTACTTTTGTTAAAAGTTATTTTTTAAGTTCCTTACTCCAATTTGTCATTGAAAGCTCACACATTTTATCATGTAAAAAATTTCCGCTCAACTAAATCTGAGACTCTTATCGAAGATGGCTAGAAGTACTAATGAAAATGGTCATAAAAGTTTTAGTTCACATAAACTCAGAAATAGTGTCATTGGCCATACAAGTATTTGAGGTAAGTTATCATATCACAATATAATAAAATATCTAGTTGGAAGAAGATGGTTAGAAGTTCTACATTCGAGAGTATGATTTAATCAAAAGAGTGTTAAGGGTTACATTTGTTTAACTTTTAAGGTGGGGACAAATAAGTTACAAGATCAAATTTCCTTAACTATGTTGTACTATGAAAAGTTCATCAAAAACTGGAGTAGAAACGAAGCCAACAATCAGATCATGCAAAAGATCATAGAAGCAAGGGTCAAGCAAAGTGCTCTACACAAGCCACACAAAATCCTCAACTAATAAATGAAACTTCAAAAAACGGAGGCAGCATGCAGAAAGTTTCACTAACAACATTATAACATCAGCAAACTAATTAAAACATTAAAATCCTACAAATCACACTTGAATCACTTCAGTTAAAAAATCCTACTAAGACTGATTTGCTGAGAAGCAAAAGAGCAATTTTCCTTCAGTTGTCAATTCAGCAGTGACGCGACTTCAGAATCTTTATGGAGAAACTGATATGGATTCTGATTCTGCTCGAGTGTCTTACAGGGATGATGACTTTTTCTCCTCCATTTACCTAAAATTCACAAGGAAAATATATAATTAAGAGAATAGATTTGGCTATTTTAAAAGGATTGTTTATGTTAAAAGAAGATAGAATATACCAAGTTAAATACACTCACATGCTTGGCAGGAATCCTCACATATGTAGTGAAACTTCCATATGAAAGTGAACCTATTGAGAACTCAGATACAGCCAAGGATTCTCTACTGTTACTCTTTCCAGGTTTCTTCTCAATGCTCTGAGCCTCATCATCCACTAATTTTGGATATTTCTTGCTATGAGATGAACTTATTTGAAAGATGCTCTCTTTTACAACATGGTGTGCGGCAAATTTCTTACTTGAGACTGCTACTGGATGCAAAGTCTTATCACTTCTTATCTTCACATAGAGAACTGTACCAACAAGCAGACTCAGTACAAGTGAGGAAATTCCCAGGATCTGATATGCACCAACATTATCTTCATCATGACTTATTGGAGACTCCATCTTTTCCAAAGGTTGGGCTTCTGCAATAGCAGAAATTTCTTTCACGATGCTTTCAGGATTGTCAATCCTCGACTCAAGTGCATTATTAGCAATGAAAGATTGGGATTTAGCCAACTCAACCTAAACATTAGAAGTTGTAAGCCCTTGGCCCAAATACCTTTCTTAACTATCAGATTCATTCCCCTCAGCTGGGACAATAGAAACTTTTTCAGTCTCCAACAAATCAGGCTTTCCTTGTTCTACATCCTTTTTTTAAGCAATCAGCCCCATTTACCTCGGCTAATTGAATTGCAGAAGCTTCTTCAATCTCCAACACATCCACTCCTTCAATTTTAACTTCCCCACCATCATCTAAATCAACATCCATTTGAAATTCTTTCTCTAAATCACACTTGAATCACTTCTGTTAAAATCCTACTAAGACTGATTTACTGAGAAGCAAAAGAGCAATTTTCCTTCATTGGTCAATGCAACAGTGACGCGACTTCAGAATCTTCATAGAGAAATTGACATGGCTTCTAATGTTGCTCAATCGTCTTACGGGGATGATGACTTCTTCTCCTCCACTTGCCTAAATTTTACAAGGAAAATATATAAGTAAGAGAATAGATTTGGCTATTCAAAAAGGATTGTTTATGCTCAAAGAAGATAGAATAAACCAAGTAAATACACTCACATGCTTGGCAGGAATCCTGTCATATGTAGTGAAACTTCCATATAAAGGTGAACCCATTGAGAAATCAGATGCAGCCAAAGATTCTCTCCTGTTACTCTTTCTAGGTTTCTTCTCAATGCTCTGAGCCTCATCATCCTTTGATTTGGGATATTTCTTGCTATGAGATGAAATTATTTGAAAGATGCTTATCTCAGACGGACGTCTCGCTCCTGCGACCTCGAACTTTGTTGGCAAATTTTGAGAGGAATGCTTCTCTTTGACAACATGGTGTGTGGCAAATTTCTTACTTGAGACTGCTACTGGATGCAAAGTCTTATCACTTTTTCTCTTCATGTAGAGAACTGCACTAGCAAGCAGACTCAGTACAAGTGAGGAAATTCCCAGGATCTGATATACACCAACATTATCTTCATCATGTCTTATTGGAGACTCCATCATTTCCAAAGGTTGGGCTTCTGCAACAGCAGAAATGTCATTCACGATGCTTTCAGGATTGTCAATCATCGACTCATTGGATTTTCAACAATGAAAGATTGGAATTCAGCCAACTCAACCTCAACATTAGAAGTTGTAAGCCCTTGGCCCAAATCCCTTTCTGAACTATCAGATTCATTCCCCTCAGCTGGGACAACAAAAAAATTTTCAGTCTCCACCAAATCATGCTTTCCTTATTCTACATCCTTTTCTAAGCTATCAGCCCCATTTACCTCGGCTAGTTGAATTGAGGAAGCTTCTTCAATCTACAACACATCTACTCCTTCAATTTCAACTTCCCCACCATCATCTAAATCAGCATCCATTTGAAATTCTTCCTCATATAGCTCAGTTTCAGATATTTCATCCTCTTTTAACTCAATTGGTTCAAACTTTTTATCCAATTCCTCACTACCAGTACTGCCTTTCAAATATCCGTGATATATATTGCTACTCTCTTCTAGAGCAGTCAAGTTCATAAATTTAATCGGATGAACATCATCTATTCTACCAAGGTCAATAATCAACATTGAGAAATAAGAAACCGCTTCACCCGATAATTGCTTAAAGTAACTATTAGCCTTAGGTAAGACTGGAAAAGCCAAGACCGGAATATGTGATGGAATACTGACATTAGAGAATCTTAAGTCTATAATAGACCCAGGGGTACAAAGTATAGGAGAATCAGTTACTGATAATGATAAGAAAGCAATCATAAGTACCAACATCAAAGATAAAAACCTCAATATTGTTGAAGATCTTGATTTTGTTTTCATTTTTGCCACACATATGTCCTCAACAATTTGCTTAGAAACAACCATTGCAGCTTCCTCTTCTTGATAATTGCTTCTTTTTTTCGTTAGATAAAAATGGAATTTTGAATTAAAGATGAATAGTTTGATTCAATGCAGGCTAAAAAAATGGGAAGAAATAGAATGGACAGAATAAGTTATATATGGGGTATTACCCAAAAAAAAGTTATATAAGGGGTAAAAAATATTTACTCAATCATAGCAATTACTAATATATGTAATTCCAATTAATTAGATATTTAAAGTAAATGATACTTCCTTTTGCTTAGTGCATTTTATTTTTCGGATGTTGTAGCAATAGGTATTCTTTTTTGTTTGTCTAATTTAAAAATCAAGAGATAATTTATCAATAATATTTAATTTGAGTTTGTTATATTAACTATAGTTATTTTTCAAAGTATAAATGCTATTATATTCAAGTAATAATATAATAAAATGGTCATTTTATTTCTTGTTATATTAAGTCAATACTAGATAAATAAAATAGATCGAGAAAATAAGTAACATGTATGGCAGGTCGGTACAAAAATATCACTACACTATCATATTCATACCATCATGTACTTACTATGTGAACTTTTATCTATTAGACTATTACAAACAACTTATTTAATAAGGTCACAACATCAAGAATTTGAAATTAGAATAGTTAAAGCTCAAACGTACCTTTACATCAAGTTCGATGATTTCGCTATTCTTGTTTTGCAATGTTCATCAAAATTCAAGTTCTTTTATTTCATTTTCTTGATTAAAAAATCTCGAAAGTAAATGCTGCGAGGTTCGAAATTCGGTGAATAGTAAGCAAACGTCTTTATCTTTTCTCACTTAAATATTTTTTTTGCACACGCTACTGCTTCATATTCTGCCATGTGGTTACATATTAAACATTGCGCTCTTATCACTAGATCAAAATAATATGACATTCACGATTGTAAATCTTATTTACTAAGAATGATCTATTACATTTATAAGCGGGATTGGCCCTTCTTAACATTCACAGTCTAATAATAATAATTATGGATATTGTCGATAAATATTCTACCACTAAAAAGTAAGCCCAAGCCAAATAATGATAAGACATCTCTCAATATCAAGTAGTAATATATTTGCCTTCTCATTAAATCTAGTTTTTCTTTCTTTATGTATAATCTTGTTTTTCATGATTTCATATTCTAATTTAATTCAATTCTTCTTTGTTAGATATCTTTTTTTCTCATATTCTATTCTATGGACTTGTGCCTAAAAATTAAGCTTTTGTGTCTCTTTTATAAACTAAAAAATCTCGAAAGTAAATTTCATGAGGCTCAAAACTTGGTGGATAATAAGCAACAAACGTCTCTATCTTTTCTCACTTAAATACATAATTTTTGGTATGGTACCATTGAATATTGCACTCTCATCAATCATCACTAAATAAAGGGAAAAGACATCATTTCTACCCCATACTATACAAGAAAAGTCTAAGCCATGCATAAATTATATAAGTGACCTATTACACACCTTAACTATATAAAAGTGATATTATTACCTCCCCGCGACCCCCATTCTAAGGCGCGTGTGTTACACTTATTTTAGGCGCGTCCAGCTATTAAATAACAAAAGTAAACGGCTAAAAACATTAAGGGAAAAGGCATCGTTTCCACCCCAAACTATAATTGAAAAGTTGAATCCACACCTAAACTATATAAGTGACCTATTACACACCTTAAGTATAAAAAATAATACTTTTTACAGATGTGGTGCTGATGTGGCAGCGCGTTTAAAACACTACACCATATGCAAGTGGTGGTAGCCTGACAGGGTTAAATAGTTTCACTTTTTTATAGTTTAGGTGTGTATTAGGTTACTAGTATAGTTTAGGTGTGCCTTTGACTTTTAGGATATAGTTTGGGGTGAAAACGATGTATTTTCTATCATGTGACTATGATTGTAAATCATATTTAAAGAAAAATAATCTATTACATTTCTTAAGGGATAATTTTTGCCCTTCTTGAAATTCAAGATCTAACAATAATAACTATGAATTCCATCACTAAAACTTAAGCCTGGATGTACTCTTTTACTAATAGACGTAGTTATCAAAACAAAACTTTAGTTAACATCTAGAGTTATCTAAAAATCTTTTACCAATTATTCTAAAAATTTAAAAATTTCAAATCTCTCACTATCTTTAGAAAACCCATTTCTACTTATAATATACTTCTATTGTTTTGGTACTTTTAACACTTTCAAATTCTTTTAGAAAATAATGTCTTAATTCTGTTCACTATTTTTCTTTTAAACATAGAAAAACCTTTTCTACTTCTAAAATAGTTCATTGCAGTGACACTTCTAACATATTTTCAACTATATATATATATATATATATATATATATATATATATATATATATATATATATATATTTATATATAAAGGAGACATTGTAGGGTGCCGATATGGCATGCCTCAATGAAAAAGTATTTATTGAAAAAGCAATTCAAACCTCTTCAACAAGCCGACGACGTCGCTTTCCACTGGCACAATTGATTCTACTAAGACAAAACTGGGTAGAAGAGATCACCGATAAAGAATTTGCTAGTAGTTTGCAGCAACACAGCGCAGCATCCTTCCTTGTAGCTCTGTCGTCATCTTCTAAATACACAACAACAAACTCCCTTGCAAACACAGGAAGATCGTGGCCCTATAACCCCAAATCCAGTATCAAACTAAACTATCAAGAACGGAAATGAAGTGCACAGAAATATATATGACAAACCTCGAAATTAAAACGAGCAAGGGTTCTCAAAGAAATTTGAACTAGCGCAGAACCACTCAGTTTTGGTACTTGGGGGGTAACCATTGTAATATTCCCTTGACTCACAAAAGCTGATAGTCTTGGCATTGAATGATGAGATCTTGAAAGGATTGTTGAGATACATTTAAGCAGCCGATTCTGGATGGTCGGCAACAAAGGTGGATTGCTGAGACACAGAAAATACATATGTTACCCTTGAGCAACACCACACAAAATAACTAATTCATGAAAGTTCTACGCAAACTCAGAGAGAACCTTTCAGTTATTTGCTCCAACGCTTCCACCAGAGTCAGATAAAGCCCAGAAGAAAACGTAGAATCCAAGAGACCACGAACATGACGCTCCATGGTTTGTCCCATTGCTTTAGCAATATTTCCAACACATGCTAGCGCCTCAAGTGAGGGCCTGCCTCTACGGGGAGCAATCTGAGAGAAACATATTTCACCTATCGTGATTATTGCTCGCGCATTTACATGTTATAGAAAGAATCTACAATCCAAAGGTGGAATGCTGTGACACAGAAAATAGATATGTTACCCTTGATAACACCACACAAAAGAACCCGTTCAAGACATTTCTGCTCAAACTCAGATAGAACCTTTCAGTTATTTATAACTTCTTCTTACATTGGAAACAGAAAATATAATTTTCCAATTGAAAGACCGGAAACAGTACATTTAGACAAGTACATCTGTAATGACATATATAGCATACCGTATCACGCAAGTGAGAGGTTATTGTCGGCAAATAGTTAGTGAGTTCACCATCCAGAGTACCAGCTATCTCCCCAAGAGCGATGAACCCACTGGAACGTTCTGCAGGTATTTTAAGGACATGAAGTATATGATTCATGCATATCTATAGAAGTAAAATCAACAAACTTGAGTTCACAGTAGTCAACATTGAAGATGAAAATCTCATTCATCCAGATTCTACAGTTAGTAAAAGCTGATTAAATCATTAAAATGAAATCAAATATCACAAACCATTTAATAATTAGTCACAAATCGATCACGGAGGAAATGGGCCATTTGAGGAAATAGAGAAGTTATGCTGAGGCGAACTAGGCGATCTCAGAGCTCCAGATATCTTAGAACAATTTCAGCAACTTCCCTGTATCTTGACATCATGAACTCTCCTGTGTTCCTGCACATTTTGATGATAAATTTGCTCTTATCAATCATTTATCATATCACAAGCAGATAGAAAATCCTGGGTCCAATTCCCATAGCATATGACTTAAGGATATTACATTATTCGTGGTGAAAGAGACACAAACCAAAAGCACATAAATCCGTGAAACTAAAGTAGTCATTGAACAATACTAGCATAACTGCATACATGTCAATACAGAAAAGAAAAAATTGCCCTCAAATAGCTTGAAGAGGTACCTTGACCACCACCCTCTTCATGCAGCCATCCATCACCTAAGAATCTGTCTTTCATCCCCACTAGCACCTCATAAGAAGACAAACCACACCATCACAAACCAACAACTATCCTAGAAACCTTCTCAACATAGAAAGTTTTCCCCTTTTTTCCAAAAAATATTTTCGAAACATTGTTTGGTTATACATTGGAATGATTTTTTGGTTAGGTTTTGAAGATGAGTTTTTCAAGTTTGAAATCAGTAATTTTTTTCCACATATAGATCTTTAACTTCTTGCAAGTGAAATCTGCAACAAGTTTCAAGATGATATCTTATAAAACCTAACCACATAATCCAAGATCAACAAAGGATCCTATCAATATATACACCAACTAACAAAAACTAATACAAGAGATGTCATTTATAAATTACTGAAGCCGGGTAACCCCCCACCCCCATCCCACACACACAAAGAGATCATAATCAATATATAGATCACAAATTCATTCTAGATTCAATTGCTAATAAGAACAAGTAGGTAATAGACGCCTTTTGCCCCTTCATTATAATTACTTTATATAAGAAACAATTAGGTAGAAGACATTTGTACCCAGACTTGAGGTAGACCGACTCTTAAGTATAACTAGAGATTTAAGTCTCCAGTTTCTCAAACACTCAGCAGATCACAGCAATGTCACATACCTTTTTTACGTACTCCAAAAGATTTATATTTTAAGTTCGAAAGGGTTTTATTATCTAAGTGATAAGAAATGAAAAATTTGTTTCGAAAAAGGATTATTTACATTTTTTACTCAGAGTCGCCACTTGGCATAATCCGTTGTGCCAAGTCACCATTACAAAATCCTTTCCAAAACCATTTGACTCTTTAAACTGGTTTTGCGAACAGAGATTCCGGCTAAGGAATTCTGTTGACCGAGGGGAAGGTGTTAGGCACCTCTCGATCCTATGGTTCAACCACGGTCTCTTGGTCGAGTGTATCGACTATTTTTGGCACTAAGAAATGTATAAAATGCGCAAAAGCACGCAAAATAATCAAACAAAACAAAACAATCCGATATGTAAACTCCAATCCAATTATTACAACCCGAAATAAAAAGGGACTGAAAGTAAACCTACGCTAATCCTAAATTGATGCTCTACCCGACGCCTCGGGACTTCACCACGAACATCCTCCGAGTACATGACATCTCAGGCATTCCCCGGTGAATCAATATATACAGATACTTCGGGGCATTCCCCAACCAAATTATACAATTGAATTTTTTGTACGATAAAGTAAAACGAATGATTCACGCACATATTCAAATATTACAATAAATCGTTATTTTCTAAATTTGACTACCCGACCTACATTTGCCTATCCAAGTTCAACATATCACAGTTCTATCGTGTTTAACATTATCCATGCATCAAAATTAATCAACATTCATTTTAGCAATTTTTAATTTCCACCCCCAATTTAATTTTTAACACAAAACTTCTGCAATCACGATTATTATTTCAACAATCCATAATCACTATAAACTCAATATTCATCATTCATGTCACACACAATCGTAACTAACGAAATCAACAACCAATCAATAACGATAGTTAGTCATCACCAATGAAGAATATCCAATTCAAAATATGAAATATTGCAAATAATAAAATAGATGAGAGAAAGTGTAGAGTTGGACCACGATTGAAGCTTTTATTGTGCCAAAATATGTGATCAAAAGACAAAGTTGGATCCAAATCTCTCATCTTGAACCTCGATAACCAACAACTCTAAACTCGATATCAAATTCAACTGGAAAAATTTGGAAAACAACGAAAAGCCTCACAATGAATGAACTGAAACCCGAATAGAAATCCAAAACAACCCAAGATCTCAAATTCAAATCCCCAAATCACTGATTTCCAACTAACCATGTATGAGTCTCACCGAAATTGAAGTAACTGTCATCATTTCAGCATTTCCCTAAATAAGACGGAGCTAGCTCGAATGGGCTGGCTGCTGGCGCGGTATTGAGAGAAGAATAGGGGAGGAACAATGGCTGGGATGCTGGTCACATCAACGAGGTCATTTGGTTGGTCGTCGTAAAAGGCGCTGGATGATGGAGGAGATCGAATCTGAGCGGCGGCTGGAGGAGCAGCCCATGCTAGACTTTGGAGGCGATCCCGTCCCTCGCTGGTCGGCGTTTGAGTGGAGGAAGAAGAGAACGAGAGTTGGAGCGGCGCCGACACTGCTATCGTTGATGGGGAAGACAGCGAAAGAGGTTTTTGAGAGAGAGAGTGAGAGTCCAGAGAGAGGGAGTGAGAAAGGGAGTTAGGCGGTTTCCCTTTTTTTTATATCCCCCCCTTTCGTGTTCCTTTTATGTGTGTGTATATATGAGGTGAGGGTGGGGTAGAGTTTGTTAGGATAGGGTAGGTAGGTGTTGTTTTTTAATTGGGTGGGTTGTTAGAATATTAGGATAAAACAAAATTAGTTAGGGGGTTGTTATTTTTGTCATTTTGTGAAGGGATTATCACATAGGGTAAGGGTACACGGTAGGATAAGGTAAACAATAGGTAAAAACGATATCGCGGAGGGACAAAATTAGGTGTCTACATCATGCCCCTTTTGAATGTAAACACGAAGTGTTTTCAGACAAAGAAGTAGACAGCGAGACCAAATTTTGACCCGACCATTATCCAAAGAAAGAAACAGAAGTAAGAAGGACAACCGGGTTTTGACATAAGACATCCCACCTACTCACATTATGAGAGGATCGAGTGACAAGTATCTCAAATTTTGAAAGAAGATGGACTATACCGATTTGGAGAGTTGAGTGAGCTTCCATTGACGTTCCAATCCACGGCTCTGTCATTACATCAAAAAAATGAAATTTACAAGTTAAAACATAAATGAAATTACAAAAATCCTATCTATACAGCTTCTATTGGTTCTTGAATAGACTTTCATCACCCTATTCTTTAGGCGGGCTCCTGACTTGCAGTTTCTTTCAACTTGTTGCTTGGCTTTCAATTGCTTCGCTTTCTTGCTTGACGTTTTCATTTCTTCACCCTATTCTCCAGGCGGGCTCCTGACTTGCTATTTCATCACTTTGTTGCTTGACTTTCATTTCTTCACTCTAATCTCCAGGCGGGCCTCTGACTTACTATTTCATCACCCTGTTCTTCTGGCGGGCTCCTGAAACCCAAAATTAAAATTAGAATGAAAATTATCCCAAACAAGAATTATAAAAGTAGTATTTCATTTTTGAATGCGTTATCCCATTCTCTAGGAGTGTCCTGTGCATAAAGTAAAATCCCATTTTTCAGGAGGGTCCTGAACAGAAAGTAAAATCCCATTTTTTCAGGAGGGTCCTGAACAGAAAGTAAAATCCCATTTTTCAGGAGGTTCCTGAACATTAAGTAAAATCCCATTTTTTAGGAGGGTCCTGAACAGAAAGTAAAATTCCATTTTAAAGGAGGGTCCTGAACAAAAAGTAAAATCCCATTTTTTAGGAGGGTCCTGAACATAAAATAAAATCCCATTTTTCAGGAGGGTCCTGAATAGAAAGTAAAATCCCATTCTTCAGGAAGGTCCTGAACGGAAAGTAAAATCCCATTCTTCAGGAGGGTCCTGAACATAATGTAAAATCCCATTTTAAAGGAGGGTCCTGAACAGAAAGTAACATCCCATTCTTCAGGAGGGTCCTGAACAGAAAGTAACATCCCATTCTTCAGGAGGGTCCTGAACATAAAGTAAAATCCTATTTTTCTGGAGGGTCCTGAACAGAAAGTAAAATCCTCTTTTTCAGGAGGGTCCTGAACATAAAGTAAAATCCCATTTTTTAGGAGGGCCATGAACATAAAGTAAAATCCCATTCTTCAGGAGGGTCCTGAACAGAAAGTAAAATCCCATTTTTCAGAATGGTCCTAAACATAAAGTAAAATCCCATTCTTCCGTAGGATCCTGAACAGAAAGTAAAATCCTATTTTTCAGGAGGGTCCTGAACAGAATGTAAAATCTCATTTTTTAGGAGGGTCCTGAACAGAAGTAAAATTTCATTCTTTAGGAGGGTCCTGAACAGAAAGTAAAATCCCATTTTTCAGGAGGGTCCTGAACATTAAGTAAAATCCTATTTTTCAGGAGGGTCCTGAACAGAAAGTAAAATTCCATTTTTCAGGAGGGTCTTGAAGAAAAAGTAAAATCCCATTTTTCAGGAGGGTCCTGAACATAAAATAAAATCCTATTTTTCAGGAGGGTCCTGAACAGAAAGTATAATCCCATTCTTCAGGAGGGTCCTGAACAGAAAGTAAAATCCCATTCTTCAGGAGGGACCTGAACATAAAGTAAAATCCTATTTTTCAGGAGGGTCCTGAACAGAAAGTAACATCTCATTCTTCAGGATGGTCCTGAACAAAAAGTAAAATCCCATTCTTCAGGAGGGTCCTGAACAGAAAGTAAAATCCCATTCTTCAGGAGGGTCCTGAACAAAAAGTAAAATCCCATTTTTTAGGAGGGTCCTGAACATAAAGTAAAATCCCATTCTTCAGGAGGGTCCTGAACAGAAAGTATAATCCCATTCTTCAGGAGGGTCCTGAACATAAAGTAAAATCCCATTCTTCAGAACGATCCTGAACAGAAAGTAAAATCCTATTTTTCTGGAGGGTCCTGAACAGAAAGTAAAATCTCATTTTTTAGGAGGGTCCTGAACAGAAGTAAAATTCCATTCTTTAGAAGGGTCCTGAACAAAAAGTAAAATCCCATTTTTAGGAGGGTCCTGAATATAAAGTAAAATCCCATTTTTCAGGAGAGTCCTGAACATAAAGTAAAATCTCACGGATGTGCATTTCCAATGGTAGCCGAATTAAGTGAAGCAAATTTTCTCCTATTTCAACAATGAAAATTTGTCAGTTAAAAACTTAGCGGTGGCTTGCAGCTCTTGGCTTCTCAGGTATCTGCCCCAGCACTCACTCCTCTCATTTTTTTTCTAAATTGCTAACACTTTCCCTGTCTTGTCGTATCATCAACCCGGATCCAGATTGACTGAAATGAGTTCTGACTCAAACAATGGGTTTCCATTTTACCATGCCCATGAGGTTCAATCTTTTCCCAAATCTGAATGTTTCCACGAATCCAATAGCCTGTCGGTTGATAGACTTCCTTTGTTTCATGTTGAATTATGATCATATTTCATTCATGTGTTGTTCCTCAACTTTTCCTCGTATAATTGGAAAGACTGGTAGTAAATTTTGAAATCCTTTCTCGCTTGTTTTGACACAGACTTGACTTAAAATGTAAAGAAATAATGGTGACTTTTATTTTGATAAATGACATAAAAAGACAAAAAAAATGAATATGTAAATGAAATAAAAAGGCAATGTCCCATATTCAGAAGAAAACTTATCTGAATACGACAACCAACTCCAATGAGTATGACATGCATTTTGGATTGAGCTGTCTGATCTTCCTATCCAAACTCCCCATTTGTTGTTGAGTTAGTTCCTTTGCTGCTGATCCGCTTCTTCAAATCAATTAGACTCATACATCACATTCGATTGACGATATCTTGAATGACTTTCGCCAACAAATCTTTCTTTTCACTTTTCACTTTTCTCTTAAACTCTCCATCGCCTTACGGTGCCCGTTAGGGTTTTCACCAATAAGACTCTCTCATTTTTATTTCTCTCCACTCACCATCGCCTTATGGTGCCTGCAAGGGTTTTCACCAATAATGCTCTCTCATTTTCATTTCTCTCAACTCACCATCGCCTTATGATGCCCACGGGGCTTTTCACCAATAAGACTCTCTCATTTTTGTATTTTTTTCCTGATTTCTTATGTTGAGAGAGACGAGTGGTACCTCACAATGTATCATCATATCCATTGCATGCTTAGCCTTAACATTATAAAAAATTGATCTGAAGGACTTTCTTTGGTTGTAACTTGGCCTTTGGTTAAGGTTAGAAAAGATGGTAAGGGGCTCAAACAATACTTGAAGTGGGGGTGGGACTTACAACTTTTGGAATTGACTCAAACAACATATTAACTCATGCCCCAGTCTTGTTGAATGGGTGAATCTTAAATCTTTATTTGGTTGGATCGAGCCCAAAATAGGGCAGCCTATGTATCTCACTCCCGAGAGAGGAGAATCAGGTAGGATGTAGTTCCATCAACTTGTTCTTTGTTTTGATTTGATTTTGATTTTTTTGTATATTCAAACTCTTTCTTTTATTCTTATTTTCTTGACATTTATCTTTGACTCTATTTTGATTCCAAAAGAGGGATATGAAAGAAAAATAAAATGAAGCTCAAACGGGTAAATAAAGGATGACACCATGTTGGATAGAAGAATAAAATTCCTTCATCATATCAATCTTCAAGAATGCAAGCACGAAACATGCAATAAACTCAACAAACGATCAAATATCATACGTAATATCTTTTGACCGCATCAACATTAATAGTCATTTCTGCCATTTCGCCTTCAGTATCTGTCAAATATAAGGCTCCATTGGGCAACACTTTCTTCACAACAATGGGACCTTGCCAGTTAGGGGAGATCTTGCCTTTCGCCTCAATCTGGTGAGGAAGGATACGTCTCAATACCAACTGACCAACTTTAAAATTCCTGGGATGGAGATTTTTGTTATATGGTCGAGCCATCCTTCACTAATACAACTGGCCATGACACACAGACGTTAGCCTTTTTTCCTCAATCAAACTCAAATGTTCCAGTTGGGTTTTTACCCATTTATCATCATCAATCTCTGCTTCTACAATGACTCAAAGAGAGGGAATTTTAACTTCTGGAGGGATGACTGCTTCTGTCCCATACACCAATAAATATGGATTTGCCCCTGTTGAAGTGCGAACAGTAGTGCGATAACCTAGAAATGCAAACGACAACTTTGTATGCCACTGTCTAGATCCTTGTACCATCTTTTGCAGTATCTTTTTTATATTCTTATTTGTGGCTTCTACAGCACCATTGTCCTTTGGGCGATATGGAGTAGAATTTCAATGTGCGATCTTAAATTGTTGACATACTTCTTGCATCAAATAACTATTGAGATTGGCAGCATTGTCTGTAATGATCATCTTAGGAATTCCAAATCTACAAATAATATTGGCATGAACAAAGTCCACCACAGCCTTCTTTGTCACTGACTTGAAAGTTACTTCTTCTACCCACTTTGTGAAGTAGTCAATGGCTACCAAAATAAATCTGTCCATTTGATGCCTTCGGCTCAATTGGTCAAATCACATCCATTCCTTAAGCCACGAACGGCCATGGAGCGGACATTGCATGCAACTCAACAGGAGGAGAATGTATCAGATCACCGTGTACCTCGCATTGATGACACTTTCGAATAAATTGAATAGAATCCCTTTCCATAGTAAGCCAATAATAACCTGCTCGAAGAATCTTCTTTGCCAAGACATGACCGTTCATATGTGACCCGCATACTTCAGAGTGTATTTCAACCATGATTACCGAGGCTTCTCTTGCATCTACACACCTAAAAAGTCCTAGATCTGGGGTTCTCTTATACAAGATTTCCCCACTTAAGAAAAATCTGCTAGCCAAACGCCTAATAGTCCTCTTTTGATCATTGTTGGCATATGCTGGGTATTCTCCTGACTGAATATACCGCTTGATATCCAAGAACCAGGGTTCTCCATCGAGCTCTTCTTCAACAGCATTACAGTAAGCATGCTGATCACGACTCTGTATATGCACTGGATCGATGTAGGCTTTATCAGGATGTTGGAGCATTGAAGACAGAGTGGCTAAAGCATCAGCAATTTCATTATGAATCCTTGGAATATGCCTAAATTTTACTAACACAAACCGTTGACATAGCTTCAGCAAGCATTGTCGATACGGGATGAGCTTCAAATCTCGTGTCTCCCAATTGCCTTGAATTTGATGGACGAGCAAATCCAAATCTCCTAACACCAAAAATTCTTGGACTCCCATATCAACAGCTAACCTCAAACCAAGAATGCAGGCTTCATACTCTGCCATATTGTTTGTACAGTAGAATCGAAGTTATGCTGTTATCAGGAAATATTGTCCCGATTCAGAGATAAGAACCACACCTATTCCGACTCCTTTCATATTGACAGCTCCATCGCAGAATAACCTCCAACCTGGATCAACATCTATAATGACTTCGTCGATACACGACACTTTTTTATCAGGAAAATTTGTCTTTAATGGCTCGTACTCTTCATCGATGGGATTCTCAGCAAGATGATCTGCCAAGGCTCGGGCTTTCATGGTGGTTCGAGTCACATATACAATGTTGAACTCGGTAAGAAATATTAGCCATTTTGCCAATTGACCCGTTGGCATAGGCTTCTGAAAGATATACTTCAAAGGATCCATGCGGGAGATGAGATAAGTAGTATAGGATGAGAGATAATGCTTCAACTTCTGTGGTACCCAAGTTAGGGCACAACACGTTCTTTCAACAAGAGTATACCTGGCCTCATATGCGGTGAACTTCTTGGTAAGATAATAAATTGTCTGCTTCTTTTTGCCTGTGAGATCATGTTGACCCAGAACACAACCAAAAGAATTGTCCATGACTGATAAATATAAGATCAAAGGCCTACCAGGCTCCGGGGGTACCAGCACGGGCGTATTTGACAAATATCTTTTGATTCGATTAAATGCTTCCTGACATTCTTTAGTCCATTTTACCACAGCACTCTTTTTCAGCAACTTGAATATGGGCTCACAAGTGGTTGTGAGTTGAGCAATAAACCTACTAATGTAGTTCAGTCTACCAAGAAAACTAATCACCTCCGTTCTATTCTTGGGCGGGGGAAAATCCTGAATATCTTTGATTTTCGAGGTATCCAATTCAATTCCCCGACGGCTAACTACAAACCCCAATAGCTTTCCAGATAGAACTCCAAATACACATTTTTCTGGGTTGAGTTTGAGATTATACCTGCGAAGCCTTTCAAAGAACTTTCTTAAATCTTTAACATGGTCGGACTGGCTTTTTGACTTAATAATCACATCATCCACATAGACCTTAATCTCCTTATGCATCATATCATAGAACATAGTGGTCATAACTCTCATGTATGTTGCTCCAGTATTTCTCAAATCGAACGGCATCACTCGATAACAATAAGTCCCCTACGGTGTAATAAAAGATGTGTTCTCTGTGTCGTCATCATCCATAATGATCTAGTGATATCCGGCATAACAATCCACAAAAGAGGCAACCTCGTGTTTAGCACAGTTGTCTAACAAAATGTGAATGTTGGGCAGTGGAAAAATCATCTTTCGGACTTGCTCTGTTCAAGTCATGGTAATCAACACACACTCAAATTTTTCCATCTTTCTTTGGTATGGGAATAACATTGGATAACCACATGGGATAGCAAGCTACTCTAATTACTTTGGATTTGAGTTGTTTCATGATTTCCTCTTTAATTTTAATACTTACATCCGTTTTAAACTTCCTCAACTTCTATTTGATAGGAGGGAACGCGGGATCAGTTGGCAATTTGTAAGCCACTAATTCAGTGCTTAAACTAGGCATATCATCATAAGACCATGCAAAAACATCCTTATAATCAATTAATTCTTGAATCATTCCATCTTTTAGCTGTGGCAAAACATGTACACTGAGTTTAGTTTCCCTAACATCTTCTTGATCCCCTAAATTTATTGACTCAGTCTCATTCAAATTAGAATTCAGTTTTTCTTCAAACTGTTCCAACTCTTTGCTTATTTCTTCTAGTGCTTCTTCTTCATCATATTCCCTATCCTGCTTCATTGCATCTTGATTAGTTTGGATTTTAAGATCAGGCTGAAAATTCCTCATGCATGTCATGTCATTAGAATCAGCATAAAGAGAACTGTGTAAAAAAGAAAAACAAAATATATTAGACACGAAACAAAAGGGACATTGCATTTCATTAAATAGAAAGATAGAAACGTTTAAACATAGATGCCAACATAACATAAACAAACTAAAATCCGAATCACAACCCTGAAATAACTCGGATAATCAGAAAGAAAAATAAAATAAACAACCAAAACTCCCTCCTGATGGGGAGAGGAGTGACTTCCCAATTATTGAGCTGGACAGTTGGACCTAGGAATTGCACGTCTGCTATACTGGTACCTTCCCCTGCTTCGACCATGTCAACATCAATGAAAAGATTCTGGCAGTCATCAACTAATTCAACTTCAAATTCCACTTGCTTCGTGATATCGCTCTTAACAAATGACTCACTGAGTAGTGACATTGGGCGAGGGAGTGACCATGTTTCCTTTTTCCTTCCCTTTGCTTTCTTCAGATCTTCAGCCGTAGGCTCAAATCCCAGACCAAACATGCCCACATTCTCACTTAAACATATGGGATGAACTATACCGTGCAAAGACGCTCCCAAACCCTTTCCTGGCTCAAATCCGTATTTTCAAAGTTCAGTCACCATCATGATAGAAGCAAAAGACAATTGCAGTCTCAGTATAACCTGCCATTCAAGGATATGATTCACTGGCACTGTATCAAAAATTTGATATACAAATATCTCCTTTACGTTATTTGCTTCAATAAGAGACAAGGGAGAATCTTCGTAGGCGAACAAATCTCCTTCACCATGAATAACTACTTCTTGCCTGTCATGCTCAAACTTAATCATTTGGTGCAGCGTAGATGCAACCGCCTTGGCCTTGTGGATCCAAGGCCTTCCCAACAACAGATTGTAAGAGGAGTCTACATTCAATACTTGAAACTCTAAGGCGAACTCAATAGGCCTTATGGTCAACATTAGTTCTATTTCTTCAATGGAATTTGATTTTGCACCATCGAAAGCCCTAACACATACATTGTTGGGCCTGATCCTGTCAGCACCAATATTCAACTTTTGCAAAGTAGAAATAGGGAAAATATTTGCACCTGAACCTCCATCAATCATAACATGAGTGACGTAGAAATCATCATACTTCACTATAATGTAAAGGCCCCGGTTATGCCCTGTACCTTCAACAGGCAATTCATGGTCAGAAAAGCTGATCCGATTGACTTCAAAGACTTTTCCAACCAATTTTTCAAGTTGGTTAATTGTAATCTCCCTAGGAACATACGCTTCATTTAATACCTTTAGCAAAACATCACGATGCTCCTTGGAGTGCAACATCAAAGATAAAAGGGAAATTTGAGCAGGGGTTTTCTTCAACTGGTCCAATATTGAATACTCTGGCAATTTCATCTTTTTAAAAAATTCTTCAGCTTTTTCTTCGGTGATAGGTTTTTTGATAGATGACGGTCCACTCATCATTGACTTGGACTTTCTTAAGCTTTCTGGCATGAAGCATCTTCCTGACCTAGTCAAACCCCCTACCTCATCTATATCTTCCACTACTTCTTTCCCGTGATAGGTCATCACAGTCCACCCATAATTCCAGGGAACCCTTTTCGTATCAACTATCAGAGGTTAGGTCACCAGTTTGAGGACAATAGGCGCTACCAGTGCTCCTTTCACCGTTAAGATAGGCTGACTCAGAGCTCTCACCACTGTCAACTTAGGTTTATCTTGACTTAAATCAACATACCTTCTGGCGCCCTGTACTGTAATCAGGGGTTTCTTTGTGCTTTCTTAGGCTTTATCTTCTCTTATTTCTTTCTGTCTCAATGACAATGCTTTTAAGGACTCTGTTACATTCACTGATTTCTGCTCAGTGGTCTGTATCTTGACAATAGGCTTATAACCCGTCGAAGACTCTTTTCCATCATATATCAATTCTAACATATTGGCTTCAGCATGGGTTGGCAGCGGATTCTGGTTAATGTTTGGACCCTCCAAGGCCTGGACCATCATCTGATTTGTGTCAATTAAATCTTAGAAAGCTCTCTTTAAATGTCAGCCTTTCTTGATGCCATGGCCTGGCATAACAGAACAATATGCACACCTTAAAGAATAATTGAGATTCCTCAATGGTGTATTTGAAAGCCTTCCTTGAATTGGGCTTAAAACCTTCAACTTTCTCAACCTATCAAACAAGTTAGCATATGACTCCCCAAGAGGTGTGAATTGATTTTTGACCACCTTTTCCTTCTTATGCTCAGGTATAGGCTGAAAATTGGGTTTGGAGGGGTTTTCGTAATCTGGTGGAGCGAATGGGCAATTTTGTGGGGCTTGCGCACTCCACTATGGGTAAGAAGGGGTTTGGCCATATGGCTGCACGCTATATACTGGGTACGGGGGTGGTGGAATGGAATATAAAGGGTTTTGTGGAGGGTATTAATGGTGGGGAGGAATATATGGAGCTTGGGCGTAGACTTGAGCTTGGGATTGGGGATAGGGGCGAGGTGGTCTTTTGGGATAGGAATGGGTTCCAGCTACGACAGTCGCCACATTCTCTTTCTTCTTTCTACCTACAAATGCGCTAGATCCACCTTGAATTACTTTTGTGATGGCTTTTAATACGGCAAAACTCACTATTCAGCCGGTCTTAATTCCGTCCTCTAACATCTCCCCCATTTTGAGGACTTTCATAAAAGATTTTCCTATTGCCGAAAGTAAATATTGAAAATAGGTCTCATCTTGCACCTGAATGAAAACTTCTACCAACTTACTTTCTTTCATTGGAGGCTTTACCCGGGCGGCCTGTTCACGCCACCTTATCGCGTATTCCCTACAACCTTCAGTGCTCTTTTTCTTCATGTTGACCAAGGATTTTTCATCCGGAATCAGGTCGATGTTATACTGAAAATGTTGAACAAATTCAGAAGCCAAATCATCCAAGCTATTCCATTTATCGATATCTCGATCGATAAACCATTCTGAGGCCAGATCAGAAAGACTCTCGCCAAAGGAGGCCATGAGCAGTTCTTCCCTTCCTCCTGCATCCCTCAACTGGTTGCAATAACGTCTCAAGTTTGCAATGGGATCATCGTGTCCTGCATACTTCTCGAACTTAGGCATCTTGAAACCGAGGGGAAGGTTGATGTCGGGGAACATGCAAAGATCTTTATAGGAAACACTCCTATAATCTCTGATTCCTTGCAAATTCCTCATAGCCTGTTCTAAACTTTTCAATTTCTGGTCTATGATATCCTGTTCCTCTACTACGATAGGTTTCTCTTTATCAAATGGAAATGCAAGCGGCTGAGTGTACCCATACAATTCATTCATTTGCAAAATGGGCTCCGGGGCGTAATACTGACCATCTGAAACCTTCAGTACTGGATCACTAGAAGACCTAGGAAGCCTCATCGTGGGACACACAACATATATGGGAGTTTCATGTGGTGGTGGAGCCACGAATACCGGTGTGATCGGTGGCTCTAGCTGAGCAGCTGGTCTTGATTGGGGAGCTACCAAGGGCACACCAGAACTTCTAGGATAATAATGTCGCGGAGCGAATCCTGGCGCGTGCTCAGGTGACTCAGTTGGAGCAGAGAATTGCGCCTGAGAGAGTGGTGGGAAATTAGACATATTCCCAAGACCTTCAGGGAGCGGGGGAGGAGGCATTCCACTGGCCCATGCCCGGTGTAAATCTATCAGTTGTTGCCTGAGCCTTACTACCTCATCATTGTGTTCTAAACTTTCTTCCCTATGATCCTGATCCGGGTCAATGAGAGAATTTTCAATCTCCGTGCTATCCATGGTGAGCTTTGCTTTGGATCTAGTGAAGTATGGGTGACTAGACAGAGTTCTACAAACCTACCACTGTTATCTGAAAGAACATGCTCATCAAAGACGACATCGGTTAGGATTAGGGCACACAACAAACATGGGAATCACATTGGTAAAATTGCCCTAAATTCATGTTCATTTCTACCAGCAATTGAGGGTAGCGAGGTGATTTTAACATCATCCTGATTTTTGTCTACACTTATTTTTATCTATACGTATTATTATTATTATTATTATTTTCGTATCCATCTCTGTTCTTTTCCTTTCTCTCGTTATCTACCTTTATTTTATCATTCTTTATGGCTTTTGTTTTTCCTTAAAAGAGGAAAAATAATGAAAAACAATGAAACAAAATGATTACATCGAACCCAAAAGTAGGTTGCCTACGTATCATGTTGTACATGAATTAGATCTTGCGTAGTTCGGGCCTTGCCAAAATGGCCAATTAAACTCTTTTTTCTTGAAACTTTAAGAAGAAAAATAACAATTTGTCAAAAGCATTGACGAACATCTTTTGCATTTTATACTTTTAAAATACCTATACAAAACGAAACCTATGATTACCAAAGAAAAATCTTTTGAGGTTTTCAATTTTGAATTTCATATGAAAATGAAACTTGAAACTATTAAAGGAAAATCTTTTGTAGTTTTCTCTTGAAGATGTATATGAAACACCTACTTTAAATAAAGAGTGAAGAAAATCTTTTTTTGAATTTTTTTTTGGAATAAGATCAACCAAGAATAAAACCTACGACTATTAAGAATTTTTTTTTTTGTATTTTTATTTTCAAGACATGTATGAAACACCTACTCTAGATGAAAAGTGAAGAATTTTTTTTGTTTTTAGATTTTTTAAATAAGATCAACCGAAAATGAAACCTACGACTATTGAGGAAAATCTTTTGTTTTTTTTTACTTTTTTTTCAAGATATGTATGAAACACCTACTCTAAATAAAGAGCGAAGAAAATCTTTTTTTTCAATTTTTTAAATAAGATCCCCGAACCAACAATAGGCTGCCTACGTATCTCACTCCCGAAAGAGGAGAATCAGGGGTGCGTAGTTCGTCCAGATTGGACAATTAACAATTAACTAATAAATTGACCCTAACTTAAGAGACACTACCAAAAACAAACGAAAAAAAAAACTTTTGGATTTTCAGCTAGACACTGACACCACCAATTATGAAGAAAAATCTTTTTGGTATTTTTGTTTTTGACAAATAAGTAGAAAAGGCAAACAAAACTCCTTTTTTTTAATATACGGTACTTTGAGAAGACAAATGTAAAACGTAAAAAATCTTTTTGAGTTTTTGGATCGTGAAGAACAAAAGCCATAAAGAATTCTAAAATAAACTACGACATTCCTTTTTTCTTTTTTTCATTCTTTTCAACTCACTTTTTTCTATTTTTTTTCTTTTACATTTTTGCCTATGCAACTTACTCCTAACAATTTGTTTTTGTCAAATCAGTCCGTCAAATGACCACGTTACCTGATGTTAGGCATATTTACACGCCTAAAGCGCCTTAATGTACCCATATTTTAGCTAAGTTTTGAGGACAAAATATATAATTCATGCATTTTTAGTCTTTTTTCCTGTAGGTGAGCTAACCAACGTGATTAGCAAGTTTTCAGGTATAAATGATGAAGATTTCAGAATTTTATGGATAACTTGATGCCAAAGGAAGCTTCACAAAAGAAGGAGAGCAGCGTTTGGACGCCTACGGACTGAAAGAGACGCATGGAAAACTTGTCTCGGGCATTTAGTAACCTAGTAGGATTAGGATAAGTAGGCAGTAGCTTAGTAGGAATAGGATATGGGTGTTATAAAAACCCTATTTTGCTGAACTTTTTCAGCATTCATTCTCTTCTTATTTCCCCCTTCTATTCCTTTCCATTCTAATAAATTCTTATTCACTCATTAATTAATTCAAGTCTTTTTCATTCAACGCTTGATCCTAATTCACGTTACACTTTCTGACAGAGAAAGCACGGCCATTGTGACCAACGTGAGATCATGATGATGTTTATTGTGATCTCCGTTGCAATCATGAGTAGCTAAACTTCTCTGTTGGGGTTATGGAAGACTTATGAGACACTATCTATTGCTATGAGTTTGTGAATTCTTGACACGTATGCTGCTTATATCATTATTCTCTTCATCTTAATTTAAATTCTTGTGGTTGCAAACATATAGAATACGCTAGTATAGCATTAACTTGTTTGAAAGAAAAGTTATATGTCTGGAAAAGAGATAATATCAAGGTAATAGGGCACCAACCCCTGTTAAAAAGTTAGTGTCGTAACTGGATTAACCTCTTGGAGAATTTGTACCGTTAGATACGCTTTAAGCTCGAAAGATTTAAAGTGAAAGAATCCTTGATGGTCGAAAGACGCCTGGATTTACCATAGAATACAATTCTCTATAAGCACATGCATGACTGAATTCCGCATAACTCATAGCCAATAGAGACGTATAACTCATAAGGTGGACATAACCCCAACTCTCAATTCTCATTGGTTAAACATCTTACTAAACATTCTTTCTTTTTACTTTGCTATTTTCCGATTTTTACTTTGTTACATTACTGCACGCTACACTCCCCCCTTTTTACGAAACTTTCACTAAAAGTATAATAATCTTTGCTTACTTAGTGACCAAGTATTTTCTGTGGGATTCGACACCCAACCCAGTTGGGTTCTATATTTGACAATGACCGCTTACACTCTTACGAGAGCTGTAGTTTGAGAATTATCATTACCCTTAAAGATGCAACAGTTAGCATGTAGAGATGCTTTAGAGGTGAGTCTCCTATGAAGGTCCATGTGGGTCCCGCTAGGTCTCAGTATGATGTACATAAACATGACCTAAAGGCTGACCTACGTTGTGGTTTACTAACAAGGCTGTTCGGGGGAGCGTATGGTCGATAGTGGCCGCTTTGCTTTCCACCTATTCCATAACACCGACGGCTCCCCCCTAAAATAAGGGTGACTCAACTAGAGGTTGTGTACAACACGTGTACTATGGACTTGTTGTAGAAAGAAGGCCGGGGGGTGGACTCATGATGACAGATATAAAGCGGTAACACATAGGATAAATACTATAAACAAAGAGCACAAAAAACACACAAAAGTGCAAACAATAACCCAAACAAAATCACAAACAAGTGTATACACTCGTAATGCCAAACAAAGCCGAGACGACTCCAAAAATAGCTTGAATTCTAAAAACTTGTCATTTTTCCCCAGCAGAGTCACCAGAGCTATCACACCCCTTTTACATACTCCAAAAGATTTATATTTTAAGTTCAAAAGGGTTTTATTATCTAAGTGACAAGAAATGAAAAATTTGTTTCGGAAAAGTATTATTTACATTTTTTACTCAGAGTCGCCACTTGGCATAATCCGGTGTGCCAAGTCACCATTACAAAACCCTTTCCAAAACCATTTGACTCTTTAAACTGGTTTGCAAACAGAGATTCCGGCTAAGGAATTATGTTGACCGAGGGGAAGGTGTTAGGCACCTCTCGATCCCATGGTTCAACCACGGTCGCTTGGTAGTGTATTGACTATTTTTGGCACTAAGAAATGTATAAAGTGCGCAAAAGCACGCAAAATAATCAAACAAAACAAAACAATCAGAAATGTAAAATCCAGTCCAAATATTACAACCCGAAATAAAAAAGGACTGAAAGTAAACCTACGCTAATCCTAAACTGATGCTCTAACCGACGCCTCGGGACTTCACCATGAACATCCTACGGGTACATGACATCTTGGGGCATTCCCCAGTGAATAAATATATACATATACTTCGGGGCACTTCCTGGCCAAATTATACAATTGAATTTTTCGTACGATAAAGTAAAACGAACCGTTCACGCACATATTCAAATATTCCAATAAATCGTTATTTCCTAAATTTGACTACCCGACCTACATTTGCCTATCCAAGTTCAACATATCACAGTTTTATCGTGTTTAACATTTTCCATGCATCAAAATTAATCAACATTCATTTTAGCAATTTTTAATTCCCACCCCCAATTTTATTTTTAATGCAAAACTTCTACAATCACGATTACTATTTCAACAATCCATAATCACTATAAACTCAATATTCATCATTCACGTCACACACAATCGTAACTAACAAAATCAACAACCACTCAATACCAACAGTTATTCATCACCAATAAAGATCAAACCATACACGAATATCCAATTCGAAATACGAAATATTGCAAATAATAAAATAGATGAGAGAAAGTGTAGAGTTGGACCTCGATTGAAGCTTTTATTTTGCCAAAATATGTGATCAAAAGACAAAGTTGGATCCAAAACTCTCGACTTGAACCTCGATAACCAACAACTCCAAACTCGATATCGAATTTAATCGGACAGATTTGGAAAACAACGAAAAGCCTCACAATGAATGAACCGCAAACCCAAATAGAAATCCAAAACAACCCAAGATCTCAAATTCGAATCCCTAAATCACTGATTTCCAACTAACCTTGTATGAGTCTCACCGTAATTGAAGTAACTATTATCATTTTAGCATTTCCCGAAATGAGACAGAGCTAGCTCGAATAGTCTAGCTGCTGGCATGGTATTGAGAGGAGAATGGGGGCAGAATAGTGGTTGGGACTCTGGTCGCAGTGACGGGGTCATTTGGTTGGTCACCAAAGAAGGCGTTGGATGATGGAGGAAGCCGGATCTGAGCGGTGGAAGGAGGAGCATCCCGTGCTGGCCTTTGGAGGTGGCGCCATCCCTGGCTGGTCGGCATTTGAGTGGAGGAAGAAGAGGACGAGAGTTGGAGTGGCGCTAGCGCTGGCGCTGTTGTAGCTGATGGGGAAGGCGGCAGGAGAGGTTTTTGATAGATAGAGTGAGAGTCCAGGGAGAGGGAGTGAGAGAGAGAGTTAGGCGACTTTCCTTTTTTTATATCCCTCCTTCCGTGTTCCTTTTGTGTGTGTGTGTATATATGAGGTGAGGGTGGGGTAGTGGTGAGGTAGGGTGGAGTTTGTTAGGATAGGGTAGGTAGGTATTGTTTCTTAATTGGGTGGGTTGTTAGAATATTAGGATAAAACAAAATTAGTTAGGGGGTTGTTATTTTTGTCATTTTATGGAGGGATTATCACACGGGTGAGGGTACACGGTAGGATAAGGTAAACAATAGGTAAAAATGATATTGGGGAGGGACAAAATTAGGTGTCTACATCATGCCCCCTTTGAATGTAAGCACGAAGTGTTTTCAGACAAAGAAGTAGACAGCAAGACCAAATTCTGACCCGACCATTATCCAAAGAAAGAAACAAAAGGAAGAAGGACAACCGGGTTTTGACTTAAGACATCCCACCTACTCACATTATGAGAGGATCGAGTGACAAGTATCTTAACTTTTGGAAGGGGATGGACTATACCGAGTTAGAGAGTCGAGTGAGGTTCCATCGAGGTCCTGGTCCGCGGCTCTGTCATTACATCAAGAAAATGAAAATTACAAGTTAAAACATAATTGAAATTACAAAAATCCTATCTATACAGCTTCTATTGGTTCTTGACTCAACTTTCATCACCCTATTCTTCAGGCGGGCTCCTGACTTGCAATTTCTTTCAACTTGTTGCTTGGATTTGAATTGCTTCGCTTTGTTGCTTGACTTTTCGTTTCTTCACCCTATTCTCCAGGCGGGATCCTGACTTGCTATTCATCACTTTGTTGCTTGACTTTCATTTCTTCACTCTATTCTCCAGGCGGGCCTCTGACTTGCTATTTCATCACCCTGTTCTTCAGGCGGGCTCCTGAAACCCAAAATTAAAACTAGAAAGAAAATTATCCCAAACAAGAATTATAATAAAGTAGTATTTTATTTTTGAATGTGTTATCCCATTTTCCAGGAGGGACCTGCGCATAAAGTAAAATCCCATATTTTAGGAGGGTCCTGAACAGAAAGTAAAATCCCATTTTTTCAGGAGGTCCTGAACAAAAAGTAAAATCCCATTTTTCAGGAGGGTCCTGAACATAAAGTAAAATTCTATTTTTCAGGAGGGTCCTGAACAAAAAGTAAAATTCCATTTTTCAGAAGGGATCCATGTATACTATGAACAGGCGCATTTCTCCCCAATCCATCTTGGGTAGCCTCAATCATTCGATAATACCTGTCGGAACCACCAATTTAAGAGTAGATGCCTTGGATCAATAAATTTGCCACTGAAACAATCTTTTAGTATTTCTGAAAAATGATAAGGGCGAAGAGAAAAATAGAAATACCACTGAACACTCCACCTTGTCTCACGTTTTATGATAACACGAAGGCACACAAATAGTGCCTCAATATCTTTTTCTCGAACAACCAATGTTAGATCCCTCAGAGCAACCCAAATAGCATCCACAAACTCCGGCACGTGAAGATTGAAGACGGTTGAATTATTTTCTGCCATTTCCTAAAATTTAAAGATAGGAGATTGAAACAGGGACATCATCAGCAAGTACTTAGCTCATATCGGGAATTCAATATGCTATATGGTGGATTTATTTAAAATATTATAAGAATGACAACCACATTTCTATAGTATGAACTATTTCACTCTTCATTCGGTGATAACAGGAAAAAAAACACTAGTTAACCTTTAGGATACAATTTTAATAAATAGCTAATATTTGTATTCAGTTTTGGGAACACTTCTTTCTTTTATCACTTAGAAGCCATGCGAGATGAAAGTCTCATGCACGGTTTTGAAAGAGAGAGAAAAGTGAGGAATCCTCTTTAGGTACCTTCTATAACAATGGCAAATCGGAGGGTGGAAAAGTTGGAGAAAGAAAAAGGGAGATTTGGTAGAATGGCGGTGAGAACAGTAGAATTTTCTTGGGTGAAGAGACAGTAACCAAAAAAAGGGACTTCAATTCAAAGTTTCCCCATCATGTAAAGATTAAATAAACAAAACCCAACTTCAAAATTTTTGCTTATAGAACAAATCATGAAGAAATATGCTAATTGTACATTTAATATTAAGACTGCAGCAAAGAGACGATACTCAATTCTTTCACCACGAAGCCATTCTAGTGCAACTTTAACCTGAAAATACAAAAGAGTTGAGATCCTGATGTCAGACAATCAAGTATCTGAAGCATCAAAACGCTACACACCTGAAGCTCTACTTCATCTACAGTTATTGCACCACCAGATCTATCTAGGTGACCAAGAACTTTACTATCAAGGACAAAGATTTCAGGATCACGCTTTGTTTCAAAGGCAGCGCTCATGTAATTGGAGAATTTTGCCACCTTTGATGCATTTTTGCTGATGGAGACATCTATTAACTCATCAATAGCCCTCAATGCTCCCAGATTTTCAAAAACTTCATTACTATCAAGAAATGTAGTAATGAGTTCATATAGATGATCCATGAAACAAGCAAAAGCGTCTCCACTAAGATCAAGAGCTTCTTCCTCTACAAGCCGCCTCAAGGTCAATGCAGCCCCATCCTACCATAGAGAATAAATAAGAATTGGCTTGGTTCAAAAGCAATTCAAGTTTTTGAAAGATAATTTTAGAAGAGGGAACTGGAAAGGATGGAAAGAGGAATAGATTGAGAGCATGCAAACTCAAACAGCAAAAACAGCAAGACCGAGCAAAACAGAATATTAAATGCTTAAGACAGAAACTCGCATCAGTATCAATATCAAGAAACCAGTGCAAAAGACTGCTCTGCTAACCTTTGGTAGAAAAATGGAACAGGGAAAGTGAATGAAAACAAAAGAAAACAAAACTTGGTATTCACATTATTTTTCAAACCAAAAAGTTCACTAAGATGGTTGATATAAATTTAAAATCAGGACCTATCCATCTCTCTTGATTCATGGAGAAGGAAAATAAATAAGTATAATTAGCAAGAGGCATATAGGAGAAGATTTGAATACAAAACAGCAAACAGTTACTTCTATGTAGTGCCATGATTTCAAACTGGATTAGCCAACAAACTCCGTGTAATCCCACAAGCTGGTCTTTCTTCTTCCACACAAATCAAAAAATAAATAAACGTGCCCAAAAATAAACTGTAGCATTCTGCTTTCTTTCTATTTTCAATCTTTTACATATACAAGGTTTCAAATAACAGCATCCAACACTTCTTGAGAAACTGAGGACGGAAAAATCAAGAAAAGAGCTCAAGACATAGTGTCAGCTAAAATCTTCCTTAATTTTTCGTCAATTCCTAAGAAAATCTAAATGAAGCACTAAATTTCTGATTCTACTCCCTCATCAATTCAACACCAAGATTTCCAGAACGACGACTAAAGAAGAATAAAGAGCACACATCAAGATTTCTTGAACTGTTCTAACTCCACTACTGTACAAAATTCAGCAAATGACACCCAAAAAAAAACTTGAAAGAAGAAACGAAAAAAAATCAAAAAAATTGAGGACGAAAAATCAAGAAAAGAACTCAAGATGTACCCTGAGCTAAAATCATGTCAGTCTTATGTCCTATAAATGTCTAGTTCCACTACCTCACCAATTCACCAACTCAACAAATCAAAATCTCTTGAACTGTTCTAACTCCACTACTGATCTTAAAAAATTCAACAAAAAATCAAGAACCTTAGAATCTTCTTTGATTTTCATCAATTCCTAAGAAAATCAAAATCAATTACTAAATTTCTATTTCCACTTACTCAACAATTCAACAAATGTAACAACACCCAAAAAAAAAAATAACACAAAGAGTAGGTAACAATACAGAGCTCACTTCAAGATTCCCTAAGCTACTCGAACTCCAGATCTTTAAAATCCAAAAAATGACTCCCAAAAAATAAAAGTTGAAAGAAACGGAAAAACCTTAGGATTGCTTCTGGTACATAGGTCAACAAGAACTCTATTAAGAGCATCAATATTTCCGGCACCGGTTGTTGCAAATGGATAGCGGATTGCCTGAGAGATGCTACCCATGCTTCTTCTTCACACTCCTATCTACACGAAAATCTAACATGATGGACAGAACGTTGTTATTGTAATGAAGATTGTAATTTTTGTATTTTTTAACATGAGGCTCCATGGTTGGTCCATACAGTATCAGATCCTGGGAATTTCCTTACTTGTATTGAGTTTGCTTGCTGGTACAGTTCTTTACGTGAAGAGAAGAAGTGATAAGACTTTGCATCCAGTAGCAGTCTCAAGTAAGAAATTTGCCACACACCATGTTGTCAAAGAGAAACAGTCCTCTAAAAATTAGCCAACAGAGGTCGATGTTGCAGGAGCTAGTCATCCGTCTGAGATGAGCATCTTTCAGATAAGTTCATCTTATGGCAAGAAATATCCCAAATTAGAGGATGCTGAGGCTCAGATCATTGAGAAGAAACCTAGGAAGAGTAACAGGAGAGAATCCTTGGTTGTATCTGAGTTCTCAATGGGTTCACCTTCATATGGAAGTTTCACTACATATGAGAGGATTCCTTCCAGGCATGTGAGTGTATTTAACTTGGTATATTCTATCGTCTTTGAACATAAACAATCCTTTCTGAATAGCCAAATCTATTCTCTTACTTATATATTTTTCTTGTGAAATTTAGGCAAGTGGAGGAGAAGAAGTCACACCTTTCACTACTTAGTTGGTGTAAGTACCGATCAAGATGTTTAATCCGACTAATAATTTGGTCTGCTATAAGAGGATCATTTATTTTTTTCTGGCAAGGGAGATTATATAAGCATTTCACTTTTCAGAATTGGACATCATAATTTGTTAATAATATGACTTATGAAGATTTGACAACTCAGTTAGTTATATGATTATTCCAAAAGAAATGTATCAAACATGGAGATGTAGATATCTAATATGGAGAATTTTCGGTCCGCCTTATTTTTTGTTCGTGGACATATAATGGAATAATTAGGTTTCAAAAACCTCTTGTTATATGTCTTTCTTGGTTTGAAGACGCACCTTTCAATTTCTTAACTCCAGATGTCTAATTCAAAGAGCATTATAGATACTGATTGCAACATGCTTAACTAGATAAGTCAATAGTTGTATGCAATTAGCAATATATATGTTAATTTATTCTCGTTGTGATCTCAACAACACAAGACATATAGGGAAAAGGCAAGACGAAGTCCCATAAGTGTGCAGTACATCCTGTATTTTACTGCTCACCTAATGGATATTCTTTCTAATGTTTACATATGTACATAGTGCCAGGGTTCTCGAATGATGGCTGAGGATAACTCCGATGAACTAGCAAGTCCAGTAACTAGTGTGAAGAATGACTCTATGGCTAAGGATAACACCGATGAACTAGTAAGTCCAGTGACTAGCGTGAAGAATGACTCTATGGCTGAGGATAACATCGATGAACTAGTGAGTCCAGTAACTAGCATGAAGAATGACTCTGCTGGAAGTAAGCTAGATAAAATCAGCACAATAAAACCGAGATCTATGAGTATTGGAAACAAGGTTCTTCCCTGCTATCGCAGGTCCTCCTCTACTTCATCTTACAATGCAGGCAATACAAAAAGGCAATCCACTGGGAAGTTGAATTCTTCTGATAGCGGACAAGATGTTATTCCTCATTATCTGAGAGCTTTCACTGGTTCTTTCAATGACTTCTGTAAAGATAGCAGGAAACATTCCTCTGAAGCAAAGACATGGCATCCTCTATCAAGAAGAAAGAACAAACTTACTGTTGATGAGCAGAGTCCTGCACAGACCTTGGTGGGAGAGGCAAAAAAGGGGACTTTGGTCAAGCAAAAGCTTTCCACTCCTCCTGGAAGTGTGCTGGAAGAGAAAAAGAAGGTGGCAAAAGTTGAGCAAAAGCCTTCCACTTCTCTAGGAAGTATGATGGGAGAGGCGAAGAAGAGGGTCGTGGTCATGCAAAAGACTTCCACTACTTCAGGGAGTAACCAGAGTGATGTAAAGAAGGAGATTTTGGTCAAGCAAAAGCTTTCCACTCCTCCTGTGAATATGCTGGAAGAGGGAAAAAGGGTAAATGAGGTCTATCAAAAGCCTTCGGCACCTCAGGAGAGTGTACTCAAAGATAAAAAGGAGGTTACTATGGTTGAGAAAAAACCTTTTTCTCCTCCAGGTTGCATGGAGGGAGGGATAGATGAGGTAAATACGGTTGAGCAAAAGCTCTCTACTCCCCCAGGGAGCATGCTGGTAGTGGGAAAGAAAGAGGCCGTGGTCAATCAAAGGCCATCTGCTCCTCCAAGGAGTATTCTAGGATAGGGAAAGAAGTTGAATGTGGTCGATCGAAGGCCTTCTCCCAAGGTTCACTCTCTTGAACCCTCTGAAATAAAAAAATAAAAAGATACTGCTGCCACCAAAGAGTGTTCACTCTCTGAAATTGGATTCCTCAAGTGAAAAGATGCCAGAGACAGAAAAGAAAATGAAATCTTCATCTAAGATCTTAGGAGGTGTAGATGTAGGAGGCAAGAAAGACAGTGTTGGTAATTGTAGAAAACAAATAATTGCGCCTAAAGTATCTACAGAAAAATCTTTTAAGACGCCAACTCTTTCATCTCCTCCAAAATCTTCCTCTGTTAAACCTTTGATCTTGAGGGTAACAAGCAATAAAAGCTTAAAACTGTTGGCTCCTCTGAAGGACTAGAACAAGATGTGGAGAGATGGGACAAACAAACTGAACCCTAAAATGGTTCCTGAGAAAACTTTACGTACTCCCAAAGTGAAAGCATCACCAAAGTCTTCATCCCATTTACAGTCGCGTCCGTTGTCTAATGAAGAAGATAAAAAGGAAGTTGTTAAGCCTGCAGACAGTGCATTGGGTAAATACACCTCTAGCAGCAAAAAGCTGTTGCACATAGAAGAAGCAGAAACTATTGGGAAAAATCAGAAAAAGACATATAGAAAAGGTAAGACAGGTTGTTCTAATGATAATAATTCTTCGACGGTGAAATTAAAGTTCAGGAGGGGCAAGATAGTTGATCTCCAGCAAGAAACCAGTAGCCCTAGGAGGTTGACATTTAGATGGGGACGACATGTGGGTGAAATCCAGGACAACAATATAAGAAAGAGAATCTTTAAAAAGAAAGGAGTTGATGGTGACAAAAGTAATACTATCCCTATCTCTCAAAAAATTGTTTTGAGGTATCAGAATATGCAAGAAAAGAAAGATGTGCAGGGTTTGTTGAATAATGTGATTGAATAGACGACGAGTAAGCTTATTGAAACCGGGAAGAGCAAGGTTAAACCTTTGGTGGGAGCTTTTGAGACAGTGATTTCCCTCCACAATAAACCTTCTGCTGTCACAGTTTCTTGATTAACTAATAGAATTTTATAACAAAAAGGAGCAATTTCAAATATAGTGGTTGATATAGCTTTTCTGACCTGGTTTACATATGTTTGTCCTGTTTCTCATTCTGACTCATTTTCTTAACAATTTCTTGATGCTTTCCGGTTCTTTTCTCATGAATGAATAAATTTAATTTATTCTGGGTGCATTTACTTTGAATTGGGAGATAAAGTCGCGCAAGACTACAATTTCTTTTTCACTTATGGAGGTTGTGATAGTGACGTTAAATTAGTGGGTGTTTGGATGTAGACATTCTAATGTTAGGCCGGTTGCTCAGTGGATATATATTGTTGTTGGACTCATTTACGAAGGATTTGTTCATACTTTTTGTTGAATAAGAGAATTGAAGAAGGCACATCATGTGGAAATGCCATCCAAAAAAGAGTTTTGTCCGTGGTACTGGTTTGACATTGTGCTTGTGTACTATTTGCTTTAGTTGTTCTGTAAAGGGATCTATCTCTTGACTGTCAATCAAATATAAATATTGTAACCACCTAAACAAGTAACAACATTTATGTGCATCTTTTATTCTGGTAACTCAAAACAACTTATAATAAGTCCCTTTGTTGGAATATTGTACATTTTAGCTTAAAGAAGCCACTGCAGTTTGTTAGACAGAGATACATGTACCTTCATGGCTCCACCTATCAACCATAACATCGAGCTAAAGTTGAATCACTCCATGTACTTGTGTTAAAAGTTATTTTTTAAGTTTCCATACTCCAATTTGTCATTGAAAGCTCACACATTTTATCATGCAGCAAATTTCCGTTCAACTAAATCTGAGACTCTTATCGAAGATGGCTAGAAGTACTAATGAAAACGGTCATAAAAGTTTTAGTTCACATAAACTCAGAAATAGTGTCATTGGCCATACAAGTATTCGAGGTAAGTTCTCATATCACAATATAATAAAATATCTAGTTGGAAGAAAATGGTTAGAAGTTCTACATTCGAGAGTATGATTTAATCAAAAGAGTGTTAAGGGTTACATTTGTTTAACTTTTAAGGTGGGGACAAATAAGTTACGAGATCAAATTTCCTTAACTACGTTGTACTATGAAAAGTTCATCAAAAAATAGAGTAGAAATGAAGGCAACAATCAGATCATGCAAAAGTTCATAGAAGCAACGGTCAAGCAAAGTGCTATACACAAGCCACACAAATCCTCAACTAATAAACGAAACTTCAACAAACGGAGGCAGCATGAAAAAAGTTTCACTAACAACATTATAACATCATCAAACTAATTAAACCATTAAAATCCTACAAATCACACGTGAATCACTTCAGTTAAAAATCCGACTAAGACTGATTTGCTGAGAAGCAAAAAAGCAATTTTCCTTCAATTGTCAATGCAACAGTGACGCGACTTCAGAATCTTCTTGGAGAAATTGCCATGGCTTCTAATTCTGCTCGAGCATCTTACGGGGATGTGACTTCTTCTCCTCCACTTGCCTAAATTTCACAAGGAAAATATATAAGTAACAGAATAGATTTGGCTATTCAAAAAGGATTGTTTATGTTCAAAGAAGATAGAATATACCAAGTTAAATACACTCACATGCTTGGAAGGAATCCTCACAGATGTAGTGAAACATATGAAGTTGAACCCATTGAGAACTCAGATGTAGCCAAGGATTCTGTCCTGTTACTCTTTCTAGGTTTCTTCTCAATGCTCTGAGCCTCATCATCCTCTGATTTGGGATATTTCTTGCTATGAGATAAACTTATTTGAAAGATGCTCATCTCAGACGGACGTCTCTCTCCTGTGACATCGACCTCTGTTTGCCAATTTTGAGAGGAATGCTTCTCTTTGACAACATGGCAAATTTCTTACTTGAGACTGCTACTAGATGCAAAGTCTTATCACTTCTTCTCTTCACGTAGAGAACTGTGCCAGCAAGCAGACTCAGTACAAGTGAGGAAATTCCCAGGATCTGATATGCACTAACATTATCTTCATCATGTCTTATTGGAGACTCCATCATTTCCAAAGGTTGGGCTTCTATAATAGCAGAAATTTCTTTCACGATGCTTTCAGGATTGTCAATCATCGACTCAAGTTCATTATAAGCAACGAAAGATTGGGATTTAGCCAACTCAACCTCAACATTAGAAGGTGTAAGCCCTTGGCCCAAATCCCTTTCTGAACTATCAGATTCATTCCCCTCAGCTGGGACAACAGAAACTTTTTCAGTCTCCACCAAATCATGCTTTCCTTGTTCTACATCCTTTTCAAAGCTATCAGCCCCATTTACCTCGGCTAATTGAATTGCGGAAGATTTTTTAATCTCTAACACATCCACTCCTTAAATTTCAACTTCCCCACCATCATCTAAATCAGCATCCATTTGAAATTATTCCTCATCTGGCTCGGTTTCAGATTCTTTATCCTCTTCTAACTCAATTGGTTCAAACTTTTTATCCAATTCCTCTCTACCAGTACTGCCTTTCAAATATCGATGATATATATTGCTACTCTCTTCTAGAGCAGTCAAGTTCATGAATTTAATCAGATGCCCATCATCTATTCTACCAAGGTCATTAATCAACTTTGAGAAATAAGAAACCGCTTCACCCGAGAATTGCTTAAAGTAACTATTTGCCTTAGGTAAGACTGGAAAAGCCAAAACCGGAATATGTGATGGAATATTGACATTAGAGAATCTTAAGTCTATAATAGACCCAGGGGTAGCAAGTATAGGAGAATCAGTTACTGAGAATGATAAGAAAGCAATCATAAGTACCAACATCAAAGATAAAAACCTTAGTATTGTTGAAGATCTTGATTTTTATTTCATTTTTGCCACAGATATGTCCTCAACAATTTGCTTAGCAACAACCATTGCAGCTTGCTCTTCTTGATAATTGCTTCTTTTTTCATTAGATAAAAGTGGAATTTTGAATTAAAGATGAATAGTTTGATTCAATGCAGGCTAAAAAAATGGGAAGAAATAGAATGGACAGAATAAGTTATATATGGTGTATTACCAAAAAAAAGGTTATATATGGGGTAAAAAATATTTACTCAATCATTGCAAGTACTAATATATGTAATTGTAATTAATTAGATATCTAAAGTAAATGATACTTCCTTTTGCTCAGTGCATTTTTATTTTTCGGATGTAGTAGCAATAGGAATTCTTTTTTGTTTGTCTAATTTAAAAATCAAGAGATAATTTATCAATAATATTTAATTTGAGTTTGTTATATTAACTGTAGTTATTTTTCAAAGTATAAATGCTATTATATTCAAGTAATAATATAATAAAATGGTCATTTTATATCTTGTTGTATTAAGTCAATACTAGATAAATAAAATTGATCGAGGAAATAAGTAACATGTATGGCAGGTTGGTACAAAAATATCACTACACTATCATATTCATACCATCATGTACTTACTATGTGAACTTTTATCTATTAGACTATTACAAACAACTTATTTATAAGGTCACAATATCAAGAATTTGAAATTAGAATAGTCAAAGCTCAAATGTACCTTTACATCAAGTTCGATGATTTCGCTATTCTTGTTTTGCAATGTTCATCAAAATTCAAGTTCTTTTATTTCATTTTCTTGATTAAGAAATCTCGAAAGTAAATGCTGCGAGGTTCGAAATTCAGTGAATAGTAAGCGAACGTCTTTATCTTTTCTCACTTAAATATTTTTTTTGCACATGCTACTGCTTAATATTCTGCCATGTGGTTACATATTAAACATTGCGCTCTTATCACTAGATCAAAATACTATGACATTCACGATTGTAAATGTTATTTACTAAGAATGATCTATTACATTTATAAGCGGGATTGACCCTTCTTAATATTCGCAGTCTAATAATAATAATTATGGATATTGTCGATAAATATTCTACCACTAAAAAGTAAGCCCAAGCCAAATAATGATAAGACTTCTCTCAATATCAAGTAGTAATATATTTGCCTTCTCATCAAATCTAGTTTTTCTTCCTTTATGTATAATCTTGTTTTTCATGATTTCATGTTCTAATGTAATTCAATTATTCTTTGTTAGATGTCTCTTTTTTTCATATTCTATTCTATGGACTTGTGCATAAAAATTAAGCTTTTGTGACTCTTTTATAAACCAAAAAATCTCAAAAGTAAATTTCACGAGGCTCGAAACTTGGTGGATAATAAGCAACAAACGTCTCTATCTTTTCTCACTTAAATACATAATTTTTTATATGGTACCATTGAATATTGCACTCTCATCAATCATCACTAAATAAAGGGAAAAGACATCATTTCTACCCCATACTATACAAGAAAAGTCTAAGCCACACATAAATTATATAAGTGACCTATTACATACCTTAACTATATAAAAGTGATATTATTACCTCCCCACAATCCCCATTTTAAGGCGCGTGTGTTACACTTATTTTAGGCGCGTCCAGCTATTAAATAACAAAAGTAAACGGCTAAAAACATTAAGGGAAAAGTCATCGTTTCCACCCTAAACTATAGTCGAAAAGTCGAATCCACACCTAAACTATATAAGTGACCTATTACACACCTTAACTATAAAAAATGATACTTTTTGCTGACGTGGCAGCGCGTGTAAAACACTACACCACATGCAAGTAGTGGTAGCCTGACAGGGTTAAATAGTTTCACTTTCTTATAGTTTAGGTGTGTAATAGGTTACTAGTATAGTTTAGGTGTGCCTTCGACTTTTAGGATATAGTTTGGGGTGAAAACGATGTATTTTCTATCATGTGACTATGATTGTAAATCATATTTAAGAAAAATAATCTATTACATTTTTAAGGGATATTTTTTTCCTTTCTTGAAATTCATGATCAAACAATAATAACTATGAATTCCATCACTAAAACGTAAGCCTGGATGTACTTTTTTTCTATTAGACATAGTTATCAAAAAAAAACTTTAGTTAACATCTAGAGTTATCTAAAAATCGTTTACCAATTATTCTAAAACTTTAAAAATTTAAAATTTGTCACTATCTTTAGAAAACCCTTTTCTACTTCTAATATACTTCTATTGTATTGGTACTTTTAACACTTTCAAATTCTTTTAGAAAATAATGTCTTAATTTTGTTCACTATTTTTCTTTTAAAAATAGAAAAACCTTTTCTACTTCTAAAATAGTTCATCGTAATGACACTTCTAACATATTTTCAAATATATATATATATATAAATATATTTAAAGGAGACAATGTAGGCTGCTGATGTGGCATGCCTCAATGAAAAAGTATTTATTGAAAAAGCAATTCAAACCTCTTCAACAAGCCGACGACGTCGCTTTCCAATGGCACAATTGATTCTACTAAGACTAAATTGGGTAGAAGAGATCACCAAGAAAGAATTTGTTAGTAGTTTGCAGCAACACAGCGCAGCATCCTTCCTTGTAGCTCCGTCATCATCTTCTAAATACACAACAACAGACTCCCTTGCAAACACAAGAAGATTGTGGCCCTGTAACCCCAAATCCAGTATCAAACTAAACTATCAAGAAGGGAAATGAAGCGCACAGAAATATAGATGACAAACCTCAAAATTAAAAAGAGCAAGGGTTCTAAAAGCAAGTTGAACTAGCGTAGAGCCACTCAGTTCTGCTACTTGGGGGGTAACCGTTGTAATATTCCCTCGACTCACAGAAGCTGATTGTCTTGGCATTAAATGATGAGATCTTGAAAGGATTGCTGAGATACATTTAAGCAGCCGATTCTGGATGGTCGGCAACAAAGGTAGAATGCTGAGACACAGAAAATACATATGTTACCCTTGAGCAACAGCACACAAAAGGACTAATTCATGAAAGTTCTATGCAAACTCAGAGAGAACCTTTCAGTTATTTGCTCCAACGCTTCCACCAGAGTCAGGGAAAGCCTAGATGAAAACATAGAATCCAACAGACCACGAAGATGAGGCTCCATGATTGGTCCCATTGCTTTTTCAATATTTCCAACACATGCTAGCGCCTAAAGTGAGGGCCTGCCTCTACGGGGAGAAATCTGAGAGAAACATATTTCACCTGTCACGATTATTGCTCACGCATTTACATGTTATAGAAAGAACCTACAATCCAAAGGTGGAATGCTGTGACACAGAAAATAGATATGTTACCCTTGAGCAACACCACACAAAAGAACCCGTTCATGACATTTCTGCTCAAACTCAGAGAGAACCTTTTTGTTATTTATAATTTCTTTTTACATTGGGAACAGAAAATATAACTTTCCAATTAAAAGACCGAAAATAGTATAGTTAGACAAGTACATCTGTAATGACATATATAGCATACCGTATCACGCAAGTGAGAGGTTATTGTCGGGAAATAGTTAGTGAGTTCACCATCCAGAGCACCAGCTATCTCCCCAAGAGCGATGAACCCACTGGCACGTTCTGCAGGTATTTTAAGGATATGAAGTATATGATTCATGCATATCTGTAGAAGTAAAATCAACAAACTTGAGTTCACAGTAGTCAACATTGAAGATGCAAATCTTATTTATCTAGATTCTACAGTTAGTAAAAGCAGATTAAATCATTAAAATGAAATCAAATATCACAAACCGTTAAATAATTAGTCACAAATCGATCACGCAGGAAATGGACAATTCGAGGAAGTAGAGAAGTTATGCTGAGGCAAAGTAGGCGATCTCGGTGCTCCAGATATCTTAGAACAATTTCAGCAACTTCCTTGTATCTTGACATCATGAACTCTCCTGTGTTCCTGCACATTTTGATGATAAATTTGCTCTTATCAATCATTTATCATATCACAAGCAGATAGATAATAATGGGTCCGATTCCCATAGAATATGACTTGAGGATATTACATTATTATTTGTGAAGGAGACACAAATCAAAAGCACATAAATCCGTGAAACTAAAGTTGTCATGGAACCATACTAGCATAACTGCATACAAGGCAATACAGAAAAGAAAAAATTGCCCTCAAATAGCTTGAAGAGGTACCTTGACCACCGCCCTCTTCATGCAGCCATCCATCACCTAAGAATCTGTCTTTCACCCCCACTAGCACCTCATAAGAAGAAAAACCACACCATCACAAACCAACAACTATCCTAGAAACCTTCTCAACATAGAAAGTTTTCCCCTTTTTTCAAAAAAATATTTTTGAAACATTGCTTGGTTATACATTGGAATGATTTTTTGGTTAGGTTTTGAAGATGAGTTTTTCAAGTTTGAAATCAGTAATTTTTTTCCACTTATTGAGCTTCAACTTCTTGCAAGTGAAATCTGCAACAAGTTTCAAGACGATATCTTATAAAACCTGACCACATAATCCAAGATCAACAAAGGATCCTGTCAATATATACACCATCAACTAACGAAAACTAATACAAGAGATGTCATTTACAAATGACTGAAGCCGGGTAACCCCCACCCCCACCCCACCCCACCCCCATCCCATACACAAAGAGAGATCATAATCAATCTATACAAAACAAATGCATTCTAGATTCAATTGCTAATAAGAACAAGTAGGTAATAGATGCCTTTTGCCCCTTCATTATAATTACTTTATATAAGAAACAAATAGGTAGCAGACATTGGCACCCAAAACATGTAAATTCCTCAGACTTGAGGTAGACCGACTCTTAAGTATAACCAGAGATTTAAGTCTCCAGTTTCTCAAACATTCAGTAGATCATAGCAGTTTAACAAAGCACAAGAAAATCAGAAATATTTTCCTATAATGAAATAAATAATGGGAGAAATATTTTCCCCGACTACGAGAAGGGATCCATGTATACTGTGAACTGGCGCATTTCTCCCCAATCCATCTTGGGTTTCCTCAAACATTCGATAATACCTGTCGGAACCACCAATTTAAGAGTAGATGCCTTGGATCAATAAATTTGCCACTGAAACAATCTTTTAGTATTTCTGAAAAATGATAAGGGGGAAGAGAAAAATAGACATACCACTGAACACTCCACCTTGTCTCATGCTTTTTAATAATACGAAGCCATGCATGTAATGCCTCAATAGCTTTTTCTCGAACAACCAATGTTGGATCCCTCAGAGCAACCCAAATAGCATCCATAAACTCTGGCATGTGAACACTGAAGACGGTTGAAGCATTTTCTGCCATTTCCTAAAATTTAAAGATAGGAGATTGAAACAGGGACATCATCAGCAAGCACTTAGCTCATATCTGGAATTCAATATGCTATGTGGTGGATTTATTTAAAATATTATAAGAATGACAACCACATTTCTATAGTATGAACTATTTCGCTCTTCATTCGGTGATAACTGGCAAAAAAAACACTAGTTAACCTTTAGGATACAATTTTAATAAATAGCTATTATTTGTATTCAGTTTTGAGAACACTTCTTTCTTTTATCACTTAGAAGCCATGCGAGATGAAAGTCTCATGCACGGTTTTGAAAGAGAGAGAAAAGTGAGGAATCCTCATTAGGTACCTTCTATAATAATGGCAAATCAGAGGGTGGAAAAGTTGGAGAAGGAAAAGGGAGATTTGGTAGAATGGAGGTGAGAGTAATAGAATTTTCTAGGGTGGAGAGACAGTAACCAAAAAAAGAGACTTCAATTCAAAGTTTCCCCATCATGTAAAGATGAAATAAACAAAACTCGGCTTCAAAATTTTTGCTTAGAGAACAAATCATGACGAAATATGCTAATTGTACCTTTAATATTAAAACAGTAGCAAAGACACGATACTCAATTCTTTCACCGCGAAGCCATTCTAGTGCAACTTTAACCTGAAAAATACAAGAGAGTTGAGATCCTGATGTCAGACAATCAAGTATATGAAGCATCAAAATGCTACATACCTAACGTTCCACTTCATCTTCAGTCATTGCACCACCAGATCTATCTAGGTGACCAAGAACTTTACTAGCAAGGACCAAGATTTCAGGATCACGCTTTGTTTCAAAGGCAACGCTCATGTAATTGGAGAATTTTGCCACTTTTGATGCATTTTCGCTGATGGTGACATCTATTAGCTAATCAATAGCCCTCAATGCTCCTAGATTTTCAGAAACTTCATTACTATCAAGAAATGTAGTAATGAGTTCATATAGATGATCCATTAAACAAGCAAAAGCTTCTCCACTAAGATCACAAGCTTCTTTCTTTACAAGCAGCCTCAAGGTCAATGCAGCCCCATCCTACCATAGAGAATAAATAAGTATTGGCTTGGTTCAAAAGCAATTCAAGTTTTTGAAAGATAATTTTAGAAGAGGGAACTGGAAAGGATGAAAAAAGGCATAGATTGAGAGCATGCAAACTCAAACAGCAAAAATAGCAAGATTGAGCAAAACAGAATATTAAATGATTAAGACAGAAACTCGCATCAATATCAATATCAAGCAGCCAGTGCAAAAGACTGCTCTGCTAACCTTTGGTAGAAAAATGGAATAATTAGCAAGAGGCATATAGGAGAAGATTTGAATACAAAACAGCAAACAGTTACTTCTATGTAGTGCCATGATTTCAAACTGGATTAGCCAACAAACTCCGTGTAACCCCACAAGCTGGTCTTTCTTCTTCCACACAAATAAAAAAAAATAAATGTGCCAAAAAATAAACTGTAGCATTCTGCTTTCTTTCTATTTTAAATCTTTTACATATACAAGGTTTCAAATAACAGCATCCAACACTTCTTGAGAAACTGAGGATGGAAAAATCAAGAAAAGAGCTCAAGACATACTGTCAGCTAAACTCTTCCTTAATTTTTTGTCAATTCCTAAGAAAATCAAAATGAAGCACTAAATTTCTGATTCTACTCCTTCATCAATTCAACACCAAGATTTCCAGAACGACGACTAAAGAAGAATAAAGAGCTCACATCAAGATTTCTTGAACTGTTCTAACTCCACTGCTGTACCAAATTCAGCAAATGACTCCAAAAAAAAAACTTGAAAGAAGAAACGAAAAAAAATCAAAAAAATTGAGGATGGAAAATCAACAAAAGAACTCAAGATGTACCCTGAGTTAAAATCATGTCAGTATTATGTCCAATAAATGTCTGGTTCCACTACCTCACCAATTCACCAACTCAACAAATCAAAATCTTCTGAACTGTTCTAACCCCACTACTGATCTTAAAAAATTCAACCAAAAATCAAGAACCTTAGAATCTTCTTTGATTTTCATCAATTCCTAAGAAAATCAAAATCAATCACTAAATTTTTTATTTCCACTTACTCAACAATTAAACAAATACAACAGCACCCAAAAAAAAAGGAACACAAATAGTAGATAACAAGACAGAGGTCACATCAAGATTCCCTAAGCTACTCGAACTCTAGATCTTTAAAATCCAATAAAAGACTCCCAAAAAATAAAAGTTGAAAGAAACAGAAGAACCTTAGGATTGCTTCTGGTACATAGGTCAGCAAGAACTCTATTAAGAGCATCAATATTTCCGGCACCGGTTGTTGCAACTAGATAGCGAATTGCCTGAGAGCTGCTACCCATACTTCTTCTTCACACTCCTATCTACACGAAAACCTAACATGATGGACAAAACGTTGTTATAGTAATGATGATTGTAATTTTTGTATTTTTAACATGAGGCTCCATAGTTGGTGCCTACAGTATCAGATCCTGGGAATTTCCTCACTTGTACTGAGTCTGCTTGCTGGTATAGTTCTCTATGTGAAGAGAAGAAGTGATAAGACTTTACATCCAGTAGAAGTCTCAAGTAAGACATTTGCCACACACCATGTTGTCAAAGAGAAGCATTCCTCTCAAAATTGGCCAACAGAGGTCGATGTCGCAAGGGCGAGTCATCCGTCTGAAATGAGCATCTTTCAAATAAGTTCATCTCATAGCAAGAAATATCCCAAATTAGAGGATGGTGAGGCTCAAAACATTGAGAAGAAACCTAGAAAGAGTAACATGAGAGAATCCTTGGATGCATCTAAGTTCTCAATGGGTTCACCAACATATGGAAGTTTCACTACATATGAGAGGATTTTTGCCAAGCATGTGAGTGTATTTAACTTGGTATATTCTATTTTCCTTGAACATAAACAATCCTTTTTGAATAGCCAAATCTATTCTCTTACTTATATATTTTCCTTGTGAAATTTAGGCAAGTGGAGGAGAAGAAGTCACACCTTTCACTACTTAGTTGGGGTAGGTACCGATCAAGATGCTTAATCCGACTAATAATTTGGTCTGCTATAAGAGGATCATTTATTTTTTTCGGTAAGGGAGATTATATAAGCATTTCACTTTTCAGAATTGGACATCATGATTTGTTAATAATATGACTTATGAAGAATTGACAACTCAATTAGTTATATGTTTATTCCAAAAGAAATGTATCAAACATGGAGATGTAGATATCTAATGTGGAAAATTTTTGGTCCACCTTACTTTTTGTTCATGGAAATATAATGGAATAATTAGGTTTCAAAAACCTCTTGTTATATGTCTTTCTTGGTTTGAAGACGCACCTTTCAATTTCTTAACTCCAGCTGTCTAATTCCAAAAACATTATAGATACTAATTGCAGCATGCTTAACTAGATAAGTCAATAGTTATATTCAATTAGCAATATATATGTTAATTTATTCTCGTTGTGATCACAGCAACACAAGACATATAGGCCAAAGGCAAGAGGAATTCCCATAAGTGTGCAGTACATCCTGTATTTTACTGCTCACCTAATGGATATTCTTCCTAATGCTTATATATGTTCATAGTGTCAGGGTTCTCGAATGATGGTTGAGGATAACATCGATGAACTAGCAAGTCCAGTAACTAGTGTGAAGAATGACTCTATGGCTGAGGATAACACCGATGAACTAGTAAGTCTAGTGACTAGCATGAAGAATGACTCTATGGATGAGGATAACATCGATGAACTAGTGAGTCCAGTAACTAGCGTGAAGAATGACTCTGCTGGAAGTAAGCCAGATAAAATCAGCACAATAAAACCGAGATCTATGAGTATATAAAACAAGGTTCTTCCCTGCTATCGCAGCTCCTCCTCTACTTCATCTTACAATGCAGGCAATACAAAAAGGCAATCCACTGGGAAGTTGAATGCTCCTAATAGGGGACATGATGTTATTTCTCATTATCTGAGAGCTTCCACTGGTTCTTGCCATGACTTCTGTAGATATGGTAGGAAACATTTCTCTGAAGCAAAGCCATGGCATCCTCTATCAAAAAGAACAAACTTCCTACTGATGATCAGAGTCCTGCACGGACCTCTGTCAAGCAAAAGCATTCCACTCCTCCTCGAAGTATGCTGGGAGATAAAAAAAGGTGACAGAAGTTGAGAAAAAGCCTTCCACTTCTCCAGGGAGCATGCTGGGAGAGGCGAAGAAGAGGACCGTGGTCATGCAAAAGACCTCCACTACTTTAGGGAGTAACCAAAGTGATGCAAAGAAGGGGATTTTGGTCAAGCAAAAGCTTTCCACTCCTCCTGTGAATATGCTGGAAGAGGGAAAAAAGGTAAATGAGGTCTGTCAAAAGCCTTTAGCACCTCAGGAGAGAGTAGTCAAAGATGAAAAGGAGGTCACTATGATTGAGAAAACCCCTTTTTCTCCTCCAGGTTTCATGGAGGGAGGGATAGATGAGGTGACTGTGGTTAAGCAAAAGCTTTCTACTCCCCCGGGGAGTATGCTGGTAGATGGAAAGAAAGAGGCCGTGGTCAATCAAAGGCCATATGCTCCTCCAGGGAGTATTCTAGGATAGGGAAAGAAGTTGAATATAGTCGATCGAAGGCCTTCACCCAAGGTTCACTCTCTTGAACCCTCTGAAATAATAAAAGAAAAAGATACTGCTGCCACCAAAGAGTGTTCACTCTCTAAAATTGGATTCCTCAAGTGACAAGATGCCAGAGATAGAAAAAAAATGAAATCTTCATCTAAGATCTTAGGAGGTGTAGATGCAGGAGGAAAGAAAGACAGTGTTGGTAATTATAGAAAACAAATAATTGCGCCTAAAGTATCTACAGAAAAATCTTTGAAGATGCCAACTCTTTCATCTCCTCCAAAATCTTCCTCTGTTAAACCTTTGATCTTGAGGGTAAGAAGCAATAAAAACTTAAAACTGCTGGCTCCTCTGAAGGACCAGAACAAGATGCGGAGAGATGGGACAAACAAACTGAACCTTGAAATGGTTCCTGAGAAAACTTTATGTACTCCCAAAGTGAAAGCATTACCAAAGTCTTCATCCCATTTACAATCACGTCCGTTGTCTAATGAAGAAGGTAAAAAGGAAGTTGTTAATTCTGTAGATAGTGCATTGGGTAAATACACCTCTAGCAGCAAAAAGCTATTGCACATAGCAGAAGAAGAAACTGTTGGGAAAAAATTAGAAAAAGACACTGATAAAAGGTAAGACATTGAGGCATCAGGATGTGCAAGAAAAGAAAGATGTGCAGGGTTTGTTGAATAATGTGATTGAAGAGACGGCGAGTGAGCTTGTTGAAACCGGGAAGAGCAAGGTTAAACCTTTGGTGGGAGCTTTTGAGACAGTGATTTCCCTCCACAATAAATCTTTTGTTGTCACAGTTTCTTGATTAACTAAAAGAATTTTATAACAAGTAGGAGCAATTGCAAATATAGTGGTTGATATAGCTTTTCTGACCTGGTTTACATATGTTTGTCTTGTTTCTCATTCCGACTCATCTTCTTAAAGATTTCTTGATTCTTGCCGGTTCTGTTCTCATGATTGAATAAATTTAATTTCTTTTGGGTGCATTTACTTTGAATAAATTCAATTTCTTTTGGGTGCATTTACTTTGAATTGGGAGATAAAGTCGCGCAAGACTACAATTTCATTTTCACTTATGGAGGTTGTGATAGTGACGTTAAATCAGTGGGTGCTTGGATGTAGACATTCTAATGTTAGGATAGTTTCTCAGTGGACATATACTGTTGTTGGACTCATTTACGAGGTATTTGTTCATACTTTTTGTTGAATAAGCGCATTGATTAAGGCACATCATGTGGAAATACCATCCAAAAAAGAGTTTTGGTTGTGGTACTGGTTTGACATTGTGCTTGTATACTATTTGCTTTAGTTGTTCTGTAAAGGGATCTGTCTCTTAACTGTCAATCACATATAAATATTGTAACCACCTAAACAAGTAACAATATTTATGTGCATCTTTTATTCAGGTAACTCAAAACAGCTTATAATATGTCCCTTTGTTGGAATATTGTACGTTTTAGCTTAAAGAAGCCACTGCAGTTTGTTAGACATAGATACATGTACCTTCATGGCTCCACCTATCAACCATAACATCGAGCTAAAGTTGATTTACTCCATGTACTTGTGTTAAAAGTTATTTTTAAAGTTTTCATAATCCAATTTGTCATTGAAAGCTCACACATTTTATCATGCAACAAATTTCCGCTAAGCTAAATCTGAGACTCTTATCGAAGATGGCTAGAAGTACTAATGAAAATGGTCATAAAAGTTTTAGTTCACATAAACTCAGATATAGTTTCATTGGCCATACAAGTATTCGAGGTAAGTTCTCATATCACAATATAATAAAATATCTAGTTGGAAGAAGATGGTTAGAAGTTCTACATTCGAGAGTATGATTTAATCAAAAGAGTGTTAAGGGTTACATTTGTTTAACTTTGAAGGTGGGGACAAATAAGTTACGAGATCAAATTTCCTTAACTACATTGTACTATAAAAAGTTCATCAAAAAATGGAGTAGAAACGAAGCCAACAATCAGATCATGCAAAAGTTCATAGAAGCAAGGGTCAAGCAAAGTGCTATACACAAGCCACACGAAATCCTCAACTAATAAACGAAACTTTAACAGACAGAGGCATCATGTAGAAAGTTTCAATAAGAACATTATAACATCATCAAACTAATTAAAACATTAAAATCCTACAAATCACACTTGAATCACTTCTGTTAGAATCCTACTAAGACTGATTTGCTGAGAAGCAAAAGAGCAATTTTCCTTCAGTTGTCAATGTAGAAGTGACGCGACATCATAATCTTCATGGAGAAATTGTCATGGGTTCTAATTCTGCTCGAGCGTCTTACGGGGATGATGACTTGTTCTCCTCCACTTGCCTAAATTTCACAAGGAAAATATATAAGTAAGAGAATAGATTTGGCTATTCAAAAAGGATCGTTTATGTTCAAAGAAGATAGAATATACCAAGTTAAATACACTCACATGCTTGGAAGGAATCCTCGCATATGTAGTGAAACTTCCATATGAAGGTGAAACCATTGAGAATTCAGATGCAGCCAAGGATTCTCTCCTGTTACTCTTTCTAGGTTTCTTCTCAATGCTTTGAGCCTCATCATCCTCTAATTTGGGATATATCTTGTTATGAGATGAACTTATTTGAAAGATTCTCATCTCAGACGGACGTCTCGCTCCTGCGACATCGACCTCTTTTGGCCAATTTTGAGAGGAATGCTTCTCTTTGACAACATGGTGTGTGGCAAATTTCCTACTTGAGACTGCTGCTGGATGCAAAGTCTTATCACTTCTTCTCTTCACGTAGAGAACTGTACCAGTAAGCAGACTCAGTACAAGTGAGGAAATTCCCAGGATCTGATTGCACCAAAATTATCTTCATCATGTCTTATTAGAGACTCCATCATTTCAAATAGGCGCACTTCTGCAACAGTAGAAATTTCTTTCACTATGCTTTCAGGATTGTCAATCATCGACTCAAGTGCATTATCAGCAATGAAAGATTGGGATTCAGCCAACTCAACCTCCACATTAGAAGTTATAAGCCCTTTGCCCAAATCCCTTTTTGAACTATCAGATTTATTCCCCTCAGCTGGGACAATAGAATCTTTTTTAGTCTCCACCAAATCATGCTTTCCTTGTTCTACATCCTTTTCTAAGCTATCAGCCCCATTTACCTCGGCTAATTGAATTGTGGAAGCTTCTTCAATCTCTAACACATCCACTCCTTCAATTTCAACTTTCCCACCATCATCTAAATCAACATCCATTTGAAATTCTTCTTCATCTGGCTCGGTTTCAGATTCTTCATCCTCTTCTAACTCAATTGGTTCAAACTTTTTATCCAATTCCTCACTACCAGTACTGCCTTTCAAATATCTTTGATATATATTGCTACTCTCTTCTAGAGCAGTAAAGTTCATGAATTTAATCTGATGCACATCATCTATTCTACCAAGGTCATTAATCAACTTTGAGAAATAAGAAACCGCTTCACCCGAGAATTGCTTAAAGTAACTATTAGCCTTAGGTAAGACTGGAAAAGCCAAGACCGGAATATGTGATGGAATACTGACATTAGAGAATCTTAAGTCTATAATAGACCCAGGGGTAGCAAGTACAGGAGAATCAGTTATTGAGAATGATAAGAAAGCAATCATAAGTACCAACATTAGAGATAAAAACCTCAATAATGTTGAAGATCTTGATTTTTATTTCATTTTTGCCACAGATATGTCCTCAACAATTTGCTTAGCAACAGCCATTGCAGCTTCCTCTTCTTGATAATTGCTTCTTTTTTTCATTAGATAAAAGTGGAATTTTGAATTAAAGATGAATAGTTTGATTCAATGCAGGCTAAAAAAATGGGACGAAATAGAACGGACAGAATTAGTTATGTATGGGGTATTACCAAAAAAAAAGTTATATATGGGGCAAAAACGATTTACTCAATCATAGCAATTACTAATATATGTAATTGCAATTAATTATATATCTAAAGTAAATGATACTTCCTTTTGCTTAGTGCATTTTTATTTATCGGATGTAGTAGCAATAGGTATTCTTTTTTCTTTGTCTAATTTAAAAATCAAGAGATAATTTATCAATAATTTTTAATTTGAGTTTGTTATATTAACTATAGTTTTTTTTCAAAGTATAAATGTTATTATATTCAAGTGATAATATAATCAAATGGTCATTTTATTTCTTGTTGTATTAAGTCAATACTAGATAAATAAAATTGATCGAGGAAATAAGTAACATGTATGGCAGGTTGGTACAAAAATATCACTACACTATCATATTCATACCATCATGTACTTACTATGTGAACTTTTATCTATTAGACTATTACAAACAACTTATTTAATAAGGTCACAAATCAAGAATTTGAAATTAGAATAGTTAAAGCTCAAACGAACCTTTACATCAAGTTCGATGATTTCGCTATTCTTCTTTTGCAATGTTCATCAAAATTCAAGTTCTTTTATTTCATTTTCTTGATTAAGAAATCTCGAAAGTAAATGCTGTGAGGTTAGAAATTCGGTGAATAGTAAGCAAACGTTTTTATCTTTTCTCACTTAAATATTTTTTTTGCACATGCTACTGCTTCATATTCTGCCATGTGGTTACATATTAAACATTGCGCTCTTATCACTAGATCAAAATAATATGACATTCACGATTGTAAATCTTATTTACCAAGAATGATCTATTACATTTATAAGCGGGATTGGCCCTTCTTAACATTTACAGTCTAATAATAATAATTATGGATATTGTCAATAAATATTCTACCACTAAAAAGTAAGCCCAAGCCAAATAATGATAAGACTTCTCTCAATATCAAGTAGTAATATATTTGCCTTCTCATCAAATCTAGTTTTTCTTCCTTTATGTATAATCTTGTTTTTCATGATTACATGTTCTAATTTAATTCAATTCTTCTTTGTTAGATGTCTCTTTATTTCATATTCTATTCTATGGACTTGTGCATAAAAATTAAGCTTTTGTGTCTCTTTTATAAACCTAAAAATCTCAAAAGTAAATTTCACGAGGCTCGAAACTTGGTGGATAATAAGCAACAAACGTCTCTATCTTTTCTCACTTAAATACATAATTTTTTATATGGTACTATTGAATATTGCACTCTCATCAATCACCACTAAATAAAGGGAAAAGACATCATTTCTATCCCATACTATACAAGATAAGTCTAAGCCACACATAAATTATATAAGTGACCTATTACACACCTTAACTATATAAAAGTGATATTATTACCTCCCCGCGACCCCCATTCTAAGGTGCGTGTGTTACACTTATTTTAGGCGCGTCCAGCCTATTAAATAACAAAAGTAAATAGCTAAAAACATTAAGGGAAAAGGCATCGTTTCCACCCCAAACTATAGTCAAAAAGTAGAATCCACACCTAAACTATATAAGTGACCTATTACACACCTTAACTATAAAAAATGATACTTTTTGCTGACGTGGCAGCGCGTATAAAACACTACACCACATGCAAGTGGTGGTAGCCTAACAGGGTTAAATAGTTTCTCTTTTTTATAGTTTAAGTGTGTAATAGGTTACTAGTATAGTTTAGGTGTGCCTTCGACTTTTAGGATATAGTTTGGGGTGAAAACAATGTATTTTCTATCATGTGACTATGATTGTAAATCATATTTAAGAAAAATTATCTATTACATTTTTAAGGGATATTTTTTGCCCTTCTTGAAATTCAAGATCTAACAATAATAACTATGAATTCCATCACTAAAACGTAAGCCTGGATATACTTTTTTACTTATAGACGCAGTTATAAAAAAAAACTTTAGTTAACATCTAGAGTTATCTAAAAATCGTTTACCAATTATTCTAAAACTTTAAAAATTTAAAATTTGTCACTATCTTTAGAAAACCCTTTTCTACTTCTAATATACTTCTATTGTATTGGTACTTTTAACACTTTCAAATTCTTTTAGAAAATAATGTCTTAATTCTGTTCACTATTTTTCTTTTAAAAATAGAAAAACCTTTTCTACTTCTAAAATAGTCATTGTAGTGACACTTCTAACATATTTTCAAATATATATATATGTATATATATATATATATAAAGGAGACATTTTAGGCTGCTGATGTGGCATGCCTCAATGAAAAAAGTATTTATTGAAAAAGCAATTCAAACCTCTTCAACAAGCCGACGACATCGCTTTCCAATGGCACAATTGATTCTACTAAGACTAAACTGGGTAGAAGAGATCACCGAGAAAGAATTTGATACTAGTTTGCAGCAACACAGCACAACATCCTTCCTTGTAGCTCCATCCTCATCTTCTAAATACACAACAACAGACTCCCTTGCAAACACAAGAAGATCGTGGCCCTGTAACCCCAAATCCAGTATGAAACTAAACTATCAAGAAGGTAAATGAAGCGCACAGAAATATAGATGATAAACCTTGAAATTAAAATGAGCAAAGGTTATCAAAGCAAGTTGAACTAGCACAGAACCACTCAGTTCTGGTACTTGGGGGGTAACCGTTGTAATATGCCCTCGACTCACAGAAGTTGATTGTCTAGGCATTAAATGATGAGATCTTGAACGGATTGCTGAGATACATTTTAGCAGCCGATTCTGGATGGTCGGCAACAAAGGTGGAATGCTGAGACACAGAAAATACATATGTTACCCTTGAGCAACAACACATAAAAGAACTAATTCATGAAAGTTCTAGGCAACCTCAGAGAGAACCTTTCAGTTATTTGCTCCAACGCTTCCACTAGAGTCAGGGAAAGCCCAGAAGAAAACATAGAATCCAAGAGACCACGAACATGAGGCTCCATGGTTGGTCCCATTGCTTTAGCAATATTTCCAACACATGCTAGCTCCTTAAGTGAGGGCCTGCCTCTACGGGGAGCAATCTGAGAGAAACATATTTCACCTGTCATGACTATTGCTTGCACATTTACATGTTATAGAAAGAACCTACAATCCAAAGGTGGAATGCTGTGACACAGAAAATAGATATGTTACCCTTGAGCAACACCACACAAAAGAACCCGTTCATGACATTCTGCTCAAACTCAAAGAGAACCTTTCTGTTATTTATAACTTCTTTTTACATTGGGAACAGAAAATATAACTTTCCAATTGAAAGACCGGAAACAGTACAGTTAGACAAGTACATCTGTAATGACATAGATAGCATACCGTATCACGCAACTGAGAGGTTATTGTCGGCAAATAGTTAGTGAGTTCACCATCCAGAGCACCAGCTATCTCCACAAGAGCGATGAACCCACTGGCACATTCTGCAGGTATTTTAAGGACATGAAGTATATGATTCATGCATATCTATGGAAGTAAAATCAACAAACTTGAGTTCACAGTAGTCAACATTGAAGATGCAAATCTCATTTATCCAAATTCTACAGTTAGTAAAAGTAGATTAAATCATTAAAATGAAATCAAATATCACAAACCGTTAAATAATTAGTCACAAATCGATCACTCAAGAAATAGGCAATTCGAGGAAGTAGAGAAGTTATGTTGAGGCGAACTAGGCGATCTCAGTGCTCCAGATATCTTAGAACAATTTCAGCAACTTCCCTGTATCTTGACATCATGAACTCTCCTGTGTTCCTGCATATTTTGATGATAAATTTGCTCTTATCAATCATTTATCATATCACAAGCAGATAGATAATCGTGGGTCCAATTCCCATATCATATAAATCGAGGATATTACATTATTCTTTGAGAAGGAGACACAATTCAAAAGCACACAAATCCATGAAACTAAAGTAGTCATGGAACCATACTAGCATAACTGTATACATGGCAATACAAAAAAGAAAAAATTGCCCTCAAATAGCTTGAAGAGGTACCTTGACCACCACCCTCTTCATGCAACCATCCATCACCTAAAAATCTACCTTTCACCCCCACTAGCACCTCATAATAAGACAAACCACACCATCACAAACCAACAACTATCCTAGAAACCTTCTCAACATAGAAAGTTTTTCCCTTTTTTCCAAAAAATATTTTTGAAACATTGTTTAGTTATACATTGGAATGATTTTTTGGTTAGGTTTTGAAGATGAGTTTTTCAAGTTTGAAATCAGTAATTTTTTTCCACTTATAGAGCTTCAACTTCTTGCAAGTGAAATCTACAACAAGTTTCAAGATGATATCTTATAAAACCTCACAACATAATCCAAGATCAACAAAGGATCCTATCAATATATACACCATCAACTAATGAAAACTAATACGAGAGATGTCATTTATAAATGACTGAAGCCGGGTAACCCCCCAACCCCACCACACCCCACCCCTGTCCCACAAACACAGAGAGATCATAATCAATATATAGATCATAAATCAATTCTAGATTCAATTGCTAATAAGAACAAGTAGGTAATAGACGCCTTTTGCCCCTTCATTATAATTACTTTATATAAGAAACAATTAGGTAGTAGACATTTACAGCCAAAACCTGTAAATTCCTCAGACTTAAGGTAGACCGACTCTTAAGTATAACCAGAGATTTAAGTCTCCAGTTTCTCAAACATTCAGCAGATCACAACAATTTAACAAAGCACAAGAAAATCAAAAATATTTTCCAATAATGGGATGCAATTTGATAGCAAACCTTAGCAACTCCCCGACTGCGAGAAGGGATCCATGTATACTGTGAACAGGTGCATTTCTCCCCAATCCATCTTGGGTAGCCTTAAACATTCGATAATACCTGTCGGAACCACCAATTTAAGAGTAGATGCCTTGGATCAATAAATTTGCCACTAAAACAATCTTTTAGTATTTCTGAAAAATGATAAGGGGGAAGAGAAAAATAGACATACCACTGAATACTCCACCTTGTCTCACACTTTTCAATAACATAAAGGTACGCACGTAATGCCTCAATAGATTTTTCTCAAACAACCAATGTTGGATCCCTCAGAGCAACCCAAATAGCATCCACAAACTCCGGCACGTGAACATTGAAGACGGTTGAAGCATTTTATGCCTTTTCCTAAAATTTAAAGATAGGAGATTGAAATAGGGACATCATCAGCAAGTACTTAGCTCGTATCTAGAATTCAATATGCTATGTAGTGGATTTAGTTAAAATATTATAAGAATGACAACCACATTTCTATAGTATGAACTATTTCACTCTTCATTCGGTGATAACAGGAAAAAAAACACTAGTTAACCTTTAGGATACAATTTTAATAAATAGCTAATATTTGTAATCAGTTTTGGGAACACTTCTTTATTTTATCACTTAGAAGCCATGCGAGATGAAAGTCTCATGCACGGTTTTGAAAGAGAGAGAAAAGTGAGGAATCCTCTTTAGGTACCCTCTATAACAATGGTAAATCGGAGGGTGGAAAAGTTGGAGAAAGGAAAAGGAAGATTTGGTAGAATAGCGGTGAGAACAGTAGAATTTTCTAGGGTGGAGAGACAGTAACCAAAACAAGAGACTTCAATTCAAAGTTTCCCCATCATGTAAAGATGAAATAAACAAAACCCAACTTCAAAATTTTTGCTTATAGAACAAATAATGAAGAAATATGCTAATTGTACCTTTAATATTAAGACTGCAGCAAAGCAATGATACTCAATTCTTTCACCGCGAAGCCATTCTAGTGCAACTTTTACCTGAAAATACAAAAGAGTTGAGATCCTGATGTCAGACAATCAAGTATCTGAAGCATCAAAATGCTACACACCTGAAGTTCCACTTTATCTGCAGTCATTGCACCACCATATCTATCTAGGTGACCAAGAAGTTTACAAGAAAGGACCAAGATTTCAGGATCACACTTTGTTTCAAAGGCAGCGCTCATGTAATTGGAGAATTTTTCCACTTTTGATGCATTTTCGTTGATGGTGACATCTATTAGCTCATCAATAGCCCTCAATGCTCCTAGATTTTCAGAAACTTCATTACTATCAAGAAATGTAGTAATGAGTTCATATAGATTATCCATGAAACGAGCAAAAGCTTCTCCACTAAAATCACGAGCTTCTTCCTCTACAAGCCACCTCAAGGTCAATGCAGTCCCATCCTACCATAGAGAATTAATAAGAATTGGCTTGGTTCAAAAGTAATTCAAGGTTTTGAAAGATAATTTTAGAAGAGGGAACTGGAAAGGATGGAAAGAGGCATAGATTGAGAGCATGCAAACTCAAACAGCAAAAACAGCAAGACTGAGCAAAACAGAATATTAAATGATTAAGAAAGAAACTCGCATCAGTATCAATATGAAGAAGCCAGTGCAAAAGACTGCTCTTCTAACCTTTGGTAGAAAAATGGAACAGGGAAAGTGAATGAAAACAAAAAAACAAAACTTGGTATTCGCATTATTTTTCAAACATAAAAGTTCACTAAGATGGTTGATATAAATTTAAAATCAGGACCTATCCATCTCTCTTGATTCATGGAGTAGGAAAATAAATAAGTATAATTAGCAAGAGGCATATAGGAGAAGATTTGAATACAAAATAGTAAACAGTTACTTCTATGTAGTGCCATGATTTCAAACTGGATTAGCCAACAAACTCCGTGTAATCCCACAAGCTGGTCTTTCTTCTTCCACACAAATCAGAAAATAAATAAATGTGCCCAAAAATAAACTGTAGCAATCTGCTTTCTTTCTATTTTCAATTTTATACATATACAAGGTTTCAAATAACAGCATCCAACACTTCTTAATAAACTGAGGATGGAAAAATCAAGAAAAGAGCTCAAGACATACTGTCAGCTAAAATCTTCCTTAAATTTTCGTCAATTCCTAATAAAATCAAAATGAAGCACTAAATTTCTGATTCTACTCCCTCATTAATTCAACACCAAGATTTCCAGAACGACGACTAAAGAAGAATAAAGAGCTCACATCAAGATTTCTTGAACTGTTCTAACTCCACTACTGTACAAAATTCAGTAAATGACTCCAAAAAAAAACTTGAAAGAAGAAACGAAAAAAAATTTAAAAAAATGAGGACGAAAAATCAAGAAAAGAACTCAAAATATACCCTGAGCTAAAATCATGTCAGTCTTATGTCCTATAAATGTCTGGTTCAACTACCTCACCAATTCACCAACTCAACAAATGAAAACAACATGCAAAAAAAAATAACACAAAGAGTAGATAATAATACAGGGGTCACATCAAGATTCCCTAAGCTACTCGAACTCCAGATCTTTAAAATCCAACCAACGACTCCCAAAAAATAAAAGTTGAAAGAAACGGAAGAACCTCAGGATTGCTTCTAGTACATAGGTCAGCAAGAACTCTATTAAGAGCATCAATATTTCTGGCACTGATTGTTGCAATTGGATAGTGGATCGCCTAAGAGCTGCTACCCATGCTTCTTCTTCACACTCCTATCTACACGAAAACCTAACATGATGGACGAAATGTTGTTATTGTAATGATGATTGTAATTTTTGTATTTTTTAACATGAGGCTCCATGGTTGGTCCCTACAGTATCAGATCCTGGGAATTTCCTCACTTGTACTGAGTCTGCTTGCAGGTACATTTCTCTACGTGAAGAGAAGAAGTGATAAGACTTTGCATCCAGTAGCAGTCTCAAGTTAGAAATTTGCCACACACCATGTTCTCAAAGAGAAGCATTCCTCTCAAAATTGGCCAACAGATGTCGATGTCGCAGGAGTGAGTCGTCCGTCTAAGATGAGCATCTTTCAAATAAGTTCATCTCATAGCAAGAAATATCCCAAATTAGAGGATGATGAGGCTCAAAGCATTGAGAAGAAACCTAGAAAGAGTAACAGGAGAGAATCTGAGTGCTCAATAGGTTCACCTTCATATGGAAGTTTCACTACATATGAGAGGATTCCTGCCAAGCATGTGAGTGTATTTAACTTGGTATATTCTATCTTCTTTGAACATAAACAATCCTTTTTGAATAGCCAAATCTATTCTCTTACTTATATATTTTCCTTGTGAAATTTAGGCAAGTGGAGGAGAAGAAGTCACACCTTTCACTACTTAGTTGGTGTAGGTACCGATCAAGATGTTTAGTTCAACTAATAATTTGGTCTGCTATAAGAAGATCATTTATTTTTTTCCGGCAAGGGAGATTATATAATCATTTCCCTTTTCAGAATTGGACATCATGATTTGTTAATAACATGACTTATGAAGATTTGACAACTCAATTAGTTTTATGTTTATTCCAAAAGAAATGTATCAAACATGGAGATGTAGATATCTAATGTGGAGAATTTTTTGTCCACCTTATTTTTTGTTCGTGGAAATATAATGGAATAATTAGGTTTCAAAAATCTCTTGTTATATGTCTTTCTTGGTTTGAAGACGCACCTTTCAATTTCTTAACTCCAGCTGTCTAATTCAAAAAGCATTATAGATACTGATTGCAGCATGCTTAACTAGATAAGTCAATAGTTGTATTCAATTAGCAATATATATGTTAATTTATTCTCATTGTGATCTCAGCAACACAAGACATATAGGCAAAAGGCAAGAGGAAGTCCCATAAGTGTGCAGTACATCATGTATTTTACTGCTCACCTAATGGATATTCTTCCTAATGTTTACATATGTTCATAGTGCCAGGGTTCTCGAATGATGGCTGAGGATAACTCCGATGAACTAGCATGTCCAGTAACTAGTGTGAAGAATGACTCTATGGCTGAGGATAACACCGATGAACTAGTAAGTCCAGTGATTAGCGTAAAGAATGACTCTATGGCTGAGGATAACATCGCTGAACTAGTAAGTACAGTAACTATCATAGTCATATCATCATGTACTTACTATGTGAACTTTTATCTATTAGACTATTACAAAAAACTTATTTAATAAGGTCACAACATCAAGAATTTGAAATTAGAATAGTTGCAGCTTAAACGTGCCTTTACATTAAGTTCGATGATTTCGCTATTATTTAATTAAATGGACAATTAAACTATTCAATAAAGGACATTTATATTTTAATTTTTACTGACTATTAGCGTTACGACTTTTGATATTCTTTATTGAAAAAGTATGCTGATGTAGCATGCCTCAATGTTTATGAATACGAGGATGACAAACAGATTCATGATAGAAGGTTTGATGGTACGGTTAGAGACGATGAGTTTGATAGAATAGAATGGTGTTTTTAACCTATTTTTGATGTTGAATTTTATATAATAGAGTAAACAAAAATAATTATGAGAATTCTATTCTCTTCCTCTTCTATTTTTCTAGGGCTACATTATAATTATGAAAATTTTATTCTTGCATTCTCTTTTTCTAGGTTTACTTTATATGGTACTTCCCATGATGAATTTATAAGTTGTATATGGAAGAGGAGAAAATTTTGTATAAAATTTGAAGTAAAAATTGAGATTTTACTTTATATTTATGAGAACTCTATTCTCTTCTTCTCTTTTTCTAGGGCTACTTTATATGATATTTTTTATAATATATTTATAAGTTATATATGAGAGAAGAGAAGATTTTGCATCAAAAATTTGGAGTAAAAATGAAAATTTTATAAATTTTTGACAAAAATTAAGACAAGTGAAATAATGAAAATGGGCAAAAACATGAAAAAAATAAATAAAAGAATATGAATAAGTTTTACTTTGTATTCATCATTTACGTTCACGTGGTTAAGATTTATGTTCTATTAATAAGTACTCTTCATACATTTTTTAAAAATTTTATTGCTTTTCAATTTATTTTTTTATTCTTGTATTCTTAAATTAGGAAAATTATTTATCTCAAATATTTCAGTTTTAGATTTTTGGAATCATTCTTTATATTAGAATTTAAATTATTGCATAAAAAAGAATCTTTTCCTAAAAAATATTTTATCTTACATTTTTTTAAGGAAATTGTTGTAATCAATGTAGTACCTATTGCTATTAAAAAGGTAAGAATCAATAGTAATAATTATTGATAAATAAATATAAAATTATAAAAAATTATGATATTTAATGATATTTATCATATCATGCATTATGCATAGTAGTTACATAAGGTAAGTACCAATAGTAATCATTGTTGGTATTTAAAAGATAAATTTCATTATAAATAAATATTAAAATGTAAAAAATCATGATATTTTATAAGTGCAAATATTTAAGTTAAAATATTTATGTTCTCTTATTATATATTTTTTCCATCTCAAAATAATTGATATGTACAGATTTTGCATAACTTTTAATGGATAATTTAGTAGAAGTATGATTTGATTAATATATATTTTTGTTAATTCTTTAACCCTTATCTATAAAGAAATTAAAAAACTATAAATAGAAGATGAAGTAAAATTAGTAGGTGGCAATTTAAAAAGGTTATTGAGAAGGTAAAGATTGATTTTGAGGAGAGTGAAAAAATGAATAATGTTTAAAATGAAAAAAAGAAAAATGAAATGAGAGAAGATAGAAAACTAAGAAAGGAAACAAAATAAATTTTATAAAATTTCTAATTCTGATTTCATAATCTTTGTCCATTGTGAATTAGGGCCAAGATTTTTGGAGATTAAATCCCAAAAGAAGATACCAAAGAATGCAGTAAAATTAGAAGATAAATATAATATATATATATATATATATATATATATATATATATATATAAGGTGCAAAAATGAGAAAAAAAAATGAGAAACAAAAATTGGGATAATTACCAACATAGCCATTATTGACTCCTAATTACCTTGTTTAGCCTAATTTCAATTAATTACAATTCATAACCTTCTCTTGCCTATTAATTTTTTCATAATTACAATTCATAGTCTCTCCCATTAATTTTTTTCTCTATTTTCGATTACTTTTTTTTTTCTTTTTTAAGTTTTTTCCTTCTTTTTTTCTTTTCCTATTTTTTTTTTCGTTTTCTCTTTATTTCTTTTCTTTTTTCCTATTTTTTCATTTTTTTTTCTCATTATTTTTTCTCCTTTTTTGTTTTTTTTTCTCTATTTTCTATTACTCTTTTTAAAAAGAAAAAATTCTTCAGTTTTTCTTTTCTTTATTTTTTTTGTTTTCTCATTCTTCTTTCTTTTTTCAATTTTTTCTTTTTTGTTGTCTTTCTTTCATTTTGTTTTTCCTTTTTCAGTTTTTTCCTTCTCCCCCCCCCCCCTCCCCCCTTTTTCTTTTTCTCTTTCTTTTTTTTTTTGTTTTCTTTTTTTCATTTGTATTTTTTTCTCATTTTTTTCTCTTTATTATCTATTACTATTTTTCTTTTTTCTATTTTTTTTCTTCATTTTTTATTTTCCATTTTTGTTTTCTCTTTCTTTTTTCTTTATTTAATTTTTTTTGTTGTCGTTTTTGCATTTTGTCTTGTTTTCTTTTCTTTTTCTTCTTTTCCTTTTTATTTTTTCCATCTCAAAATAATAGAGATGTACAGATTTTGCATAACTTTTAATGAATAATTAAGCAGAAGTGTGATTTGATTAATATATATTTTTGTTAATTTTTCAACCCTTATCTATAAAGAAATTAAAAAACTATAAATAGAGGATGAAGTAAAAATAGTAGGTGGCAATTTAAAAAGGTTATTGAGAAGATAAAGATTGATTTTGAGGAGAATGAAAAAATGAATAATGTTTAAAATGAAAAAAAGAAAAATGAAAGGAGAGAAAATAGAAAACTAAGAAAGGAAACAAAATAAATTTTATAAAATTTCTAATTCTGATTTCATAATCTTTGTCCATTGTGAATTAGGGCCATGATTTTTGGAGATTAAATCCCAAAAGAAGATACCAAAGAATGCAGTAAAATTAGAAGATATATATATATATATATATATATATATATATATATATATATATATATATATATATATATATATATATATATATATATATATATATATATATATATATACACACAAAAATGAGAAAAAAATTGGGATAATTACACAACTTAGTCAATATTGACTTATAATAACATTATTTAGCCTAATTTCAACTAATTACAATTCATAACCTTCTCTTGCCTATTAATTGTTTTCATAATTACAATTTATAGCCTCTCCCATTAATTGTTTTTTCACTATTTTCTATTACTTTTTTGCCTTTTTTAGTTTTTTCCTTCTTTTTTCTTTACCTTTTTTTTTTCGTTTTATCTTTCTTTTCTTATTCCAATTTTTTGTTTTTTTTTTCTTTTGAATTTTTTTTCTTTTTATTTTTCTCCTTTTTTGTTTTTTCTCTATTTTCTATTACTATTTTTTTATATCTTTTCGTCTGTTTTTCTTTTCCTTTTTTTTTGTTTTCTCTTTCTTCTTTATTTTTTCAATTTTATTCTTTTTTGTTGTCTTTTTTTCATTTTGTCTTTCCTTTTTTTCCCCCTTTTTTCTTTTTCTCTTTTTTTTCTTTTTTCAGTTTTTTCCTTCTTTTTTTCTTTTCCTATTTTTTTTTTCGTTTTCTCTTTCTTTCTTTTCTTTTTTCCAATTTTTTCATTTTTTTTCTTATTATTTTTTCTCCTTTTTTGTTTTTTTTTCTCTATTTTCTATTACTCTTTTTAAAAAGAAAAAATTCTTCAGTTTTTCTTTTCTTTATTTTTTTTGTTTTCTCATTCTTCTTTCTTTTTTCAATTTTTTCTTTTTTGTTGTCTTTCTTTCATTTTGTTTTTCCTTTTTCAGTTTTTTCCTTCTCCCCCCCCCCTCCCCCCTATTTCTTTTTCTCTTTCTTTTTTTTTATTATTTTCTTTTTTTCATTAGTATTTTTTTCTCATTTTTTTCTCTTTATTATCTATAACTTTTTTTCTTTTTTCTATTTTTTTCTTCATTTTTTATTTTCCATTTTTGTTTTCTCTTTCTTTTTTCTTTATTTAATTTTTTTTGTTGTCGTTTTTGCATTTTGTCTTGTTTTCTTTTCTTTTTCTTCTTTTCCTTTTTATTTTTCCCATCTCAAAATAATAGACATGTACAGATTTTGCATAACTTTTAATGAATAATTAAGCAGAAGTGTGATTTGATTAATATATATTTTTGTTAATTTTTTAACTCTTATCTATAAAGAAATTAAAAAACTATAAATAGACGATGAAGTAAAAATAGTAGGTGGCAATTTAAAAAGATTATTGAAAAGATAAAGATTGATTTTGAGGAGAATGAAAAAATTAATAATGTTTAAAAGGAAAAAAAGAAAAATGAAATGAGAGAAGATAAAAAACTAAGAAAGGAAACAAAATAAATTTTATAAAATTTCTAATTCTGATTTCATAATCTTTGTCCATTGTGAATTAGGGCCATGATTTTTGGAGATTAAATCCCAAAAGAAGATACCAAAGAGTGCAGTAAAATTAGAAGATATATATATATATATATATATATATATATATATATATATATATATATATATATACAAAAATGAGAAAAAAATTGGGATAATTACACAACTTAGTCAATATTGACTTATAATAACATTATTTAGCCTAATTTCAACTAATTACAATTCATAACCTTCTCTTGCCTATTAATTTTTTTCATAATTACAATTTATAGTCTCTCCCATTAATTGTTTTTTCTCTATTTTCTATTACTTTTTTGCCTTTTTTAGTTTTTTCCTTCTTTTTTCTTTACCTTTTTTTTCGTTTTATCTTTCTTTTCTTATTCCAATTTTTTGTTTTTTTTTCTTTTGAATTTTTTTTCTTTTTATTTTTCTCCTTTTTTGTTTTTTTCTCTATTTTCTATTACTATTTTTTTATATCTTTTCGTCTGTTTTTCTTTTCCTTTTTTTTTTGTTTTCTCTTTCTTCTTTCTTTTTTCAATTTTTTTCTTTTTTGTTGTCTTTTTTTCATTTTGTCTTTCCTTTTTTTTCCCCCTTTTTTCTTTTTCTCTTTCTTTTTTTTTCAATTTTTTTGTTTTCTTTTGTATTTTTTTCTCCTTTTTTTTCTCTCCATTATATATCACTTTTTTTTCTTTTTTCTGTTTTTTCTTCATTTTTTATTTTCCTTTTTTGTTTTCTCTTTCTTTTTCTTTTTTCAATTTTTTTTCAATTTCTTTTTTGCATTTTGTCTTTTTTTCTTTTCTTTTTCTTCTTTTCTTGTTATTTTTTCTCCTTCTATTTTTTTCCTTTGTTTTTTTCTTTATTTTCTATTACTCTTCTTTTTTTTTTGTATTTTTCTTCTTTTTTTTCATTCTTTTCATTTGTGCGAACTAGTAAATATAAATACAAGTGCAAACTATAAAATATAAATAGAGAGATGAACTATAACATATAAATACAAGTGGTAACTATTAAATACAAATACAAATGCGAACTATAACATATAGATACAAGTGTGAACTATTATTTGTATTTTTTAATTATTAAAAAGGAATGATTGATTTTCTTTTTACTGATATTTATTTATATTTATTTATACGAGATATATTTATTAATACAAAATAATACAATTCAAATTTTATAAAAATAAAATATGTATTTGTATTTTTAAAATCATTGGTTTCATTTGTTTGTAATTGTATTTGTATCAAATGATATTTATTTATTTAGAAATATGAATAATAATTTTGACATACAAATACAAAATGGTACATTTGTATCAAATGATACATTTCATATTTATATATTTTAGAATCAAGAAAATACAATTAATGCATTTACTTGTATGTATACAAATACAAATGATAAAACGGCTAAATACAATATGCAATCAACTTACAAATACAAAATAATTCTTTAAAAACAAAAAGACATCGACGAAATAGAATACAAATACAAATATAATCTAAATATACAAACACAATAAAATCATAATACAAATATAATCCAATATAATATACAGTCAAATATAAAATACAAATACAAAACAGTTCTTTAAAATACCAGTGCGAATTATATAAAATACAAATGATGGTGCGAACTAACAAATACAAATACAAGTGCAAACTATAAAATACAAATGATGGTGCGAACTAATCCAACCCTCTATGCTATTCAGAGAGAAAAGCCTTTGCATCTGATGCACAAAGCTATCTAGTTTCTTTTTCTTTGCTGAAAATCCAACCTTTGATGATCCTTTTTACATCACCAGACTAGTTCAGTACAAAAGCACCAACAACAAAAAAGAAAGAGTACCACCAGATAAATATCAATTTCCCCTTGCCTAAACTTCCATTATAGTTCAATTGTGACAAAGTATAGTGTGTAATGTAAATAGAAATCATACGTGACAAAAAATAGATTGTTCTGGATTTTGGGAAGGTAATAGAAATATGTTACAAATTATGAAAAAGAATGTAAACAAATGACACTGGAAAATACTTTATCGAGTAATGGGTTCAAGAAAGAGATAAAGGTATCAAATGATTTACAACATACTCTACAAATACTAATTGCCAATGAAAGCAATTTAGGAGATTTTGGAATGGAGGAAGTAATTAACATGTGCAAACTTGGGACTAAATCGACCAATGAAAAGAAAGTAGGCCAACTTATGGGATGAAAAAAGTAAGTAACATATGCTAAACTTGGGACCCAGTCCAGGAATGCATCCCAAAATTAGTACACCAAGAGAGATACCTACAACCTATACAAGAAAAGGGGATAAACCGTCTGAGAGATTGATAGCATCCACAAACTCTGGCACATGAACTTGTTATCTGAAAGTTGTACAGATATGGGTAGAGATCACCTGGGTAAAAATCTCTTACTTTAAACATGTTCATTGTTTACTTTCGGATAATTAAAATTCATTCTTTTTTTGTGTGTGTTTATTTGTAATATTTTACTGTGTCAGGAGGAGTGATTATGGGATTGCTTACATTGGGAGGAATTGATTTTTCGAGGAAAAGACTGTTAAGTGAAAAGGAGGAGGAAACTTCAACAAATGTACGTGTAAACTCTAGTTTTGTTGTTGTTTTATGAGAACAAATTTGTATAAGATTAGAAAAGAATCATATTGTAATCAAGTGAATATGATGAATTAACCGTATGTTTTTTAATTCAAGATTCAAAGCATGTTATTTATGCACAATTATACCTTTTTCTAGATAACTTGGGTTCAATAACAAATACTTAATCTAGTAGTACTATTTTTAAATCTGGATTTTCTTTTTTGATTTATGTAAAATTTCTTCTGAAGTATTTTTTATTGCGCGTGTAATTAATGGAATTAGGATCTTGAGGCAAAGGTGGATTATGTGAGTCATCTATCAGATGTTGATAAGGCAAAAGTGGATTATATGAGTCAGCTACTAGATGACGTTTTGTCTTCAATTATGTCACGTATGACAATTAAAGATGATGTTAAGACCAATATTTTGTCTACAAGGTGGAGATATCTGGTTTCTTTTATGCTTACATTACAGTTCAGCCTTGACATGTTTAGCGTTAACTATTTAGGTCCTACATGTCAGCCTTACTATCAGAAAAATTCTTGGAAGTAGTAAATCAGTTTTTGCAACTTTATTTGGGTCGTAAAGTGGTTGAACTTGAAATGAGCACTTTCATTCAGAGAAATTTTTCTAGTGAATTTGGCCAATTGATGCATTCTGTTTCAAAATTAGGTGTTGAAAGATTACGTCTCAACTTTAGCTGTGGCGAAATTCCTACCTCAAAATACATTAACCTTCACCGCAACACATTTTTTAAATTTTCCCTTGAGCTTCTCTCTCAAGCATCCTCCTTGAAATCCTTGTTTTTAAGTGTTTGCGTCGTATAACCAAGTGTCACACTCCATCTCAAATCCCTCAAGACCCTTTTCTTGATGGGCGTTCTGTTAAAAACGGGACAACTTGAGGGTATTTGTCCTCGTGTTTGAACCTTAATTAGTTAATCATAAAATATTGCAATCTTCCGCATAAGCTATGCATTTTCGGTATAGTAACATCTGTTCTTTTCGCTGATTGTGGAGGATTGGAAGAGATTGATCTTCAGGCTAGAAAACTGCATGAGTTTGAGTGTTTTTTTAATAACAGAGTAAGATTTTACTTTTCTTTCGTTCTTGTGTTGGAACACGTAAAAATTAGTCTTCGCGGAGATGCTTCAATGCCATACATATTTGGTGAATTTGCAGTGAATTTACCTGCTCAGGTTAAATCTTTAATAGTCACCACTTGGAATACTCAGGTATTTGATGATTTCTTGGCTTGTCAAATTCCCTTGGTATTTGTCTTTTGAACACCCTAATCACTTGAAGTATTCCTTTTTGTTAGGTAACACACTTCGCAACAGAGATGCAGATATTTAGAAACCCTAGGATGTTAGTCTTGCTATTTGAAAGCACGTACAACTTTGACATAGTCAAAGTTTCTCCTGTCTTAAACGCCTGTCCTGTTCTTCAATCTCTGCAAATATTGGTGAGTTATCTATATTTATCTTCTTCTTCTCTTTTTTGGATATTCTTTGCTTGATCTTAGATATTGATGACTTGAACATTTATTGAATCTAAAAGTGCATATTTCCCTCCCCAAGCATGCATGATATTCTAGTCATTCTCAACATTCACCTATTTCCATGTTCTGTCAATACAACTCGCACTAGTAAATTTGTATTAATTGCCAATTACCTTCATCCATGAGATATAACACCTTTCACTACTTAGTTGGTGTAGGAAACGATCAAGATGTTTAATCCGACTAATAATTTGGTCTGCTATAATAGAATCATTCATTTTCTTTCTGGCAAGGGAGATTATATAAGCATTTCACTTTTCAGAATTGGACATCATGATTTGTTAATAATATGATTTATGAAGATTTGACAACTCAATTAGTTATATGTTTATTCCAAAAAAAATGTATCAAACATGGAGATGTAGATATCTAATGTGGAGAATTTTGGGTCCACCTTATTTTTTGTTGATGGAAATATAATGGAATAATTAGGTTTCAAAAACCTCTTATTATATGTATTTCTTGGTTTGAAGATGCACTTTTCAATTTCTTAACTCCAGCTGTCTAATTCAAAAAGCATTATAGATACTGATTGCAGCATGCTTAACTAGACAAGTCAATAGTTGTATTCAATTAGCAATATATATGTTAATTTATTCTCGTTGTGATCTCAGCAACACAAGACATATAGGTAAAAGACAATAGGAAGTCCCATAAGTGTGCAGTACATCCTCTATTTTACTGCTCACCTAATGGATATTCTTCCTAATATTTACATATGTTCATGGTGCTAGGGTTCTGGAATGATAACTGAGGATAACTCCAATGAACTAGCAAGTCCAGTAACTAGTGTGAAGAATGACTCTATGGCTGAGGATAACACCGATGAACTAGTAAGTCTAGTGACTAGCGTGAAGAATGACTCTATAGATGAGGATAACATAGATGAACTAGTGAGTCCAGTAACTAGCGTGAAGAATGACTCTGCTGGAAGTAAGACAGATAAAATCAGCACAATAAAACCAAGATCTATGAGTAATGGAAATGTGGTTCTTCCCTACTATCGCAGCTCCTCCTCTACTTCATCTTACAATGCAGGCAATACAAGAAGGCAATCCACTTAGAAGTTGAATGCTCCTGATAGCGGACAAGATGTTATTACTCATTATCTAAGAGCTTTCACTGGTTCTTGCCATGACTTCTGTAAATATGGCAGGAAACATTCCTCTGAAGCAAAGCCATGGCATCCTCTATCAAAAAGAAAGAACAAACTTCCTGCTGATGAGCAGAGTCCTGCACGGACCTTGGTGGGGGAGGCAAAAAAGGGGACTTTGGTCAAGAAAAAGCTTTCCACTCCTCCTGGGAGAGAAAAACAAGGTGATAGGAGTTGAGCAAAAGCCTTTCACTTCTCTAGGGAGTGTGCTGGGAGAGGCAAAGAAGAGGACCATGGTCAAGAAAAAGACTTCCACTACTTCAGGGAGTTACCAGAGTGATGCAAAGAAGGGGATTTCGGTCAAGCAAAAGCTTTCCACTCTTTCTGTGAATATGCTGGAAGAGGGAAAGAAGGTAAATGAGGTCTATCAAAAGCCTTCATCACCTCAGGACAGTGTACTCAAAGATGAAAAGGAGGTCACTATGGTTGAGCAAAAACCTTCTTCTCCTCCAGGTTACATGGAGGGAGGGATAGATGAGGTGACTATGGTTGAGCAGAAGTCTTCAGCTTCTCTGGTGAGTATGCTAGGAGAGGGAGAAAATGTGACTGTGGTTGAGAAAAAGCTTTCTACTCCCCCAGGGAGTATGCTGGTAGAGGAAAAGAAAGAGGCCGTGGTCAATGAAAAGCCATCTGCTCCTCCAGGGAGTATACTAGGACAGGAAAAGAAGTTGAATGTGGTCGATCGAAGGCCTTCTCCTAAGGTTCACTCTCTTGAACCCTCTGAAATAAAAAAGAAAAAGATACTGCTGACACCAAAGAGTGTTCACTCTCTGAAATTGGATTCCTCAAGTGACAAGATGCCAGAGACAAAAAAGCAAATGAAATGTTCATCTAAGATCTTAGGAGGTGTAGATGCAGGAGGCAAGAAAGACAGTGTTGCTAATTATAGAAAACAAATAATCGCACCTAAAGTATCTGCAGAGAAATATTTGAAGACGCCAACTCTTTCATCTCTACCAAAATATTCCTCTGTTAAACCTTTGATTTTGAGGGTAAGAAGCAATAAAAGCTTAAAATTGTTGGCTCCTCTGAAGGACCAGAACAAGATGCGGAGAGATGGGACTAACAAACTCAACCTTGAAATGGTTCTTGAGAAAACTTTACGTACTCCCAAAGTGAAAGCATCACCAAAGTCTTCATCCCATTTACAATCATGTCCATTGTCTAATGAAGAAGATAAAAAGGAAGTTGTTAAGTCTGCAGACTGTGCATTGGGTAAATACACCTCTAGCAGCAAAAAGCTGTTGCACATAGCAGAAGCAAAAACTATTGGGAAAAATCAGCAAAAGACATTGAGAAAAGGTAAGACAGGTTGTTCTAATGATAATAATTCTTCGGTAGTGAAACTGAAGTTCAGGAGGGGCAAGATAGTTTATCTCCAGCAAGAAACCAGCAGCCCTAGGAGGCTGACATTTAGATGGGGACGACATGTGGGAGAAAGCAAGGACAGCAATATAAGAAAGAGAATCTTTAAAAAAAAATGAGTTAATGGTGACAAAAGTAATACCATCCCAATCTCTGGAAAAATTGTTTTGAGGCATCAGGATATGCAAGAAAAGAAAGATGTGCAGGGTTTGTTGAATAATGTGATTGAAGAGACGGCAGGTAAGCTTGTTGAAACTGGGAATAGCAAGGTTAAAGCTTTGGTGGGAGATTTTAAGACAGTGATTTCCCTCCACAATAAACCTTCTGCTGTCACAGTTTCTTTATTAACTAACGGAATTTTATCACAAATAGGAGCAATTGCAAATATAGTGGTTGATATAGCTTTTCTGACCTGGTTTACATATGTTTGTCCTGTTTCTCATTCCGACTCATCTTCTTAACGATTTCTTGATGCTTGCCGGTTCTGTTCTCATGATTGAATAAATTTAATTTCTTCTGGGTGCATTTACTTTGAATTGGGAGATAAAGTTGCGCAAGACTACAATTTCTTTTTCACTTATGGAGGTTTTGATAGTGACATTAAATCACTGGGTGTTTGGATGTAGACATTCTAATGTTAGGCTGGTTGCTCAGAGGACATATATTGTTGTTGGACTCATTTACAAGGGATTTGTTCATACTTTTTGTTGAATAAGCGCATTGAAGAAGGCACATCATGTGGAAAGGCCATCCAAAAAAGAGTTTTGGATATGGTACTGGTTTGACATTGTGCTTGTATACTATTTGCTGTAGTTGTTCTGTAAAGGGATCTGTCTCTTGACTGTCAATCAAATATAAATATTGTAACCACCTAAACAAGTAACAATATTTATGTGCATCTTTTATTCAGGTAACTCAAAACAGCTTATAATAAGTCCCTTTGTTGGAATATTGTACGTTTTAGCTTAAAGAAGCCACTGCAGTTTGTTAGACTTAGATATATGTACCTTCGTGGCTCCACCTATCAACCATAACATCCAGCTAAAGTTGAGTCACTCCATGTACTTATGTTAAAATTTATTTTTTAAGTTTCCTTACTCCAATTTGTCATTGAAAGCTCACACATTTTATCATGCAACAAATTTTCGCTCAACTAAATCTGAGACTCTTATCAAAGATGGCTAGAAATACTAATGAAAATGGTCATAAAAGTTTTAGTTCACATAAACTCAGAAATAGTGTCATTGGCCATACAAGTATTCGAGGTAAGTTCTCATATCACAATATAATAAAATATCAAGTTGGAAGAAGATGGTTAGAAGTTCTACATTCGAGAGTATGATTTAATCAAAAGAGTGTTAAGGGTTACATTTGTTTAACTTGTAAGGTGGGGACAAATAAGTTACGAGATCAAATTTCCTTAACTACGTTGTACTATGAAAAGTTCATCAAAAAATGGAGTAGAAATGAAGCCAACAATCAGATCATGCAAAAGTTCATAGAAGCAAGGGTCAAGCAAAGTGCTATACACAAGCCACACAAAATCCTCAACTAATAAATGAAACTTCAACAAACGGAGGTAGCATGCAGAAAGTTTCACTAACAACATTATAACATGAGCAAACTAATTAAAAAATTAAAATCCTACAAATCACACATGAATCACTTCAGTTAAAATCCTACTAAGTCTGATTTGCTGAGAAGCAAAAGAGCAATTTTCCTTCAGTTGTCAATGCAGCAGTGACGCGACTTCAGAATCTTCATGGAGAAATTTACATGGCTTCTAATTCTGCTTAAGCGCCTTACGGGGATGATGACTTCTTCTCCTCCACTTGCCTAAATTTCACAAGGAAAATACATAAGTGATGATAGGCGAATTTACACGCCTATATCAATATATTTTGCCCATATTTTAGCCTAGTTTTGAGAACAAATTATATATTTCATGCACTTTTAGTCCTTTTTCCTGTAAATGAGCTAACGAACATGATTAGTAAAGTTTCAGGTATAAATGATGCAAAATTCAGCATTTTATGGCTTACTTGACGCAAAAGAAAGCTCACGAACGAAGGAGAAGGAAGCTGGACGCCTAAAGGACCAAAACTGCTGCATGGAAAATCTGTCCCGGGCTAAAACAACATTTCTGAAGACTTTGGGGACTTACAGACACATAGCTGGATTTGGACAATGATACATTAACCTAGTACAATTGGGTTATGTATTTCATTAGTTTATTTGGATTATGATAATGTTACATTAACCTAGTACATTTGGGTTAAGTATTCCATTAGCCTAGTAGGATTTGGTTATTTGTTTCATTAGCGTAGTAGGAGTAGGATATGGGTATTATAAATACCCTATCAAGCTAGAGATTTATAGACAATGCTCCCTTAGTGGAGAGATACATTCTACTTCTCAATTACAACTCTTCTAATCTTTCCATTAATTCTATTTTTCTTCTTTTATTCTTCTATCCTTAAATTCCACAACAAGAGAATCGTTACCAAGCCAAGGAAACACGCCACACGCCTATCACTTGATCTATACGCCATTACTCAATATCGTGATCTAATAACAATGTCAATCGTGATCTCCTTCGCATTCATGGGTAACTAAACTTCTCTGTTGGGGTTATGGAAGCCGGATGAGTTACTATCTATTGCTGTGAGTTTGTGAGTTCGAGACACGTATATTGCTTATATCATTATTCTCTTCATCTTAACCCACATTCTTTGCGGTTGCAAACGCAAGAATACGCCAGTCTAACATTTAACTTGTTCGAGAGAAAGGTTATTTGTCTAGAAAAGAGATAGTGTCAAGGTAGTAGGACACCCTTTCCTATTAAAAAGCTAGTGCCGTAACTGGACTAACCTCTTGGAGAATTCGTACCGTTAGACACGCTTTAAGCTCGAGAGAGTTAAAGTGAAATAGTCCTTGTTTAGGTCGAGAGACGCTTGGATTTACCATCGACTACAATTCTCTATAAGCAATTGCATGTCAGAATTCTACACACTCATTGCCAATAGAGACGTATACCTCAGAAGGTGGACATAACCCCAACGCTTCAATTCTCATTGTTTACAACCAACGTAACAATCTCTCTCTTTTTACTTTATTATTTTCAGCCTTTGTTTACATTACTTGCAAGACAAGAATCCCCCCTTTTTACGAGACTTGCACCAAAAGTTTAGCAATTTTACTTACTTGTTGGCCAAGCTATTCCCTGTGGGATCGACACCCAACCTAGGTTGGGTTCTATATTTGGTAACGACCGCTTTACACTCCTACGAGAGCTGTAGATTAAGCGTTATCAAAAATTGGCGCCGTTGCCGGGGAATACGAGTGTCAATCAAGTTCGTGATAATTACTAGACCCTTTGGTCAAAGATTCTCGTACTTTTACGTTTCGTTTTTGTTTTTGTTTATTGCAGGTTTTTACTTTAGTGCATGCCCCATACTAGAAGTTCTGGTCAACCGTTATTACCAATCAATCCTGAACCACAACGAATTAGAAGAATGGAAGCATAAGCTGAAATCGACAGGATGGCTGCTCAACAGGAACAAGCAAGATTGGCTGCCCTTGCCGCTGCCCAAGTACACCAACAAAACATTGATAACCCTGGGCGAGCAACAAATCCTGACGATGAGGATTTAGGTGATGACGAGTTACTAAACCCTAGGCGTGATGCTAAAATTATAACACCTGCCAACAGAAGAGGTCGAGAAGCTCGGTATAGGTATGATCGCCAACCTTTGCAGCCAGCTTTCGACGATGATGATGATGATCTTGATGGTGCCGGAGCCACTGGAGCTATAATTCCACCACCATTAGTGCCCGTCCAAGTTCAACATCACAAGCACCATGATTCAGTTATTGTAACTCAAGGGATTATTTGGTGGACTAGCAGGCGACGATCCGAATATGCATCTCATCAACTTTATTTCTATATGCAAGTCTTTTGACAATCCTGGTGTTGGTCAGAATGCTATTCGATTACGTCTATTTCCATTGTCTCTGTCTGGGGAGGCAACACTACGGTTGAATGGGCTAACTCCTGATTCAATTACAAATTGAAGGCAATTGAGAGACGCTTTCCTAGAAAGATTCTTTCCGCCATCCAAAAGAGCACAATTGAGAGATGAAATCAGCAACTTCCGCCAGCTTCCCACTGAAGCTCTTCATGAAACATGGGAGAGGTTCAAGACAAAGCTAGAGAGATGCCCAAACCATCTCATGACTAATGTTCACCTAATGGAGATCTTGTATAGAGCCTTGAATTCAATAACTAAACCAGTGGTGGATAATGCAGCTGGAGGTTCTTTCATGGACCTCCCCTTTGGTCAAGCAAGCAACATGCTAGATCGTATGAAGAAACAAAGTAGAGCTTGGCATACCAGGGATTCTGAGGTAGCAAGCCCCACTTTATCTATTGGCATGACTGCAGACCAAAGAAGAAGAGAAGAAGAACCTGATCAAGATATGGCGCATTTGAAAACACAAATGGATCTTCTTACAAAGCATTTATTATCAGGGAAGACCGAAAAAGTGAAAGCTATTGCGTCAAAAGGAAGAGACGAATCTGATTCTGAAGAGGAGGCCAACTACTTGAACAATCAGGGGGGTTTTCGTGGGAATGCCCAAGGAAACCAAGGTCGGAACTATTATGATAAATCTGGAAGCAAAGACCAAGGTAGTTGGAAGAAAAACAATGAAAAGAGTGGTTTGTACGTTCCCCCTGGTAGACGTGATACCACCACATCTAATTCTAGAAGTATGGAAGACATGATGGCTAAGTTATTGAAAGGAGTGGAAGCAACGAGTGCGGGAGTTACGGAGGTGATTAATGATTTGTCCTCCATGAAACAATTAGTTGATTCACATTCCACTTCTATCAAGCAAATAGAGCAGCAATTGAGCCAACTTTCAGCAGCACTCAATCAAAGAAAGGCCGACACTTTACCTAGCGATACTGTGCCAAACCCAAGGAATGACGGGTCATGCATGGCCATCACTACCAGAAGTGGTAAGGTGCTGGAAACTTCAGCAAAAGGCAAGCAAGTGGTTGACGAAGTTGCGGACATGGATGACAACACAAAAGGAGAAGATGCCGCAGCACCCACTCTTGACGTCAAGGACGCCACATCCAGCACTGTGCAACCTGAAAAAGTGGAAAAACAGAAGCAAGAGGAGAAGAAAACCGTGGAAAGAACACTTCCATACCCACCACCACCTTTTCCCCAAAGATTAAAGAAGGTGGCGGATGACACAAAGTTTAGCAAATTCATGAATATGTTAAAGCAACTCACCATTAATGTTCCATTGGTGGAGGCACTTGAACAAATGCCTGGGTATGAAAAATTTATGAAGGATCTCTTGAAAAAGAAGCGGGCAGCAAGTTATGACTTGGCGAATAATGTTCATCATTGTAGTGCAATCGCTACAAGATCGTTAGTTCAAAAGAAGGCAGATCCTGGAGCTTTCACTATTCCTTGCACAATTGGATCGTTGAATTTTTCTAAGGCATTGTGCGATTTGGGAGCTAGCATTAATTTGATGACACTATCTATCTACAGAAAGTTGGGGTTGGGAGACCCTACACCAACCAATATGAGGCTCGTGATGGCTGATAGGTCGGTAAAACGACCTGTGGGTATCTTGAATGATGTGTTGGTGAAGGTTTCTTCATTCATATTTCCTGCCGACTTCGTTATTTTAGATTGTAAGGAGGATTCTGAAGTTCCCATAATCCTGGGACGTCCTTTCCTTGCAACCGGAAGTGTTCTTATTGACATGAAAGATAATGAGCTTTTGTTTCAAATTAATGATGAAGTAGTATGGTTTGATATATGCAAAGTCATGAAGCAGCCCAGCGATATGAATGAGTTATCTATAGCTGATGTTCATCAAGAGGATATGAAAGAATTATCTATAGAGAAACAGCCTACTGTTGAGCCATTGTCTGCTGCGCCACTGAATGTTGAGCATGAGGATAATGAAGATTATGAAGAACTTATGGGTGATCTAACAGAAATAGAGTCTTATACTCCTAAGCAACTGGATTGTGATCTCAAGAATCAACCAACAGCGAAGACTCCCATTGACGAGCCACCAATGCTAGAATCGCAAGAGCTCCCCGATTATCTAAGGTATGTGTTCTTGGAAAGTAAAAATATACTTCCAGAGAGTGCAGATGATTTAAGTGAACAGCACGTAGAAGCTCTCATCTCTGCTCTAAAGATATAAAAGAGAGCTATGGGTTGGACTATTGATGATATAATTGGTGACTCTCCGGAGAAACGTAGGAGCCATCTCGAAAAAGATCGCATGCCCACAGGTAAGCCTCATTGTCGTCTAAATCCTTTCAGAAAATGATTCATCACTTATCTCGACGAAGTATAAGTACTCGAGATTACTATGTCAAGCCACGACAATAAATAAGGCGCTAGATGGGAGGCAACCCATCGTTTTATCGTTTTATCGTTTATCATTTTTCCTTTCATTCTAGTACTTGTTTTGTTTTGCTAAATGAAAAATCCGAAAATAAGAGTCGTACCACGACCAAAACTATGGCGCTTGGTGGGAGGCAACCCATCGTACTAATTGTTTTCGTTTGGTTTTGAGCAAAAATAGGTGCAAGAAGTATTCAACGAGGAGATTGATTTCAATTGACGATTTGGACGCATTGTATGGTAAAGTTGGTAAGTTAGGAATAGTGATTCATAAGGCTATCGATTGAGCATCTCTCATGACCAAATAGGCATCGAGGAAGGCTAGGCCTTGAAAAAAATAGGCCACGAACGATGCACAACCTATCCTATAGCCTAAGGTCTCGGAATCTAGTGTGCTATACACTATGCGCCGCCTATTCCTAAGTGTGCTTTTGACTATGCGCCGCCTATGCTATGGCATTTGGTCTCAGTATCTCATATGCCATAGACTATGTGGCGCATATGTCTACAAATGCCATAGACTATGCGGCGCATATGTCCCATTATGCTATAGACAATGCGCCGCATATGTCATGTGTATGCCAAGCATTATGCGCCGCATATGTGGGATTTTTGTCTCCAAAACTGATTGTAAATGGGTCATAACCCGACCCATTCTCTTCCTATATAAAGGGGAATTAGTTTTACAACACAACCACACTAAAAATTGACCTAAGGGCGCCGCATATACATCCAAATCCTCTCAAAATTTTCTTCTTTTGCTCTTCCAATTCACAAAACCATCCCCACAAGCTTCAAGCAAGTAAGTGCTCTCTTATTCTTCATTTATTTCTCGTAAGTACTACGTTGCTATGTCTAGTATGAATTGCTAAATCGTATAAGATTGTTGGTGATGTTTATGTGTTTGGATAGTTGATACAAAATCATGTGAGTGAACATATACGTAGGAAAATCTTGCCTTATTTCCGACTTGAATTTGGTTTCAATAGCATTGTTATGATATTTACGGAATTACTATGGCTATGAACATTGCTTAAGATTGTTGTTTGGATACTTACATGTTAGACTATCCCGGCCATCGGGATAAGACTTATAGCGCCTACCGGCATAAGAGGTTGTGATTGTTGTAAGAATAACTATACCATGTGGTAACCCCTATGTAGTAGTGTTGCTATATCTACCATGAAAGTAGTCCAATGGCTGCAAGTAAGTGATGCATTACTGATTTTCCTGTCGGAATACAATCCTAAAACGTATGTCGATGAAATCTGAGTAAATCGACTACTTTCACCTCACTGATTTGTGTTAACAAAACTAAGTGTGGGGTGGTACCCCTAATGTTTGCTTATAGATTGTATCAAGTGAGATTGTGCTGCAACTAACACTATTTCTAGTCTCAGGTACAATGGCACCTAAAGCGAGGCAAGGCAAGGAGAAGGCTACCACATCCCAAAAGGGCAAGAAGAGAAGTCGAAAGGACCAAGGAGAATCATCCTCAGCACAACTACCCCGCAGAATGTTCGGAATAAAATGGGTTCTTGAGGAAGAATCCAAAACATGGTACAGTAGAAACAAAGAACGAAAATATGTTCACATCGACTTGATCAACAAGGAGACCTTAGCAAGGAAGGAGCCACGTATGTTGGCAAAAATAATGGCTTTGAAGCTGGATTTCATCTTCCGCGACATGGGAGAGTGTAATCTGGATCTGACAAGAGAGTTTTATGCCAACTGGTCGCCGAACACAACAGGCAATGAAGTCAAAATTCGGGGCCAAGTGTTACAGCTCACCACGGATTGGATCAACTCTTTTCTTGGCTTACCTTCGGTCGACACAACACCATTCAAAGAGCTGTACAGCAGGACTCCTTATAGAGCAATACGACACACGCTTTGTGGAAGCAGATCGATGGCAAGGTGGGGCAGACACAAAGAAATCGGCCGACACAACACCTTCCCCTATGCTCCACTAAATAGGGAAGCAATAATCTGGATGCGCATTGTCAACTCATGCCTTATTCTTGGGACTCAATACACTAAGATATCAAGAGATAGAGTGTGTTTGGTCTATGCTTTGATGACGAATGTCCTATCAACTTTGGGGCAATAATTCGATCTACCATGAGGAAGGCCAGACTCCACAAAAGGTCCCACTTCACATTTGGAAATTTGTTGACAGCAATCTTTCGGAAGGAGGATATCGAAGAGGAACCAGCTGACCACAAACTCCCACATAACCCAAAGAAGGTTGACTTCACCAAGGTCAAAGATGCTGAAACAACTCATGGTGTTAACCTTACTACTGCGGAGAGACATGCTCGTGATGAGAGTTTCTTCCGTCATCTCTATGGCATGACACGATTCACTATGATGAGTGGTGGACGTGTTCTAACTGCTGAAGAGCTCCAACAGCTGGACCACGACTACCCAATGAACATGCATGCATGGGAGATGTGTGGAGTGGGCGTATACTTTGAGGAACCTCTAGAGGATGATGTGCCGACTGATATCGATCGACGCTTGCCTGATTCTGACAAGGAGGAGAACTCTGACGACGACTCTTATGATGATTCAGACGAAGGGGGTATGACCCCCGACATTGAGGAAGAGTCCGACTAACCAGGTTCTTCGCATTTATTTTCAACTGAGAGCAGTGTCCCATTTAAGTGTGGGGTGGCGGTATCGCATGCTATACTTCTCTGTTTGCACCTATGTTTGTTTGTTTACTTTGTTTATTTGAGTTTTACTTTTTTTATTTGAGTTCATTTTTTTTTGTTTTTTTAAGTTTTTAGGAGTAAATTTTTTCTAGCTTCGCATGAAATTATTTTGATAGGCAGCATGAGATTATAACAAGAGTATGTGTTACAATTGTGACTATTGAGACGTCTAGACTCTAGTTGTGACTCATTATGTGATATTGTGTGGTTCAATTCTTTCACTTGTTGGGTCGAGGGTCTATATTACTTCCAATCAAGTCGACCATGTGCCTTGTGTGTGTGAGATAATAGTATCTTCTATGTATGTGGCTGATGCTAGAACTTGCCTGGTATGTATGCAAAGCGAAAATAAGGAGTGTAAGTTTAGGATATGATTTAGGCATTTCTTTGGCAACCTATACATGTTTACCTTCAGTTTTACCTACCCATGGATATCATCCTAGTTAACCCTTTTGAGCCTTTAGCCTATTTCTTTGACAACCTTGTATGTAAGCCTAATCCATTTCTTTCAAGACCGTAATTTGATCCAAATTCCTAAGTGTTGTAAAGTGAAAAAGTCATGTGACAACATAAGGGGAAATTGGGTGAGTATAATGCTATAAATTGTAATGGTGCTTGAATGTGTTATGAAAAAGAAAGTGCTATCATAAGAGGTATGTTATGAAAAGAAAAAGGAAAAGAAAGCTGAAAAGTGAGTTATGCTTAAAATTGAAAAACAAAAGAGGAGAACAAGGGTGGTAGAATAAAACAAAGAAGAAAGGTTGAAAGAAAAAAGTGTCAATGATACAAAGTGATGTATTAAAGCGCTTAGGAACCTAGTCACTATTTCTGGCCAAAATAGTCCTACCCGTCCCTTAGCCTACATTACAACCATCAGAAGACCTATTTGATCCTAATCTTAACATTCTGACATTTAGTGGAGTATTACACTAAGGGCAAGCCTATGGTCATCAGTTGCTGCATATGAATTCTTTGTGAGAGTGAGAGCAAGGATATTTTGATACCCATGTTTGAAAAATATGCTATACTTGTGAGTGACTATGGGTAATATATTTTGAGACACACATGGTTGATGAGTTTTGGATAGTTGTATATGATTCTACGCACCTTAACGTTTGCATGCGAGTTGATCACCATCACGAGTCTATGCTAGAGGTTAAATTGTTTCTACTTATAATCGAAAAGATACTCTTTGTTGATAATTGTTGTGCTTGTCTTGATAAATGTTTTGTGTTGTTGTTGTAAAAACCCTAAGTTGATGTTTAGAAGGACATGATATGTTGTTCGAGGACGAACAAAGCTCTAAGTGTGGGGTGCTGATGATAGGCGAATTTACACACCTATATCAATATATTTTGCCCATATTTTAGCCTAGTTTTGAGAACAAATTATATATTTCATGCACTTTTAGTCCTTTTTCCTGTAAATGAGCTAACAAACATGGTTAGTAAAGTTTCAGGTATAAATGATGCAAAATTCAGCATTTTATGGCTTACTTGACGCAAAAGAAAGCTCACGAACGAAGGAGAAGGAAGCTGGACGCCTAAAGGACCAAAACTGCTGCATGGAAAATCTGTCCCGGGCTAAAACAACATTTCGGAAGACTTTGGGGACTTACAGACACATAGCTGGATTCGGACAATGATACATTAACCTAGTACAATCGGGTTATGTATTTCATTAGTTTATTTGGATTATGATAATGTTACATTAACCTAGTACATTTGGGTTAAGTATTCCATTAGCCTAGTAGGATTTGGTTATTTGTTTCATTAGCGTAGTAGGAGTAGGATATGGGTATTATAAATACCCTATCATGCTAGAGATTTATAGACAATCCTCCCTTAGTGGAGAGATACATTCTACTTCTCAATTACAACTCTTCTAATCTTTCCATTAATTCTATATTTCTTCTTCTATTCTTCTATCCTTAAATTCCACAACAAGAGAATCGTTACCAAGCCAAGGAAACACGCCACACGCCTATCACTTGATCTACACGTCATTACTCAATATCGTGATATAATAACAATGTCAATCGTGATCTCCTTCGCATTCATGGGTAACTAAACTTCTCTGTTGGGGTTATGGAAGTCGGATGATTTACTATCTATTGCTATGAGTTTGTGAGTTCGAGACACGTATATTTCTTATATCATTATTCTCTTCATCTTAACCCACATTCTTTGCGGTTGCAAACGCAAGAATACGCCAGTCTAACATTTAACTTGTTCGAGAGAAAGGTTATTTTTCTGGAAAAGAGATAGTGTCAAGGTAGTAGGACACCCTTTCCTATTAAAAAGCTAGTGCCGTAACTGGACTAACCTCTTGGAGAATTCGTACCGTTAGACACGCTTTAAGCTCGAGAGAGTTAAAGTGAACTAGTACTTGTTTAGGTCGAGAGATGCTTGGATTTACCATCGACTACAATTCTCTATAAGCAATTGCATGTCAGAATTCTACACACTCATAGCCAATAGAGACGTATACCTCAGAAGGTGGACATAACCCCAACGCTTCAATTCTCATTGTTTACAACCAACGTAACAATCTCTCTCTTTTTACTTTTTTATTTTCAGCCTTTGTTTACATTACTTGCAAGACAAGAATCCCCCCTTTTTACGAGACTTGCACCAAAAGTTTAGCAATTTTACTTACTTGTTGGCCAAGCTATTCCCTGTGGGATCGACACCCAACCTAGGTTGGGTTCTATATTTGCTAACGACCGCTTTACACTCCTACGAGAGTTGTAGATTGAGCGTTATCAATAAGTAAGAGAATAGATTTGGCTATTCAAAAAGGATTGTTTATGCTCAAAGAAGATAGAATATACCAAGTTAAATACAGTCACATGCTTGGCAGGAATCCTCTCATATGTAGTGAAACTTTCATATAAAGGTGAACCCATTGAGAACTCTGATGCAGCCAAGGATTCTCTCCTGTTACTCTTTCTAGGTTTCTTCTCAATGCTCTGAGCCTCATCATCCTCTGATTTGGGATATTTCTTGCTATGAGATGAGCTTATTTGAAAGATGCTCATATCAGAAGGAAGTCTCGCTCTTGCAACTCGACCTCTGTTGGCCAATTTTGAGAAGAATACTTCTCTTTGACAACATGGTGTGTGGCAAATTTCTTACTTGACACTGCTACTGGATGCAAAGTCTTATCACTTCTTCTCTTCATGTAGAGAACTATACCAGCAAGCAGACTCAGTAAAAGTGAGGAAATTCCCAGGATCTGATATGCACCAACATTATCTTCATCATGTCTTATTGGAGACTCCATCATTTCCAAAGGTTGGGCTTCTGCAATAGCAGAAATTTCTTTCACGATGCTTTCAGGATTGTCAATCATCGACTCAAGTGCATTATCAACAATGAAAGATTGGAATTCAGCCAACTCAACGTCAACATTAGAAGTTGTAAGCCCTTGGCCCAAATCCCTTTCTGAACTATCAGATTCATTCCCCTCAGCTGGGACAACAAAAACATTTTCAGTCTCCACCAAATCATGCTTTCCTTGTTCTACATCCTTTTCTAAGCTATCAGCCCCATTTACCTCGGCTAATTGAATTGCGAAAGATTCTTCAATCTCCAACACATCCACTCCTTCAATTTCAACTTCCCCACCATCATCTAAATCAACATCTATTTGAAATTCTTCCTCATCTGGCTCTGTTTCAGATTCTTCAGCCTCTTTTAACTCAATTGGTTCAAACTTTTTATCCAATTCCTCACTACCAGTACTGCCTTTCAAATATTCATGATATATATTGCTACTCTCTTCTAGAGCATTCAAGTTCATGAATTTAATCGGATGCACATCATCTATTCGACCAAGGTCATTAATCAACTTTGAGAAATAAGAACCTGCTTTACCCGAGAATTGCTTAAAGTAATGATTAGCCTTAGGTAAGACTAGAAAAGCCAAGACCGGAATATGTGATGGAATATTGACATTAGAGAATCTTAAGTCTATAATAGACCCAGGGGTAGCAAGTATAGGAGAATCAGTTACTGAGAATGATAAGAAAGCAATCATAAGTACCAACATCAGAGATAAAAACCTCAATATTATTGAAGATCTTGATTTTGATTTCATTTTTGCCACAGATATGTCCTCAACAATTTGCTTAGCAACACCGATTGCAGCTTCCTCTTCTTGATAATTGCTTCTTTTTTCGTTAGATAAAAATGGAATTTTGAATTAAAGATGAATAGTTTGATTCAATGCAGGCTAAAAAATTGGGAAGAAATAGAATGGACAGAATAAGTTATATATGGGGTATTACCAAAAAAAAAGTTATATATGGGGTAAAAAATATTTACTCAATCATAGCAATTACTAATATATGTAATTGCAATTAATTAGATATCTAAAGTAAATGATACTTCCTTTTGCTTAGTGCATTTTTATTTATCGGATGTAGTATCAATAGGTATTCTTTTTTGTTTGTCTAATTTAAAAATCAAGAGATAATTTATCAATAATTTTTAATTTGAGTTTGTTATATTAACTATAGTTATTTTTCAAAGTCTAAATGCTATTATATTCAAGTAATAATATAATAAAATGGTCATTTTATTTCTTGTTGTATTAAGTCAATACTAGATAAATAAAATAGATCGAGGAAATAACTAACATGTATGGCAGGTTGGTACAAAAATATCACTACACTATCATATTCATACCATCATGCACTTACTATATGACCTTTTATCTATTAGACTATTACAAACAACTTATTTAATAAGGTCACAACATCAAGAATTTGAAATTAGAATAGTTAAAGCTCAAACGTACCTTTACATCAAGTTCGATGATTTCGCTATTCTTGTTTTGCAATGTTCATCAAAATTCAAGTTCTTTTATTTCATTTTCTTGATTAAGAAATCACGAAAGTAAATGCTGTGAGGTTTGAAATTCAGTGAATAGTAAGAGAACGTCTTTATCTTTTCTCACTTACATATTTTTTTTGCACATGCTACTGCTTCATATTCTGCCATGTGGTTACATATTAAACATTGAGCTCTTATCACTAGATCAAAATAATATGACATTCACGATTGTAAATCTTATTTACTAAGAATGATCTATTATATTTATAAGCGGGATTGGCCCTTCTTAACATTCACAGTCTAATAATAATAATTATGGATATTGTCGATAAATATTCTACCACTAAAAAGTAAGCCCAAGCCAAATAATGATAAGACTTCTCTCAATATCAAGTAGTAATATATTTGCCCTCTCATCAAATCTAGCTTTTCTTCCTTTATGTATAATCTTGTTTTTCATGATTTTATGTTCTAATTTAATTCAATTCTTCTTTGTTAGATGTCTCTTTTTTTCATATTCTATACTATGGACTTGTGCATAAAAATTAAGCTTTTGTGTCTCTTTTATAAACTAAAAAATCTCGAAAGTAAATTTCACGAGGCTCGAAACTTTTCTCACTTAAATACATAATTTTTTATATGGTACCATAAAATATTGCAGTCTCATCAATCATCACTAAATAAAGGGAAAAGACATCATTTCTACTCCATACTATACAAGAAAAGTCTAAGCCACACATAAATTATATAAGTGACCTATTACACACCTTAACTATATAAAAGTGATATTATTACCTCCCCGCGACCCCCATTCTAAGGCGCGTGTGTTACACTTATTTTAGGCGCGTCCAGCTATTAAATAACAAAAGTAAACGGCTAAAAACATTAAGGGAAAAGGCATCGTTTCCACCCCAAACTATAGTCGAAAAGTCGAATCCACACCTAAACTATATAAGTGACCTATTACACACCTTAACTATAAAAAATGATACTTTTTACTGAGGTGGTGCTGACGTGGCAGCGCGTTTAAAACACTACACCATATGCAAGTGGTGGTAGCCTGACAGGGTTAAATAGTTTCACTTTTTTATAGTTTAGGTGTGTAAAAGGTTACTAGTATAATTTAGGTGTGACATCGACTTTTAGGATATAGTTTGGGGTGAAAACGATGTATTTTCTATCATGTGACTATGATTGTAAATCATATTTAAAGAAAAATAATCTATTACATTTTTTAAGGGATATTTTTTGCCCTTCTTGAAATTCAAGATCTAACAATATAACTATGAATTCCATCACTAAAACGTAAGCCTGGATGTACTTTTTTACTAATAGACGTAGTTATCAAAAAAAAAAAACTTTAGTTAACATCTAGAGTTATCTAAAAATCTTTTACCAATTATTCTAAAAATTTAAAAATTTAAAATCTCTCACTATCTTTAGAAAACCCTTTTCTACTTCTAATATACTTCTATTGTATTGGTACTTTTAATAATTTCAAATTCTTTTAGAAAATTATGTCTTAATTCTGTTCACTATTTTTCTTTTAAAAATAGAAAAACCTTTTCTACTTCTAAAATAGTTCATTGTAGTGATACTTCTAACATATTTTCAAATATATATATATAAAGGAGACATTGTAGGCTGTTGATGTGGCATGCCTCAATGAAAAAGTATTTCTTGAAAAAGCAATTCAAAACTCTTCAACAAGCCGACGACGTCGCTTTCCACTAGCATAATTGATTCTACTAAGACTAAACTGGGTAGAAGAGATCACCGAGAAAGAAGTTTCTACTAGTTTGCAGCAACATAGCTCAGCATCCTTCCTTGTAGCTCCGTCCTCATCTTCTAAATACACAACAACAGACTCCCTTGCAAACACAAGAAGATCGTGACCCTGTAACCCTAAATCCAGTATCAAACTAAACTATCAAGAAGGGAAATGAAGCGCACAGAAATATAGATAATAAACCTTGAAATTAAAATGAGCAAGGGTTCTCAAAGCAAGTTGAACTAGCGCAGAACCACTCAGTTCTGGTACTTTGGGGGTAACCGTTGTAATATGCCCTCGACTCACAGAAGCTGATTGTCTTGGCATTGAATGATGAGATCTTGAAAGGATTGCTGACATACATTTAAGAAGCCGATTCTGGATGGTCGGCAACAAAGGTGGAATGCTGAGACACAAAAAATACATATGTTACCCTTGAGCAACACCACACAAAAGAACTAATTCATGAAAGTTCTACGCAAACTCAGAGAGAACCTTTCAGTCATTTGCTCCAACGCTTCAACCAGAGTCAGGGAAAGCCCGGAAGAAAACATAGAATCCAAGAGACCACGAACATAAGGCTCCATTGTTGGTCCCATTGCTTTAGCAATATTTACAAGACATGCTAGCGCCTCAAGTGAGGGCCTACCTCTACGGGGAGCAATCTGAGAGAAACATATTTCACCTGTCACGATTATTGCCCACGCATTTACATGTTATAGAAAGAACCTACAATCCAAAGGTGGAATGCTGTGACACAGAAAATAGATATGTTACCCTTGAGTAACACCACACAAAAGAACCCGTTCATGACATTTCTGCTCAAACTCAGAGAGAGCCTTTCAGTTATTTATAACTTCTTTTTACATTGGGAACAGAAAATATAATTTTCTAATTGAATGACCAAAAACAGTACAATTAGACAAGTACATCTATAATGACATATATAGCATACCGTATCACGCAAGTGAGAGGTTATTGTCGGCAAATAGTTAGTGAGTTCACCATCCAGAGTACCAGCTATCTCCCCAAGAGCGATGAACCCACTGGCACGTTCTGCAGGTATTTTAAGGACATAAAGTATATGATTCATGCATATCTGTAGAAGTAAAATCAACAAACTTGAGTTCACAGTAGTCAACATTGAAGATGCAAATCTCATTCATCCAGATTCTACAGTTAGTAAAAGCAGATTAAATCATTAAAATGAAATCAAATATCACAAACCATTTAATAATTAGTCACAAATCGATCAGGTAGGAAATGGGCAATTCGAGGAAGTAGAGAAGTTATGCTGAGGCGAACTAGGCGATCTCGGTGCTCCAAATATCTTAGAACAATTTTAGCAACTTCCCTGTATCTTGACATCATGAACTCTCTTGTGTTCCTGCCCATTTTGATGATAAATTTGCTCTTATCAATCATTTATCATATCACAAGCAGATAGAAAATCCTGGGTCCAATTCCTATAGCATATGACTTAAGGATATTACATTATTCTTTGTGAAGGAGACACAAACCAAAAGCACATAAATCCGTGAAACTAAAGTAGTCATTGAACCATACTAGCATAACTGCATACATGGCAATACAGATAAGAAAAAATTGCCCTCAAATAGCTTGAAGAGGTACCTTGACCACCACCCTCTTCATGCAGCCATCCATCACCTAAGAATATGCCTTTCATCCCCACTAGCACCTCATAAGAAGACAAACCACACCATCACAAACCAACAACTATCCTAGAAACCTTCTCAACATAGAAAGTTTTCCCCTTTTTTCCAAAAAATATTTTTGAAACCCTGTTTGGTTATATATTGGAATGATTTTTTGGTTAGGTTTTGAAGATAAGTTTTTCAAGTTTGAAATCAGTAATTGTTTTTCACTTATAGAGCTTCAACTTCTTGCAAGTGAAATCTGCAACAAGTTTCAAGATGATATCTTATAAAACCTGACCACATAATCCACGATCAACAAAGGATCCTGTCAATATATACACCATCAACTAACAAAAACTAATACGAGAGATGTCATTTACAAATGACTGAAGCCGGGTAACCCCCCACCCCCACCCCACCCCACCCCTATCCCCCCCCACAGAGATCATAATCAATCTATAGATCACAAATGCATTCTAGATTCAATTGCTAATAAGAACAAGTAGGTAATAGACGCCTTTTGCCCCTTCATTATAATAACTTTATATAAGAAACAATTAGGTAGAAGACATTTGCACCCACAACATGTAAATTCCTCATACTTGAGGTAGACCGACTCTTAAGCATAACCAGAGATTTAAGTCTCCAGTTTCTCAAACATTCAGCAGATCACAGCAATGTCACACACCCTTTTTACATACTCCAAAAGATTTATATTTTAAGTTCGAAAGGGTTTTATTATCTAAGTGACAAGAAATGAAAAATTTGTTCCGGAAAAGTATTATTTACATTTTTTACTCAGAGTCGCCCCTTGGCATAATCCGGTGTGCCAAGTCACCATTAAAAAACCTTTTCCAAAACCATTTGACTCTTTAAACTAGTTTGCGAATAGAGATTCCGGCTAAGGAATTCTGTTGACCGAGGGGAAGGTGTTAGGCACCTCTCGATCCCATGGTTCAACCACGGTCGCTTGGTAGAGTGTATTGACTATTTTTGACACTAAGAAATGTATAAACCACGCAAAAGCATGCAAAATAATCAAACAAAACAAAACAATCCGAAATGTAAAATCCGGTCCAAATATTACAACCCGAAATAAAAAGGGACTGAAAGTAAACCTACGCTAATCCTAAACTGATGCTCTACCCGACGCCTCGGGCCTTCACCACGTACATCCTCCGGGTATATGACATCTCGGGGCATTCCCCGGTGAATAAATAGATACATATACTTCGGGGCATTCCCCAGCCAAATTATACAATTGAATTTTTCGTACGATAAAGTAAAACGAACCATTCACGCACATATTCAAATATTCCAATAAATCGTTATTTCCTAAATTTGACTACCCGGCCTACATTTGCCTATCCAAGTTCAACATATCACAGTTTTATCGTGTTTAACATTATCCATGCATCAAAATTAATCAACATTCATTTTAGCAATTTTTAATTCCCACCCCCAATTTTATTTTTAACACAAAACATCTACAATCACGATTACTATTTCAACAATCCAAAATCACTATAAACTCAATATTCATCATTCACGTCACACACAATCTTAACTAGCAAAATCAACAACCAATCAATACCAACAGTTATTCATCACCAATGAAGATCAAACCACACATGAATATCCAATTAGAAATACGAAATATTGCAAATAATAAAATAGATGAGAGAAAGTGTAGAGTTGGACCTCGATTGAAGCTTTTATTGTGCCAAAATATGTGATCAAAATATAAAGTTGGATCCAAATCTCTCAACTTGAACCTCGATAACCAACAACTCCAAACTCGATATCGAATTCAACCGGATAGATTTGGAAAACAATGAAAAGACTCACAATGAATGAACTGCAAACCAGAATAGAAATCCAAAACAACGTAAGATCTCAAATTCAAATCCCCAAATCACCGATTTCCAACTAACCTTGTATGAGTCTCACCGGAATTGAAGTAACTGTCATCATTTCAGCATTTCCAAAAATAAGACAGAGCTAGCTCGAATGGGCTAGCTGCTGGCGCGGTATTGAGAGGAGAATGGGGGCGGAACAGCGGCTAGGATGCTTGTCGAAGCGACGAGGTCATTTGGTTGGTCGTCGGAGAAGGCGCTGGATAAAGGAGGAGATTGAATCTGAGCGGCGGCTGGAGGAGCAGCCCGTGCTGGACTTTGGAGGCGGCGCCGTCCCTGGCTGGTCGATGTTTGAGTGGAGGAAGAAGAGGACGAGAGTTGGAGCGGCACCGGCACCAGCGCTGTTGTCGTCGATGGGGAAGGCGGAGGAAGAGGTTTTTTATTGAGAGAGTGAGAGTCCAGGGAAAGGGAGTTAGGCGGCTTCCCTTTTTTTATATCCCCCCTTTCGTGTTCCTTTTGTATGTATGTATATATGAGGTGAGGGTGGGGTAGTGGTGAGGTGGGGTAGAGTTTGTTAGGATAGGGTAGGTAGGTGTTGTTTCTTAATTGGGTGGGTTGTTAGAATATTAGGATAAAACAAAATTAGTTAGGGGGTTGTTATTTTTGTCATTTTGTGGAGGGATTATCACACGGGTGAGGGTACACGGTAGGATAAGGTAAACAATAGGTAAAAACAATATCGGCGAGGGACGAAATTAGGTGTCTACATCATGCCCCCTTTGAATGTAAACACAAAGTGTTTTCAGACAAAGAAGTAGACAGCGAGACCAAATTTTGACCCGACCATTATCCAAAGAAAGAAACAGAAGGAAGAAGGACAACTGGGTTTTGACTTAAGACATCCCACCTACTCACATTATGAGAGGATCGAGTGACAAGTATCTTAACTTTTGGAAGTAGATGGACTATACCGAGTTGGAGAGTCGAGTGAGGTTCCATCGAGGTTCTGATCCGCGGCTCTATCATTACATCAAAAAAATGAAAATTACAAGTTAAAACATAAATGAAATTACAAAAATCCTATCTATAGAGCTTCTATTGGTTCTTGATGACTTTCATTACCCTATTCTTCAGGTGGGCTCCTGACTTGTAATTTCTTTCAACTTGTTACTTGGCTTTCAATTGCTTCGCTTTATTTCTTGACTTTTCGTTTCTTCACCCTATTCTCCAAGCGGGATCCTGACTTTCCTATTCATCACTTTGTTGCTTGACTTTCATTTTTTACTCTGTTCTCCAGGCGGGCCTCTGACTTGCTATTTCATCACCCTGTTCTTCATGCGGGCTCCTGATACCCAAAATTAAAACTAGAACGAAAATTATTCCAAACAAGAATTATAATAAAGTAGTATTTCATTTTTGAAAGTGTTATACCATTTTCTAGGAGGGACCTGCTCATAAAGTAAAATCCTATTTTTCAGGAGGATCCTGAACAGAAAGTAAAATCCCATTTTTTCAGGAGGGTCCTGAACAGAAAGTAAAATCCCATTTTTCAGGAGGGTCCTGAACATAAAGTAAAATTCTATTTTTCAGGAGGGTCCTGAACAAAAAGTAAAATTCCATTTTTCAGAAGGGATCCATGTATACTGTGAACAGGCGCATTTCTCCCCAATCCATCTTAGGTATCCTCAAACATTCGATAATACTTGTCGGAACCACCAATTTAAGAGTAGATGCCTTGGATCAATAAATTTGCCACTGAAAGAATCGTTTAGTATTTCTGAAAAATGATAAGGGGGAAGAGAAAAATAGACATACCACTGAACACTCCACCTTGTCTCACACTTTTCGATAACACGAAGGCACGCACGTAATGCCTCAATAGATTTTTCTCGAACAACCACCGTTAGATCCCTCAGAGAAACCCAAATAGCATCCACAAACTCCGGCACATGAACATTGAAGACGGTTGAAGCATTTTCTGCCATTTCCTAAAATTTAAAGATAGGAGATTGAAATAGGGACATCATCAGCAAGTACTTAGCTCGTATCTGGAATTCAATATGCTATGTGGTGGATTTACTTAAAATATTACAAGAATGACAACCACATTTCTATAGTATGAACTATTTCACTCTTCATTCGGTGATAACAGGAAAAAAAACACTAGTTAACCTTTAGGATACAATTTTAATAAATAGCTAATATTTGTATTTAGTTTTGGGAAAACTTCTTTCTTTTATCACATAGAAGCCATGCGAGATGAAAGTCTCATGCACGATTTTGAAAGAGAGAGAAAAGTGAGGAATCCTCTTTAGGTACCTTCTATAACAATGGCAAATCGGAGGGTGGAAAAGTTGGAGAAAGAAAAGGGGAGATTTGGTAGAATGGCGGTGAGAACAGTAGAATTTTTTAGGGTGGAGAGACAATAACCAAAAAAAGAGACTTCAATTCAAAGTTTCCCCATCATGTAAAGATGAAATAAACAAAACCCAGCTTCAAAAATTTTTCTTATAGAACAAATCATGAAGAAATATGCTAATTGTACCTTTAATATTAAAACTGCAGCAAAGAGACGATACTCAATTCTTTCACCACGAAGCCATTCTAGTGCAACTTTAACCTGAAAATACTAAAGAGTTGAGATCCTGATGTCAGAGAATCAAGTATCTGAAGCATCAAAACACTACACACCTGATGTTCCACTTCATCTGCAGTCATTTCACCACCATATCTATCTAGGTGACAAAGAACTTTACTATGAAGGACCAAGATTTCAGGATCACGCTTTGTTTCAAAGGAAGTGCTCATGTAATTGGACAATTTTGCCACTTTTGATGCATTTTTGCTGATGGTGACATCTATTAGCTCATCAATAGACCTCAATGCTCCCAGATTTTCAGAAACTTCATTACTATCAAGAAATATAGTAATGAGTTCATATAGATGATCCATGAAACGAGCAAAAGCTTCTCCACTAAGATCACGAGCTTCTTCCTCTACAAGCCGCCTCAAGGTCAATGCAGCCCTATCCTACCATAGAGAATAAATAAGAATTGGCTTGGTTCAAAAGCAATTCAAGTTTTTGAAAGATAATTTTAGAAGAGGGAACCGGAAAGGATGGAAAGAGGCATAGATTGAGAGCATGCAAACTCAATCAGTAAAAACAGCAAGACTGAGCAAAACAGAATATTAAATAATTAAGACAGAAACTCGCATCAGTATCAATATCAAGCAGCCAGTGCAAAAGACTGCTCTGCTAACATTTGGTAGAAAAATGGAATAGGGAAAGTGAATGAAAACAAAAAAACCAAAACTTGGTATTCACATTATTTTTCAAACCAAAAAGTTCACTAAGATGGTTGATATAAATTTAAAATCAGAACCTATCCATCTCTCCTGATTCATGGAGAAGGAAAATAAATAAGTATAATTAGCAAGAGGCATATAGGAGAAGATTTGAATAAAAAACAGAAAATAGTTACTTTTATGTAGTGCCATGATTTCTAACTGGATTAGACAACAAACTCTGTGTAATCCCACAAGCTGGTCTTTCTTCTTCCACACAAATCAAAAAATAAATAAATGTGCCCAAAAATAAACTATAGCATTCTGCTTTCTTTCTATTTTCAATCTTTTACATATACAAGGTTTCAAATAACAGCATCCAACACTTCTTGAGAAACTGAGGACGGAAAAATCAAGAAAAGAGCTCAAGACATACTGTCAGCTAAAATCTTCCTTATTTTTCGTCAATTCCTAAGAAAATCAAAATGAAGCACTAAATTTCTGATTCTACTCCCTCATCAATTCAACACCAAGATTTCCAGAACGATGACTAAAGAAGAATAAAGAGCTCACATCAAGATTTCTTCAACTGTTCTAACTCCACTACTGTACAAAATTCAGCAAATGACTCCAAAAAAAAACTTGAAAGAAAAAACGAAAAAAAATAAAAAAAAATTGAGGAAGGAAAATCAACAAAAGAACTCAAGATGTACCCTGAGCTAAAATCATGTCAGTCTTATGTCCTATAAATTTCTGGTTCCACTACCTTACCAATTCACCAACTCAATAAATCAAAATCTCCTAAACTGTTCTAACTCCACTACTGATCTTAAAAAATTCAACGAAAAATCAAGAACCTTAGAATCTTCATAGATTTTCATCAATTCCTGAGAAAATCAAAATCAATCACTAAATTGTTATTTCCACTTACTCAACAATTCAACAAATGTAACAACACCCAAAAAAAAGAAAACAAAGAGTAGATAACAATACAGAGGTCACATCAAGATTCCCTAAGCTACTCGAACTCCAGATCTTTATAATCCAACAAATGACTCCCAAAAAATAAAAGTTGAAAGAAATGGAAGAACCTTTGGATTGCTTCTGGTACATAGGTCAGCAAAAACTCTATTAAGAGCATCAATATTTCCGGAACCTGTTGTTACAGATGGATAGCGGATCGCCTGAGAGCTGCTACCCATGCTTCTTGTTCACACTCCTATCTACACAAAAACTTAACACGACGGACAAAACATATTTATTGTAATGAAGAATGTAATTTTTGTATTTTTTAACATGAGGCTCCATGGTTGGTCCCTACAATATCAGATCCTGGGAATTTCCTCACTTGTACTGAGTCTGCTTGCTGGTATAGTTCTTTACGTGAAGAGAAGAAGTGATAAGCCTTTGCATCCAGTAGTTAGACCTCGCATCCAGTAGTTAGACTATCTAAAATGGATAGATAGATAGTTAGACCTTGGTTGGTATAATCTTAAGCATCCAAAAATATGATAATCTTGGACATTTAACACTACACACAATGGTTAACCTGACTCCTGCATTTACACAAGAGGAACTTTACCTCCTCTAAACACAATGTCTCAAGCCAATATTGCAACACAAGTGTTATCCACACTTGTTACCCTCATTTCGGTGTGGTGGCTATTCCAAGCCCTACAACTAAAGGCATGGAGGGAGGGATAGATGAGGTGACTGTGGTTGAGCAAAAGCTTTCTACTCCCCCAGGGGGTATGCTAGTAGTGGTAAAGAAAGAGGCCATGGTCAATCAAAGGCCATCTGCTCCTCCAGGGAGTATTCTAGGATAGGGAAAGAAGTTGAATATTTTCGATCGAAGGCCCTCTCCCAAGGTTTACTCTCTTGAACCCTCTGAAATAAAAAAAAAGATATTACTGCCACCAAAGAGTGTTCACTCTCTGAAATTGGATTCCTCAAGTGACAAGATGCCAGAGACAGAAAAGAAAATGAAATCTTCATCTAAGATCTTAGGAGGTGTAGATGCAGGAGGCAAGAAATACAGTGTTGGTAATTATAGAAAACAAATAATTGTGCCTAAAGTATCTACAGAAAAATCTTTGAAGAAGTCAACTCTTTCATCTCCTCCAAAATCTTCCTCTGTTAAACCTTTGATCTTGAGGGTAAGAAGCAATAAAAGCTTAAAACTGCTGGCTCCTCTGAAGGACCAGAACAAGATACGGCGAGATAGGACAAACAAACTGAACCATGAAATGGTTCCTGAGAAAACTTTACGTACTCCCAAAGTGAAAGCATCACCAAAGTCTTCATCCCATTTACAATCACGTCCGTTGTCTAATGAAGAAGATAAAAAGAAAGTTGTTAAGCTTGCAGACAAAAATAATACCATCCCTATCTCTGGAAAAATTGTTGTGAGGCATCAGGATATGCAAGAAAAGAAAGATGTGTAGGGTTTGTTGAATAATGTGATTGAAGAGACGGTGAGTAAGCTTATTGAAACTAGGAAGAACAAGGTTAAAGCTTTGGTGGGAGCTTTTGAGCCAGTGATTTCCCTCCACAATAAACCTTCTGCTGTCACAGTTTCTTGATTAACTAACAGAATTTTATAACAAAAAGGAGCAATTGCAAATATAGTGGTTGATATAGCATTTCTGACCTAGTTTACATATGTTTGTCCTGTTTCTCATTCCGACTCATCTTCTTAACAATTTCTTGATGCTTGCTGGTTCTGTTCTCATGATTGAATAAATTTAATTTCATCTGGGTGCATTTACTTTGAATTGGGAGATAAAGTCGCGCAAGACTACAATTTATTTTTCACTTATGGAGGTTTTGATAGTGACATTAAATCAGTGGGTGTTTGGATGTAGACATTCTAATGTTAGGCTGGTTGCTCAGAGGACATACATTGTTGTTGGACTCATTTACAAGGGATTTGTTCATACTTTTGGTTGAATAAGCGCATTGAAGAAGGCACATCATGTGGAAAGGCCATCCAAAAAAGAGTTTTGGCTGTGGTACTGGTTTGACATTGTGCTTGTATACTATTTGCTTTAGTTGTTCTGTAAAGGGATCTGTCTCTTGACTGTCAATCAAATATAAATATTGTAACCACCTAAACAAGTAACAATTTTTATGTGCATCTTTTATTCAGGTAACTCAAAACAACTTATAATAAGTCCCTTTTTTGAATATTGTATGTTTTAGCTTAAAGAGGCCACTGCAGTTTGTTAGACATAGATACATGTACCTTCATGGATCCACCTATCAACCATAACATTGAGCTAAAGTTGATTCACTCCATGTAATTGTGTTAAAAGTTATTTTTTAAGTTTCCATACTCCAATTTGTCATTGAAAGCTCACACATTTTATCATGCAGCAAATATCCACTCAACTAAATTTGAGACTCATATCGAAGATGGCTAGAAGTACTAATGAAAATGATCATAAAAGTTTTAGTTCACATAAACTCAGAAATAGTGTCATTGTCCATAAAAGTATTTGAGGTAAGTTCTCATATCACAATATAATAAAATATCTAGTTGGAAGAAGATGGTTAGAAGTTCTACATTCGAGAGTATGATTTAATCAAAAGAGTGTTAAGGGTTACATTTGTTTAAATTTTAAGGTGGGGACAAATAAGTTACGAGATCAAATTTCCTTAACTACGTTGTACTATGAAAAGTTCATCAAAAAATGGAGTAGAAATGAAGCCAACAATCAGATCATGCAAAAGTTCATAGAAGCAAGGGTCAAGCAAAGTGCTATACACAAGCCACACAAAATCCTCAACTAATAAACGAAACTTCAACAAACAGAGGAAGCATTCAGAAAGTTTCAGTAACAACATTGTAACATCATCAAACTAATTAAAACATTAAAATCCTACAAATCACACTTGAATCACGTCAGTTAAAAAATCCTACTAAGACTGATTTGCTGAGAAGCAAAAGAGCAATTTTCCTTTAGTTGTCAATGCAGCATTGACGCGAATTCAAAATCTACATGGAGAAATTGACATGGCTTCTAATTCTGCTCGAGCGTCTTACGGGGATGTGACTTCTTCTCCTCTACTTGCCTAAATTTCACAAGGAAAATATATAAGTAAGAGAATAGATTTGGCTATTCAAAAAGGATTGTTTATGTTCAAAGAAGATAGAATATACCAAGTTAAATACACTCACGTGCTTGGCAGGAATCCTCACATATGTAGTGAAACTTCCATATGAAGGTGAACCCATTGAGAACTCAGATGCAGCCAAGGATTCTGTCCTGTTACTCTTTCTAGCTTTCTTCTCAATGCTCTGAGCCTCATCATCCTCTGATTTGAGATATTTCTTGCTATAAGATAAACTTATTTGAAAGATGCACATCTCAGATGGACGTATCGCTCCTGCGACATCGACCTCTGTTGGCCAATTTTGAGAGGAATGCTTCACTTTGACAACATGGTGTATGGCAAATTTCTTACTTGAGACTGCTACTGGATGCAAAGTCTTATCACTTCTTATCTTCACGTAGAGAACTGTACCAGCAAGCAGACTCAGTACAAGTGAGGAAATTCCCAGGATCTGATATGCACCAACATTATCTTCATCATGTCTTATTGGAGACTCCATCATTTCCAATGGTTGGGCTTCTACAACAGCAGAAATTTCTTTCATGATGCTTTTAGAATTGTCAATCATCAACTCAAGTACATTATAAGCAATGAAAGATTGGGATTCAGACAACTCAACCTCAACATTAGAAGTTGTATGCCCTTGGCCCAAATCCCTTTCTGAACTATTAGATTCATTCCCCTCAGCTGGGACAACAGAAACTTTTTCAGTCTCCACCAAATCATGCTTTCCTTGTTCTACATCCTTTTCTAAGCTATCAACCCCATTTACCTCGGCTAATTAAATTGTGGAAGCTTCTTTAATCTCCAACACATCCACTCCTTCAATTTCAACTTCCCCACCATCATCTAAATCAGCATCCATTTGAAATTATTCCTCATCTGGCTCTGTTTCAGATTCTTCATCCTCTTCTAACTCAATTGGTTCAAACTTTTTATCCAATTCCTCATTACCAGTATTGCCTTTCAAATATCCGTGATATATATTGCTACTCTCTTCTAGAGCAGTCAAGTTCATGAATTTAATCAGATGCCCATCATCTATTCTACCAAGGTCATTAATAAACTTTGAGAAATAAGAAACCACTTCACCCGAGAATTGCTTAAAGTAACTATTAGCCTTAGGTAAGACTGGAAAAGCCAAGACCGAAATATGTGATGGAATACTGACATTAGAGAATCTTAAGTCTATAATAGACCCAGGGGTAGCAAGAATTGGAGAATCAATTACTGAGAATGATAAGAAAGCAATTATAAGTACCAACATCAGAGATAAAAGCCTCAATATTGTTGAAGATCTTGATTTAGATTTCATTTTTGCCACAGATATTTCCTCAACAATTTGCTTAGCAACAACCATTGCAGCATCCTCTTCTTGATAATTGCTTCTTTTTTCGTTAGATAAAAGTGGAATTTTGAATTAAAGATAAATAGTTTGATTCAATGCAAGCTAAAAAAATCAGAAGAAAAAGAATGGACTGAATAAGTTATATATGGGGTATTACCAAAAAAAAAATTATATATGGGGTAAAAAATATTTACTCAATCATTGCAATTACTAATATTTCATTATTCTTGATTTGCAATGTTCATCAAAATTCAAGTTCTTTTATTTCATTTTCTTGATTAAGAAATCTCGAAAGTAAATGCTGCGAGGTTCGAAATTCGATGAATAGTAAGCGAACGTCTTTATCTTTTCTCACTTAAATATATTTTTTGAACATGCTACTGCTTAATATTCTGCCATGTGGTTACATATTAAACATTGCGCTCTTATCACTAGATCAAAATAATATGACATTCACGATTGTAAATCTTATTACTAAGAATGATCTATTACATTTATAAGCGGGATTGGCCCTTCTTAACATTCATAGTCTAATAATAATAATTATGGATATTGTCGGTAAATATTCTACCACTAAAAAGTAAGCCCAAGCCAAATAATGATAAGACTTCTCTCAATATCAAGTAGTAATATATTTGCCTTCTCATCAAATCTAGTTTTTCTTCCTTTATGTATAATCTTGTTTTTCATGATTTCATGTTCTAATTTAATTCAATTCTTCTTTGTTAGATGTCTTTTTTTTTTTTACATATAAGTGACCTATTACACACCTTAACTATATAAAAGTAATATTATTACCTCCCCGCGACCCCCATTCTAAGGCGCGTGTGTTACACTTATTTTAGGCGCGTCCAGCTATTAAATAACAAAAGTAAACGGCTAAAAACATTAAGGAAAAAGGCATCGTTTCCACCCTAAACTATAGTCGAAAATTAGAATCCACACCTAAACTATATAAGTGACCTATTACACACCTTAACTATAAAAAATGATACTTTTTACTGACGTGGTGCTGACGTGGCAGCGCGTGTAAAACACTACACCACATGCAAGTAGTGGTAGCCTAACAGGGTTAAATAGTTTCACTTTTTTATAGTTTAGGTGTGGAATAGGTTACTAGTATAGTTTAGGTGTGCCTTCGACTTTTAGGATATAGTTTGGCGTGAAAACGATGTATTTTCTATCATGTGACTATGATTGTAAATCATATTTAAGAAAAATAATCTACTACATTTTTAAGGGATATTTTTTGCCCTTCTTGAAATTCAAGATCTAACAATAATAACTATGAATTCCATCACTAAAGCGTAAGCCTGGATGTACTTTTTTACTAATAGAGGTAGTTATCAAAAAAAAAACTTTAGTTAACATCTAGAGTTATCTAAAAATCCTTTACCAATTATTCTAAAACTTTAAAAATTTAAAATCTGTCACTATATTTAGAAAACCCTTTTCTACTTCTAATATATTTCTATTGTATTGGTACTTTTAACACTTTCAAATTCTTTTAGGAAATAATGTCTTAATTCTGTTGACTATTTTTCTTTTAAAAATAGAAAAACCTTTTCTACTTCTAAAATAGTTTATTGTAGTGACACTTCTAACATATTTTCAAATATATATATATTTATATATATATATATATATATATATATATATATATAAAGGAGACATTGTAGGATGTTGATGTGGAATGCCTCAATGAAAAAGTATTTATTGAAAAAGCAATTCAAACCTCTTCAACAAGCCGACGACGTCGCTTTCCACTAGTACAATTGATTCTACTAAGACTAAACTGGGTAGAAGAGACCACCGAGAAAGAATTTGCAAGTAGTTTGCAGCAACACAGCGCAACATCCTTCCTTGTAGCTCCGTCGTCATCTTCTAAATACACAACAACAGACTCCCTTGCAAACACAGGAAGATCGTGGCCCTGTAACCCCAAATCTAGTATCAAACTAAACTATCAAGAAGGGAAATGAAGCGCACAGAAATATAGATGACAAACCTCGAAATTAAAATGAACAAGGGTTCTCAAAGCAACTTGAACTAGCACAGAACCACTCAGTTCTGGTACTTGGGGGGTAACCGTTGTAATATTCCCTCGACTCATTGAAGCTGATTGTATTGGCATTGAATGATGAGATCTTGAAAGGATTGTTGAGATACATTTAAGCAGCCGATTCTGGATGGTCGGCAACAAAGGTGGAATGCTGAGACACAGAAAATACATATGTTACCCTTGAGCAACACCACACAAAAGAACTAATTCATGAAAGTTCTACGCAAACTCAGAGAGAACCTTTCAGTTATTTGCTCCAACGCTTCCACCAGAGTCAGGGAAAGCCCGGAAGAAAACATAGAATCCAAGAGACCACGAACCTGAGGCTCCATGGTTGGTCCCATTGCTTTATCAATATTTCCAACAAATGCTAGTGCCTCAAGTGAGGGCCTGCCTCTACGGGGAGACATCTGATAGAAACATATTTCACCTGTCACGATTATTGCTCACACATTTACATGTTATACAAAGAACCTACAATCCAAAGGTGGAATGCTGTGACACAGAAAATAGATATGTTACCCTTGAGCAACACTACACAAAAGAACCCGTTCATGTCATTTCTGCTCAAACTCAGAGAGAACCTTTCCGTTATTTATAACTTCTTTTTACATTGGGAACAGAAAATATAACGTTCCAATTAAAGGACCGAAAATAGTACAGTTAGACAAGTACATCTGTAATGACATATATAGCATACCGCATCACACAAGTGAGAGGTTATTGTCGGCAAATAGTTAGTGTGTTCACCATCCAAAGCACCAGCTATCTCCCCAAGAGCGATGAACCCACTGGCACATTCTGCAGGTATTTTAAGGTCATGAAGTATATGATTCATGCATATCTGTAGAAGTAAAATCAACAAACTTGAGTTCACAGTAGTCAACATTGAAGATGCAAATCTCATTCATCCAGATTCTACAGTTAGTAAAAGCAGATTAAATCATTAAAATGAAATCAAATATCAAAAACTATTAAATAATTAGTCACAAATCGATCATGCAGGAAATGGGCGATTCGAGGGAGTAGAGAAGTTATGCTGAGGCGAAATAGGCGATCTCGGTGCTCCAGATATCTTAGAACAATTTCAGCAACTTCCCTGTATCTTGACATCATGAAATCTCCTGTGTTCCTGCACATTTTGATGATAAATTTGCTCTTATCAATCATTTATCATATCACAAACAGATAGATAATCCTGGGTCCAATTCCCATAGCATATGACTTGAGGATATTACATTATTTTTTGTGAAGGCGACACAAATCAAAAGCACATAAATCTGTGAAACTAAAATAGTCATGGAACCATACTAGCATAACTTCATACATGGCAATACAGAAAATAAAAATTGCCCTCAAATAGCTTGAAGAGGTACCTTGACCACCACGCTCTTCATGCAGCCATCCATCACCTAAGAATCTGCCTTTCACCCCCACTAGGACCTCATAAGAAGACAAACCACACCATCACAAACCAACAACTATCTTAGAAACCTTCACAACATAGAAAGTTTTCCCCTTTTTTCCAAAAAACATTTTCGAAACATTGTTTGGTTATACATTGGAATGATTTTTTGGTTAGGTTTTGAAGAAGAGTTTTTCAAGTTTGAAATAAATAATTTTTTTCCACATATAGAGCTTCAACTTCTTGCAAGTGAAATCTGCAACAAGTTTCAAGATGATATCTTATAAAACCTGACCACATAATCTAAGATCAACAAAGGATCCTTTCAATATATGCACCATCAACTAACGAAAACTAATACGAGAGAAGTCATTTACAAATGACTGAAGCTGGGTAACCCCCACCCCCACCCTACCCCACCTCCATCCCACATACACAGAGAGATCATAATCAATCTATAGATCACAAATGCATTCTAGATTCAATTGCTAATAAGAACAAGTAGGTAATAGATGCCTTTTGCCCCTTCATTATAATTACTTTATATAAGAAACAATTAGGTAGCAGACATTTGCACCCAAAACATGTAAATTCTTAAGACTTGAGGTAGACCGACTTTAAATATAACCAGAGATTTAAGTCTCCAGTTTCTCAAACATTTAGCAGATCACAGCAATTTAAGAAAGCACAAGAAAATCAGAAATATTTTACTATAATGAAATAAATAATGGGAGAAATATTTTCCCTGACTGCGAGAAGGGATCCATGTATACCGTGAACAGGCGCATTTCTCCCCAATCCATCTTAGGTAGCCTCAAACATTCGATAATACCTATCGGAACCACAAATTTAAGAGTAGATGCCTTGGATCAATAAATTTTCCACTGAAACAATCTTTTAGTATTTCTGAAAAATGATAAAAGGAAGAGAAAAATAGACATACCACTGAACACTCCACCTTGTCTCATGCTTTTTAATAATACGAAGGCACACACGTAATGCCTCAATAGCTTTTTCTCGAACAACCAATGTTGGATCCCTCAGAGCAACCCAAATAGCATCCACAAACTCCGGCACGTGAACATTGAAGATGGTTGAAGCATTTTCTGCCATTTCCTAAAATTTAAAGATAGGAGATTGAAATAGGGACATCATCAGCAAGTACTTAGCTCATATCTGGAATTCAATATGCTATGTGGTGGATTTATTTAAAATATTATAAGAATGACAACCACATTTCTATAATATGAACTATTTCACTCTTCATTCAGTGATAACTGGCAAAAAAAACACTAGTTAACCTTTAGAATACAATTTTAATAAATAGCTAATATTTGTATTCAGTTTTGGGAACACTTCTTTCTTTTATCACTTAGAAGCCATGCGAGATGAAAGTCTCATGCACGGTTTTGAAAGAGAGAAAAGTGAGGAATCCTCTTTAGGTACCTTCTATAACAATGGTAAATTGGAGGGTGGAAAAGTTAGAGAAAGAAAAAGAGAGATTTGGTAGAATGGAGGTGAGAACAGTAGAATTTTCTAGGGTGGAGAGAAAGTAACCAAAAAAAGAGACTTCAATTCAAAGTTTCCCCATCATGTAAAGATGAAATAAACAAAACCCGGCTTTAAAATTTTTGCTTATAGAACAAATCATGAAGAAATATGCTAATTGTACCTTTAATATTAAGACTGCAGCAAAGCGACGATACTCAATTCTTTCACCACGAAGCCATTCTAGTGCATCTTTAACCTGAAAATATAAAAGAGTTGAGATCCTAATGTGAGACTGATAACGCTCAATCTACAGCTCTCGTAGGAGTGTAAAGCGGTCGTTAGCAAATATAGACTTTTGGTGCAAGTCTCGTAAGAAGGGGGGATTGTAATAAGTAACCAAAGTAATGAAATAAAAGCTGAAAATAATAAAGTAAAAAGAGAGTATTTCGTAGGTTGTGAAACAATGAGAATTGAGGCGTTGGGGTTATGTCCACCTTCTGAGGTATACGTCTCTATTGGCGATGAGTGTGTAGAGTCTTGACATGCAATTGCTTATAGAGAATTGTAGTCGATGGTAAATCCAAGCGTCTCTCGACCTAAACAAGGACTATTTCACTTTAACTCTCTCGAGCTTAAAGTGTGTCTAGCGGTACAAATTCTCCAAGAGGTTAGTCCAGTTACGGCACTAGCTTTTTAATAGGAAAGGGTGTCCTACTACCTTGACATTATCTCTTTTCCAGACAAATAACCTTTCTCTCGAACAAGTTAAATGTTAGACTGGCGTTGGTCTATGCGTCTTCTTTTCTAGACAAATAACCTTTCTCTCGAACAGGTTAGATGTTAGAATGGCGTGTTCTTGTGTTTGAACCGCAAAGGATGTAGATTTAAGATGAAGAGAATAATGATATAAGCAATATACTTGTCTTGAACTCACAAACTCATAGCTGTAGATAGTAACTCATTCGGCTTCCATAACCCCAACTAAGAGGTTTAGTTACCCATGAATGCGAAGGATATCACGTTTTGCATGGTGGATGGCGTGTAAAAGAGGTGTTAGGCGTGTGGTTTTGGTGATTCCATAGCAAGTAACGATTCTCTTGTTGTGGAATTTAAGAATAGAAGAATAGATTAGAAGTGTTTATAGTGGAAGATGAGAGGGATGAAAGAAAATTGATTAAATTGTAAGGAGATGTCTTAAGTGAAGAGTTAGTTAAAAATCTCTAATATGATAGGGTATTTATAATACTCCTATCCTACTCCTACTAAGCTAATGAAATAAATAACCAAATCCTAATATACTAATGAAATCCTTGACCCAAATGTACTAGGGTAAGGTTACAAAATTATAATCCAAATAGAATAATGAAACACATAACCTAATTGCACTAGGTTAATGTATTATGGCAAAAATCCAGCTTTGTGTCTGTAAGTCCCAAAGTCTTCAGAATTGCTGTTTTAGCCCGGGACAGATTTTCCATGCAGCAGATTTAGTCCTTTAGGCGTCCAGCTCCTTTCCACTTCGTTCGTGAGCTTTCTTTTGCGTCAAGTAAGCCATAAATTGCTGTATTTTGCATCATTTATACCTGAAACTTTCCTAATCACATTTGTTAGCTCATTTACAGGAAAAAGGACTAAAAGTGTATGAAATAGATAATTAGTTCTCAACACTAGGCTAAAATATGGGCAAAATATATTGATATAGGCGCGTAAATTCACCTATCATCACAGACAATCAAGTATCTGAAGTATCAAAACGCTTCACACCTGATGTTCCACTTCTTCTGCAGTCATTGCACCACCAGATCTATCTAGGTGACTAAGAACTTTACTAGCAAGGACTAAGATTTTAGGATCACGCTTTGTTTCAAAGGCAGCGCTCATGTAATTGGAGAATTTTGCCACTTTTGATGCATTTTCGCTGATGGTGACATCTATTAGTTCATCAATAGCCCTCAATGCTCCCAGATTTTTAGAAACTTCATTACTATCAAGAAATGTAGTAATGAGTTCATATAGATGATCCATGAAATGAGCAAAAGCTTCTCCACTAAGATCATGAGCTTCTTCCTGTACAAGCCGCCTAAAGGTCAATGCACCCCATCCTACCATAGAGAATAAATAAGAATTGGCTTGGTTCAAAAGCAATTCAAGTTTTTGAAAGATAATTTTAGAAGAGGGAACTGGAAAGGATAGAAAGAGGCATAGATTGAGAGAATGCAAACTCAAACAGCAAAAATAGTAAGACTGAGCAAAACAGAATATTAAATGATTAAGACAGAAACTCGCATCAGTATCAATATCAAGCAGCCACTTGGACGTCTTTCATGGTGCATATAGCGACACTACAACATAGGAGTTACCGCATGGAATTGCTATTCGTACAACAAACACTACCTCCTACGTCGATAGTCACTATAACCTTATCCCGATGGCCGGGATGGTTAATCATGCAAGCATCCAAACAACACTCTCAAGCAATATTCATAGCCACATATGTTCAGCAAGTATCATAACAATGCCATTGAAACAAAATTCAAGTCGGAAACAAGTCAAGAATTCCATACGTATATATACAATCACACGATTTTGCAACAATTATCCACACACATGAACATCACCACCAATTTCTTATGATTTAGCATTTTGTAATAAGCATAGCAACGTAGTACTTACGATAAATAGATGAAGAATAAGAGAGCACTTACTTGCTTGAAGAGTGTGGAGAAGTTTGATGTGGATTGGAAGAACAAAGGAAAAAAAATTTGAGAGGATTTGGAGTGATATGCGGCGCCCTTAGGGTTGTTTCTAATGTGGTTGTGTAAAAAAAACAAGTCCCCTTTATATAGGAAGAGTATGGGTCGGGTTATGACCCATTTACAATCGGATTTGGGGCCAAAATCATAGCATATGCGGCGCATATCCCTCGGCATATCACTTACATATGCGGCGCATTGTCCATGGCATAATGGGACATATGCGCCGCATATCCTATGGCATATCTAGACATATGCGGCGCATATCCTATAGCATTTGGTCTCAGTATCTCAAATGCCATAGCATAGGCGGCGCATAGTCAAAAGCACACCTAGGAATAGGCGGCGCATTGTGTATAGCATACTAGATTCCGAGTCTTTAGGCTATAGAATAGGTTGTGCATCGTTCGTGGCCTGTTTATACCAAGGCCTAGCCTTCCTCGAAGCCTATTATGACGTGAGAAAGGCTCAATTCATAGCCTTATGCATCACCAATCCTAACTTACCGACTTTACCATACAATGCGACCAAATCGTCAAGTGAAATCAATCTCCTCGTTGCATACTTCTTGCACCTATATTTGCTCAAAACACAATAAAAACGACTAGTACGATGGGTTGCCTCCCACCAAGCGCCTTAGTTTTGGTCGTGGCACGACTCTTATTTTTGGATTTTCATTTATCAAAAAGAAAAAATAATTAAAACGACGAAACGATAAAACGATAAAACGATAAAACGATGGGTTGCCTCCCATCTAGCGCCTTATTTATTGTCGTGGCTCGACGTAGTAATCTCGAGTACTTAGACTTCGTCGAGATAAGTGATGGATCATTTTCTAAAAGGATTTAGACGACAATGAGGCTTACCTGTGGTCATGCGATCTTTTTCGAGCTGGCTCATACGTTTCTCTGGAGAGTCACCAATTATATCATCAATAGTCCAACCCATAGCTCTCTTGTATCTCTTCAGAGCAGAGATAAGAGCTTCTACGTGCTGTTCACTTAAATCATCTGCTTTCTCCGGAAGTATATTTCTAGTTTCCAAGAACACATACCTTAGATAATCGGGGAGCTCTTGCGATTCTAGCACTGGTGGCTCATCAATGGGAGTCTTTGCTGTTGGTTGATTCTTGAGATCACATCCCGGTTGCTTAGGAGTATAAGACTCTATTTCTGTTAGATCACCCATAAGTTCTTCATAATCTTCATTATTCTCATGCTCAACATTCAGTGGCGCAGCAGACAATGGCTCAACAGTAGGTTGTTTCTCTATAGATAATGCTTTCGTATCCTCATAATGAACATCAGCTATGGATGACTCATTCATATCGCTGGGCTGCTTCATTGTTTTGCGTATATCAAACCGTACCACTTCGTCATTAATTCGAAACAAAAGCTCATTATCTTTCATGTCAATAAGCACACTTCCAGTTGCAAGGAAGGGACGTCCCAAGATGATGGGAACCTCTGAATCTGCTTCACAATCCAAGATGACAAAGTCTGCTGGAAATATGAATGAAGATACCTTCACCAAGACATCGCATAGAATACCAACCGGTCGTTTTACCGACCTATCTGCCATAACAAGCCTCATATTAGTTGGTGTAGGATCTCCTAACCCCAACTTCTTGTAGATTGATAATGGCATCAAGTTGATGCTGGCTCCTAAGTCACACAATGCTTTAGCAAAGTCCAAAGATCCGACGGTGCAAGGAATAGTGAAAGCTCCGGGGTCGGCCTTCTTCTGAACTATCGATCGGGTAGCAATTGCACTACAATGATGCACATCATCCTTCAGCTCATAGCTTGCTGCCCTCTTCTTAGTCAAAAGATCTTTCATAAACTTCGCATACCCAGGCATTTGTTCAAGTGCCTCTACCAGTGGGACATTAATAGTCAGCTGCTTCAACATGGTCATAAATTTGTTGAACTTAGTGTCATCGGCCACCTTCTTCAATCTTTGTGGAAAAGGTGGTGGTGGGTATGGAAGTGTTCTCTCCATGGCTTTCTTCTCCTCTTGCTTCCGTTTATTATTTTTTTCAGGCTGCACGTCACTAGGCAACACGTCCTTGACGTTGGAAGTGGATATTGCGGCGTCTTCCCTAGTGGCGTCACTAGGTGTGGCGTCCTTGTCTGCTGTTCCGTCAACTACTTGCTTGCCTGTTGCTGAAGTTTCCAGCACCTTACCACTCCTCGTAGTGATGGCCATGCATGACCCATCATTCCTTGGGTTTTGGACTGTGTCGCTCGGTAAGGTGCCAGCCTTTCTTTGATTGAATGCTGCTGAAAGTTGGCTTAATTGCTGCTCTATTTGCTTGATAGAAGTGGAATGAGAATCAACTAATTGCTTCATGGAGGCCAAATCGTCAATCACCTCCTTAACTCCCGCGCTCGTCGCTTCCACTCCTTTCAATAACTTAGCCATCATGTCTTCCATAGAATTAGATGTGGTGGCATCACGTCTACCAGGGGGAACGTACAAACCACTATTTTCGTTATTTTTCTTCCAACTACCTTGGTCTTTACCTCCAGATTTGTCATAATAGTTCCGACCTTGGTTTCCTTGGGCATTCCCACGGAAACCCCCTGATTGTTCAAGTAGTTGGCCTCCTCTTCTGAATCAGATTCGTCTCTTCCCTTTGACGCAATACCTTTCACTTTTTCAGTCTTCCCTAGTAGATGCTTTGTAAGAAGATCCATTTGGGTTTTCATGTGCGCCATATCTTGATCACGTTCTTCTTCTCTTCTTCTTTGGTCTGCAGACATGCCAATAGATAAAGTGGGGCTTGCTACCTCAGAATCCCTGGTATGCCAAGCTCTACTTTGTTTCGTCATACGATCTAGCATGTTGCTTGCTTGACCAAAGGTGAGGTCCATAAAAGAACCTCCAGCTGCGTTGTCCACCACTGGTTTAGTTACTGAATTCAGGGCTCTATACAAGATCTCCATCAAGTGGACATTGGTCATGTGATGGTTTGGGCATCTCGCTAGCTTTGTCTTGAACCTCTCCCATATTTTGTGAAGAGCTTCAGATGGAAGCTGACGAAAGTTGCTGATTTCATCTCTCAATTGAGCCCTCTTGGATGGCGGAAAGAATCTTTCTAGGAAAGCGTCTCTCAATTGCCTCCAATTTGTAATAGAATCAGGAGTCAGCCCATTCAACCATAATGTTGCCTCCCCAGATAGAGACAATGGAAATAGACGTAATCGAATAGCATTCTGACCAACACCAGGATTGTCAAAAGACTTGCATGTAGAAATAAAGTTGATGAGATGCATATTCGGATCATCGCCTGCTAGTCCACCAAATAATCCCTTGAGTTGCAATAATTGAATCATGGTGCTTGTGATGTTGAACTTGGCTCCGGGCGCTAATGGTGGTGGAATTATAGCTCCAGTGGCTCCGGCACCATCAAGATCATCATCATCGTCGTCGAAAGCTGGTTGCAAAGGTTGGCGATCATATCTGTACCGAGCTTGTCGACCTCTTCTGTTGGCAGGTGTTATAATTTCAGCATCACGCCTAGGGTTCAGTAACTCGTCATCACCTAAATCTTCATCGTCAGGATTTGTTGCTCGTCCAGGATTATCAATGTTTTGTTGTTGGACTTGAGCAGCGGCAAGAGCAGCTAATCTTGCTTGCTCGTGTTGAGCAGCCATCCTGTCGATTTCAGCTTGTGCTTCCATTCTTCTAATTCGTTGCGGTTCCGGATTGATTGGTAATAACGGTTGACCAGAACTTCTAGTATGGGGCATGCACTAAAAGAAAAACCTGCAATAAACAAAAACAAAAACTAAACGTAAAAGTGCGAGAATCTTTGACCAAAGGGTCTGGTAATTATCACGAACTTGATTGACACTCGTATTCCCCGGCAACGGCGCCAATTTTTGATAACGCTCAATCTACAGCTCTCGTAGGAGTGTAAAGCGGTCGTTAGCAAATATAGAACCCAACCTGGGTTGGGTATCGATCCCACAGGGAATAGCTTGGTCAACAAGTACGCAAAATTAATAGACTTTTGGTGCAAGTCTCGTAAAAAGGGGGGATTGTAATAAGTAACCAAAGTAATGAAATAAAAGCTGAAAATAATAAAGTAAAAAGAGAGTATTTCGTAGGTTGTGAAACAATGAGAATTGAGGCATTGGGGTTATGTCCACCTTCTGAGGTATACGTCTCTATTGGCGATGAGTGTGTAGAGTCTTGACATGCAATTGCTTATAGAGAATTGTAGTCGATGGTAAATCCAAGCGTCTCTCGACCTAAACAAGGACTATTTCACTTTAACTCTCTCGAGCTTAAAGTGTGTCTAGCGGTACAAATTCTCCAAGAGGTTAGTCCAGTTACGGCACTAGCTTTTTAATAGGAAAGGGGTGTCCTACTACCTTGACATTATCTCTTTTCCAGACAAATAACCTTTCTCTCGAACAAGTTAAATGTTAGACTGGCGTTGGTCTATGCGTCTTCTTTTTTAGACAAATAACCTTTCTCTCGAACAGGTTAGATGTTAGAATGGCGTGTTCTTGTGTTTGAACCGCAAAGGATGTAGATTTAAGATGAAGAGAATAATGATATAAGCAATATACTTGTCTTGAACTCACAAACTCATAGCTGTAGATAGTAACTCATTCGGCTTCCATAACCCCAACTAAGAGGTTTAGTTACCCATGAATGCGAAGGATATCACGTTTTGCATGGTGGATGGCGTGTAAAAGAGGTGTTAGGCGTGTGGTTTTGGTGATTCCGTAGCAAGTAACGATTCTCTTGTTGTGGAATTTAAGAATAGAAGAATAGATTAGAAGTGTTTGTAGTGGAAGATGAGAGGGATGAAAGAAAATTGATTAAATTGTAAGGAGATGTCTTAAGTGAAGAGTTAGTTAAAAATCTCTAATATGATAGGGTATTTATAATACTCCTATCCTACTCCTACTAAGCTAATGAAATAAATAACCAAATCCTAATATACTAATGAAATCCTTGACCCAAATGTACTAGGGTAAGGTTACAAAATTATAATCCAAATAGAATAATGAAACACATAACCTAATTGCACTAGGTTAATGTATTATGGCAAAAATCCAGCTTTGTGTCTGTAAGTCCCAAAGTCTTCAGAATTGCTGTTTTAGCCCGGGACAGATTTTCCATGCAGCAGATTTAGTCCTTTAGGCGTCCAGCTCCTTTCCACTTCGTTCGTGAGCTTTCTTTTGCGTCAAGTAAGCCATAAATTGCTGTATTTTGCATCATTTATACCTGAAACTTTCCTAATCACATTTGTTAGCTCATTTACAGGAAAAAGGACTAAAAGTGTATGAAATAGATAATTAGTTCTCAAAACTAGGCTAAAATATGGGCAAAATATATTGATATAGGCGCGTAAATTCACCTATCATCACAGACAATCAAGTATCTGAAGTATCAAAACGCTTCACACCTGATGTTCCACTTCTTCTGCAGTCATTGCACCACCAGATCTATCTAGGTGACTAAGAACTTTACTAGCAAGGACTAAGATTTTAGGATCACGCTTTGTTTCAAAGGCAGCGCTCATGTAATTGGAGAATTTTGCCACTTTTGATGCATTTTCGCTGATGGTGACATCTATTAGTTCATCAATAGCCCTCAATGCTCCCAGATTTGTAGAAACTTCATTACTATCAAGAAATGTAGTAATGAGTTCATATAGATGATCCATGAAATGAGCAAAAGCTTCTCCACTAAGATCATGAGCTTCTTCCTGTACAAGCCGCCTAAAGGTCAATGCACCCCATCCTACCATAGAGAATAAATAAGAATTGGCTTGGTTCAAAAGCAATTCAAGTTTTTGAAAGATAATTTTAGAAGAGGGAACTGGAAAGGATAGAAAGAGGCATAGATTGAGAGAATGCAAACTCAAACAGCAAAAATAGTAAGACTGAGCAAAACAGAATATTAAATGATTAAGACAGAAACTCGCATCAGTATCAATATCAAGCAGCCAGTGCAAAATACTGCTCTGCTAACCTTTGGTAGAAAAATGGAACAGGGAAAGTGAATGAAAACAAAAAAAAACTTGGTATTCACATTATTTTTCAAACCAAAAAGTTCACTAAGATGGTTGATATAAATTTAAAATCAGGACCTATCCATCTCTATTAATTCATGGAGAAGGAAAATAAATAAGTATAATTAGCAAGAGGCATATAGGAGAAGATTTGAATACAAAACAGCAAACAGTTACTTCTATGTAGTTCCATGATTTCAAACTCGATTAGCCAACAAGCTCCGTGTAATCTCACAAGCTGGTCTTTCTTCTTCCACACAAATCAAAAAAAAAATGTGCCCAAAAATAAACTGTAGCATTCTGCTTTCTTTCTATTTTCAATCTTTTACATATACAAGGTTTCAAATAACAGCATCCAACACTTCTTGAGAAACTGAGGATGGAAAAATCAAGAAAAGAGCTCAAGACATACTGTCAGCTAAACTCTTCCTTATTTTTTCATCAATTCCTAAGAAAATCAAAATGAAACACTAAATTTTTGATTCTACTCCCTCATCAATTCAACACCAAGATTTCTAGAACGACGAATAAAGAGGAATAAAGAGCTAACATCAAGATTTCTTGAACTGTTCTAACTCCACTACTGTACAAAATTCAGCAAATGACTCCAAAAAAACCAAAACATAAAAGAAGAAACGAAAAAAATCAAAAAAATTGAGGATGGAAAATCAACAAAAGAACTCAAGATGTACCCTGAGCTAAAATCATGTCAGTCTTATGTCCTATAAATGTCTGGTTCCACTACCTCACCAATTTACCAACTCAACAAATCAAAATCTCCTGAACTGTTCTTACTCCACTACTGATCTTAAAAAATTCAACAAAAAATCAAGAACCTTAGAATTTTCTTTGATTTTCATCAATTCCTAAGAAAATCAAAATCAATCACTAAATTTCTATTTCTACTTACTCAACAATTCAACAAATGTAACAGTACCTAAAAAAAAGAACACAAAGAGTATAAAACAATACAGAGGTCACATCAAGATTCCCTAAGCTACTCGAACTCCAGATCTTTAAAATCCAACAAATGAATCCCAAAAAATAAAAGTTGAAAGAAACGGAAGAAACTTAGGATTGCTTCTGGTACATAGGTCAGAAAGAACTCTAGTAAGAGCATCAATATTTCCGGCACCGGTTGTTGCAACTGGATAGCGGATCGCTTGAGAGCTGCTACCCATGCTTCTTCTTCACACTCCTATCTACACAAAAACTAACACGATGGACAGAACATTGTTATTGTAATGATGATTGTAATTTTTGTATTTTTTAACATGAGGCTCCATGGTTGGTCCCTACAGTATCAGATCCTAGGAATTTCCTCACTTGTACTGCGTCTGCTTGCTAGTATAGTTCTCTACGTGAAGAGAAGAAGTGATAAGACTTTACATCTAGTACTAGTCTCAAGTAAGAAATTTTCCACACACCATGTTGTCAAATAGAAGCATTCCTCTCAAAATTAGCCAACAGAGGTCGATGTCGCAGGAGCGAGTCATCCGTCTGAGATGAGCATCTTTCAAATAAGTTCATCTCATAGCAATAAATATCCCAAATTAGAGTAAGGTGAGGCTCATAGCATTGAGAAGAAACCTAGAAAGAGTAAAAGGAGAGAATTCTTTGCAGCATCGGAGTTCTCAATGGGTTCACCTTCATATGGAAGTTTCACTACATATGAGAGGATTCCTGCCAAGCATGTGAGTGTATTTAACTTGGTATATTCTATTTTCTTTGAACATAAACAATCCTTTTAGAATAGACAAATCTATTCTCTTACTTATATATTTTCCTTGTGAAATTTAGGCAAGTGGAGGAGAAGAAGTCACACCTTTCACTACTTAGTTGGTGCAGGTACCGGTCAAGATGTTTAATCCGACTAATAATTTGGTCTGCTATAAGAGGATCATTTATTTTTTTTTCCGGCAAGGGAGATTATAAGCATTTCACTTTTCAGAATTGGACATCATGATTTGTTAATAATATGACTTATGAAGATTTGACAACTCAATTAGTTATATGTTTATTCCAAAAGAAATGTATCAAACATGTAGATGTAGATATATAATGTGGAAAATTTTGGTCCACCTTATTTTTTGTTTGTGGAAATATAATAGAATAATGAGGTTTCAAAAACCTCTTGTTATATGTCTTTCTTGGTTTGAAGACGCACCTTTCAATTTCTTAACTCCAGCTGTCTAATTCAAAAAACATTATAGATACTGATTGCAGCATGCTTAACTAGATAATCCAATAGTTGTATTCAATTAGCAATATATATGTTAATTTATTCTCGTTGTGATCTCAGCAACACAAGACAAATAGGCCAAAGGCAAGAGAAAGTCCCATAACTGTGCAGTAGATCCTGTATTTTACTGCTCACCTAATGGATATTCTTCCTAATTCTTACATATGTTCATAGTGCCAGGGTTCTCAAATGATGGATGAGGATGACTCCGATGAACTAGCAAGTCCAGTAAATAGTGTGAAGAATGACTCTATGGCTGAGGATAACACTGATGAACTAGTAAGTCCAGTGACTAGCATGAAGAATGACACTATGTCTGAGGATAACATCGATGAACTAGTGAGTCCAGTAACTAGCGTGAAGAATGACTCTACTGGAAGTAAGCCAGATAAAATCAGCACAATAAAACCGAGATCTATGAGTATATGAAACAAGGTTCTTCCCTGCTATCGCAGCTCCTCCTGTACTTCATCTTACAATGCAGGCAATACGAAAAGGCAATCCACTGGGAAGTTGAATGCTCGTGATAGGGGACAAGATGTTATTCCTTATTATCTGAGAGCTTCCACTGGTTCTTGCCATGACTTCTGTAGATATGGCAAGAAACATTCCTCTGAAGCAAAGCCAAGGCATCCTCAATCAAAAAGAACAAACTTCCTGCTGATGAGCAGAGTCCTGCACGGACCTTGTTCAAGCAAAAGCTTTCCACTCCTCCTGGAAGTGTGCTGGGAGAGCAAAAGAAGGTGACAGAAGTTGAGCAAAAGCCTTCCACTTCTCCAGGGAGTATGCTGGGAGAGACGAACAAGAGGACCATGGTCATGCAAAAGACTTCCACTACTTCAGGGAGTAACCAGAGTGATGCAAAGAAGGGGATTTTAGTCTAGCAAAATCTTTCCACTCCTCCTGTGAATATGCTGGAAGAGGGAAAAAAGGTAAATGAGGTCTGTCAAAAGCCTTCAGCACCTCAGGAGAGTGTACTCAAAGATTAAAAGGAGGTCACTATGGTTGAATAAAACCCTTTTTCTCCTCCAGGTTGCATGGAGGGAGGGATAGATGAGGTGACTGTGGTTGAGCAAAAGCTTTCTACTCCCCCGGGGAGTATGCTGGTAGAGGGAAAGAAAGAGGCCGTGGTCAATCAACGGCCATCTGCTTCTCCAAGGAGTATTTTAGGATAGGGAAAGAAGTTGAATGTGGTCGATCGAAGGCCTTCTCCTAAGGTTCACTCTCTTGAACCCTCTGAAATAAAAAAAAAGAAAAAGATACTGCTGCCACCAAAGAGTGTTCACTCTCTAAAATTGGATTCCTCAAGTGACAAGATGCCAGAGACAAAAAAGAAAATGAAATCTTCATCTAATATCTTAGGAGGTGTAGATGTAGGAGGCAAGAAAGACAGTGTTGGTAATTATAGAAAACAAATAAGTGCACCTAAAGTATCTATAGAAAAATCTTTGAAGACGCCAACTCTTTCATCTCCTCCAAAATCTTCCTCTGTTAAACCTTTGATCTTGAGGGTAAGAAGCAATAAAAGCTTAAAAATACTAGCTCCTCTGAAGGACCAGAACAAGATGCGGAGAGATGGGACAAACAAATTGAACCTTGAAATGGTTCCTAAGAAAACTTTACGTATTCCCAAAGTAAAAGCATCACAAAAGTCTTCATCCTATTTACAATCATGTCTGTTGTCTAATGAAGAAGATAAAAAGGAAGTTGTTAATTCTGTAGACAGTGCATTGGGTAAATACACCTCTAGCAGCAAAAAGCTGTTGCACATAGCAGAAGTAGAAACTGTTGGTAAAAATCAAAAAAAGACATTGAGAAAAGGTAAGACATTGAGGCATTAGGATGTGCAAGAAAAGAAAGATGTGCAGGGTTTGTTGAATAATGTGATTGAAGAGACGGCGAGTAAGCTTGTTGAAACTGGGAAGAGCAAGGTTAAACCTTTGGTGGGAGCTTTTGAGACAGTGATTTCCCTCCACAATAAACCTTCTGTTGTCAGAGTTTCTTGATTAACTAAAAGAATTTTATAACAATAGGAGCAATTGCAAATATAGTGGTTGATATAGCTTTACTGACCTGGTTTACATATGTTTGTCCTGTTTCTCATTCCGACTCATCTTCTTAAAGATTTCTTGATGCTTGCCGGTTTTGTTCTCATGATTGAATAAATTCAATTTCTTTTGGGTGCATTTACTTTGAATTGGGAGATAAAGTCGCACAAGACTACAATTTCTTTTTCACTTATGGAGGTTGTGATAGTGACGTTAAATCAGTAGGTGTTTTGATGTAGACATTCTAATGGTAGGCTGGTTACTCAGTGGACATATATTGTTGTTGGACTCATTTACATGGGATTTGTTCATACTTTTTGTTGAATAAGTGCATTGAAGAAGGCACATCGTGTGGAAATACCATCCAAAAAAGAATTTTGGCTGTGGTACTGGTTTGACATTGTGCTTGTGTATTATTTGCTTTAGGTGTTCTGTAAAGGGATCTGTCTCTTAACTGTCAATCAAATATAAATATTGTAACCACCTAAACAAGTAACAATATTTATGTGCATCTTTTATTCAGGTAACTCAAAACAGCTTATAATAAGTCCCTTTGTTGGAATATTGTACGTTTTAGCTTAAAGAAGCCACTGCAGTTTGTTATACATAGATACATGTACCTTCATGGCTCCACCTATCAACTATAAAATCAAGGTAAAGTTGAGTCACTCCATGTACTTGTGTTAAAAGTTATTTTTAAGTTTCCATACTCCAATTTGTCATTGAAAGCTAACACATTTTATCATGCCGCTAATTTTCGCTCAACTAAATCTGAGACTCTTATCGAAGATGGCTAGAAGTACTAATGAAAACGGTCATAAAAGTTTTAGTTCACATAAACTCAGAAATGGTTTCATTGGCCATACAAGTATTCGAGGTAAGTTCTCATATCACAATATAATAAAATATCTAGTTGGAAGAATATGGTTAGAAGTTCTACATTCGAGAGTATGATTTAATCAAAAGAGTGTTAAGGGTTACATTTTTTTAACTTTTAAGGTGGGGACAAATAAGTTACGAGATCAAATTTCCTTAACTATGTTGTACTATGAAAAGTTCATCAAAAAATAGAGTAGAAATGAAGCCAACAATCAGATCATGCAAAAGTTCATAGAAGCAAGGGTCAAGCAAAGTGCTATACACAAGCCACAAGAAATCCTCATCTAATAAATGAAACTTTAACAAACGTAGGAAGCATGCTTAAAGTTTCACTAACAAAATTCTAGGAGAATTTTAAAACATTAAAATCCTACAAATCATACTTGAATAACTTCAGTTAAAATCCTACTAAGACTGATTTGCTGAGAAGCAAAAGAGAAATTTTCCTTCAGTTGTCAATGCAGCAGTGACGCAACTTCAGAATCTTCATGGAGAAATTGACATGGCTTCTAATTCTGCTCGAGCGTCTTACGAGGATGATGAGTTGTTCTCCTCCACTTGCCTAAATTTCACAAGGAAAATATATAAGTAAGAGAATAGATTTGGCTATTCAAAAAGAATTGTTTATGTTCAAAGAAGATAGAATATACCAAGTTAAATACACTCACATGCTTGGCAGGAATCCTCACATATGTAGTGAAACTTCCATATTGATGATAGGCGAATTTACACGCCTATAGTGCTATATTTTACCCATATTTTAGCCAAGTTTTGAGGACAAAATATATAATTCATGCACTTTTAGTCCTTTTTCCTGTTAGTGAGCTAACGAACATGATTAGCAAGTTTTCAGGTATAAATGATGCAGATTTCAGCATTTTATGGATAACTTGACACCAAAGAAAGCTTCACGAAAGAAGGAAGGGAAATCTTGGACACCTAAGACCAAAAGTGGCGCATGGAAAATCTGTCCCGGGCAAAAACAGCAATTCTAAAGACTTTGGGGACTAGCAGTAACTTAGTAGGATTAGGATAATGATACATTGACCTAGTAGGATTGGGTTAAGTAATGCATTAGCTTAGTAGGAACAGAATATGGGTGTTATAAATACCCTATTTTGCTAGAGATTTTTATTCATTCTACTTCTAATTAATTCCCCCATTCCATCAATTCCAATCCATCCACCATCCATCCATCCATAAAAACAATTCTCTTTATTAATTCATTGTTGACATTATTTTTCATCTATTTGACTTTTAATTTTACAACAAGAGAATCGCTATTTTACAAGGAATTCACGCCTAACATCACACCATACTACACGTGAGATCTTTTATTGTGGTATAATGATAATGTCTATTGTGATTTCCATCGCACTCATGAATAGCTAAACTTCTCTGTTGGGTTTATGGAAGCCTTATGAGATACTATCTAAGGCTATGAGTTTGTGAATTCGTGACACATATGTTGCTTATATCATTATTCTCTTCATCTTAATGCAAATTCTTATGGCTGCAGACGCATAGAATAACGCCAGTATAGCATTAACTTGTTCGAAAGAAAAGTTATATGTCTGGAAAAGAGATAATGTCAAGGTAATAGGGTCCCATCCCCTATTAAAAAGTTAGTACCATAACTAGATTAACCTCTTGGAGAATTTGTACCATTAGATACGCTTTAAGCTCTAAAAGAGTTAAAGTGAAATAGTCCTTGTTAAGGTCGAAAGATGCTTAGATTTACCATAGAATACAATTCTCTATAAGCACATGCATGTCTGAATTCCGCATAACTCATAGCCAATAGAGACGTATAACTCATAAGGTGGACATACCCCCAACTTCTCAATTCTCATTGTTTTACATCTTACCAAAAATTCTTACTTTTTACTTTGCTATTTTCCGTTTTTACCTAATTACTTTGGTTACATTACTTGCACGACAAAACTCCCCCCTTTTTACGAGACTTGCACTAAAAGTCTAGTAATCTTTGCTTACTTGTTGACCAAGCTATTCCCTGTGGGATCGATACCCAACCCAGTTGGGTTCTATATTTGACTACGATCGCTTTACACTCTTACGAGAGCTGTAGATTGAGCGTTATCAAAAATCTTTACACTCCTACGAGAGCTGTAGATTGAGCGTTATCACATATGAAGGTGAACCCATTATGAACTCACAGGCAGCCAAGGATTCTGTCCTGTTACTCTTTCTAGGTTTTATCTCAATGCTCTGAGCCTCATCATCCTCTAATTTATGATATTTCTTGCTATTAGATGAACTTATTTTAAAGATGCTCATCTCAGACGGATGTCTCGCTACTGCGACATCGACCTCTGTTGGAAAATTTTGAGAGGAATGCTTCTCTTTGACAACATGGTGTGTGGAAAATTTCTTACTTAAGACTGCTACTGGATGCAAAGTCTTATCACTTCTTCTCTTCATGTATAGAACTGTACCAGCAAGCAGACTTAGTACAAGTGAGGATATTCCCAAGATCTGATATGCACCAACATTATCTTCATCATGTCTTATTGGAGACTCCATCATTTCCAAAGGTTGGGCTTCTGCAACAGCAGAAATTTCTTTCACTATTCTTTCAGGATTATAAATCATCGACTCAAGTGTATTATCAGCAATGAAAGATTGGGATTCAGCTAACTCAACCTCCACATTAGAAGTTGTAAGCCCTTGGCCCAAATCCCTTTCTGAACTATCAGATTCATTCCCCTCAGCTGGGACAATAGAATCTTTTTCAGTCTCCACCAAATCATGCTTTCCTTGTTCTACATCCTTTTCTAAGCTATCATCCCTATTTACCTTAGCTAATTGAATTGCGGAAGCTTCTTCAATCTCTAACACATCCACTCCTTTAATTTCAACTTTTCCACCATCATCTAAATCAGCATCCATTTGAAATTCTTCCTCATCTAGCTCGGTTTCAGATTCTTCATCCTCTTCTAACTCAATTGGTTCATAATTTTTATCCAATTCCTTACTACCAGTACTGCCTTTCAAATATCCGTGATATATATTGCTACTCTCTTCTAGAGCAGTCAAGTTCCTCAACAATTTGCTTAGCAACAGCCATTGCATCTTCCTCTTCTTGATAATTGCTTATTTTTTTCGTTAGATAAAAGTGGAATTTTGAATTAAAGATGAATAGTTTGATTCAATACAGGCTAAAAAAATGGGAAGAAATAGAATGGACAAAATAAGTTATATATGGGGTATTACTAAAAAAAAAAGTTATATATGGGGTAAAAAAGATTTACTCAATCATAGCAATTACTAATATATGTAATTGCAATTAATTAGATATCTAAAGTAAATGATACTTCCTTTTGCTCAGTGCATTTTTATTTTTTGGATGTAGTAGCAATAGGTATTCTTTTTTGTTTGTCTAATTTAAAAATCAAGAGATAATTTATCAATAATTTTTAATTTGAGTTTGTTATATTAACTATAGTTATTTTTCAAAGTATAAATGTTATTATATTCAAATGATAATATAATAAAATGATCATTTTATTTCTTGTTGTATTAAGTCAATACTAGATAAATAAAATAGATCGAGGAAATAAGTAACATGTATGGCAGGTTGGTACAAAAATATCACTACACTATCATATTCATACCATCATGTACTTACTATGTGAACTTTTATCTATTAGACTATTACAAACAACTTATTTAATAAGGTCACAACATCAAGAATTTGAAATTAGAATAGTTAAAGCTCAAACAAACCTTTACATCAAGTTCGATGATTTCGCTATTCTTGTTTTGCAATGTTCATCAAAATTTAAGTACTTTTATTTCATTTTCTTGATTAAGAAATCTCAAAAGTAAATGCTGCGAGGTTCGAAATTCGGTGAATAGTAAGAAAACATCTTTATCTTTTCTCACTTAAATATTTTTTTTGCACATGCTACTGCTTCATATTCTGCCATGTGGTTACATATTAAACATTGCGCTCTTATCACTAGATCAAAATAATATGACATTCACGATTATAAATCTTATTTACCAAGAATGATCTATCACATATATAAGCGGGATTGGCCCTTCTTAACATTCACAGTCTAATAATAATAATTATGGATATTGTTAATAAATATTCTACCACTAAAAAGTAAGCCCAAGCCAAATAATGATAAGACTTCTCTCTGTATCAAGTAGTAATATATTTGCCTTATCATCAAATCTAGTTTTTCTTCCTTTATGTATAATCTTGTTTTTCATGATTTCATGTTCTAATTTAATTCAATTCTTGTTTGTTAGATGTCTTTTTTTTTCATATTCTATTCTATGGACTTGTGCATAAAAATTAAGCTTTTGTGTCACTTTTATAAACCAAAAAATCTCAAAAGTAAATTTCACGAGGCTCGAAACTAGGTGGATAATAAGCAACAAACGTCTCTATCTTTTCTCACTTAAATACATAATTTTTTATATGGTACCATTGAATATTGCACTCTCATCAATCATCACTAAATAAAGGGAAAAGACATCATTTCTACCCCATACTATACAAGAAAAGTCTAAGCCACACATAAATTATATAATTGACCTATTACACACCTTAACTATATAAAAGTGATATTATTACCTCCCCGCGACCCTCATTCTAAGGTGCATGTATTACACTTATTTTAGGCGCGTTTAGCCTATTAAATAACAAAAGTAAACGGCTAAAAACATTAAGGGAAAAGGCATCGTTTCCACCCCAAACTATAGTCGAAAAGTAGAATCCACACCTAAACTATATAAGTGACCTATTACACACCTTAACTATACATAATGATAATTTTTACTGACGTGGCAACGCGTACAAAACACTACACCACATGCAAGTGGTGGTAGCCTAACAGGGTTAAATAGTTTCACTTTTTTATAGTTTAAGTGTGTAATAGGTTACTATTATAGTTTAGGTGTGCCTTCAACTTTTAGGATATAGTTTGGGGTGAAAACGATGTGACTATGATTGTAAATCATATTTAAGAAAAATAATCTACTACATTTTTTAAGGGATATTTTTTGACCTTCTTGAAATTCAAGATATAACAATAATAACTATGAATTCCATCACTAAAACATAAGCCTGGATGTACTTTTTTACTAATAGACGTAGTTATCAAAAAAAAAAACTTTAGTTAACATCTAGAGTTATCTAAAAATCTTTTACCAATTATTCTAAAACTTTAAAAATAATCTCTCACTATCTTCAGAAAACCCTTTTCTACTTCTAATATACTTCTATTGTATTGGTACTTTTAACAGTTTCAAATTCTTTTAGAGAATAATGTCTTAATTCTATTCACTATTTTTCTTTTAAAAATTGAAAAACCTTTTCTACTTCTAAAATAGTTCATTGTAGTGACACTTCTAACATATTTTCAAATATATATATATATATATATATATATATATATATAAAGGAGACATTGTAGGCTGCTGATGTAGCATGCCTCAATGAAAAAGTATTTATTGAAAAAGCAATTCAAACCTCTTCAACAAGCCGACGACGTCGCTTTCCACTGGCACAATTGATTCTACTAAGAGTAAACTAGGTAGAAGAGATCACCTAGAAAGAATTTGCTACTAGTTTACAGCAAGACGGCATAGCATCCTTCCTTGTAGCTCCATCCTCATCTTCTAAATACACAACAACAGACTCCCTTGCAAACACAAGAAGATCATGGCCCTGTAACCCCAAATCCAGTATCAAACTAAACAATCAAGAAGGGAAATGAAGCGCACAGAAATATGGATGACAAACCTTGAAATTAAATCGAGCAAGGGTTCTCAAAGCAAGTTGAACTACCGCAGAACCACTCAGTTCTGGTACTTGGGGGGTAACCGTTGTAATATTCCCTCGACTCACAGAAGCTGATTGTCTTGGCATTGAATGATGAGATCTTGAAAGGATTGCTGAGATATATTTAAGCAGCCGATTCTGGATGGTCGGCAACAAAGGTGGAATGCTGAGACACAGAAAATACATATGTTACCCTTGAGCATCACCACACAAAAGAACTAATTCATGAAAGTTCTACGCAAAATCAGAGAGAACCTTTCAGTTATTTACTCCAACACTTCCACCAGAGTCAGGGAAAGCCTAGAAGAAAACACAGAATCTAAGAGACCACGAACATGAGGCTCCATGGTTGGTCCCATTGCTTTAGCAATATTTCCAACATATGTTAGCGGCTCAAGTGAGGGCCTGCCTCTACGGGGAGAAATCTGAGAGAAACATATTTCACCTATCACGATTATTGCTCGCGTATTTACATGTTATAGAAAGAACCTACAATCCAAAGGTGGAATGCTGTGACACAGAATATAGATATGTTACCCTTGAGCAACACCACACAAAATAACCCGTTCATGACATTCTACTCAAACTCGGAGAGAACCTTTCAATTATTTATAACTTCTTTTTACATTGGGAACATAAAATATAACTTTCCAATTGAAAGACCAGAAATAGTACAGTTAGACAAGTACATCTGTAATGACATATATAGCATACCGCATCACGCAAGTGAGAGGTTATTGTCAGCAAATAGTTAGTGAGTTCACCATCCAGAGCACCAGCTATCTCTATGAGAGCGATGAACCCACAGGCACATTCTGCAGGTATTTTAAGGACTCGAAGTATATGATTCATGCATATCTATAGAAGTAAAATCAACAAACTTGAGCTGACAGTAGTCAACATTGAAGTTTCAAATCTCATTCATCCAGATTCTATAGTTAGTAAAAGTAGATTAAATCATTAAAATGAAATCAAATATCACAAACCGTTACATAATTAGTCACAAATCGATCACGTAGAGAATGGGCAATTAGAGGAAGTAGAGAAGTTATGCTGTGGCGAACTAGGCAATCTCGGTGCTCCAGATATCTTAGAACAATTTCAGCAACTTCCCTATATCTTGACATCATGAACTCTCCTATGTTCCTGCATATTTTGATGATAAATTTGCTCTTATCAATCATTTATCATATCACAAGTAGATAGCTAATCGTGGGTCCAATTCCCATAGCATATAAATTGAGGATATTACATTATTCTTTGTGAAGGAGACATAATTCAAAAGCACATAAATCCATGAAACTTAAGTAGTCATGGAACCATACTAGCATAACTGCATACATGGCAATACAAAAAAGAAAAAATTTCCCTTAAATAGCTTGAAGAGGTACCTTGACCACCACCCTCTTCATGCAGCCATCCATCACCTAAGAATCTGCCTTTCACCCCCACTAGCACCTCATAACAAGACAAACCACACCATCACAAACCAATAACTATCCTAGAAACCTTCTCAACATAGAAAGTTTTCCTCTTTTTTCCAAAAAATATTTTTGAAACATTGTTTGGTTATACATTGGAATGATTTCTTGGTTAGGTTTTGAAGATGAGTTTTTCAAGTTTGAAATCAGTAATTTTTTTTCCACTTATAGAGCTTCAACTTCTTGCATGTGAAATCTGCAATAAGTTTCAATAAGATATCTTATAAAACCTGACCACATAATCCAAGATCAACAAAGGATCTTGTCAATATATACACCATCAACTAACAAAAACTAATACGAGAGATGTCATTTACAAATGACTGAAGTCGGGTAACCCCCACCTCCACCCCCACCCCCACCCCTATCCTACAAATACAGAGAGATCATAATCAATCTATAGATCATAAATGCATTCTAGATTCAATTGCTAATAAGAACAAGTAGGTAATAGACGCCTTTTGACCCTTCATTATAATTACCTTATATAAGAAACAATTAGGTAGCAGACATTTACACCCAAAACATTCAAATTCCTCAGACTTGAGGTAGAACGATTGTTAAGTATAACCAAAGATTTAAGTCTCTAGTTTCTCAAACATTCAGCAGATCACAACAATTTAACAAAGCACAAGAAAATCAAAAATATTTTCCTATAATGAAATAAATAATGGGATGCAATTTGATAGCAAACCTTAGTAGTTCCCCAACTGCGAGAAGGGATCCATGTATACTGTGAACAGACGCATTTCTCCCCAATCCATCTTGGGTAGCCTCAAACATTCGATAATACCTGTCGGAACCACCAATTTAAGAGTAGATACCTTGGATCAATAAATTTTCCACTGAAATAATCTTTTAGTATTTCTAAAAAATGATAAGGGGGAAGAGAAAAATAGACATACCACTGAACACTCCACCTTGTCTCACACTTTTCAATAACATGAAGGTACGCACGTAATGCCTCAATAGTTTTTTCTCGAACAACAACTGTTGGATCCCTTAGAGCAACCCAAATAGCATCCACAAACTCTGGCACGTGAACATTGAATTCAATATGCTATGTGGTGGATTTATTTAAAATAATATAAGAATGACAACCACATTTCTATAGTTTGAACTATTTCACTCTTCATTGATAACGCTCAATCTACAGCTCTCGTAAGAGTGTAAAGCGGTCGTTGTCAAATATATAACCCAACTGGGTTGGGTATCGATCCCACGGGGAATAGCTTGGTCAACAAGTAAGCAAAGATTACTAGACTTTTGGTGCAAGTCTCGTAAAAAGGGAGGATTTTATCGTGCAAAATAATGTAAACAAAGTAATAAAGTAAAAGCAGAAAATAGCAAAGTAAAAAGAAAGAATGTTTGGTAAGATGTAAAACAATGAGAATTGAGAAGTTGGGGTTATGTCCACCTTATGAGTTGTACGTCTCTATTGGCTATGAGTTGTGCGGAATTCAGACATGCATGTGCTTATAGAGAATTGTCTTCGATGGTAAATCCAAGCGTCTTTCAACCTAAACAAGGACTATTTCACTTTAACTCTTTCGAGCTTAAAGCGTATCTAACGGTACAAATTCTCCAAGAGGTTAATCCAGTTACGACACTAACTTTTTAATAGGGGATGGGACCCTATTACCTTGACATTATCTCTTTTCCAGACATATAACTTTTCTTTCGAACAAGTTAATGCTATACTAGCGTATTCTATACGTTTGCAACCACAAAGAATTTAGATTAAGATGAAGAGAATAATGATATATACAGCATACGTGTCACGAATTCACAAACTCATAGCAATAGATGGTATCTCATATGGCTTCCATAACCCCAACAGAGAAGTTTAGTTACCCATGAGTGCGAAGGAAATAACAATCGACATTGTTATTATACTACAATAAAGATATCGTGTAGTAAAGTGTGGTAGGCGTTAGGTGTGATTTCTTTGCAAAGTAACGTTTCTCTTGTTGCGGAAATTAAGAATTGAATAGATGAATAGAAGAAGAATAAAAAGTAGAATTAATGAAAGAATTAGAATCCGAGTTGTAAGTTGTGGAATAAGAAGTAGAATGAGAATTGTTCAAGAATGAATTAAAAATCTCTAGCAAAATAGGGTATTTATAGCACCCATATCCTATTCCTACTAAGCTACTGCATTACTTAACCCATTCCTACAGGGTTACTGCATCATTATCCTAATCCTAATAAATTACTGCATTATTATCCTAATCCTAATAGGTTACTTGATGATAGGCGAATTTACACGCCTAAAGTGCTATATTTTACCCATATTTTAGCTATGTTTTGAGGACAAAATATATAATTCATGCTTTTTTAGTCCTTTTTCCTGTAAGTGAGTTAACAAACGTGATTAGCAAGTTTTCAGGTATAAATGATGCAGAATTTAGCATTTTATGGATAACTTGACGCCAATGAAAGCTTCACGAAAGAAGGAAGGGAAAGCTTGGACGCCAAGGACCAAAAGTGACGCATGGAAAACCTGTCCCGGGCAAAAACAACATTTTTGAAGACTTTGGGGACCAACAGTAACCTATTAGGATTAGGATAATAATGCAGTAACTCATTAGGATTAGGATACTGATACATTAACCTAGTAGGATTGGGTTAAGTAATGCATTAGCTTAGTAGGAATAGGATAGGAGTATTATAAATACCCTATTTTGATAGAGATTTTTATTATTCTCATTCTAGTCTTAATTTATTCCTCAATTAACCATTCTACTACTACTTCTAATTCTTCCATTAATTTTACTTTTTATTCTTCTTATATTCATCTAATCAATTCTTATTTTTCCACAACAAGAGAAACGTTACTTTGCAAACGAGGTCACGCCTAACGCCTACCACACTCTACTACACGAGATCTTTATTGTGGTACAATGATAATGTCTATTGTGATTTTGCTTCGCACTCATGGGTAACTAAACTTCTCTGTTGGGGTTATGGAAGCCTTATGAGATACTATCTAAGGCTATGAGTTTGTGAGTTCGTGACATGTGTGTTGCTTATATCATTATTCTCTTTATCTTAATGCAAATTCTTGTGGCTGCAGACGCATAGAATAACGCCAGTATAGCATTAACTTGTTCGAAAGAAAAGTTATATGTCTAGAAAAGAGATAATGTCAAGGTAATAGGGTCCCATACCCTATTAAAAAGTTAGTGCCGTAACTGGATTAACCTCTTGGAGAATTTGTACCGTTAGATACGCTTTAAGCTCGAAAGAGTTAAAGTGAAATAGTCCTTGTTTAGGTCGAAAGACGCTTGGATTTACCATCAAATACAATTCTCTATAAGCACATACATGTCTGAATTCCGCACAACTCATAGCCAATAGAGACGTACAACTCATAAGGTGGACATAACCCCAACTCCTCAATTCTCATTATTTTACATCTTACTAAACATTCTTTCTTTTTACTTTGCTATTTTCTGTTTTACTCTACTATTTTGTTCACATTATTTGCACATTAAAATCCCCCCTTTCACGAGACTTGCACCAAAAGTCTAATATTTATTACTTACTTGTTGACCGGCTATTCCCTGTGGGATCGATACCCAACCCAGTTGGGTTATATATTTGACAGCGACTGCTTTACACTTCTACGAGAGCTGTAGATTGAGCGTTATCAAAAATTGGCGCCGCTGCCGGGGAATACGAGTGACAATTAAGTTTCTGATAATTACTAGACCCTTTGGTCAAAGGTTCTCATACTTTTACTTTTAGTTTTTGTTTTTGTTCTCTACAGGTTTTTATTCAGTGCATGCCCCATACTCGAAGTTCTGGTCAACCGTTATTACCTATCAATCCTGAACCACAACGTATTGGCAGAATGGAGGCACAACACAAAATTGAAAGGATGGCTGCTCAACAGGAACAGGCTAGGCTAGCTGCTCTAGCCGCCGCTCAAGTGCATCAATAGAATATTGATAACCTCGGGCGAGCAATAAATCCTGATGACGAGGATCTAGGTGATGACGAGTTACTAAACCCTAGGCATGCTGCTGAGATCGCAACACCTGCCAACAGAAGAGATCGTCAAGCTAGGTTTAGACCTGAATGACGAGCTATGCAACCAGCTTTCGACAACGATGATGATGATCTTGATGGAGCCGGAGCCACAGGAGCAATTATTCCTCCACCATTGGCACCCGAAGCCAAGTTCAACATCACAAGCACCATGATTTAGTTATTGCAACTCAAGAGATTATTTGGTAGACTAGCAGGCGATGATCCAAATATGCATCTCATCAACTTTATTTCTACATTCAAGTCATTTGACAATCCAGGCGTTTGTCAGAATGCAATTCGATTACGTCTATTTCCACTGTCTCTGTTTGGAGAGGCAACTCTATGGTTGAATGGGCTGACTCCTGACTCTATTACAAATTGGAGGCAATTGAGAGACGCTTTCCTAGAAAGATTCTTTCCACCATCCAAAAGAGCACAATTGAGAGATGAAATCAGCAACTTTCGTCAGCTTCCAACTGAAGCCCTTCATGAAACATGGGAGAGGTTCAAGACGAAGCTAATGAGGTGCCCAAACCATCATATGACCAATGTTCACCAAATGGAGATACTATACAGAGCCTTGAATTCAATAACTAAACCAGTGGTGGATAATGCGGCTGGAGGATCTTTTATGGACCTCACCTTTGGGCAGGCAAGCAATATGCTAGATCGGATAACGAAGCAAAGTAGAGCTTGGCATACTAGGGATTCTGAGGTAGCAAGCCCCACTTTATCTATTGGCATGACTGCAGACCAAAGGAGAAGAGAAGTAAAACGTGATCAAGATATGACACACATGAAAACACAAGTGGATCTTCTTACAAAGCATCTATTATCAGGGAAGACCGAAAAAGTCAAAGCTGTTGCGTTAAAAGGAAGAGACGAATCTGATTCGGAAGAAGAGGCTAACTACTTGAACAATTAGGGGGGTTTTCGTGGTAATACCCAAGGAAACCAAGGTCGAAACTATTATGATAAATCTGGAAACAAGGACCAAGGTAGTTGGAAGAACAAGAATGAAAAGAGTGATTTATACGTGCCCCTAGGAAGACGTGACACCACCACATCTAGTTCTGGAAGTATGGAAGACATGATGGCTAAACTATTGAAAGGAGTGGAAGCAACTAGCGCAGGAGTAACAGAGGTCATAAATGATTTGTCTTCAATGAAGCAATTAGTTGATTCACATTCCACTTCAATCAAGCAAATAGAGCAGCAATTGAGCCAATTTTCAGCAGCACTCAATCAAAGAAAGGCTGGCACTTTACCTAGCGACACAGTGCAAAACCCAAGGAATGATGGGTCATGCATGGACATTACTACCTGAAGTGGTAAGGTGCTAGAATCTTCATCAAAAGGCAAGCAAGTGGTTGACGAAGTAGTGGATATAGTTGATAACGCAAAAGGTGAAGAATCCGCCGAAGCTGGCCACGACGTCCATGACGTCAACCCCAGCGGTTTGCAGCCTGAAACTACCAAAATTCAGAAGCAAGAGGAGAAGAAAGTCGTGGATAAAACAATTCCATACCCACCACCACCTTTTCCTCAAAGATTGAAGAAGGTGGCGGATGATACGAAGTTCAGCAAATTCATGACTATGTTAAAGCAGCTGACCATTAATGTTCCATTGGTGGAGGCACTTGAAAAAATGCCTGGGTATGCAAAATTTATGAAGGATCTTTTGACAAAGAAGCGGGCAGCAAGATATGAGTTGAAAGATAATGTTCATCACTGCAGCGCAATTGCTACCCGATCACTAGTTCAGAAGAAGGCTGGCCCCGGTGCTTTCACTATCCCTTGCACCGTTGGATCTTTAAATTTTGCCAAGGCATTATGTGACTTAGGAGCCAGCATAGATTTGATGCCATTATATAGTTATAAAAATTTGGGGTTGGGAGATCCTACTCCAACCAATATGAGGCTCGTAATGGCGGATAGGTCGATAAAATGACCTGTTGGTATTCTATGTGATGTATTGGTAAAGGTTTTTTCATTCATCTTTCCGGCTGACTTTGTTATTTTGGATTGTGAGGCAGACTCAGAAGTCCCCATAATCTTGGGGCGCCCTTTCCTTGCTACAGGAAGTGTGCTCATTGATTTGACAGCTAATGAGCTTTCATTTCGAATAAATGATGAAGTAGTTCGCTTTGATGTGTGCAAATCAATGAAGCAACCCAAAGAGCTGAACGTATTCTCAGTGGTTGATGTTTACTTTGATGATGAGAAAGAATTACTTGAAGAAGAACAAATTATTGATGACCCATTGGCGATTGTGCTCATGAATGGAGAGAGTAAGGATGCTGAAAATTGCGAAGAAGCTATTTGTGCTCTATCAGGATTAGGGACATATCGCCATGCTCCCAAGAAGCTGGACCTGGATCTCAAAAATTGACCCACACCACCAGCGAAGCCATCTATTGAAGAGCCACCCACGTTAGAATTGAAAGAGCTGCCTAGTCATTTAAAGTATGCATTCTTAGGAAACGAAAACACACTTCCAGTCATTGTGGCAGCAGATTTGGGTGAGAAACAAGTTGCAGCTCTCATTACTATTCTATGAAAGTATATAAGAGCCATTGGATGGACCATCGCAGATATAATTGCTATCCCACCTGGGATTTGTACACACAAGATTCAGCTTGAAGCAAATTGCACACCCACCATTGAGCATCAAAAACGTCTAAATCCACCTATGCAAGAAGTGGTAAAGAAAGAAATTATCAAGTGGTTAGATGCGGGGGTTGTGTATCCAATCTCTGACAGTACATGGGTAAGCCCGGTACAATGTGTTCCCAAGAAAGGAGGCATGACGATAGTCGCGAATGAAAAGAATGAACTTATTCCACTCAGACCCGTCACCGGATGGAGAGTATGCATGGACTACCGAAAGCTGAATTCATGGACACTCAAAGATCACTTTCCAATGCCATTTATGGACCAAATACTAGATCGATTAGCGGGGAAAGGATGGTTTTGTTTCTTAGACGGTTATTCAGGCTATAATCAGATTTGTATTGCTCCCGAAGACCAAGAGAAAACAATGTTTACATACCCATATGGTACGTTTGACTTTAAACATATGCCATTCGGGCTATGTAACGCACCAGCCACCTTTCAACGTTGCATGATGTCCATTTTCTCTGATATGGTCGAAGATACTTTGGAAGTATTTATGGATGACTTTTCAGTTGTTGGCGAGACGTTTGAATCGTGTTTGACAAACCTAAGTATGGCGTTGGAAAGGTGTGTGGAATTCAACCTAGTGTTGAATTGGGAGAAGTGTCACTTTATGGTTAAGGAAGGTATCGTTCTTGGGCACAAAATCTCCGAAAAAGGAATCGAGGTTGATCGATCTAAAATTGAAGTCATCGAGAAGCTACCACCTCCAATTTCCGTAAAGGTAGTTCGTAGTTTCCTCGGGCACGCAGGTTTCTATCGGCGGTTCATCAAAGACTTCTCCAAAGTGGCTAGTCCATTATGCAAACTTCTGGAGAAAGATGCAAAGTTTGACTTCAATGAAGATTGTTTGAAGGCATTTGAATGCCTCAAAGGGAAGCTAATTGAAGCTCCTATCATGGTAGCTCCAGATTGGTCCCTACCATTTGAAGTCATGTGTGACGCGAGTGGGGTAGCCTTTGGCGCTGTACTTGGCCAGAGGAAGGAGAAATTATTTCATCCTATCTACTATGCTAGCAAGGTCCTAAACGAAGCCCAAAAGAACTATACTGTCACAGAACAAGAGCTCCTAGCGGTTGTGTATGCGTTTGAGAAGTTCCGTGCTTATTTGTTGGGGACCAAAGTAATCATTCATACAGACCATGCATCTCTAAGATATCTAATGACAAAGAAGGATACAAAACCAAGACTAATTCGATGGGTCTTGCTGCTGCAAGAATTTGATTTCGAGGTGAAGGATAGAAGAGGTTGCGAGAACTAAGTGGCTGATCATTTATCTAGACTCGAAAACGAGCATATGGCGCAGCCTGGAATCGAGATTGATGATGCATTCCCTGACGAGGAGATCTTAGCGACGATAATGGAAAAGTTACCATGGTATGCTGACTTTGAGAATTTTGTGGTGAGTAATGTGATACCTGCAAACTTATCTCACCATCAAAAGCGGAAGTTTATGCATGATGTAAAACACTACTTTTGGGATGAGCCATATTTGTTTCGACGATGCGCGGATGGTGTTATCCGACGATGTATATCCCATGTAGAGGTGCCTAATTTATTGGAAGCATGCCACACTTCCCAAGTTGGGTGACATCACGCAGGAAATCGGACAGCAAGGAAGGTATTGCAAAGTGGATATTATTGGCCTTCTATATTTAGAGATGCCTACGACTTTGTGAGAAGATGTGACCAATGCCAGCGACAAGGTGCAATTTCGAAACACCATGAGATGCCTACGTCGAAAATCCTTAAAGTAGAGCTCTTTGACGTATGGGGTATTGATTTCATGGGTCCATTCGTAAATTCATTTGGAATGAAGTACATCCTAGTTGCTGTAGATTATGTCTCAAAATGGGTTGAAGAAGTAGCGTTGGCCGACAATGAGGAAAAGCGTGTTGTTGCATTCTTGAAGAGAAATATCTTCTCTCGCTTTAGAGTACCAAGTACTATCATAAGCGATGGAGGGTCTCACTTTTGCAACAAGCTATTCAAATCCGTGTTGGCAAAATATGGTTTCAAGCAACATAAGATAGCCACACCCTATCACCCACAAACTAGTGGACAGGTAGAGGTTTCCAACAAACAGATCAAGCAAATCCTTGCTAAAACAGTAAATGCTAATAGGAAAGATTGGTCTCGGAAGCTGGACGATGCACTATGGGCATATAGGACGGCATTCAAAACGCCAATTGGCATGTCCCCATACCAACTAGTTTATGGGAAGGCCTATCACTTGCCCATTGAGCTTGAGCATAAGGCATTGTGGGCTTTGAAGCAACTTAATTTAAATTGGTATGATGCAACGAATCTGAGATTGGAGCAACTGAATGAGATGAATGAATTCCGTCTATATGCTTATGAGAGATCGGACCTATACAAGGAGCGGATGAAAAAGTATCATGATCAACGGATTGTTCAACGAAACTTTCAAAAAGATGATATGGTACTTCTCTTCAATTCCAGATTGAAGCTATTCCCAGGTAAGTTGAAGTCCAAGTGGTCTGGTCCATACAAAGTTAACCAAGTCTACTCGTCTGGAGTAGTTGAGTTGGAAGACAATAATGGTGTTGTCTTCAAAGTGAATAGCCAACGAGTGAAACCTTATATCGGCCCTCTTGATTCGATAAATTATATGGCCATCACTTATCTCGACGAAGTCTAAGTAATCGAGGTAACCATGTCGTGCCGCGACAATAAATCAAGCGCTAGATGGGAGGCAACCCATCGTTTACCGTTTTTCATTTTTTTCTTTTGTTCTAGTACGTGTTTTGCTTTTGATAAATAAAAATTCAAAAATAAGAGTCGTGCCACGACCAAAACTAAGGCGCTTGATGGGAGGCAACCCATCGTTCTAATCGTTTTCATTGGTTTTGAGCAAATGTAGGTACAAGAGGTATAAAACGAGGAGATCGGTTTCAAATTTTGATTTGGACGTATTGTATGTTAAAGGTGGTAAGTTAGGAATGAAGAAGCAAAAGGCTATGGAGTGGGCATTTCCTATGAAAATATAGGCAACGAACAAGGCTAGGCCTAGGTAAAACTAGGCCACGAACAAGGCAAGGCCTATACTATGGCCTAAGGTCTCGGAATCTAGTGTGCCATAGCATAGGAGCCGCCCATGCCCAAGTATGCCATAGTATAGGCGCCGCCTATGCTAATGCCTTTTGTCTCTGAATCTCATATGCTAAGTGAAAGGCGCTACCTGTGCCTAGGAATGCCATGGCATAGGCGCCACCTATGCCAAACAATGCTTTGCAAAAGGCGCCGCCTATGCCAAGCATAGGCAAAGTAAAAGGCGCCGCCTATGGTCACTTCTTGTCTCCAAATCCGATTTTAAATGCGTCAAAACCCGACCCAACCTTCTCCTATAAATATGAGACTTAGTCTTGAACCAAAAACACATTGGAAACCTAGCTTAAGCACCGCCTATTTTCCCCAAATCCTGTCCAAAATTTTTCTTTTGCTCTTTTTCTTCACAAGAACATCATCCAAAGTCATCAATCAAGTAAGTGCTTCTTTGTTCTTCATTTATATTTCGTAACTACTACACTACTACGCCTATTATGAATTGTTGAATCATGAAAGTAGTATTGATGATTTGAATGTGGTTGATGTGTTGTGATACAACTAAGTGAGTGAAAGAATACGTGAGAATGATCTTAACATGTTTCCAACTTGAATTTGATTTTGGTACATTGTCATACTCTTGCGGAATTGATATGGTCACAAAAACTGCATAATCTTGTCACTTGAATACTTACATGTTGGAATGACTTGTTCATCGGCATAAGAATTATAGTTGCCTACCGACATAGGAGGTTGTGATTATTTGATACTATACATTGATTCAATCTCTATGTAGTAGTTTTGATATCTCACATATGCAAGTATTACCAAGATTACAAGAAGTATGACTGCACTGATTTTATTTTTGGAATATATCACCTAAAACATATGTCGATGAAGTCTGAGTAATCGACCACTTTCATTTCACTAGTTTGTACCAACAAACTAAGTGTGGGGTGGTGCCCCTACTGCTTGTTTATAGATTGTATCCATTGAGATGATGCTAATATGAACATTGTTTTAGTCTCAGGTACAATGGCACCCAAAGAAAGACAAGGCAAAGATAAGGCTACCACTTCACAAAAAGGCAAGAAAAGAGGCCTAAAAGAGGAAGGAGAATCATCCTCGATGCAAGTACCATGCCGCATGTTCGGAATTAAATGGGTTTTAGAGGAGGAAGCAAAGGAATAGTATAGGAACAACAAAGAGAAGAAATATGTTCATTTGGACTTGATAAACAAGGAAAGCCTAGCAAAGAAAGAACCGCGCATGCTGGCCAAGATCATGGCGTTACATCTTGATTTCATCTTCTGAGATATGGGAGAATGCAATCTCGATTTAACAAGAGAATTCTGTGCCAACTAGTCACCAAAAACCACAGGAAGCGAGGTCAAGATTCGGGGCCAAGTTTTACAACTCAATGCGGATTTCTTCAACTCCTTTCTTGGCTTGCCTGTTGTTGATCCATCACCATTCAAAGAGCTGTACAGTAGACCTCCATATAGAGCCATTTGACACAAACTCTGTGGAACAAGATCCATGGAAAGGTGGAGTAGATACAAAGACACCGGTCGACACAACACCTTCTCATATGCTCTTTTGAATAGGGAAGCAAGGATATGGTTGCGCATAGTCAACTCTTGCCTCATTCCAGGGAGGCAATACACAAAAATAACAAGAGATAGAGTGTTCTTGGTATATGCATTGATGACAAATGTCCCTATCAACATTGGGGCAATCATTCGGTCTACAATACGGAAGGCTAGGCTACACAAGCGGTCCCATTTCAGCTTCGGAAATCTGTTGACTGCAATTTTGAGGAAGGAAGATATCGAAGAGGAGCCAGCTGATCATAAACTCCCACACAACCCGAAGAAGGTTGACCTCACAAAGGTCAAAGATGCTAAATCAACACATGGCGTCAACCTTACTACGGCAGAGAGACATGCTCGGGACGAGAGTTTCTTTTGCCATCTTTATGGCATGACTCGGTTTACAATGATGAGCAGAGGTCGTGTTCCAACTGCTGCAGAGCTCCAACAGCTGGATCATGACTATCCAATGAATGTGCATGCAAGGGAGATGTGTGGAGTAGGTACATATTTTGAGGAACCTCTTGATGATGATGTGCCAACCGATGATGATCGATGAATGCCAGACTCCGACGTAGAGGAGAATTCTGATGACGACGACTCCTATGATAATTCCGACGAAGGGGGTATGACTCCCAACATAGAGGAGGAGTCCGACTAACCAGGTTCTTCTTATTTATTTTCCACTGAGGACAGTGTGTCCCGTCTAAGTGTGGGGTGCTGGTAATTGCATGCTATACTTCTCTACCCGCATTTGCATCTATCTATGTTTTTTTGTTTTTTTTGTTTTTAGTAGTAAAATATAATTTTTTTACTTAACTTCGCATGAAATTATTCTAATAGGCAGCAGGAGATTATGACAAGAGTTTGAGATAAAATCATGACTATTGCGACGTTTAGGCTCTAATTGTGACTCACTATGTGATAAGTGTGGTTTAATTCCTTCATCTGTTGGGTCAAGAGTCTATACTACTCCCAATAAAGTCAACCATGTGCCTTGTGTGTGAGGATATAGTATATTCTTTGTTTGTGGCTGATGCTATAACTTGCCTGGTATGTATGTAAAGCAAAAATAAGGAGTGCAAGTCTAGGAGATGATTTAGGCATTTCTTTGGCAACCTATACTTTTTTACCTTCTTTTTACCTACCCATGGACATTATCCTAGTTAACCCCTTTGAGCCTTTAGCCTATTCTCTTTGAGAACCTCATATGTAAGCCTAATCCATTTTTTTTCAAGACCATAATTTGATCCAAATTCCTAAGTGCTTTAAAGTGTAAAGTCATGTGACAAAATAAGAGGAAATTGGGTAAGTATGATGCTTTAGAATGTAATGGCGCTTGAATTTGTTATAAAAAAAAGAATTGCTACCATAAGATGTGTTATGAAAAAAAAAGGAAAGGAAAACTGAAAAGTTAGTTATGTTCAAAAATTGAAAAACAAAAGAGGTGACAAAGGGAGGTAGATTAAAAGAAAGCAAAAAGGTTGTTTGAAAGAAAGAATAAATGGCATATTGTGATGAATTAAAGCACTTAGGGAACTTAGTCACTATTTCTGGCCAAAATAGTCCTACCCATCCCTTAGCCTACATTACAACCCGTAAAAGACCTATTTGATCCAAAGCTTAGCATTCTGATATTTAGTGGAGCATTACACTAAGGGCAAGCCTATGGTCATCAGTTGCAACACATGAATTCTTTGTGAGAGTGAGAGCAAGGATAATCCTATACCCATGTTCGAAATATATACAATACTTGTGAGTGATTATGGGTAATATATTGTGAGACACACATGGTTGATGAGTTTTGGATAGTTGTGTATGATTCTTTGTGCCTTAACTTTTGAATATGAGTTGACCACCATCACGAGTCTATGTTGGAGGTTGAATTGTTTCTACTAATGATCGGAAAACTACTCTTTGTTAATGATTGTCGTGCTTGTCTTGATGAATATTTTGTGTTGTTACTGTGAAACCCTAAGTAGATGTTTAGATGGACATGACAGTTTATTCGAGGACGAACAAAGCTTTAAGTGTGGGGTGTTGATGATAGGCAAATTTACACGCCTAAAGTGCTTTATTTTACCCATATTTTAGCTAAGTTTTTAGGACAAAATATATAATTCATGCACTTTTAGTCCTTTTTCCTATAAGTGAGCTAACAAACGTGATTAGCAAGTTTTCAGGTATAAATGATGCAGATTTCAGCATTTTATGGATAACTTGATGCCAAAGAAAGCTTCACGAAAGAAGGAAGGGAAAGCTTGGACGCCAAGGACCAAAAGTGACGCATGGAAAACCTGTCCCGGGCAAAAACAGCATTTCTGAAGACTTTAGGGACCAGCAGAAACCTATTAGGATTAGGATAATAATGCAGTAACTCATAAGGATTAGGATAATGATATATTAACCTAGTAGGATTGGGTTAAGTAATGCTTTAGCTTAATAGGAATAGGATAGGAGTATTATAAATACCCTATTTTGCTAGAGATTTTTATTTTTCTCATTCTAGTTTTAATTCATTCCTCAATTAACCATTCTACTACTACTTCTAATTCTTCCATTAATTTTACTTTTTATTCTTCTTATATTCATCTAATCAATTCTTATTTTTCCACAACAAGAGAAACGTTACTTTGCAAGGGAGTTTACGCCTAACGCCTACAACACTCTACTACACGAGATCTTTATTGTGGTACAATGATAATGTCTATTGTGATTTTCTTCACACTCATGGTTAACTAAACTTCTCTGTTGGGGTTATGTAAGCCTTATGAGATACTATCTAAGGCTATGAGTTTGTGAATTCGTGACACGTTTGTTGCTTATATCATTATTCTCTTAATCTTAATGCAAATTCTTGTGGCTGCAGACGCATAGAATAACGCCAGTATAGCATTAACTTGTTCGAAAGAAAAGTTATATGTCTAGAAAAGAGATAATGTCAAGGTAATAGGGTACCATCCCCTATTAAAAAGTTACTGTCGTAACTGGATTAACCTCTTGGAGAATTTGTACCGTTAGATACGCTTTAAGCTCGAAAGAGTTAAAGTGAAATAGTCCTTGTTTAGGTCGAAAGACGCTTGGATTTACCATCAAATACAATTCTCTATAAGCACATACATGTCTGAATTCCGCACAACTCATAGTCAATACAGACGTACAACTCATAAGGTGAACCTAACCCCAACTCCTCAATTCTCATTGTTTTACATCTTACTAAACATTCTTTCTTTTTACTTTGCTATTTTCTGTTTTACTCTACTATTTTGTTCACATTATTTGCACATTAAAATCCCCCCTTTCACGAGACTTGCACCAAAAGTCTAATAATCATTACTTACTTGTTGACCGGCTATTCCCTGTGGGATCGATACCCAACCCAGTTGGGTTATATATTTGACAGCGACTGCTTTATACTCCTACGAGAGCTGTAGATTGAGCGTTATCATTACTGTTGGTCCCCAAAGTCTTCAGAAATGTTGTTTTTGCCCGGGACAGGTTTTCTATGCGTCACTTTTGGTCCTTGGCGTCCAAGCTTTCCCTTCCTTCTTTTGTGAAGCTTTCTTTGGCGTCAAGTTATCCATAAAATGCTGAAATCTGCATCATTTATACCTGAAAACTTGCTAATCACATTTGTTAGCTCACTTACAGGAAAAAGGACTAAAAGTGCATGAATTATATATTTTGTCCTAAAAACTTAGCTAAAATATGGGTAAAATATAGCACTTTAGGCGTGTAAATTCGCCTATCATCAACACCCCACACTTAAAGCTTTGTTCGTCCTCGAATAAACTGCCATGTCCATCTAAACATCTACTTAGGGTTTCACAGTAATAACACAAAATATTCATCAAGACAAGCACGACAATCATTAACAAAGAGTAGTTTTCCGATCATTAGTAGAAACAATTCAACCTCCAACATAGACTCGTGATGGTGGTCAACTCATATTCAAAAGTTAAGGCACAAAGAATCATACACAACTATCCAAAACTCATCAACCATGTGTGTCTCACAATATATTACCCATAATCACTCACAAGTATTGTATATATTTCGAACATGGGTATAGGATTATCCTTTCTCTCACTCTCACAAAGAATTCATATGTTGCAACTGATGACCATAGGCTTGCCCTTAGTGTAATGCTCCACTAAATATCAGAATGCTAAGCTTTGGATCAAATAGGTCTTTTACGGGTTGTAATGTAGGCTAAGGGATGGGTAGGGCTATTTTGGCCAGAAATAGTGACTAAGTTCCCTAAGTGCTTTAATTCATCACAATATGCCATTTATTCTTTCTTTCAAACAACCTTTTTGCTTTCTTTTAATCTACCTCCCTTTGTCACCTCTTTTGTTTTTCAATTTTTGAACATAACTAACTTTTCAGTTTTCCTTTCCTTTTTTTTTCATAACACATCTTATGGTAGCAATTCTTTTTTTTATAACAAATTCAAGCGCCATTACATTCTAAAGAATCATACTTACCCAATTTCCTCTTATTTTGTCACATGACTTTACACTTTAAAGCACTTAGGAATTTGGATCAAATTATGGTCTTGAAAAAAAATGGATTAGGCTTACATATAAGGTTCTCAAAGAGAATAGGCTAAAGGCTCAAAGGGGTTAACTAGGATAATGTCCATGGGTAGGTAAAAAGAAGGTAAACAAGTCTAGGTTGCCAAAGAAATGCCTAAATCATCTCCTAAACTTGCACTCCTTATTTTTGCTTTACATACATACCAGGCAAGTTCTAGCATCAGCCACAAACATAGAATATACTATATCCTCACACACACAAGGCACATGGTCAACTTTATTGGGAGCAGTATAGACTCTTGACCCAACAGATGAAGGAATTGAACCACACAATATCACATAGTGAGTCACAATTAGAGCATAAACGTCTCAATAGTCATGATTTTAGCACAAACTCTTGTCATAATATCATGCTGCCTATTGGAATAATTTCATGCGAAGTAAAGTTAAGAAAAAAAATTTAACTAAAAAAAATAAAAATAAAAATTAACTACTAAAAATAAAAACAAAACAAACATAAATGAATGCAAATGCAGATAGAGAAGTATAGCATGCAAATACCAGCACCCCACACTTAAACGGGACACACTGTCCTCAGTGGAAAATAAGAAGAACCTGGTTAGTCGGACTCCTCCTCTATGTCTGGGGTCATACCCCCTTTGTCAGAATCATCATTCGAGTCGTCGTCATCAGAATTCTCCTCCACGTCGGAGTCTGGCATTCGTCGATCATCATCGGTTGGCACATCGTCATCAAGAGGTTCCTCAAAGTACACACCTACTCCACACATTTTCCTTGCATGCTCATTTATTGGGTAGTCATAATCCATCTGTTGGAGCTCTGCAGCAGTTGGAACATGACCTCCGCTCATCATTGTAAACCGAGTCATGCCATAATGATGGCGAAAGAAACTCTCATCTCGAGCATGCCTTTCTGAAGTGGTATGGTTGACTCCATGCGTGGTTTCAGCATCTTTAACCTTCGTGAGATCAACCTTCTTTGGGTTGTGTGAGAGTTTATGATCAGCCGGTTCCTCTTCGATGTCTTCCTTCCTTAGTATTGCAGTCAACAGGTTGCCAAAGCTGAAGTGGGACCTCTTGTATAGCCTAGCTTTCCGCATTGTGGATCAAATAATTGCCCCAATGTTCAAAGGGGCATTCGTCATCAATGCATATACTAAGCACACTCTATCTCATGTTATCTTGGTGTACTGAGTCCCTGGAATTAGGCAAGATTTGACTATGCGCAACCATATCCTTGCTTCTCTATTCAAAGGAGCATATGGGAAGGTGTTATGTCGACCGGTGTCTTTATGTCTGCTCCATCGTGCCATGGATCTTGTTCCACAAAGTGTGTGTCGGATGGCTCTGTATGGAGGTCTACTGTATAGCTCTTTGAATGGTGATGGATCAACAGCAGGCAAGCCAAAAAAGGAGTTGAAGAAATCCGCATTGGGTTGTAAAACTTGGCCCCGAATCTTGACTTCATTCCCTGTGGTTTTCGGTGACCAGTTGGCATAGAATTCTCTTGTTAAATCAAGATTGCATTCTCCCATGTCTCGGAAGATGAAATCAAGATGTAACGCCATGATCTTGGCCAACATGCGCGGCTCTTTCTTTGCTAGGCTTTCCTTGTTTATCAAGTCCACATGAACATATTTTCTTTCCTTGTTGTTCCTATACCATTCCTTTGCTTCCTCCTCAAGTACCCATTTTATTCCAAACATGTGGCGTGGTAATTGCATCGAGGATGATTCTCCGTGCTCTTTTCAGCCTCTTTTCTTACCTTTTTGTGAAGTGGTTACCTTATATTTGCCTTGTCTTGCTTTGGGTGCCATTGTACCTGAGACTAAAACAATGTTCATGTTAGCGTCATCTCGTTGGATACAATCAATAAACAGGCAGTAGTGGCACCACCCCATACTTAGTTTGTTGGCACAAACTAGTGAAGTGAAATTTGTCGATTACTCAGACTTCATCGACATACGTTTTAGGTGCTATATTCCAATAATACAATCAGTGCAGTCACACTTCTTGTAATCTTGGCAATACTTTCATCTTTGATATATCATGACTACTACATAGGGATTGAATCAAGGTATAGCATCTCACAACCTCCTATGTCGGTAGGCAACTATAATTCTTATTCCCATGAACAATTCGTTCCATCATGTAAGTATGCAAGTGATAATATTATGCAATTTTTGTGCCCATGTCAATTCTGCAAAAGTATGACAGTGCATCAAAATCAAATTCAAGTTGGAAACAAGTTAAGATCATCCTTACATATTCATTCACTCACTTAGTTGTATCACAACAATTCAATCACATTCAAATCATCAATACTACTTTCAAGATTCAACAATTTATAATAGGCGTAGTAGTGTAGTACTTACGGAATATAAATGAAGAACAAAGAAGCACTTACTTGATTGATGACTTTGGATGATGTTCTTGTGAAGAAAAAGAGCAAAAGGAAAATTTTGGAGAGGATTTGGGGACTATAGGCGGCGCTTAAGCTAGGTTTCCAATGTGTTTTTGGTTCAAGACTAAGTTTCATATTTATAGGAGAAGGTTAAGTCGGGTTTTGACCCATTTAAAATCGGATTTGGAGACAAGAAGTGACCATAGGCGGCGCCTTTTGCTTTGCCTATGTTTGGCATAGGCGGCGCCTTTTTCAAAGCATTGTTTGGCATAGGCGGCGCCTATGCCATGGCATTCCTAGGCATAGGCGGCGCCTTTCACTTAGCATATGAGATTCAGAGACAAAAGGCATTAGCATAGGCGGCGCCTATGCTATGGCATACTTGGGCATGGGCGGCGCCTATGCTATGGCACACTAGATTCTGAGACCTTAGGCCATAGTATAGGCCTTGCCTTATTCGTGGCCTAGTTTTGCATAGGCCTAGCCTTGTTTGTTGCCTATATTTTCATAAGCATTGCCCAATCCATAGCCTTTTGCTTCTTCATTCCTAACTTACCACCTTTAACATGCAATACGTCCAAATCGAAATTTGAAACCGATCTCCTTGTTTTATTCCTCTTGCACCTACATTTGCTCAAAACCAATGAAAACGATTAGAACGATGGGTTGCCTCCCATCAAGCGCCTTAGTTTTAGTTGTGGAACGACTCTTATTTTTGGATTTTTATTTATCCAAAGCAAAACACGTACTAGAATAAGAAAAAAAAATGAAAAACGATAAACGATGGGTTGCCTCCCATCTAGCGTTTGATTTATTGTCGCGGCACGGCATAGTTACCTCGAGTACTTAGACTTCGTCGAGATAAGAGATGGCCATATAACTAATCGAATCAAGAGGACCGATATAAGGTTTCACTCATTGGCCATTCACTTTGAAGACAACACCATTATTGTCTTCCAACTCAACTACTCCAGACGAGTAGACTTGGTTAACTTTGTATGGACCAGACCACTTGGACTTCAACTTACTTGGGAATAGCTTCAATCTGGAATTGAAGAGAAGTACCATATCATCCTTTTGAAAGTTTCGTCGAATAATCCGCTGATCATGATACTTTTTCATCCGCTCCTTGTAGAGGTCCGATCTCTCATAAGCATGTACACGGAATTCATCCATCTCATTTAGTTGCTCCAATCTCAGATTCATTGCATCATCCCAATTTAAATTAAGTCGCTTCAAAGCCCACAATGCCTTATGCTCAAGCTCAATGGGCAAGTGAAAGGCCTTCCCATAAACTAGTTGATACGGGGACATGCCAATTGGCGTTTTGAATGCAGTCCTATATGCCCATAGTGCATCATCCAGCTTCCGAGACCAATCTTTCCTATTAGCATTTATCGTTTTAGCAAGGATTTGCTTGATCTCTCTGTTGGAAACCTCCACTTGTCCTCTAGTTTGTGGGTGATAAGGTGTGGCTACCTTATGTTGCTTGACACCATATTTTGCCAACACGGATTTGAATAGCTTGTTGCAAAAGTGAGACCCTCCATCGCTTATGATAGTACCTAGTACTCTAAAGCGAGAGAAGATATTTCTCTTCAAGAATGCAACAACACGCTTTCCCTCATGATCGTCCAACGCTACTGCTTCAACCCATTTCGAGACATAATCTACAGCAACTAGGATGTACTTCATTCCAAACGAATTTATGAATGGACCTATGAAATCAATACCCCATACGTCAAAGAGCTCTACTTCAAGGATTTTTGACATAGGCATCTCATATTGTTTCGAAATTGCCCCTTGTCGCTGGCATTGGTCACATCTTTTCACAAAGTCGTAGGTATCTCTAAATATCGAAGGCCAATAATATCCACTTTGTAATACCTTCCTCGCTGTCCGATTACCAGCGTGATGTCCCCCAACTTGGGAAGTGTGGCATGCTTCCAATATATTAGGCACCTCTACATGGGATATACATCGTCGGATAACACCATCCGCGCATCGTCGAAACAAATATGGCTCATCCCAAAAGTAGTGGTTTACATCATGCATAAACTTCCGCTTTTGATGGTAAGATAAGTTTGCAGGTATCACATTACTCACCACAAAATTCGCAAAGTCGGCATACCATGGTAACTTTTCCATAATCGTCGCTAAGATCTCTTCGTCAGGGAATGCATTATCAATCTCGATTTCAGGCTGTGCCATATGCTCGTTTTCGAGTCTAGATAAATGATCAGCCACTTGGTTCTCGCAACCTCTTCTATCTTTTACCTCGAAATCAAATTCTTGAAGCATCAAGACCCATCGAATTAGTCTTGGTTTTGCATCCTTCTTTGTCATTAGATATCTTAGAGCTGCATGGTCTGTATGAACGATAACTTTGGTCCCCAACAAATAAGCACGGAACTTCTCAAACGCATACACAACCGCTAGGAGCTCTTGTTCTGTGACAGTATAGTTCTTTTGGGCTTCGTTTAGGACCTTGCTAGCATAGTAGATAGGATGAAATAATTTCTCCTTCCTCTGGCCAAGTACAGCGCCCACGGCTACCCCACTAGCATCACACATGACTTCGAACGGTAGAGACCAATCTGGTGCTACCATGATAGGAGCTTCAATTAGTTTTCCTTTGAGGAATTCGAATGCCTTCAAACAATCTTCATTGAAGTCAAACTTTGAATCTTTCTCCAAGAGTTTGCACAATGGACTAGCAATTTTTGAGAAGTCTTTGATGAACCGCCGATAGAAACCTGCATGACCGAGAAAACTACGAACTCCTTTCACAGAAATTGGAGGCGGTATTTTTTCAATAACTTCAATTTTTGCTCGATCAACCCCAATTCCTCGTTCAGAAATTTTATGCCCAAGAACGATTACTTTTTTTACCATGAAGTGGCACTTTTCCCAAATCAGTACTAGGTTGAATTCTACACATCTTTGCAATGCCGTACTTAGGTTTGCCAAGCACACTTCAAACGACTCACCGACAACTAAAAAATCATCCATAAATACCTCCAAAGTGTCCTCAACCATGTCAGAAAAAATGGACATCATACAACGTTGAAAGGTGGCTGGTGCGTTACATAGCCTGAGTGGCATACGTTTGAAGGCAAACGTGCCATAAGGACATGTAAACGTTGTCTTCTCTTGGTCTTCAGGGGCAATACAAATCTGATTATAGCTAGAATAACCGTCTAAGAAACAAAACCAGCCTTTCCATGCTAATCGGTTAAGCATTTGGTCCATGAATGGCATTGGAAAGTGATCTTTGAGCGTCCATGAATTCAGCTTTCGGTAGTCCATGCATACTCTCCATCCGGTAACGGGTCTGAGTGGAATAAGCTCATTCTTTTCATTCGCGACTACCGTCATGCCTCCTTTCTTGGGTACACATTGTACCGGGCTTACCCAAGTACTGTCAGAGATTGGATACACAACTCCTACGTCTAACCACTTGATAATTTCTTTCTTCACCACTTCTTGCATAGGTGGATTGAGACATCTTTGATGCTCAATGGTGGGTGTGCAATTTGCTTCAAGCTGAATCTTGTGTGTACAAATCCCAGGTGGAATACCAATAATATCCGCGATGGTCCAACCAATGGCTCTTATATACTTCCGTAGAATAGTAATGAGAGCTACAACTTGTTGCTCACCCAAATCTGCTGCCACAATGACTGGAAGTGTGTTTCCGTTTCCTAAGAATGCATATATTAAATGACTAGGCAGCTCCTTCAATTCTAACGTGGGTGGCTCTTCAATAGATGGCTTCGCTGGTGGTGTGGGTCGATTTTTGAGATAAAGGTCCAGCTTCTTGGGAGCATGGCGATATGTCCCTAATCTTGATAGAGCACGAATAGCTTCTTCGCAATTTTCAGCATCCTTACTCTCTCCATTCATGAGCACAATTGCCAATGGGTCATCAATAATTTGTTCTTCTTCAAGTAATTCTTTCTCATCATCAAAGTAAACCTCAACCACCAAGAATACGTTCAGCTCTTTGGGTTGCTTCATTGATTTTCACACATCAAAGCGGACTACTTCATCATTTATTCGGAATGAAATCTCATTAGCTCTCAAATCAATAAGCACACTTCGTGTAGCAAGGAAAGGGCGCCCCAAGATTATGGGAACTTCTGAGTCTGCCTCGCAATCAAAATAACGAAGTCTGCCAGAAAGATGAATGAAGAAACCTTTACCAATACATCATATAGAATTCCAACAGGTCGTTTTACCGACCTATCCGCCATTACGAGCCTCATATTGGTTGGAGTAGGATCACCCAACCCCAACTTTTTGTAAATAGATAATGGCATCAAATTGATGCTGGCTCCTAAATCGCATAATGCCTTGGCAAAATTCAAAGATCCAACGGTGCAAGGAATAGTGAAAGCACCGAGGTCAGCCTTCTTCTGAACTAGTGATCGGGTAGCGATTGCGCTGCAATGATGAACATTATCTTTCAACTCATAGCTTTCTTCCCGCTTCTTTGTCAAAAGATCCTTCATAAATTTAGCATACCCAGGCATTTGTTCAAGTGCCTCCACCAATGGAACATTAATGGTCAGCTGCTTTAACATAGTCATGAATTTGCTGAACTTCGTATCATCCACCACATTCTTCAATCTTTAAGGAAAAGGTGGTGGTGGGTATGGAATTGTTTTCTCCACGACTTTTTTCTCCTCTTGCTTCCATTTTTATCCTTTTCAGGCTGCAACATACTCGGTGTGACGTCATGGACGTCGTGGGTAGCTTCTGCGGAATCTTCTCCTTTTGCTTTATCATCAATGTCCGCTACTTCGTCAACCACTTGCTTACCTTTTGATGAAGTTTTCATCACCTTACCACTTCGGGTAGTGATGACCATGCATGACCCATCATTCTTTGGGTTTTGCACAGTGTCGTTAGGTAAAGTGCCAGCCTTTCTTTGATTGAGTGCTGCTGAAAGTTGTCCCAATTGCTGCTCTATTTGCTTGATTGAAGTGGAATGTGAATCAACTAATTGCTTCATTAAATACAAATCATTTATGACCTCCGTTACTCCTGCGCTAGTTGCTTCCACTCCTTTCAATAGTTTAGCCATCATGTCTTCCATACTTCCAGAACTAGATGTGGTGGTGTCACATCTTCCTGGGGGAATGTATAAACCACTCTTTTCATTCTTGTTCTTCCAGCTACCTTGGTCCTTGTTTCCAGATTTATCATAATAGTTCCTACCTTGGTTTCCTTGGGTATTACCTCGGAAACCCCCTGATTGTTCAAGTAGTTGGCCTCTTCTTCCGAATCAGATTCGTCTCTTTCTTTTGATGCAATAGGTTTGACTTTTTTGGTCTTCCCTGATAATAAATGCTTTTTAAGAAGATCCACTTGTGTTTTCATGTGCGTCATATCTTGATCACGTTCTTCTTCTCTTCTCCTTTGGTCTGCAGTCATGCCAATAGATAAAGAGGGGCTTGCTACCTCAGAATCCTTGGTATGCTAAGCTCTACTTTGCTTCGTCATACGATCTATCATATTGCTTACTTGACCAAAGGTGAGGTCCATAAAAGATCCTCCAGCCGCATTATCCACCACTGGTTTAGTTATTTAATTCAAGGCTCTATATAGTGTCTCCATTAGGTTAACATTAGTCATATGATGGTTTGGGCAATGCATTAGCTTCGTCTTGAACCTCTCCCATGTTTCATGAAAGGCTTCAGTTGGAAGTTGACGAAAGTTGCTGATTTCATCTCTCAATTGTGCTGTTTTGGATGGCGGAAAAAATCTTTCTAGGAAAGCGTCTCTCAATTGCCTCCAATTTGTAATAGAGTCAGGAGTCAGCCCATTCAACCGTAGAGTTGCCTCTCCAGACAGAAACAGTGGAAATAAGCGTAATCGAATTGCATTCTGACCAACACCAGGATTGTCAAACGACTTGCATGTAGAAATAAAGTTGATGAGATGCATATTCGGATCAACGCCTGCTAGTCTACCAAATAATCCCTTGAGTTGCAATAACTGAATCATGGTGCTAGTGATGTTGAATTTGGCTCCGGGTGCCAAGGTGGAGAAATAATGGCTCCTGTGGCTCCGGCTCCGTCAAGGTCATCATCATCATCGTCAAAAGCTGGTTGTACAGGTCGGCGTTCATGCCTAAACCTTGCTTGACGATCTCTTCTGTTGGCAGGTGTTGCGATCTCAGCAGCATGCCTAGGGTTTAGTAACTCATCATCACCTAGGTCCTCGTCGTCAGGATTTATTGCTCACCCGGGGTTATTAATATTTTGTTGATGCACTTGAGCGGCAGCTAGAGTAGCTAGTCTCGCCTGTTCCTGTTGAGCAGCCATCCTTTCAATTTCGTGTTGTGCTTATATTCTGCCAATACGTTGTGGTTCAGGATTGATAGGTAATAACGGTTGACCAGAACTTCGAGTATGGGGCATGCACTGAATAAAAACCTACAGAGAACAAAAAAAAACTAAAAGTAAAAGTACATGAATCTTTGACCAAAGGGTCTAGTAATTATCACGAACTTAATTGACACTCGTATTCCCCGGCAACGGCGCCAATTTTTTATAACGCTCAATCTACAGCTCTCGTAAGAGTGTAAAACGGTCGTTGTCAAATATATAACTCAACTGGGTTGGGTATCGATCCCACAGGGAATAGCTTGGTCAACAAGTAAGCAAAGATTACTAGACTTTTGGTGCAAGTCTAGTAAAAAGGGGGGGATTTTATCGTGCAAAATAATGTAAACAAAGTAATAAAGTAAAAGCGGAAAATCGCAAAGTAAAAAGAAAGAATGTTTGGTAAGATGTAAAACAATGAGAATTGAGAAGTTGGGGTTATGTCCAACTTATGAGTTGTACGTCTCTATTGGCTATGAGTTGTGCGGAATTCAGACATGCATATGCTTATAGAGAATTGTATTCGATGGTAAATCCAAGCGTCTTTCGACCTAAACAAGGACTATTTCACTTTAACTCTTTCGAGCTTAAAGCGTATCGAATGGTACAAATTCTCCAAGAGGTTATTCCAGTTACGACACTAACTTTTTAATAGAGGATGGGACCCTATTACCTTGACATTATCTCTTTTCCAGACATATAACTTTTCTTTCGAACAAGTTAATGCTATACTGGCGTATTCTATGCGTTTGCAACCACAAAGAATTTAGATTAAGATGAAGAGAATAATGATAAAAGCAGCATACGTGTCACGAATTCACAAACTCATAGCAATAGATAGTATCTCATATGGCTTCCATAACCCCAACAGAGAAGTTTAGTTACCCATGAGGCGAAGGAAATCACAATCAACATTGTTATTATACCACAATAAAGATCTCGTGTAGTAAAGTGTGGTAGGCGTTAGGCGTGACTTCTTTGCAAAGTAACATTTCTCTTGTTGTGGAAATTAAGAATTGAATAGATGAATAGATGAAGAATAAAAAGTAGAATTAATGGAAGAATTAGAATCCGAGTTGTAAGTTGTGGAATAAGAAGTAGAATGAGAATTATTCAAGAATGAATTAAAAATCTCTAGCAAAATAGGGTATTTATAGCACCCATATCCTATTCCTACTAAGCTACTGCATTACTTAACCCATTCCTACTGGGTTACTGCATCATTATCCTAATCCTAATAACTTACTGCATTATTATCCTAATCCTAATAGGTTACTGCTGGTCCCCAAAGTCTTCAAAAATGCTGTTTTTGCCCGGGACAGGTTTTCTATGCGTCACTTTTGGTCCTTGGCGTCCAAGCTTTCCCTTCCTTCTTTCGTGAAGCTTTCTTTGGCGTCAAGTTATCCATAAAATGCTGAAATCTGCATTATTTATACCTGAAAACTTGCTAATCACGTTTGTTAGCTCACTTACAAGAAAAAGGACTAAAAGTGCATGAATTATATATTTTGTCCTCAAAACTTAGCTAAAATATAGGTAAAATATAGCACTTTAGGCGTGTAAATTCGCCTATCATCATTCATTCGGTGATAACAGGAAAAAAAACACTAGTTAACCTTTAGGATACAATTATAATAAATAGCTACTATCGGTATTCAGTTTTGGGAACACTTCTTTCTTTTATCACTTAGAAGCCATGCGAGATGAAAGTCTCATGCACGGTTTTGAAAGAGAGAGAAAAGTGAGGAATCCTCTTTAGGTACCTTCTATAATAATGGCAAACCGGAGGGTGGAAAAGTTGGAGAAAGGAAAAGGGAGATTTGGTAGAATGGCGGTGAGAATAGTAGAATTTTCTAGGGTGGAGAGACAGTAACCAAAAAAAGAGACTTCAATTCAAAGTTTCCCCATCATGTAAAGATGAAATAAACAAAACCCAACTTCAAAATTTTTGCTTATAGAACAAATAATGAAGAAACATGCTAATTGTACCTTTAATATTAAGACTGTAGCAAAGCGACGATACTCAATTCTTTCACCACAAAGCCATTCTAATGCAACTTTAACCTGAAAATACAAAAGAGTTGAGATCCTGATGTCAGAAAATCAAGCATCTGAAGCATCAAAATGCTTCACACCTGCCGTTCCACTTCATCTGCAGTCATTGCACCGCCAGATCTATCTAGGTGACCAAGAATTTTACTAGCAAGGACCAAGATTTCAGGATCACGCTTTGTTTCAAAGGTAGCGCTTATGTAATTAGAGAATTTTGCCACTTTTGATGCATTTTCACTGATGGTGACATCTATTAGCTCATCAATAGCCCTCAATGCTCCCAGATTTTCAGAAACATCATTACAATCAAAAAATGTAGTAATGAGTTCATATAGATGATCTATGAAACGAGAAAAAGCTTCTCCACTAAGATCACGAGCTTCTTCCCCTATAAGCCGCCTCAAGGTCAATGCAACCCCATCCTACCATAGAGAATAAATAAGAATTGGCTTGGTTCAAAAGAAATTCAAGTTTTTGAAAGATAATTTTAGAAGAGGGAACTGGAAAGGATGGAAAGAGGCATAGATTGAGAGCATGCAAACTCAAACAGCAAAAATAGCAAGACTAAGCAAAACAGAATATTAAATGATTAAGACAGAAACTCGCATCAGTATCAATATCAAGCAGCTAGTGCAAAAGACTGCTCTGCTAACCTTTGGTAGAGAAATGGAACAGGGAAAGTGAATGAAAACAAAAAAAACAAAACTTGGTATTCATATTATTTTTCAAACCAAAAGGTTCACTAAGATGGTTGATATAAATTTAAAATCAGGACCTATCCATCTCTCTTGATTCATGGAGAAGGAAAATAAATAAGTATAATAAGCAAGAGGCATATAGGAGAAGATTTGAATACAAAATAGTAAACAGTTTCTTCTATGTAGTGACATGATTTCAAACTGGATTAGCCAACAAACTCCGTGTAATCCCACAAGCTGGTCTTTCTTCTTCCACACAAATCAAAAAATAAATAAATGTGCCCAAAAATAAACTGTAGCATTCTGCTTTCTTTCTATTTTCAATCTTTTACATATACAAGGTTTCAAATAACAGCATCCAACACTTCTTGAGAAACTGAGGACAGAAAAATCAAGAAAAGAGCTCAAGACAAACTGTCAGCTAAAATCTTCCTTAATTTTTCGTCAATTCCGTAGAAAATCAAAATGAAGCACTAAATTTCTGATTCTACTCCCTCATCAATTCAACACCAAGATTTCCAGAACGACGACTAAAGAAGAATAAAGATCTCACATCAATATTTCTTAAACTGTTCTAACTCCAGTACTGTACAAAATTCAACAAATGACTCCAAAAAAAAAATTGAAAGAAGAAACGAAAAAAAATCAAAAAAATTGAGGACGAAAAATCAAGAAAAGAACTCAAGATGTACCTTGAGCTAAAATCATGTCAGTCTTATGTCCCATAAATGTCTGGTTCCACTACCTCACCAATTCACCAACTCAACAAATCAAAATCTCCTGAACTGTTCTGACTCCACTACTGATCTTAAAAATTTCAACAAAAAATCAAGAACCTTAGAATCTTCTTTGATTTTCATCAATTCCTAAGAAAAACAAAATCAATCACTAAATTTCTATTTCCACTTACTCAACAATTGAACAGATGTAACAACACCCAATAAAAAGAACACAAAGAGTAAATAACAATGCAGAGGTCACATCAAGATTCCCTAAGCTACTCGAACTCCAGATCTTTAAAATCCAACAAACGACTCCCAAAAAATAAAAATTGAAAGAAACGGAAGAACCTTAGGATTGCTTCTGGTACATAGTTCAGCAAGAACACTATTAAGAGCATCAATATTTACGGCACCGGTTGTTGCAACTGGATAGCGGATCTCCTGAGAGCTGCTACCCATGCTTCTTCTTCACACTCCTATCTACACAAAAACCTAAAATGATGTACAAAACATTTTTATTGTAATAATGATTGTAATTTTTGTATTTTTTAACATGAGGCTCCATGGTTGGTCCCTACAGTATCAGATCTTGGGAATTTCCTCACTTGTACTGAGTCTGCTTGCTGGTACAGTTCTCTACATGGAGAGAAGAAGAGATAAGACTTTGTATCCAGTAGCAGTCTCAAGTAAGAAATTTGCCACAAACCATGTTGTCAAAGAGAAGTATTTCTCTAAAAATTGGCCAACAGAGGTTGATGTCGCAGGAGCAAGTCGTCCGTCTGAGATGAGCATCTTTCAAATATGTTCATCTCATAGAAAGAAATATCCTAAATTAGTGGATGACGAGGCTCAAAGCATTGAGAAGAAACCTAGAAAGAGTAACAGGAGAGAATCCTTAGCTGCATCTGAGTTCTCAATGGGTTCACCTTCATATGGAAGTTTCACTACATATGAGAGGACTCCTGCAAAGCATGTGAGTGTATTTAACTTGGTATATTCTATCTTCTTTGAACATAAACAATCCTTTTTGAATAGACAAATCTATTCTCTTACTTATATATTTTCCTTGTGAAATTTAGGCAAGTGGAGGAGAAGAAGTCACATCTTTCACTACTTAGTTAGTGTAGGTACCGATCAAGATGTGTAATCCGACTAATAATTTGGTCTGCTATAAGAGGATCATTCATTTTCTTTCCGGCAAGGGAGATTATATAAGCATTTCACTTTTCAGAATTGGACATCATGATTTGTTAATAATATGACTTATGAAGATTTGACAACTCAATTAGTTATATGTTTATTCCAAAATAAATGTATCAAACATGGAGATGTAGATATCTAATGTGAAGAATTTTTGGTCCACCTTATTTTTTGTTTGTGGAAATATAATGGAACAATTAGTTTCAAAAACCACTTGTTATATGTCTTTCTTGGTTTGAAGATGCACCTTTCAATTTCTTAACTCCAGCTGTCTAATTCAAAAAGCATTATCGATACTGATTGCAGCATGCTCAACTAGATAAGTCAATAGCTGTATTCAATTATCAATATATATGTTAATTTATTCTCATTGTGATCTCATCAACACAAGACATATAGGCAAAAGGCAAGAGGAAGTCCCATAAGTGTGCAGTACATCCTGTATTTTATTGCTCACATAATGGATATTCTTCCTAATGTTTACATATGTTCATAGTGCCAGGGTTCTTGAATGATGGTTGAGGATAACTCCGATGAACTAGCAAGTCCAGTAACTAGTTTGAAGAATGACTCAATGGCTGAGGATAACAATGATGGACTAGTAAGTCCAGTGACTAGCATGAAGAATGACTCTATGGCTGAGGATAACATCGATGAACTAGTGAGTCCAGTAACTAGCGTGAAGAATGACTCAGCTGGAAGTAAGCCATATAAAATCAGCACAATAAAACCGAGATCTATGAGCATATGAAACAAGGTTCTTCCCTACTATCACAGCTCCTCCTGTACTTCATCTTACAATGTAGGCAATACAAAAAGGCAATCCACTAGGAAGTTGAATGCTCCTGATAGAGGACAAGATGTTATTCCTCATTATCTGAGAGCTTCCACTGGTTCTTGCCATGACTTCTATAGATATGGCAAGAAACATTCCTCTGAAGAAAAGCCATGGCATCCTCAATCAAAAAGAAAGAACAAACTTCCTGCTGATGAGCAGAGTCCTGCATGAACCTTGGTGGGAGAGGCAAAAAGGGGGACTTTCGTCAAGCAAAAGCTTTCCACTCCTCCTGGAAGTGTGCTGGGAGAGAAAAAGAAGGTGACAGGAGTTGAGTAAAAGCCTTCTACTTCTCCACGGAGTATGCTGGGAGAGGCAAAGAAGAGTATCGTGGTCATGCAACAGACTTCCACTACTTCATGGAGTAACCAGATTGATGCAAAGAAGGGTATTTTTGTCATGCAAAAACTTTCCACTCCTCCTGTAAATATGCTGGAAGTGGGAAAAAAGGTAAATGAGGTATATCAAAAGCCTTCAACACCTCAGGAGAGTGTACTCAATGAAGAAAAGGAGGTCACTATGGTTGAGAAAAAACCTCTTTCTCCTCCAGGTTTCATGGAGGGAGGGATAGATGAGGTGACTGTGGTTAATCAAAAGCTTTCTACTCCCCCAGGGAGTATGCTGGTAGAGGGAAAGAAAGAGGCTGTGGTCAATCAAAGGCCATCTTCTCCTCCAGGGAGTATTCTATGATAGGGAAAGAAGTTGAATGTGGTATATCGAAGGCCTTCTCCCAAGGTTCACTCTCTTGAACCCTCTGAAATAAAAAAAGAAAAAGATATTGCTGCCACCAAAGAGTGTTCAATCTTTAAAATTGGATTCCTCAAGTGAAAAGATGACAGAGACAGAAAAGAAAATGAAATCTTCATCTAAGATCTTAGGAGGTGTAGATACAGGAGGCAAGAAAGACAGTGTTGGTAATTATAGAAAACAAATAATTGCACCTAAAGTATATACAGAAAAATCTTTGCAGATGCCAACTCTTTCATCTCTTCCAAAATCTTCCTCTGTTAAACCTTTGATCTTGAGGGTAAGAAGCAATAAAAGCTTAAAACTGCTGGCTCCTCTGAAGGACCAAAAAAAGATATGGAGAGATGGGATAAACAAACTAAACCCTAAAATGGTTCCTGAGAAAACTTTACATATTCCCAATGTGAAAGCATCACTAAAGTCTTCATTCTGTTTACAATCACGTCCGTTGTCTGATGAAGAAGATAAAAAGAAAGTTGTTAAGTCTGCAGACAGTGCATTGGGTAAATACACCTCTAGCAGCAAAAAGCTGTTGCACATTGCTGAAGCAGAAACTGTTGGGAAAAATCAAAAAAAGACATTGAGTAAAGGAAAGACAGGTTGTTCTAATGATAATAATTCTTTGGCGGTGAAACTGAAGTTCAGGAGGGATAAGATAGTTGATCTCCAGCAAGAAACTAGCAGCCCTAGGAGGCTGACATTTAGATGGGGACGACATGTGGGTGAAAGCCAGGATAGCAATACAAGAAAGGGAATCTTTAAAAAGAAAGGAGTTAATGGTGACAAAAGTAATACCATCCCTATATCTGGAAAAATTATTTTGAGGCATCAGGATGTGCAAGAAAAGAAAGATGTGCAGGGTTTGTTGAATAATGTGATTGAAGAGACGACGAGTAAGCTTGTTGAAATCGGGAAGAGAAAGGTTAAAGCTTTGGTGGGAGCTTTTGAGACAGTGATTTCCCTCCATAATAAACCTTCTGATGTCATATTTTCTTGATTAACTAATAGAATTTTATAACAAATAGGAGCAATTGCAAATATAGTGGTTGATATAGATTTTCTGACCTGGTTTACATGTGTTTGTCCTGTTTCTCATTCCGACTCATCTTCTTAACGATTTCTTGATGCTTGCCGGTTCTGTTCTCATGATTGAATAAATTCAATTTCTTCTGGGTTCATTTACTTTGAATTGGGAGATAAAGTTGCGTAAGACTACAATTTCTTGTTCACTTATGGAGGTTGTGATAGTGACGTTAAATCAGTGGGTGTTTGGATGTAGACATTCTAATGTTAGGCTGGTTGCTCAATGGACATATATTGTTGCTGGACTCATTTACGACGGATTTGTTCATACTTTATGTTGAATAAGCACATTGAAGAAGGCACATCATGTGGAAATACCATCTAAAAAAGAGTTTTTGCTATGGTACTGTTTGACATTATGCTTGTATACTATTTTCTTTAGTTGTTCCGTAAAGGGATCTGTCTCTTGACTGTAAAACTTATTGCTTTTTTCTCTGTCATACAATACAATAATATATAAGTAACAATCAAATGTAAATATTGTAACCACTTAAACAAGTAACAATATTTATGTGCATCTGTTTTTCAAGTAACTCAAAAAAGCTTGTAATAAGTCCCTTTGTTGGAATATTTTACGTTTTAGCTTAAAGAAGCCACTGCAGTTTGTTAGACTTAGATACATGTACCTTCATGGCTCCACCTATCAACCATAACGTCCAGCTAAAGTTGAGTCACTCCATGTACTTGTGTTAAAAGTTATTTTTTGAGTCTCCTTACTCCAATTTGTTATTGAAAGCTCACACATTTTATCATGCAACAAATTTCCGCACAACTAAATCTGAGACTCTTATCGAAGATGGCTAGAAGTACTAATGAAAACGGTCATAAAAGTTTTAGTTCACATAAACATAGAAATAGTGTCATTGGACATACAAGTATTCGAGGTAAGTTCTCATATATACAAGTATATGATCCTCTTATAGCAGACCAAATCATTAGTCGGATTAAACATCTTGATCAGTACCTACACCAACTATGTAGTGAAATGTGTGACTTCTTCTCCTCCACTTGCCTAAATTTCACAAGGAAAATATATAACTAAGAGAATATATTTGGCTATTCAAAATGGATTGTTTATGTTCGAAGAAGATAGAATATAGAAAGTTAAATACACTTACAATCTTGCCAGGAATCCTCTCATATGTAGTGAAACTTCCATATGAAGGTGAACCCATTGAGAACTCAGATGCAACCAAGGATTCTCTCTTGTTACTCTTTCTAGGTTTCTTCTCAATGCTCTGAGCCTCATCATCCTCTGATTTGGGATATTTTTTGCTATGATATGAACTTATTTGAAAGATTCTCATCTCAGATGGACGTCTCGCTCCTGCGACATCAACCTCTGTTGGCCAGTTTTGGGAGGAATGCTTCTCTTTGACAACATGGCATGTGGCAAATTTCTTACTTAAGACTGCTACTGGATGCAAAGTCTTATCACTTCTTCTCTTCACGTAGAGAACTGTACCAACAAGCAGACTCAGTACAAGTGAGGAAATTCCCAGGATCTGACATGCACCAACATTATCTTCATCATGTCTTATTGGAGACTCCATCATTTCCAAAGGTTGGGCTTCTTCAACAGCAGAAATTTCTTTCACTATGGTTTTAGGATTGTCAATCATCGACTCAAGTGCATTATTTGCAATGAAATATTGGGATTCATCCAACTCAACCTCAACATTAGAAGTTGTAAGCCCTTGGTCCAAATCCCTTTCTGAACTATCAGATTCATTCCTCTCAGCTGGGACAACAGAAACTTTTTCAGTCTCCACCAAATCATGCTTTCCTTGTTCTACACCCTTTTCTAAGCTATCAGCCCTATTTACCTCGGCTAATTGAATTACAGAAGCTTCTTCAATCTCCAACACATCCACTCCTTCAATTTCAACTTCCCCACCATCATCTAAATCAGCATTCATTTGAAATTCTTCCTCATCTATCTCGGTTTTAGATTCTTCATCCTCTTCTAACTCAATTGGTTCAAACTTTTTATCCAATTTCTCACTACCAGTACTGCCTTTCAAATATTCGTGATATATATTGCTACTCTCTTCTAGAGCATTCAAGTTCATGAATTTAATTGGATGAACACCATCTATTCTACCAAGGTCATTAATCAACTTTGAGAAATAAGACACCGTTTCTTATTTGCAGAAAAGAACGTAGCTTTACCGTCAGATAAGGTGATTGAAGTCCTTACGGGATCATTTCTTTCCACCAATATTTTCTTTTTTCGGGATTGAGCAATCTTGGAAGAAGCGGAAATCGTCAGAGACATGAAATTCTTGGAACCCTTTGCCGGTGATTTCAGTTTCGCTGCTTTCGATTCATTCTCCTTCTCATCAAAACCCTATGACAAAGAAGAAGAACCCAACTCTCCTTTCCTAGAATTAGACACCATTCTTGTCGAATCTGCAAAAAAACAAGAAAACAACAAAGTAAATCAAGAAATATTGCAACAAATTTTTGACATTTCAAATCAAGAAAATTGAGTAAAACAACGGGAAAATGGAAATTACCAGCAGGGCTATTAGCTCAGGTTTGAATCCTCTGTGGGTCTCAAGAATCGAAGGCCGCAAAAAAGGGTTGTCGTTGAAGCTTCTTCTGGGTGTAGAATTGTTGTTTTCGGAGGTTCTTGGATGAGGTGGAAAGGATCTTATAGAAAGTGGATAAGGAGACTTGTTATTAGAAGAAACTGCCATTGATGATAATGTTGTATACCAACAAAGGTAAACAAATCGTCGAATCGTCCAGGGAGACCAAACAAGAAAATGAAAATAATGCAAATTGAGAGAAAGGAAACTTTAGATATTACCAAAAAAAAGTTATATATGGGGTAAAAAAATATTTACTCAATCATAGCAATTACTAATATATGTAATTGCAATTAATTAGATATCTAAAGTAAATGATACTTCCTTTTGTTCAGTGCACTTTTATTTATCGGATGTAGTAGCAATAGGTATTCTTTTTTATTTGTCTAATTTAAAAATCAAGAGATATTTTATCAATAATTTCTAATTTGAGTTTGTTATATTAACTATAGTTATTTTTCAAAGTATAAATGCTATTACATTCAAGTAATAATATAATAAAATGGTCATTTTATTTCTTGTTTTGTTAAGTCAATACTAGATAAATAAAATAGATCGAAGGAATAAGTAACATGTATATCAGGTTGATACAAAACTATCATTACACTATCATATTCATATCATCATGTACTTACTATGTGAACTTTTATCTATTAGACTATTAGAAACAACTTATTTAATAAGGTCACAACATCAAGAATTTGAAATTAGAATAGTTGCAGCTTAAACGTGCCTTTACATCAAGTTCGATGATTTCGCTATACTTGTTTTGCAATGTTCATCAACATTCAAGTTCTTTTATTTCATTTTCTTGATTAAGAAATCTCAAAAGTAAATGCTGCGAGGTTCGAAATTCGGTGAATAGTAAGCGAATGTCTTTATCTTTTCTCACTTAAATATTTTTTTCGCACATGCTACTGCTTTATATTCTGCCACGTGATTACATATTAAACATTGCGCTCTTATCACTAGATCAAAATAATATGACATTCACGATTGTAAATCTTATTTACTAAGAATGATCTATTACATTTGTAAGCGGGATTGACCCTGCTTAACATTCACAGTCTAATAATAATAATTATGGATATTGCCGATAAATATTCTACTGCTAAAAAGTAAGCCCAAGCCAAATAATGATAAGACTTCTCTCAATATCATGTAGTAATATATTTGCCTTCTCATCAGATCTAGTTTTTCTTCCTTTATGTATAATCTTGTTTTTCATGATTTCATGTTCTAATTTAATTCAATTCTTCTGTGTTAGATGTCTCTTTTTTTCATATTCTATTCTATTGACTTGTGCATAAAAATTAAGCTTTTGTGTCTCTTTTATAAACTAAAAAATCTCGAAAGTAAATTTCACGAGGCTCGAAACTTAGTGGATAATAAGCAACAAACGTCTCTATCTATTCTCACTTAAATACATAATTTTTTATATGGTACCATTGAATATTGCACTCTCATCAATCATCACTAAATAAAGGGTAAAAACATCATTTCTACCCCAAACTATATAAGAAAAGTCTAAGCCACACATAAATTATATAAGTGACCTATTACAAACCTTAACTATATAAAAGTGATATTATTACCTCCCCGTGACCCCCATTCTAAGGTGCGTGTATTACACTTATTTTAGGCGCGTCCAACCTATTAAATAACAAAAGTAAACGGCTATAAACATTAAGGAAAAAGGCATCATTTCCACCCCAAACTATAGTCGAAAAGTCGAATCCACACCTAAACTATATAAGTGACCTATTACACACCTTAACTATAATAAAATGATACTTTTTACTGACGTGGCAGTACATGTAAAACACTACACCACATGCAAGTGGTGGTAGCCTGACAGGGTGTAAATAGTTTCACTTTTTTATAGTTTAGGTGTGTAATAGGTCACTAGTATAGTTTAGGTATGCCTTCGACTTTTTGGATATATTTTGGGGTGAAAACGTTGTATTTTATATCATGTGACTATGATTGTAAATCATATTTAAGAAAAATAATCTATTACATTTTTTAAGGGATATTTTTTGCCCATCTTGAAATTCAAGATCTAACAATAATAACTATGAATTCCATCACTAAAATGTAAGCTTGGATGTAATTTTTTACTAATAGACGTAGTTATCAAAAAAAATAAATTTAGTTAACATCTAGAGTTATCTAATAATCTTTTACCAATTATTCTAAAACTTTACAAATTTAAAATCTCTCACTATCTTTAGAAAACCCTTTTCTACTTCTAATATACTTCTATTGTATTGGTACTTTTAACACTTTCAAATTCTTTTAGAAAATAATGTCTTCATTCTGTTCACTATTTTTCTTTTAAAAATAGAAAAACTTTTTCTACTTCTAAAATAGTTCATTGTAGTGACACTTTTAACATATTTTCAAATCTCTCTCTATATATATATATAAAGGAGACATTGTAGGTTGCTGATGTGGCATGCCTCAATGAAAAAGTATTTATCTTTTTCTGGTTTTTTTGAATTTTTTTCACTATTATTTAATTAAAAGGACAATTAAACTAATTAATAAAGGACATTTATATTTTAATATTTACTTTCTATTACCGTTACAACTTCTGATATTCTTTATTGAAAAAGTATGCTGATGTAGCATGCCTCAATGTTTATGAATACGAGTATGACAAACGGATTCATGATAGAAGGTTTGATGGTACGGTTAGAGATGATGAGTTTGATAGAATAGAATGGTGTTTTTAACCTATTTTTGATATTGAATTGTATACAATAGAGTAAACAAAAATATTTATGAGAATTCTATTCTCTTCCTCTTCTATTTTTCTAGGGCTACATTATAATTATGGAAATTTTATTCTCGCATTCTCTTTTTCTAGGTCTACTTTATATGGTACTTCCCATGATGAATTTATAAGTTGTATAAGGAAGAGGAGAAAATTTTGTATAAAATTTGGAGTAAAAATTGGGATTTTACTTTATATTTATGAGAATTCTATTCTCTTCTTCTCTTTTGCTAGGGCTACTTTATATGATATTTTTTATAATATATTTATAAGTTATATATGAGAGAAGAGAAGATTTTGCATCAAAATTTTGGAGTAAAAATGAAAATTTTATAAATTTTTGACAAAAAATTAAGACAAATGAAATAATGAAAATGGGCAAAAACATTAAAAAATTAAATAAAATAATATTAATAAGTTTTACTTTGTATTCATCATTTACGTTCACGTGGTTAAGATTTATGTTCTATTAATAAGTATTCTTCATACATTTTTAAAAATTTTATTACTTTTCAATTTATTTTTTTATTCTTGTATTCTTAAATTAGGAAAATCATTTATCTCAAATATTTCAGTTTTAGATTTTTGGAATCATTCTTTATATTAGAATTTAAATTATTTCATTAAAAACATCTTTTCCTAAAAAATCTTTTATCTTACATTTTTTTAAGGAAACTGTTGTAATCAATGTAGTACCTATTGCTATTAAAAAGGTAAGAATCAATAGTAATAATTATTGATAAATAAATATTAAATTATAAAAAATTATGATATTTAATGATATTTATCATATCATGCATTATGCATAGTAGTTACATAAGGTAAGTATCAATAGTAATAGTTGTTGGTATTTAAAAGATAAATTCCATTATAAATAAATATTAAATTGTAAAAAATCATGATATTTTATAAGTGCAAATATTTAAATTAAAATATTTATGTTCTCCTATTATATATTTTTTTCATCTCAAAATAATTGACATGTACAGATTTTGCATAACTTTTAATGGATAATTAAGTAGAAGTGTGATTTGATTAATATATATTTTTGTTAATTCTTTAACCCTTATCTATAAAGAAATTAAAAAACTATAAATAGAAGATGAAGTAAAAATAGTAGGTGGCAAATTAAAGAGGCTATTGAGAAAGTGAAGATTGATTTTGAGGAGAATGAAAAAATGAATAATGTTTAAAATGAAAAAAAAAATGAAATTAGAGAAGATAGAAAACTAAGAAAGGAAACAAAATAAATTTTTTAAAATTTCTAATTCTGATTCCATAATCTTTGTCCATTGTGAATTATGGCCAAGATTTTTGGAGATGAAATCCCAAAAGAAGATACAAAAGAATGCAGTAAAATTAGAAGATAAATATAAAGTATATATATATATATATATATATATATATATATATATATATATATATATATATATATATACAAAAATGAGAAAAAAAAATTGGGATAATTATACAACTTAGCCAATATTGACTCCTAATTACCTTATTTAGCCTAATTTCAATTAATTACAATTCATAACCTTCTCTTGCCTATTAATTCTTTCATAATTACAATTCATAGTCTCTCACATTAATTTTTTTTCTCTATTTTCGATTACTATTTTTTTTCCTTTTTTCAGTTTTTTCCTTCTTTTTTTCTATTCCTATTTTTTTTCGTTTTCTCTTTCTTTCTTTTTTTTTTCCAATTTTTTCATTTTTTTTTCTTTTTATTTTTTCTCCTTTTTTGTTTTTCTCTCTATTTTCTATTACTCTTTTTAAAACAAAAAATTCTTCAGTTTTCCTTTTCTTTATTTTTTTTCTCTTTCTTCTTTCTTTTTTGTTGTCTTTCCTTTTTTTTTCTTTTTCAGTATTTTCCTTCTCCCCCCCCCCCGTTTTTCTTTTTCTCTTTCTTTTTTTTTTTAAAATTTTTTTTGTTTTGTTTTTTTCTTTTGTATTTTTTTTCTCCTTTTTTTTTCTCTCTATTATCTATTACTTTTTTTCCTTTTTCTATTTTTTCTTCATTTTTTATTTTCCTTTTTTGTTTTCTCTTTCTTCTTTCTTTCTTTATTTTTTTTTTGTTGTCATTTTTGCATTTTGTCATTTTTCTTTTCTTTTTCTTCTTTTCCTTTTTATTTTTTCCTTCTCAAAATAATAGACATGTACAGATTTTGCATAACTTTTAATGAATAATTAAGTAGAAGTGTGATTTAATTAATATATATTTTTGTTAATTTTTTATATAAAGGAGACATTGTAGGTTGTTGATGTTGCATGCCTCAATGAAAAAGTATTTATTGAAAAAGCAATTCAAACCTCTTCAACAAGCCGACGACGTCGCTTTCCACTGGCGCAATTGATTCTACTAAGACTAAACTAGGTAGAAGAGATCACCGAGAAAGAATTTGCTACTAGTTTGCAGTAACACAGCACATCATCCTTCCTTGTAGCTCCGTCCTCATCTTCTAAATACACAACAACAGACTCCTTTGCAAACACAAGAAGATCGTGGCCCTGTAACCCTAAATCCAGTATCAAACTAAACTATCAAGAAGGGAAATGAAGCACACAGAAATATAGATGACAAACCTTGAAATTAAAACGAGCAAGGGTTCTCAAAGCAAGTTGAACTAGCGCAGAACCACTCAGGTTTGGTACTTAGGGGTTAATCGTTGTAATATGCCCTCGACTCACAGAAGCTGATTGTCTTGGCATTGAATGATGAGATCTTGAAAGGATTTACTGAGATACATTTAAGCAGCCGATTCTAGATGGTCGGCAACAAAGGTGGAATGCTGAGAAACAGAAAATACATATGTTACCCTTGAGCAACACCACACAAAAGAACTAATTCGTGAAATTTCTACGCAAACTCAGAGAGAACCTTTCAGTTATTTGCTCCAACGCTTCCACCAGAGTCAGGGAAAGCCCAGAAAAAAGCATAGAATTTAAGAGACCATGAACATGAGGCTCCATGGTTGGTCCCATTGCTTTAGCAACATTTCCAACACATGCTAGCGCCTCAAGTGAGGGCCTGTCTCTATGGGGAGCAATATGAGAGAAACATATTTCACCTGTCACGATTATTGCTCGCGTATTTACATGTTATAGAAAGAACCTACAATCCAAAGGTGGAATGCTGTGACACAGAAATATAGTAATGAGTTCATATAAATGATCCATTAAACGAGGAAAAGCTTCTTCACTACTATCACGATCTTCTTTCTCTACAAGCCGCCATAATGTCAATACAGCCCCATCTTACCATAGAGAATAAATAAGAATTGGCTTGGTTCAAAAGCAATTCAAGTTTTTGAAAGATAATTTTAGAAGAAGGAATTGGAAAGGATGGAAAGAGGCATAGATAGAGAGCATGCAAACTCAAATCGCAAAAACAACAAGACTGAGCAAAATAGAATATTAAATGATTAAGACAGAAACTCGCATCAGTATCAATATCAAGCAGCCAGTGCAAAAGATTGCTCTGCTAACCTTTGGTAGAAAAATAAGATGGTTGATGTAAATTTAAAATCAGGACCTATCCATCTCTCTTGATTCATGGAGAAGGAAAATAACTAAGTATAATTAGCAAGAGGCATAGAGGAGAAGATTTGAATACAAAACAGCAAATAGTTACTTCTATGTAGTGCCATGATTTCAAACTGGATTAGCCAACAAACTCCGTGTAATCCCACAAGCTGGTCTTTCTTCTTCCACACAAATCAAAAAATAAATAAATATGCCCAAAAATAAACTGTAGCATTCTGCTTTCTTTCTATTTTCAATCTTTTACATATACAAGGTTTCAAATAACAGCATCCAACACTTCTTGAGAAACTGAGGATGGAAAAATCAAGAAAAGAGCTAAAGACATACTGTCAGCTAAAATCTTCCTTAATTTTTCATCAATTCCGTAGAAAATCAAAATGAAGCACTAAATTTCTGATTCTACTCCCTCATCAATTCAACATCAAGATTTCCAGAACGACGACTAAAGAAGAATAAAGAGCTCACATCAAGATTTCTTGAACTGTTCTAACTCCACTACTGTACAAAATTCAGCAAATGACACCAAAAAAACACAAAACTTGAAAGAAGAAACGAAAAAAATCAAAAAAATTGAGGACGGAAAATTAAGAAAAGAACTCAAGATGTAACCTGAGCTAAAATCATGTCAGTCTTATGTCCCATAAATGTCTGGTTCCACTACCTCACCAATTCACCAACTCAACAAATCAAAATCTCCTGAACTGCTCTAACTCCACCACTGATCTTAAAAAATTTAACAAAAAATCAAGAACCTTAGAATCTTCTTGGATTTTTATCAATTCCTAAGAAAATCAAAATCAATCACTAAATTTCCATTTGCACTTACTCAACAATTCAACAAATGTAACAACACCCAAAAAAAAGAACACAAAGAGTAGATAACAATATAGAGGTCATATCAAGATTCCCTAAGCTACTCGAACTCCAGATCATTAAAATCCAACAACAACTCCCAAAAAATAAAAGTTGAAAGAAATAGAAGAACCTTAGGATTGCTTCTGGTACATAGGTCAGCAAGAGCTCTATTAAGAGTATCAATATTTCTGACACCAGTTGTTGCAACTGGATAGCGGATCTCCTGAGAGCTGCGACCCATCCTTCTTCTTCACACTCCTATCTACACGAAAACCTAACACGATGGACAGAACGTTTTTATTGTAATGATGATTGTAATTTTTGTATTTTGTAACATGAGGCTCCATGGTTGGTCCCTACAGTATCAGATCTTAGGAACTTCCTCACTTGTACTGAGTCTGCTTGCTGGTACAGTTCTCTACGTGAAGAGAAGAAGTGATAAGACTTTGCATCCAGTTGCAGTCTCAAGTAAGAAATTTGCCACACACTATGTTGTCAAAGAAAATCATTCCTCTCAAAATTGGCCAACAGAGGTCGATGTCGCAGGAGCGAGTCATCTGTCTGAGATGAGCATCTTTCAAATAAGTTCATCTCATAGAAAGAAATATCCTAAATTAAAGGATGATGAGGCTCAGAGCATTGAGAAAAAACCTAGAAAGAGTAACAGGAGAGAATCCTTAGCTGCATCTGAGTTCTCAATGGGTTCACATTCATATGGAAGTTTCACTACATATGAGAGGATTCCTGCCAAGCATATGAGTGTATTTAACTTGGTATATTCTATCTTCTTTGAACATAAACAATCATTTTTGAATAGCCAAATCTATTCTCTTATATATTTTCCTTATAAAATTTAGGCAAGTAGAGGAGAAGAAGTCACACCTTTCACTACTTAGTTGGTGTAGGTACCGATCAAGATGTTTAATCTGACTAATAATTTGGTCTGCTATAAGAGAATCATTCATTTTCTTTCCGGCAAGGGAGATTATATAAGCATTTCACTTTTCAGAATTGGACATCATGATCTGTTAATAATATGATTGATGAAGATTTGACTACTCAATTAGTTATATGTTTATTCCAAAAGAAATGTATCAAACATGGAGATGTAGATATCTAATGTGGAGAATTTTTGGTCCACCTTATTTTTTGTTCATGGAAATATAATGGAATAATTAGGTTTCAAAAACCTCTTGTTATATGTCTTTCTTGGTTTGAAGACGCACCTTTAAATTTCTTAACTCCAGCTGTCTAATTCAAAAAGCATTATAGATACTAATTGCAGCATGCTTAACTAGATAAGTCAATAGTTGTATTCAATTAGCAATATATATGTTAATTTATTCTCGTTGTGATCTCAGCAACACAAGACATATAGGCAAAAGGCAATAGGAAGTCCCATAAGTGTGCAGTACATCTTGTATTTTACTGCTCACCTAATGGATATTCTTCCTAATGTTTACATATGTTCATGGTGCCAGGGTTCTGGAATGATGGCTGAGGATAACTCCAATGAACTAGCAAGTCCAGTAACTAGTGTGAAGAATGGCTCTTTCGCTGAGGATAACAACGATGGACTAGTAAGTCCAGTGACTAGCGTGAATCATGACTCTATGACTGAGGATAACATCGATGAACTAGTGAGTCAAATAACTAGCGTGAAGAATGACTCTGCTGGAAGTAAGCCAGATAAAATCAGAACAATAAAACCGAGATCTATGAGTAATGGAAACAAGGTTCTTCCTTACTATCGCAGCTCCTCCTCTACTTTATCTTACAATGCAGGCAATACAAGAAGGCAATCCATTTGGAAGTTGAATACTCCTGATAGCAGACAAGATGTTATTCCTCATTATCTAAGAGCTTCCATTGGTTCTTGCCATGACTTCTGTAAATATGGCAGGAAACATTCCTCTGAAGCAAAGCCATGGCATCCTCTATCAAAAAGAAAGAACAAACTTCTTGCTGATGAGTAAAGTCCTGCACGAACCTTGGTGAGGGAGGCAAAAAAGGGACTTTGGTCAAGCAAAAGCTTTCCACTCCTCTTGGGAGTGTGCTGGGAGAGAAAAGGGTGACAGGAGTTGAGCAAAATCCTTCTACTTCTCCAGGGAGTTTGGTGGGAGATGCGACGAAGAGGACCATGGTCATGCAAAAGACTTCCACTACTTCAAGGAGTAACCAGAGTAATGCAAAGAAGGGGATTTTGGTCAGGCAAAAGCTTTCCACTTCTCCTGTGAATATGCTGGAAAAGGGAAAGAAGGTAAATGAGGTCTATCAAAAGCCTTCATCACCTCAGGAGAGTGTACTCAAAGATGAAAAGGAGGTCACTATGGTTGAGCAAAAACCTTCTTCTCCTCCAGGTTGCATGCAGGGAGGGATAGATGAGGTGACTATGGTTGAGCAGAAGTCTTCAGCTTCTCTGGTGAGTATGCTAGGACAGGGAGAAAATGTGACTGTGGTTGAGCAAAAACTTTCTACTCCCCCAGGAGTATGCTAGTAGAGGGAAGAAAGAGGTCGTGGTCAATCAAAAGCCATCTTCTCCTTCAGGGAGTATGCTAGGACAGGGAAAGAAGATAAATGTGGTCGATCGAAGGCCTTCTCCTAAGGTTCACTCTCTTGAACCCTCTAAAATAAAAAAGAAAAAGATACAGCTGACACCAAAGAGTGTTGACTTTCTGAAATTGGATTCCTCAAGTGACAAGATGCCAGAGACAAAAAAGAAAATGAAATCTTTATCTAAGAAAGACAGTGTTGCTAATTATAGAAAACAAATAATCGAACCTAAAGTATCTGCAGAGAAATATTTGAAGACGCCAACTCTTTCATCTCCTCCAAAATCTTCCTCTGTTAAACCTTTGATCTTGAGGGTAAGAATTATTGTCAGCAAATAATTAGTGAGTTCACCATCCAGAGCACCAACTATCTCCCCAAGAGCGATGAACCCACTGGCACGTTCTGTAGGTATTTTAAGAACATGAAGTATATGATTCATGCATATCTATAGAAGTAAAATCAACAAACTTGAGTTCACAGTAGTCAACATTAAAGATGCAAATCTCATTCATCCAGATTCTACAGTTAGTAAAAGCAGATTAAATCATTAAAATGAAATCAAATATCACAAACCGTTAAATAATTAGTCACAAATCAATCACGTAGGAAATGGGCAATTCGAGGAAGTAGAGAAGTTATGCTGAGGCAAACTAGGCGATCTCGGTGCTCCAGATATCTTAGAACAATTTCAGCAACTTTCCTGTATCTTGACATCATGAACTCTCCTATGTTCCTGAACATTTGATGATAAATTTTCTCTTATCAATCATTTATCATATCATAAGCAGATAGATAATCCTGGTTCCAATTCCCATAGCATATGACTTGAGGATATTACATTATTCTTTGTGAAGGAGACACAAACCAAAAACACATAAATCCATGAAACTAAAGTAGTCATGGAACTATACTAGCATAACTGCATACATGGCAATACAGAAAAGAAAAAAATGCCCTCAAATAGCTTGAAGAGGTACCTTGACCACCACCCTCTTCATGCAGCCATCCATCACTTAAGAATGTGACTTTCACCCCCATTAGCACCTCATAAGAAGACAAACCACACTATCACAAACCAACAACTATCCTACAAACCTTCTCAACATAGAAAGTTTTCCCCTTTTTTCCAAAAAATATTTTCGAAACATTGTTTGGTTATACATTGGAATGATTTTTTGGTTAGGTTTTGTAAGATGAGTTTTTCAAGTTTGAAATCAGTAATTTTTTTCCACTTACAGAGCTTCAACTTCTTGCAAGTAAAATCTGCAACAAATTTCAAGACGATATCTTATAAAACCTGACCACATAATCCAAGATCAACAAAGGATCCTGTCAATACATACACTATCAACTAACAAAAACTAATACGAGAGAAGTCATTTACGAATGACTGAAGCCGGGTAACCCCCCACCCCCACCCCACTCCACCCCCATTCCACACATAGAGAGAGATCATAATCAATCTATAGATCACAAATGCATTCTAGATTCAATTGCTAATAAGAACAAGTAGGTAATAGACACCTTTTTCCCCTTCATTATAATTACTTTATATAAGAAATAATTAGGTAGCAGACATTTGCACCCAAAACATGTAAATTCCTCATACTTGAGGTAGACCGAATCTTAAGTATAACTAGAGATTTAAGTCTCCAGTTTCTCAAACATTCAGCAGATCACAACAATTTAACAAAGCACAAGAAAATCAGAAATATTTTCCTATAATGAAATAAATAATGGGATGCAATTTGATAGTAAACCTTTGCAGCTCCCCGATTGCGAGAAGGGATCCATGTATACTGTGAACAGGCGCATTTCTCCCTAATCCATCTTCGGTAGCCTCAAACATTCGATAATACCTGTCGGAACCACCAATTTAAGAGTAGATGCCTTGGATCAATAAATTTGCCACCGAAACAATCTTTTAGTATTTCTGAAAAATGATAAGGGGGAAGAGAAAAATAGCATACCACTGAACTCTCTACCTTGTCTCACGCTTTTCCATAACACGAAGGCACGCATGTAATGCCTCAATAGATTTTTTTTGAACAACCAACATTGGATCCCTTAGAGCAACCTAAATAGCATCCATAAACTCGGGCACGTGAACATTGAAGATGGTTGAAGCATTTTCTGCCATTTCCTAAAATTTAAAGATAGGAGATTGAAACAGGGACATCATCAGCAAGTACTTAGATCGAACCCAAAAGTAGGTTGCCTACGTATCATGTTGTACATGAATCAGATCTTGCGTAGTTCGGGCCTTGCCAAAATGGCCAATTAAACTCTTTTTTCTTAAAACTTTAAGAAGAAAAGAAAAATAAGAATTTGTCAAAAGAGTTGACGAACATCTTTTGCATTTTTTACTTTTAAAATACCTATAGAAAACGAAACCTATGATTACCAAAGAAATTTTTTTTGGGGTTTTCAATTTTGAATTTCATATGCAAATGAAACTTGAAACTATTAAAGGAAAATCTTTTGTAGTTTTCTATGGAAGATGTATATGAAACACCTACTTAAATAAAGAGTGAAGAAAATCTTTTTTTGAATTTTTTTTGGAATAAGATGAACCAAGAATAAAACCTACGACTATTAAGGATTTTTTTGTATTTTTATTTTCAAGACATGTATGAAACACCTACTCTAGATGAAAAGTGAAGAAATTTTATTTTATTTTATTTTTGATTTTTTAAATAAGATCAACCAAAAATGAAACCTACGACTATTGAGGAAAATATTTTGTTTATTTTACTTTATTTTTTCAAGATATGTATGAAACACCTACTCTAAATAAAGAGCGAAGAAAATCTTTTTTTTGAATTTTTTAAATAAGATCCCCGAACCAACAATAGGCTGCCTACGTATCTCACTCCCGAAAGAGGAGAATCAGGGGTGCGTAGTTCATCCAGATTGGACAATTAAAGATTAACTAATAAATTGACCCTAACTTAAGAGACACTACCGAAAACAAACGAAAAAAAAAAAATTTGGATTTTCAGCTAGACACTGACACCACCAATTATGAAGAAAAATCTTTTTGGTATTTTTGTTTTTGACAAATAAGTAGAAAAGGTAAACAAAACTCTTTTTTTTTTTTTTTGAATTTACGGTACTTTGAGAAGACAAATGTAAAACATAAAAAATCTTTTTGAGTTTTTGGATCGTGAAGAACAAAAGTCATAAAGAATTTTAAAATAAACTACGACATTCCTTTTTTATTTTTTTTCATTCTTTTCGACTCACTTTTTTCTATTTTTTTTCTTTTTCATTTTTGCCTACGCACCTTACTCCTAACAATTTTTTTTGTCAAATCAGTTCGTCAAATGACCACGTTACCCTTAAAGATGCAACACTTAGCACGTAGAGATGCTTTAGAGGTGAGGCTCCTACGAAGGGCCATGTGGGTCCCGCTAGGTCTCAGTATGATGCACATAAGCATGACCTAAAGGCTGACCTACGTTGTGGTTTACTAACAAGGCTGTTCGGGGGAGTGTATGGTCGATAGTGGCTGCTTTGCTTTCCACCTACTCCATAACACCGATGGCTCCCCCCCTAAAATAAGGGTGACTCAACTAGAGGTTGTGTACAACACGTGTACTACGGACTTGTTGCAAAAAGAAGGCTGGGGGGTGGACTCATGATGACAGATATAAAGCGGTAGCACATAGGATAAATACTATAAACAAAGAGCACGAAAAACACACAAAAGTGCAAACAATAACCCAAACAAAATCACAAACAAGCTTATACACTCGTAATGCCAAACAAAGCCGATACGACTCCAAATATAGCTCGAATTCTGAAAACTTGTCATTTTTCCCTAGCAGAGTCGCCAGAGCTGTCACACCCCTTTTACGTACTCCAAAAGATTTATATTTTAAGTTCGAAAGGGTTTTATTATCTAAGTGACAAGAAATGAAAAATTTATTTCCGAAAAGGATTATTTACATTTTTTACTCAGAGTCGCCACTTGGCATAATCCGGTGTGCCTAGTCACCATTAGAAAATCCTTTCCAAAACCATTTGACTCTTTAAACTGGTTTGCGAACAGAGATTTCGGCTAAGGAATTCTATTGACCGAGGGGAAGGTGTTAGGCACCTTTCGATCCCATGGTTTAACCATGGTCGCTTGGTAGAGTGTACCGACTATTTTTGGCACTAAGAAATGTATAAACCACGCAAAAGCATGCAAAATAATTAAACAAAACAAAACAATCTGAAATGTAAAATCCAATCCAATTATTACAACCCAAAATAAAAAGGAACTGAAAGTAAACCTACGCTAATCCTAAACTGATGCTCTACCCGACGCCTCGGGCCTTCACTACGAACATCCTCCGGGTACATGACCTCTCAGGGCATTCCCCGGCGAATAAATATATACAAATACTTCGGGGCATTCCCCGGCTAAATTATACCATTGAATTTTTCGTACGATAAGGTAAAACGAACCATTCACGTATATATTCAAATATTCCAATAAATCGTTATTTCCTAAATTTGACTACCCGGCCTACATTTGCCTATCCAAGTTCAACATATCATAGTTCTATTGTGTTTAACATTATCCATGCATCAAAATTAATCAACATTCATTTTAGCAATTTTTAATTCCCACGCCCAATTTTATTTTTAACACAAAACTTCTACAATCACGATTACTATTTCAACAATCCATAATCACTATAAACTCAATATTCATCATTCACGTCACACACAATCATAATTAACGAAATCAACAACCAATCAATACCAACTGTTATTCATCACCAATGAAGATCAAACCACACATGAATATCCAATTCAAAATACGAAATATTGCAAATAATAAAATAGATGAGAGAAAGTGTAGAGTTGGACCTCGATTAAAGCTTTTATTGTGCCAAAATATGTGATCAAAAGACAAAGTTGGATCCAAAACTCTCGACTTGAACCTCGATAACCAACAACTCCAAACTCGATATCAAATTCAACCGGACATATTTGGAAAACAATGAAAAGCCTCACAATGAATGAACCACAAACCCGAATAGAAATCCAAAACAACCCAAGATCTCAAATTTGAATCCTCAAATCACCGATTTCCAACTAACCTTGTATGAGTCTCACCGGAATTGAAGTAACTATCATCGTTCCAGCATTTCCCGAAATGAGATAGAGCTAGCTCAAACGGGCTGGCTGCTGGCACGGTATTGAGAGGAGAATGAGGGTGGAACAGCGGCTGGGACACTAGTCGCAACGACGAGGTCATTTGGTTGGTCGCCAGAGAAGGCGCTGGATGACGGAGGAGGCCGGATCTGAGCAGCGGCTGGAGGAGTAGCCCGTGATGGCCTTTGGAGGCGGCACCGTCCCTGGATGGTCGGCGTTTGAGTGGAGGAAGAAGAGGATGAGAGTTAGAGCGGTGCCGATGCCGGTGCTATTGTCGTCGATGGGAAAGGTGGCGGGAGACATTTTTTAGAGAGAGAGTGAGAGTCCAGAGAGAGGGAGTGGGAGAGGGAGTTAGGCGGCTTCCCTTTTTTTTACATCCCCTATTCCGTGTTCCTTTTGTATGTGTGTATATATGAGATGAGGGTGGGGTAGTGGTGAGGTGGGGTAGAGTTTGTTTGGATAGGGTAGGTAGGTGTTGTTTTTTAATTAGGTGGGTTGTTAGAATATTTGGATAAAACAATATTAGTTAGGGGATTGTTATTTTTGTCATTTTGTGGAAGGATTATCACATGGGTGAGGGTACACGGTAGGATAAGATAAACAATAGGTAAAAACAATATCGGGGAGGGATGAAATTAGGTGTCTACATCATGCCCCCTTTGAATGTAAACACGAAGTGTATTCAGACAAAGAAGTAGACAGCAAGACCAAATTTTGACTCGACCATTATCCAGAGAAAGAAACAGAAGGAAGAAGGACAACCGGGTTTTGACTTAAGACATCCCACCTACTCACATTTTGAGAGGATCGAGTGACAAGTATCTCAACTTTTGGAAGGAGATGTACTATACCAAGTTGGATAGTCGAGTGATGTTCCATCGAGGTTTCGGTCTGCGGCTCTGTCATTACATCAAAAAAATGAAAATTACAAGTTAAAACATAAATGAAATTACAAAAAACCTATTTATACAGCTTCTATTGGTTCTTGACTCGACTTTCATCACCCTATTCTTCAGGCGGGCTCCTGACTTGCAATTTCTTTCAACTTGTTGCTTGGCTTTCAATTGCTTCGCTTTGTTGGTTGACTTTTCATTTCTTCACCTTATTCTCCAGGCGGGCTCCTGACTTGCTATTTCATAACTTTGTTGCTTGACTTTCATTTCTTCACCCTGTTCTTCAGGCGGGCTCCTGAAACCCAAAATTAAAACTTGAACAAAAATTATCCCAAACAAGAATTATAATAAAATAGTATTTCATTTTTGAAAGCGTTATCCCATTTTCCAGGAGGGTCCTACGCATAAAGTAAAATCCCATTTTTCAGGAGGGTCCTGAACAAAAAGTAAAATTCCATTTTTCAGAAGGGATCCATGAATACTGTGAACTGGCGCATTTCTCCCCAATCAATCTTGGGTAGCCTCAAACATTCAATAATACCTGTCGGAACCACCAATTTAAGAGTTGATGCCTTGGATCAATAAATTTGCCACTAAAACAATCTTTTAGTATTTCTGAAAAATGATAAGGGGGAAGAGAAAAATAGACATACCACTGAAACTCCACCTTGTCTCAAGCTCTTCAATAACACGAAGGCACGTACATAATTCCTCAATAGCTTTTTCTCGAACAACCAATGTTGGATCCCTCAGAGTAACCCAAATAGCATCCACAAACTCCGACACATAAACATTGAAGACGGTTGAAGCATTTTCTGCTATTTCCTAAAATTTAAAGATAGGAGATTGAAACAGGGAAATCATTAGCAAGTACTTAGCTCGTATCTGGAATTCAATATGCTATGTGGTGGATTTATTTAAAATATTATAAGAATGACAACCATATTTCTATAGTATGAACTATTTCACTCTTTATTCAGTGATAAAAGGAAAAAAAACACTAGTTAACCTTTAGGATACAATTTTAATAAATAGCTAATATTTGTATTCAGTTTTGGGAACACTTCTTTCTTTTATCACTTAGAAGACATGCGAGATGAAAGTCTCATGCATGGTTTTGAAAGAGAGAGAAAAGTGAGGAATCCTCTTTAGGTACCTTCTATAACAATTGCAAATCAGAGGGTGGAAAAGTTGGAGAAAGGAAAAGGGAGATTTGGTAGAATAGCGGTGAGAACAGTAGAATTTTCTAGGGTGGAGAGACAGTAACCAAAAAAAGAGACTTCAATTCAAAGTTTCCCCATCATGTAAAGATGAAATAAACAAAAACCAGCTTCAAAATTTTTGCTTATAGAATAAATCATGAAGAAATATGCAAATTGTACCTTTAATATTAAGATTGCAGAAAAACGACGATACTCAATTCTTTCACCATGAAGCCATTCTAGTACAACTTTAACCTGAAAATACAAAAAAGTTGAGATCCTGATGTCAGACAATCAAGTATCTGAAGCATCAAAACGCTACACACCTGATGTTCCACTTCATCTGCAGTCATTGCACCACCAGATCTATCTAGGTGACCAAGAACTTCACTAACAAGGACTAAGATTTCAGGATCACGCTTTGTTTCAAAGGCAGCACTCATGTAATTGGAGAATTTTGCCACTTTTGATGCATTTTCGCTGATGGTGACATCTATTAGCTCATCAATAGCCCTCAATGCTCCCAGATTTTCAGAAACTTCATTACGATCAATAAATGTAGTAATGAGTTCATATATATGATCCATGAAACGAGCAAAAGCTTCTCCACTAAGATCATGAGCTTCTTCCTCTACAAGCCACCTCAAGGTCAATGCAGCCCCATACTACCATAGAGAATAAATAAGAATTGGCTTGGTTCAAAAGCAATTCAAGTTTTTGAAAGATAATTTTAGAAGAGGGAACTGGAAAGGATGGAAAGAGGAATAGATTGAGAGCATGCAAACTCAAACAGCAAAAACAGCAAGACCGAGCAAAACAGAATATTAAATGCTTAAGACAGAAACTCGCATCAGTATCAATATCAAGAAACCAGTGCAAAAGACTGCTCTGCTAACCTTTGGTAGAAAAATGGAACAGGGAAAGTGAATGAAAACAAAAAAAACAAAACTTGGTATTCACATTATTTTTCAAACCAAAAAGTTCACTAAGATGGTTGATATAAATTTAAAATCAGGACCTATCCATCTCTCTTGATTCATGGAGAAGGAAAATAAATAAGTATAATTAGCAAGAGGCATATAGGAGAAGATTTGAATACAAAACAGCAAACAGTTACTTCTATGTAGTGCCATGATTTCAAACTGGGTTAGCCAACAAACTCCGTGTAATCCCACAAGCTGGTCTTTCTTCTTCCACACAAATCAAAAAATAAATAAATGTGCCCAAAAATAAACTGTAGCATTCTGCTTTCTTTCTATTTTCAATCTTTTACATATACAAGGTTTCAAATAACAGCATCCAACACTTCTTGAGAAACTGAGGACGGAAAAATCAAGAAAAGAGCTCAAAACATACTGTCAGCTAAAATCTTCCTTAATTTTTCGTCAATTCCTAAGAAAATCTAAATGAAGCACTAAATTTCTGATTCTACTCCCTCATCAATTCAACACCAAGATTTCCAGAACGATGACTAAAGAAGAATAAAGAGCACACATCAAGATTTCTTGAACTGTTCTAACTCCACTACTGTACAAAATTCAGCAAATGACACCCAAAAAAAAACTTGAAAGAAGAAACGAAAAAAAATCAAAAAAATTGAGGACGAAAAATCAAGAAAAGAACTCAAGATGTACCCTGAGCTAAAATCATGTCAGTCTTATGTCCTATAAATGTCTAGTTCCATTACCTCACCAATTCACCAACTCAACAAATCAAAATCTCTTGAACTGTTCTAACTCCACTACTGATCTTAAAAAATTCAACAAAAAATCAAGAACCTTAGAATCTTCTTTGATTTTCATCAATTCCTAAGAAGATCAAAATCAATCACTAAATTTCTATTTCCACTTACACAACAATTCAAAAAATGTAACAACACCCCAAAAAAAAAACACAAAGAGTAGATAACAATACAGAGGTCACATCAAGATTCCCTAAGCTACTAGAACTCCAGATCTTTAAAATCTAACAAACGACTCCCAAAAAATAAAAGTTGAAAGAAACAGAAGAACCTTAGGATTGCTTCTGGTACATAGGTCAGCAAGAACTCTATTAAGAGCATCAATATTTCTGGCACTGGTTGTTGCAACTGGATAGCGGATCGCTTGAGAGCTGCTACCCATGCTTCTTCTTCACACTACTATCTACACGAAAACCTAACACGATGGACAGAACGTTGTTATTGTAATGATGATTGTAATTTTTGTATTTTTTTACATGAGGCTTCATGGTTGGTCCCTACAGTATCAGATTCTGGGAATTTCCTCACTTGTACTGAATCTGCTAGCTGGTACAATTCTCTATGTGAAAAGAAGAAGTGATAAGACTTTGCATCCAGTAGCAGTCTGAAGTAAGAAATTTTCCACACACCATGTTGTCAAAGAGAAGCATTCCTCTCAAAATTGGCCAATAGAGGTTGATGTCGCAGGAGTGAGTCGTCCGTCTGAGATGAGCATCTTTCAAATAAGTTCATCTCATAGAAATAAATATCCCAAATTAGAGGATGATGAGGTTCAGAGCATTGAGAAGAAACCTACAAAAAGTAACATGAGAGAATCCTTGGCTGCATCTGAGTTCTCAATGGGTTCACCTTCATATGGAAGTTTCACTACATATGAGAGGATTCCTGCCAAGCATGTGAGTATATTTAACTTGGTATATTCTATCTTCTTTGAACACAAACAATCCTTTTTGAATAGCCAAATCTATTCCCTTACTTATATATTTTCCTTGTGAAATTTAGGAAAGTGGAGGAGAAGAAGTCACACCTTTCACTACTTAGTTGGTGTAGGTACCGATCAAGATATTTAATCCGACTAATAATTTGGTCTGCTATAAGAGGATCATTTATTTTTTTTCCGGAAAGAGAGATTATATAAACATTTCACTTTTCAGAATTGGACATCATGATTTGTTAATAATATGACTTATGAAGATTTGACAACTCAATTAGTTATATGTTTATTCCAAAAGAAATGTATCAAACATGGAGATGTAGATATCTAATGTGACAACTCAATTAGTTATATGTTTTTTCAGTTTTTTCCTTCTTTTTTTCTTTTCCTATTTTTTTTCGTTTTCTCTTTCTTTATTTTTTTCTAATTTTTTCGTTTTTTTTTCTCCTTTTTTTTCTCTATTTTCTATTACTCTTTTTTTTAAAAAAAATTCTTCAGTTCTTCTTTTCTTTATTTTTTTTGTTTTCACTTTCTTCTTTCATTTTTCAATTTTTTCTTTTTTGTTGTATTTTTTTTCATTTTGTCTTTCCTTTTCTTTTTTTTCCTTTTTCAGTTTTTTTCTTCTCACCCCCCCCCCCCCCCTTTTTCTTTTTCTCTTTCTTTTCTTTTTAAAATTTTTTTGTTTTCTTTTTTTCTTTTTGTATTTTTTTTCCTTTTTTTTTTTCTCTCTATTATCTATTACTTTTTTTTTTTCTATTTTTTTTTTATTTTTTATTTTTCTTTTTTGTTTTCTCTTTCTTCTTTCTTTATTTAATTTTTTTTTTGTTGTCGTTTTTGCATTTTGTCTTTTTTTCTTTTCTTTTTCTTCTTTTCCTTTTTATTTTTTCCATCTCAAAATAACAGACATGTATAGATTTTTCCTAACTTTTAATGAATAATTAAGTAGAAGTGTGATTTGATTAATATATATTTTTGTTAATTTTTTAACCCTTATCTATAAAGAAATTAAAAAACTATAAATAGAAGATGAATTAAAAATAGTAGGTGACAATTTAAAGAGGTTATTGAGAAGGTAAAGATTGATTTTAAGGAGAATGAAAAAATGAATAATGTCTAAAATGAAAAAAAGAAAAATGAAATGAGAGAAGATAGAAAACTAAGAAAATATTGACTCCTAATTACCTTATTTAGCCTAATTTCAATTAATTACAATTTATAACCATCTCTTGCCTATTAATTATTTCATAATTACAATTTATAGTCTCTCCCATTAATTTTTTTTTCTATTTTCTATTACTTTGTTTCCTTTTTCAGTTTGTTCCTTCTTTTTTTCTTTTCCTTTTCTTTTTTTTCGCTTTATCTTTCTTTTCTTATTCCAATTTTTTTGTTTTTCTTTTTGTATTTTTTTTATTTTCTATTACTCTTTTTTTTATATATTTTCCTCAGTTTTTATTTTCCTTTTTTTTTGTTTTCTCTTTCTTCTTTCTTTTTTCAATTTTTTCTTTTTTGTTGTCTTTTTTTCATTTTGTCTTTCCTTTTTTTTTTTCCTTCTTCTTTTTTTCCCCCTTTTTTATTTTTCTCTTTCTTTTCTTTTTAAAATTTTTTTGTTTTCTTTTGCATTATTTTCTCCTTTTTTTTCTATCTCTATTATATAGTACTTTTTTTTCTTTTCTTTTTTTGGTTTTTTCTTCATTTTTTCTTTTCCTTTTTTGTTTTCTCTTTCTTCTTTCTTTTTTCAATTTTTTTTTGGTTGTCTTTTTTGCATTTTGTCTTTTTTTCTTTTCTTTTTCTTCTTTTTCTTGTTATTTTTTCTCCTTCTATTTTTTTCCTTTGTTTTTTCTTCATTTTCTATTACTCTTCTTCCTTTTTTGTATTTTTTCTTCTTTTTTTCTTTCTTTTCATTTTTTTCATTTGTGCGAACTAGTAAACATAAATACAAGTGCGAACTATAAAATATAAATAGAGAGATGAATTATAACATATAAATACAAGTGGTAACTATAAAATACAAATAGAAATGCGAACTATAACATAGAGACACAAGTGTGAACTATCATTTGTATTTTTTAATTATTGAAAAGGAACAATTGATTTTATTTTTACTAATATTTATTTTTATTTATTTATACGAGATATATTTATTAATACAAATAAATACAATTCAAATTTTATAAAAATAAAATATGTATTTGTATTTTTAAAATCGTTGGTTTCATTTGTTTGTAATTGTATTTGTATCAAATATATTTATTTATTTAGAAATATGAATAATAATTTGATATACAGATACAAAATGGTACATTTGTATCAAATTATACATTGCATATTTATATATTTTAGAATCAAGAAAATACAATTAATGCATTTACTTGTTTGTATACAAATACAAATGAGAAAACGGCTAAATACAATATGCAATCAACTTACAAATACAAAATAATTCTTTAAAAATAAAAAGACATCGACGAAAATAGAATACAAATACAAATACAAGTATAATCTAAATATACAAACACAATAAAATCATAATACAAATATAATCCAATATAAAATACAGTCAAATATAAAATACAAATACAAAACAGTTCTTTAAAATACAAGTGCGAATTATATAAAATACAAATGATGGTGCAAACTAACAAATACAAATACAAGTGTGAACTATAAAATAAAAATGATGGTGCGAACTAATCCAACCCTCTATGCTATTCAGAGAGAAAAGCCTTTGCATCTGATGCACAAAGCTATCTAGTTTCTTTTTCTTGTTATCTAAAAGTTGTAAAGATATGGGTAGAGATCACCTGGGTAAAAATCTCTTACTTTAAACATGTTAATTGTTTACTTTCGGATAATTAAAATTCATTCTTTTTTTGTGTGTGTTTATTTGTAATATTTTACTATGTCAGGAATGATTCTGGGATTGCTTAAGTAAAAAGGAGGAGGAAACTTCAACAAATGTACGTGTAAACTCTAGTTTTGTTGTTGTTTTATGAGAACAAATTTGTATAAGATTAGAAAAGAATCATATCGTAATCAAGTGAATATGATGAATTAATCGTATGTTTTTAATTCAGGAGTCAAAGCAGTTATTTATGCACAATTATACCTTTTTCTAGATAACTTGGGTTCAATAACAAATACTTATTCTAGGAGTACTATTTTTAAATCTGGATTTTCTTTTTTGATTTATGTAAAATTTCTTCTGAAGTATTTTTGCTTGCGTGTGTAATTAATGGAATTAGGATCTTGAGGCAAAGGTGGATTATGTGAGTCTGCTATCAGATGTTGATAAGGCAAAGGTGGATTATACGAGTCAGCTACTAGATGATATTTCGTCTTTAATTTTGTCACGTATGACAATTAAAGATGCTGTTAAGACTAGCATTTTGTCTACAAGGTGGAGATATCTGGTTTCTTCTATGCTTACATTACAATTCAGCCTTGACATGTTTAGCGTTAACTATTTAGGTCCTACATGTCAGCCTTACTATCAAAAAAATTCTTGGAAGTAGTAAATAAGTTTTTGCAACTTTATTTGGGTCATAAAGTGGTTGAACTTGAAGTGAACACTTTCATTCAGAGAAAGTTTTCTAGTGAATTTGGCCAATTGATGCATTCTGTTTCAAAATTAGGTGTTGAAAGATTACATCTCAACTTTAGCTATGGCAAAATTCCTACCTCGAAATACATTAACCTTCACCGCAACACATTTTTTGAATTTTCCCTTGAGCTTCTCTCTCAAGCATCCTCCTTGAAATCCTTGTTTTTGAGTGTTTATGTTGTACAACCAAGTGTCGCACTCCGTCTCAACTCCCTCAAGACCCTTTTCTTGATGGGCGTTCTGTTAGAAATAGGACAACTTGAGGGTATTTGTCCTCGTGTTTGAACCTTAATCAGTTAATAATAAAATATTGCAATCTTCCACATAAGCTATGAATCTCCGGTATAGTAACATTTGTGATTTTCGCTGATTGTGGAGGATTGGAAGAGATTGATCTTCAGGCTACAAAACTGTATGAGTTTGAGTATTTTTTTAATAACAGAGTAAGATTTTACTTTTCTTCCATTCCTGTGTTGGAACATGTAAAATTAGTCTTCGTGGAGATGCTTCAATGCCATATATATTTGGTGAATTTACAGTGAATTTACCTGCTCAAGTTAAATCTTTAATAGTCACCGCTTGGAATACTCAGGTATTTGATGATTTCTTGGCTTGTCAAATTCCTTTGGTATTTGTCTTTTGAATACCCTAATCACTTGAAGTATTCCTTTTTGTTAGGTAACACACTTCCCAATAGAGATGCAGATATTTAGAAACCCTAGGATGTTAGTCTTGCTATTTGAAAGCACGTACAACTTTGACATAGTCAAAGTTTCTCCTGTCTTAGATGCCTGTCCTGTTCTTCAATCTTTGCAAATATTGGTGAGTTATCTATATTTATCTTCTTATTCTCTTTTTTGTATATTCTTTGCTTGATCTTAGATATTGATGACTTGAACATTTATTAAATCTAAAAGTGCATATTTCCCTCCCCAAGCATGCATGATATTCTAGTCATTCTCAATATTCACTCATTTCCATGTTCTGTCAATACAAATCACACTAGTAAAGTTGTATTAATTGCCAATTACCTTCATCCAGGAGATATAACACCTTTCACTACTTAGTTGGTGTAGGAACCGATCAAGATGTTTAATCCGACTAATAATTTAGTCTGCTATAAGAGAATCATTCATTTTCTTTTCGGCAAGGGAGATTATATAAGCATTTCACTTTTAAGAATTGGACATCATGATTTGTTAATAATATAATTTATGAAGATTTGACTACTCAATTAGTTATATGTTTATTCCAAAAGAAATGTATCAAACATGGAGATTTAGATATCTAATGTGAAGAATTTTTGGTCCACCTTATTTTTTGTTCATGGAAATATAATGGAATAATTAGGTTTCAAAAACCTTTTGTTATGTCTTTCTTGGTATGAAGATGCACCTTTAAATTTCTTAACTCCAGCTATCTAATTCAAAAAGCATTATAGATACTGATTGCAGCATGCTTAACTAGATAAGTCAATAGTTGTATTCAATTAGCAATATATATGTTAATTTATTCTCGTTGTGATCTCAGTAACACAAGACATATAGGCAAAAGGCAATAGAAAGTCCCATAAGTGTGTAGTACATCCTGTATTTTACTGCTCACCTAATGGATATTCTTCCTAATATTTACATATGTTCATGGTGCCAGGGTTCTGGAATGATGGCTGAGGATAACTCCAGTGAACTAGAAAGTCCAGTAACTAGTGTGAAGAATGACTCTATGGCTGAGGATAACACTGATGAACTAGTAAGTCCAATGACTAGCGTGAAGAATGACTCTATGGATAAGGATAACATCGATGAACTAGTGAGTCCACTAACTAGCGTGAAGAATGACTCTGCTGGAAGTAAGCCAGATAAAATCAGCACAATAAAACCGAGATATATGAGTAATGGAAACAACGTTCTTCCCTACTATCGCAGCTCCTCCTCTACTTTATCTTACAATGCAGGCAATACAAGAAGGCAATCCACTGGGAAGTTGAATGCTCTTGATAGAGGACAAGATGTTATTCCTCATTATCTAAGAGCTTCCATTGGTTATTGCCTTGACTTCTGTAAATATAGAAGGAAACATTCCTATGAAGCAAAGCCATGGCATCCTCTATCAAAAAGAAAGAACAAACTTCCTGCTGATGAGCAGAGTCCTGCACGGATCTTGGTGGGGGAGGCAAAAAAGGGGACTTTGGTCAAGCAAAAGCTTTCCACTCCTCCTAGGAGTGTGCTGGAAGGGAAAAAGAAGGTGACAGGAGTTGATCAAAAGCCTTCCACTTCTCCAGGGAGTATGCTGGGAGAGGCGAAGAAGAGGACCGTGTTCATGCAAAATACTTTCACTACTTCAAGGAGTAACCAGAGTGATGCAAAAAAGGGGATTTTGGTCAAGCAAAAGCTTTCCACTCCTCTTGTGAATATGCTGGAAGAGGGAAATAAGGTAAATGAGGTCTATCAAAAGCCTTCAACACCTCAGGAGAGTGTACTCAAAGATGAAAATGACGTCACTATGGTTGAGCAAAAACCTTCTTCTCCTCCAGGTTGCATGGAGGGAGGGATAGATAAGGTGGCTATGGTTGAGCAAAAGTTTTCAGCTTCTCTGGTGAGTATGCTAGGAGAGGGATAAAATGTGACTGTGGTTGAAAAAAAGCTTTCTACTCCCCAGGGAGTATGCTGGTAGAAGGAAAGAAAGAGGCCGTGGTCAGTCAAAAGCCATCCGCTCCTCCAGCAGTTGTCTCAAGTAAGAAATTTGCCACACACCATGTTGTCAGAGAGAAGCATTCCTCTCAAAATTGGCCAACAGAGGTTGATGTCGCAGGAGTGAGTCGTCCGTCTGAGATGAGCATCTTTCAAATAAGTTCATCTCATAGCAATAAATATCCCAAATTAGAGGATGATGAGGCTCAGAGGATTGAGAAGAAACCTAGAAAGAGTAACAGTAGTGAATCCTTGGCTGCATCTGAGTTCTCAATGGGTTCGCCTTCATATGGAAGTTTCACTACATATAAGAGGATTCCTGCCAAGCATGTGAGTGTATTTAACTTGGTATATTCTATCTTCTTTGAACATAAGCAATTCCTTTTTGAATAGCCAAATCTATTCTCTTACTTATATATTTTCCTTGTGAAATTTAGGCAAGTGGAGGAGAAGAAGTCACACCTTTCACTACTTAGTTGGTGTAGGTACCGATAAAGATGTTTAATCCGACTAATAATTTGGTCTGCTATAAGAAGATCATTTATTTTTTTTCTGGCAAGGGAGATTATATAAGCATTTCACTTTTAAGAATTGGACATCATGATTTGTTAATAATATGATTTATGAAGATTTGACAACTCAATTACTTATATGTTTATTCCAAAACAAATGTATCAAACATGGAGATGTAGATATCTAATGTGGAGAATTTTTTGTCCACCTTATTTTTTGTTTGTGGAAATATAATGGAATAATTAGGTTTCAAAAACCTCTTGTTATATGTCTTTCTTGGTTTGAAAATGCACCTTTCACTTTCTTAACTCCAGCTGTCTAATTCAAAAAGCATTATAGATACTGATTGCAGCATGCTTAACTAGATAAGTCAATAGTTGTATTCAATTAGCAATATATATGTTAATTTATTCTCGTTATGATCTCAGCAACATAAGACATATAGTCAAAATAAGAGAGAAAGTCCCATAAGTGTGTAGTACATCCTGTATTTTACTACTCACCTAATGGATATTCTTCCTAATGTTTACATATGTTATAGTGCCAGGGTTCTGGAATGATAGCTGAGGATAACTCCAATGAACTAGCAAGTCCAGTAACTAGTGTGAAGAATGACTCTATGGCTGAGGATAACATCGATGAACTAGTAAGTCCAGTGACTAGCGTGAAGAATGACTCTATGGCTGAGGATAACATCGATGAACTAGTGAGTCCAGTAACTAGTGTGAAGAATGACTCTGCTGGAAGTAAGCCAGATAAAATCAGCACCATAAAACCGATATCTGAGTATTGGAAACAAGGATCTTCCCTGCTATCGCAGCTCCTCCTCTACTTCATCTTACAATGCAGGCAATACAAATAGGCAATCCACTGGGAAGTTGAATGCTCCTGATAGCGGACAAGATGTTATTCCTCATTATCTGAGAGCTTTCACTGGTTTTTGCCATGACTTCTGTAAATATGATAGGAAATATTCCTCTGAAGCAAAGCCATGGCATCCTCTATCAAAAATAAAGAACAAACTTCCTGCTGATGAGCAGAGTCCTGCACGGACCTTGGCGGGAGAGGACAAAAAGGGGACTTTGGTCAAGCAAAAGCTTTCCACTCCTCCTAGAAGTGTGCTAGGAGAGAAAAAGAAGGTGAGAGGAGTTGAGAAAAAGCCTTCCACTTCTCCAGGGAGTAAGCTGGGAGAGGCGAAAAAGAGGACTGTGGTCATGCAAAAGACTTCCACTACTTTAGGGAGTAACCAGAGTGATGCAAAGAAGGGGATTTTGGTCAAGAAAAATCATTCCACTCCTCCTGTGAATATGCTGGAAGAGGGAAAAAAGTTAAATGTGGTCTATCAAAAGCCTTCAGCACCTCAGGAGAGTGTACTCAAAGATGAAAATGAGGTCACTATGGTTGAGCAAAAACCTTCTTCTCCTCCAGGTTGCATGGAGGGAGGGATAGATAAGGTGGCTATGGTTGAGCAAAAGTTTTAAGCTTCTCTGGTGAGTATGCTAGGAGAGGGAGAAAATGTGACTGTGGTTGAAAAAAAGCTTTCTACTCCCCAGGGAGTATGCTGGTAGAGGGAAAGAAAGAGGCCGTGGTCAGTCAAAAGCCATCCGCTCCTCCAGCAGTTGTCTCAAGTAAGAAATTTTGCCACACACCATGTTGTCAGAGAGAAGCATTCCTCTCAAAATTGGCCAATAGAGGTTGATGTCGCAGGAGTGAGTCGTCCTTCTGAGATGAGCATCTTTCAAATAAGTTCATCTCATAGCAATAAATATCCCAAATTAGAGGATGATGAGGCTCAGAGGATTGAGAAGAAACCTAGAAAGAGTAACAGTAGTGAATCCTTGGCTGCATCTGAGTTCTCAATGGGTTCGCCTTCATATGGAAGTTTCACTACATATGAGAGGATTCTTGCCAAACATGTGAGTGTATTTAACTTGGTATATTCTATCTTCTTTGAACATAAACAATTCCTTTTTGAATAGCCAAATCTATTCTCTTACTTATATATTTTCCTTGTGAAATTTAGGCAAGTGGAAGAGAAGAAGTCACACCTTTCACTACTTAGTTGGTGTAGGTACCGATCAAGATGTTTAATCCGACTAATAATTTGGTCTTCTATAAGAGGATCATTTATTTATTTTTTTCGGCAAGGAAGATTGATAACACTCAATCTACAACTCTCGTAGGAGTGTAAAGCAGTCGTTGTCAAATATATAACCCAACTTGGTTGGGTATCGATCCCACAGGGAATAGCTGGTCAATAAGTAAGCAAAGATTATTAGACGTTTGGTGCAAGTCTTGTGAAAGGGGGGATTTTAATGTGCAAATAATGTAATCAAAGTAATAAAGTAAAAACAGAAAATAGCAAAGTAAGAAGAAAGAATGTTTAGTAAGATGTAAAACAATGAGAATTGAGAAGTTGGGGTTATGTCCACCTTATGAGTTGTACGTCTCTATTGGCTATGAGTTATGCGGAATTCAGACATGCATGTGCTTATAGAGAATTGTATTTGATGGTAAATCCAAGCGTCTTTCGACCTAAACAAGGACTATTTCACTTTAACCCTTTCGAGCTGAAAGCGTATCTAACGGTACAAATTCTCCAAGAGGTTAATCCAGTTACGGCACTAACTTTTTAATAGGGTATGGGACCCTATTACCTTGACATTATCTCTTTTCCAGACATATAACTTTTCTTTCGAACAAGTTAATGCTATACTGGCATTATTCTATGCGTCTGCAGCCACAAGAATTTGCATTAAGATGAAAAGAATAATGATATAAGCAACACACGTGTCATGAATTCACAAACTCATAGCCTTAGATAGTATCTCATAAGGCTTCCATAACCCCAACAGAGAAGTTTAGTTACCCATGAGTGCGAAGGAAATCACAATAGACATTATATTGTACCACAATAAAGATTTCATGTAGCAAAGTGTGGTAGGCGTTTAGGCGTGACTTTCTTTGCAAGTAACGTTTCTCTTGTTGCGGAAATTAAGAATTGAATAGATGAACAGAAGAGGAATAGAAAGTAGAATTAATGGAAGAATTAGAAGTAGTAGTGAATGAATTGTAACTAATGGAGGAATGCCTTAAAATCTCTAGCAAAATAGGGTATTTATAATACCCATATCCTATTCCTACTAAGATAATGAATTACTTATCCCAATCCTACTAGGTTAAGGTATCATTATCCTAATCCTAATAATTTACTGCTAGTCCCCAAAGTCTTTAGAAATGTTGTTTTTGCCCAGGACAGGTTTTCCATGCGTCACTTTTGGTCCTTGGCGTCCAAGCTTTCCCTTCCTTCTTTCGTGAAGCTTTCTTTGGCGTCAAGTTATCCATAAAATGCTGAAATCTGCATCATTTATACCTGAAAACTTACTAATCATGTTCGTTAGCTCACTTACAGGAAAAAGGACTAAAAGTGCATGAAATATATAATTTGTCCTCAAAACTTAGCTAAAATATGGGTAAAATATAGTACTTTAGGCGTGTAAATTCGCCTATCATCAACACCCCACACTTAAAGCTTTGTTCGTCCTCGAACAAAATATCATGTCCATCTAAACATCTACTTGGGATTTCACAGTAACAACACAAAATATTCATCATGACAAGCACGTCGATCATTAACAAAGAGTAGTTTTCTGATCATTAGTAGAAACAATTCAACCTCCAACATAGACTCGTGATGGTGATTAATTCGTGTCCACAATTTGAGGTACAAACAATCATACACAACTACCCAAGACTCATCAACCATGTGTGTCTTACCATATATCACCCATAATCACTCACAAGTATTGTATATATTTCAAACATGGGTATAAGATTATCCTTGCTCTCACTCTCACAAAGAATTCATATGTTGCAACTGATAACCATAGGCTTGCCCTTAGTGTAATGCTCCACTAAATATCAGAATACTAAGCTTAGGATCAAATAGGTCTTTACAGGTTGTAATGTAGGCTAAGGGACGGGTAGGACTATTTTGGCCAGAAATAGTGACTATGTTCCTAAGCGCTTTAATTCATCACATTATGCTATTTATGCTTTCTTTCAAACAACCTTTTTGCTTTCTTTTAATCTACCTCCCTTTGTCACCTCTTTTTTTTTTCAATTTTTGAACATAACTAATTTTTTAGTTTTCTTTTCCTTTTTCTTTTCATAACATACCTCTTATGATAGCAATTCTTTTTTCATAACGACTTCAAACACCAATACATTCTAAAGCATCATACTTACCCAATTTCCTCTTATTTTGTCATATGACTTTACACTTTAAAGCACTTAGGAATTTGGATCAAATTATGGTCTTGAAACAATGGATTAGGCTTACATATGAGGTTGTCAAAGAAAATAGGCTAAAGTCTCAAAGGGGTTAACTAGGATAATGTCCATGGGTAGGTAGAAAGAAGGTAAACAAGTATAGGTTGCCAAAGAAATGCCTAAATCATCTCCTAAACTTAAACTCTTTATTTTCGCTTTACATACATACCAGGCAAGTTCTAGCATCAGCCACAAACATAGAATATACTATTATCTCACTCACACAAGGCACATGGTCGACTTTATTGGGAGTAGTATAGACTCTTGCCCCAACAAATGAAGGAATTGAACCACATAGTATCACATAGTGAGTCACAATTAGAGCCTAAACGTCTCAATAGTCATGATTTTAGCACAAACTCTTGTTATAATCTCATGCTGCCTATTAGAATAATTTCATGTGAAGTTAAGTGAAAAAATTTAACTACTAAAAAAATGAAAAACGAAAAAAAAAAAACTAAAACGAAAAATGAAAAAAACTAAAGCAAACATAAATACAAATGCGGATAGAGAAGTATAGAATGCAAATACCACCACCCCACACTTAGACGGGACACACTGCCCTCAGTGGAAAATAAATACGAAGAATCTGGTCAGTCGGACTCTTTCTCTATGTCTGGGGTAATACCCCCTGTGTCGGAATCATCATCAGAGTCCTTATCCTCAGAAGTTCCTCATAAGTACCCCACTTGATTCCAAGAGTGCGTCGAGGTATTTGTAGCACGGAGGATTCAACTTGCTCTTTTCTTCCCCTTTTCTGGCCTTTTTGTGAAGTGGTTGCTTTTCTTGTCTTTTTGTGCCATTGTACCTGAGATCTCAATAGAGTCATGTTAGCTTCATCTCGGAAGATTCGATCAACAAACAGACAATAGTGGCACCACCCCACACTTAATTTGTTGGCACAAACTAGTGAAGTGAAAGTTGTCGATTACTCAGACTTCATCGATATACGTTTTAGGCGCTATATTCCAACAATATAATCAGTGCAGTCATACTTCTTGAAATCTTGTCAATACTTTCATGTTTGATATATCACGACTACTACATAGAGATTTAATCAAGTTATAGCATCAAGAAATAATCACAACCTCCTATGTTGGTAGGCAACTATAATCCTTATTCCGATGAACAAGTCATTCCAACATGTAAGTATTCAAGTAACAAGATTATGCAATATTTGGGACAAATTCGATTCCACAAAAGTATGACAATGCATCAAAATCAAATTCAAGTTGGTAATAAGTTAAGATCATCCTTACATATTCATTCACTCAGTTGGTTGCATCACAACAATTCAAACACATTCACATCACCAATACTTGTTCAAGATTTAGCAATTCATAATAGGCGTAGTAACGTAGTACTTACGGAAGATAAATGAAGAACAGAGTAGTACTTACTTGATTGATGCCTTTGGATGATGTTCTTGTGAAGAAAAAGAGCAAAAGAAAATTTTTGAGAGGATTTGGAGGCTATGGGCGGCGCATAAGCTAGGTTTTCAATGTGTTTTTGGTTCAAGACTAAGTCTCATATATATAGGAAAAGGTTGGGTAGGGTTTTGACCCATTTAAAATCGGATTTGGAGACAAAAAGTGACCATAGGCGGCGCCTTTTGCTTTGCCTATGCTTGGCATAGGCGGCGCCTTTTGCAAAGCATTGTCTTAGCATAGGCGGCGCCTATGCCATGGCATTCCTAGGCATAGGCGGCGCCTTTCACTTTGCATATGAGATTCAGAGACAAAAGGCATTAGCATAGGCGGCGCCTATGCTATGGCATACTTAGGCATGGGCGGCGCCTATGCTATGGCACACTAGATTCCGAGACCTTAGGCCATAGTATAGGCCTTGCCTTATTCGTGGCCTAGTTTTACCTAGGCCTAGCCTTGTTCGATGCCTATATTTTAATGAGCAATGCTCAATCCATAGCCTTTTGCTTCTTCATTCCTAACTTACCACCTTTAACATGCAATACGTCCAAATCAAAATTTGAAACCGACCTCCTCAATTTACACCTCTTTGCACCTACATTTACTCAAAAACAACAAAGACAATTAGAACGATGGGTTGCCTCCCATCAAGCGCCTTAGTTTTGGTCGTGGCACGACTCTTCTTTTTGGATTTTTATTTATCAAAAGCTAAAGAAAAAAAAATGAAAAAGGATGGGTTGCCTCCCACCAAGCGCTTGATTTATTGTCGCGGCACGACATAGCTATCTCGATTACTTAGACTTCATCAAGATAGATGGTGGATCATTTTTTGAATGGATTCAGACGATAATGAGGCTTACTTGTAGGCATGCAATCTTCTTCGAGATGACTCATACGTCTCCCCGGAGGGTCACCAATTATGTCCTCAATAGTCCAACCCATAGCTCTCTTGTATCTTTTCAGAGCAGAGATAAGAGTCTCTGCGTGCTATTTACTCAACTCATCCGCCACACTTATCGAAAGTATATTTCCACTTTCCAAGAACACATACCTTAGATAATCGGGGAGTTCTTTTGATTCTAGCATTGGTGGCTCTTCAATGGAAGTCTTCTATGTTGGTGACGGTTGATTCTTAAGATCAAGGTCCGGTTGCTTAGGAGTATGGTAATAGGACTCTTTTTCTGTTAGAGCACCCATAAGTTCTTCATAATCTTCATCGTCTTCATGCTCATCATTCAATGGCGCAGCAGACAAAGGCTCAACAGTAAGCTGTTTTTCTACAGATAATGCTTTCTTATCCTCATGATGACCACCAGCTACAGAGAACACATTCATATCGCTGGGCTGCTTCATTGCTTTGCATATATCAAAGCGGACCACTTCGTCATTCAATCTAAATAAAAGCTCATTAGCTCTCATGTCAATAAGCACACTTCCTGTTGCAAGGAAAGGACGTCCCAAGATTATGGGAACTTTAGAATCCACCTCATAATCCAGAATAACGAAGTCTGTAGGAAAGATAAATGAAGAAACCTTCACCAACACATTATTCACGATACCCACAGGTCGGTTTTACCGACCTATCAGCCATCACGAGCCTCATATTAATTGGTGTCGGATCGCCTAACCCCAACTTCTTATAGATGGATAGTGGCATCAAATTGATGCTAGCTCCCAAATCGCACAATGCCTTAGCAAAATTCATAGATCCAACCATGCAAGGAATAGTGAAAGCACCAGGGTCGGCCTTTTTCTGAACTAGTGATCGAGTAGCAATAGCGCTGCAATGATGAACAATATCTTTCAACTCATAGCTTGCTGTCTGCTTCTTTGTCAAAAGGTCTTTCATAAATTTTGCATAACCAGGCATTTGTTCAAGTGCCTCCACCAACGGAACATTAATGGTCAGCTGATTTAACATCGTCATGAATTTGCTAAACCTTGTATCATTCGCCTGCTTCTTCAATCTTTGAGGAAAAGGTGGTGGTGGATATGGAATTGTTTTCTCCACGACTTTCATCTCCTCTTGCTTCCGAATTTTGGTAGTCTCAGGCTGCAACCTACTAGGGGTGGCGTCATGGACGTCTTGGTCAGCTTCTATGGCGTTTTCTTCATTAGCCTTATCATCATTGTCTGCTACATCGTTGACCACTTGCTTGCCTTTGGATGAAGTTTCCAGCACCTTACCACTTCGAGTAGTAATAGCCATGCATGATCCATCATTCCTTGGATTTTGCACAGTTTCGCTAGGTAAAGTGCCAGCCTTTCTTTGATTGAGTGCTGCTAAAAGTTGGCTCAATTGCTGCTCTATTTGCTTTATTAAAGTGGAATGTGAGTCAACCAATTGCTTCATTGAGGACAAATCATTTATTACCTCCGTCACTCCCGCGCTGGTTGCTTCCACTCCTTTCAATAGTTTAGCCATCATATCTTCCATATTTCCAGAACCAGATGTAGTGGCGTCATGTCTTCCTGGGGGAACATACAAACCACTCTTGTCATTCTTGTTCTTCCAACTACCTTGGTCCTTGTTTCCAGAATTATCATAATAGTTCCGACCTTGGTTTCCTTGGGTATTACCTCGAAACCCCCCCTGGTTGTTTAAGTAGTTGGCCTCTTCTTCCGAATCAGATTCGTCTCTTCCTTTTAACACAACAGCTTTGACTTTATCGGTCTTCCCTGATAATAGATGTTTTGTAAGAAGATCCACTTGTGTTTTCAGGTGCGTCATATCTTGATCACGTTCTTCTTCTCTTCTCCTTTGGTCTGCAGTCATGCCAATAGATAAAGTGGGGCTTGCTACCTCAGAATCGCTGGTATGTCAAGCTCTACTTTGCTTCGTCATCCGATCTAGCATATTGCTTGCCTGCCCAAAGGTGAGGTCCATAAATGATCCTCCAGCCGCATTATCCACCACTGGTTTAGTTATTGATTTCAAGGCTCTGTATAGTATCTCCATTAGGTGGACACTGGTCATGTGATGGTTCGGGCAGCTCATAACCTTCGTCTTGAACCTCTCCCATGTTTCATGAAGAGCTTCGGTTGGAAGTTGACGGAAGTTGCTGATTTCATCTCTCAATTGTGCTCTTTTGGATGGCGGAAAGAATCTTTCTAGGAAAGCGTCTCTCAATTGCCTCCAATTTGTAATAGAATCAGGAGTCAGCCCATTTAACCATAGAGTTGCCTCCCCAGACAGAGACAATGGAAATAGATGTAATCGAATTGCATTTTGACCAACACCAGGATTGTCAAACGACTTGCATGTAGAAATAAAGTTGATGAGATGCATATTCGGATCATCGCCTGCTAGTCCACCAAATAATCCCTTGAGTTGCAATAACTTAATCATGGTGCTCGTGATGTTGAACTTGGCTCCGGGCGCTAATTGTGGAGGAATTATGGCTCCTGTGGCTCCGGCTCCATCAAGATCATCATCATCATCGTCAAAAGCTGGTTGCATAGCTCGGCGTTCAGGCCTAAACCTAGATTGACGATCTCTTCTGTTGGCAGGTGTGGTGATCTCAGCGGCATGCCTAGGGTTTAGTAACTCGTCATCACCTAGGTCCTCATCGTCAGAATTTGTTCCTCGCCCAGGGATGTCAATGTTTTGTTGATGCACTTGAGCGGCGGCAAGAGCAGCTAATCTCGCTTGTTCCTGTTGAGCAGCCATCCTTTCGATTTCGTGTTGTGCCTCCATTCTGCCAATACGTTGTGGTTCAGGATTGATAGGTAATAACGGTTGACTAGAACTTCGAGTATGGGGCATGCACTGTATAAAAACCTGCAGAAAACAAAAACAAAAACTAAAAGTAAAAGTATGAGAATCTTTGACCAAAGGGTCTAGTAATAATCACAAACTTAATTGACACTCGTATTCCCCGGCAACAACGCCAATTTTTGATAACGCTCAATCTACATCTCTCGTAGGAGTGTAAAGCGATCGTTGTCAAATATATAACCCAACTGGGTTGGGTATCGATCCCACAGGGAATAGCCGGTCAATAAGTAAGCAAAGATTATTAGACTTTTGGTGCAAGTCTCGTGAAAGGGGGGATTTTAATGTGCAAATAATGTAATCAAAGTAATAAAGTAAGACAGAAAATAGCAAAGTAAAAAGAAAGAATGTTTAGTAAGATGTAAAACAATGAGAATTTAGAAGTTGGGGTTATGTCCACCTTATGAGTTATACGTCTCTATTGGCTATGAGTTATGCGGAATTCAGACATGCATGTGCTTATAGAGAATTGTATTCGATGGTAAATCCAAGCGTCTTTCGACCTAAACAGGGACTATTTCACTTTAACTCTTTCGAGCATAAAGCGTATCTAACGGTACAAATTCTCCAAGAGGTTAATCCAGTTACGGCACTAACTTTTTAATAGGGGATGGGACCCTATTACCTTGACATTATCTCTTTTCCAGACATATAACTTTTCTTTTGAACAAGTTAATGCTATACTGGCGTCATTCTATACGTCTGCATCCACAAGAATTTGCATTAAGATGAAGAGAATAATGATATAAGCAACACACGTGTCACGAATTCACAAACTCATAGCCTTAGATAGTATCTCATAAGGCTTCCATAACCCCAACAGAGAAGTTTAGTTACCCATGAGTGCGAAAGAAATCACAATAGACATTATTATTATACCACGATAAAGATTTCGTGTAGCAAAGTGTGGTAGGCATTTAGGCGTGACTTTCCTTGCAAGTAACGTTTCTCTTGTTGCGGAAATTAAGAATTGAATAGATGAACAGAAGAGGAATAAAAAGTAGAATTAATGGAAGAATTAGAAGTAGTAGTGAATGAATTGTAACTAATAGAGGAATGCCTTAAAATCTCTAGTAAAATAGGGTATTTATAATACCCATATCCTATTCCTATTAAGCTAATGAATTACTTATCCCAATCGTACTAGGTTAAGGTATCATTATCCTAATCCTAATAAATTACTGATAGTCTCGAAAGTCTTCAAAAATGTTGTTTTTGCCCAGGACAGGTTTTCCATGCGTCACTTTTGGTCCTTGGCGTCCAAGCTTTCCCTTCCTTCTTTCGTGAAGCTTTCTTTGGCGTCAAGTTATCCATAAAATGCTAAAATCTGCATCATTTATACCTGAAAACTTGCTAATCATGTTCGTTAGCTCACTTACAGGAAAAAGGACTAAAAGTGCATGAAATATATAATTTGTCCTCAAAACATAGCTAAAATATGGGTAAAATATAGTACTTTAGGTGTGTAAATTCGCCTATCATCAAATATTGTATAAACATTTCACTTTTCGGAATTGGACATCATGATTTGTTAATAATATGACTTATGAAGATTTGACAACTCAATTAGTTATATGTTTATTCCAAAAGAAATGTATCAAATATGGAGATGTAGATATCTAATGTGGAGAATTTTTGTTCCACCTTATTTTTTGTTCGTGGAAATATAATGGAATAATTAGGTTTCAAAAACCTTATGTTATATGTCTTTCTTTGTTTGAAGACGCACCTTTCAATTTCTTAACTCCAGTTGTCTAATTCAAAAAGCATTATAGATACTGATTGCAACATGCTTAACTAGATAAGTCAATAGTTGTATTCAATTATCAATATATATGTTAATTTAGTCTCATTGTGATCTCAGCAACACAAGACATATAGGCAAAAGGCAAGAGGAAGTCCCATAAGTGTGCAGCACATCCTGTATTTTACTGCTCACCTAATGGATATTCTTCCTAATGTTTACATATGTTCATAGTGCCAGGGTTCTCGAATGATGGCTGAGGATAACTCCGATGAACTAGAAAGTCCAATAACTAGTATGAAGAATGACTATATGGCTGAGGATAACACTGATGAACTAGTAAGTCTAGTGACTAGCGTGAAGAATGAATCTATGGCTGAGGATAACATCGATGAACTAGTGAGTCTAGTAACCAGCATGAAGAATGACTCTGCTGGAAGTAAGCCAGATAAAATCAGCACAATAAAACCAAGATTTATGAGTATTGGAAACAAGGTTCTTCCCTGCTATCGCAGCTCCTCCTCTACTTCATCTTACAATGCAGGCAATACAAAAAGGCAATCCACTGGGAATTTGAATGCTCTTGATAGCGGACAAGATGTTATTCCTCATTATCTGAGAGCTTCCACTGGTTCTTGCCATGACTTCTGTAAATATGGCTGGAAATATTGCTCTAAAGAAAAGCCATGGCATCCTCTATCAAAAAGAAAGAACAAACTTCCTACTGATGAGTAGAGTCCTGCACGGACCTTGGTGGGAGAGGCAAAAAAGGGGACTTTGGTCAAGCAAAAGCTTTTCACTCCTCCTGGGAGTGTGCTGGGAGAGAAAAAGAAGGTGACAGGAGTTAAGAAAAAGCCTTCTACTTCACCAGGAAGTATGCTGGGAGAGGCGAAGAAGAGGACTGTGGTCATGCAAAAGACTTCCACTACTTCAAGGAGTAACCAGAGGGATGCAAAGAAGGAGATTTTGGTCAAGTAAAAGCTTTCCACTCCTCCTGTGAATATGCTGGAAGAGGGAAAGAAGGTAAATGAGGTCTATCAAAAGGCTTCATCAGCTCAGGAGAGTGTACTCAAAGATGAAAAGGAGGTCACTATGGTTGAGCAAAAACCTTCTTCTCCTCCAGGTTGCATGGAGGGAGGGATAGATAAGGTGACTATGGTTGAGCAAAAGCTTTCTACTCCCCCAGGGAGTATGCTGGTAGAGGGAAAGAAAGAGGCCGTGGTCAATCAAAGGCCATCTGCTCCTCCAGGGAGTATTCTAGGATAGGGAAAGAAGTTGAATGTGGTCGATCGAAGGCTTTCTCCCAAGGTTCACTCTCTTGAACCCTCTGAAATGAAAAAAAGAAAAAGATACTGCTGCCACCAAATAGTGTTCACTCTCTGAAATTGGATTCCTCAAGTGACAAGATGCCAAAGACAGAAAGAAAATAAAATCTTCATCTAAGATCTTAAGAGGCAATACAAAAAGGCAATCCACTTGGAAGTTGAATGCTCCTGATAGCGGACAAGAAAAATGTTTGAAGATGCCAACTCTTTCATCTCCTCCAAAATCTTCCTCTGTTAAACCATTGATCTTGAGGGTAAGAAGCAATAAAATATTAAAACTACTGGTTCCTCTGAAGGACCAGAACAAGATGCGGAGAGATATGGCAAACAAACTTAATCCTGAAATGGTTCCTGAGAAAACCTTATGTACTCCCAAAGTGAAAGCATCACGAAAGTCTTCATCCTATTTAGAATCACATCCGTTGTCTAATGATGAAGATAAAAAGGAAGTTGTTAAGCCTGCAGATAGTGCATTGGGTAAACACCTCTAGCAGCAAAAAGTTGTTGCATATAGCAGAAGCAGAAACTATTGGGAAAAATTAGAAAAAGACATTGAGAAAAGGTAAGATAGGTATTTCTAATGATAATAATTCTTCGGCAGTGAAACTGAAGTTCAGGAGGGGCAAGATAGTTGATCTCCAGCAAGAAACTAGCAGCCTTAGGAGGCTGACATTTAGATGGGGACGACATGTGGGTGAAAGCCAGGACAGCAATACAAGAAAGAGAATCTTTAAAAAGAAAGGAGTTGATGGTGACAAAAGTAATACCATCCCTATCTCTGGAAAAATTGTTTTGAGGCATCAGGATGTGCAAGAAAAGAAAGATGTGCAGGGTTTGTTGAATAATGTGATTGAAGAGATGACGAGTAAGCTTGTTGAAATCGGGAAGAGAAAGGTTAAAGCTTTGGTGGGAGCTTTTGAGACAGTGATTTCCCTCCACAATAAACCTTTTCCTGTCATAGTTTCTTGATTAACTAACAGAATTTTATAACAAATAGGAGCAATTGCTAATATAGTGGTTGATATAGCTTTTCTGACCTGGTTTACATATGTTTGTCCTATTTCTCATTCTGACTCATGTTCTTAATGATTTCATGATGTTTTCCGGTTCTGTTCTCATGATTGAATAAATTCAATTTCTTCGGGGTGCATTTACTTTGAATTGGGAGATAAAGTCGCGCAAGACAACAATTTCTTTTTCACTTATGGAGGTTGTGATAGTGACGTTAAATCAGTGGGTGTTTAGATGTAGACATTCTAATGTTAGGCTGGTTGATCAGTGGACATATATTGTTGCTGGACTCTTTTACGAGGGATTTGTTCATACTTTCTGTTCAATAAGCGCATTGAAGAAGGCACATCATATGGAAATACCATCCAAAAAAGAGTTTTGGCTATGGTACTGGTTTGACATTGTGGTTGTATACTATTTTCTTTAGTTGTTATATAAAGGGATCTGTCTTTTGACTATAAAATTTATTATTTTTTTCTCTGTCATACAACACAATAAGCTATAAGTAACAATCAAATGTAAATATTGTAACCACCTAAACAAGTAACAATATCTATGTGCATCTTTTATTCAGGTAACTCAAAACAGCTTATAAGTCCCTTTGTTGGAATATTGTACGTTTTAGCTTAAAGAAGCCACTGCAGTTTGTTAGAATTAGACACATGTACCTTCATGGCTCCACCTATCAACCATAACATTCAGCTAAAGTTAAGTCACTCCTTGTACTTGTGTTAAAAGTTATTTTTTGAGTCTCCTTACTCCAATTTGTCTTTGAAAGATCACACATTTTATCATGCAACAAATTTGTGCTCAACTAAATCTGAGACTCTTATCGAAGATGGCTAGAAGTACTAATGAAAACGGTCATAAAATTTTTAGTTCACATAAACTCAGAAATAGTTTCATTGGCCATACAAGTATCCACGGTAAGTTGTCATATATACAAGTATATGATCCTCTTATAGCAGACCAAATTATTAGTCGAATTAAACATCTTGATCGGTACCTACACTAACTAAGTAGTGAAAGGTGTGACTTCTTCTCCTCCACTTGCCTAAATTTCACAAGGAAAATATATAAGTAAGAGAATAGATTTGGCTATTCAAAAAGGATTGTTTATGTTCAAAGAAGATAGAATATACCAAGTTAAATACACTCACATGCTTGGCATGAATCCTCTCATATGTAGTGAAACTTCCATATGAAGGTGAACCCATTTATAACTCAGATGCAGCCAAGGATTCTCTCTTGTTACTCTTTCTAGGTTTTTTCTCAATGCTCTGAGCCTCATCATCCTCTGATTTGGGATATTTCTTGCTATGATATGAACTTATTTGAAAGATGCTCATCTCAGATGGATATCTCGCTCCTGCGACATCTGCCTCTGTTGGCCAATTTTGAGAGGAATGCTTCTCTTTGACAACATGGTGTGTGGCAAATTTCTTACTTGAGACTGCTACTGGATGCAAAGTCTTATCACTTCTTCTCTTGACGTAGAGAACTGTACCAACAAGCAGACTCAGTACAAGTGAGGAAATTCCCAGGATCTGATATGCACCAACATTATCTTCATCATGAGGTTGGGCTTCTTCAACAGCAGAAATTTCTTTCACTATGCTTTCTGGATTGTCAATCATCGACTCAAGTGCATTATCAGCAATGAAAGATTGGGATTCAACCAACTCAACCTCAACATTAGAAGTTGTAAGCCCTTGGTCCAAATCCCTTTCTGAACTATCAGATTCATTCCCCTCAGTTGGGACAACAGAAACTTTTTCAGTCTCCACCAAATCATGCTTTCCTTGTTCTACATCCCTTTCTAAGCTATCAGCCCCATTTACCTCGACTAATTGAATTGCAGAAGCTTCTTCAATATCCAACACATCCACTCCTTCAATTTCAACTTCCCCACCATCATGATTTCATGTTCTAATTTAATTCAATTCTTCTGTGTTAAATGTCTCTTTTTTTCATATTCTATTCTATTGACTTTTGCATTAAAATTAAGCTTTTCTGTCTCTTTTATAAACTAAAATATCTCAAAATTAAATTTCACGAGGCTCGAAACTTAGTGGATAATAAGCAACAAACATCTCTATCTTTTCTCACTTAAATACATAATTTTTTATATGGTACCATTGAATATTGCACTCTCATCAATCATCACTAAATAAAGGGAAAAGACATCTTTTCCACCCCAAACTATATAAGAAAAGTCTAAGCCACACATAAATTATATAAGTGACCTATTACACACCTTAACTATATAAAAGTGATATTATTACCTCCCTGCGATCCCCATTCTAAGGTGCATGTGTTACACTTATTTTAGGCACGTCCAGCCTATTAAATAACAAAAGTAAACGGCTAAAAACATTAAGGAAAAAGGCATCGTTTCCACCCCAAACTATAGTCGAAAAGTCGAATCCACACCTAAATTATATAAGTGACCTATTACACACCTTAACTATAAAAAATGATACTTTTTACAGACGTGGCAGCGCGTGTAAAACACTACACCACATGCAAGTGGTGGTAGCCTGACAGAGTGTAAATAGTTTCAATTTTTTATAGTTTAGGTGTGTAATAGGTTACTAGTATAGTTTAGGTGTGCCTTCGACTTTTTGGATATAGTTTGGGGTGAAAATGATGTATTTTCTACCATGTGACTATGATTGTAAATCATATTTAAGAAAAATAATCTATTACATTTTTTAAGGGATATTTTTTACCCTTCTTGAAATTCAAGATCTAACAATAATAACTATGAATTCCATCACTAAAACGTAATCCTGGATGTACTTCTTTACTAATAGGCGTAGTTATCAAAAAAAAAAATTAGTTAACATCTAGAGTTATCTAAAAATCTTTTACCAATTATTCTAAAACTTTAAAAATTTAAAATCTCTCACTATCTTTAGAAAACCCTTTTCTACTTTTAATATACTTCTATTGTATTGGTACTTTTTACACTTTCAAATTCTTTCAAATTCTTGTAGTGACACTTTTAACATATTTTCAAATTTCTCTCTCTCTCTCTCTCTCTCTCTATATATATATATATATATAAAAGAGACATTGTAGGATGCTGATGTGGCATGCCTCAATGAAAAAGTATTTATCTTTTTCTGGTTTTTTTGAATTTTTTTCACTATTATTTAATTAATTGGACAATTAAACTAATTAATAAAGGACATTTATATTTTAATATTTACTTACTATTACCCTTACAACTTTTGATATTCTTTATTTAAAAAGTATGCTGATGTAGCATGCCTCAATGTTTATGAATATGAGGATGACAAATAGATTCATGATAGAAGGTTTGATGGTACGGTTAGAGACGATGAGTTTGATAGAATAGAATAGTGTTTTTAACCTATTTTTGATATTGAATTGTATACAATAGAGTAAACAAAAATATTTATGAGAATTCTATTCTCTTCCTCTTCTATTTTTCTAGGGCTACATTATAATTATGAAAATTTTATTCTCGCATTCTCTTTTTCTAGGTCTACTTTATATGGTACTTCCCATGATGAATTTATAAGTTGTATATGGAAGAGGAGAAAATTTTGTATAAAATTTGGAGTAAAAATTGGGATTTTACTTTATATTTATGAGTATTCTATTCTCTTCTTCTCTTTTTCTAGGGCTACTTTATATGATGTTTTTTATAATATATTTATAAGTTATATATAAGAGAAGAGAAGATTTTGCATCAAAATTTTGGAGTAAAAATGAAAATTTTATAAATTTTTGACAAAAAATTAAGACAAATGAAATAATTAAAATGGGCAAAAACATGAAAAAAATAAATAAAAGAATATGAATAAGTTTTACTTTGTATTCATTATTTACGTTCACGTGGTTAAGATTTATGTTCTATTAATAAGTATTCTTCATACATTTTTTTAAAATTTTATTGCTTTTCAATTTATTTTTTATTCTTGTATTCTTAAATTAGGAAAATCATTTATCTCAAATATTTCAGTTTTAGATTTTTGGAATCATTCTTTATATTATAATTTAAATTATTGCATAAAAAAAATCTTTTCCTAAAAAATCTTTTATCTTACATTTTTTTAAGGAAATTGTTGTAATCAATGTAGTACCTATTACTATTAAAAAGGTAAGAATCAATGGTAATAATTAATGATATATAAATAATAAATTATAAAAAATTATGATATTTAATGATATTTATCATATCATGCATTATGCATAGTAGTTACATAAGGTAAGTATCAATAGTAATAAATGTTGGTATTTAAAAGATAAATTTCATTATAAATAAATATTAAAATATAAAAAATCATGATATTTTATAAGTGCAAATATTTAAATTAAAATATTTATGTTCTCTTATTATATATTTTTTCCATCTCAAAATAATTGACATGTACAGATTTTGCATAACTTTTAATGGATAATTAAGTAGAAGTGTGATTTGATTAATATATATGTTTGTTAATTCCTTAACCCTTATCTATAAAGAAATTAAAAAACTATAAATATAAGATGAAGTAAAAATAGTAGGTGGCAATTTAAAGAGGTTATTGAGAAGGTAAACATTAATTTAGAATATAAATAATATATATATATATATATATATATATATATATATATAAATATATATATATATATATAAAGATTCAAAAATGAGGAAAAAAATTGGGATAATTACACAACTTAGCCAATATTGACTCCTAATTACCTTATTTAACCTAATTAAAATTAATTACAATTCATAAGCTTCTCTTATCTATTAATTTTTTCATAATTACAATTTATAGTCTCTCCCATTAATTTTTTTCTCTATTTTCGATTACTTTTTTTTTCCTTATTTCAGTTTTTTCCTTCTTTTTTTCTTTTCCTATTTTCTTTTCATTTTCTCTTTCTTTCTTTTCTTTTCCAATTTTTTCATTTTTTTTCTTTTTCTTTTTTCTCCTTTTTTATCTTTTTCTCTATTTTCTATTACTCTTTTAAAAAAAAAAATTCTTCTGTTTTTCTTTTCTTTATTTTTTTTGTTTTCTCTTTCTTCTTTCTTTTTTCAATTTTTTCTTTTTTATTGTCTTTTTTTCATTTTGTCTTTCCTTTTTTTTTTCCTTTTTCAGTTTTTTCCTTCTTTTTCCCCCCCCCCTTTTTCTTTTTCTCTTTCTTTTCTTTTTAAATTTTTTTTGTTTTCTTTTTTTTTTTTTGTATTTTTTTTCTCCTTTTTTTTCTCTCTATTATCTATTGCTTTTTTTTCTTTTTTCTATTTTTTTCTTCATTTTTTATTTTCCTTTTTTGTTTTCTCTTTCTTCCTTCTTTATTTAATTTTTTTTGTTGTAATTTTTGCATTTTGTATTTTTTTTCTTTTCTTTTTCTTCTTTTCCTTTTTATATTTTCCATCTCAAAATAATAGACATGTACAGATTTTGCATAACTTTTAACGAATAATTATGTAGAAGCGTGATTTGATTAATATATATTTTTGTTAATTCTTTAACCCTTATCTATAAAGAAATAAAAAAACTATAAATCGAAGATGGAGTAAAAATAGTAGGTGACAATTTAAAGAGGTTATTGAGAAGGTAAAGATTGATTTTGAGGAGAATGAAAAAATAAATAATGTTTAAAATGAAAAAAACAAAAATGAAATGAGAGAAGATAGAAAACTAAGAAATGAAACAAAATATATTTTATAAAATTTCTAATTCTGATTTCATAATTTTTATCCATTGTGAATTATGATTAAGATTTTTGGAGATGAGATCCCAAAAGAAGATACAAAAGAATGCAGTAACATGAGAATATATATATATTAAGATACAAAAATGCAAAAAAAAATTGGGATAATTACACAACCTAGTCAATATTGACTCCTAGTTACCTTATTTAGCCTAATTTCAATTAATTACAATTCATAACCTTCTCATGTCTATTAATTTTTTCATAATTACAATTTATAGTCTCTCCCATTAAGTTTTTTTTTAATCTATTTTCTATTACTTTTTTTTTCCTTTTTCAATTTTTTCCTTCTTTTTTTCTTTTCCTTTTTTTTTCGTTTTATCTTTCTTTTCTTATTCCAATTTTTTTGTTTTTTTTTTCTTATGTATTTTTTTCTTTTTATTTTGCTCCTTTTTTATTTTTTTCTCTATTTTCTATTACTCTTTTTTTTAATATTATTTTTCGTCAGTTTTTCTTTTCCTTTTTTTTGTTTTCTCTTTCTTCTTTCTTTTTTCAATTTTTTCTTTTTTGTTGTCTTTTTTTCATTTTGTCTTTTTTTTTTTAAATTTTTTTGTTTTCTTTTGTATTTTTTGTCCTTTTTTTTCTCTCTATTATATATTACTTTTTTTTCTTTTTTCTATTTTTTTCTTCATTTTTTCTTTTCCTTTTTGGTTTTCTCTTTCTTCTTTCTTTTCTCTATTTTTTTTTGGTTGTCTTTTTTGCATTTTGTCTTTTTTTCTTTTCTTTTTCTTCTTTTTCTTGTTATTTTTTCTCCTTCTATTTTTTTCCTTTGTTTTTTTTCTTTATTTTCTATTACCCTTCTTCCTTTTTTTTGTATTTTTTCTTCTTTTTCTTCTTTCTTTTCATTCTTTTCATTTGTGCGAACTATTAAACATAAATACAAGTGCGAACTATAAAATATAAATAGAGAGATGAATTATAACATATAAATACAAGTGGTAACTATAAAATACAAATACAAATGCGAACTATAACATATAGATACAAATGTGAACTATCATTTGTATTTTTTAATTATTGAAAAGGAATGATTGATTTTTTTTTACTAATATTTATTTGTATATATTTATATGAGATATATTTATTAACACAAATAAATATAATTCAAATTTTATAAAAATAAAATATGTATTTGTATTTTTCAAATCATTGGTTTCATTTATTTGTAATTATATTTGTATTAAATGATATTTATTTATTTAGAAATATGAATAATAATTTTGACATACAAATATAAAATAATACATTTGTATCAAATGATACATTGCATATTTATATATAGTAGAATCAACAAAATACAATTAATGCATTTACTTGTTTGTATACAAATACAAATGATAAAACGGCTAAATACAATATGCAATCAACTTACAAATACAAAATAATTCTTTAAAAATAAAAAGACATCGACGAGAATAGAATACAAATATAAATACAAATATAATCTAAATATACAAAAACAATAAAATCATAATATAAATATAATCCAATATAATATACAGTCAAATATAAAATACAAATGCAAAACAGTTCTTTAAAATACAAGTGTGAATTATATAAAATACAAATGATGGTGTGAACTAACAAATTCAAATACAAGTACGAACTATAAAATCCAAATGATGGTGCGAACTAATCCAACCCTCTATGCTATTCAGAGAGAAAAGACTTTGCATCTGATGCACAAAGCTATCTAGTTTCTTTTTCTTTGCTGTAAATCCAACCCTTGAAGATCCTTTTTACATCACCAGACAAGTTCAGTACAAAAGTACCAACAAAAAAAAAAGAGTACCACCAGATATACATCAATTTCCCCTTGCCTAAACCTCCATTATAGTTCAATTGTGACAAAGTATAGTGTGTAATGTAAATAGAAATCATACGTGACAAAAAAAAAGATTGTTCTGGATTTTGGGAAGGTAATAGAAATATTTTACAAATTATGAAAAAGAATGTAAATAAATGACATTGGAAAATACTTTATCGAGTAATGGGTTCAAGAAAGAGATAAAGGTATCAAATGATTTACAACATACTCTACAAATACTAATTGCCAATGAAAGCAATTTAGGAGATTTTGGTAGGGAGGAGGTAATTAACATATGCAAACTTGGGAGTAAATCGACCAATGAAAAGAAAGTAGGCCAACTTGTGGGATGAAGGGAGTAAGTAACATATGCTAAACTTAGGACCCAGTCCAGGCATGCATCCCAAAATCAGTACACCAAGAGAGATACCTACAACCTATTCAAGAAAAGGGGATAAACCGTCTGAGTGATTGATAGCATCCACAAACTCTGGCACGTGAACTTGTGATCTGAAAGTTGTACAGATATGGGTAGAGATCACCTGGGTAAAAATCTCTTACTTTAAACATGTTCATTGTTTACTTTTGAATAATTAAAATTCATTATTTTTTTGTGTGTGTTTATTTGTAATATTTTACTGTGTTAGGAGGAGTGATTCTGGGATTGCTTACATTGGGAGGAATTGATTTTTCAAGGAAAAGAATGTTAAGTAAAAAGGAGGAGGAAACTTCAACAAATGTACGTGTAAACTCTAGTTTTGTTGTTGTTTTATGAGAACAAATTTGTATAAGATTAGGAAAGAATCATATCGTAATCAAGTGAATATGATGAATTAACCGTATGTTTTAAATTCAGGAGTCAAAGCATGTTATTTATGCACAATTATACCTTTTTCTAGATAACTTGGGTTCAATAACAAATACTTATTCTAGTAGTACTATTTTCAAATCTAGCTTTTCTTTTTTGATTTATGTAAAATTTCTTCTAAAGTATTTTTGCTTGCGCGTGTAATTAATGGAATTAGGATCTTGAGGCAAAGGTGAATTATGTGAGTCAGCTATCAGATGTTGATAAGGCAAAGATGGATTATACGAGTCAGCTACTAGATGATGTTTTGTCTTCAATTCTGTCACGTATGACAATTAAAGATGCTGTTAAGACCAGTATTTTGTCTACAAGGTGGAGATATCTGGTTGCTTCTATGCTTACATTATAGTTCAGCCTTGACATGTTTGGCGTTAACTATTTAGGTCCTACATGTCAGCCTTACTATCAGAAAAATTCTTGGAAGTAGTAAATCAGTTTTTGCAACTTTATTTGGGTCGTAAAGTGGTTGAACTTGAAATGAACACTTTCATTCAGAGAAAGTTTTCTAGTGAATTTGGCCGATTGATGCATTCTGTTTCAAAATTAGGTGTTGAAAGAATACATCTCAACTTTAGTTGTGGCAAAATTCCTACCTCAAAATATATTAACCTTCACTGCAACACATTTTTTGAATTTTCCCTTGAGATTCTCTCTCAAGTATTCTCCTTTAAATCCTTGTTTTTAAGTGTTTGCGTTGTACAACCAAGTGTCACACTCTGTCTCAACTCCTTCAAGACCCTTTTCCTGATGGGCGTTCTGTTAAAAATGGGATAACTTGAGAGTAGTTGTCCTCGTGTTTGAACCTTAATCAGTTAATCATAAAATATTGCAATCTTCCACATAAGCTATGCATCTCCGGTATAGTAACATCTGTTATTTTTGCTAATTGTGGAGGATTGGAAGAGACTGATCTTCAGGCTACAAAACTGCATGAGTTTGATTGTTTTTTTAATAACAGAGTAAGATTTACTTTTCTTTCGTTCCTGTGTTGGAATATGTAAAAATTAGTCTTTGAGGAGATGCTTCAATGCCATACATATTTGGTGAATTTGCAGCGAATTTACCTACTTAGGTTAAATCTTTAATAGTTACCGCTTGGAATACTCAGGTATTTGATGATTTCTTGGCTTGTCAAATTCCTTTGGTATTTGTCTTTTGAACACCCTAATCACTTGAAGTATTCCTTTTTGTTAGGTAACACACTTCCCAACAGAGATGCAGATATTTATAAACCCTAGGATGTTAGTCTTGCTATTTGAAAGCATGTACAACTTTGACATAGTCAAAGTTTCTCCTATCTTAGATGCCTTTCCTATTCTTCAATCTCTGCAAATATTGGTGAGTTATCTATATTTATCTTCTTCTTCACTTTTTTGGATATTCTTTGCTTGATCTTAGATATTGATGACTTGAACATTTATTGAATCTAAAAGTGCATATTTCCCTCCCCAAGCATGCATGATATTCTAGTCATTCTCAACATTCACTCATTTCCATGTTCTGTCAATACAACTCGCACTAGTAAAGTTGTATTAATTGCCAATTACCTTTATGCATGAGATATAACACCTTTCAGTAGTTAGTTGGTGTAGGAACCGATCAAGATGTTTAATCTGACTAATAATTTGGTCAGCTATAAGAGAATTATTCATTTCCTTTCCGGCAAGGGAGATTATATAAGCATTTCACTTTTCAGAATTGGACATCATGATTTGTTAATAATATGATTTATGAAGATTTGACAACTCAATTAGTTATATATTTATTCTAAAAGAAATGTATCAAACATGGAGATATAGATATCTAATGTGGAGAATTTTTGGTCCACCGTATTTTTTGTTCATGGAAATATAATGGAATAAGTAGGTTTCAAAACCCTCTTGTTATATGTCTTTCTTGGTTTAGAGACGCACCTTTCAGTTTCTTAACTTTAGCTGTCTAATTCAAAAAGCATTATAGATACTGATTGCATCATGCTTAACTAGATAAGTCAATAGTTGTATTCAATTAGCAATATATATGTTAATTTATTCTTGTTGTGATCTCAGCAACACAAGACATATAGGCAAAAGGCAAGAGGAAGTCCCATAAGTGTGCAGTACAGCCTGTATTTTACTGCTCACCTAATGGATATTCTTCCTAATGTTTACATATGTTCATGGTGCCAAGGTTCTGGAATGGTGGATAAGGATAACTCCAATGAACTAGCAAGTCCAGTAACTAGTGTGAAGAATGACTCTATGGCTGAGGATAACACCGATGAACTAGTAAGTCTAGTGACTAGCGTGAAGAATGACTCTATGGATGAGGATAACATCGATGAACTAGTGAGTCCAGTAACTAGCGTGAAGAATGACTCTGCTGGTAGTAAGCCAGATAAAATTAGCATAATAAAATAGAGATCTATGAGTAATGGAAACAAGGTTCTTCCCTACTATCACAGCTCCTCCTCTACTTCATCTTACAATGCAGGCAATACAAGAAGGAAATCCACTGGGAAGTTGAATGCTCCTGATAGCGGACAAGATGTTATTCCTCATTATCTAAGAGCTTCCACCGGTTCTTTCCATGACTTCTGTAAATATGGAAGGAAACATTCCTCTGAAGCAAAGCCATGGCATTCTCTATCAAAAAGAAAGAATAAACTTCCTGCTGATGAGCAGAGTCCTGCACGGACCTTGGTAGGGGTGGCAAAAAAGGGGACTTTGGTCAAGCAAAAGCTTTCTACTCCTGGGAGTGTGCTGGGAGAGAAAAAGAAGGTGATAGGAGTTGAGCAAAAGCCTTCCACTTCTCCAGGGAGTATGCTGGGAGAGGCGATTAAGAGGACCATGGTCATGCAAAAGACTTCCACTACTTCAAGGAGTAACTAGAGTGATACAAAGAAGGGGATTTTGGTCAAGCAAAAGCTTTCCACTCCTCCTGTGAATACGCTGGAAGAGGGAAAGAAGGTAAATGAGGTCTATCAAAAGCCTTCATCACCTCAGGAGAGTGTACTCAAAGATGAAAAGGAGGTCACTATGGTTGAGAAAAAACCTTCTTCTCCTGTAGGTTGCATGGAGGGAGGGATAGATGAGGTGACTATGGTTGAGCAGAAGTCTTCAGCTTCTCTGGTGAGTATTCTAGGAGAGGGAGAAAATGTGACTGTGGTTGAGCAAAACCTTTCTACTTCCCCAGGGAGTATGCTGGTGGAGGGAAATATAGAGGTCGTGGTCAATCAAAGGCCATCTGCTCCTCTAGGGAGTATTCTAAGATAGGGAAAGAAGTTGAATGTGGTCGATCGAATTCCTTCTCCCAAGGTTCACTCTCTTGAACCATCTAAAAGAAAAAAAGAAAAAGATACTGCTACCACCAAAGAGTGTTCACTCTCTGAAATTGGATTCCTCAAGTGACAAGATGCTAGAGACAGAAAAGAAAATGAAATCTTTATCTAAGATCTTAGGAGGTGTGGATGCAGGAGGCAAGAAAGACAGTGTTGGTAATTATAGAAAACAAATAATTGCGCCTAAAGTATCTACAGAAAAATCTTTGAAGACGCCAAATCTTTTATCTCCTCTAAAATCTTCCTCTGTTAAACCTTTGATCTTGAGGGTAAGAAGCAATAAAATCTTAAAACTGCTGGCTCCTCTAAAGGACCTGAACAAGATGCGGAGAGATGGGACAAACAAATTGAACCCTGAAATGGTTCCTGAGAAAACTTTACGTACTTCCAAAGTGAAAGCATCACCAAAGTCGTCATCCCATTTACAATCACGTCCGTTGTCTAATGAAGAAGATAAAAAGGAAGTTGTTAAGCCTGCAGACAGTGCATTGGGTAAATACATCTCTAGCAACAAAAAGCTGTTGCACATAGCAGAAATTGTTGGGAAAAATCAGAAAAAGACATTGAGAAAAGGTAAGACAGGTGTTTCTAATGATAATAATTCTTCGGCAGTGAAACTAAAGTTCAGGAGGGGCAATATAGTTGATCTCCAGCAAGAAACCAGCAGCCCTAGGAGGCGGACATTTAGATGGGGACGACATGTGGGTGAAATCCAGGACATCAATATAAGAAAGAGAATCTTTAAAAAGAAATAAGTTGATGGTGACAAAAGTAATACCATCCCTATCTTTGGAAAAATCGTTTTGAGGCATCAGAATGTGCAAGAAAAGAAAGATATGTAGGGTTTTTTGAATAATGTGATTGAAGAGACAACGAGTAAGCTTGTTGAAACCGGGAAGAGCAAGGTTAAAGCTTTGGTGGGAGCTTTTGAGACAGTGATTTCCCTCCACAATAAACCTTCTGCTATCACAGTTTCTTGATTAACTAACAGAATTTTATAGCAAATAGGAGAACTTGCAAATATAGTAGTTGATATAGCTTTTTTGACCTGGTTTACATATGTTTGTCCTATTTCTTATTCCGACTCATTTTCTTAACGATTTCTTGATGCTTGCCGATTCTGTTCTCATGATTGATTAAATTCAATTTCTTCTGGGTGCATTTACATTGAATTGGGAGATAAAGTCGTGCAAGAGTACAATTTATTTTTCACTTATGGAGGTTGTGATAGTGACGTTAAATCAGTGGGTGTTTGGATGTAGACATTCTAATGTTAGGCTGGTTGCTCAGTGGACATATATTGTTGTTGGACTCATTTATGAGGGAGTTGTTCATACGTTGAATAAGCACATTGAAGAAGGCACATCATGTGGAAATACCATCCAAAAAAGAGTTTTGGTTGTGGTACTGGTTTGACATTGTGCCTGTATACTATTTGCTTTAGTTGTACTGTAAAGGGATCAGTCTCTTGACTGTCAATCAAATATAAATATTGTAACCACCCAAACAAGTAACAATATTTATGTGAATCTTTTATTCAAGTAACTCAAAACAGCTTAAAATAAGTCCCTTTGTCGGAATATTGTACGTTTTAGCTTAAAGAAGCCACTGCAGTTTGTTAGACTTAGATACATGTACCTTCATGGCTCCACCTATCAACCATAACATCCAGCTAAAGTTGAGTCACTCCATGTACTTGTGTTAAAAGTTATTTTTTAAGTTTCTTTACTCCAATTTGTCATTGAAAGCTCACACATTTTATCATGCAACAAATTTCCGCTCAACTAAATCTGAGACTCTTATCGAAGATGGCTAGAAGTACTAATGAAAGCGGTCATAAAAGTTTTAGTTCACATAAACTCAGAAATAGTGTCATTGTCCATACAAGTATTCGAGGTAAGTTCTCATATCACAATATAATAAAATATCTAGTTGGAAGAAAGTGGTTAGAAGTTCTACATTCGAGAGTATGATTTAATCAAAAGAGTGTTAAGGGTTACATTTGTTTAACTTTTAAGGTGGGGACAAATAAGTTACGAGATCAAATTTCCTTAACTACGTTGTACTATGAAAAGTTCATCAAAAAATGGAGTAGAAATGAAGCCAACAATCAGATCATGCAAAAGTTCATAGAAGCAAGGGTCAAGCAAAGTGCTATACACAAGCCACACGAAATCCTCAACTAATAAACGAAACTTCAACAAATGGAGGCAGCATACAGAAAGTTTCACTAACAACATTATAACATCAGCAAACTAATTAAAACATTAAAATACTACAAATCACACTTGAATCACTTCAGTTAAAATCCTACTAAGACTGATTTGCTGAGAAGCAAAAGAGCAATTTTTCTTTAGTTGTTAATGCAGCAGTGACGTGACTTCAGAATCTTCATGGAGAAATTGACATGGCTTATAATTCTGCTCGAGCGTCTTACGGGGATGATGACTTCTTCTCCTCCACTTGCCTAAATTTCACAAGGAAAATATATAAGTAAGAGAATAGATTTGGCTATTAAAAAAGGATTGTTTATGTTCAAAGAAGATAGAATATACCAAGTTAAATACACTCACATGCTTGGCAGGAATCCTCACATATGTAGTGAAACTTCCATATGAAGGTGAACCCATTGAGAACTCAGATGCAACCAAGGATTCTCTCCTATTACGCTTTCTAGGTTTCTTCTCAATGCTCTGAGCCTCATCATCCTCTGATTTGGGATATTTCTTGCTATGAAATGAACTTATTTGAAAGATGCTCATCTCAGACGGACGTCTTACTCCTGCGACATCGACCTCTGTTGGCCAATTTTGAGAGGAATGCTTCTCTTTGACAACATGGTGTGTGGCAAATTTCTTACTTGAGACTGTTACTGGATGCAAAGTCTTATCACTTCTTATCTTCACGTAGAGAACTGTACCAGCAAGAAGACTCAGTACAAGTGAGGAAATTCCCAGGATCTGATTTGCACCAACATTATCTTCATCATGCCTTATTGGAGACTTCATCATTTCCAACGGTTGGGCTTCTTTAATAGCAAAAATTTCTTTCACTATGCTTTCAGGATTGTCAATCATCGACTCAAGTGCATTATCAACAATGAAAGATTGGGATTCAGCCAACTCAACCTCAACATTAGAAGTTGTAAGCCCTTGGCCCAAATCTCTTTCTGAACTATCAGATTCATTCCCCTCAGCTGGGACAACAGAAACTTTTTCAGTCTTCACCAAATCATGCTTTCCTTGTTCTACATCCTTTTGTAAGCTATCAGCCCCATTTACCTCAGCTAATTGAATTGAGGAAGCTTCTTCAATCTCCAACACATCCACTCCTTCAATTTTAACTTCCCCACCATCATCTAAATAAGCATCCATTTGAAATTCTTCCTCATCTGGCTCAGTTTCAGATTCATCATCCTCTTCTAACTCAATTGGTTCAAACTTTTTATCCAATTCCTCACTACCAGTACTGCCTTACAAATATCCGTGATGTATATTGCTACTCTCTTATAGAGCAGTGAAGTTCATGAATTTAATCGGATGCATATCATCTATTCTACCAAGGTCATTAATCAACTTTGAGAAATAAGAAACCGCTTCACCCGAGAATTGCTTAAAGTAACTATTAGCCTTAGGTAAGACTGGAAAATCCGAGACCGGAATATGTGATGGAATACTGACATTAGAGAATCTTAAGTCTATAATAGACCTAGGGGTAGCAAGTATAGGAGAATCAGTTACTGAGAATGATAAGAAAGCAATCATAAGTACAAACATCAGAGATAAAAACCTCAATATTGTTGAAGATCTTGATTTTGATTTTATTTTTGCCATAGATATGTCCTCAACAATTTGCTTAGCAACAGCCATTGCAGCTTCCTCTTCTTGATAATTGCTTATTTTTTTCGTTATATAAAAGTGGAATTTTGAATTAAAGATGAATAGTTTGATTCAATGCAGGCTAAAAAAAATGGGAAGAAATAGAATGGACAGAATAAGTTATATATGGGGTATTACAAAAAAAAAGTTATATATGGGGTAAAAAATATTTACTCAATCATAGCAATTACTAATATATGTAATTGCAATTAATTAGATATCTAAAGTAAATGATACTTCCTTTTGCTCAGTGCATTTTTATTTTTCGGATGTAGTAGTAATAGGTATTCTTTTTTGTTTGTCTAATTTAAAAATCAAGAGATAATTTGTCAATAATTTTTAATTTGAGTTTGTTATATTAACTGTAGTTATTTTTCAAAGTATAAATCCTATTATATTCAAGTAATAATATAATAAAATGGTCATTTTATTTCTTGTTGTATTAAGTCAATACTAGATAAATAAAATAGATCGAGGAAATAAGTAACATGTATGGCAGGTTGGTACAAAAATATCACTACACTATCATATTCATACCATCATGTACTTACTATGTGAACTTTTATCTATTAGACTAACAAACAACTTATTTAATAAGGTTACAACATCAAGAATTTTAAATTAGAATAGTTAAAGCTCAAACGTACCTTTACATCAAGTTCGATGATTTCGCTATTCTTGTTTTGCAATGTTCATCAAAATTCAAGTTCTTTTTTTTCATTTTCTTGATTAAGAAATCTCGAAAGTAAATGCTGCGAGGTTCGAAATTCGGTGAATAGTAAGCGAACGTCTTTATCTTTTCTCACTTAAATATTTTTTTTGCACATGCTACTGCTTCATATTCTGCCATGTGGTTACATATTAAACATTGCGCGCTTATCACGCGCTCTTATCACTAGATCAAAGTAATATGACATTCACGAATGTAAATCTTATTTACTAAGAATAATCTATTACATTTATAAACGGGATTGGCCCTTCTTAACATTCACAGTCTAATAATAATAATTATGGATATTGTCGATAAATATTCTACCACTAAAAAGTAAGCCCAAGCCAAATAATGAGAAGACTTCTCTCAATATCAAGTAGTAATATATTTGCCTTCTCATCAAATCTAGTTTTTCTTCCTTTATGTATAATCTTGTTTTTCATGATTTCATGTTCTAATTTAATTCAATTCTTCTTTGTTAGATGTCTCTTTTTTGCATATTCTATTCTATGGACTTGTGCATAAAAATTAATCTTTTGTGTCTCCTTTATAAACTAAAATATCTCGAAAGTAAATTTCACGAGGCTCGAAACTTGGTGGATAATAAGCAACAAACGTCTCTATCTTTTCTCACTTAAATACATAATTTTTTATATGGTACCATTGAATATTGCACTCTCATCAATCATCACTAAATAAAGGGAAAAGACATCATTTCTACCCCATACTATACAAGAAAAGTCTAAGCCACGCATAAATTATATAAGTGACCTATTACACACCTTAACTATATAAACGTGATATTATTACCTCCCCGCGACCCCCATTCTAAGGCGCGTGTGTTACACTTATTTTAGGCGTGTCCAGCTATTAAATAACAAAAGTAAACGGCTAAAAACATTAAGGGAAAAGACATCATTTCCATCCCAAACTATAGTAGAAAAGTCAAATACGCACCTAAACTATATAAGTGACCTATTACACACCTTAACTATAAAAAATTATACTTTTTACTGACATAGTGCTGATGTGGCAGCGCGTGTAAAGCACTACACCACATGCAAGTGGTGGTAGCCTGAAAGGGTGTAAATAGTTTCACTTTTTTATAGTTTAGGTGTGTAATAGGTCACTAGTATAGTTTAGGTGTGCCTTCGACTTTTAGGATATAGTTTGGGGTGAAAACGATGTATTTTCTATCATGTGACTATGATTGTAAATCATATTTAAGAAAAATAATCTATTACATTTTTTAAGGGATATTTTTTGCCCTTCTTGAAATTCAAGATCTAACAATAATAACTAAGAATTCCATCACTAAAACATAAGCCTGGATGTACTTTTTTACTAATAGACGTAGTTATCAAAAAAAAAAAAACTTTAGTTAACATCTAGAGTTATCTAAAAATCTTTTACCAATTATTCTAAAACTTTAAAAATTTAAAATCTCTCACTATCTTTAGAAAACCCTTTTCTACTTCTAATATACTTCTATTGTATTGGTACTTTTAACACTTTCAAATTATTTTAGAAAATAATGTCTTAATTCTGTTCACTATTTTTCTTTTAAAAATAGAAAAACCTTTTCTACTTCTAAAATAGTTCATTGTAGTGACACTTCTAACATATTTTCAAATATATATATATATATATAAAGGAGACATTGTAGGCTGCTGATGTGGCATGCCTCAATGAAAAAGTATTTATTGAAAAAGCAATTCAAACCTCTTCAACAAGCCGACGACATTGCTTTCCACTGGCACAATTGATTCTACTAAGACTAAACTGGGTAGAAGAGATCATCGAGAAAGAATTTGCTACTAGTTTGCAGCAACACAGCGCAGAATCCTTCCTTGTAGCTCCGTCCTCATCTTCTAAATACACAATAACAAACTCCCTTGCAAACATAAGAAGATCGTGGCCCTGTAACCCCAAATCTAGTATCAAACTAAACTATCAAGAAGGGAAATAAAGCGCACAGAAATATAGATGAAAAACCTTGAAATTAAAAAGAGCAAGGGTTCTCAAAGAAAGTTGAACTAGCGCAGAACCACTCAGTTCTGGTACTTGGGGGGTAACCGTTGTAATATGCCCTCGACTCACAGAAGCTGATTGTCTTGGCATTGAATGATGAGATCTTGAAAGGATTGCTGAGATACATTTAAGCAGCCGATTCTGGATGGTCGGCAACATAGGTGGAATGCTGAGACACAGAAAATACATATGTTACCCTTGAGCAACACCACACAAAAGAACTAATTCATGAAAGTTCTACGCAAACTCAGAGAGAACCTTTCAGTTATTTGCTCCAACGCTTCCACCAGAGTCAGCCAGAAGAAAACATAAAATCCAAGAGACCACGAACATGAGGCTCCATGGTTGGTCCCATTTCTTTAGCAATATTTCCAACACATGCTAGCGCCTCAAGTGAGGGCCTGCCTCTACGGGGAGCAATCTGAGAGAAACATATTTCACCTATCACGATTATTACTCGCGCATTTATATGTTATAGAAAGAAACTACAATCCAAAGGTGGAATGCTGTGACACAAAAAATAGATATGTTACCCTTGAGCAACACCACACAAAAGAACCCGTTCATGACATTTCTGCTCAAACTGAGAGAGAACCTTTCAGTTATTTATAACTTCTTTTTACATTGGGAACAGAAAATATAACTTTTGAATTGAAAGATCGGAAATAGTATAGTTAGACAAGTACATCTGTAATGACATATATAGCATACCGCATCACGCAAGTGAGAGGTTATTGTCGGCAAATAGTTAGTGAGTTCACCATCCAGAGCACCAGCTATCTCCCTAAGAGCGATGAACCCACTAGCACGTTCTGCAAGTATTTTAAGGACATGAAGTATATGATTCATGCATATCTGTAGAAGTAAAATAAACAAACTTGATTTCACAGTAGTCAACATTGAAGATGCAAATCTCATTCATCCAGATTCTACAGTTAGTAAAAGTAGATTAAATCATTAAAATGAAATAAAATATAACAAACCGTTAAATAATTAGTCACAAATCGATCACGTAGGAAATGGGCAATTCGAGGAAGTAGAGAAGTTATGCTGAGGCGAACTAGGCGATCTCGGTGCTCCAGATATCTTAGAACAATTTTAGCAACTTCCCTGTATCTTGACATCATGAACTCTCCTGTGTTCCTGCATATTTTGATGATAAATTTGCTCTTATCAATCATTTATCATATCACAAGCAGATAGATAATCCTGGGTCCAATTCCCATAGCATATGACTTGAGGATATTACATTATTCTTTATCAAGGAGACACAAACCAAAAGCACATAAATCCGTAAAACTAAAGTAGTCATCATACTAGCATAACTGCATACATGGCAATACAGAAAAGGAAAAATTGCCCTCAAATAGCTTGAAGAGGTACCTTGACCACCACCCTCTTGATGCAGCCATCCATCACCTAAGAATCTGCCTTTCACCTCTACTAGCACCTCATAAGAAGACAAACCACACCATCACAAACCAACAACTATCCTAGAAACCTTCTCAACATAGAAAGTTTTCCCCTTTTTTCCAAAAAATATTTTCGAAACATTGTTTAGTTATACATTGGAATGATTTTTTGGTTAGGTTTTGAAGATGAGTTTTTCAAGTTTGAAATCAGTAATTTTTTTCCACTTATAAAGCTTCAACTTCTTGCAAGTGAAATCTGCAACAAGTTTTAAGACGATATCTTATAAAACCTGACCACATAATCCAAGATCAACAAAGGATCCTGTCAATATATACACCATCAACTAATGAAAACTAATACGAGAGATGCCATTTACAAATGACTGAAGCCGGGTAACCCCCCACCCCCACCCCACCCCACCCCATCCCACACACATAAAGAGATCATAATCAATCTATAGATCACAAATGCATTCTAGATTCAATTGTTAATAAGAACAAGTAGGTAATAGATACCTTTTGCCCCTTCATTATAATTACTTTATATAAGAAACAATTCGGTAGCAAATATTTGCACCCAAAACATGTAAATTCCTCAGACTTGAGGTAGACCGACTCTTAAGTATAATCGGAGATTTAAGTCTCCAGTTTCTCAAACATTCAGTAGATCACAGCAATGTCACACACCCTTTTTACGTACTCCAAAAGATTTATATTTTAAGTTCGAAAGGGTTTTATTATCTAAATGACAAGAAATGAAAAATTTGTTTCGAAAATGGATTATTTACATTTTTTACTCAGAGTCGCCACTTGGCATAATCCGGTGTGCTAAGTCACCGTTAGAAAATCCTTTCCAAAACCATTTGACTCTTTAAACTAGTTTGCAAAAAGAGATTCCGGTTAAGGAATTTTGTTGACCGAGGGGAAGGTGTTAGGAACCTCTCGATCCCATGATTGTCGAGGCTTCACTTGTATCTACACACCTCAAAAGTCCGAGATCTGGGGTTCTCTTATACAAGATTCCCCCACTTAAGAAAAATCCACTAGCCAAATGCGTAATAGTCCTCTTTTGATCATTGGTGGCATATACTTGGTATTCTCCTGACTGAATATACCACTTAATATCCAAGAACCAGGGTTCTCCATCGAGCTCTTCTTTAACCGCATTATAGTAAGAATGCTGATCACGACTCTGTATATGCACTGGATCGATGTAGGCCTTATCAGGATGTTGGAGCATTGAAGAAAAAGTGGCTAAAGCATCAGCAATTTCATTATGAATCCTTGGAATATGCCTAAATTTTACTAACACAAACCGTTGACATAGCTCCTGCAAGCATTGTCGATACGGGATGAGCTTCAAATCTCCCGTCTCCCAATTGCCTTGAATTTGATGGATGAGCAAATCTGAATCTCCTAACACTAATAATTCTTAGACTCCCATATCAACAACTAACCTCAAACCAAGAATACAGGCTTCATACTCTGCCATATTGTTAGTATAGTAGAATCGAAGTTGTGCTGTTACTGAGAAATATTGTCCTGATTCACAGATAAGAACCACACCTATTCCGACTCTTTTCATATTGACAGCTCCATCGAAGAATAACCTCTAACCTAGATCAGCATCTATAACGACTTCATCGACACACGACACTTTTTCATCAAGAAAATATGTCTTTAATGGCTCGTACTATTCATCAATGGGATTCTCAGCAAGATGATCTGCCAAGGCTTGGGATTTCATGGCGGTTCAAGTCACATATATAATGTCGAACTCGGTAAGCAATATTTGTCATTTTGCCAATCGACCCATTGGCATAGGCTTCTGAAAGATATACTTCAAAGGATCCATGTGGGAGATGAGATAAGTAGTATAGGATGAGAGATAATGCTTCAACTTCTATGCTACCTAAGTTAGGGCACAACACGTTTCTTCAAAAAGAGTATACCTGGCCTCATATGCGGTGAACTTCTTGCTAAGATAATAAATAGCCTGCTTCTTTTTGCCTGTGACATCATGTTGACCCAGGACACAACCGAAATAATTGTCCATGACTGATAAATATAAGATCAAAGGCCTACCATACTCTAGGGGTACCAGCACGGGCGGATTTGACAAATATCTTTTGAGTCGATCGAACGCTTCCTGACATTCTTCAGTCCATTTTACTGCAGCACTCTTTTTTAGCAACTTGAATATGGGCTCACAAGTGGTTGTGAGTTGAGCAATAAACCTGCTAATGTAGTTCAATCTACCAAGTAAACTAATCACCTCCGTTCTATTCTTGGGCAGGAACAACATTGGATAACCATATGGGATAGCGAGCTATTCGAATTACTTTGGCTTCAAGTTGTTTCATAATTTCCTCTTTAATTTTAATACTTACATCCGTTTTAAACTTCCTCAACTTCTGTTTGACAGGAGGGAACGCGGGATCAGTTGGCAATTTATGAGCCACTAATTCAGTGCTTAAACCAGGCATATCATCATAAGACCATGCAAAAACATCCTCATAATCAATTAATGCTTGAATCATTCCATCTTTTAGCTGTGGCAAAACATGTACACTGATTTTAGTTTCCCTAACATCTTTTTGATCCCCTAAATTTATTGCCTCAGTCTCATTCAAATTAGAATTCGGTTTGTCTTCAAACTGTTCCAACTCTTTGCTTATTTCTTCTAGTGCTTCTTCTTCATCATATTTCCCATCCTGCTTCATTGCATCTTGATTAGTTTGGATTTTAAGATCAGGCTGAAAATTCTGCATGCATGTCATGTTATTAGAATCAGCATAAAGAGAACTGTGTAAAAAAGTAAAACAAAATATATTTGACACGAAACAAAAGGGACATTGCATTTCATTAAATAAAAAGATAGAAGGGTTTAAACATAGATGCCAACATAACATAAACAAACTAAAATCCGAATTACAACCCTGAAATAACTCGGATAATCAAAAAGAAAAACAAAATAAACTACCAAAACTCCCTCCTGACGGGGAGAGCAGTGACTTCCCAATTATTAAGCCGGACAGCTGGACCTATGAATTGCACGTCTACTATACTGGTACCTTTCCTTGCTTCGACCATATCAACATCAATGAAAAGATTCTGGTAGTCATCAACCAATTCAACTTCAAATTCCACATGTTTCGTGACACCACTCTTAACAAATGACTCACTGAGTAGTGGCATTGGGCGAGGGAGTGACCATGTTTCCTTTTTCCTTTCCTTGGCTTTCTTCAGATCTTCAGCCGTAGGCTTAAATCCCAGACCAAACGTGCCCACGTTCTCACTTGGACATATGGGATGAACTATACCGTGCAAAGACGCTCCCAAACCCTTTCCTAGATCAAATCCGTATTTCCAAAGTTCACTCACCATCATGATAGAAGCAGAAGACAATTGCGGTCCCGGTATAACCTGCCATTCAAGGATACGATTCACTGGCACTGTATCAAAAATTTGATATACGAATGTCTCCTCTATATTATTTGTTTCAATAAGAGACAAGGGATAATCTTCGTAGGCGAACAAATATCCTTCACTCTGAATAACTATTTCTTGCCTGTCATGCTCAAACTTAATCATTTGGTGCAACGTAGATGCAACCGCCTTGGCCTTGTGGATCCAAGGCCTTCCCAACAACAGATTGTAAGAGGAGTCTACATTCAATACTTGAAACTCTATGGCAAACTCAACAGGCCCTATGGTCAACATTAGTTCTATTTCGCCAATGGAATTAGATTTTGCAGCATCGAAAGCCCTAACACATACATTATTGGTCCTGATCCTGTCAGCACCAATATTCAACTTTTGCAAAGTAGAAATAGGGCAAATATTTGTACCTGAACCTCCATCAATCATAACATGAGTGATGTAGAAATCTTCACACTTCACTGTAATGTAAAGGCCCTGGTTATGCCCTATACCTTCAACAGGCAATTCATCGTCAGAAAAGCTGATCTGATTGACTTCAAAGATTTTTCCAACCACTTTTTCAAGTTGGTTGATTGTAATCTCCCTAGGAACATACACTTCATTTAATACCTTTAGCAAAACATAACGATGCTCCTTGGAGTGCAACAGCAAAGATAAAAGGGAAATTTGAGCAGGGGTTTTCTTCAACTGGTCCAATAGTGAATACTTTGGCAATTTTATCTTTTTCAAAAATTCTTTGTCTTCTTCTTCGGTGATAGGTTTTTTGATAGATGACGGTCCACTCACCGTTGGTTTGGACTTTCTTAAGGTTTCAGGCACGTAGCATCTTCCTAACCTAGTCAAACCCCCTACCTCATCTACATCTTCCACTACTTCTTTCTCGTGATAGGTCATCACAGTCCGCCCCTAATTCTAGGGAACCCTTTTCGTATCAACCATAGGAGGTTAGGTCACCGGTTTGAGGACAATAGGCGTTGCCAGTGCTCCTTTCACCGTCAAGATGGGATGACTCAGAGCTCTCACCACTCGCAACATAGGTTTATCCTGACTTAAATCAACATACCTTCTGGCGCCCTATACTGTAATCAGGGGTTTCTTTATGTTTTCTTGGGCTTTATCTTCTCTCATTCCTTCCTGGCTCAATGACATTGCTTTCAAAGAGTCCGCTACATTTACCGATTTCTCCTCAGTGGTCTGCACCTTGTCAATAGGCTTATAACCCCTCAAAGACTGTTTTCCATCATATATCAATTCTAACATATTGGCTTCAGCATGTGTTAGTAGCGGATTATGGTTAATGTTTGGACCCTCCGGGGCCAGGACCAGCATCTGATTTATGTCAATTAAATCTTGGAAAACTCTTTTTAAATGCCAGTATTTCTCGATCTCATGGCCTGGCATATCAGAACAGTACGCACACCTTAATTAATAATCGAGATTCCTCTGTGGTGGATTTGAAAGCCTTTCTTGAATTGGGCTTAAAACCTTTAACTTTCTCAACCTATCAAACAAGCTAGCATATGACTCCCTAAGAGGTGTGAATTGATTTTTGATCGCCTTTTCCTTTTTATGCTCGGGCCTAGGCTGAAAACTGGGTCTGGAGGGGTTTTGGTAATCTGGTGGAATGAATGGGCGATTTTGTGGGGTTTGCGCATGCCACTATAGGTAAGAATGGGTTTGACCATATGGATACACGGTATATACTAGGTACGGCGGTGGTGGAATAGAATATAAAGGGTTTTGTGGAGGGTAGTAATGGTGGGGAGGAATATATGGAGCTTGGGTGTAGACTTAGGCTTGGGATTGGGGATAGGGGCGAGGTGGTCTTTTGGGATAGGAATGGGTTCCATCTACGGTAGTCGCCACATCATATTTCTTCTTTCTACCTCCAAATATGCCAGATCCACCTTGAATCACTTGTGTGGTGGCTTTTAATGCGGCAAAACTCACTATTCGGCCGGTCTTAATTTTGTCCTCTATCATCTCCCCCATTTTGAGGACTTCCATAAAAGATTTTCCCATTGCCGGAAGTAAATATTAAAAATAGGTCTCATCCTATGCCTGAATAAAAACTTCTACCAACTTACTTTCTTTCATTGGAGTCTTTACCCTGGCGGCCTATTCATGCCACCTTATCGCGTATTCCCTAAAACCTTCAATGCTCTTTTTCTTTATGTTGACCAAGGATTCTTTGTTCGGAATCAGGTCGATGTTATACTGAAAATGTTGAAAAAATTCAGAAGCCAAATCATCCCAGCTGTTCCATTTATCGATATCTCGATCGATAAACCATTCTGAGGCCAGATCAGAAAGACTCTCACCAAAGAAGGCCATGAGCAGTTCTTCCCTTCCTCTTGCAGCCCTCAACTGGTTGCAATAAAGTCTCAAGTGTGCAACAGGATCACCGTGTCCTACATACTTCTCGAACTTAGGCATCTTGGAACCGAGGGGAAGGTTGATATCGGGGAACATGCAAAGATCTTTATAGGAAACACTCCAATAATCTCCGATTCCTTGCAAATTCCTCAGCCTGTTCTAAACTTTCCAATTTTTGGGATATGATATCCTGTTCCTCTGCTGCGACAGGTTTCTCTATGTCAAATGGAAATGCAGGCAGCTGAGTGTAACCATACGGTTCATTCATTTGCAAAGTGGGCTCCGGGGCGTAATACTGACTATCTGAAACCTTCAGTACTGGCTCACTGATAGACCTAGGAAGCCTCATTGTGGGACGCACAACATATATGGGAGTTTCATGTGGTGGCATATCCACGAATACCGGTGTGATCGGTGGTGCTGGCTGAGCAGCTGGTCTTGATTGGGGAGCTGCCAAGGGCATACCAGAACTTCCAGGATAATAATGTCGCGGAGTGAATCCTGGTGCGTACTCAGGTGACTCAGTAGGAGTAGAGAATTGCTCTTGAGAGAGCGGTGGGCAATTAGAGATATTTCCAAGACCTTCAGGGAGTGGGGGAGGAGGCATTCCGCTGGCCCTTGCCCGGTGTAAATCTATCAGTTGTTGCCTGAGCCTTACTACCTCATCATTATGTTCTGAACTTTCTTTCCTATGATCCTGATCCGGGTCAATGAGCGAATTTTCAATCTCCCTACTAGCCATGGCGAGCTTTGCTTTGGATCTAGTGAAGTATGGGTGACTAGCCAGAGTGCTGCAAACCTGCCACTGTTATCTGAAAGAACATGCTCATCAAAGACGACATCCGTTAGGATTAGGTCACACAACAAGCATGGGAATCACATTGGTAAAATTTCCCTAAATTCATGTTCATTTCTACCAGCTTTTGAGGGTAACGAGGTCATTTTAACATCATCCTGATTTTTGTCTACACTTATTTTTATCTATACTTATTATTATTATTATTATTATTATTTTCGTATCCATCTTTGTTCTTTTTCCTTTCTCTCGTTATCTACCTTTATTTTATCATTCTTTATGGCTTTTGTTTTTCCTTAAAAGAGGAAAAATAATGAAAAACAATGAAACAAAATGATTAGATCGAACCCAAAAGTAGGTTGCCTACGTATCATGTTGTACATGAATCAGATCTTGCGTAGTTCGGGCCTTGCCAAAATGGCCAATTAAACTCTTTTTTCTTGAAATTTTAAGAAGAAAAGAAAAATAAGAATTTGTCGAAAGCATTGACGAACATCTTTTGCATTTTTTACTTTTAAAATACCTATACAAAACGAAACCTATGATTACTAAAGAAAAATCTTTTGGGGTTTTCAATTTTGAATTTCATATGAAAATGAAACTTGAAACTATTAAAGGAAAATCTTTTGTAGTTTTCTCTTGAAGATGTATATGAAACACCTACTTTAAATAAAGAGTGAAGAAAATCTTTTTTCGAATTTTTTTTTGGAATAAGATCAACCAAGAATAAAACCTACGACTATTAAGGATTTTTTTTTTGTATTTTTATTTTCAAGACATGTATGAAACACCTACTCTAGATGAAAAGTGAAGAAATTTTTTTTAATTTTTTTTTGACTTTTTAAATAAGATCAACCAAAAATGAAATCTACGACTATTGAGGAAAATCTTTTGTTTTTTTTACTTTTTTTTTTCAAGATATGTATGAAACACCTACTCTAAATAAAGAGCGAAGAAAATGTTTTTTTTGAATTTTTTAAATAAGATTCCCGAACCAACAATAGGCTGCCTATGTATCTCACTCCCGAAAGAGGAGAATCAGGGGTGCGTAGTTCGTCCAGATTGGACAATTAATGATTAACTAATAAATTGACCCTAACTTAAGAGACACTACCAAAAACAAACGAAAAAAAAAACTTTTGGATTTTTAGCTAGACACTGACACCACCAATTATGAAGAAAAATCTTTTTGGTATTTTTATTTTTGACAAATAAGTAGAAAAGGCAAACAAAACTCTTTTTTTTTTTTGAATTTACGGTACTTTGAGAAGACAAATGTAAAACGTAAAAAATATTTTTGAGTTTTTGGATCATGATGAACAAAAGCCATAAAGAATTCTAAAATAAACTACAACATTCCTTTTTTCTTTTTTTTTTCGTTCTTTTCAACTCACTTTTTTCTATTTTTTTTCCTTTTCATTTTTGCCTACGCACCTTACTCCTAACAATTTTTTCTTTTTTTGTCAAATCAGTCCGTCAAATGATCACGTTACCCTTAAAGATGCAATAGTTAACACGTAAAGATGCTTTAGAGGTGAGTCTCCTACGAAAGGCCATGTGGGTCCCGCTAGGTCTCAGTATGATGCACATAAGCATGACCTAAAGGTTGACCTACGTTGTGGTTTACTAACAAGGCTGTTCGGGGGAACGTATGGTCGATAGTGGCTGCTTTGCTTTCCACCTACTCCATAACACCGATGGATCCCCCCTAAAATAAGGGTGAATCAACTAGAGGTTGTGTACAACACGTGTACTACGGACTTGTTACAGAAAGAAGGCCGGGGGGTGAACTCATGATGACAGATATAAAGCGGTAACACATAGGATAAATACTATAAACAAATAGCACGAAAAACACACAAAAGTGCAAACAATAACCCAAACAAAATAACAAACAAGCTTATATACTCGTAATGCCTAACAAAGCCGATACGACTCCAAAAATAGCTCAAATTTTGAAAACTTGTCATTTTTCCCCAGCAGAGTCGCCAGAGCTATCACACCCCTTTTACGTACTCCAAAAGATTTATATTTTAAGTTCGAAAGTGTTTTTATTATATAAGTGACAAGAAATAAAAATTTTGTTTCGGAAAAGGATTATGTACATTTTTTACTTAGAGTCGCCACTTGGCATAATCCGGTGTACCAAGTCACCATTAGAAAATCCTTTCCAAAACCATTTGACTCTTTAAACTAGTTTGAGAACAGAGATTCCAGCTAAGGAATTCTGTTGATCGAGGGAAAGATGTTAGGCACCTCTCGATCCCATGGTTCAACCACGGTCGCTTGGTAGAGTGTATCGACTATTTTTGGCACTAAGAAATGTATAAACCGCGCAAAAGCACGCAAAATAATCAAACAAAACAAAACAATCCGAAATGTAAAATCCAGTCCAATTATTACAACCCGAAATAAAAAGGGACTGAAAGTAAACCTACGCTAATCCTAAACTGATGCTCTACCCGATGCCTCGGGCCTTCACAACGAACATCCTCTGGGTACATGACATCTTGGGGCATTCCCCGATGAATAAATATATACAGATACTTCGAGGCATTCCCTGGCCAAATTATACAATTGAATTTTTCGTATGATAAAGTAAAATGAACCATTCACGCACATATTCAAATATTCCAATAAATCAGTATTTCCTAAATTTGACTACCTGACCTACATTTGCCTATCCAAGTTCAACATATCACAGTTCTATTGTGTTTAACATTATCCATGCATCAAAATTAATCAACATTCATTTTAGCAATTTTTAATTCCCACCCCCAATATTATTTTTAACACAAAACTTCCACAATCACGATTACTATTTCAACAATCCATAATCACTATAAACTCAATATTCATCATTCATGTCACACACAATCATAACTAACGAAATCAACAACCAATCAATACTAACAGTTATTCATCACCAATGAAGATCAAACCACACACGAATATCCAATTCAAAATATAAAATATTGCAAATAATAAAATAGATGAGAGAAAGTGTAGATTTGGACCTCAATTAAAGCTTTTATTGTGCCAAAATATGTGATCAAAAGACAAAGTTGGATCCAAAACTCTCGAATTGAACCTCGATAACCAACAACTCCAAACTCGATATCGAATTCAACCGGAAAGATTTGGAAAATAATGAAAAGCCTCACAATGAATGATCCGCAAGCCCGAATAGAAATCCAAAAAAACCCAAGATCTCAAATTTGAATCCCCAAATCACCGATTTCCAACTAACCTTGTATGAGTCTCATCGAAATTGAAGTAACTGCCATCGTTTCAGCATTTCCCGAAATGAGATAGAGCTAGCTCGAATGGGCTGGCTACTGGCCCGGTATTAAGAGGAGAATGGGGGTGGAACAGCGGCTGGGACGCTGGTTGCAGCGACGGGGTCATTTGGTTGGTCGCTGGAGAAGGATCTGGATGACGAAGGAGGACGGATCTGAGAGGTGGCTGGAGGAGTAGCCCGTGCTGGCCTTTGGAGGAAGCATCGTCCTTGGCCGGTCGGCGTTTGAGTGGAGGAAGAAGAGGAAGAAAGTTGGAGCAGCGCCGGCACCAGCGCTGTTGTCGTCGATGGGGAAGGCAGCGGGAGATATTTTAGAGAGAGGGAGTTAGGCGGCTTCCATTTTTTTATATCACCCCCTTCCATGTTCCTTTTGTGTGTGTGTATATATGAGGTGAGGTTGGGGTAGTGGTGAGGTGGGGTAGAGTTTGTTAGGATAGGGTAGGTAGGTGTTGTTTTTTAATTGGGTGGGTTGTTAGAATATTAGGATAAAACAAAATTAGTTAGGGGGTTGTTATTTTTGTCATTTTGTGGAGGGATTATCACACGAGTAAGGGTACACGGTAGGATAAGGTAAACAATAGGTAAAAACGATATCGGAGAGGGACGAAATTAGGTGTCTACATCATGCCCCCTTTGAATGTAAACACGAAGTGTTTTCAGAAAAAGAAGTAGACAGCGAGACCAAATTTTGACCCGACCATTATCCAAAGAAAGAAACAGAAGGAAGAAGGACAATCGGGTTTTGACTTAAGACATCCCACCTACTCACATTATGAGAGGATCGACTGACAAGTATCTCAAATTTTGGAAGGAGATGGACTATACAGAGTTGGAGAGTCGAGTGAGGTTCCATCAAGGTTCCGGTCCAGGGATCTGTCATTATATCAAAAAAATGAAAATTACAAGTTAAAACATAAATAAAATCACAAAAATCCTATCTATACAGCCTCTATTGGTTCTTGACTCGACTTTCATCACCCTATTCTTCAGGCGGGTTCCTGACTTGCAATTTCTTTCAACTTGTTGCTTGTCTTTCAATTGCTTCGCTTTGTTTCTTGACTTTTCGTTTCTTCACCCTATTCTCCAGGCGGGCTCCTGACTTGCTATTTCATCACTTTATTGCTTGACTTTTATTTCTTCACTCTGTTCTCCAGGAAGGCCTCTTACTTGCTATTTCATCACCCTGTTCTTCAGGCGGGCTCCTGAAACCCAAAATTCAAATTAGAACGAAAATTATCCCAACAAGAATTATAATAAAGTAGTATTTCATTTTTGAAAGTGTTATCCCATTTTTCAGGAGGGTCCCGCGCATAAAGTAAAATCCCATTTTTCAGGAGGGTCCTGAATAGAAAGTAAAATGCCATTTTTTCAGGAGGGTCCTGAACAAAAAGTAAAATCCCATTTTTCAGGAGGGTCCTGAACATAAAGTAAAATCCCATTTTTCAGGAGGGTCCTGAACAGAAAGTAAAATTCAATTTTCTAGAAGGGATCCATGTATACTGTGAACAGGCGCATTTCTCCCCAATCCACCTTGGGTAGCCTCAAACATTCTATAATACCTGTCGGAACCACCAATTTGAGAGTAGATGCCTTGGATCAATAAATTTTCCACTGAAACAATCTTTTAGTATTTCTGAAAAATGATAAGGGGGAAGAGAAACATAGACATACCACTGAACACTCCACCTTGTCTCACGCTTTTCAATAACACAAAGGCACGCATGTAATGCCTCAATATGTTTTTCTCAAACAACCAACATTGGATCCCTCAGAGCAACCCAAATAGCATCCACAAACTCCGGCACGTGAACATTAAAGACAGTTGAAGCATTTTCTGCCATTTCCTAAAATTTAAAGATAGGAGATTGAAACAGGGACATCATCAGCAAGTACTTAGCTCGTATCTGGAATTCAATATGCTATGTGGTGGATTTATTTAAAATATTATAAGAATGACAACCACATTTCTATAGTATGAACTATTTCACTCTTCATTCGGTGATAACAGGAAAAAAAACACTAGTTAACCTTTAGGATACAATTTTAATAAATAGCTAATATTTGTATTCAGTTTAAGGAACACTTCTTTCTTTTATCTGAAGAGTTGAGATCCTGATGTCAGACAATCAAGTATCTGAAGCATCAAAATGCTACACACCTGACGTTCCACTTCATCTGCAGTAATTGCACCACAAGATCTATCTAGGTGACCAAGAACTTTACTAGCAAGGACCAAGATTTCAGAATCACGCTTTGTTTCAAAGGCAGCGCTCATGTAATTGGAGAATTTTGCCACTTTTGATGTATTTTCGCTGATGGTGACATATATTAGCTCATCAATAGCCCTCAATGCTCCCAGATTTTCAGAAACTTCATTACTATCATGAAACGTAGTAATGAGTTCATATAGATGATCCATAAAACGAGCAAAACCTTCTCCACTAAGATCACGAGCTTCTTCCTCTACAAGCCGCGTCAAGGTCAATGCAGCCTTATCCTACCATAGAGAATAAATAAGAATTGGCTTGGTTCAAAAGCAATTCAAGTTTTTGAAAGATAATTTTAGAAGAGGGAACTGGAAATGATGGAAAGAGGCATAGATTAAGAGCATGCAAACTCAAACAGCAAAAACAGCAAGACTGAGCAAAACAGAATATTAAATGATTAAGACAGAAACTCGCATCAGTATCAATATCAAGCAGCCAGTGCAAAAGACTGCTCTGCTAACCTTTGGTAGAAAAATGGAACAAGGAAAGTGAATGAAAACAAAACCAAACAAAACAAAACTTGGTATTCACATTATTTTTCAAACCAAAAAGTTCACTAAGATGGTTGATATAAATTTAAAATCAGGATCTATCCATCTCTCTTGATTCATGGAGAAGGAAAATAAATAAGTACAATTAGCAAGAGGCATATAGGAGAAGATTTAACTACAAAACAGCAAACAGTTACTTCTATGTAGTGCCATGATTTCAAACTGGATTAGCCAACAAACTCCGTGTAATCCCACAAACTGGTCTTTTTTCTTCCACACAAATCAAAAAATAAATAAATGTGCCAAAAAATAAACTGTAGCATTCTGCTTTCTTTCTATTTTCAATCTTTTACATATACAAGGTTTCAAATAACAGCATCCAACACTTCTTGAGAAACTAAGGATGAAAAAATCAAGAAAAGAGCTCAAGACATACTGTCAGCTAAAATTTTCCTTAATTTTTCACGAATTCCTAAGAAACTCAAAATGAAGCACTAAATTTCTGATTCTACTCCCTCATCAATCCAACACCAAGATTTCCAGAATGACGACTAAAGAAGAATAAAGAGCTCACATCAAGATTTCTTGAACTATTCTAACTCCACTACTGTACAAAATTCTGCAAATGACTCCAAAAAAAAACTTGAAAGAAGAAACGAAAAAAAATCAAATAAATTGAGGACGGAAAATCAAGAAAAGAACTCAAGATGTACCCTGAGCTAAAATCATGTTAGTCTTATGTCCTATAAATGTCTGGTTCCACTACCTCACCAATTCACCAACTCAACAAATCAAAATCTCCTGAACTGTTCTAACTCCACTATTGATCTTAAAAAATTCAACAAAAAATCAAGAACCTTAGAATCTTCTTTGATTTTCATCAATTCCTAAGAAAATCAAAATCAATCACTAAATTTCTATATCCACTTACTCAACAATTCAACAAATTTAACAACACCCAAAAACAAAGAACACAAAGAGTAGATAACAACACAGAGGTCACATCATGATTCCCTAAGCTACTCGAACTCCAGATCTTTAAAATCCAACAGACGACTTCAAAAAAATAAAAGTTGAAAGAAACGAAAGAACCTTAGGATTGCTTCTGGTACATAGGTCAGCAAGAACTCTATTAAGAGCATCAATATTTTTGGAACCGGTTGTTGCAACTGGATAGTGGATTGCCTGAGAGCTGCTACCCATGCTTCTTCTTCACACACCTATCTACACGAAAACCTAACATAATGGACAGAACGTTGTTATTGTAATGCTGATTGTAATTTTTGTATATTTTTACATGAGGCTCCATGGTTGGTCCCTATAGTATCAGATCCTGGAAATTTCCTCACTTGTACTGAGTCTGCTTGCTAGTACAATTCTCTACGTGAAGAGAAGAAGTGATAAGACTTTGCATCAAGTAGCAGTCTTAAGTAAGGAATTTTCCACACACCATGTTGTCAAAGAGAAGCATTCCTCTCAAAATTGTCTAACAAAGGTTGATGTCGCAGGAGCGAGACGTCCGTCTAAGATGAGCATCTTTCAAATAAGTTCATCTCATAGCAAGAAATATCCCAAATTAGAGGATGATGAGGCTCAGAGCATTGAGAAGAAACCTAGAAAGAGTAACTGGAGAGAATCCTTGGCTGCATCTGAGTTCTCAATCGGTTCACCTTCATATAGAAGGTTCACTACATATGAGAGGATTCCTGCCAAGCATGTGGGTGTATTTAACTTGGTATATTCTATCTTCTTTGAACATAAACAATCCTTTTTGAATAGCCAAATCTATTCTCTTACTTATATATTTTCCTTGTGAAATTTAGGCAAGTGGAGGAGAAGAAGTCACACCTTTCACTACTTAGTTGGTGTAGATACCGATCAAGATGTTTAATCCGACTAATAATTTGGTCTGCTATAAGAGGATCATTTATTTTTTTTCCGGCAAGGGAGATTATATAAGCATTTCACTTTTCAGAATTGGACATCATGATTTGTTAATAATATGACTTATGAAGATTTGACAACTCAATTAGTTATATGTTTATTCCAAAAGAAATGTATCAAACATGGAGATGTAGATATCTAATATAGATAATTTTTGGTCCACCTTATTTTTTGTTCGTGGAAATATAATGGAATAATTAGGTTTCAAAAACCTCTTGTTATATGTATTTCTTGGTTTGAAGACGCACCTTTCAATTTCTTATCTCTAGCTGTCTAATTCAAAAAGTATTATAGATACTGATTGCAGCATGCTTAACTAGATAGGTCAATAGTTGTATTCAATTAGCAATATATATGTTAATTTATTCTCGTTTTGGTCTCAGCAACACAAGAAATATAGGCAAAAGGCAAGAGGAAGTCCCATAAGTGTGCAGTACATCCTGTATTTTACTGCTCACCTAATGGATGTTCTTTCTAATGTTTACATATGTTCATAGTGCCAGGGTTCTCAAATGATGGCTGAGGATAACTCCGATGAACTAGAAAGTCCAGTAACTAGTGTGAAGAATGACTCTATGGCTGAGGATAACACCGATGAACTAGTAAGTCTAATGACTAGCGTGAAGAATGGCTCTATGGCTGGGGATAACATTGATGAACTAGTGAGTCCAGTAACTAGCGTGAAGAATGACTCTGCTGGAAGTAAGCCAGATAAAATCATCACAATAAAACCAAGATCTATGAGTATTGGAACAAGGTTCTTCCCTGCTATCGCAGCTCCTCCTCTACTTTATCTTACAATGCAGGCAATACAAAAAGGCAATCCACTGGGAAGTTGAATGCTCCTGATAGCGGACAAGATGTTATTCCTTATTATCTGAGAGCTTCCACTGGTTCTTGCCATGACTTCTGTAAATATGGCATTAAACATTCCTCTGAAGCAAAGCCATGGCATCCTCTATCAAAAAGAAAGAACAAACTTCTTGCTGATGAGCAGAGTCCTGCACGGACCATGGTGGAAGAGGCAAAAAAGGGGACTTTGGTCAAGCAAAAGCTTTCCACTCCTCCTAGAAGTGTGCTGGGAGAGAAAAAAAAAGGTGACGGGAGTTGAGCAAAAGCCTTCCACTTCTCCAGGGAGTATGCTGGGAGAGGCGAAGAAGAGGACCGTGGTCATGCAAAAGACTTCCACTACTTCAGGGAGTAACCAGAGTGATGCAAAGAAGGGGATTTTGGTCAAGAAAAAGCTTTCCACTCCTCCTGTGAATATGCTGGAAGAGGGAAAAAGGTAAATAAGGTCTATCAAAAGCCTTCAGCACTGATAACGCTCAATCTACAGCTCTCGTTTGAGTGTAAAGCGGTCGTTAGCAAATATAGAACCCAACCTGGGTTGGGTATCGATCCCACAGGGAATAGCTTGGTCAACAAGTACGCAAAATTAATAGACTTTTGGTGCAAGTCTCGTAAGAAGGGGGGATTGTAATAAGTAACCAAAGTAATGAAATAAAAGCTGAAAATAATAAAGTAAAAAGACAGTATTTCGTAGGTTGTGAAACAATGAGAATTGAGGCGTTGGGGTTATGTCCACCTTCTGAGGTATACGTCTCTATTGGCTATGAGTGTGTAGAGTCTTGACATGCAATTGCTTATAGAGAATTGTAGTCGATGGTAAATCCAAGCGTCTCTCGACCTAAACAAGGACTATTTCACTTTAACTCTCTCGAGCTTAAAGTGTGTCTAGCGGTACAAATTCTCCAAGAGGTTAGTCCAGTTACGGCACTATCTTTTTAATAGGAAAGGGTGTCCTACTACCTTGACATTATCTCTTTTCCAGACAAATAACCTTTCTCTCGAACAAGTTAAATGTTAGACTGGCGTTAGTCTATGCGTCTTCTTTTCTAGACAAGTAACCTTTCTCTCGAACAGGTTAGATGTTAGAATGGCGTGTTCTTGTGTTTGAACCGCAAAGGATGTAGATTTAAGATGAAGAGAATAATGATATAAGCAATATACGTGTCTTGAACTCACAAGCTCATAGCAATAGATAGTAACTCATTCGGCATCCATAACCCCAACTAAGAGGTTTAGTTACCCATGAATGCGAAGGATATCACGTTTTGCATGGTGGATGGCGTGAATAGTAGGTGTTTGGCATGTGGTTTTAGTGATTCCGTAGCAAGTAACGATTCTCTTGTTGTGGAATTTGAGAATAGAAGAATAGATTAGAAGTGTTTGTAGTGGAAGATGAGAGGGATGAAAGAAAATTGATTAAATTGTAAGGAGATGTCTTAAGTGAAGAGTTAATAAAAATCTCTAACATGATAGGGTATTTATAATACTCCTATCCTACTCCTACTAAGCTAATGAAATAAATAACCAAATCCTAATATACTAATGAAATCCTTGACCCAAATGTACTAGGGTAAGGTTACAAAATTATAATCCAAATAGAATAATGAAACACATAACCTAATTGCACTAGGTTAATGTATTATGGCAAAAATCCAGCTTTGTGTCTGTAAGTCCCCAAAGTCTTCAGAATTGCTGTTTTAGCCCGGGACACATTTTCCATGCAGCAGATTTAGTCCTTTAGGCGTCCAGCTCCTTTCCACTTCGTTCGTGAGCTTTCTTTTGCGTCAAGTAAGCCATAAATTGCTGTATTTTGCATCATTTATACCTGAAACTTTCCTAATCACATTTGTTAGCTCATTTACAGGAAAAAGGACTAAAAGTGTATGAAATAGATAATTAGTTCTCAAAACTAGGCTAAAATATGGGCAAAATATATTGATATAGGCGCGTAAATTCGCCTATCATCAACACCCCACACTTAGAGCTTTGTTCGTCCTCGAACAACATATCATGTCCTTCTAAGCATCGACTTAAGGTTTTTACAGAAACAACACAAAACATTCTTCAAGACAAGCACAACAATTATCAACGAAGAGTAGCTTTCCGATTATAAGTAGAAACAATTTAACCTCAAGCATAGACTCGTGATGGTGATCAACTCGCATGCAAACGTTAAGGTGCATAGAATCATATACAACTATCCAAGACTCATCAACCATGTGTGTCTCACAATATAGTACCCATAATCACTCACAAGTATAGCATATTTTCAAACATGGGTATCAAAATATCCTTGCACTCACTCTCACAAAGAATTCATATGTAGCAACTAGTGACCATAAGCTTGCCTTTAATGTAGTACTCTACTAAATGTCGGAATGTTAAGATTAGGATCAAGTAGGTCTTTAGATGGTTGTAATGTAGGCTAAGGGACGGGTAGGACTATTTTGGCCAAGAATAGTGACTAGGTTCCTAAGCACTTTAATACATCACTTTGTATCTATGACACTTTTTTCTTTCAACCTTTCTTTATTTTTTTCTTCCACCCTTGTTCTCATCTTTTGTTTTTCAATTTTAAGCACAACTCACTTTTCAGCTTTCTTTTCCTTTTTCTTTTCACAACGTACCTCCTATGATAGCATTTTTTTCTTTTTCATAACACATTCAAGAACCTTTACAATTTAAAGCATCATACTCACCCAATTTCCTCTTATGTTGTCACATGACTTATTCACTTTAAAGCACTTAGGAATTTGGATCAAATTACGGTCTTGAAAAAAAATGGATTAGGCTTACATACAAGGTTGTCAAAGAAATAGGCTAAAGGCTCAAAAGGGTTTAACTAGGATGATTTACATGGGTAGGAAAAACTGAAGGTAAACATGTATAGGTTGCCAAAAAAATGCCTAAATCATATCCTAAACTTACATTCCTTATTTTCGCTTTGCATACATACGAGGCAAGTTCTAGCATCAGCCACATACATAGAATATACTATTATCTCACACACACAAGGCACATGGTCGACTTGATTGGTAGTAATATAGACTCTCGACCCAACAAGTGAAGGAATTGAATCACACACTATCACATAATGAGTCACAACTAGAGCCTAAATGTCTCAATAGTCACAATTGTAGCACATACTCTTGTTCTAATCTCATGCTGCCTATCCAAATAATTTCATGCGTAGCTAGAAAAATTTTACTCCTAAAAAATAAAAAAAAAACGTCACACGAAAAAAATCACAAAAAAAATTTGGACTCAAAACAAAATAAACAAGCAAACATACAAACATAGCATGCAGATTCTGCCACCCCACACTTAGACTAGACACTGCCCTCAGTGGAAAATAAAGTCGAAGAACCTGATTAGTCGGACTCTTCCTCAATGTCGGGGGTCATACCCCCTTCGTCCGAATCATCGTAAGAGTCATCGTCAGAGTTCTCCTCAGCATCAGAATCAGGCAAGCGTCTATCATCATCAGTTGGCACGTCATCATCAAGAGGTTCCTCGAAATATACTCCCACTCCACACATCTCCCGGGCATGTCTGTTCATTGGGTAGTCGTGGTCCAGCTGTTGGAGCTCTTCAGCAGTTGGAATACGTCCACCACTCATCATAGTGAATCGTGTCATGCCATAGAGATGACGGAAGAAACTCTCGTCACGAGCGTGTCTCTCCGCAGTGGTAAGGTTGACTCCATGTGTTGTTTCAGCATCTTTGACCTTGGTGAGGTCAACCTTCTTTGGGGTATGTGGGAGTTTGTGGTCAGCTGGTTCCTCTTCTATATCCTCCTTCCGCAACATTGCTGTCAACAAATTGCCGAATGTGAAATGGGACCTGCTGTGGAGTCTGGCTTTTCTCATGGTAGATCGAATGATTGCCCCAAAGTTGATAGGGACATTCGTCATCAACGCATAAACCAAACACACTCTATCTCTCGATATCTTTGTGTATTGCGTCCCAGGAATAAGGCATGAGTTGACAAGGCGCATCCAGATTTTTGCTTCCCTATTTAGTGGAGCATAGGGGAATGTGTTGTGATGGCCTGTTTCCTTATGTCTGCCCCATCTTGCCATTGATCTGCTTCCACAAAGCGTGTGTCTTATTGCTCTGTAAGGAGGCCTGCTGTACAGCTCTTTGTATGGTGCAGTGTCGACCGAAGGTAGGCCTAGAAACGAGTTGATCCAATCCGCTGTAAGCTGTAACACTTGGCCCCGAATTTTGACTTCGTTGCCTGTTGTGTTTGGCAACCAGTTGGCATAAAATTCTCTTGTCAAGTCAAGATTGCACTCTCCCATGTCACGGAAGATGAAATCCAGCTTCAGAGCCATTATCTTAGCCAACATTTGCGGCTCCTTCTTTGCTAAGGTCTCCTTGTTGATTAAGTCGACGTGCACATATTTCGTTTCTTTGTTTCTGCTGTACCATGCCTTGGCGTCTTCCTCAAGAACCCATTTGATTCCGAACATTCTGCGTGGTAGGTGTGCTGAAGATGATTCTCCTTGGTCTTTTCGGCTTCTCTTTTTATCCTTTCGGGTTGTGGTAGCCTTCTCCTTGCCTTGCCTTGCTTTCGGTGCCATTGTACCTGAGACTAAAAATAATGTTAGTTGCAGCACAATCGCACTTTATACAATCTACATGCAAGCACTAAGGGTACCACCCCACACTTAATCTTGTTAGCACAAATCAGTAAAGTGAAAGTGGTCGAGTACTCAGACTTCGTCGACATATGTTTTAGGATTGTATTCCGACAAGAAAATCAGCATTACATCACTTATGAGCAGCCACTTGGACGTCTTTCATGGTGCATATAGCGACACTACAACATAGGGGTTACCGCATGGAATTGCTATTCGTACAACAAACACTACCTCCTACGTCGATAGTCACTATAACCTTATCCCGATGGCCGGGATGGTTAATCATGCAAGCATCCAAACAACACTCTCAAGCAATATTCATAGCCACATATGTTCAGCAAGTATCATAACAATGCCATTGAAACAAAATTCAAGTCGGAAACAAGTCAAGAATTCCATACGTATATATTCAATCACACGATTTTGCAACAAATATCCACACACATGAACATCACCACCAATTTCTTATGATTTAGCATTTTATAATAAGCATAGCAACGTAGTACTTACGATAAATAGATGAAGAATAAGAGAGCACTTACTTGCTTGAAGAGTGTGGAGAAGTTTGTTGTGGATTGGAAGAACAAAGGAAGAAAAATTTGAGAGGATTTGGGATGATATGCGGCGCCTTTAGGGTTGATTCTAATGTGTTTGTGATAAAAAAACAAGTCCCCTTTATATAGGAGGAGTATGGGTCGGGTTATGACCCATTTACAATCGGATTTGGGGACAAAATCACCACATATGCGGCGCATATCCCTCGGCATATCACTTACATGTGCGGCGCATTGTCCATGGCATAATGGGACATATGCGCCGCATATCCTATGGCATATCTAGACATATGCGGCGCATATCCTATGGCATTTGGTCTCAGTATCTCAAATGCCATAGCATAGGCGGCGCATAGTCAAAAGCACACCTAGGAATAGGCGGCGCATAGTGTATTGCACACTAGATTCCGAGTCCTTAGGCTATAGAATAGGTTGTGCATCGTTCGTGGCCTATTTATACCAAGGCCTAGCCTTCCTCTAAGCCTATTATGACGTGAGAAAGGCTCAATTCATAGCCTTATGCATCACCATTCCTAACTTACCGACTTTACCATACAATGCGACCAAATCGTCAAGTGAAATCAATCTCCTCGTTGCATACTTCTTGCACCTATATTTGCTCAAAACACAATAAAAACGATTAGTACGATGGGTTGCCTCCCACCAAGCGCCTTAGTTTTGGTCGTGGCACGACTCTTATTTTTGGATTTTCATTTATCAAAAAGAAAAAAAATTAAAACGACGAAACGATAAAACGATAAAACGATAAAACGATGGGTTGCCTCCCATCTAGCGCCTTATTTATTGTCGTGGCTCGACGTAGTAGTCTCAAGTACTTAGACTTCGTTGAGATAAGTGATGGCCATGTCATTTATCGAGTCAAGAGGACCGATATATGGCTTGACACGTTGGCCATTCACTTTGAAGATAACACCCTCATTGTTTTCCAATTCGACTACTCCAGACGAGTAGACTTGGGTGACTTTAAATGGACCAGACCACTTTGATTTTAACTTACCTGGGAAGAGCTTGAATCTGGAGTTAAAGAGTAGTACCATGTCACCTTTTTGGAAGTTTCGTCGAACAATCCGCTGATCATGATACTTCTTCATCCGCTCCTTGTATAAATCTGATCTTTCATATGCATGGAGACGGAATTCATCTAGTTCGTTCAGCTGCTCCAACCTCAGGTTCTTCACATCATCCCAATTCAGATTCAAGTGCTTCAATGCCCACAATGCCTTGTACTCAAGCTCGATGGGTAGATGACAAGCCTTCCTATAAACTAGATGATAAGGTGACATGCCAATGGGTGTTTTGAATGCAGTCCTGTACGCCCATAGTGCATCATCTAGCTTTCGAGACCAATCCTTCCGATTCGCATTGACCGTCTTGGCAAGGATTTGCTTGATCTCACGATTGGAAACCTCTACTTGTCCACTAGTTTGGGGATGATAAGGCGTAGCTACCTTGTGTTGCTTGACTCCATACTTGGCCAATACAGATTTGAATAGCTTGTTACAGAAGTGAGATCCTCCATCACTTATGATAGTACGAGGTACCCCAAAGCGAGAGAAGATATTCTTCTTTAAAAACGCTACAACACGCTTTCCTTCGTTATCGGCCAATGCTATAGCTTCAACCCATTTCGACACATAATCCACAGCAACCAAGATGTACTTCATTCCAAACGAATTCACGAATGGTCCCATGAAATCAATACCCCACACATCAAAGAGTTCTACCTCCATAATTTTGGACATGGGCATTTCATGGTGTTTTGAAATAGCACCTTGACGTTGGCATTGGTCACACCTTCTCACATAGTCGTGTGCATCTCTGAATATTGTAGGCCAATAATAACCACTTTGCAAGACTTTCCTTGCTATTCGATTACCCGCATGATGTCCTCCAACTTGCGAAGTGTGGCATACTTCCAATATAGTAGGCACTTCTTCATGGGATATACATCGTCGAATGATACCATCCGCGCATCTTCGAAACAAATAAGGCTCATCCCAATAGTAGTGCTGAACGTCATGCATAAACTTCCTCCTCTGGTGGTAAGATAAATTGGAAGGTAACACATTACTCACCACGAAATTTGCAAAGTCGGCATACCATGGTAAGTTCTCCATTGTTGTCGCTAGTATCTCCTCGTCAGGGAATGCATCGTCAATCTAATTTTCTGGTTGCGCCACATACCCATTCTCAAGTCTAGATAGGTGATCAGCCACTTGGTTCTCGCAACCTCTTCTATCTTTGACTTCGAAATCAAACTCTTGCAGTAGCAATACCCATCTAATCAGCCTTGGTTTTGCATCCTTCTTTGTCATTAGATATCTAAGAGCTGCATGGTCTGTATGAACGATCACTTTAGTACCCAATAGATAGGCACGGAACTTCTCAAACGCATACACAACCGCTAAGAGCTCTTGTTCAGTGACAGTGTAGTTCTTTTGGGCTTCATTGAGGACCTTACTCGCATAGTAGATAGGATGAAATAATTTCTCCTTTCTCTGTCCAAGAACAGCGCCAACGGCTACACCACTAGCATCACACATGATTTCAAACGGGAGCGTCCAATCTGGTGCTACCATGATAGGGGCTTCAATGAGTTTTTCTTTAAGGCATTCGAATGCCTTCAAGCAATCATCATTAAAGTCAAACTTCGCATCTTTCTCCAATAGCTTGCACAATGGACTTGAAATTTTGGAGAAGTCTTTGATGAATCTACGATAAAACCCAGCATGGCCAAGAAAACTACGAACTCCTTTCACCGAAATTGGAGGTGGTAGCTTCTCAATTACCTCTATTTTGGCGCGATCAACCTCTATTCCTCTTTTGGAGATCTTGTGCCCAAGAACAATTCCTTCTTTTACCATGAAGTGGCACTTCTCCCAATTCAGTACAAGGTTGAACTCTACACATCTTTGTAATGCCATGCTCAAGTTCACCAAACATGCGTCAAAGGACTCACCAACAACTGAAAAGTCGTCCATAAATACCTCCAAAGTGTCTTCTACCATATCAGAGAAAATAGACATCATACAACGTTGAAAGGTGGCTGGTGCGTTACATAACCCGAATGGCATACGTTTGAAGGCAAACGTACCATATGGGCATGTAAATGTTGTCTTCTCTTGGTCTTCTGGTGCAATACAAATCTGATTATAACCTGAATATCCATCAAGAAAGCAAAACCATCCTTTCCCCGCTAATCGATCTAGCATTTGGTCCATAAATGGCATGGGGAAGTGATCCTTGAGAGTCCAAGAATTCAGCTTGCGGTAGTCCATACATACTCTCCATCCAGTAACGGGCCTGAGTGGAATAAGCTCATTCTTTGCATTAGCAACCACCGTCATGCCTCCTTTCTTGGGAACACATTGTACTGCGCTTACCCATGTACTATCAGAAATAGGATACACAACTCCTGCGTCTAACCACTTGATAATCTCCTTCTTCACCACCTCTTGCATTGGTGGGTTTAGACGTCTTTGGTGTTCGATGGTGGGTGTGCACTTTTCTTGGAGCTGAATTTTATGAGTGCAAATCCCAGGTGGAATACCAAGGATATCCGCAATGGTCCATCCAATAGCTCTAATATACTTGCGTAAAATTGCAATAAGAGCTGCAACTTGTTGCTCACCTAAATCGGCTGCCACTATGACTGGAAGGGTGTTTCCGCTTCCTAAGAATGCGTACTTCAAATGGCTTGGCAGCTCCTTTAATTCTAATGTGGGTGGTTCTTCAATAGATGGCTTAGCTGGTGGTGTGGGTCGATTCTTGAGATCAAGATCCAGCTTCTTAGGAGTATAGCGATATGCTCCTAATCCTAATAGAGCACAAACATTATCTTCAGAAATTTCAGCATCATCATCATCTTCTTCCATGAGCAAAACCTCCAAAGGATCATCAAGAATTTGCTCTTCAGCAAGTAACTCATCCTCGTCATCAACGACAACATCAGCCACAGAAAATACACTTAGATCTTTGGGTTGCTTCATTGATTTGCAAACATCAAAGCGCACCACTTCATCATTTATTCGTAATGAAAGCTCATTAGCTCTCAAATCTATGAGCACACTTCCCGTAGCAAGGAAAGGGCGTCCCAAGATTATGGGAACCTCTGAATCTGCTTCACAATCCAAAATGACAAAGTTTGCTGGAAATATGAATGAAGATACCTTCACCAAGACATCGCATAGAATACCAACCGGTCGTTTTACCGACCTATCCGCCATAACAAGCCTCATATTAGTTGGTGTAGGATCTCCTAACCCCAACTTATTGTAGATTGATAATGGCATCAGGTTGATGCTGGCTCCAAAGTCACATAATGCTTTAGCAAAGTCCAAAGATCCGACGGTGCAAGGAATAGTGAAAGCTCCGGGGTCGGCCTTTTTCTGAACTATGGATCGGGTAGCGATTGCACTACAATGATGCACATCATCTTTCAGCTCATAGCTTGCTGCCCTCTTCTTAGTCAAAAGATCTTTCATAAACTTCGCATACCCAGGCATTTGTTCAAGTGCCTCAACCAATGGGACATTAATGGTCAGCTGTTTGAGCATAGTCATGAATTTGCTGAACTTAGTGTCATCGGCCACCTTCTTCAATCTTTGTGGAAAAGGTGGTGGTGGGTATGGAAGTGTTCTCTCCATGGCTTTCTTCTCCTCTTGCTTCCGTTTATTATTTTTTTCAGGCTGCACGTCACTAGGCAACACGTCCTTGACGTTGGAAGTGGATATTGCGGCGTCTTCCCTAGTGGCGTCACTAGGTGTGGCGTCCATGTCTGCTGTTCCGTCAACTACTTGCTTGCCTTCTGCTGAAGTTTCCAGCACCTTACCACTCCTCGTAGTGATGGCCATGCATGACCCATCATTCCTTGGGTTTTGGACTGTATCGCTCGGTAAGGTGCCAGCCTTTCTTTGATTGAATGCTGCTGAAAGTTGGCTTAATTGCTGCTCTATTTGCTTGATAGAAGTGGAATGAGAATCAACTAATTGCTTCATGGAGGCCAAATCGTCAATTACCTCCTTTACTCCCGCGCTCGTTGCTTCCACTCCTTTTAATAACTTCGCCATCATGTCTTCCATAGAATTAGATGTGGTGGTATCACGTCTGCCAGGGGGAACGTACAAACCACTATTTTCATTATTTTTCTTCCAACTACCTTGGTCTTTACCTCCAGATTTGTCATAATAGTTCCGACCTTGGTTTCCTTGGGCATTCCCACGGAAACCCCCCTGATTGTTCAAGTAGTTGGCCTCCTCTTCCGAATCAGATTCGTCTCTTCCTTTTGACGCAATTGCTTTCACTTTTTCAGTCTTCCCTAATAGATGCTTTGTAAGAAGATCCATTTGGGTTTTCATGTGCGCCATGTCTTGATCACGTTCTTCTTCTCTTCTTGTTTGGTCTGCAGACATGCCAATAGATAAAGTGGGGCTTGCTACCTCAGAATCCCTGGTATGCCAAGATCTACTTTGTTTCGTCATACGATCTAGCATGTTGCTTGCTTGACCAAAGGTGAGGTCCATAAAAGAACCTCCAGCTGCGTTGTCCACCACTGGTTTAGTTACTGAATTCAGGCCTCTATACAAGATCTCCATCAAGTGGACATTGGTCATGTGATGGTTTGGGCATCTCGCTAGCTTTGTCTTGAACCTCTCCCATGTTTCGTGGAGAGCTTCAGATGGAAGCTGACGAAAGTTGCTGATTTCATCTCTCAATTGAGCCCTCTTGGATGGCGGAAAGAATCTTTCTAGGAAAGCGTCTCTCAATTGCCTCCAATTTGTAATAGAATCAGGAGTCAGCCCATTCAACCATAATGTTGCCTCCCCAGACAGAGACAATGGAAATAGACGTAATCGAATAGCATTCTGACCAACACCAGGATTGTCAAAAGACTTGCATGTAGAAATAAAGTTGATGAGATGCATATTCGGATCATCGCCTGCTAGTCCACCAAATAATCCCTTGAGTTGCAATAACTGAATCATGGTGCTTGTGATGTTGAACTTGGCTCCGGGCGCTAATGGTGGTGGAATTATAGCTCCAGTGGCTCCGGCACCATCAAGATCATCATCATCATCGTCGAAAGCTGGTTGCAAAGGTTGGCGATCATATCTGTACCGAGCTTGTCGACCTCTTCTGTTGGCAGGTGTTATAATTTCAGCATCACGCCTAGGGTTCAGTAACTCGTCATCACCTAAATCTTCATCGTCAGGATTTGTTGCTCGTCCAGGATTATCAATGTTTTGTTGTTGGACTTGAGCAGCGGCAAGAGCAGCTAATCTTGCTTGCTCGTGTTGAGCAGCCATCCTGTCGATTTCAGCTTCTGCTTCCATTCTTCTAATTCGTTGCGGTTCCGGATTGATTGGTAATAACGGTTGACCAGAACTTCTAGTATGGGGCATGCACTAAAAGAAAAACCTGCAATAAACAAAAACAAAAACTAAACGTAAAAGTACGAGAATCTTTGACCAAAGGGTCTAGTAATTATCACGAACTTGATTGACACTCGTATTCCCCGGCAACGGCGCCAATTTTTGATAACGCTCAATCTACAGCTCTCGTTTGAGTGTAAAGCGGTCGTTAGCAAATATAGAACCCAACCTGGGTTGGGTATCGATCCCACAGGGAATAGCTTGGTCAACAAGTACGCAAAATTAATAGACTTTTGGTGCAAGTCTCGTAAGAAGGGGGGATTGTAATAAGTAACCAAAGTAATGAAATAAAAGCTGAAAATAATAAAGTAAAAAGACAGTATTTCGTAGGTTGTGAAACAATGAGAATTGAGGCGTTGGGGTTATGTCCACCTTCTGAGGTATACGTCTCTATTGGCTATGAGTGTGTAGAGTCTTGACATGCAATTGCTTATAGAGAATTGTAGTCGATGGTAAATCCAAGCGTCTCTCGACCTAAACAAGGACTATTTCACTTTAACTCTCTCGAGCTTAAAGTGTGTCTAGCGGTACAAATTCTCCAAAAGGTTAGTCCAGTTACGGCACTAGCTTTTTAATAGGAAAGGGTGTCCTACTACCTTGACATTATCTCTTATCCAGACAAATAACCTTTCTCTCGAACAAGTTAAATGTTAGACTGGCGTTAGTCTATGCGTCTTCTTTTCTAGACAAGTAACCTTTCTCTCGAACAGGTTAGATGTTAGAATGGCGTGTTCTTGTGTTTGAACCGCAAAGGATGTAGATTTAAGATGAAGAGAATAATGATATAAGCAATATATGTGTCTTGAACTCACAAGCTCATAGCAATAGATAGTAACTCATTCGGCTTCCATAACCCCAACTAAGAGGTTTAGTTACCCATGAATGCGAAGGATATCACGTTTTGCATGGTGGATGGCGTGAATAGTAGGTGTTTGGCGTGTGGTTTTAGTGATTCCGTAGCAAGTAACGATTCTCTTGTTGTGGAATTTGAGAATAGAAGAATAGATTAGAAGTGTTTGTAGTGGAGGATGAGAGGGATGAAAGAAAATTGATTAAATTGTAAGGAGATGTCTTAAGTGAAGAGTTAATAAAAATCTCTAACATGATAGAGTATTTATAATACTCTTATCCTACTCCTACTAAGCTAATGAAATAAATAACCAAATCCTAATATACTAATGAAATCCTTGACCCAAATGTACTAGGGTAAGGTTACAAAATTATAATCCAAATAGAATAATGAAACACATAACCTAATTGCACTAGGTTAATGTATTATGGCAAAAATCCAGCTTTGTGTCTGTAAGTCCCCAAAGTCTTCAGAATTGTTGTTTTAGCCCGGGACAGATTTTCCATGCAGCAGATTTAGTCCTTTAGGCGTCCAGCTCCTTTCCACTTCGTTCGTGAGCTTTCTTTTGCGTCAAGTAAGCCATAAATTGCTGTATTTTGCATCATTTATACCTGAAACTTTCCTAATCACATTTGTTAGCTCATTTACAGGAAAAAGGACTAAAAGTGTATGAAATAGATAATTAGTTCTCAAAACTAGGCTAAAATATGGGCAAAATATATTGATATAGGCGCGTAAATTCGCCTATCATCAAGCACCTCAGAAGAGTGTACTCAAAGATGAAAAAGAGGTCACTATGGTTGAGAAAAAACCTTTTTCTCCTCCAAGTTGCATGGAGGGAGGGATAGATGAGGTGACTATGGTTGAGCAAAAGCTTTCTACTCCCCCAGGGAGTATGCTGGTAGAGGGAAAGAAAGAGGTCGTGGTCAATCAATGGCCATCTGCTCCTCCAAGGGGTATTCTAGGATAGGGAAAGAAGTTGAATGTGGTCGATCGAAGGCCTTCTCCCAAGGTTCACTCTCTTGAACCCTCTGAAATAAAAAAAGAAAAAGATACTGCTGCCACCAAAGAGTGTTCACTCTCTGAAATTGGATTCCTCAAGTGACAAGGTGCCAAAGATAGAAAAGAAAATGAAATCTTCATCTAAGATCTTAGGAGGTGTAGATACAGGAGGCAAGAAAGACAGTGTTGGTAATTATAGAAAACAAATAATTGCACCTAAAGTATCTACAAAAAAATCTTTGAAGACGCCAACTCTTTCATCGCCTCCAAAATCTTCCTCTTTTAAACCTTTGATATTGAGGGTAAGAAGCAATAAAAGCTTAAAACTGATGGCTCCTCTGAAGGACCAGAACAAGATGCGGAGAGATGGGACAAAAAAACTGAACCCTGAAATGGTTACTAAGAAAACTTTACGTACTCCCAAAGTGAAAGCACCACCAAAGTCTTCATCCCATTTACAATCACGTCCGTTGTCTAATGAAGAAAATAAAAAGGAAGTTGTTAAGCCTGCGACAATGCATTAGGTAAATACACCTCTAGCAACAAAAAGCTGTTGCACATAGTAGAAGCAAAAACTGTTAGGAAAAATCAGAAAATGACATTGAGAAAAGGTAAGACAGGTGTTTCTAGTGATAATAATTCTTCGATAGTGAAACTGAAGTTCAGGAGGGGCAAGATAGTTGATCTCCAGTAAGAAACCAGCAGCCTTAGGAGGCTGACATATAGATGGGGACGACATGTGGGTGAAAGCCAGGACAATAATACAAGAAAGAGAATATTTAAAAAGAAAGGAGTTGATAGTGACAAAAGTATTACCATCCCGATCTCTAGAAAAATTGTTTTGAGGCATCAGGATGTGTAATAAAAGAAAGATGTGCAGGGTTTGTTGAATAATGTGATTGAAGAAACGACGAGTAAGCTTGTTGAAACCAGGAAGAGCAAGGTTAAAGCTTTGGTGGGAGCTTTTGAGACAGTGATTTCCCTCCACAATAAACCTTCTGTTGTCATAGTTTCTTGATTAACTAACAGAATTTTATAAAAAATAGGAGCAATTGCAAATATAGTGGTTGATATAGCTTTTCTAACTTGGTTTATATATGTTTGTCCTATTTCTCATTTCGACTCATCTTCTTAACGATTTCTTGATGCTTGACGGTTCTGTTCTCATGATTGAATAAATTCAATTTCTTCTAGGTGCATTTACTTTGAATTTGGAGATAAAGTTGTGCAAGACTACAATTTTTTTTCACTCATCTCAGATGGACGTCTCGCTCCTGTGATATCGACCTCTGTTGGCCAATTTTGAGAGAAATGTTTCTCTTTGACAACATGGTGTGTGGCAAATTTCTTACTTGAGACTGCTACTGGATGCAAGGTCTTATCACTTCTTCTCTTCATGTAGAGAACTGTACCAACAAGCAGACTCACTACAAGTGAGGAAATTCCCAGGATCTGATATGCACCAACATTATCTTCATCATGTCTTATTGGAGACTCCATCATTTCCAAAGGTTGGGCTTCTTCAACAGCAGAAATTTCTTTCACTATGCTTTCAGGATTGTCAATCATCGACTCAAGTGCATTATCAGCAATGAAAGATTGGGATTCAGCCAACTCAACCTCAACATTAGAAGTTATAAGCCCTTGATCCAAATCCCTTTCTGAACTATTAGATTCATTCCCCTCAACTGGGACAACAGAAACTTTTTCAGTCTCCACCAAATCAGGCTTTCCTTGTTCTACATCCTTTTCTAAGATATCAGCCCCATTTACCTTGACTAATTGAATTGCGGAAGCTTCTTCAATCTCCAACGCATCCACTCCTTCAATTTCAACTTCCCCACCATCATCTAAATCAACATCCATTTAAAATTCTTCCTCATCTAGCTCGGTTTTAGATTCTTCATCCTCTTCTAACTCAATTGGTTCAAACTTTTTATCCAATTTCTCACTACCAGTACTGTCTTTCAAATATCCGTGATATATATTGCTAATTTCTTCTAGAGCAGTCAAGTTCATGAATTTAATCGGATGCACATCATCTATTCTACCAAGGTCATTAATCAACTTTGAGAAATAAGAAACCGCTTCTTATTTGCAGAAAATAACATAGCTTTACCATCAGATAAGGTGATTGAAGTCCTTACGGGATCATTTCTTTCCACCAAGATTTTCTTTTTTTGGGATTGAGCAATCTTAGAAGAAGCGAAAATCGTCAGAGACATGAAATTCTTAGAACCCTTTGCCGGTGATTTCAGTTTTGCCGCTTTGGATTCATTTTCCTTCTCATCAAAACCCTATGACAAAGAAGAAGAACCCAACTCTCCTTTCCCAGAATTAGACACCATTCTTGTCGAATCTGTAAAAAAACAAGAAAACAACAAAGTAAATCAAGAAATCTTGCAACAAATTTTTGACATTTCAAATCAAGAAAATTCAGTAAAACAACGGGAAAACGGAAATTACCTGCAGGGCTATTAGCTCAGGGTTGAATCCTCTATGGGTCGCAAGAATAGAAGGCCGCGAAAAAGGGTTTCCGTTGAAGCTTCTTCTGGGTATAGAATTGTTGTTTTCGGAGGTTCTTGGATGAGGTGGAAAGGATCTTATAGAGAGTGGAGAAGGAGACTTGTTATTAGAAGAAACAACCATTGATGATAATGTTGTATACCAAGAAAGGTAAGCGAATCGTCGAATCATCCAGGGAGACCAAACAAGCAAATGGAAATAATGCAAATTGAGAGAAAGGAAACTTTAGATATTACCAAAAAAAAGTTATATATGGGGTAAAAAAATATTTACTCAATCATAGCAATTACTAATATATGTAATTGCAATTAATTAGATATCTAAAGTAAATGATACTTCCTTTTGGTCAGTGCACTTTTATTTATAGGATGTAGTAGCAATAGGTATTCTATTTTATTTGTCTAATTTAAAAATCAAGAGATAATTTATCAATAATTTCTAATTTGAGTTTGTTATATTAACTATAGTTATTTTTCAAAGTATAAATGCTATTATATTTAAGTAATAATATAATAAAATGGTCATTTTATTTCTTGTTGTGTTAAGTCAATACTAGATGAATAAAATAGATCAAAGGAATAAGTAACATGTATAGCAGGTTGGCACAAAACTATCATTACACTATCATATTCATATCATCATGTACTTACTATGTGAACTTTTATCTATTAGACTGTTACAAAGACCTTATTTAATAAGGTCACAACATCAAGAATTTGAAATTAGAATAGTGGCAGCTTAAACGTGCCTTTACATCAAGTTTGATGATTTCGTTATTCTTGTTTTCCAATGTTCATCTAAATTCAAGTTCTTTTATTTCATTTTCTTGATTAAGAAATCTCAAAAGTAAATGCTGCGAGGTTCGAAATTCGGTGAATAGTAAGCGAACGTCTTTATATTTTCTCACTTAAATTTTTATTTTGCACATGTTACTACTTCATATTCTGCGATGTGGTTACATATTAAACATTGCGCTCTTATCACTAGATCAAAATAATATGACATTTACGATTGTAAATCTTATTTACTAAGAATGATCTATTACATTTGTAAGCGGGATTAACCCTTCTTAACATTCACAGTCTAATAATAATAATTATGGATATTGTCGATAAATATTCTACCTCTAAAAATTAAGCCCAAGCCAAATAATGATAAGACCTATCTCAATATCAAGTAGTAATATATTTGCCTTCTCATCAGATCTAGTTTTTCTTCCTTTATGTATAATCTTGTTTTTAATGATTTCATGTTCTAATTTAATTCAATTCTTCTGTGTTAGATGTCTCTTTTTTTCATATTCTATTCTATTGACTTGTGCATACAAATTAAGCTTTTGTGTCTCTTTTATAAACTAAAAAATCTCGAAAGTAAATTTCACGAGGCTCAAAACTTAGTGGATAATAAGCAACAAACGTCTCTATCTTTTCTCACTTAAATACATTTATATGGTACCATTGAATATTGCACTCTCATCAATCATCACTAAATAAAAGGAAAAGACATCATTTCTACACCAAACTTTATAAGAAAAGTCCAAGCCACACATAAATTATATAAGTGACCTATTACACACCTTAACTATATAAAAGTGATATTATTACCTCCCCGCGACCCCCATTCTAAGGTGCGACCCCCATTCTAAGGTGCGTGTGTTACACTTATTTTAGACGCGTCCAGCCTATTAAATAACAAAAGTAAACGGCTAAAAACATTAAGAAAAAAGGCATTGTTTCCACCCCAAACTATAGTCGAAAAGTTGAATCCACACCTAAACTATATAAGTGACCTATTACACACCTTAACAATAAAAAAACGATACTTTTTACTGACGTGGCAGCGCGTGTAAAACACTACACCACATGCAAGTGGTGGTAGCCTGAAAGGGTGTAAATAGTTTCACTTTTTTATAGTTTAGGTGTGTAATAGGTCACTAGTATAGTTTAGGTGTGCCTTCGACTTTTTGGATATAGTTTGGGGTGAAAACGATGTATAAATATCATGTGACTATGATTGTAAATCATATTTAAGAAAAATAATCTATTACATTTTTTAAGGGATATTTTTTGCCCTTCTTGAAATTCAAGATCTAACAATAATAACTATGAATTCCATCACTAAAACGTAAGCCTGGATGTACTTTTTTACTAATAGACGTAGTTATCAAAAAAAAAAAATAGTTAACATCTAGAGTTATCTAAAAATCTTTTACCAATTATTCTAAAACTTTAAAAATTTAAAATCTCTCACTATCTTTAGAAAACCCTTTTCTACTTCTAATATACTTCTATTGTATTGGTACTTTTAACACTTTCAAATTATTTTAGAAAATAATGTCTTCATTCTGTTCACTATTTTTCTTTCAAAAATAGAAAAACCTTTTCTACTTCTAAAATAGTTCATTGTAGTGACACTTTTAACATATTTTTAAATCTCTCTCTCTATATATATATAAAGGAGACATTGTAGGCTGCTGATGTGGCATGCCTCAATGAAAAAGTATTTATCTTTTTCTGGGATTTTTGAATTTTTTCACTATTATTTAATTAAATGGGCAATTAAACTAATTAATAAAGGACATTTATATTTTAATATTTACTTACTATTATTGTTACAACTTTTGATATTCTTTATTAAAAAAGTATGTTGATGTAGCATGCCTCAATGTTTATGAATACGAGGATGACAAACAGATTCATGATAGAAGGTTTGATGGTACGGTTAGAGACGATGAGTTTGATAGAATAGAATGGTGTTTTTAACCTATTTTTGATATTGAATTGTTTACAATAGAGTAAAAAAAAATATTTATGAGAATTTTATTCTCTTCCTCTTCTATTTTTCTAGGGCTACATTATAATTATGAAAATTTTATTCTCGCATTCTCTTTTTCTAGGTCTACTTTATATGGTACTTCCCATGATGAATTTATAAGTTGTATATGGAAGAGGAGAAAATGTTGTATAAAATTTGGAGTAAAAATTGGGATTTTACTTTATATTTATGAGAATTCTATTCTCTTCTTCTCTTTTTCTAGGGCTACTTTATATGATATTTTTATAATATATTTATAAGTTATATATGAGAGAAGAGAAGATTTTGCATCAAAATTTTGGAGTAAAGATGAAAATTTTATAAATTTTTGACAAAAAATTAAGACAAATGAAATAATTAAAATGGGCAAAAACATGAAAAAAATAAATAAAAGAATATGAATAAGTTTTACTTTGTATTCATCATTTACGTTCACGTGGTTAAGATTTATGTTCTATTAATAAGTATTCTTCATACATTTTTAAAATTTTATTGCTTTTCAATTTATTTTTTTATTCTTGTATTCTTAAATTAGGAAAATCATTTATCTCAAATATTTCAGTTTTAGATTTTTGGAATCATTCTTTATATTAGAATTTAAATTATTGCATAAAAAAACATCTTTTTCGAAAAAATCTTTTATCTTACATTTTTTTAAGGAAATTGTTGTAATCAATGTAGTACCTATTGCTATTAAAAAGGTAAGAATCAATAGTAATAATTATTGATAAATAAATATTAAATTATAAAAAATTATGATATTTAATGATATTTATCATATTATGCATAGTAGTTACATAAGGTAAGTATCAATGGTAATAATTGTTGGTATTTAAAAGATAAATTTCATTATAAATAAATATTAAAATGTAAAAAATCATGATATTTTATAAGTGCAAATATTTAAATTAAAATATTTATGTTCTCTTATTATATATTTTTTCCATCTCAAAATAATTGACATGTACAGATTTTGCATAACTTTTCATGGATAATTAAGTAGAAGTGTGATTTGATTAATATATATTTTTGTTAATTATTTAACCCTTATCTATAAAGAAATTAAAAAACTATAAATAAAAGATGAAGTAAAAATAGTAGGTGGCAATTTAAAGAGGTTATTGAGAAGGTAAAGATTGATTTTGTGGAGAATGAAAAAATGAATAGTGTTTAAAATGAAAAAAAAGAAAAATGAAATGAGAGAAGATAGAAAACTAAGAAAGGAATCAAAATAAATTTTATAAAATTTCTAATTTTGATTTCATAATCTTTGTCCATTGTGAATTATGGCAACGATTTTTGGAGATGAAATCCCAAAAAAAGATACAAAAGAATGCAGTAAAATTAGAAGATAAATATAATATATATATATATATATATATATATATATATTAAGATACAAAAATGATAAAAAAAAATTGGGATAATTAGACAACTTAGCCAATATTGACTCCTAATTACCTTATTAAGCCTAATTTCAATTAATTACAATTTATAATCTTATCTTGCCTATTAATTTTTTTCATAATTATAATTCATAGTCTCTCCCATTAATTTTTTTCTCTATTTTCGATTACTTTTTCTTTTTTTCCTTTTTTTTGTTTTTTCCTTCTTTTTTTCTTTTCGTTTTCTCTTTCTTTCTTTCTTTTTTTCCAATTTTTTCATTTTTTTATTTTTATTTTTTATCCTTTTTTGTTTTTTTCTCTATTTTCTATTACTCTTTTTTTAAAAAAAAAATTCTTCAGTTTTTCTTTTCTTTATTTTTTTTGTTTTCTCTTTCTTCTTTCTTTTTTCAATTTTTTCTTTTTTGTTGTCTTTTTTTCATTTTGTCTTTTCTTTTTTTTTTTCCCCTTTTTCAGTTTTTTCCTTCTCCCCCCGTCCCCCCCCCCCCCCTCTTTTCTTTTTCTCTTTATTTTCTTTGTAAAATTTTTTTGTTTTCTTTTTTTCTGCTTTTTTTCTCTCTATTATCTATTACTTTTTTTCCTTTTTTCTATTTTTTCTTCATTTTTTATTTTCCTTTTTTGTTTTCTCTTTCTTCTTTCTTTATTTAATTTTTTTTTGTTGTCGTTTTTGCATTTTATTTTTTTTCGTTTTCTTTTTCTTCTTTGCCTTTTTATTTTTTCCATCACAAAATAATAGACATGTACAGATTTTGCATAACTTGTAATGAATAATTAAGTAGAAGTGTGATTTGATTAATATATATTTTTGTTAATTGTTTAACCCTTATCTATAGAGAAATTAAAAAACTATAAATAGAAGATGAAGTAAAAATAGTAGGTGGCAATTTAAAGAGGTTATTGAGAAGGTAAAGATTGATTTTGAGGTGAATGAAAAAATGAATAATGTTTAAAATGAAAAAAAAAAGAAAAATGAAATGAGAGAAGATAGAAAACTAAGAAAGGAAACAAAATAAATTTTATAAAAATTCTAATTCTGATTTCATAATCTTTGTCCATTGTGAATTATGGTCAAGATTTTTGGAGATGAGATCTCAAAAGAAGATACAAAAGAATGCAGTAAAAATACAATATTGACTCTTAATTACTTTATTTAGCCTAATTTCAATTAATTACAATTCATAACCTTATCTTGCCTATTAATTTTTTCATAATTACAATTTATAGTCTCCCATTAATTTTTTTCTCTATTTTCTATTACTTTTTTTTTCCTTTTTCAGTTTTTTCCTTCTTTTTTTCTTTTTCTTTTTTTTCGTTTTATCTTTCTTTTCTTATTCCAATTTTTTTGTTTTTTTTTCTTTTGTATTTTTTTCTTTTTATTTTTCTCCTTTTTTGTTTTTTTCTCTATTTTCTAATACTCTTTTTTTTATATTTTTTCGTCAGTTTTTCTTTTTCTTTTTTTTGTTTTCTCTTTCTTCTTTCTTTTTTCAATTTTTTCTTCTTTTTTTTTTGTCTTTTTTTCATTTTGTCTTTCCTTTTTTAAAAAAAAAAATTGTTTTTTTTTCTATTTTTTCTCCTTTTTCTCTCTCTCTATTATATATTACTTTTTTTTCCTTTTTCTATTTTTTTCTTCATTTTTTCTTTTCCTTATTTCTTTTCTCTTTCTTCTTTCTTTTTTCAATTTTTTTTGGGTTGTCTTTTTTGCATTTTGTCTTTTTTTCTTTTCTTTTTCTTGTTATTTTTTCTCCTTCTATTTTTTCTTTATTTTCTATTACTCTTCTTCATTTTTTTGTATCTTTTATTCTTTTTTTTCTTTCTTTTCATTTGTGCGAACTAGTAAACATAAATACAAGTGCGAACTATAAAATATAAATAGAGAGATGAATTATAACATATAAATACAAGTGGTAACTATAAAATACAAATACAAATGCGAATTATAACATATAGATACAAGTGTGAACTATCATTTGTATTTTTTAATTATTGAAAAGGAACGATTGATTTTCTTTTTACTAATATTTATTTGTATTTATTTATACGAGATATATTTATTAATACAAATAAATACAATTCAAATTTTATAAAAATAAAATATGTATTTGTATTTTTAAAATCGTTGGTTTTATTTGTTTGTAATTGTATCTGTATCAAATGATATTTATTTATTTAGAAATATGAATAATAATTTTGACATACAAATACAAAATGGTACATTTGTATCAAATGATACATTACATATTTATATATTTTAGAATCAAGAAAATACAATTAATGCATTTACTTGTTTGTATACAAATACAAATGATAAAATGGCTAAATACAATATGCAATCAACTTACAAATACAAAATAATTCTTTAAAAATAAAAAGACATCGACAAAAATAGAATATAAATACAAATACAAATATAATCTAAATATACAAACACAATAAAATCATAATACAAATATAATCCAATATAATATATTATCAAATATAAAATACAAATACAAAACTGTTCTTTAAAATACAAGTGCGAATTATATAGAATACAAATGATAGTGCAAACTAACAAATACAAATACAAGTGCGAACTATAAAATACAAATGATGGTGCGAACTAATCCAACCCTCTATGTTATTCAGAGAGAAAAGCCTTTGCATCTGATGCACAAAGCTATCTAGTTTCTTTTTTTTTGCTGAAAATCCAACACTTGAAGATCCTTTTTACATCACCAGACCAGTTCATTACAAAAGCACCAACAACAAAAAAGAAAGTGTACCACCAGATAAACATTAATTTTGCCTTGCCTAAACCTCCATTATAGTTCAATTGTGACAAAGTATAGTGTGTAATATAAATAGAAATCATACGTGACAAAAAAAAAGATTGTTCTGGATTTTGGGAAGGTAATAGAAATATGTTACAAATTATGAAAAAGAATGTAAACAAATGACACTGGAAAATACCTTATCGAGTAATGGGTTCAAGAAAGAGATAAAGGTATCAAATGATTTACAACATACTCTACAAATACTAATTGCCAATGAAAGAAATTTAGGAGATTTTGGAATGGAGGAAGTAATTAACATGTGCAAACTTAGGACTAAATCGATCAATGAAAAGAAAGTAGGCCAACTTGTGGGATGAAGGTAGTAAGTAACATATGCTAAACTTGGGACCCAGTCCAGGCATGCATCCCAAAATCAGTACACCAAGAGAGATACCTACAACCTATTTAAGAAAAGCGGATAAACCGTCTGAGAGATTGATAGCATCCACAAACTCTGGCACGTGAACTTGTTATCTAAAAGTTGTACAGATATGGGTAGAGATCACCTGGGTAAAACTTTAAACATGTTCATTGTTTACTTTTGGATAATTAAAATTCATTCTTTTTTTGTGTGTGTTTATTTGTAATATTTTACTGTGTTAGGAGAAGTGATTCTGGGATTGCTTACACTGGGAGGAATTGATTTTTCGAGGAAAAGACTGTTAAGTAAAAAGGAGGAGAAAACTTCAACAAATGTACGTGTAAACTCTAGTTTTTGTTGTTGTTTTATGAGAACAAATTTGTATAAGATTAGAAAAGAATCATATTGTAATCAAGTGAATATGATGAATTAACCGTATGTTTTTAATTCAGGAGTCAAAGCATGTTATTTATGCACAATTATACCTTTTTCTAGATAACTTGGGTTTAATAATAAATACTTATTCTAGTAGTACTATTTTTAAATCTGGATTTTCTTTTTTGATTTATGTAAAATTTCTTCAGAAGTATTTTTGTTTGCGCGTGTAATTAATGGAATTAGGATCTTGAGGCAAAGGTGTATTATGTGATTCAGCTATCAGATGTTGATAAGGCAAAGGTGGATTATACGAGTCAGATACTAGATGATGTTTTGTCTTCAATTCTATCACGTATGACAATTAAAGTTGCTGTTAAGACCAGCATTTTGTCTACAAGGTGGAGATATCTGGTTGCTTCTATGCTTACATTATAGTTCAGCCTTAACATGTTTGGCGTTAACTATTTAGGTCCTACATGTCAGCCTTACTATCAGAAAATTTTTTGGAAGTAGTAAATCAGTTTTTGCAACTTTATTTGGGTCGTAAAGTGGTTGAACTTGAAATGAACACTTTCATTCAGAGAAAGTTTTCTAGGTGTTGAAAATATATTTTCTACTCAAAATATATTAACCTTCACCGCAACACATTTTTTGAATTTTCCCTTGAGCTTCTCTCTCAAGCATCCTCCTTGAAATCCTTGTTTTTGAGTGTTTGCATTGTACAACCAAGTGTCACACTCCGTCTCAACTCCCCCAAGACCCTTTTCTTGACGGGCGTTCTGTTAGAAATGGGACAACTTGAGGGTATTTGTCCTCGTGTTTGAACCTTAATCAGTTAATCATAAAATATTGCAATCTTTTGCATAAACTATGCATCTCCGGTATAGTAACATCTGTTCTTTTCGCTGATTCTGGAGGATTGGAAGAGATTGATCTTTAGGCTACAAAACTGCATCAGTTTGACTGTTTTTTTAATAATAGAGTAAGATTTTACTTTTCTTCCATTCCTGTGTAGGAACATGTAAAAATTAGTCTTCGCGGAGATGCTTCAATGGCATACATATTTGGTGAATTTGAAGGGAATTTACCTGCTCATGTTAAATCTTTAATAGTCAGCGCTTGGAATACTCAGGTATTTGATGATTTCTTGGCTTGTCAAATTCCTTTGGTATTTGTCTTTTGAACACCCTAATCACTTGAAGTATTCCTTTTTGTTAGGTAACACACTTCCCAACAGAGATGCAGATATTTAGAAACCCTAGGATGTTAGTCTTGCTATTTGAAAGCACGTACAACTTTGACATAGTTAAAGTTTCTCCTGTCTTAGACACCTGTCCTGCTCTTCAATCTTTGCAAATATTGGTGAGTTATCTATATTTATCTTCTTCTTCTCATTTTTGGATATTCTTTGCTTGATCTTAGATATTGATGACTTGAACATTTATTGAATCTAAAAGTGCATATTTCCCTCCCCAAGCATGCATGATATTCTAGTCATTCTCAACATTCACTCATTTCCATGTTCTGTCAATACAACTCACACTAGTAAAGTTGTATTAATTGCCAATTACCTTCATCCAGGAGATATAACACCTTTCACTACTTAGTTGGTGTAGGAACCGATCAAGATGTTTAATCCGACTAATAATTTGGTCTGCTATAAGAGGATCATTCATTTTCTTTTCGGCAAGGGAGATTATATAAGCATTTCACTTTTCAGAATTGGACATCATGATTTGTTAATAATATGATTTATGAAGATTTGACTACTCAATTAGTTATATGTTTATTCCAAAAGAAATGTATCAAACATGGAGATGTAGATATCTAATGTGGAGAATTTTTGGTCCACCTTATTTTTTGTTCATGGAAATATAATGGAATAATTAGGTTTCAAAAACCTCTTGTTATAAGTCTTTCTTGGTTTGAAGACGCACCTTTCAATTTTGTAACTCCAGCTGTCTAATTCAAAAAGCATTATAGATACTGATTGCAGCATGCTTAACTAGATAAGTCAATAGTTGTATTTAATTAGCAATATATATGTTAATTTATTCTCGTTGTGATCTCAGCAACATAAGACATATAGGCAAAAGTCAATAGGAAGTCCCATAAATGTGCAGTACATCCTGTATTTTGCTGCTCACCTAATGGTTATTCTTCCTAATGTTTACATATGTTCATAGTGCCAGGGTTCTGGAATGATGGCTGAGGATAACTCCAATGAACTAGCAAGTCCAGTAACTAGTGTGAAGAATGACTCTATGGCTGAGGATAACACCGATGAACTAGTAAGTCCAGTGACTAGCGTGAAGAATGACTCTATGGATGAGGATAACATCGATGAACTAGTGAGTCCAGTAACTAGCGTGAAGAATGACTCTGCTGAAAGTAAGCCAGATAAAATCAGCACAATAAAACCGAGATCTATGAGTAATGGAAACAAGGTTCTTCCCTACTATCGCAGCTCCTCCTTTACTTCATCTTACAATGCAGGCAATACAAAAAGGCAATCCACTGGGAAGTTGAATGCTCCTGAGAGCGGACAAGATGTTATTCCTCATTATCTAAGAGCTTCCACTTGTTTTTGCCATGACTTCTGTAAATATGGCAGGAAACATTCCTCTGAAGCAAAGCCATGGCATCCTCTATCAAAAAGAAAGAACAAACTTCCTGCTGATGAGCAGAATCTTACACGGACCTTGTTGGGGGAGGCAAAAAAGGGGACTTTGGTCAAGCAAAAGCTTTCCACTCCTCCTGGGAGTGTGCTGGGAGAGAAAAAGAAGGTGACAGGAGTTTAGCAAAAGCCTTCCACTTCTCCAGGGAGTATGTTGGGAGAGGCAAAAAAGAGGACTGTGGTCATGCAAAAGACTTCCACTACTTCAAGGAGTAACCAGAGTGATACAAAGAAGGGGATTTTGGTCAAGAAAAAGCTTTCCACTCCTCATGTGAATATGCTGGAAGAGGGAAAGAAGGTAAATGAGGTCTATCAAAAGCCTTCATCACCTCAGGAGAGTGTACTCAAAGATGAAAAGGAGGTTACAATGGTTGACCAAAAACCTTCTTCTCCTCCAGGTTGCATGGAGAGAGGGATAGATGAGGTGACTATGGTTGAGTAGAATTCTTCAGCTTCTCTGGTGAGTATACTAGGAGAGGGAGAAAATGTGATTGTGGTTGAGCAAAAGCTTTCTACTCCCCTAGTGAGTATGATGGTAGAGGGAAAGAAAGAGGACGTGGTCAATCAAAAGCGATTTGCTCCTCTAGGGTGTATGCTAGGACAGGGAAAGAAGTTGAATGTGGTCGATCGAAGGCCTTGTCCTAAGGTTCACTCTCTTGAACCCTCTGAAATAAAAAAGAAAAAGATACTGCTGACACCAAAGAGTGTTCACTCTCTGAAATTCGATTCCTCAAGTGACAAGATGCCAGATATAGAGAAGAAAATGAAATCTTCATCTAAGATCTTAGGATGTGTAGATGCAGGAGGCAAGAAAGACAGTGTTGCTAATTATAGAAAATAAATAATCACACCTAAAGTATCTGCAGAGAAATATTTAAAGACGCTAACTCTTTTATCTCCTCCAAAATCTTCCTCTGTTAAACCTTTGATCTTGAGGGCAAGAAGCAATAAAAGCTTAAAACTGATGGCTCCTCTAAAGGACCAGAACAAGATGCGGAGAGATAAGACAAACAAACTGAACCTTGAAATGGTTCCTGAGAAAACTTTACGTACTCCCAAAGTGAAAGCATCACCAAAGTCTTCATCCCATTTACAATCACGTCCGTTGTCTAATGAAGAAGTTGAAAAGGAAGTTGTTAAGTCTGCAGACAGTGCATTGGGTAAATACACCTCTAGCAGCAAAATGTTGTTGCACATAGCAGAAGTAGAAACTGTTGGGAAAAATTAGAAAAAGACATTGAGAAAAGGTAAGACAGGTTGTTCTAATGATAATAATTCTTCGGCAATGAAACTAAAGTTCAGGAGGGGCAAGATAGTTGATCCTGCAGCCCTAGGAGGCTGACATTTAGATGGGGACAACATGTGGGTGAAAGCCAGGACAGCAATATAAGAAAGAGAATCTTTAAAAAGAAAGGAGTTGATGGTGACAAAAGTAATATCATCCCTATCTCTAGAATTTTTTTTTTGAGGCATCAGGATGTGCAAGAAAAGAAAGATGTGCAGGGTTTATTGAATAATGTGATTGAAGAGACAGCGAGTAAGCTTGTTGAAAGCGGGAAGAAAAACGTTAAAGCTTTGGTAGGAGCTTTTGAGACAGTGATTTCCCTCAATAATAAACCTTCTGTTGTCACAGTTTCTTGATTAACTAACAAAATTTTATAACAAATAGGAGCAATTGCAAATATAGTGGTTGATATAGCTTTTCTAACCTGGTTTACATATGTTTGTCCTGTTTCTCATTCCGAATCATCTTGTTAATGATTTCTTGATGCTTGCCGGTTCTGTTCTCATGATTGAATAAATTCTATTTCTTCTGGGTGCATTTACTTTGAATTGGGAGATAAAGTCGCGCAAGATTACAATTTCTTTTTCACTTATGGAGGTTGTGATAGTGACGTTAAATTAGTGGGTGTTTGGATGTAGACATTCTAATGTTAGGCTGGTAGCTCAGTGGACATATATTGTTGTTGGACTCATTTACGAGGGATTTGTTCATACTTTCGGTTGAATAAGCGCATTGAGGAAGGCACATCATGTGGAAATACCATCCAAAAAAGAGTTTTGGTTGTGGTACTGGTTTGACATTGTGCTTGTATACTATTTGCTTTAGTTGTTCTGTAAAGGGATCTGTCTCTTGACTGTCAATCAAATATAAATATTGTAACCACCTAAACAAGTAACAATATTTATGTGCATCTTTTATTCAGGTAACTCAAAACAACTTATAATAAGCCCCTTTGTTGGAATATTGTACGTTTTAGCTTAAAGAAGCCACTGCAGTTTGTTAGACTTAGATACATGTACCTTCATGGCTCCACCTATCAACCATAACATCCAGCTAAAGTTGAGTCACTCCATGAACTTGTGTTAAAAGTTATTTTTTAAGTTTCCTTACTCCAATTTGTCATTGAAAGCTCACACATTTTATCATGCAACAAATTTCCGCTCAACTAAATCTGAGACTCTTATCGAAGATGGCTAGAAGTACTAATGAAAACGGTCATAAAAGTTTTAGTTCACATAAACTCAGAAATAGTGTCATTGGCCATACAAGTATTCGAGGTAAGTTCTCATATCACAATATAATAAAATATCTAGTTGGAAGAAGATGGTTAGAAATTCTACATTCGAGAGTATGATTTAATCAAAAGAGTGTTAAGGGTTACATTTGTTTAACTTTTAAGGTGGGGACAAATAAGTTACGAGATCAAATTTCCTTAACTACATTGTACTATGAAAAGTTCATCAAAAAATGGAGTAGAAACGAAGCCAACAATCAGATCATGCAAAAGTTCATAGAAGCAAGGGTCAAGCAAAGTGCTATACACAAGCCACACGAAATCCTCAACTAATAAACGAAACTTCAACAAAAGGAGACGACATGCAGAAAGCTTCACTAACAACATTATAACATCAGCAAACTAATTAAAACATTAAAATCCTACAAATCACACTTGAATCACTTCAGTTAAAGTCCTAGTAAGACTGATTTGCTAAGAAGCAAAAGAGCAATTTTCCTTCAGTTGTCAATGCAGCAGTGACGCAACTTAAGAATCTTCATGGAGAAATTGACATGGCTTCTAATTCTGCTCGATCATCTTACCGGTATGATGACTTCTTCTCCTCCACTTGCCTACATTTCACAAGGAAAATATATAAGTAAGAGAATAGATTAGGCTATTCAAAAAGGATTGTTTATGTTCAAAGAAGATAGAATATACCAAGTTAAATACACTCACATGCTTGGCAGGAATCCTCACATATGTTGTGAAACTTCCATATGAAGGTGAACCCATTGAGAACTCAGATGCAGCCAAGGATTCTCTCCTATTACTCTTTCTAGGTTTCTTATCAATGCTTTAAGCCTCATCATCCTTTGATTTGGGATATTTCTTGCTATGAAATGAACTTATTTGAAAGATGCTCATCTCAGACGGACGTCTCGCTCCTGCGACATAGACCTCTGTTGGCCAATTTTGAAAGAAATGTTTCTCTTTGACAACATGGTGTGTGGCAAATTTCTTACTTGAGACTACTACTGGATGCAAAGTCTTATCACTTCTTCTCTTCACGTAGAGAACTATACCAGCAAGCAGACTCAGTACAAGTGAGGAAATTCCTAGGATCTAATATGCACCAACATTATCTTCATCATATCTTATTGGAGACTCCATCATGTCCAAAGGTTGGGCTTCTGCAATAATAGAAATTTCTTTCACGATGCTTTCAGGATTGTCAATCATCGACTCAAGTGCATTATCAGCAATGAAAGATTGGGATTCAGCCAACTCAACCTCAACATTAGAAGTTGTAAGCCCTTGGACCAAATCCCTTTCTGAATAGATTCATTCCCCTCAGCTGAGACAACAAAAACTTTTTCCGTCTCCACCAAATTATGCTTTCCTTGTTCTACATCCCTTTCTAAGCTATCAGCCCCATTTACCTCGGCTAATTGAATTGAGGATGCTTCTTCAAGCTCCAACACATCCACTCCTTAAATTTCAACTTCCCCATCATCATCTAAATCAGCATTCATTTGAAATTCTTCCTCATCTGGCTCGATTTCAGATTCTTCATCCTCTTCTAAGTCAATTGGTTCAAACTTTTTATCCAATTCCTCACTACCAGTACTGCCTTTCAAATATCCATGATATATATTCCTACTCTCTTCTAGAGCAATCAAGTTCATGAATTTAATCGGATGCACATCATCTATTCTACCAAGGTCATTAATCAACTTTGAGAAATAAGAAACCGCTTCACCGCAAAATTGCTTAAAGTAACTATTAGCCTTAGGTCAGACTGGAAAAGCCAAGACCGGAATATATGATGGAATATTGACATTAGAGAATCTTAAGTCTATAATAGACCGAGGGGTAGCAAGTATAGGAGAATCAGTTACTGAGAATGATAAGAAAGCAATCATAAGTACCAACATCAGAGATAAAAACCTCAATTGTGTTAAAGATCTTAATTTTGATTTCATTTTTGCCACAGATATGTCCTCAACAATTTGCTTAGCAACAACCATTGCAGTTTTCTCTTCTTGATAATTGCTTCTTTTTTCATTAGATAAAAGTGGAATTTTGAATTAAAGATGAATAGTTTGATTCAATGCAGGCTAAAAAAATCGGAATAAATAGAATGGACAGAATAAGTTATATATGGGGTATTACCAAAAAAAAGTTATATATGGGGTAAAAAATATTTACTCAATCATAGAAATTACTACATATGTAATTGCAATTAATTAGATATCTAAAGTAAATGATACTTCCTTTTGCTCACTGCATTTTTATTTTTCGAATGTAGTAGCACTAGGTATTCTTTTTTGTTTGTCTAATTTAAAAATCAAGAGATAATTTATCAATAATTTTTAATTTGAGTTTGTTATATTAACTGTAGTTATTTTTCAAAGTATAAATGCTATTATATTTAAGTAATAATATAATAAAATGGTCATTTTATTTCTTGTTGTATTAAGTCAATACTAGATAAATAAAATAGATCGAGGAAATAAGTAACACGTATGGCAGGTTGGTACAAAAATATCACTACACTATCATATTCATACCATCATGTACTTACTATGTGAACTTTTATCTATTAGGCTATTACAAACAACTTATTTAATAAGGTCACAACATCAAGAATTTGAAATTAGAATAGTTAAAGCTCAAACGTACCTTTACATCAAGTTCGATGATTTCGCTATTCTTGTTTTGCAATGTTCATCAAAATTCAAGTTCTTTTATTTCATTTTCTTGATTAAGAAATCTCAAAAGTAAATTCTGCGAGGTTCGAAATTCGATGAATAGTAATCGAACGTCTTTATCTTTTCTCACTTAAATATTTTTTTGGCACATGCTACTGCTTCATATTCTGCCATGTGGTTACATATTAAACATTGCGCTCTTATCACTAGATCAAAATAATATGATATTCACGATTGTAAATCTTATTTACTACAAATGATCTATTACATTTATAAGCGGGATTGGCCCTTCTTAACATTCACAGTCTAATAATAATTATTATGGATATTGTCGATAAATATTCTACCACTAAAAAGTAAGCCCAAGCCAAATAATGATAAGACCTATCTCAATATCAAGTAGTAATATATTTGCCTTCTCATCAGATTTAGTTTTTCTTCCTTTATGTATAATCTTGTTTTTCATGATTTCATGTTCTAATTTAATTCAATTCTTCTGTGTTAGATGTCTTTTTTTTTCATATTCTATTCTATTGACTTGTGCATAAAAATTAAGCTTTTGTGTCTCTTTTATAAACTAAAAAATCTCGAAATTAAATTTTACGAGGCTCGAAACTTAGTGGATAATAAGCAACAAACGTCTCTATCTTTTCTCACTTAAATACATTTATATGGTACCATTGAATATTACACTCTCATCAATCATCACTAAATAAAGGGAAAAGACATCATTTCTACCCCATACTATACAAGAAAAGTCTAAGCCACGCATAAATTATATAAGTGACCTATTACACACCTTAACTATATAAAATTGATATTATTACCTCTCCGCGACCCCCATTCTAAGGCGCGTGTGTTACACTTATTTTAGGCGCGTCCAGCTATTAAATAACAAAATTAAACGGCTAAAAACATTAAGGGAAAAGGCATCATTTCCACCCCAAACTATAGTCGAAAAGTCGAATCCAAACCTAAACTATATAGGTGACCTATTAGACACCTTAACTATAAAAAATGATACTTTTTACTGACCTGGTGCTGACGTGGTAGCGTGTGTAAAACACTACACCACATGCAAGTGGTGGTAGCCTGACAAGGTTAAATAGTTTCACTTTTTTGTAGTTTAGGTGTGTAATAGGTTACTAGTACAGTTTAGGTGTGCCTTCGATTTTTAGGATATAGTTTGGGGTGAAAATGATGTATTTTCTATCATGTGACTATGATTGTAAATCATATTTAAGAAAAATAATCTATTACATTTTTTAAGGGATATTTTTTTCCCTTCTTGAAATTCAAGATCTAAAAATAATAACTATGAATTCCATCACTAAAACGTAATCCTGGATGTACTTTTTTACTAATAGACATAGTTATCAAAAAAAAAAACTTTAGTTACCATCTAGAGTTATCTAAAAATCTTTTACCAATTATTCAAAAACTTTAAAAATTTGAAATCTCTCACTATCTTTAGAAAACCCTTTTCTACTTCTAATATACTTCTACTGTATTGGTACATTTAACACTTTCAAATTCTTTTAGTAAATAATGTCTTAATTTTGTTCACTATTTTTCTTTAAAAAATAGCAAAAACCTTTTCTACTTCTGAAATAGTTCATTGTAGTTACACTTCTAACATATTTTCAAATATATATATATATATATATATATATATATATATAAAGGAGACATTATAGGCTGCTGATGTGGCATGCCTCAATGAAAAAGTATTTATTGACAAAGCAATTCAAACCTCTTAAACAAACCTTGAAATTAAAACGAGCAAGGGTTCTCAAAGCAAGTTGAACTAGCGCAATACCACTCAGTTCTGGTACTTGGGGGGTAACTGTTGCTATATGCCCTCGACTCACAGAAGTTGATTGTCTTGGTATTGAATGATGAGATCTTGAAAGGATTGTTGAGATACATTTAAGCAGTCGATTCTGGATGGTCAGCAACAAAGGTGGAATGCTGAGACACAGAAAATACATATGTTACCCTTGAGAAACACCACACAAAAGAACTAATTCATGAAAGTTCTATGCAAACTCAGAGAGAACCTTTCAGTTATTTGCTCCAACGCTTCCACCAGAGTCAGGGAAAGCCCAGAAGAAAACATAGAATCCAAGAGACCCCGAACATGAGGCTCCATGGTTGGTCCCATTGCTTTAGCAATATTTCAAACACATGCTAGCACCTCAAGTGAGGGCCTACCTCTACGGGGAGCAATCTGAGAGAAACATATTTCACTTGTCATGATTATTGCTCGCGCATTTACATGTTATAGAAAGAACCTACAATCCAAAGGTGGAATGCTGTGACTTAGAAAATAGATATGTTACCCTTGAGCAACACCACACAAAAGAACCCGTTCATGACATTTCTGCTCAAACTCAGAGAGAACCTTTCAGTTATTTATAACTTCATTTTACATTGGGAACAGAAAATATAACTTTCCAATTGAAAGACCAAAAACAGTACAGTTAGACAAGTACATCTGTAATGACATATATAGCATACCGTATCACGCAAGTGAGAGGTTATTGTCGGCAAATAGTTAGTGAGTTCACCATCCAGAGCACCAGCTATCTCCCCAAGAGTGATGAACCCATTGGCACATTCTGCAGGTATTTTAAGGACATGAAGTATATGATTCATGCATATCTATAGAAGTAAAATCAACAAACTTGAGTTCCCAGTAGTCAACATTGAAGATGCAAATCTCATTCATCCAGATTCTACAGTTAGTAAAAGCAGATTAAATCATTAAAATGAAATCAAATATCACAAACCGTTAAATAATTAGTCACAAATCAATCACACAGGAAATGGGAAATTCGAGAAAGTACAGAAGTTATGCTGAGGCGAACGAGGAGATCTAGGTGCTCCAGATATCTTAGAACAATTTCAGCAACTTCCCTGTACCTTGACATAATGAACTCTCCTGTGCTCCTGTACATTTTGATGATAAATTTGCTCTTATCAATCATTTATCATATCACAAGTAGATAGATAATCCTGGGTCCAATTCCCATAGCATATGACTTGAGGATATTACATTATTCTTTAGTGAAGGAGGCACAAACCAAAAGCACATATATCCGTGAAACTAAACTAGTCATGGAACCATACTAGCATAACTGCATACATGGCAATACAAAAAAGAAAAAATTGCCCTCAAATAGCTTGAAGAGGTACCTTGACCACCACTCTCTTCATGCAGCCATCCATCACCTAAGAATCTATCCTTCACCCCCACTAGCACCTCATAAGAAGACAAACCACACCATCACAAACCAACAACTATCCTAGAAACCTTCTCAACAAAGAAAGTTTTACCCTTTTTCCAAAAAATATTTTCGAAACATTGTTTGGTTATACATTGGAATGATTTTTTGGTTAGCTTTTGAAGATGAATTTTCCAAGTTTGAAATCTGTAATTTTTTTCCACTTATAGAGCTTCAACTTCTTGCAAGTGAAATCTGTAACAAGTTTTAAGACGATATCTTATAAAACCTGACCACATAATCCAAGATCAACAAAGGATCCTGTCAATATATACACCATCAACTAACGAAAACTAATACGAGAGATGTCATTTACAAATGACTGAAGCCGGGTAACCCCCCACCCCCACCCCACCCCAACCCCATCCCACACACACAGAGAGATCATAATTAATCTATAGATCACAAATTCATTCTAGATTCAATTGCTAATAAGAACAAGTAGGTAATATACGCCTTTTGCCCCTTCATTATAATTACTTTATATAAGAAACAATTAGGTAGCAGACATTTGCACCCAAAACATGTAAATTTCTCAGACTTGAGGTAGACCGACTCTTAAGTATAACCAGAGATTTAAGTCTCCAGTTTCTCAAACATTCAGCAGATCACAGCAATGTCACACACCCTTTTTACATACTCCAAAAGATTTATATTTTAAGTTTGAAAAGGTTTTATTATCTAATTGACAAGAAATGAAAAATTTGTTTCGCAAAAGGATTATTTACATTTTTTACTCAGAGTCGCCACTTGGCATAATCCGGTGTGCCAAGTCACCATTAGAAAATCCTTTCCAAAACCATTTGACTCTCTAAACTGGTTTGTGAACAGAGATTCCGGCTAAGGAATTTTGTTGACTGATGGGAAGGTGTTAGGCACCTCTCGAGCCCATGGTTCAACCACGATTGCTTGGTAGAGTGTATCGACTATATTTGGCACTAAGAAATGTATAAAGCGCGCAAAAGCACGCAAAATAATCAAACAAAACAAAACAATCCGAAATGTAAAATCCAGTCCAATTATTACAACCCAAAATAAAAAGGGATTGAAAGTAAACCTACGCTAATCCTAAACTGATGCTCTACCCGACGCCTTGGGCCCTCACCACAAACATCCTCCGGGTACATAAAATCATGGGTCATTCCCCGGTGAATAAATATATACAGATACTTCGGGGCATTCCCTGGCCAAATTATACAATTGAATTTTTCGTACGATAAAGTAAAACGAACCATTCACACACATATTCAAATATTCCAATAAATCATTATTTCCTAAATTTAACTACCCGGCCTACATTTGCCTATCCAAGTTCAACATATCACAGTTCTATCATGTTTAACATTATCCATGCATCAAAATTAATCAACATTCATTTTAGAAATTTTTAATTCCCACCCTCAATTTTATTTTTAACACAAAACTTCTACAATCACGATTACAATTTCAACAATCCATAATCACTATAAACTCAACATTCATCATTCACGTCACACATAATCGTAACTAACAAAATCAACAACCAATCAATACCAACAGCTATTCATCACCAATGAAGATCAAACCACACACGAATATCCAATTCGAAATATGAAATATTGCAAATAATAAAATAGATTAGAGAAAATGTCGAGTTGGACCTCGATTGAAGCTTTTATTGTGCCAAAATATGTGATCAAAAGACAAAGTTAGATCAAAAACTCTCGACTTGAACCTCGATAACCAACAACTCCAAACTCGATATTGAATTCAATCGGACAGATTTGGAAAACAACTAAAAGCCTCATAATGAATGAACCACAAAGCCGAATAGAAATCCAAAACAACCCAAGATCTCAAATTCGAATCCCCAAATCACCGATTTCCAACTAACCTTGTATGAGTCTCACCGGAATTGAAGTAACTGTTATCGTTTCCGCATTTCCCGAAATGAGATGAAGCTTGCTCGAACGGGCTAGCTGATGGTGCGATATTGAGAGGAGAATGGTGGTGGAACAGCGGCTGGGACACTGGTCGCCGAATAAGGCACTGGATGACGGAGGAGGCCGGATCTGAGTGGTGGTTGGAGAAGCAGCCCGTGCTGGCCTTTGGAGGCGGCGCCGTCCCTGGCTAGTTGGTGTTTGAGTAGAGGAAGAAGTGGAAGAGAGTTGGAGTGGCGCCTGCACCGACGCTGTTATCATAAATGGGGAAGGCGGCGGGAGAGGTTTTTGAGAGAGAGAGTGAGAGTCCAGAGAGAGGGAGTGAGAGAGGGAGTTAGGAGGCTTCCCTTTTTTTTATATCCCCCTTTAAGTATTCCTTTTTACGTGTGTGTATATATGAGGTGAGGGTGCGGTAGTGGTTAGGTAGGGTAGAGTTTGTTAGGATAGGGTAGGTAGGTGTTGTTTTTTAATTGGGTGGGTTGTTAGAATATTAGGATAAAACAAAATTAGTTAGGGGGTTGTTATTTTTGTCATTTTGTGGAGGGATTATCACACGGGTGAGGGTACACCGTAGGATAAGGTAAACAATAGGTAAAAACGATATCGGGGAGGGATGAAATTAGGTGTCTACATATGCCCCCTTTGAATGTAAACACGAAGTGTTTTCAGACAAAGAAGTAGATAGCGAGACCAAATTTTGACCCGACTATTATCCAAAGAAAGAAACAGAAGGAAGAAGGACAACCGGGTTTTGACTTAAGACATCCCACCTACTCACATTATGAGAGGATCGAATGACAAGTATCTCGACTTTTGGAAGGATATGGACTATACCGAGTTGGAGAGTCAAGTGAGGTTCCATCGAGGTTCCGATCTGCGGCTCTGTCATTACATCAAAAAAATGAAAATTACAAGTTAAAACATAAATGAAATTAAAATAATCCTATCTATACAGCTTCTATTGGTTCTTGACTCGACTTTCATCACCCTATTCTTCAGGCGGGCTCCTGAATTGCAATTTCTTTCAACTTGTTTCTTGGCTTTCGATTGCTTCACTTTGTTCCTTGACTTTTTGTTTCTTCACCCTATTCTCCAGGCAGGCTCCTGACTTGCTATTTCATCACTTTGTTGCTTGACTTTCATTTCTTCACTCTGTTCTCCAGGCGGGCCTCTAACTTGCTATTTCATCACCCTGTTCTTCAGGCGGGCTCCTGAAACCCAAAATTAAAAGTAGAACGAAAATTATCCCAAACAGGAATTATAATAAAGTAGTATTTAATTATTGAAAGCATTATCCCATTTTCCAGGAGGGTCCTGCACATAAAGTAAAATCCCATTTTTCAGGAGGTTCCTGAACAGAAAGTAAAATCTCATTTTTTCAGGAGGGTCCTGAACAGAAAGTAAAATCCAATTTTTTCAAGAGGGTCTTGAACATAAAGTAAAATCCCATTTTTCAGGAGGGTCCTGAACAAAAAGTAAAATTCCATTTTTCAGAAGGGATCCATGTATACTGTGAACTGGCGCATTTCTCCCAAATCCATCTTGGGTAGCCTCAAACATTCGATAATACCTGTCGAAACCACCAATTTAAGAGTAGATGCCTTGGATCAATAAATTTTCCACTGAAACAATCTTTTAGTATTTCTGAAAAATGATAAGGGGGAAGAGAAAAATAGACATACCACTGAACACTCCACCTTGTCTCACACTTTTCAATAACACGAAGGCATGCACATAATGCCTCAATAACTTTTTCTCGAACAACCAATGTTGGATCCCTCAGAGCAACCCAAATAGCATCCACAAACTCCGGCACGTGAACATTGAAGATGATTGAAGCATTTTCTGCCATTTCCTAAAATTTAAAGATAGGAGATTGAAACAGGGACATCATCAGCAAGTACTTAGCTCGTATCTAGAATTCAATATGCTATATGGTGGATTTATTTAAAATATTATAAGAATGACAACCACATTTCTATAGTATGAACTATTTCACTCTTCATTCGGTGATAACAGGAAGAAAAACACTAGTTAACCTTTAGGATACAATTTTAATAAATAGCTAATATTTTTATTCAGTTTTGGGAACACTTCTTTCTTTTATCACTTAGAAGCTATGCGAGATGAAAGTCTCATGCACGGTTTTCAAAGAGAGAGAAAAGTGAGGAATCCTCTTTAGGTACCTTCTATAACAATGGCAAATCGGAGGGTGGAAAAGTTGGAGAAAGGAAAAGGGAGATTTGGTAGAATGACGGTGAGAGCAGTAGAATTTTCTAGGGTGGGGAGACAGTAACCAAAAAAAGAAACTTCAATTCAAAGTTTCCCCATCATGTAAAGATGAAATAAACAAAACCCAGCTTCAAAATTTTTGCTTATAAAACAAATCATGAAGAAATATGCAAATTGTACCTTTAATATTAAGACTGTAGCAAAGCTACGATACTCAATACTTTCACCACGAAGCCATTCTAGTGCAACTTTAACTTGAAAATACAAAAAAAGTTGAGATCCTGATGTTAGACAATCAAGTATTTGAAGCATCAAAACGCTACACACCTGATCTTGAGGGTAAGAAACAATAAAAGCTTAAAACTGCTGGCTCCTCTAAAGGACCAGAACAAGATGCGGAGAGATAGGACAAACAAACTGAACCCTAAAATGGTTCGTGAGAAAACTTTACGTACTCCCAAAGTGAAAGCATCACCAAAGTCTTCATCCCATTTACAATCACGTCCGTTGTCTAATGAAGAAGATAAAAAGGAAGTTGTTAAGTCTGCAGACAGTGCATTGGGTAAATACACCTCTAGCAGCAAAAAGCTGTTGCACATAGCAGAAGCAGAAACTTTTGGGAAAAATCAAAAAAAGACATTGAGAAAAGGTAAGACAGGTGTTTCTAATGATAATAATTCTTCGGCAGTGAAACTGAAGTTCAGAAGGGGCAAGATAGTTGATCTCCAGCAAGAAACCAGCAGCCCTAGGAGGCTGACATTTAGATGGGGACGACATGTGGGTGAAAGCCAGGACAAAAATACAAGAAAGAGAATCTTTAAAAAGAAAGAAGTTGATGGTGACAAAAGTAATACCATCCCTATCTCTGGAAAATATTGTTTTGAGGCATCAGGATGCGCAAGAAAAGAAAAATGTGCAGGGTTTGTTGAATAATGGGATTGAAGAGACAACGAGTAAGCTTGTTGAAATCGGGAAGAGCAAGGTTAAAGCTTTGGTGGGAGCTTTTGAGACAGTGACTTCCCTCCATAATAAACCTTTTGCTGTCATAGCTTCTTGATTAACTAACAGAATTTTATAACAAATAGGAGCAATTGCAAATATAGTGGTTGATATAGCTTTTCTGACCTAGTTTACATATGTTTGTCCTGTTTCTCATTCCGATCATCTTCTTAACAATTTCTTGATGCTTGCCGGTTCTGTTCTCATGATTGAATAAATTCAATTTCTTCTGGTTGCATTTACTTTGAATTGGGAGATAAAGTTGCGCAAGACTACAATTTCTTTTTCACTTATGGAGGTTGTGATACTGATGTTAAATTAGTTGGTGTTTAGATGTAGACATTCTAATGTTAGGCTGGTTAATCAGTGGACATATATTGTTACTGGACTCATTTATGAGGGATTTGTTCATACTTTCTGTTGAATAAGCGCATTGAAGAAGTGATGATAGGCGAATTTACACGCCTATATCAATATATTTTGCCCATATTTTAGCCTAGTTTTGAGAACAAATTATATATTTCATGCACTTTTAGTCCTTTTTCCTGTAAATGAGCTAATGAACATGATTAGGAAAGTTTCAGCTATAAATGATGCAAAATACAGCATTTTATGGCTTACTTGACGCAAAAGAAAGCTCACAAAGGAAGGGAAGGAAGTCTACACGCCTAAGGACCAAAACTGCTGCATGGAAAATCTGTCCCGGGCTAAAACAGCATTTCTGAAGACTTTGGGGACTTACAGATACAAAGCTAAATTTTGACAATGATACATTAACCTAGTACAATTGGGTTATGTATTTCATTAGTTTATTTGGATTAGGAGAATGTTACATTAACCTAGTACAAATGGGTTAAGTATTTCCTTAGTTTAGTAGGATTTGGTTATTTATTTCATTAGCATAGTAGGAGTAGGATAGGAGTATTATAAATACCCTATCATGCTAGAGATTTTTAATTAAGTCCTCCCTTAGTGGAGAGGCAAGTCCTCCCTTAGTGGACAGGCAAGTCCTCCCTTAGTGGAGAGAACAATCTTCTATTCAACAATTAATCTTCTTCCATCCCTCTCTTCTTCCACCACAACAATTCTACAACTCTTCTAATCTTTCCATTACTCAACAATTAAATTCCACAACAAGAGAATCGTTACTTGCTAAGGAATCACGCCACACGCCTATCACCTAATCCACATGCCATTACTCAACAATAACAATGCAAATCGTGATCTCCTTCGCACTCATGGGTAACTAAACTTCTCTGTTGGGGTTATGGAAGTCGAATGAGATACTATCTATTGCTGTGAGTTTGTGAGTTCGAGACACGTATATTGCTTATATCATTATTCTCTTCATCTTAATACAAATTCTTGTGGCTGCAGACGCATAGAATAACGTCAGTCTAACATTTAACTTGTTTGAGAGAAAGGTTATTTGTCTGGAAAAGAGATAATGTCAAGGTAGTAGGACACCCTTTCCTATTAAAAAGCTAGTGCCGTAACTGGACTAACCTCTTGGAGAATTCGTACCATTAGACACGCTTTAAGCTCGAGAGAGTTAAAGTGAAATAGTCCTTGTTCAGGTCGAGAGACGCTTGGATTTACCATCGACTACAATTCTCTATAAGCAATTGCATGTCAAAACTCTACACACTCATAGCCAATAGAGACGTATACCTCAGAAGGTGGACATAACCCCAACGCTTCAATTCTCACTGTTTCACAACCTACGAAGTACTCTCTTTTTACTTTGCTATTTTCAGCTTTTACTTTATTGTTTTGGTTACACATTACAATCCCCCCTTCTTACGAGACTTGCACCAAAAGTTTAGTAATTTTACTTACTTATTGGCCAAGCTATTCCCTGTGGGATCGACACCCAACCCAGGTTGGGTTCTATATTTGCTAACGACCGCTTTACACTCCCACGAGAGCTGTAGATTGAGCGTTATCAAAAATTGGCACCGTTGCCGGGGAATACGAGTGTCAATCAAGTTCGTGATAATTACTAGACCCTTTGGTCAAAGATTCTCGTACTTTTACTTTTAGTTGTTGTTTTTGTTTTTTTTATGTTTATTTAGTGAATCAATGGAGGCACAACGTGAAATTGAAAGGATGGTTGCTCAAGTCCATCAACAGAATATTGATAATCCAGGCCGGACAACAAATCCTGATGATGAGGACCTGGGCGATGAGGAGCTACTAAGCCCACGGTGTACCGCTGAGATGGCGGCACCCATGCAGAGAAGAGAACGTCAAGCTAGGTTTAGGCCTGAACGCCGAGCTATGAAAATACTGTTTGATGACGATGAGGACGATCTGGACGGACCTGGTGCCACCGGAGCTATTATTCTTCCGCCATTGGCACCCGGAGCAAAGTTTAATATCACTAGCACCATGATTCAGCTTTTGCAACTCAAGGGATTATTTGGTGGACTAGCAGGTTATGATCTGAATATGCATCTGATCAACTTTATTTCTACATGCAAGTCAGTCGACAATCCTGGCTTTGGACAGAATGCAATTCGACTGTGCTTATTTCCATTGTCTCTGTCTGGGGAGGCAACTCTATGGTTGAATGGGCTGACTCCTGATTCTATTACAAATTGGAGGCAATTGAAAGACGCTTTCCTAGAAAGATTCTTTTCGCCATCCAAAAGAGCACAGTTGAGAGATGAGATCACCAATTTTCGACAGCTTCCAACTGAAGCTCTCCACGTTACATGGGAGAGGTTCAAGACGAAGCTAATGCAGTGCCCAAACCATCATATGACCAATGTCCACTTGATGGAGATATTATACAGAGCTTTGAATTCGAGGACTAAGCCAGTGGTTGATAATGCGGCTGGAGGATCATTTATGGACCTCACCTTTGTTCAGGCAAGCAATATACTAGACCGGATGATAAAACAAAGTAGAGCTTGGCATACCAGGGATTCTGAGGTAGCAAGCCCCACTTTATCTATTGGCATGTCTGCAGACCAAAGAAGAAGAGAAGAAGAACGTGAGTAAGACATGGCGCACATGAAAACACAATTGGATCTTTTGACAAAGCGCTTATTATCAGGGAAGACCGAAAAAGTGAAAGCTGTAGCGCTAAAAGGAAGAGACGAATCTGATTCTGAAGAGAAGGCCAACTACTTGAACAATCAGGGGGGTTTCCGTGGGAATGCCCAAGGAAACCAAGGTCGGAACTATTATGATAAATCTGGAAGCAAAGACCAAGGTAGTTGGAAGAAAAATAATGAAAAGAGTGGTTTGTACGTTCCCCCTGGTAGACGTGATACCACTACATCTAATTCTGGGAGTATGGAAGACATGATGGCTAAGTTATTGAAAGGAGTGGAAGCAACGAGCGCGGGACTTAAGGAGGTGATTGATGATTTGTCCTCCATGAAGCAACTAGTTGATTCTCATTCCACTTCTATCAGGCAAATAGAGCAGCAATTGAGCCAACTTTCAGCAGCATTCAATCAAAGAAAGACTGGCACCTTACCAAACGATACTGTGGAAAACCCAAAGAATGATGGGTCATGCATGGCCATCACTACCAGAAGTGGTAAGGTGATGGAAACTTCAGCAAAAGGCAAGCAAGTGGTTGACGAAGTTGCGGACATGGACATTACACCTAGTGACGTTACAAAAGGAGAAGAAGCCGCAACAACTACTCCCAACGTCAGGGACATTTCACCTAGTGACGTGCAGCCTGAAAAAGTGGAAAAACAAAAGCAAGAGGAGAAAAAAACCGTGGAGAGAACACTTCCATACCCACCACCACCTTTTCCCCAAAGATTGAAGAAGGTGGCGGATGACACAAAGTTCAGCAAATTCATGAATATGTTAAAGCAGCTCACCATTAATGTTCCATTGGTGGAGGCACTTGAACAAATGCCTGGGTATGCGAAATTTATGAAGGATCTCTTGACAAAGAAGCGGGCATCAAGTTATGACTTGGTGGATAATGTTCATCATTGTAGTGCAATCGCTACAAGATTGCTAGTTCAAAAGAAGGCAGATCCTGGAGCTTTCACTGTTCCTTGCACAATTGGATCATTGGATTTTGCTAAGGCATTGTGCGATTTAGGAGCTAGCATCAATTTGATGCCACTATCTATCTACAGAAAGTTGGGGTTGGGAGACCCTACACCAACCAATATGAGGCTCGTGATGGCTGATAGGTCGGTAAAACGACCTGTGGGTATCTTGAATGATGTGTTGGTGAAGGTTTCTTTATTCATCTTTCATGCAGACTTCGTTATTCTGGATTGTAAGGAGGATTCTGAAGTTCCCATCATCTTGGGACGTCCCTTCCTTGTAACTGGAAGTGTGCTTATTGACATGAAAGATAATGAGCTTTTGTTTTGAATTAATGACGAAGTGGTACGGTTTGATATATGCAAAGAAATGAAGCATCCCAGCGATATAAATGAGTTATATGTTCATCATGAGGATACGAAAGAATTATCTATAGAGAAACAGCCTACTGTTGAGCCATTGTCTGCTGTGCCACTGAAAGTTGAGCATGAAGATAATGAAGGTTATGAAGAACTTATGAGTGCTCTAACAGAAATAGAGCCTTATACTCCTAAGCAACCAGATTGTGATCTCAAGAATCAACCAACAGCAAAGACTCCCATTGACGAGCCACCAATGCTAGAATCGCAAGAGCTTCCCGATTATCTAAGGTATGTGTTCTTGGAAAGTGGAAGTATACTTCCGATAAGTGTGGTGGATGATTTAAGTGAACAGCACGTGGAGGCTCTCATCTCTGCTCTGATGAGGTACAAGAAAGCTATGGGTTGGACTATTGATGATATAATTGGTGACTCTCCGGAGAAACGTAGGAGCCATCTCGAAGAAGATCGCATGCCCACAGGTAAGCCTCATTGCCATCTAAATCCTTTTAGAAAACGATCCACCATTTACCTCGACGAAGTCTGAGTACTCGAGGTAACCATGTCGTGCCACGACAATAAATAAGGCGCTAGATGGGAGGCAACCCATTGTTTATCGTTTTTCATTTATCGTTTATCGTTTTCTTTCATTCTAGTACTTGTCTTGTTTTTAATTAATGAAAATCCAAAAATAAGAGTCGTGCCACGACCAAAACTAAGGTGCTTGGTGGGAGGCAACCCATCGTACTAATCGTTTTTATTGTTTTGAGCAAATATAGGTGCAAGAGGTATTCAACGAGGAGATTGGTTTCAAATGACGATTTGGATGTATTGAATGGTAAAGGTGGTAAGTTAGGTATAAGGATGCATAAGGGTATGGATTGAGCATTACTCATGCTTAAATAGGCATCGAGGAAGGCTAGGACTAGGTAAAACTAGGCCACGAACAATGCAAAACCTATCCTATAGCCTAAGGTCTCGGAATCTAGTGTGCTATACACTATGCGCCGCCCATTCCTAAGTGTGCTTTTGACTATGCGCCGCCTATGCTATAGCATTAGGTCTCAGGATCTCATATGTCATAGACTATGCGGCGCATATGTCTCTAAATGCCATAGACAATGCGCCGCATAGTGTATGGCATTCTTAAATAAATGCATGGCAGTGTATGGCATTCTTAAATAAATGCATGGCATATGCTATGGCATTCTGCTCAACTAGGCAAAGCATTAGGCACCGCCTATGGTCACTTTTGGTCTCCAAATCCGATTTTAATGGGTCAAAACTCAACCCAACCTTTTCTTACAAATATGAGACTTAATCTTGAACCAAAAACACATTGGAAATCTAGCTCATGCACTACCTATAGTCTCCAAATCCTATCAAAAAGTTTCCGTTTGCTCTTTTTCTTCACAAGAACATCATCCAAAGGCTTCAACCAAGTAAGTACTACTTTGTTCTTCATTTAAATTTTGTAAGTACTACTTTACTACACCTATTATGAATTGCTAAATCGTGAAAAAGTATTGGTGATGTGAACGTGTTTGAATTGTTGATACAAAACCAAGTGAGTGAACATGTACGTTAGGATGCTCTTAACTTATTTCCGACTTGAATTTGATTTTGATGCATTGTTATACTACTTGCGGAATTGCTATAGTAATGAACATTGCATAATCTTGTCACTTGAATACTTACATGTTAGAATATCCCGTTCATCGGAATAAGACTTATAACTACCTACCGACATAGGAGGTTGAGTTTATTGATAGAAACTATACCATGTGGTTACCCCTATGTAGTAGTGTTGTTATATCTACCATGAAAGTAGTCCAATGGCTGCAAGTAAGTGATGCATTGCTGAGTTTCTTGTCAGAATATAATCCTAAAACGTATGTCGATGAAGTCTAAGTAATCGACCACTTTCACTTCACTGATTTGTATCAACAAAACTAAGTGTGGGGTGGTACCCCTACTGCTTGTGTATAGATTGTAACCATTGAGATTGTGCTACCATTAACACTATTTCTAGTCTTAGGTACAATGGCACCCAAAGCAAGACAAGGCAAAGAAAAGGCTACCACTTCACAAAAAGGCAAGAAAAGAGGCCAAAGAGAGCAAGGAGAACCCTCATTGATGCAAACACCTCAACTCACTCTTGGAATTAAGTGGGATACTTATGAGTAACTTCTAAGGATGATGACTCTGATGATGATTCCGATGCAAGGGGTATGACCCCAGACATAGAGAATGAGTCCGACTAACCAGGTTCTTCTTATTTATTTTCCACTGAGGACAGTGTGCCCCGTCTAAGTGTGGGGTGATGGTATTTGCATGCTATACTTCTCGATCCGCATTTGCATTTATTCATGTTTGTTTGCTTAGTTTTTTTAGTAGTAAATTTTTTTTAGCTTCGCATGAAATAATTCTAATAGGCAGCATGAGATTATAACAAGAGTATGTGCTACAATTATGACTATTGAGACGTTTAGGCTCGAGTTGTGACTCATTATTTGATATTGAGTGGTTCAATTCTTTCACTTGTTGGGTCGAGAGTCTATATTACTTCCAATCAAGTCAACCATGTGCCTTGTGTGTGTGAGGTAACAGTATATTCTATGTTTGTGGCTGATGCTAGAACTTGCCTGGTATGTATGCAAAGCGAAAATAAGGAGTGTAAGTTTAGGAGATGATTTAGGCATTTCTTTGGCAACCTATACATGTTTACCTTTGTTTTACCTACCCATGGACATCATCCTAGTTAAACCCTTTTGAGACTTTAGCCTATTTCTTTGACAACCTTGTATGTAAGCCTAATCCATATTTTTTCAAGACCGTAATTTGATCAAAATTCCTAAGTGCTTTAAAGTGAAAAAGTCATGTGACAACATAAGAGGAAATTGGGTGAGTATGATGCTTTAAATTGTAATGGTCTTGAATGTGTGATGAAAAAGAAAGTGCTATCATAAGAGGTATGTTGTGAAAAGAAAAAGGAAAAGAAAGCTGAAAAGTGAGTTGTGCTTAAAATTGAAAAACAAAAGATGAGAACAAGGGTGGAAGAATAAAATAAAGAAGGTTGAAAGAAAAAAGTGTCAATGATACAATGTGATGTATTAAAGTGCTTAGGAACTTATTCACTATTTCTGGCCAAAATAGCTGATCCTACCCGTCCCTTAGCCTACATTACAGCCATCAAAAGACCTACTTGATCCTAAGCTTAGCATTCTGACATTTAGTAGAGTACTACATTAAGGTCAAGCCTATGGTCATTAGTTTCTACATATGAATTCTTTGTGAGAGTGAGAGCAAGGACATTTTGATACCCATGTTTGAAAAATATGCTATATTTGTGAGTAATTATGGGTACTATATTGTGAGACACATATGGTTGATGAGCTTTGGATAGTTGTATATGATTCTATGTACCTTAACGTTTGCATGCGAGTTGATCACCATCACTAGTCTACGCTAGAGGTTAAACTGTTTCTACTTATAATCGGGAAGCTACTCTTTGTTGATAATTTTTGTGCTTGTCTTGAAGAATGTTTTGTGTTGTTGCTGTAAAAACCCTAAGTTGATGCTTAGAAGGACATGATATTTTGTTCGAGGACGAACAAAGCTGCAAGTGTGGGGTGTTGATGATAGGCGAATTTACACGCCTATATCAATATATTTTGCCCATATTTTAGCCTAGTTTTGAGAACAAATTATATATTTCATGCACTTTTAGTCCTTTTTCCTGTAAATGAGCTAACAAACATGATTAGGAAAGTTTCAGGTATAAATGATGCAAAATATAGCATTTTATGGCTTACTTGACGCAAATGAAAGCTCACAAAGGAAGGGAAGGAAGTCTACACGCCTAAGGACCAAAACTATTGCATAGAAAATCTGTCCCGGGCTAAAACAACATTTTTGAAGACTTTGGGGACTTACAGATACAAAGCTGAATTTTGACAATGATACATTAACCTAGTACAATTGGGTTATGTATTTCATTAGTTTATTTGGATTAGGAGAATGTTACATTAACCTAGTACAAATGGGTTAAGTATTTCCTTAGTTTAGTAGGATTTGGTTATTTATTTCATTAGCATAGTAGGAGTAGGATAGGAGTATTATAAATACCCTATCATGCTAGAGATTTTTAATTAAGTCCTCCCTTAGTGGAGAGGCAAGTCCTCCCTTAGTGGACAGGCAAGTCCTCCCTTAGTGGAGAGAACAATCTTCTATTCAACAATTAATCTTCTTCCATCCCTCTCTTCTTCCACCACAACAATTCTACAACTCTTCTAATCTTTCCATTACTCAACAATTAAATTCCACAACAAGAGAATCGTTACTTGCTAAGGAATCACGCCACACGCCTATCACCTAATCCACATGCCATTACTCAACAATAACAATGCAAATCGTGATCTCCTTCGCACTCATGGGTAACTAAACTTCTCTGTTGGGGTTATGGAAGTCGAATGAGATACTATCTATTGCTGTGAGTTTGTGAGTTCGAGACACGTATATTGCTTATATCATTATTCTCTTCATCTTAATACAAATTCTTGTGGCTGCAGACGCATAGAATAACGCCAGTCTAACATTTAACTTGTTTGAGAGAAAGGTTATTTGTCTGGAAAAGAGATAATGTCAAGGTAGTAGGACACCCTTTCCTATTAAAAAGCTAGTGCCGTAACTGGACTAACCTCTTGGAGAATTCGTACCGTTAGACACGCTTTAAGCTCGAGAGAGTTAAAGTGAAATAGTCCTTGTTTAGGTCGAGAGACGCTTGAATTTACCATCGACTACAATTCTCTATAAGCAATTGCATGTCAAGACTCTACACACTCATAGCCAATAGAGACGTATACCTCAGAAGGTGGACATAACCCCAACGCTTCAATTCTCACTGTTTCACAACCTACGAAATACTCTCTTTTTACTTTGCTATTTTCTGCTTTTACTTTATTGTTTTGGTTACACATTACAATCCCCCCTTCTTACGAGACTTGCACCAAAAGTTTAGTAATTTTACTTACTTATTGGCCAAGCTATTCCCTGTGGGATCGACACCCAACCCAGGTTGGGTTCTATATTTGCTAACGACCGCTTTACACTCCCACGAGAGCTGTAGATTGAGCGTTATCAAGAAGGCATATCATGTGGAAATACCATCCAGAAAAGAGTTTTGGCTATGGTACTGGTTTGAAATTGTGCTTGTATACTATTTTCATTAGTTGTTCTGTAAAGGGATTTGTCTCTTGACTGTAAAATTTATTGTTTTTTTGTCTGTCATACAATACAATAATATATAAGTAACAATCAAATGTAAATATTGTAACCACCTAAACAAGTAACAATATTTATGTGCATCTTTTATTCAGGTAACTCAAAACAGCTTATAATAAGTCCCTTTGTTGGAATATTGTACGTTTTAGATTAAAGAAGCCACTGCAGTTTGTTAGACTTAGATACATGTACCTTCATGGCTCCACCCATCAACCATAATATCCAGCTAAAGTTGAGTCACTCTATGTACTTGTGTTAAAAGTTATTTTTTGAGTCTCCTTACTCCAATTTGTTATTTAAAGCTCACACATTTTATCATGCAACAAATTTCCACTCAACTAAATCTGAGACTCTTATCAAAGATAGCTAGAAGTACTAATGAAAACGGTCATAAAAGTTTTAGTTCACATAAACTCAGAAATAGTTGATGATAGGCGAATTTACACGCCTAAAGTGCTATATTTTACCCATATTTTAGCTATGTTTTGAGGACAAAATATATAATTCATGCACTTTTAGTCCTTTTTCTTATAAGTGAGCTAACAAACATGATTAGCAAGTTTTCAGGTATAAATGATGCAGATTTCAGCATTTTATGGATAACTTGACGCTAAAGAAAGCTTCACGAAAGAAGGAAGGGAAAGCTTGGACGCCAAGGACCAAAAGTGACGCATAGAAAACCTGTCCCGGGCAAAAACAACATTTCTGAAGACTTTGAGGACCAGCAGTAACCTATTAGGATTAGGATAATAATGCAGTAATTTATTAGGATTAGGATAATGATGCAGTAACCCAGTAGGAATGGGTTAAGTAATGCAGTAGCTTAGTAGGAATAGGATATGGGTGCTATAAATACCCTATTTTGCTAGAGATTTTTAATTAATTCTTGAACAATTCCCATACTACTTCTTATTCCACAACTTACAACTCGGATTCTAATTCTTCCATTAATTCTACTTTTTATTCTTCCTCTATTCATCTATTCAATTCTTAATTTCTGCAACAAGAGAAACGTTACTTTGCAAAGAAGTCACGCATAACGCCTACTACACTTTACTACACGAGATCTTTATTGTGGTATAATAACAATGTCGATTGTGATTTCCTTCACACTCATGGGTAACTAAACTTCTTTGTTGGGGTTATGGAAACCATATGAGATACTATCTGTTGCTATGAGTTTGTGAATTCGTGACACGTATGCTGCTTATATCATTATTCTCTTCATCTTAATCTAAATTCTTTGTGGTTGCAAACGCATAGAATACGCCAGTATAGCATTAACTTGTTCGAAAGAAAAGTTATATGTCTGGAAAAGAGATAATGTCAAGGTAATAGGGTCTCATCCCCTATTAAAAAGTTAGTGCCGTAACTGGATTAACCTCTTGGAGAATTTGTACCGTTAGATACGCTTTAAGCTCGAAAGAGTTAAAGTGAAATAGTCCTTGTTTTGGCCGAAAGACGCTTGGATTTACCATCGAATACAATTCTCTATAAGCACATGCATGTCTGAATTCCGTACAACTCATAGCCAATAGAGACGTACAACTCATAAGGTGGACATAACCCCAACTTCTCAATTCTCATTGTTTTACATCTTACCAAACATTCTTTCTTTTTACTTTACTATTTTCCGCTTTTACTTTATTACTTTGTTTACATTATTTTGCATGATAAAATCCTCCCTTTCACGAGACTTGCACCAAAAGTCTAATAATCTTTGCATACTTATTGACCGGCTATTCCCTGTTGGATCGATAGCCAACCCAGTTGGGTTATATATTTGACAACGACCGCTTTACACTCCTACGAGAGCTGTAGATTGAGCGTTATCAAAAATTGGCGCCGTTGCCGGGGAATACGAGTGTCAATTAAGTTCGTGATAATTACTAGACCCTTTGGTCAAAGATTCTCGTACTTTTACTTTTAGTTTTTGTTTTTGTTCTCTGCAGGTTTTTATTCAGTGCATGCCCCATACTCGAAGTTCTGGTCAACCGTTATTACCTATCAATCCTGAACCACAACGTATTGGCAGAATGGAGGCACAACACGAAATTGAAAGGATGGCTTCTCAACAGGAATAGGCGAGACTACCTGCTCTAGCCGCCGCTCAAGTGCATCAATAGAATATTGATAACCCCGTGCGAGCAATAAATCCTGACGACGAGGACCTAGGTGATGACGAGTTACTAAACCCTAGGCATGCTGCTGAGATCGCAACACCTGCCAACAGAAGATATCATCAAGAAAGGTTTAGGCATGAACGCCGACCTGTACAACCAACTTTTGACGATGAGGATGATGGCCTTGACGGAGCCGGAGCCACAGGAGCCATTATTCCTCCACCATTGGCACCCGGAGCCAAGTTCAACATCACAAGCACCATGATTCAGTTATTGCAACACAAGGGATTATTTGGTGGACTAGCAGGCGATGATCCGAATATGCATCTCATCAACTTTATTTCTATATGCAAGTCGTTTGACAATCCTGGTGTTGGTCAGAATGCAATTCGATTACGCTTATTTCCACTGTCTCTGTCTGGAGAGGCAACTCTATGGTTGAATGGGCTGACTCCTGACTCTATTACAAATTGGAGGCAATTGAGAGACGCTTTCCTAGAAAGATTCTTTCCGCCATCCAAAAGAGCACAATTGAGAGATAAAATCAGCAACTTTCGTCAACTTCCAACTGAAGCCCTTCATGAAACATGGGAGAGGTTCAAGATGAAGCTAATGCGTTGCCCAAACCATCTTATGACTAATGTTCACCTAATGGAGACACTATATAGAGCCTTGAATTCAATAACTAAACCAGTGGTGGATAATGTGGCTGGAGGATCTTTTATGGACCTCACCTTTGGTCAAGCAAGCAATATGCTAGGTCGTATGACGAAGCAAAGTAGAGCTTGGCATACCAGGGATTCTGAGATAGCAAGCCCCACTTCATCTATTGGCACGACTGCAGACCAAAGGAGAAGAGAAGAAGAACGTGATCAAGATATGGCGCACATGAAAACACAAGTGGATCTTCTTACAAAGCATTTATTATCAGGGAAGACCAAAAAAGTCAAAGCTATTGCGTCAAAAGGAAGAGACGAATCTGATTCGGAAGAAGAGGCCAACTACTTGAACAATCAGGGGGGTTTTCGAGGTAATACCCAAGGAAACCAAGGTCGGAAATATTATGATAAATCTGGAAACAAGGACCAAGGTAGTTGGAAGAACAAGAATGAAAAGAGTGGTTTATACGTTCCCCCAGGAAGACATGACACCACTGCATCTGGTTCTGGAAATATAGAAGACATGATGGCTAAACTATTGAAAGGAGTGGAAGCAACTAACGTTGGAGTAACGGAGGTAATAAATGACTTGTCCTCAATGAAACAATTGGTTGACTCACACTCCACTTCAATAAAGCAAATAGAGCAGCAATTGAGACAACTTTAAGCAGCACTAAATCAAAGAAAGGCTGGCACCTTACCTAGCGACACTGTGCAAAACCCAAGGAATGATGGGTCATGCATGGTGATCACTACCTGAAGTGGTAAGGTGCTGGAAACTTCATCAAAATTTAAGCAAGTGGTTGACGAAGTAGCGGACATTGATGATAAAGCGAAAGGAGAAGATTCCACAGAAGCTACCCACGACGTCCATGACGTCACACCGAGTATGTTGCAGCCTAAAAAGGCTGAAAAACGGAAGCAAGAGGAGAAGAAAGCCATGGAGAAAACAATTCCATACCCACCACCACCTTTTCCTCAAAGATTGAAGAAGGTGGCGGATGATACGAAGTTCAGCAAATTCATGACTATGTTAAAGCAGCTGACCATTAATGTTCCATTGGTGGAGGCATTTGAACAAATGCCTGGGTATGCTAAATTTATGAAGGATCTTTTGACAAAGAAGCGGGAAGCAAGCTATGAGTTGAAAGATAATGTTCATCATTGCAGCACAATCGCTACCCGATCACTAGTTCAGAAGAAGGCTGACCCCGGTGCTTTCACTATTCCTTGCACCGTTGGATCTTTGAATTTTGCCAAGGCATTATGCGATTTAGGAGCCAGCATCAATTTGATGCCATTATCTATTTACAAAAAGTTGGGGTTGGGTGATCCTACTCCAACCAATATGAGGCTCGTAATGGCGGATAGTTCGGTAAAACGACCTGTTGGTATTCTATGTGATGTATTGGTAAAGGTTTCTTCATTCATCTTTTCGGCAGACTTCGTTATTTTGGATTGCGAGGCAGATTCAGAAGTTCCCATAATCTTGGGGCGCCCTTTCCTTGCTACAGGAAGTGTGCTTATTGATTTGAGAGCTAATGAGCTTTCATTCCGAATAAATGATGAAGTAGTTCGCTTTGATGTGTGCAAATCAATGAAGAAACCCAAAGAGCTGAATGTATTCTCGGTGGCTGAGGTTTACTTTTATGATGAGAAAGAATTACTTGAAGAAGAACAAATTATTGATGACCCATTGGCGATTGTGCTCATGAATGGAGAGAGTAAGGATGCTGAAAATTGCGAAGAGGCTATTTGTGCTCTATCAGGATTAGGGACATATCTCCATGCTCCCAAGAAGCTGGACCTTGATCTCAAAAATCGACCCACACCACCAGCGAAGCGATCTATTGAAGAGCCACCCACGTTAGAATTAAAGGAGCTGCCTAGTCATTTAAAGTATGCATTCTTAGGAAACGAAAACACACTTCCAGCTGACTATTAATATTCCTTTGGTGGAGGCGCTAGAACAGATGCCTGGGTACGCGAAATTCATGAAGGGCCTTTTGACAAAGAAGCGGGCAGCAAGTTATGAGTTAGCAGACAATGTTCATCATTGCAGTGCAATTGCAATGAGATTGCTAGTACAGAAGAAGGCAGATCCTGGTGCTTTCACTATTCCTTGCACGATTGGATTTTGCCAAGGCATTATGCGATTTGGGAGCTAGCATCAATTTGATGCCGCTATCCGTGTACAAAAAGTTGGGGTTGGGTGACCCTACACCAACCAATATGCGGCTCGTGGTGGCAGATAGATCAGTAAAATGACCTATGGGTATCTTGAATGATGTGTTGGTGAAGGTTTCTTCCTTCATTTTTCCTGCAGACTTTGTTATTCTGGATTGTGAGGTGGATTCTGAAGCTCCCATAATCTTGGGTCGTCCTTTCCTCGCAACAGAGAGTGCGCTTATTGATTTGAGAGCTAATGAGCTTTTATTTCAGTTGAATTATGAAGTGGTCCGTTTTGATGTATGCAAAGCAATGAAGGAACCCAGCGATATGAATGTGTTCTCTGTAGATGATGCTTATTATGAAGATGAAAAGGAATTATCTGTAGAGACGCAACTTACTGATGAGCCATTGTCTGCTGTGCTTTTCAATTTTGAGAGTGAAGATGTTGAGGATCATGAAGAAACTATTTGTGCTCTAACAGGGATAGGGTACTATTCTCATGCTTCTAAGAATCTGGACCTTGATCTTAAGCATCGACCGTAACCAATAGTGAAGACTTCCGTTAAAGAGCCACCAGTGCTAGAATCGGAAGAGCTCCCCAGTCACCCAAGGTATGTGTTCTTGGGAAGTGAAAATACACTTCCGGTGAGTGTTGGGGCTGATCTAGGTGAACAGCACGTAGAGGCTCTCATCTCTACTCTAAAGAGGTACAAGAGAGCCATGGGTTGGACTATTGATGATATAATTAGTATCCCTCCTGGGATATGTATGCACAAGAGTCATCTCGAAGAAGATTGCATGCATACAAGTAAGCACCAGCATCGTCTGAATCCATTCAGAAAATGATGCACTATCTATCTCGATGAAGTCTAAGTAATCGAAATAGCTATGTCATGCCGCGATAATAAATCAAGCTCTTGGTGGGAGGCAACCCATCAGTTTTAATTGTTTTGTTTTCCTAGGATTTTGTCGAGCCACGACCAAAACTAGGGCGCTTGATGGGAGTCAACCCATCGTTCTAATTGTTTTTGTTGTTTTTGAGTAAGTGTAGGTGCAAGAGGTATAAAGGAGGAGATTGGTTTCAAATCTTGATTTGGAAGTGTTTCATGTTGAAGGTGGTAAGTTTTGAATGAAGAAGCAAAGGCTATGGGTTAGGCATTGCCTATGCAAATCTAGGCAATGAACAAGGCAAGGCCTATGTAAATCTAGGCAATGAACAAGGCAAGGCCTATTCTATGGCCTTTGGTCTCTGAATCTAGAATGTCATAGCATAGGCGCCGCCTATGCCAAAGCCTTTGGTCCAACAATGCCATAGCATAGGCGCCGCCTATGCCAAAGCCTATGTCCAACTAGGCTTTGCAAAAGGCGCCGCCTATGCCAAGCATAGGCAAAGCACTAGGCGCCGCCTATGCTCATTTTTGGTCTCCTAATCCGATTCCAAATGGGTCAAAACCCGACCCAAGCTTGTCCTATAAATAGAACCTTAGTCTTAAAACAAAAACTCATTGCAAATCCAACCTAAGCGCCGCCTATCTCTCCAAAATCTCTCAAAAATTTTCCTTTTGCTCTTTTAACTTTGCAAAAACATCTTCCAAGGCCATCAACCAAGTAAGTACTTCTTTGCTCTTCTTTTATATTCTGTAACTACTACACTACTACACCTATAATAAATTGTTAAATCTTGAAGTAGTGTTGGTGATTTGAATGTGGTTGATTTGTTGTGATACAACTAAGTGAGTGAAAGGATACGTAAGGATGGTCTTGACTTGTTTCCAACTTGTATTTGATTTTGATACACTGTCATACTTTTGCGAAATTGACATGGTTAAGAAAATTGCATAATCTTGTAACTTGAAAGATTTTATGTTCGAATGACTTGTTCATTGAGATGAAAAATCATGATTAACTACAAACATGAGATGTTGATTATTTCTATGCCATAACTTGATACAATCTCTATGTAGTAGTCTTGTTCAAAAGGGTACATCAATCCAAACATGAAAGTATTGTCAAGATTACTTGAGATAGAATCGAAAAGGATAGTTAAGATGACTAGAAAAGTATGACTGCACTGATTATATTGTTGGAACGTACCACCTAAACGTATATCGATGAAGTCTGAGTAATTGACAACGTTCACTTAACTAGTTTGTGCCAACAAACTAAGTGTGGGGTGGTGCCACTACTGATTGTTTGTTGATTGTATCTACCGAGATAAAGCTAACATGAGTATCATTTTTAATCTCAGGTACAATGGCACCAAAAAGTCGACCAGGAAAGGAAAAAGCAACCACTTTACAGAAAGGCCAGTAAAGGGGATGAAAAGAGCAAGCTGAATCCTCCTCACTGCAAATACCTCGCCGCATGTACGGGATAAAATAGGTCCTAGAGGAGGAAGAAAAGGAGTGGTACAGGAACAACAAAATGAAAAAGTTTGTTCATGTGGAGCTGATACTAAAGGAAAGCCTAGCGAAGAAAGAACCTCGCATTTTGGCCAAAATAATGGTGTTACATCTCGATTTCATTTTCCAAGACATGGGAGAATGCAATCTTGATTTAACATGAGAGTTTTATGCAAATTGGTCCCCAAATACTACCGGTAGTGAAGTGAAGATTAGGGGCCAAGTCTTGCAGCTGAATGCAGATTTCTTCAACACTTTTCTAGGACTTCCATCTGTCGATCCATCACCACTCAAGGAGCTTCAACAAAGACCTCCGTACAGGGCAATCAGACACACACTGTGCGGAACAAGATCAATGGCACATTGGAACAGACACAAGGATACCGGTCGGCATAATACCTTCCCATATGCCTCCTTGAATAGGGAAGCTCAGATATGGTTGCGAATAGTCAACTCTTGCCTGATTTCAGGGACACAGTACACAAAGATAACACGATATAGAGTGTGCTTGGTGTACGCATTGATGACAAACGTCCCCATCGATATTGGGGCGATTATTCGATCTTCAATGCGTAAGGCTAGGCTGCACAGGAGGTCCTACTTCAGTTTTGGCAATCTGTTGACTGCAATATCGAGGAAGGAGGACATCTAAGAGGAACCTGCAGATCATAAGCTTCCACACAACCCAAAGAAGGTTGACCTTACAAAGGTTAAAGATGTTGAATCAATGCATGGAGTCAACCTTACCACTACAGAAAGACATGCTGGTGACGAAAGCTTCTTCCGCCATTTATATAGCATGATGAGGTTCACCATGATGAGCGAGGGTCGTGTTCCAACTGCTTTAGATCTCTAACAGTTGCATTATGACTACCCAATGAATGAGCATGTGAGGGCTATGTATGGAGTAGGTGTATATTTTGAGGAACCTCTTGATGACGATGTGCCAACCGATGATGACCGTCGAATGCCAGACTCTGACGTGGAGGAGACCTCTGATGACGACGACTCTGATGATGATTCCGATGCAAGAGGTATGACCCCAGACATAGAGGAGGAGTCCGACTAAACAGGTTCTTCTTATTTATCTTTCACTGAGGGCAGTGTGTCCCGTTTAAGTATGGGGTGTTGGTATTTGTATGCTATACTTCTTTATCTGCATTTGCATTTATTTATGTTTGTTTGTTTTGTTTGTTAGTAGTTAAATTTTTAGAGTTAATTTTTTTTTTAACTTTGCATGAAAGTGTCTGATGGGCAGCATGGTATTATAACAAGAGTTTGTGCTAAAACCATTACTATTGAGACATTTAGGCTCTAAATGTGACTCATTGTGTGATAATTGTGTGGTTTAATTCCTTTATCTGTTGGGTCAAGAGTCTATACTGCTCCTACTAAAGTCGACCATATGCCTTGTGTGTGTGAGGTAATAGTATATTATGTGTTGTGGCTGATGCTAGAACTTGTCCGGTGTGTGTGTAAAGCGAAATAAAGAGTGTAAGTTTAGGAGATGATTTAGGCATTTCTTTGGCAACCTGTGTTTGTTTACCTTCGTTTTACCTACCCGTGGACATTATCCTAGTTAACCCCCTTTGAGTCTTTAAGTCATTTTCTTTGACAAGCCTCATATGTAAGCCTAATCCATTTTTTTTTCAAGACCATAATTTGATCCAAATTCCTATGTGCTTTAAATGGTAAACACATGTGACAAAATAAGAGGAATTTGGGTAAGAGTGATGCCTTAAGAGTGTATTGGTACTTGAATTTGTTATGAAAAAGAGTGGCTATAATAGAGGTGTGTTATGAAAAAAAAAAGAGAAGAAAAGAAAAATGAAAAGAAAACTAAAAAGTTAGTTCGAATAACAAAAGAGGTGAGAAGGGTGGTAAATTAAAAGAAAGTAGAAAGGTTGTTTGAAAGAAAGTGTAAATGGCATAATGTGATGTATTAAAGCGCTTAGAGAACTTAGTCACTATTTCTGGCCAAAATAGTCCTACCCGTCCCTTAGCCTACATTACAACCTGTAAAGACCTATTTGATCCTAAGCTTAGCATTTTGATATTAGTGGAGCATGACACTAAGGGCAAGCCTATGGTCATCAGTTGCAACATATGAATTCTTTGTGAGCGTGAGAGCAAGGAAAATATTATACCCATGTTTCGAAAAATAAAATACTTGTGAGTGATTATGGGTGATATATTGTGAGACACACATGGTTGATGAGTTTTGGGTAGTTGTGTATGATTCTTTGTGCCTTAACTTGTTGATACGAATTAACCATCATCACGAGTCTATATTGGAGGTTGAATTGTTTCTAATAGTTATCAGAAAACTACTCTTTGTTAATCATTGTCCTGCCTGTCTTGATGAACATTTTGTGCTGTTACTGTGAAATCGTAAGTAGATGTTTGTATGGACATGATATTTTGTTCGAGGACGAACAAAGCTTTAAGTGTGTGGTGTTGATGTTAGGTGTATTTACACGCCTAAAGCACCTTAATTCACCCATATTTTAGCTAAGTTTTAAGGACAAAATATATAATTCCTGCATTTTTAGTCCTTTTTCCTTAAGTGTACTAACCAACGTGATTAGCAAGTCTTCAGGTATAAATGATGAAGATTTCAGCATTTTATGGACTGTTTGACGCCAAAGGAAACCTCACGTAAGAAGGAAGACAACTTTTGGAAGCCTATGGACTAAAAGTGATGCATGGAGAACTTGTCCCGAGCAAAAACAGCATTTCTAAAGACTTGGGGGATGAGCAGTAACTTAGTATGATTAGGACAAGTATGCCGTAACCCAGTAGGACTAGGACAAAGATAAAAACCCTATTTCAATAGGACTAGGATATGGATGTTATATAAACCCTATTTTGCTGAAACTTTTCAACATTCTCTTCTTATCCCCCTTTCTATTCCTTCCCATTCTAATTAATTCTTATTCACTCATTCATTAATTCAAGTCTTTTTCATTCAACTTCCACTCCTAATTCACGTTACAATTTTTAACAGAGAAAGACGCTAACTCGTGGGAAACACCTAGAGGAAAAACGTCAACCTTGTTGTGACGCCACACTCCTCTCCAACGTGAGATCATTCTAGTTTTGCTATGATGATGATGATGCTTATTGTGATCTCCGTTGCACTCATGAGTAGCTAAACTTCTCTGTTAGGGTTATGGAAGCCTTATGAGATACTATCTATTGCTATGAGTTTGTGAATTCTTGATACGTATGCTGCTTATATCATTACTCTCTTCATCTTAAATTAAATTCTTGTGGTTGCAAACATATAGAATACGCCACTATAGAATTAACTTGTTCGAAAAGAAAGTTATATGTGTGGAAAAGAGGGTGTGACAAGGAAATAGGGCTATTAACCCCTGTTTAAAAGTTAGTGTCGTAACTAGATTAACCTCTTGGATAATTCGTACCATTAGATACGCTTTAAGCTCAAAAGAGTTAAAGTGAGATAATCTGTGATGGTCGAAAGACGCTAGGATTTACCATAGAATACGAATCTCTATAAGCGCATGCATGTTGGAATTCCGCATAAGTCATAGCCAATAGATACGTAGAACTCATAAGGTGGACATAACCCTAACTTACAATTCTCATTGATTAAAACCTCCCTAACATTCCGTTTTTACTTTGCTATTTTGATACTTTTAATTCACTAATAAAATCCCCCTTTTTCCATAGAATTTTTGACCAACAGTCTAATAACAGTTGCAATACTTAGTGACCGAGTATTCCCTGTGGGATTCGACACCCAACCCAGTTGGGTTCTATATTTCACAACGACCGCTTACACTCTTACGAGAGTTGTAGTTTGAGCGTTATCAACTAACAAAATTTTATAACAAATAGGAGCAATTGCAAATATAGTGGTTGATATAGCTTTTCTGACCTGGTTTACATATGTTTGTCCTATTTCTCATTCTGACTCGTCTTCTTAATGATTTCTTGATGCTTGCCGGTTCTGTTCTCATGATTGAATAAATTCAATTTCTTCTGGGTGCATTTACTTTGAATTAGAAGATAAAGTCGCGCAAGACTACAATTTCTTTTTCACTTATGGAGGTTGTGATAGTGACGTTAAATCAGTGGGTGTTTGGATGTAGACATTCTAATGTTAGGCTGGATGCTCAGTGGACATATATTCTTGTTGGACTCATTTACGATGGATTTGTTCATACTTTCTATTGAATAAGCGCATTGAAGAAGGCACATCATGTGGAAATACCATCCAAAAAACAGTTTTGGCTGTGGTACTAGTTTGACATTGTGCTTGTATACTATTTGCTTTAGTTGTTCTTAAAGGGATCTGTCTCTTGACTGTCAATCAAATATAAATATTGTAACCACCTAAACAAGTAACAATGTTTATGTGCATCTTTTATTCAGGTAACTCAAAACAACTTATAATAAATCCCTTTGTTGGAATATTGTACGTTTTAGCTTAAAGAAGCCACTGCAGTTTGTTAGACTTAGATACATGTACCTTCATGGCTCCACCTATCAACCATAACATCCAGATAAAGTTGAGTCACTCCATGTACTTGTGTTAAAAGTTATTTTTTAAGTTTCCTTACTCCAATTTGTCATTGAAAGATCACACATTTTATCATGCAACAAATTTCCGCTCAACTAAATCTGAGACTGTTATCGAAGATGGCTAGAAGTACTAATGAAAACGGTCATAAAAGTTTTAGTTCACATAAACTCAGAAATAGTGTCATTGACCATACAAGTATTTGAGGTAAGTTCTCATATCACAATATAATAAAATATCTAGTTGGAAGAAGATGGTTAGAAGTTCTACATTCGAGAGTATGATTTAATCAAAAAAGTGTTAAGGGTTACATTTGTTTAACTTTTAAGGTGGGTACAAATAATTTATGAGATCAAATTTCCTTAACTACATTGTACTATGAAAAGTTCATCAAAAAATAGAGTAGAAACGAAGCCAACAATTAGATCATGCAAAAGTTCATAGAAGCAAGGGTCAAGCAAAGTGCTATACACAAGCCACACGAAATCCTCAACTAATAAACGAAACTTCAACAAACGGAGGCAGCATGCAGAAAGTTTCACTAATAACATTATAACATCAGCAAACTAATTAAAACATTAAAATCCTACAAATCACACTTGAATCACTTCAGTTAAAATCCTACTAAGACTGATTTGCTGAGAAGCAAAAGAGAAATTTTCCTTCAGTTATCAATGCAGCAGTGACGCGACTTCAGAATCTTCATGGAGAAATTGACATGGCTTCTAATTCTGCTCAAGCGTCTTACAGGGATGATGACTTCTTCTCCTCCACTTGCCTAAATTTCACAAGGAAAACATATAAGTAAGAGAATAGATTTGGCTATTCAAAAAAGGATTGTTTATGTTCAAAGAAGATAGAATATACCAAGTTAAATACACTCACATGCTTGGCAGGAATCCTCACATATGTAGTGAAACTTCCATATGAAGGTGAACCCATTGAGAACTCAGATGCAGCCAAGGATTCTCTCCTATTACTCTTTCTAGGTTTCTTCTCAATGCTCTGAGCCTCATCATTCTCTGATTTGGGATATTTCTTGCTATGAGATGAACTTATTTGAAAGATGCTCATCTCAGACGGACATCTCACTCCTGCGACATCGACCTCTGTTGGCCAATTTTGAGAGGAATGCTTCTCTTTAACAACATGGTGTGTGGCAAATTTCTTACTTGAGACTGCTACTGGATACAAAGTCTTATCACTTCTTCTCTTCACGTAGAGAAATGTACCAGCAAGCAGACTCAGTACATGTGAGGAAATTCCCAGGATCTGATATGCACTAACATTATCTTCATCATGTCTTATTGGAGACTCCATTATTTCCAAAGATTGGGCTTCTGCAATAGCAGAAATTTCTTTCACGATGCTTTTAGGATTGTCAATCATCGACTCAAGTGCATTATCAGCAATGAAAGATTGGGATTCAGCCAACTCAACCTTAACATTAGAAGTTGTAAGCCCTTGGCCCAAATCGCTTTCTGAACTATCAGATTCATTCCCCTCAGCTGGGACAACAGAAACTTTTTCAGTCTCCACCAAATCATGCTTTCCTTGTTCTATATCCTTTTCTAAGCTATCAGCCCCATTTACCTCGGCTAATTTAATTGCAGAAGCTTCTTCAATCTCCAACAAATCCACTCCTTCAATTTCAACTTCCCCACCATCATCTAAATCAACATCCATTTGAAATTCTTCCTCATCTAGCTCGGTTTCAAATTCTTCATCCTCTTCTAACTCAATTGGTTCAAACTTTTTATCCAATTCTTCACTACCAGTGCTGCCTTTCAAATATCCATGATAAATATTGCTACTCTCTTCTAGAGGAGTCAAATTCAAGAATTTAATCGGATGCACATCATCTATTCTACCAAGGTCATCTATTCTGACCTGGTTTACATATGTTTGTCCTGTTTCTCATTCCGACTCATCTTCTTAACGATTTCTTGATGCTTGCTGGTTCTGTTCTCATGATTGAATAAATTCAATTTCTTCTGGGTGCATTTACTTTGAATTGGCAGATAAAGTTGCTCAAGACTACAATTTCTTTTTCACTTATGGAGATTGTGATACTGACGTTAAATCAGTGGGTGTTTGGATGTAGACATTCTAATGTTAGCCTGCTTGATCAGTGGACATATATTGTTGCTGGACTCATTTACGAGGGATTTTTTCATACTTTCTGTTGAATAAGCGCATTGAAGAAGGCACATCATGTGGAAATACCATCCAAAAAAGAGTTTTGGCTATGGTACTGGTTTAACATTGTGCTTGTATACTATTTTCTTTAGCTGTTCTGTAAAGGGATCTGTCTCTTGACTGTAAAATTTATTGCTTTTTTCTCTGTCATACAATACAATAAGATATAAGTAACAATCAAATGTAAATATTGTAACCACCTAAACAAGTAACAATATTTATGTGCATCTTTTATTCAGGTAACTCAAAACAGCTTATAATAAGTCCCTTTGTTGGAATATTGTACGTTTTAGCTTAAAGAAGCCACTACAGTTTGTTACACTTAGATACATGTACCTTCATGGCTCCACCTATCAACCATAACATCCAGCTAAAGTTGAGTCACTCCATGTACTTGTGTTAAAAGTTATGTTTTAAGTCTCCTTACTCCAATTTTTCATTGGAAGCTCACACATTTTATCATGTAACAAATTTCCGCTCAACTAAATCTGAGACTCTTATCGAAGATGGCTAGAAGTACTAATGAAAACAGTCATAAAAGTTTCAGTTCACATAAACTCAGAAATAGTGTCATTGGCCATACAAGTATTCGAGGTAAGTTCTCATATATACAAGTATATGATCCTCTTATAGCAGACCAAATTATTAGTCGGATTAAACATCTCGATTGGTACCTACACCAACTAAGTAGTGAAGGGTGTGACTTCTTCTCCTCCACTTGCCTAAATTTCACAAGGAAAAATATATAAGTAAGAGAACAGATTTGGCTATTCAAAAAGGATTGTTTATGTTCAAAGAAGATAGAATATACCAAGTTAAATACACTCACATTCTTGGCAGGAATCCTCACATATGTAGTGAAACTTCCATATGAAGGTGAACCCATTGAGAACTCACATGCAGCCAAGGATTATCTCTTGTTACTCTTTCTAAGTTTCTTCTCAATGCTCTAAGCCTCATCATCCTCTGATTTGGGATATTTCTTTCTATGATATGAACTTATTTGAAAGATGCTCATCTCAGACGAACGTCTCGCTCCTGCAACATCGACCTCTGTTGGCCAATTTTGAGAGGAATGCTTCTCTTTGATAACATGATGTGTGGCTAATTTCTTACTTGAGACTAATATTAGATGCAAAGTCTTATCACTTCTTCTCTTCACGTAGAGAACTATAGCAGCAATCAGACTCAGTACAAGTGAGGAAATTCCAAGGATCTGATATGCACCAACATTATCTTCATCATGTCTTATTGGAGACTCAATTATTTCCAAAGGTTGGGCTTCTGCAACAGCAGAAATTTCTTTCACGATGCTTTCAGGATTGTCAATCATCAACTCAAGTGCATTATCAGCAATGAAAGATTGGGATTCAGCCAACTTAACCTCAACATTAGAAGTTGTAAGCCATTGGTCCAAATCCCTTTCTAAACTATCAGATTCATTCCTCTCAGCTGGGACAATAGAAACTTTTTCAGTCTCCACCAAATCATGCTTTCCTTGTTCTACATCCTTTTCTAAGATATCAGCCCCATTTACCTTGGCTAATTGAATTACGGAAGCTTCTTCAACCTCCAACACATCCACTCCTTCAATTTCAAATTCCCCACCATCATCTAAATCAACATCCATTTGAAATTCTTCCTCAACTTGCTCGGTTTTAGATTCTTCATCCTCTTCTAACTCAATTGGTTCAAACTTTTTATCCAATTTCTCACTACCAGTACTGCCTTTCAAATATCCGTGATATATATTGCTACTCTATTCTAGAGCAGTCAAGTTCATGAATTTAATCGGATGCACATCATCTATTCTACCAAGGTCCTTAATCAACTTTGAGAAATAAGAAACCGCTTCTTATTTGTATAAAAGAATGTAGCTTTACTATTGGATAAGGTGATTGAAGTCCTTACAGGATCATTTCTTTCCACCAAGATTTTCTTTTTTCGGGATTAAGCAATCTTGGAAGAAGCGGAAATCGTCAGAGACATGAAATTCTTGGAACCCTTTGCCGGTGATTTCATTTTTGCCGCTTTGGATTCATTCTCCTTCTCATCAAAACCCTATGACAAAGAAGTAGAACCCAACTCTCCTTTCCCAGAATTAGACACCATTCTTGTCGAATCTGCAAAAAAAACAAGAAAACAACAAAGTAAATCAAGAAATATTGCAACAAATTTTTGACATTTCAAATCAAGAAAATTGAGTGAAACAACGGGAAAGCAGAAATTACTAGTAGGGCTATTAGCTCAGGGTTGAATCCTCTGTGGGTCGCAAGAATCGAAGGCCGCGAAAAAGGGTTGTCGTTGAAGCTTCTTCTGGGTGTAGAATTGGTGTTTTCGGAGGTTCTTCGATGAGGTGGATAAGATATTATAGAGAGTGGAGAAGGAGACTTGTTATTAGAAGAAACCGCCATTGATGATAATGTTGTATACCAAGAAAGGTAAGCGAATCGTCGAATCGTCCAGGGAGACCAAACAAGCAAATGGAAATAATGCAAATTGAGAGAAAGGAAACTTTAGTTATTACCAAAAAAAAGTTATATATGGGGTAAAAAATACTTACTCAATCATAGCAATTACTAATATATGTAATTGCAATTAATTAGATATCTAAAGTAAATGATACTTCCTTTTGGTCAGTGCACTTTTATTTATCGGATGTAGTAGCAATAGGTATTCTTTTTTATTTGTCTAATTTAAAAATCAAGAGATAATTTATCAATAATTTCTAATTTGAGTTTGTTATATTAACTATAGTTATTTTTCAAAGTATAAATGCTATTATATTCAAGTAATAATATAATAAAATGGCCGTTTTATTTCTTATTGTGTGAAGTCAATACTAGATAAATAAAATATATCGAAGGAATAAGTAACATGTATAGCAGGTTGGTACAAAACTATCATTACACTATCATATTCATATCATCATGTACTTACTATGTGAACTTTTATCTATTAGACTATTACAAACAACTTATTTAATAAGGTCACAACATCAAGAATTTGAAATTAGAATAGTTGCAGCTTAAACGTTCCTTTACATCAAGTTCGATGATTTCGCTATTCTTGTTTTGCAATGTTCATCAAAATTCAAGTTCTTTTATTTCATTTTCTTGATTAAGAAATCTCAAAAGTAAATGCTGCGAGGTTCGAAATTTGGTGAATAGTAAGCAAACGTCTTTATCTTTTCTCACTTAAATATTTTTTTTGCACATGCTACGGCTTTATATTCTGCCATGTGGTTACATATTAAACATAGCACTCTTATCACTAGATCAAAATAATATGACATTCACGATTGTAAATCTTATTTACTAACAATGATCTATTACATTTGTAAGTGGGATTGACCCTTCTTAACATTCACAGTCTAATAATAATAATTATGGATATTGTCGATAAATATTCTACCACTAAACAATAAGCCCAGGCCAAATAATGATAAGACTTCTCTCAATATCAAGTAGTAATATATTTGTCTTCTCATAAGATCTAGTTTTTCTTCCTTTATGTATAATCTTGTTTTTCATGATTTCATGTTCTAATTTAATTCAACTCTTCTGTGTTAGATGTCTCTTTTTTTCATATTATATTCTATTGACTTGTGCATAAAAATTAAGCTTTTGTGTCTCTTTTATAAACTAAAAAATCTCGAAAGTAAATTTCACGAGGCTCGAAACTTAGTGGATAATAAGCAACAAACGTCTCTATCTTTTCTCACTTAAATGCATAATTTTTTATATGGTACCATTGAATATTGCACTCTCATCAATCATTACTAAATAAAGGGAAAAGACATCATTTCCACCCCAAACTATATAAGAAAAGTCTAAGCCACACATAAATTATATAAGTGACCTATTACATACCTTAACTATATAAAAGTGATATTATTACCTCCCCATGACCCCCATTCTATGGTGCGTGTGTTACACTTATTTTAGGCGCATCCAGCCTATTAAATAACAAAATTAAACGGCTAAAAACATTAAGGAAAAAGGCATCGTTTCCACCCCAAACTATAGTTGAAAAGTCGAATCCACACCTAAACTATATAAGTGACCTATTACACACCTTAACTATAAAAAAAATGATACTTTTTACTGACGTGGCAGCGCGTGTAAAACACTACACCACATGCAAGTGGTGGTAGCCTGATAGGGTGTAAATAGTTTAACTTTTTTATAGTTTAGGTGTGTAATAGGTCACTAGTATAGTTTAGGTATGCCTTCGACTTTTTGGATATAGTTTGGGGTGAAAACGATGTATTTTCTATCATGTGACTATGATTGTAAATCATATTTAAGAAAAATAATCTATTACATTTTTTAAGGGATATTTTTTGCCCTTCTTGAAATTCAAGATCTAACAATAATAACTATGAATTCCATCACTAAAATGTAAGCCTGGATGTACTTTTTTACTAACAGACGTAGTTATCAAAAAAAAAAAAACTTTAGTTAGCATCTAGAGTTATCTAAAATTCTTTTACCAATTATTCTAAAACTTTAAAAATTTAAAATCTCTCACTATTTTTAGAAAACCCTTTTCTACTTCTAATATACTTCTATTGTATTGGTACTTTTAACACTTTCAAATTCTTTTAGAAAATAATGTCTTCATTCTGTTCACTATTTTTCTTTTAAAAATAAAAAAACCTTTTCTACTTCTAAAATAGTTCATTGTAGTGACACTTTTAACATATTTTCAAATATATATATATATATATATATATATATATATATATTTATATATATATATATAGGAGACATTGTAGGCTGCTGATGTGGCATGCCTCAATGAAAAAGTATTTATCTTTTTCTGGTCTTTTTGAATTTTTTTCACTATTATTCTATTAAATGGACAATTAAACTAATTAATAAAGGACATTTATATTTTTATATTTACTTACTATTACCGTTACAACTTTTGATATTCTTTATTGAAAAAGTATGTTGATGTAGCATGCCTCAATGTTTATGAATACGAGGATGACAAACAGATTCATGATAGAAGGTTTGATGGTATGGTTAGAGACGATGAGTTTAATAGAATAGAATGGTGTTTTTAACCTATTTTTGATATTGAATTGTATACAGTAGAGTAAACAAAAATATTTATGAGAATTCTATTCTCTTCCTCATCTATTTTTCTAGGGCTACATTATAATTATGAAAATTTTATTCTCGCATTCTCTTTTTCTAGGTCTACTTTATATGATACTTCCCATGATGAATTTATAAGTTGTATATGGAAGAGGAGAAAATTTTGTATAAAATTTGGAGTAAAAATTGGGATTTTACCTTATATTTATGAGAATTCTATTCTCTTATTCTCTTTTTCTAGGGCTACTTTATATGATATTTTTTATAATTATTTATAAGTTATATATGAGAGAAGAGAAGATTTTGCATCAAAATTTTGGAGTAAAAATGAAAATTTTATAAATTTTTGACATTAAATTAAGACAAATGAAATAATGAAAATGAGCAAAAACATTAAAAAAAAATAAAAGAATATGAATAAGTAATACTTCGTATTCATCATTTACGTTCACGTGATTAAGATTTATTTTCTATTAATAAGTATTCTTCATACATTTTTTAAAATTTTATTGCTTTTCAATTTATTTTTTTATTCTTGTATTCTTAAATTAGGAAAATCATTTATCTCAAATATTTCAGTTTTAGATTTTTGGAATCATTCTTTATATTAGAATTTAAATTATTGCATAAAAAAAACATCTTTTCCTAAAAAATCTTTTATCTTACATATTTTAAGGAAATTGTGGTAATCAATGTAGTACCTATTGCTATTAAAAAAAGTAAGAATCAATAGTAATAATTATTGATAAATAAATATTAAATTATAAAAAATTAGGATATTTAATGATATTTATCATATCATGCATTATGCATAGTAGTTACATAAGGTAAGGATCAATAGTAATAATTGTTGGTATTTAAAAGAAAATTTTCATTATAAATAAAAATTAAAATGCAAAAAATCATGATATTTTATAAGTGCAAATATTTAAATTAAAATATTTATGTTCTCTTATTATATATTTTTTACATCTCAAAATAATTGACATGTACAGATTTTGCATAACTTTTAATGGATAATTAAGTAGAAGTGTGATTTGATTAATATATATTTTTGTTAATTCTTTAACCCTTATTTATAAAGAAATTAAAAAACTACAAATAGAAGATGAAGTAAAAATAGTAGATGGCAATTTACAGTGGTTATTGAGAAGGTAAAGATTGATTTTGAGGAGAATTAAAAAATGAATAATGTTTAAAATTAAAAAAAAAAAAAATGAAATGAGAGAAGATAGAAAACTAAGAAAGAAACAAAATAAATTTTAAAAAATTTCTAATTCTGATTTCATAATCTTTGTCCATTGTGAATTATGGCAAGATTTTTGGAGATGAAATCCCAAAAGAAAATACAAAAGAATGCAGTAAAATTAGAAGATAAATATACTATATTTATATATATATATATATATATTAAGAAACAGAGATGAGAAAAAAAAATTGGGATAATTACACAACTTAGCCAATATTGACTCCTAATTACCTTATTTAGCCTAATTTCAATTAATTACAATTTATAACCTTCTCTTGCCTATTAATTTTTTTTCACAATTACAATTCATAGTCTTTTCCATTAATTTTTTTCTCTATTTTCGATTACTTTTTTTTTTCCTTTTTTCAGTTTTTTGCTTCTTTTTTTCTTTTCCTATTTTTTTCGTTTCCTCTTTCTTTTTCTTTTTTTACAATTTTTTCGTTTATTTTATTTTTATTTTTTCTCCTTTTTTGTTTCTTTCTCTATTTTCTATTACTATTTTTTTAAAAAAAAATCTTCAGTTTTTCTTTTCTTTATATTTTTGGTTTTCTCTTTCTTCTTTCTTTTTTCAATTTTTTCTTTTTTGTTGTCTTTTTATATTTTGTCTTTCCTTTTTTTCCTTTTTCAGTTTTTTCCTTCTCCCGCCCCCCCACCCCTTTTTCTTTTTCTCTTACTTTTCTTTTTAAAAGTTTTTTGTTTTCTTTTTTTCTTTTGTATTTTTTTCTCATTTTTTTCTCTCTATTATCTATTACTTTTTTTCCTTTTTTCTATTTTTTTCTTTCTTTTTTATTTTCCTTTTTGGTTTTTTGTTTTTTCTTTTTTTCTTTAATTTTTTTTTTGTTGTCGTTTTTTCATTTTGTCTTTTTTTCTTTTGTTTTCTTCTATTCCTTTTTATTTTTCCATCTCAAAATAATAGACATGTACAAATTTTGCATAACTTTTAATGAATAATTAAGTAGAAGTGTGATTTGATTAATATATATTTTGGTTAATTATTTAACCCTTATCTATAAAGAAATTTAAAAACTATAAATAGAAGATGAAGTAAAAATAGTAGGTGGCAATTTAAAGAGGTTATTGAGAAGGTAAAGATTGATTTTACGGAGAATGAAAAAAAATAATTTTTAAAATGAAAAAAAAAATGAAATGAGAGAAGATAGAAAACTAAGAAAGAAAATAAAATAAATTTTATAAAATTTCTAATTCTGATTTCATAATGTTTGTCCATTGTGAATTATGGCAAGATTTTTGGAGATGAAATTCCAAAAGAAGATACAAAAGAACGCAGTAAAATTAGAAGATAAATATACTATATATATATATATATATATATATATATATATATATATATATTAAGAAACAGAGATGAGAAAAAAAAATAGGGATAGTTACACAACTTAGCCAATATTGACTCCTAATTACCTTATTTAGTCTAATTTTAATTAATTACAATTTATAACCTTTTCTTGCCTATTAATTTTTTTCACAATTACAATTCATAGTCTCTTCCATTAATTTTTTTCTCTATTTTCGATTACTTTTTTTTTTTCCTTTTTTCAGTTTTTTGCTTCTTTTTTTCTTTTCCTATTTTTTTCTTTTCCTCTTTCTTTCTTTTTTTTTTTCAATTTTTTTCATTTATTTTATTTTTATTTTTTCTCCTTTTTTGTTTCTTTCTCTATTTTCTATTACTATTTTTAAAAAAAAAAATCTTCAGTTTTTCTTTTCTTTATATTTTTTGTTTTCTTTTTCTTCTTTCTTTTTTCAATTTTTTCTTTTTTGTTGTCTTTTTTTATTTTGTCTTTCCTTTTTTTTTCCTTTTTCAGTTTTTTCCTTCTCCCCCCCCTTTCTTTTTCTCTTTCTTTTCTTTTTAAATTTTTTTTGTTTTTTTTTTCTTTTGTATTTTTTTCTCCTTCTTTTTCTCTCTAATATCTATTACTTTTTTTTCCTTTTTTCTATTTTTTTCTTCATTTTTTATTTTCCTTTTTTTTTCTTTCTTTCTTTAATTTTTTTTCGTTGTCGTTTTTTCATTTTGTCTTTTTTTCTTTTCTTTTTCTTCTTTTCCTTTTTATTTTTTCCATCTCAAAATAATAGACATGTACAGATTTTGCATAACTTTTAATGAATAATTAAGTAGAAGTGTGATTTAATTAATATATATTTTTGTTAATTCTTTAACCCTTATCTATAAAGAAATTAAAAAACTATAAATAGAAGATGAAGTAAAAATAGTAGGTGGCAATTTAAAGATGTTATTGTGAAGGTAAAGATTGATTTTAAGGAGAATAAAAAAATGAATAATGTTTAAAATGAAAAAAAAATGAAATGAGAGAAGATAGAAAACTAAGAAAGGAAATAAAATAAATTTTATAAAATCTCTAATTCTGATTTCATAATGTTTATCCATTGTGAATTATAGTCAAGATTTTTGGAGATGAGATCCCAAAAGAAGATACAAAAGAATGCAGTAAAATGAGAATATATATATATATATATATATATATATATATTAAGATACAAAAATGAGAAAAAAATTGAGATAATTACACAACTTAGTCAATATTGACTCATAATTACCTTATTTAGTCTAATTTCAATTAATTACAATTCATAACATTCTCTTGCCTATTAATTTTTCATAATTACAATTTATAGTCTCTCCCATTATTTTTTTTCTCTATTTTCTATTACTTTTTTTTTCCTTTTTCAGTTTTTCCTTATTTTTTTTATTTTCATTTTTTTCGTTTTATCTTTCTTTTCTTATTCTAATTTTTTTTTCTTTTTATTTTTCTCCTTTTTTTATTTTTTTCTCTATTTTCTATTACTCTTTTTTTATATTTTTTTCGTCAGTTTTTCTTTTCCTTTTTTTTGTTTTCTCTTTCTTCTTTCTTTTTTCAATTTTTTCTTTTTTTTTTTGTCTTTTTTTCATTTTGTCTTTCCTTTTTTTTAAAAAAAATATTTTGCTTTCTTTTGTATTTTTTTCTCCTTTTTTCTTCCTCTCTGTTATATATTACTTTTTTTCTATTTTTTTCTTCATTTTTTCTTTTCCTTTTTAGGTTTCTCTTTCTTCTTTCTTTTTTCAATTTTTTTGTGGTTGTCTTTTTTGCATTTTGTCTTTTTTTCTTTTCTTTTTCTTCTTTTTCTTGTTATTTTTTCTCCTTCTATTGTTTCCTTTATTTTTTTATTTATTTTCTATTACTCTTCTTCCTTTTTTTGTATTTTTTCTTATTTTTTTCTTTCTTTTCATTCTTTTCATTTGTGCGAACTAGTAAACATAAATATAAGTGCGAATTATAAAATATAAATAGAGAGATGAATTATAACATATAAATACAATTGGTAACTATAAAATACAAATATAAATGCGAACTATAACATATAGATACAAGTGTGAACTATCATTTGTATTTTTTAATTATTAAAAAGGAACGATTGATTTTCTTTTTACTAATATTTATTTGTATTTAATTATACGAGATACATTTATTAATACAAATAAATACAATTCAAATTTTATAAAAATAAAATATGTACTTGTATTTTTAAAATCGTTGGTTTCATTTGTTTGTAATTGTATTTGTATCAAATGATATTTATTTATTTAGAAATATGAATAATAATTTTGACATATAAATACAAAGTGGTACATTTGTATCAAATGATACATTGCATATTTATATATTTTAGAATCAAGAAAATATAATTAATGCATTTACTTGTTTGTATACAAATACAAATAATAAAACAGCTAAATACAATATGCAATCAACTTACAAATACAAAATAATTCTTTAAAAATAAAAAGACATCGACGAAAATAGAATACAAATACAAATACAAATATAATCTAAATATACAAACATAATAAAATCATAATACAAATATAATCCAATATAATATACAGTCAAATATAAAATAAAAATACAAAACAGTTCTTTAAAATACAAGTGTGAATTATATAAAATACAAATGATGGTGCGAACTAACAAGTTCAAATACAAGTGCGAACTATGAAATACAAACGATGGTGCGAACTAATCCAACCCTCTATGCTATTCAGAGAGAGAAGCCTTTGTATCTAATGCACAAAGCTATCTAGTTTCTTTTTTTTTTTGCTGAAAATCCAACCCTTGAAGATCCTTTTTACATCACCAGACCAGTTCAGTACAAAAGCACCAACAACAAAAAAGAAAGAGTACCACCAGATAAACATCAATTTCCCCTTGCCTAAACCTCTATTATAGTTCAATTGTGACAAAGTATAGTGTGTAATGTAAATAGAAATCATACGTGACAAAATAAAAAATTGTTCTGGATTTTGGGAAGGTAATAGAAATATGTTACAAATTATGAAAAAAAATGTAAACAAATGACACTGCAAAATACTTTATCGAGTAATGGGTTCAAGAAAGAGATAAAGGTATCAAATGATTTACAACATACTCTACAAATACTAATTTCCAATGAAAGCAATTTAGGAGATTTTGGAATGGAGGAAGTAATTAACATGTGCAAACTTGGGACTAAATCGACCAATGAAAAGAAAGTAGGCCAACTTGTGGGATGAAGGGAGTAAGTAACATATGCTAAACTTGGGACCCAGTCCAGGCATGCATCCCAAAATCAGTACACCAAGAGAGATACCTACAACCTATTCAAGAAAAGGGGATAGACCGTCTGAGAGATTGATAGCATCCACAAACTCTGACACGTGAACTTGTTATCTGAAAGTTGTACAGATATGGGTAGAGATCACCTGGGTAAAAATCTCTTACTTTAAACATGTTCATTGTTTACTTTCGGATAATTAAAATTCATTCTTTTTTGTGTGTGTTTATTTGTAAGATTTTACTATGTTAGGAGGAGTGATTCTGGGATTGCTTACATTGGGAGGAATTGATTTTTCGAGGAAAAGACTGTTAAGTAAAAAGGAGGAGGAAACTTCAACAAATGTACGTGTAAACTCTAGTTTTGTTGTTGTTTTATAAGAACAAATTTTATAAGATTAGAAAAGAATCATATCGTAATCAAGTAAATATGATGAATTAACCGTATGTTTTTAATTCAGGAGTCAAAGCATGTTATTTATGCACAATTATACCTTTTTCTAGATAACTTGGGTTCAATAACAAATACTTATTCTAGTAGTACTATTTTTAAATCTGGATTTTCTTTTTTGATTTATGTAAAATTTCTTCTGAAGTATTTTTGCTTGCGTGTGTAATTAATGAAATTAGGATCTTAAGGCAAAGGTGGATTATGTGAGTCATCTATCAGATGTTGATAAGGTAAAGGTGTATTGTACGAGTCAGCTACTAGATGACATTTTGTCTTCAATTTTGTCACGTATGACAATTAAAGATGCTGTTAAGACCAGCATTTTGTCTACAAGGTGGAGATATCTGGTTGCTTCTATGATTACATTACAGTTCAGCCTTGATATGTTTGGCATTAACTATTTAGTTCCTACATGTCAGCCTTACTATTAGAAAAATTCTTGGAAGTAGTAAATCAGTTTTTGCAACTTTATTTGGGTCGTAATGTGGTTGACCTTGAAATGAACACTTTCATTTATTGAAAGTTTTCTAGTGAATTTGACCAATTGATGCATTCTGTTTCAAAATTAGGTGTTCAAAGATTACATCTCAACTTTAGTTGTGGCAAAATTCCTACCTCAAAATACATTAACCTTCATCGCAACACATTTTTTGAATTTTCCCTTGAGCTTCTCTCTCAAGCATCCTCCTTGAAATCCTTGTTTTTGAGTGTTTGTGTTGTACAACCAAGTGTCACACTCTGTCTAAACTCCCTCAAGACCCTTTTCTTGATGGGCGTTCTGTTAGAAACGGGACAACTTGAGGGTATTTGTCCTCATGTTTGAACCTTAATCAATTAATCATAAAATATTGCAATCTTCCGTATAAGCTATGCATCTCCGGTATAGTAACATCTATTCTTTTCGCTGATTGTGGAGGATTGGAAGAGATTGATCTTCAGGCTACAAAACTGCATAAGTCTGAGTATTTTTTTAATAACAGAGTAAGATTTTACTTTTCTTCCGTTCCTATGTTGGAACATGTAAAAAATAGTCTTCATAGAGATGCTTCAATGCCATACATATTTGGTGAATTTGCAGCGAATTTACCTGCTCAGGTTAAATCTTAATAGTCACTACTTGGAATACTCAGGTATTTGATGATTTCTTGGCTTGTCAAATTCCTTTGGTATTTGTCTTTTGAACACCCTAATCACTTGAAGTATTCATTTTTGTTAGGTAACACACTTCCCAATAGAGATGTAGATATTTAGAAACCCTAGGATTTTAGTCTTGCTATTTGAAAGCACGTACAACTTTGATATAGTTAAAGTTTCTCCTGTCTTAGATGCCTGCCCTGTTCTTCAATCTCTGCAAATATTGGTGAGTTATCTATATTTATCTTCTTATCCTATTTTTTGGATATTCTTTTCTTGATCTTAGATATTGATGACTTGAACATTTATTGAATCTAAAAGTGCATATTTCCCTCCCCAAGCATGCATGATATTCTAGTCATTCTCAACATTCACTCATTTCCATGTTCTGTCAATACAACTCGCACTAGTAAAGTTGTATTAATTGCCAATTACCTTCATCCATGAGATATAACACCTTTTACTACTTAGTTGGTGTAGGAACCGATCAAGATGTTTAATCCGACTAATAATTTGGTCTGCTATAAGAGAATCATTCATTTTCTTTACGGCCAGGGAGATTATGTAAGCATTTCACTTTTCAGAATTGGACATCATGATTTGTTAATAATATGATTTATGAAGATTTGACAACTCAATTAGTTATATGTTTATTCCAAAAGAAATGTATCAAACATGGAGATGTAGATATCTAATGTGGAGAATTTTTGGTCCACCTTATTTTTTGTTCATAGAAATATAATGGAATAATTAGGTTTCAAAAACCTCTTTTTATATGTCTTTCTTGGTTTGAAGATGTACCTTTCAATTTCTTAACTCCAGCTGTCTAATTCAAAAAGCATTATAGATACTGATTGCATCATGCTTAACTAGATAATTCAATAGTTTTATTCAATTAGCAATATATATGTTAATTTATTCTCGTTGTGATCTCAGCAACACAAGACATATAGGCAAAAGGCAAGAGGAAGTCCCATAAGTGTGCAGTACATCCTGTATTTTACTGCTCACCTAATGGATATTCTTCCTAATGTTTACATATGTTCATGGTGCCAGGGTTCTGGAATGATGGCTGAGAATAACTACAATGAACTACCAAATCCAGTAACTAGTGTGAAGAATGACTCTATGGCTGAGGATAACACCGATGAACTAGTAAGTCCAGTGACTAGCATGAAGAATGACTCTATGGATGAGGATAACATCGATGAACTAGTGATTCCAGTGACTAGCGTGAAGAATGACTCTACTGGAAGTAAGCCAGATAAAATCAGAACAATAAAATCGAGATCTATGAGTAATGGAAACAAGGTTCTTCCCTACTATCGCAGCTCCTCCTCTACTTCATCTTACAATGCAGGCAATACAAAAAGGCAATCCACTGGGAAGTTGAATGCTCCTGATAGCAAACAAGATGTTATTCCTCATTATCTAAGAGTTTCCACTGGTTCTTGCCATGACTTCTGTAAATATGGAAGAAAATATTCCTTTGAAGCAAAGCCATAACATCCTCTATCAAAAAGAAAGAACAAACTTCCTGCTCATGAGCAGAGTCCTGCGCGGACCTTATTTGGGGAGGCAAAAAAGGGGACTTTAGTCAAGCAAAAGCTATCCACTTCTCCTGGAAGTGTGCTGGGAGAGAAAAAGAAGGTGACACGAGTTGAGCAAAAGCCTTCCACTTCTCCAGGGAGTATGCTGGGAGAGGCGAAGAAGAGGACCGTGGTCATGCAAAAGACTTCCACTACTTCAAGGAGTAACCAGAGTGATGCAAAGAAGGGGATTTTGGTCAAGCAAAAGCTTTCCACTCCTCCTGTGAATATGCTGGAAGAGGGAAAGAAGGTAAATGAGGTCTATCAAAAGCCTTTATCACCTCAGGAGAGTGTACTCAAAGATGAAAAGGATGTCACTATGGTTGAGCAAAAACCTTCTTTTTCTCCAGGTTGTTTGGAGGGAGGGATAGATGAGGTGACTATGGTTGAGAAGAAGTCTTCAGATTCTCTGGTGAGTATGCTAGGAGAGGGAGAAAATGTGACTGTGGTTGAGCAAAAGCTTTTTACTCCCCCAGGGAGTATACTGGTAGAGGGAAAGAAAGAGGCCGTGGTCAATCAAAAGCCATCTGCTCCTCTAGGGAGTATGCTAGGACAGGGAAAGAAGTTGAATGTGGTTGATTGAAGGCCTTCTCCTAAGGTTCACTCTCTTGAACCCTATGAAATAAAAAAAAAAAGATACTGCTGAAACCAAAGAGTGTTCACTCTCTGAAATTGGATTCCTCAAGTGACAAGATGCAAGAGACAGAAAAGAAAATGAAATCTTCATCAAAGATCTTAGGAGGTGCAGATGCAGGAGGCAAGAAAGACAATGTTGCTAACTCTTTCATCTCCTCCAAAATCTTCCTCTGTTAAACCTTTGATCTTGAGGGTAAGAAGAAATAAAAGCTTAAAACTGTTGGCTCTTCTGAAGGACCAGAACAAGATGCGGAGAGATGGGACAAACAAACTGAACCTTGAAATGGTTCCTGAGAAAACTTGACGTACTCCCAAAGTGAAAGCATCACCAAAGTATTCATCCCATTTACAATCACTTCCTTTGTCCAATGAAGAAGATAAAAAGGAAGTTGTTAAGTCTGCAGACAGTGCATTGGATAAATACACCTCTAGCAGCAAAAAGCTGTTGCACATAGCAGAAGCAGAAACTGTTGGGAAAAATCAGAAAAAGACATTGAGAAGAGGTAAGACAGGTTGTTCTAATGATAATAATTCTTCGGTGGTGAAACTGAAGTTCAGGAGGGGCAAGATAGTTGATCTCCAGGAAGAAACCAGCAGCCCTAGGAGGCTGACATTTAGATGGGGACGACATATGGGTGAAAGCCAGGACAGTAATATAAGAAGGAGAATCTTTAAGAAGAAAGGAGTTGATGGTGAAAAAAGTAATACCATCCTTATCTCTGGAAAAATTGTTTTGAGGCATCAGGATGTGCAAGAAAAGAAAGATGTGCAGGGTTTGTTTAATAATGCGATTGAAGAGATGGCGAGTAAGCTTGTTGAAACCGAGAAGAGAAAGGTTAAACCTTTGGTGGGAGCTTTTGAGACAGTGATTTCCCTCTACAATAAACCTTCTGCTGTCACAGTTTCTTGAATAACTAACAGAGTTTTATAACAAATAGGAGCAATTGCAAATATAGTGGTTGATATAGCTTTTCTGACCTGGTTTACATATGTTTGTCCTGTTTCTCATCCCGACTCATCTTCTTAACGATTTCTTGATGCTTGCCGGTTCTGTTCTCATGATTGAATAAATTCAATTTCTTCTGGGTGCATTTACTTTGAATTGGGAGATAAAGTCGCGCAAGACTACAATTTCTTTTTCACTTATGGAGGTTGTGATAGTGACGTTAAATCAGTGGGTGTTTGGATGTAGACATTCTAATGTTAGACTGGTTACTCAGTGGACATATATTGTTGTTGGACTCATTTACGAGGGATTTGTTCATACTTTTTATTGAATAAGCGTATTGAAGAAGTCACATCATGTGGAAATACCATCCAAAAAAGAGTTTTGGCTGTGGTACTAGTTTGACATTGTGCTTGTATACTTTTTGCTTTAGTTGTTCTTAAAGGGATCTGTCTCTTGACTGTCAATCAAATATAAATATTGTAACCACCTAAACAAGTAACAATGTTTATGTGCATCTTTTATTCACGTAACTCAAAAAATCTTATAATAAGTCCCTTTGTTGGAATATTGTACGTTTTAGCTTAAAGAAGCCACTGCAGTTTGTTAGACTTAGATACATGTACCTTCATGGCTCCACCTATCAACCATAACATCTAGCTAAAGTTGAGTCACTCCATGTACTTGTGTTAAAAGTTATTTTTTAAGTTTCCTTACTCCAATTTGTCATTGAAAGCTCACACATTTTATGATGCAGCAAATTTCCGCTCAACTAAATCTGAGACTGTTATCGAAGATGGCTAGAAGTACTAATGAAAACGGTCATAAAAGTTTTAGTTCACATAAACTCAGAAATAGTGTCATTGACCATACAAGTATTCGAGGTAAATTCTCATATCACAATATAATAAAATATCTAGTTGGAAGAAGATGGTTAGAAGTTCTACATTCGAGAGTATGATTTAATCAAAAAAGTGTTAAGGGTTACATTTGTTTAAATTTGAAGGTGGGTACAAATAATTTATGAGATCAAATTTCCTTAACTACATTGTACTATGAAAAGTTCATCAAAAAATGGAGTAGAAACGAAGCCAACAATCAGATCATGCAAAAGTTCATAGAAGCAAGGATCAAGCAAAGTGCTATACACAAGCCACACAAAACCCTCAACTAATAAACAAAACTTCAACAAACGGAGGCAGCATGCAGAAAGTTTCACTAACAACATTATAACATCAGCAAACTAATTAAAACATTAAAATCCTACAAATCACACTTGAATCACTTCAGTTAAAATCCTACTAAGACTGATTTGCTGAGAAGCAAAAGAGCAATTTTCCTTCAGTTATCAATGCAGCAGTGACGCGACTTCAGAATCTTCATGGAGAAATTGACATGGCTTCTAATTCTGCTCAAGCGTCTTACGGGGATGATGACTTATTCTCCTCCACTTGCCTAAATTTCATAAGGAAAATATATAAGTAAGAGAATAGATTTTGCTATTCAAAAATGATGGTTTATGTTCAAAGAAGATCGAATATACCAAGTTAAATACACTCACATGCTTGGCAGGAATCCTCACATATGTAGTGAAACTTCCATATGAAGGTGAACCCATTGAGAACTCAGATGCAGCCAAGGATTCTCTCCTGTTACTCTTTCTAGGTTTCTTCTCAATGCTCTGAGCCTCATCATTCTTTGATTTCGGATATTTCTTGCTATGAGATGAACTTATTTGAAAGATGCTCATCTCAGACGGACGTCTCGCTCCTGAGACATCGATCTCTGTTCGCCAATTTTTCGAGGAATGCTTCTCTTTGACAACATGGTGTGCGGCAAATTTCGTACTTGAGACTGCTACTAGATGCAAAGTCTTATCACTTCTTCACTTCACGTAGAGAACTGTACCAGCAAGCAGACTCAGTACAAGTGAGGAAATTCCCAGGATCTGATATGCACCAACATTATCTTCATCATGTCTTATTGGAGACTCCATCATTTCCAAAGGTTGGGCTTCTGCAATAGCAAAAATTTCATACCCCTCAGCTGGGATAACAGAAACTATTTTAGTCTCCACCATATCATGCTTTCCTTGTTCTACATCCTTTTCTAAGCTATCAGCACCATTTACCTCGGCTAATTCAATTGCGGATGCTTCTTTAATCTCCAACACACCCACTCCTTCAATTTCAACATCCCCACCATCGTCTAAATCAACATCTATTTGAAATTCTTACTCATCTGGCTCGGTTTCAGATTCTTCATTCTCTTCTAACTCAATTGGTTCAAACTTTTTATCCAATTTATCACTACCAGTACTGCCTTTCAAATATCCGTGATATATATTGCTACTCTCTTCTAGAGCAGTCAAGTTCATGAATTTAATCGGATGCACATCATCTATTCTACCAAGGTCATTAATCAACTTTGAGAAATAAGAAACCGCTTCTTATTTGTAGAAAAGAACGTAGCTTTACCGTTGGATAAGGTGATTGAAGTCCTTACGAGATCATTTCTTTCCACCAAGATTTTCTTTTTCCGGGATTGAGCAATCTTGGATGAAGAGAAAATCGTTAGAGACATGAAATTCTTGGAAGCCTTTGCCGGTGATTTCAGTTTTGCCTCTTTTGATTCATTCTCTTTCTCATCAAAACCCTATGACAAAGAAGAAGAACCCAACTCTCCTTTCTAGAATTAGACACCATTCATGTCGAATCTGTAAAAAAACAAGAAAACAACAAAGTAAATCAAGAAATCTTGCAACAAATTTTTGACATTTCAAATCAAGAAAATTCAGTAAAACAACGGGAAAATGGAAATTACCAGCAGGGCTATTAGATCAGGTTTGAATCCTCTGTGGGTCGCAAGAATCGAAGGCCACGAAAAAGGGTTGTCGTTGAAGCTTCTTCTGGGTGTAGAATTGTTGTTTACGGAGGTTCTTGGATGAGGTGGAAAGGATCTTATAGAGAGTGGAGAAGGAGACTTGTTATTAGAAGAAACCACCATTGATGATAATGTTGTATACCAAGAAAGGTAAGCGAATCATCGATTCGTCCAGGGAGACCAAACAAGCAAATGGAAATAATGCAAATTGAGAGAAAGGAAACTTTAGATATTACCAAAAAAAAGTTATAGATGGGGTAAAAAATATTTACTCAATCATAGCAATTACTAATATATGTAATTGCAATTAATTAGATATCTAAAGTAAATGATACTTCCTTCTGGTCAGTGCACTTTTATTTATCGAATGTAGTAGCAATAGGTATTCTTTTTTATTTGTCTAATTTAAAAATCAAGAGATAATTTATAAATAATTTCTAATTTGAGTTTGTTATATTAACTATAGTTATTTTTCAAAGTATAAATGCTATTATATTCAAGTAATAATATAATAAAATGGTCATTTACTTCTTGTTGTGTTAAGTCAATACTAGATAAATAAAATAGATCGAAGGAATAAGTAACATGTATAGCAGGTTGGTACAAAACTATCATTACACTATCATATTCATATCATCATGTACTTACTATGTGAACTTTTATCTATTAGACTATTACAAACAACTTATTTAATAAGGTCCCAACATCAAGAATTTGAAATTAGAATAGTTGCAGCTTAAACGTGCCTTTACATCAAGTTCGATGATTTTGCTATTATTGTTTTGCAATGTTCATCAAAATTCAAGTTCTTTTATTTCATTTTCTTGATTAAGAAATCTCAAAAGTAAATGCTGCGAGGTTCAAAATTCGGTGAATAGTAAGCGAACGTCTATATCTTTTCTCACTTAAATATTTTTTTTGCACATGCTACTGCTTCATATTCTGCTATATGGTTACATACTAAAGATTACACTCTTATCACTAGATCAAAATAATATGACATTCACGATTGTAAATCTTATTTACTAAGAATGATCTATTACATTTGTAAGCTGGATTGACCCTTCTTAACATTCACAGTCTAATAATAATAATTATGGATACTGTCGATAAATATTCTACCACTAAAAAGTAAGCCCAAGCCAAATAATGATAAGACTTCTCTCAATATCAAGTAGTAATACATTTGTCTTCTCATCAGATCTAGTTTTTCTTCCTTTATGTATAATCTTGTTTTTCATGATTTCATGTTCTAATTTAATTCAATTCTTCTTTGTTAGATGTCTCTTTTTTCATATTCTATTCTATTGAATTGTGCATAAAAATTAAGCTTTTGTGTCTCTTTTATAAACTAAAAAATCTCAAAAGTAAATTTCACGAGGCTCGAAACTTAGTGGATAATAAGCAACAAACGTCTCTATCTTTTCTCACTTAAATACATAATTTTTTATATGGTACCATTGAATATTGCACTCTCATCAATCATTACTAAATAAAGGGAAAAGACATCATTTCCACCCCAAACTATATAAGAAAAGTCTAAGCCACACATAAATTATATAAGTGACCTATTACACACCTTAACTATATAAAAGTGATATTATTACCTCCCCACGACCCCCATTCTAAGGTGCGTGTGTTACACTTATTTTAGGTGCGTCCATCCTATTAAATAACAAAAGTAAACGGCTAAAAACATTAAGGAAAAAGGCATCGTTTTCACCCCAAACTATAGTCGAAAAGTTGAATCCACACCTAAACTATATAAGTGACCTATTACACACCTTAACTATAAAAAAATGATACTTTTTACTGATGTGGCAGCGCGTGTAAAACACTACACCACATGCAAGTGGTGGTAGCCTGACAGGGTGTAAATAGTTTCACTTTTTTATAGTTTAGGTGTGTAATAGGTCACTTGTATAGTTTAGGTGTGCCTTCGACTTTTTGGATATAGTTTGGGGTGAAAATGATGTATTTTCTATCATGTGACTATGATTGTAAATCAATTTAAGAAAAATAATCTATTACATTTTTTAAGGGATATTTTTTGCCCTTCTTGAAATTCAAGATCTAACAATAATAACTATGAATTCCATCACTAAAACGTAAGCCTGGATGTACTTTTTTTACTAATAGACGTAGTTATCAAAAAAAAAAATAGTTAACATCGAGAGTTATCTAAAAATCTTGTACCAATTATTCTAAAACTTTAAAAATTTAAAATCTCTCACTATCTTTAGAAAACCCTTTTCTACTTCTAATAAACTTCTATTGTATTGGTACTTTTAACACTTTCAAATTCTTTTAGAAAATAATGTCTTCATTCTGTTCACTATTTTTCTTTTAAAAATAGAATAACCTTTTCTACTTCTAAAATAGTTCATTGTAGTGACACTATATATATATATATATATATATATATATATATATATATATATATATATATATATATATATATATATATATATATATATATATATATATATATATATAAAGGAGACATTGTAGGCTGCTGATGTGACATGCCTCAATGAAAAAGTATTTATCTTTTTCTGGGTTTTTCGAATTTTTTTCACTATTATTTAATTAAATGGACAATTAAACTAATTAATAAAGGACATTTATATTTTAATATTTACTTACTATTATCGTTACAACTTTTGATATTCTTTATTGAAAAAGTATGTTGATGTAGCATGCCTCGATGTTTATGAATACATGGAAGACAAACAGATTCATGATAGAAGGTTTGATGGTACGGTTAGAGACGATGAGTTTGATAGAATAGAATGGTGTTTTTAGCCTATTTTTGATATTGAATTGTATACAATAGAGTAAACAAAAATATTTATGAGAATTCTATTCTCTTCCTCTTCTATTTTTCTAGGGCTACATTATAATTATGAAAATGTTATTCTCGCATTCTCTTTTTCTAGGTCTACTTTATATGATACTTCCCATGATAAATTTATAAGTTGTAAATGGAAGAGAAGAAAATTTTGTATAAAATTTCAAGTAAAAATTGGGATTATAATTTATATTTATGAGAATTCTATTCTCTTCTTCTCTATTTCTAGGGCTACTTTATATGATATTTTTTATAATATATTTATAAGTTATATATGAGGGAAGAGAAGATTTCGCATCAAAATTTTGGAGTAAAAATGAAAATTTTATAAATTTTTGACAAAAAATTAAGACATATGAAATAATGAAAATGAGAAAAAACATGAAAAAATAAATAAAAGAATATGAATAAGTTTTACTTTGTATTCATCATTTACGTTCACGTGGTTAAGATTTATGTTCTATTAATAAGTATTCTTCATACATTTTTTAAAATTTTCTTGCTGTTCAATTTATTTTTGTATTCTTGTATTCTTAAATTAGGAAAATCATTTATCTCAAATATTTCAGTTTTAGATTTTTGGAATCATTCTTTATATTAGAATTTAAATTATAGCATAAAAAAACATCTTTTCCTAAAAAATCTTTTATCTTACATTTTTTTAAGGAAATTGTTGTAATCAATGTAGTACCTATTGCTATTAAAAAGGTAAGAATCAATAGTAATAATTATTGATAAATAAATATTAAATTATAAAAAATTATGATATTTAATGATATTTATCATATCATGTATTATGCATAGTAGTTACATAAGGTAAGTATCAATAGTAATAATTGTTGGTATTTAAAAGATAAATTTCATTATAAATAAATATTAAAATGTAAAAAATCAGAATATTTTATAAGTGCAAATATTTGAATTAAAATATTTATGTTCTCTTATTATATATTTTTTCCATCGCAAAATAATTGACATGTACAAATTTTTGCATAACTTTTAATGGATAATTAAGTAGAAGTGTGATTTGATTAATATATATTTTTGTTAATTCTTTAAACCTTATCTATAAAGAAATTAAAAAACTATAAATAGAAGATGATGTAAAAATAGTAAGTGGCAATTTAAAGAGGTTATTGAGAAGGTAAAGATTGATTTTGAGGAGAATGAAAAAATGAATAATGTTTAAAATGAAAAAAAGAAAAAAGAAATGAGAGAAGATAGAAAACTAAAAAGAAAACAAAATAAATTTTATCAAAATAAATTTTATAAAATTTCTAATTCTGATTTCATAATCTTTGTCCATTGTGAATTATGGCCAAGATTTTTGGATATATATATATATATATATATATATATATGTTAAGATATATATTAAGATACAAAAATGAGAAAAAAAATTGAGATAATTACACAACTTAGCCAATATTAACTCCTCATTACCTTATTTGACCTAATTTCAATTAATTACAATTCATAACCTTCTCTAGCCTATTAATTGTTTCATAATTACAATTCATAGTCTCTCCCATAACTTTTTTTCTCTATTTTCGATTAGTTTTTTTTTTCCTTTTTTCAATTTTTTCCTTCTTTTTTTCTTTACCTATTTTCTTTTCGTTTTCTCTTACTTTCTTTTCTTTTTTTTTCCAATTTTTTCATTTTTTTTCTTTTTATTTTTTCCCCTTGTTTGTTTTTTTCTCTATTTTCTATTACTCTTTTTTTAAAAAAAAAATTATTCTATTTTTCTTTTCTTTATTTTTTTTTGTTTTCTCTTTCTTCTTTCTTTTTTCAATTTTTTCTTTTTTGTTGTCTTTTTTTCATTTTGTCTTTCGTTTTTTTTTTAAAAATAAATTTTTGTTGTCTTTAGTATTTTTTTCTCTCTATTATATATTACTTTTGTTTTTCTTTTTACTATTTTTTTCTTCATTTTTTCTTTTCCTTTTTTATTTTCTCTTTCTTCTTTCTTTTTTCAATTTTTTTTCGGTTGTCTTTTTTGCATTTGGTCTTTTTTTCTTTTCTTTTTCTTCTTTTTCTTGATATTTTTTCTACTTCTATTTTTTTCCTTTGTTTTTTACTTTATTTTCTATTACTCTTCTTCCTTTTTTTGTATTTTTTCTTCTTTTTTTTCTTTCTTTTCATTTGTGCGAACTAGTAAACATAAATACAAGTGCGCACTATAAAATATAAATAGAGAGATGAATTATAACATATAAATACAATTGGTAACTATAAAATACAAATATAAATGCGAACTATAACATATAGATACAAGTGTGAACTATCATTTGTATTTTTTAATTATTAAAAAGGAACGATTGATTTTCTTTTTACTAATATTTATTTGTATTTAATTATACGAGATACATTTATTAAATCGACCAATAAAAAAAAAGTAGGCCAACTTGTATGATGAAGGGAGTAAGTAAAATATGCTAAACTTGGGACCCAGTCCAGGCATGCATCCCAAAATCAGTACACCAAGAGAGATACCTACAACCTATTCAAGAAAAGGGGATAAACCGTTTGAGACATTGACAGCATCCATAAACTCTGGCATGTGAACTTGTTATCTGAAAGTTGTACAGATATGGGTAGAGAACACCTGGGTAAAAATCTCTTACTTTAAACATGTTCATTGTTTACTTTCGGATAATTAAAATTCATTCTTTTTTTGTGTGTGTTTATTTGTAATATTTTACTGTGTCAGGAGGAGTGATTCTGGGATTGCTTACATTGGGAGGAATTGATTTTTCGAGGAAAAGACTATTAAGTAAAAAGAAGGAGGAAACTTCAACAAATGTACGTGTAAACTCTAGTTTTGTTGTTGTTTTATGAGAACAAATTTGTATAACATTAGAAAAGAATCATATCGTAATCAAGTGAATATAATGAATTAATCGTATGTTTTTAATTCAAGAGTCAAAGCATGTTATTTATGCACAGTTATACCTTTTTCTAGATAACTTGGGTTCAATAACAAATACTTATTCTAGTAGTACTATTTTTAAATCTGGATTTTCTTCTTTGATTTATGTAAAATTTCTTCTGAAGTATTTTTGCTTGCGCGTGTAATTAATGAAATTAGGATCTTAAGGCAAAGGTGGATTATGTGAGTCATCTATCAGATGTTGATAAGGTAAAGGTGGATTGTACGAGTCAACTACTAGATGACGTTTTGTCTTCAATTCTGTCACGTATGACAATTAAAGATGTTGTTAAGACCATCATTTTGTCTACAAGGTGGAGATATCTGGTTGCTTTTATGAGTACATTACAATTCAGCCTTGATATGTTTGGCATTAACTATTTAGGTCTTACATGTCAACCTTACTATTAGAAAAATTCTTGTAAGTAGTAAATCAGTTTTTGCAACTTTATTTGGGTCGTAAAGTGGATGAACTTGAAATGAACACTTTCATTCAGAGAAAGTTTTCTAGTGAATTTGACCAATTGATGCATTCTGTTTCAAAATTAGGTGTTGAAAGATTACATCTCAACTTTAGTTGTGGCAAAATTCCTACCTCAAAATACATTAACCTTCACCGCAACACATTTTTTGAATTTTCCCTTGAGCTTCTCTCTCAAGCATCCTCCTTGAAATCCTTGTTTTTGAGTGTTTGCGTTGTACAACCAAGTGTCACACTCCCTCAAGACCCTTTTCTTGACAGGCGTTCTGTTAGAAATGGGAAAACTTGAGGGTATTTGTCTACGTGTTTGAACCTTAATCAGTTAATCATAAAATATTGCAATCTTCCGCATAAGCTATGCATCTTCGGTATAGTAACATCTGTTCTTTTCGCGGATTGTGGAGGATTGGAAGAGATTGATCTTCAGGCTACAAAACTGCATGAGTTTGAGTGTTTTTTTAATAACAGAGTAAGATTTTACTTTTCTTCCGTTCCTGTGTTAGAACATGTAAAAATTAGTCTTCGCGGAGATTCTTCAATGCCATACATATTTGGTGAATTTCCAGCAAATTTACCTGCTCAGGTTAAATCTTTAATAGTCACCGCTTGGAATACTCAGGTATTTGATGATTTCTTGGCTTGTCAAATTCCTTTGGTATTTGTCTTTTGAACTCCCTAATCACTTGAAATATTCCTTTTTGTTAGGTAACAAACTTTCCAACAGAGATGCAGATATTTAGAAACCCTAGGATGTTATTCTTGCTATTTGAAAGCACGTACAACTTTGACATAGTCAAAGTTTCTCCTGTCTTAGACGCCTGTCCTGTTCTTCAATCTCTGCAAATATTGGTGAGTTATATATATTTATCTTCTTCTTCTTCTTCTTCTCTATTTTGGATATTCTTTGCTTGATCTTAGATATTAATGACTTGAACATTTATTGAATCTAAAATTGCATATTTCCCTCCCCAAGCATGCATGATATTCTAGTCATTCTCAATATTCACTCATTTCCATGTTCTGTCAATACAACTCGCACTAGTAAAGTTGTATTAATTGGCAATTACCTTCATCCATGAGATATAACACCTTTCACTACTTAGTTGGTGTAGGAACCGATAAAGATATTTAATCCGACTAATAATTTGGTCTGCTATAAGAGGATCATTCATTTTCTTTCTGGCAAGGGAGATTACATAAGCATTTCACTTTTCAGAATTGGACATCATGATTTGTTAATAATATGATTTATGAAGATTTGACAAGTCAATTAGTTATATGTTTATTCCAAAAGAAATGTATCAAACATGGAGATGTAGATATCTAACGTGGAGAATTTTCGGTCCACCTTATTTTTTGTTCATGGAAATATAATGGAATAATTAGTTTTCAAAAACCTCTTTTTATATGTCTTTCTTGGTTTCAAGATGCACCTTTCAATTTCTTAACTCCAGCTGTCTAATTCAAAGAGCATTATAGATACTGATTGCAGTATGCTTAACAAGATAAGTCAATAGTTGTATTCAATTAGCAATATATATGTTAATTTATTCTCGTTGTGATCTCACAAACACAATACATATAGGCAAAAGGCAATAGGAAGTCCCATAAGTGTGCAGTACATCCTGTATTTTACTGCTCACCTAATGGATATTCTTTCTACTGTTTACATATGTTCATGGTGCCAGGGTTCTGGAATGATGGCTGAGGATAACTCCAATGAACTAGCAAGTCCAGTTACTAGTGTGAAGAATGACTCTATGGTTGAGGATAACACCGATGAACTAGTAAGTCCAGTGACTAGCGTGAAGAATGACTCTATGGATGAGGATAACATCAATGAACTAGTGAGTCCAGTAACTAGCGTGAAGAATGACTCTGCTGGAAGTAAGCGAGATAAAACCAGCACAATAAAACAGAGATCTATGAGTAATTGAAACAAGGCTCTTCCCTACTATCGCTGCTCCTCCTCTACTTCATCTTACAATTCAGGCAATACAAGAAGGCAATCCACTGGGAAGTTGAATGCTCCTGATAGCGGACAAGATGTTATTCCTCATTTACTAATAGTTTTCACTAGTTCTTGCCATGACTTCTGTAAATATGGAAGGAAACATTCCTCTGAAGCAAAGCCATGGCATCCTCTATCAAAAAAAAAGAACAAACTTCCTGCTGATGAGCAGAGTCCTGCACGGACCTTGGTGGGGGAGGCAAAAAAGGGGACTTTGGTCAAGCAAAAGCTTTCCACTTCTCCTGGGAGTGTTATGGGAGAGAAAAAGAAGGTGACAGGAGTTGGGAAAAAGCCTTCCACTTCTCCATGGAGTATGCTGGGAGAGGCGAAGAAGAGAACAGTGGTCATGCAAAAGACTTCCACTACTTCAAAGAGTAACCAGAGTGATGCAAAGAAGGGGATTTTGGTCAAGCAAAAGCTTTCCACTCCTCCTGTGAATATGCTGGAAGAGGGAAAGAAGGTAAATGAGGTCTATCAAAAGCCTTCATCACCTCAGGAGAGTGTACTCAAAGATGAAAAGGAGGTCACTATGGTTGAGCAAAAACCTTCTTCTCCTCCAGGTTGCATGGAGGGAGGGATAGATGAGGTGACTATGGTTTTGCAAAAGTCTTCAGCTTCTTTGGTGAGTATGCTAGGAGAGGGAGAAAATGTGACTGTGGTTGAGCAAAAGCTTTCTACTCCCCTAGGGAGTATGCTGGTAGAGGGAAAGAAAGAGGCCGTGGTCAATCAAAAGCCATCAGCTCCTCCAGGGAGTATGCTAGGACAGGGAAATAAGTAGAATGTGGTCGATCGAAGTCTTCTCCTAAGGTTCACTCTCTTGAACCCTCTGAAATAAAAAAGAAAAAGATACTACTGACACCAAAGAGTGTTCACTCTCTGAAATTCGATTCCTCAAGTGACAAGATGCCAGAGATAGAAAAGAAAATAAAATCTTCATCTAAGATCTTAGGAGGTGTAGATGTAGGAGGCAAGAAAAACAGTGTTTCTAATTATAGAAAACAAATAATCGCACCTAAAGTATCTGCAGAGAAATATTTGAAGACGCCAACTCTTTCATATCCTCCAAAATCTTCCTCTGTTAAACCTTTGATCTTGAGGGTAAGAAGCAATAAAAGATTAAAACTGCTGGCTCCTCTGAAGGACCAAAACAAGATGCAGAGAGATGGGACAAACAAACTGAATCGTGAAATGGTTTCTGAGAAAACTTTGCATACTCCCAAATTGAAAGCATCACCAAAGTCTTCATCCCATTTACAATCACGTCCGTTGTCTAATGAAGAAGATAAAAAAAAAGTTGTTAAGTCTGCAGACAGTGCATTGGGTAAATACACCTCTAGCAGCAAAAAGTTGTTGCACATAGCAGAAGCAGAAACTGTTAGGAAAAATCAGAAAAAGACATTGAGAAAAGGTAAGACATGTTGTTATAATGATAATAATTCTTCTGCGGTGAAACTGAAGTTCAGGAGGGGCAAGATAGTTGATCTCCAGCAAGAAACCAGCAGCCCTAGGAGGCTGACATTTAGATGGGGACGACATGTGGGTGAAATCCAGGACAACAATACAAGAAAGTGAAACTTTAAAAAGAAAGGAGTTGATGGTGACAAAAGTAATACCATCCCTATCTCTGGAAAAATTATTTTGAGGCATTAGGATGTGCAAGAAAAGAAAGATGTGCAGGGTTTGTTGAATAATGTGATTGAAGAGACGGCGAGTAAGCTTGTTGAAACCAGGAAGAGCAAGGTTAAAGCTTTGGTGGGAGCTTTTGAGATAGTGATTTCCCTCCACAATAAACCTTCTGCTGTCATAGTTTCTTGATTAACTAACAAAATTTTATAACAAATAGGAGCATTTGCAAATATAGAGGTTGATATAGCTTTTCTGACCTGGTTTACATATGGTTGTCCTGTTTCTTATTCCAACTCATCTTCTTAATGATTTCTTGATGCTTGCCGGTTCTATTCTCATGATTGAATAAATTCAATTTCTTCTGGGTGCATTTACTTTGAATTGGGAGATAAAGTCGCGCAAGATTACAATTTCTTTTTCACTTATGGAGGTTGTCATAGTGATGTTAAATCAGTGGGTGTTTGGATGTAGACATACTAATGTTAGGCTGGTTTCTCAGTGGACATATATTGTTGTTGGACTCATTTATGAGGGATTTGTTCATACTTTCTGTTGAATAAGCGTATTGAAGAAGGCACATCATGTGGAAATACCATCCAAAAATGAGTTTTGGTTGTGGTACTGGTTTGACATTGTGCTTGTATACTATTTTCTTTAGTTGTTTTGTAAAGGGATCTGTCTCTTGACTGTCAATCAAATATAAATATTGTAACCACCTAAACAAGTAACAATATTTATGTGCATCTTTTATTCACGTAACTCAAAAAAGCTTATAATAAGCCCCTTTGTTGGAATATTGTATGTTTTAGCTTAAAGAAGCCACTGCAGTTTGTTAGACTTAGATACATATACCTTCATGGCTCCACCTATCAACCATAACATCCAGCTAAAGTTGAGTCACTCCATGTACTTGTGTTAAAAGTTATTTTTTAAGTTTCCTTACTCCAATTTGTCATTGAAAGCTCACACATTTTATCATGCAGCAAATTTCCGCTCAACTAAATCTGAGACTCTTATCGAAGATGGCTAGAAGTACTAATGAAAATGGTCATAAAAGTCTTAGTTCACATAAACTTAGAAATAGTGTCATTGGACATAAAAGTATTCGAGGTAAGTTCTTATATCACAATATAATAAAATATCTAGTTGGAAGAAGATGGTTAGAAGTTCTATATTCGAGAGTATGATTTAATCAGAAGAGTGTGAAGGGTTACATTTGTTTAACTTTGAAGGTGGGGACAAATAAGTTACGAGATCAAATTTCCTTAACTATGTTGTACTATGAAAAGTTCATCAAAAAATGGAGTAGAAACCAAGCCAACAATCAGATCATGCAAAAGTTTATAAAATCAAGGGTCAAGCAAAGTGCTATACACAAGCCACACGAAATACTCAACTAATAAACGAAACTTCAACAAATGGAGGTAGCATGCAAAAAGTTTCACTAACAACATTATAACATCAGCAAACTAATTAAAACATTAAAATCATACAAATCACACTTGAATCACTTCAGTTAAAAAATACTACGAAGACTAATTTGCTGAGAAGCAAAAGAGAAATTTTCCTTCAGTTGTCAATGCAGCAGTGACGCGACTTCAGAATCTTCATGGAGAAATTGACATGGCTTCTAATTCTGCTCGAGCGTCTTATGGGGATGATGACTTCTTCTCCTCCTCCACTTGCCTAAATTTCATAAGGAAAATATATAAGTAAGAGAATAGATTTGGCTATTCAAAAAGGATTGTCTATGTTCAAAGAAGATAGAATATACCAAGTTAAATACACTCACATGCTTGGCAGGAATCCTCTCATATGTAGTGAAACTTCCATATGAAGGTGAACCCATTGAGAACTCCGATGCAGCCAAGGATTCTCTCCTGTTACTCTTCCCCACCCCCCCTTTTTCTTTTTCTCTTTCCTTTCTTTTTAAAATTTTTTGTTTTCTTTTTTCCTTTTGTATTTTTTTCTCCTTTTCTTTCTCTCTATTATCTATTACTTTTTTTCCTTTTTCTAGTTTTTTCTTCATATTTCATTTTCCTTTTTTGTTTTCTCTTTCTTCTCTCTTTATTTAATTTTTTTTTGTTGTCGTTGTTGCATTTTGTCTTTTTTTCTTTTCTTTTTCTTATTTTCCTTTTTATTTTTTCCGTCTCAAAATAATAGACATGTACAAATTTTGCATAACTTTTAATGAATAATTAAGTAGAAGTGTGATTTGATTAATATATATTTTTGTTAATTATTTAACCCTTATCTATACAGAAATTAAAAAACTATAAATAGAAGATGAAGTAAAAATAGTAGGTGGCAATTTAAAGAGGTTATTGAGAAGGTAAAGATTAATTTTGAGGAGAATAAAAAATGAATAATGTTTAAAATGAAAAAAAAAATGAAATGAGAGAAGATAGATAAATAAGAAAGGAAACAAAATACAACAACAACAACAACAACAACAACAAACCCAGTGTATTCCCACCTAGTGGGGTCTGGGGGGGGTAAGATGTACGCAGTCCATACCTCTACCTCTAATTCCAATTTCATAATCTTTGTCCATTGTAAATTATGATCAAGATTTTTGGAGATAAGATCCCAAAAGAAGATACAAAAGAATGCAGTAAAATGAGAAGATATATATATATATATATACCTTATTTAGCCTACTTTCAATTAATTACAATTCATAACCTTTTCTTGCCTATTAATTTTTTCATAATTACAATTTATAGTCTCTCCCATTAATTTTTTTTTCTCTATTTTCTATTACTTTTTTTTCCTTTTACAGTTTTTTCCTTCTTTTTTTCTTTTCTTTTTTTTTTTCATTTTATCTTTCTTTTCTTATTCCAATTTTTTTGATTTTTTTTCTTCTGTATTTTTTTCTTTTTATTTTTCTCCTTTTTTGTTTTTTTCTCTATTTTCTATTACTTTTTTTTTTATATTTTTTCGTCAGTTTTTCTTTTTCTGTTTTTGTTTTATCTTTCTTCTTTCTTTTTTTATTTTTTTCCTTTGTTATTTTGTTTATTTTCTATTACTCTTCTTCCTTTTTTGTATTTTTTCTTCTTTTTTTCTTTCTTTTCATTCTTTTCATTTATGCAAACTAGGGAACATAAATACAAGTGTGAACTATAAAATATAAATAGAGAGATGAATTATAACATATAAATACAAGTGGTAACTATAAAATACAAATACAAATACGAACTATACCATATAGATACAAGTGTTAACTATCATTTGTATTTTTTAATTATTGAAAAGGAACGATTGATTTTCTTTTTTCTAATATTTATTTTTATTTATTTATACGAGATATATTTATTAATACAAATAAATACAATTCAAATTTTATAAAAATAAAATATGTATTTGTATTTTTGAAATCGTTGGTTTCATTTGTTTGTAATTGTATTTGTATCAAATGATATTTATTTATTTAGAAATATGAGTAATAATTTTGACATACAAATACAAAATGGTACATTTGTATCAAATGATACATTGCATATTTATATATTTTAGAATCAAGACAATACAATTAATGCATTTACTTGTTTGTATACAAATACAAATGATAAAACGGCTAAATATACTATGCAATCAACTTACAAATACAAAATAATTCTTTAAAAATAAAAAGACATCGACGAAAATAGAATACAAATACAAATATAATCTAAATATACAAACACAATTAAATCAAAATACAAATATAATCCAATATAATATACAGTCAAATATAAAATACAAATACAAAATAGTTCTTTAAAATACAAGTGCGAATTATATAAAATACAAATGATGGTGCAAACTAACAAATTCAAATACAAGTGCGAACTATAAAATACAAATGATGGTGCGAACTAATCCAACCCTCTATGCTATTTAGAGAGAAAAGCCTTTGCATCTGATGCACAAAGCTATCTAGTTTCTTTTTCTTTGCTGAAAATTCAACCCTTGAAGATCCTCTTTACATCACCAGACCAGTTCAGTACAAAAGCACCAACAACAAAAAAAAAAGAGTACCACCAGATAAACATCAATTTCCCCTTGCCTAAACCTCCATTATAGTTCAATTGTGACAAAGTATTGTGTGTAATGTAAATAGAAATCATACGTGACAAAAAAAAATTGTTCTGGATTTTGGGAAGGTAATAGAAATATGTTACAAATTATGAAAAACAATGTAAACAAATGACACTAAAAAATACTTTATCGAGTAATGGGTTCAAGAAAGAGATAAAGGTATCAAATGATTTACAACATACTCTACAAATACTAATTGCCAATGAAAGTAATATAGGAGATTTTGGAATGGAGGAAGTAATTAACACATGCAAACTTGGGACTAAATCGACCAATGAAAAGAAAGTAGGCCAGCTTTTAGGATGAAGGGAGTAAGTAACATATGCTAAACTTTGGACCCGGTCCAGACATGCATCCCAAAATTAGTACACCAAGAGATATACCTACAACCTTTTCAAGAAAAAGGGATAAACCGTCTGAGAGATTGATAGCATCCACAAACTCTGGCATGTGAACTTGTTATCTGAAAGTTGTACAGATATGGGTAGAGATCACCTGGGTAAAAATCTCTTACTTTAAACATGTTCATTGTTTACGGATAATAAAAATTCATTCTTTTTTTGTGTGTGTTTATTTGTAATATTTTACTGTGTCAGGAGGAATGATTCTGGGATTGCTTACATTGGGAGGAATTGACTTTTCGAGGAAAAGACTGTTAAGTAAAAAGGAGGAGGAAACTTCAACAAATGTACGTGTAAACTTTAGTTTTGTTGTTGTTTTATGAGAACAAATTTGTATAAGATTAGAAAAGAATCATATCGTAATCAAGTGAATATGATGAATTAACCGTATGTTTTTAATTCAGGAGTCAAAGCATGTTATTTATGCACAATTATACCTTTTTCTAGATAACTTGGGTTCAATAACAAATACTTATTCTAGTATTACTATTTTTAAATCTGGATTTTCTTTTTTGATTTATGTAAAATTTCTTCTGAAGTATTTTTGCTTGCGCGTGTAATTAATGGAATTAGGATCTTGAGGCAAAGGAGGATTATGTGAGTCAGCTATCAGATGTTGATAAGCCAAAAGTGGATTGTACGAGTCAGCTACTAGATGACGTTTTGTCTTCAATTCTGTCACGCATGACAATTAAAGATGCTGTTAAGACCAGCATTTTGTCTACAAGGTGGAGATATCTAGTTGCTTCTATTCTAACATTACAGTTCAGCCTTGACATGTTTGGCGTTAACTATTTAGGTCCTACATGTTGGCCTTACTATCAGAAAAATTCTTGGAAGTAGTAAATCAGTTTTTGCAACTTTATTTGGGTCGTAAAGTGGTTGAACTTGAAATGAACACTTTCATTCAGAGAAAGTTTTCTAGTGGATTTGGCCAATTGATGCATTCTGTTTCAAAATTAGGTGTTGAAAGATTATATCTCAACTTTAGTTGTGGCAAAATTCCTACCTCAAAATACATTAACCTTCACCGCAACACATTTTTTGAATTTTCCCTTGAGCTTCTCTCTCAAGCATCCTCCTTGAAATCCTTGTTTTTGAGTGTTTGCGTTGTACAACCAAGTGTCACACTCCGTCTCAACTCCCTCAAGACCCTTTTCTTGACGGGCGTTCTGTTAGAAACGGGACAACTTGAGGGTATTTGTCCTCGTGTTTGAACCTTAATCAGTTAATCATAAAATATTGCAATCTTCCGCATAAGCTATGCATCTTCGGTATAGTAACCTCTGTTCTTTTTGCTGATTGTGGAGGATTGGAAGAGATTGATCTTCAGGCTACAAAACTGCATGAGTTTGAGTGTTTTTTTAATAACAGAGTAAGATTTTACTTTTCTTCCGTTCCTGTGTTGGAACATGTAAAAATTAGTCTTCGTGGAGATTCTTCAATGCCATACATATTTGGTGAATTTTCAGCGAATTTACCTGCTCAGGTTAAATCCTTAATAGTCACCGCTTGGAATACTCAGGTATTTGATGATTTCTTGGCTTGTCAAATTCCTTTGGTATTTGTCTTTTGAACACCCTAATCACTTGAAGTATTCCTTTTTGTTAGGTAACACACTTCCCAACAAAGATGCAGATATTTAGAAACCCTAGGATATTAGTCTTGCTATCTGAAAGCACGTACAACTTTGACATAGTCAAAGTTTCTTCTGTCTTAGACGCCTGTCCTGCTCTTTAATCTCTGTAAATATTGGTGAGTTATCTATATTTATCTTCTTCTTCTGTTTTTTGGATATTCTTTGCTTGATCTTAGATATTGATGACTTGAACATTTATTGAATCTAAAAGTGCATATTTCCCTCCCCAAGCATGCATGATATTCTAGTCATTCTCAACATTCACTCATTTCCATGTTCTGTCAATACAACTCGCACTAGTAAAGTTGTATTAATTGCCAATTACCTTCATCCATGAGATATAACACCTTTCACTACTTAGTTGGTGTAGGAACCGATCAAGATGTTTAATTCGACTAATAATTTGGTCTACTATAAGAGAATCATTCTTTTTCTCTTCGGCAAGGGAGATTATATAAGCATTTCACTTTTCAGAATTGGACATCATGATTTGTTAATAATATGATTTATGAAGATTTGACAACTCAATTAGTTATATGTTTATTCCAAAAGAAATGTGTCAAACATGGAGATGTAGATATCTAATGTGGAGAATTTTTGGTCCACCTTATTTTTTGTTCATGGAAATATAATGGAATAATTAGGTTGCAAAAACCTCTTGTTATATGTCTTTCTTGGTTTGAAGACGCACCTTTCAATTTCTTAACTCCAGATGTCTAATTCAAAAAGCATTATAGATACTGATTGCAACATGCTTAACTAGATAAGTCAATAGTTGTATTCAATTAGCAATATATATGTTAATTTATTCTCGTTGTGATCTCAGCAACACAAGACATATGGCAAAAGGCAAGAGGAAGTCCCATAAGTGTGCAGTGCATCCTGTAATTTACTGCTCACCTAATGGATATTCTTCCTAATGTTTACATATGTTCATGGTGCCAGGGTTCTGGAATGATGGCTGAGGATAACTCCAATGAACTTGCAAGTCCAGTAACTAGTGTGAAGAATGACTCTATGGCTGAGAATAACACCGATGAACTAGTAAGTCCAGTGACTAGCGTGAACAATGACTCTATGGATGAGGATAACATCGATGAACTAGTGAGTCCAGTAACTAGCATGAAGAATGACTCTGCTGGAAGTAAGCCGGATAAAATCAGCACAATAAAACCGAGTTCTATGAGTAATGGAAATAAGGTTCTTCCCTACTATCGCAGCTCCTCCTCTAATTTATCTTACAATGCAGGCAATACAAAAAGGCAATCCACTGGGAAGTTGAATGCTCCTGATAGCGAACAAGATGTTATTCCTCATTATCTAAGAGCTTCCACTGGTTCTTGCCATGACTTCTGTAAATATGGCAGGAAACATTCCTCTGAAGCAAAGCCATGGCATCCTCTATCAAAAAGAAAGAACAAACTTCCTGCTGATGAGCAGAATCCTACACGGACCTTGGTGGGGGAGGCAAAAAAGGGGACTTTGGTCAAGCAAAAGCTTTCCACTCCTCCTGGGAGTGTGCTGGGAGAGAAAAAGAAGGTGATAGGAGTTAAGCAAAAGCCTTCCACTTCTACAGGGAGTATGCTGGGAGAGACTAAGAAGAGGACCGTGGTCATACAAAAGACTTCCACTACTTCAAAGAGTAACCAGAGTGATGCAAAGAAGGGGATTTTTGTCAATCAAAAGCTTTCCACTCCTCCTGTGAATATGCTGGAAGAGGGAAAAAAGGTAAATGAGGTCTTTCAAAAGCCTTCATCACTTTAGGAGAGTGTACTCAAAGATGAAAAGGAGGCCACTATGGTTGAGCAAAAACCTTCTTCTCCTCCAGGTTGCATAAAGGGAGGGATAGATGAGGTGACTATGGTTGAGTAGAAGTCTTCAGCTTCTATCTTGAGTATGTTAAGAGAGGGAGAAAATGTGACTGTGGTTGAGCAAAAGCTTTCTATTCCCCTAGGGAGTATGCTGGTAGAGGGAAAGAAAGAGGCCGTGGTCAATGATAAGCCATCTGCTCCTCCCGGGAGTATTCTAGGACAGGGAAACAAGTTGAATGTGGTCGAACGAAGGCCTTCTCCTAAGGTTCACTCTCTTGAACCCTCTAAAATAAAAAAGAAAAAGATACTGCTGACACCAAAGACTCTCTGAAATTGGATTCCTCAAGTGACAAGATGCCAGAGACAAAAGAAAATGAAATCTTCATCTAAGATCTTAGGATGTGTAGATGCAGGAGGCAAGAAAGATAGTGTTGCTAATTATAGAAAACAAATAATCGCACCTAAAGCATCTGCAGAGAAATATTTGAAGACGCCAACTCTTTTATCTCCTCCAAAATCTTCCTCTGTTAAACCTTTGATCTTGAGGGTAAGAAGCAATAAAAGCTTAAAATTGCTGGCTCCTCTGAAGGACCAGAACAAGATGCGGAGAGATGAGACAAACAAACTGAACCTTGAAATGGTTCCTGAGAAAAACATTACGTACTCCCAAAGTGAAAGCATCACCAAAGTCTTCATCCCATTTACAATCACGTCTGTTGTCTAATGAAGAAGATAAAAATAAAATTGTTAAGCCTGCAGACAGTGCATTGGGTAAATACACCTCTAGCAGTAAAAAGTTGTTGCACATAGCAGAAGCAGAAACTGTTGGGAAAAATCAGAAAAAGACATTGAGAAAAGGTAATACAGGTGTTTCTAATGATAATAATTCTTCGGCAGTGAAACTGAAGTTCAGGAGGGGCAAGATAGTTGATCTCCAGCAAGAAACCAGCAGGCCTAGGAGGCTGACATTTAGATGGGGACGACATGTGGGTGAAAGCCAGGACAACAATATAAGAAAGCTCACACATTTAATCATGCAACAAAGTTCCGCTCAACTAGATCTAAGAATCTTACTGAAGATGGCTAGAAGTACTAATGAAAACGGTCATAAAAGTTTTAGTTCACATAAACTCAGAAATAGTGTCATTGGCCATACAAGTATTCGAGGTAAGTTCTCATATCACAATATTATAAAATATCTTGTTGGAAGAAGATGGTTAGAAGTTCTACATTCAAGAGTATGATTTAATCAAAAGAGTGTTAGGGGTTACATTTGTTTAACTTCTTAGGTGGGGACAAATAAGTTACGAGATCAAATTTCCTTAATTACGTTGTACTATGAAAAGTTCATCAAAAAATGGAGTAGAAACGAAGCCAACAATCAGATCATGCAAAAGTTCATAGAAGCAAGGGTCAAGCAAAGTGCTATAAACAAGCCACACGAAATCCTCAACTAGTAAACAAAACTTCAACAAACGGAGGCAGCATGCAGAAAGTTTCACTAATAACATTATAACATCAGCCAACTAATTAAAACATTAAAATCCTACAAATCACACTTGAATCACTTCAGTTAAAATCCTACTAAGACTGATTTGCTGAGAAGCAAACGAGCAATTTTCCTTCAGTTGTCAACGCAGCAGTGACGCGACTTCAGAACAGCAGTGACGCGACTTCAGAATCTTCATAGAGAAATTGACATGGCTTTTAATTCTGCTCGAGCGTCTTACGGGGATGATGACTTCTTCTCCTCCACTTACCTAAATTTCACAAGGAAAATATATAAGTACGAGAATAGATTTGGCTATTCAAAAAGGATTGTTTATGTTCAAAGAAGATAGAATATACCAAGTTAAATACACTCACATGCTTGGCAGGAATCCTCACATATGTAGTAAAACTTCCATATGAAGGTGAACCTATTGAGAACGCAGATGCAGCCAAAGATTCTCTCCTATTACTCTTTCTAAGTTTCTTCTCAATGCTCTAAGCCTCATCATCCTCTGATTTGGAATATTTCTTGCTATGAGATGAACTTATTTGAAAGATACTCATCTCAGACGGACGTCTCGCTCTTTTGACATCGACCTCTGTTGGCCAATTTTGAGAGGAATGCTTCTGTTTGACAACATGGTGTGTGGAAAATTTCTTACTTGAGACTGCTACTGGATGCAAAGTCTTATCACTTCTTCTCTTCACGTAAAGAACTGTACCAGCAAGCAGACTCAGTACAAGTGAGGAAATTCCTAGGATCTGATATGCACCAACATTATCTTTATCATGTCTTATTGGAGACTCCATCATTACCAAAGGTTGGGCTTCTGCAATAGCAGAAATTTCTTTCATGATACTTTCAGGATTTTCAATCATCGACTCAAGTGCATTATCAGCAATGAAAGATTGGGATTCAGCCAACTCAACCTCAACATTACAAGATGTAAGCCCTTGGCCCAAATCCCTTTCTGAACTATCAGATTCATTCCCCTTAGCTGGGACAACAGAAACTTTTTCAGTCTCTACCAAATCATGCTTTCCTTGTTCTACATCCTTTTCTAAGCTATCAGCCCCATTTACCTCGGCTAATTGAATTGCGGAAGCTTCTTCAATCTCAAACACATCAACTCCTTCAATTTCAACTTCCCCACCATCATCTAAATCAGTATCCATTTGAAATTCTTCCTTATCTAGCTCGGTTTCAGATTCTTCATCCTCTTCTAACTCAATTGGTTCAAACATTTTATCCAATTTCTCACTACCAGTACTGCCTTTCAAATATCCATGATATATATTGCAACTATTTTCTAGAGCAGTCAAGTTCATGAATTTAATCGGATACACATCATCTATTCTACCAAGGTTATTAATCAACTTTGAGAAATAAGAAATCGCTTCACCCGAGAATTTCTTAAAGTAACTATTAGCCTTAGGTAAGACTGGAAAAGCCAAGACCAAAATATGTGATGGAATACTGACATTAGAGAATCTTAAGTCTATAATAGACCTAGGGGTAGCAAGTATAGGAGAATCAGTTACTGAGAATGATAAGAAAGCAATCATAAGTACCAACATCAGAGAGAAAAACCTCAATATTGTTGAAGATCTTGATTTTGATTTCATTTTTGCCACAGATATGTCCTCAACAATTTGCTTAGCAACAACCATTGCAGCTTCCTCTTCTTGATAATTGCTTCTTTTTTTCGTTAGATAAAAGTGGAATTTTGAATTAAAGATGAATAGTTTGATTCAATGCAGGTTAAAAAAATGGGAAGAAATAGAATGGACAGAATAAGTTATATATGGGGTATTACCAAAAAAAAAGTTATATATGGGGTAAAAAATATTTACTCAATCATAGCAATTACTAATATATGTAATTGCATTTAATTAGATATCTAAAGTAAATGATACTTCCTTTTGCTCAGTGCATTTTTATTTTTCGGATGTAGTAGCAATAGGTATTCTTTTTTGTTTGTCTAATTTAAAAATCAAGAGATAATTTATCAATAATTTTTAATTTGAGTTTGTTATATTAACTGTAGTTACTTTTCAAAGTATAAATGCTATTATATTCAAGTAATAATATAATAAAATGGTCATTTTATTTCTTGTTGTATTAAGTCAATACTAGATAAATAAAATAGATCGAGGAAATAAGTAACATGTATGGCAGGTTGGTACAAAAATATCACTACACTATCATATTCATACCATCATGTACTTACTATGTGAACTTTTATCTATTAGACTATTACAAACAACTTATTTAATAAGGTCACAACATCAAGAATTTGAAATTAGAATAGTTAAAGCTCAAACGTACCTTTACATCAAGTTCGATGATTTCACTATTCTTGTTTTGCAATGTTCATCAAAATTCAAGTTCTTTTATTTCATTTTCTCGATTAAGAAATCTCGAAAGTAAATGCTGCGAGGTTCGAAATTCGGTGAATCGTAAGCGAACGTCTTTATCATTTCTCACTTAAATATTTTTTTTGCACATGCTACTGCTTCATATTCTACCATGTGGTTACATATTAAACATTGCGCTCTTATCACTAGATCAAAATAATATGACATTCATGATTGTAAATCTTACTTACTAAGAATGATCTATTACATTTATAAGCGGGATTGACCCTTCTTAACATTCACAGTCTAATAATAATAATTATGGATATTGTCGATAAATATTCTACCACTAAAAAGTAAGCCCAAGCCAAATAATGATAAGACTTCTCTCAATATCAAGTAGTAATATATTTGCCTTCTCATCGAATCTAGTTTTTCTTCCTTTATGTATAATCATATTTTTCATGATTTCATGTTCTAATTTAATTCAATTCTTCTTTGTTAGATGTCTTTTTTTTCCATATTCTATTCTATGGACTTGTGCATAAAAAATAAGCTTTTGTGTCTCTTTTATAAACTAAAAAATCTCAAAAGTAAATTTCACGAGGCTCGAAACTTGGTGGATAATAAGCAACAAACGTCTCTATCTTTTCTCACTTAAATACATAATTTTTTATATGGTACCATTGAATATTGCACTCTCATCAATCATCACTAAATAAAGGAAAAAAATATCATTTCTACCACATACTATACAAGAAACGTCTAAGCCACACATAAATTATATAAGTGACCTATTACACACCTTAACTATATAAAAGTGATATTATTACCTCCCCGCGACCCCCATTCTAAGGCGCGTGTGTTACACTTATTTTAGGCGCGTCCAACTATTAAATAACAAAAGTAAACGGCTAAAAACATTAAAGTAAAAGGCATCGTTTCCACCCCAAACTATAGTCAAAAAGTCGAATCCACACCTAAACTATATAAGTGACCTATTACACACCTTAACTATAAAAAATGATACTTTTTACTGACGTGGTGCTGACGTGGCAGCGCGTGTAAAACACCACACCACATGCAAGTGGTGGTAGCCTGACAGGGTTAAATAGTGTCACTTTTTATAGTTTAGGTGTGTAATAGGTTACTAGTATAGTTTAGGTGTGCCTTCGACTTTTAGGATATAGTTTGGGGTGAAAACAATGTATTTTCTATCATGTGACTATGATTGTAAATCATATTTAAGAAAAATAATCTATTACATTTTTTAAGGGATATTTTTTGCCCTTTTTGAAGGAAAATAATCAAAATAATATCCATCTCTCTTGATTCATGGAGAAGGAAAATAAATAAGTATAATTAGCAAGAGGCATATAGGAGAAGATTTGAATACAAAACAGCAAACAGTTACTTCTATGTAGTGCCATGCTTTCAAATTGGATTAGCCAACAAACTCCCTTGGAAATTAAAGAAGATCGTGGCCCTGTAACCCCAAATCCAGTATCAAACTAAACTATCAAGAAGGGAAATGAAGCGCACAGAAATATAGATGACAAACCTTGAAATTAAAATGAGCAAGGGTTCTCAAAGCAAGTTGAACTAGCACAGAACCACTCAGTTCTGGTACTTGGGGTGTAACCTTTGTGATATGCCCTCGACTCACGGAAGCTGATTGTCTTGGCATTGAATGATGAGATCTTGAAAGGATTGCTGAGATACATTTAAGCAGCCAATTTTGGATGGTCGGCAACAAAGGTGGAATGCTGAGACACAGAAAATACATATGTTACCCTTGAGAAACACCACACAAAAGAACTAATTCATGAAAGTTCTACGCAAACTCAGAGAGAACCTTTTAGTTATTTGCTCCAACACTTCCACCAGAGTCAGGGAAAGCCCAGAAAAAAATATAGAATCCAAGAGACAACGAACATGAGGCTCCATGGTTGGTCCCATTGCTTTAGCAATATTTCCAAAACATGCTAGCGCCTCAAGTGAGGGCCTGCCTCTACGGGGAGCAATCTGAGAGAAACATATTTCACCTGTCCCGATAATTGCTTGCGCATTTACATGTTATAGAAAGAACCTACAAGCCAAAGGTAGAATGCTGTGACACAGAAAATAGATATGTTACCCTTGAGAAACACCACACAAAAGAACCCGTTCACGACATTTCTTCTCAAACTCAGAGAGAACCTTTCAGTTATTTATAACTTCTTTTTACATTGGGAACAGAAAATATAACTTTCCAATTGAAAGACTAAAAATAGTACAGTTAGACAAGTACATATGTAATGACATATATAGAATACCGCATCATGCAAGTGAGAGGTTATTGTAGGCAAATAGTTAGTGAGTTCACCATCCAGAGCAGCAGCTATCTCCCCAAGAGCGATGAACCCACTGGCATCATGAATAATTTCAGCGACTTCCCTGTATCTTGACATCATGAACTCTCCTGTGTTCCTGCACATTTTGATGATAAATTTGCTCTTATCAATCATTTATCATATCACAAGCAGATAGATAATCCTGGGTCCAATTCGCATAGCATATGACTTGAGGATATTACATTATTCTTTGTAAAGGAGACATAAACCAAAAGCACATAAATCCATGAAACTAAAGTAGTCATGGAACCATACTAGCATAAATGCATACATGGCAATAAAGAAAAAATTGCCCTCAAATAGCTTAAAGAGGTACCTTGACCGCCACCCTCTTCATGCAGACATCTATCACCTAAGAATCTGCCTTTCACCCCTACTAGCACCTCATAGGAAGACAAACCACACCATCACAAACAAACAACTATCTTAGAAACCTTCTCAACATAGAAAGTTTTCCCCCTTTTTTCCAAAAAATATTTTCAAAACATTGTTTGGTTGTACATTGGAATGATTTTTTGGTTAGGTTTTGAAGATGAGTTTTTCAATTTTGAAATCAGTAATTTTTTCCACTTATAGAGCTTCAACTTCTTGCAAGTGAAATCTGCAACAAGTTTCAAGACGATATCTTATAAAACTTGACCACATAATCCAAGATCAACAAAGGATCTGTCAATATATACACCATCAACAAATGAAAACTAATAAGAGAGATGTCATTTACAAATGACTGAAGCCGGGTAACCCCCACCCCACCCGACCCTACCCCCATCCCACACACACAGAGAGATCATAATTAATCTATAGATCACAAATGCATTCTAGATTCAATTGCTAATAAGAACAAGTAGGTAATAGACGCCTTTTGCCCCTTCATTATAATTACTTTGTATAAGAAATAATTAGATAGCAGACATTTGCACCCAAAACATGTAAATTCCTCAGACTTGAGATAGACCGACTCTTAAGTATAACCAGAGATTTAAGTCTCCAGTTTCACAAACATTTAGCAGATCACAACAATTTAAGAAAGCATAAGAAAATCAAAAATATTTTCCTATAATGAAATAAATAATAGGATTAAATTTGATAGCTAACCTTAGCAGCTCCCCGACTGCGAGAAGGGATCCATGTATACTGTGAACAGGCGCATTTCTCCCTAATCCATCTTGGGTAGCCTCAAACATTCAATAATACCTATCGGAACCACCAATTTAAGAGTAGATGCCTTAGATCAATAAATTTGCCACTGAAATAATTTTTTAGTATTTTTGAAAAATGATAAGGGGGAAGAGAAAAATAGATATACCACTGATCACTCCACCTTGTCTCATGCTTTTCAATAACACGAAGGCACGCACGTAATGCCTTAATAGCTTTTTCTCGAACAACTAAAGTTGGATCCCTCAGATCAACCCAAATAGCATCCACAAACTCCAACACGTGAACATTGAAGACGATTGAAGCATTTTCTGCCATTTCCTAAAATTTAAAGATAGGAGATTGAAACAAGGACATCATCAGCAAGTACTTAGCTCGTATCTGGAATTCAATATGCTATGTGGTGGATTTATTTAAAATATTATAAGAATGACAGCCACATTTCTATAGTATGAACTATTTCACTCTTCATTCGGTGATAACAAGAAAAAAAACACTAGTTAACCTTTAGGATACAATTTTAATAAATAGCTAATATTTGTATTCAGTTTTGGGAACACTTCTTTCTTTTATCACTTAGAAGCCATGCAAGATGAAAGTCTCATGCAAGGTTTTGAAAGAGAGAAAAGTGAGGAATCCTCTTTAGGTACCTTCTATAACAATGGCAAATCGGAGGGTGGAAAAGTTGAAGAAAGGAAAAGGGAGATTTGGTAGAACGGCGGTGAGAATAGTAGAATTTTCTAGGGTGGAGAGACAGTAACCAAAAAAAGGGACTTCAATTCAAAGTTTCCCCATCATGTAAAGATGAAATAAACAAAACCCAGCTTCAAAATTTTTTCTTATAGAACAAATCATAAAGAAATATGCTAATTGTACCTTTAATATTAAGACTGCAGCAAAGCAACGATACTCAATTCTTTCACCACAAAGCCATTCTAGTGCAACTTTAACCTGAAAATACAAAAGAGTTGAGATCCTGATGTCAGACAATCAAGTATATGAAGCATCAAAATGCTACACACCTGACGTTCTACTTCATCTGCAGTCATTGTACCACCAGATCTATCTAGGTGACCAAGAACTTTACTAGCAAGGACCAAGATTTTAGGATCACGCTTTGTTTCAAAGGCAGCGCTCCTGTAATTGGAGAATTTTAACACTTTTGATGCATTTTCGCTGATGGTGACATCTATTAGCTCATCAATAGCCCTCAATGCTCCCAGATTTTTAGAAACTTCATTACTATCAAGAAATGTAGTAATGAGTTCATATCGATGATCCATGAAATGAGCAAAAGCTTCTCCACTAAGATCACAAGCTTCTTCCTCTACACACTACCTCAAGGTCAATGCAGCCCCATCCTACCATAGAGAATAAATAAGAATTGGCTTGGTTCAAAAGCAATTCAAGTTTTTGAAAGATAATTTTAGAAGAGGGAACTGGAAAGGATGGAAAGAGGCATAGATTGAGAGCATGCAAACTCAAACAGCAAAAACAGCAAAACTGAGCAAAATAGAATAGTAAATGATTAAGACAAAAACTCGTATCAGTATCAATATCAAGCAGCCAGTGCAAAAGACTGCTCTGCTAACCTTTGGTAGAAAAATGGAACAGGGAAAATGAATGAAAACAAAAAAACAAAACTTGGTATTCACATTATTTTTCAAACCAAAAAGTTCACTAAGATGGTTGATATAAATTTAAAATCAGGACCTATCCATCTCTCTTGATTCATGGAGAAGGAAAATAAATAAGTATAATTAGCAAGAGGCATATAGGAGAAGATTTGAATACAAAACAGCAAACAGTTACTTCTATGTAGTGCCATGATTTCAAATTGGATTAGCCAACAAACTCCGTGTAATCCCACAAACTGGTCTTTCTTCTTCCACACAAATCAAAAAATAAATAAATGTGCCCAAAAATAAACTGTAGCATTCTGCTTTCTTTCTATTTTCAATCTTTTACATATACAAGGTTTCAAATAATAGCATCCAATACTTCTTGAGAAACTGAGGACAGAAAAATCAAGAAAAGAGCTCAAGACATACTGTCAGCTAAAATCTTCCTTAATTTTTCGGCAATTCCTAAGAAAATCAAAATGAAGCACTAAATTTCTGATTCTACTCCCTCATCAATTCAACACCAAGATTTCTAGAACGACGAATAAAGAAGAATAAAGAGCTCACATCAAGATTTCTTGAACTGTTCTAACTCCACCACTGTACAAAATTCAGCAAATGACTCCAAAAAAAAAACTTAAAAGAAGAAACGAAAAAAAATCAAAAAAATTGAGGACGGAAAATCAAGAAAAGAACTCAAGATGTACCCTGAGGTAAAATCATGTCAATCTTATGTCCTATAAATGTCCGGTTCCACTACCTCACCAATTCACCAACTCAATAAATCAAAATCTCCTGAACTATTCTAACTCCACTACTGATCTTAAAAAATTCAACAAAAAATCAAGAACCTTAGAATCTTCTTTGATTTTCATCAATTCCTAAGAAAATCAAAATCAATCACTAAATTTCTATTTCCACTTACTCAACAAATGTAACAACACCCAAAAAAAAGAACACAAAGAGTAGATAACAATACAGAGCTCACATCAAGATTCCCTAAGCTACTCGAACTCCAGATCTTTAAAATCCAACAAACGACTCCCAAAAAATAAAAGTTGAAAGAAACGAAAGAACCTTAGGATTTCTTCTAGTACATAGGTCAGCAAGAACTCTATTAAGAGCATCAATATTTTTGGCACCGGTTGTTGTAACTGGATAGCGGATCGCCTGAGAGCTGCTACCAATGCTTCTTCTTCACACTCCTATCTACACAAAAACCTAACACGATGGACAGCACATTGTTATTGTAATGATAATTGTAATTTTTGTACTTTTTAATATGAGGCTCCATGGTTGGTCCCTACAGTATCAGATCCTGGGAATTTCCTCACTTGTACTGAGTCTGCTTGCTGGTACAGTTCTCTATGTAAAGAGAAGAAGTGATAAGACTTTGCATCCAGTAGCAGTCTCAAGTAAGAAATTTGCCACACACCAAGTTGTCAAAGAGAAGCATTCCTCTCAAAATTGGCCAACAGAGGTCGATGTCGCAGGAGCGAGTCGTCCGTCTAAGATAAGCATCTTTCAAATAAGTTTATCTCATAGCAAGAAATATCCCAAATTAGAGGATGATGAGTCTCAGAGCATTGAGAAGAAACCTATAAAGAGTAACAGGATAGAATCCTTGGCTGCATCTGAGTTCTCAATGGGTTCACCTTCATATGGAAGTTTCACTACATATGTGAGGATTCCTGCCAAGCATGTGAGTGTATTTAACTTGGTATATTCTATCTACTTTGAACATAAACAATCCTTTTTGAATAGCCAAATATATTCTCTTACTTATATATTTTCCTTGTGAAATTTAGGCAAGTGGAGGAGAAGAAGTCACACCTTTCACTACTTAGTTGGTGTAGGTACCGATCAAGATATTTAATCCGGCTAATAATTTGGTCTGCTATAAGAGGATCATTTTTTTTTTTTCCGGCAAGGGAGATTATATAAGCATTTCACTTTTCAGAATTGGACATCATGATTTGTTAATAATATGACTTATGAAGATTTGACAACTTAATTAGTTATATGTTTATTCCAAAAGAAATGTATCAAACATGGAGATGTAGATATCTAATGTGGAGAATTTTTGGTCCACCTTATTTTTTGTTCGTGGAAATATAATGGAATAATTCGATTTCAAAAACTGTTGTTTTATGTCTTTCTTGGTTTAAAGACGCACCTTTCAATTTCTTAACTCCAGTTGTCTAATTCAAAAAGCATTATAGATATTGATTGCAGCATGCTTAACTAGATAAGTCAATAGTTGTATTCAATTAGCAATATATATGTTAATTTATTCTCGTTGTGATCTCAGCAACACAAGACATATAGGCAAAAGGCAAGAGAAAGTCCCATAAGTGTGCAGTATATCCTGTATTTTACTGCTCACCTAATGGATATTCTTCCTAATGTTTACATATGTTCAAAGTGCTAGGGTTCTCGAATGTGGGCTAAGGATAACTCCAATAAACTAGCAAGTCCAGTAACTAGTGTGAAGAATGACTCTATGGATGATGATAACATCGATGAACTAGTAAGTCTAGTGACTAGTGTGAAGAATGACTATGGCTGAGGATAACATTGATAAACTAGTGAGTCCCGTAACTAGCGTGAAGAATGACTCTGCTAGAAGTAAGCTCGATAAAATCAGCACAATAAAACTGAGATCTATGAGTATTGGAAACAAGGTTCTTTCCTGCTATCGTAGCTCCTCCTCTACTTCATCTTACAATGTAGGCAATACAAAAAGGCAATCCACTGGGAAGTTCAATGCTCCTGATAGCGGACAAGATGTTATTCCTCATTATTTGAGAGCTTCCACTAGTTCTTTCCATGACTTCTGTAAATATGGCAAGAAACATTCCTCTAAAGCAAAGCCATGGCATCCTCTATCAAAAAGAAAGAACAAACTTCTGGCTGATGAGCAGAGTCCTGCACGGACCTTGGTGGGAGAGGCAAAAAAGGGGACTTTGGTCAAGCAAAAGCTTTCCACTCCTCCTGGAAGTGTGCTGGGAGAGAAAAAGAAGGTGACAGGAGTTGATCAAAACCCTTCCACTTCTCCAGGGAGTGTACTGGGAGAGGCGAAGAAGAGGACCATGGTCATGCAAAAGACTTCCACTACTTCAGGGAGTAACCCGAGTGATGCAAAGAAGGGGATTTTGGTTAAGCAAAAGCTTTCCACTCCTCCTGTGAATATGCTGGAAGAGGGAAAAAAGGTAAATGAGGTCTATGAAAAGCCTTCAGCACCTTAGGAGAGTGTACTCAAAGATGAAAAAGAGGTTACTATGGTTAAGAAAAAACCTTTTTTTCTTCCAGGTTGCATGGAGGGAGGGATAGATGAGGTGACTGTGGTTGAGCAAAAGCTTTCTACTCCCCAGGGAGTATGCTGGTAGAGGGAAAGAAAGAGGCCGTGGTCAATCAAAGGCCATCTGCTCCTCCAGGCAGTATTCTAGGATAGGGAAAGAATTTAAATGTTGTCAATCTAAGGCCTTCTCCCAAGGTTCACTCTCTTGAATCCTCTGAAATAAAAAAAGAAAAAGATACTGCTGCCACCAAAGAGTGTTCACTCTCTGAAATTGGATTCCTCAAGTGACAAGATGCTAGAGACAAAAAAAAAATGAAATCTTCATCTAAGATCTTAGGAGGTGTAGATGCAGGAGGTAACAAAGAAAGTGTTGGTAATTATAGAAAACAAATAATTGTGCCTAAAGTATCTACAAAAAAATCTTTGAAGACACCAACTCTTTTATCTCCTCCAAAATCTTCCTCTGTTAATCCTTTGATCTTGAGGGTAAGAAGCAATAAAAGCTTAAAACTGTTGGCTTCTCTGAAGGACCAGAACATGATGCAGAGAGATGGGACAAACAAACTGAACCCTGAAATGGTTCTTGAGAAAACTTTACGTACTCCCATAATGAAAGAATCACCAAAGTCTTCATCCTATTTACAATCACGTCCGTTGTCTAATGAAGAAGATAAAAAGGAAGTTGTTAAGCCTGCAGATAGTGCATTGGGTAAATACACCTCTAGCAGTAAAAAGTTGTTGCATATAGCAGAAGCAGAAATTGTTGGGAAAATCAGAAAAAGACATTGAGAAAAGGTAAGACAGGTGTTTCTAATGATAGTAATTCTTCGGCAGTGAATCTGAAGTTCAGGAGGGGCAAGATAGTTGATCTCCAGCAAGAAACCAGTAGCCCTAGGAGGCTGACATTTAGATGGGGACGACATGTGGGTGAAAGCCAGGATAGCAATACAAGAAAGAGAATCTTTAAAAAGAAAGGAGTTGATGGTGACAAAAGTAATACCATCCCTATCTCTGGAAAAATTGTTTTGAGGCATCAGGATATGCAAGAAAATAAAGATGTGCAGGGTTTGTTGAATAATGTGATTGAAGAGACGACGAGTAAGCTTTTTGAAACCAGGAAGAGCAAGGTTAAAGCTTTGGTGGGAGCTTTTGAGATAGTGATTTCCCTCCACAATAAACCTTCTGCTGACACAGTTTCTTGATTAACTAACAGAATTTTATAAGAAATAGGAGAAATTGCAAATATAGTGGTTGATATAGCTTTTCTGACTTGGTTTACATATGTTTGTCCTATTTCTCATTCCGACTCATCTTCTTAACGATTTCTTGATGCTTGCCGATTCTGTTCTCATGATTGAATAAATTCAATTTCTTCTGGGTGCATTTACTTTGAATTGGGAGATAAAGTTGCGCAAGACTATAATTTCTTTTTCACTTATGGAGGTTGTGATAGTGACGTTAAATCAATGGGTGTTTGGATGTAGACATTCTAATGTTAGGCTGGTTGATCAGTGGACATATATTGTTGCTGGACTCATTTACGAGGTATTTGTTCATACTTTCTGTTGAATAAGTGCATTGAATAAGGCATATCATGTGGAAATACCATCCAAAAAAGCGTTTTGGTTGTGGTACTGGTTTGACATTGTGCTTGTATACTATTTTCTTTAGTTGTTCTGTAAAGGGATCTGTCTCTTGACTGTAAAATTTATTGCTTTTTTCTCTGTCATACAATACAATAAGATATAAGTAACAATCAAATGTAAATATTGTAACCACCTAAACAAGTAACAATATTTATGTTCAGCTTTTATTCAGGTAACACAAAACAGCTTATAATAAGTCCCTTTATTGGAATATTGTACGTTTTAGCTTAAAGAAGCCACTACAGTTTGTTAGACTTAGATACATGTACCTTCATGGCTCCACCTATCAACCATAACATCCAGCTAAAGTTGAGTCACTCCATGTACTTGTGTTAAAAGTTATTTTTTGAGTCTTCTTACTCCAATTTGTCATTGAAATCTCACACATTTTATCATGCAACAAATTTCCGCTCAACTAAATCTGAGACTCTTATCGAAGATGGATAGAAGTACTAATGAAAATGGTCATAAAAGTTTTAGTTCACATAAACTCAGAAATAGTGTCATTGGCCATACAAGTATTCGAGGTAAGTTCTCATATATACAAGTATATGATCCTCTTATAGCAAACCAAATTATTAGTCGAATTAAACATCTTGATCGGTACCTACACCAACTAAGTAGTGAAAGGCGTGACTTCTTCTCCTCCACTTACCTAAATTTCACAAGGAAAATATATGAGTAAGAGAATAGATTTGGCTATTCAAAAAGGATTGTTTATGTTCAAAGAAGATAGAATATACCAAGTTAAATACACTCACATGCTTGGCAGGAATCCTCTCATATGTAGTGAAACTTCCATATTAAGGTGAACCCATTGAGAACTCAGATGCAGCCAAGGATTCTCTCTTGTTACTCTTTCTAGGTTTCCTCACAATGCTCTGAGCCTCATCATCCTCTGATTTGGGATATTTCTTGCTATGATATGAACTTATTTTAAATATGCTCATCACAGATGGATGTCTCTCTCCTACGACATCGACCTCTGTTGGCCAATTTTGAAAGGAATGCTTCTCTTTGACAACATGGTGTTTGGGAAATTTCTTACTTGAGACTGCTACTGGATGCAAAGTCTTATCACTTCTTCTCTTCACGTAGAGAACTGTACCAACCAGTAGACTCAGTACAAGTGAGGAAATTCCCAGGATCTAATATGCACCAACACTATCTTTATCATGTCTTATTGGAGACTACATCATTTCCAAAGGTTGGGCTTCTTCAACAGCAGAAATTTCTTTCACTATGCTTTCAGGATTGTCAATCATCGACTCAAGTGCATTATCAGCAATGAAAGATTAGGATTCAGCCAACTCAACCTCAAAATTAGAAGTTGTAAGCCCGTGGTCCAAATCCCTTTCTGAACTATTAGATTCATTCCCCTCAGCTGGGACAACAAAAAATTTTTCAGTCTCCACCAAATCATGTTTTCCTTGTTCTACATCTTTTTCTAAGCTATTAGCCCCATTTACCTCGGCTAATTGAATTGCGGAAGCTTCTTCAATCTCTAACACATCCACTCCTTCATTTTCAACTTCCCCACCATCATCTAAATCAGCATCCATTTGAAATTCTACCTCATCTGGCTCGGTTTTAGATTCTTCATCCTCTTCTAACTCAATTGGTTCAAACTTTTTATCCAATTTCACACTACCAGTACTTTCTTTCAAATATCTATGATATATATTGCTACTCTCTTCTAGAGCAGTCAAGTTCATGAATTTAATCGGATGCACATCATCTATTCTACCAAGGTCATTGATCAACTTTGAGAAATAAGAAACCGCTTCTTATTTGCTGAAAAGAACGTAGTTTTACCGTCGGATAAGGTGATTGAAGTCCTTATGAGATTATTTATTTCCACCAAGATTTTTTTTTCTGGGATTAAGCAATCTTGGAAGAAGCAAAAATCGTCAGAGACATGAAATTCTTGGAACCCTTTGCCGGTGATTTTAGTTTCACCGATTTGGATTTATTCTCCTTCTCATCGAAACCCTATGACAAAGAAGAAGAACCCAACTCTCCTTTCCTAGAATTAGACACCATTCTTGTCGAATCTGCAAAAAAACAAGAAAACAACAAAGTAAATCAAGAAATCTCGCAACAAATTTTTGACATTTCAAATCAAGAAAATTGAGTAAAACAACGGGAAAATAGAAATTACCAGCAGGGTTGAATCCTCTGTGGGTCGCAAGAATCGAAGGCCACAAAAAAGGGTTGCCATTGAAGCTTCTTCTGGGTGTAGAATTGTTGTTTTCGGAGGTTCTTGGATGAGGTGGAAAGGATCTTATAGAGAGTGGAGAAGGAGACTTGTTATTAGAAGAAACCGCCATTGATGATAATGTTATATACCAAGAAAGGTAAGCGAATCGTCGAATCGTCCAGAGAGACCAAACAAGCAAATGGAAATAATGCAAATTGAGAGAAAGGAAACTTTAGATATTACCCAAAAAAAGTTATATATGGGGTAAAAAATATTTACTCAATCATAGCAATTACTAATATATGTAATTGCAATTAATTAGATATCTAAAGTAAATGATACTTCCTTTTGGTCAGTGCACTTTTATTTATCGGATGTAGTAGCAATAGGTATTCTTTTTTATTTGTCTAATTTAAAAATCAAGAGATAATTTATCAATAATTTCTATTTTGAGTTTGTTATATTAACTATAGTTATTTTTCAAAGTATAAATGCTATTATATTCAAGTAATAATATAATAAAATGGTCATTTTATTTCTTGTTGTGTTAAGTCAATACTAGATAAATAAAATAGATCGAAGGAATAAATAACATGTATAGCAGGTTGGTACAAAACTATCATTACACTATCATATTCATATCATCATGTACTTACTATGCGAATTTTTATCTATTAGACTATTACAAACAACTTATTTAATAATGACACAACACCAAGAATTTGAAATTAGAATAGTTGCAGCTTAAACGTTCCTTTACATTAAGTTCAATGATTTTGCTATTCTTGTTTTGCAATTTTCATCAAAATTCAAGTTCTTTTATTTCATTTTCTTGATTAAGAAATCTCAAAAGTAAATGCTGTGAGGTTCAAAATTCGGTGAATAGTAAGCGAACGTCTTTATATTTTCTCACTTAAATATTTTTTATTGCACATGCTACTGCTTCATATTCTGCCATGTGGTTACATATTAAACATTTCACTCTTATCACTAGATCAAAATAATATGACATTCACGATTGTTAATCTTATTTACTAAGAATGATCTATTTCATTTGTAAGTGGGATTGACCCTTCTTAACATTCACAGTCTAATAATAATAATTATGGATATTGTCGATAAATATTCTACCACTAAAAAGTAAGCCCAAGCCAAATAATGATAAGACTTCTCTCAATATCAAGTAGTAATATATTTTCCTTCTCATCAGATCTAGTTTTTCTTCCTTCATGTATAATCTTGTTTTTCATGATTTCATGTTCTAATTTAATTAAATTCTTCTGTGATAGATGTCTCTATTTTTCATATTCTATTCTATTGACTTGTGCATAAAAATTAAGCTTTTGTGTCTCTTTTATAAACTAAAAAATCTCGAAAGTAAATTTCACGAGGCTCGAAACTTAGTGGATAATAAGCAACAAACGTCTTTATCTTTTCTCACTTAAATACATAATTTTTTATATGGTACCATTGAATATTTCACTCTTATCAATCATCACTAAATAAAGGAAAAAGACATCATTTCCACCCCAAACTATATAAGAAAAGTCTAAGCCACACATAAATTATATAAGTGACCTACTACACATCTTAACTATATAAAAGTGATATTATTACCTCCCCGCGACCCTAATAACACTCAATCTACAGCTCTCGTAGGAGTGTAAAGCGGTCGCTAGCAAATATAGAACCCAACTGGGTTGGGTATCGATCCCTCAGGGAATAGCTTGGCCAACAAGTAAGCGACTATTACTAGACTTTTAGTGCAAGTCTCGTAAAAGGGGGGGATTGTAATGTGTAACCAAATTATTAAAGTAAAAACTGAAAATAGCAACGTAAAAAGAAAGAATGTTTAGTAGGTTGTAAAACAATGAGAATTGAAGCGTTAGGGTTATGTCCACCTTCTGAGTTATACGTCTCTATTGGCTATGAGTGTGTAAAATTCAGACATGTATGTGCTTATAGAGAATTGTATTCGATGGTAAATCCAGGCGTCTTTCGACCTATTCGAGGATTATTTCACTTTAACTCTTTCAAGCTTAAAGCGTGTCTAATGGTACGAATTCTCCAAAAGGTTAATCCAGTTACGGCACTAACTTTTTAATAGGGGATGGGACCCTACTGCCTTGACACTATCTCTTTTCCAGATAGATAACCTTTCTTTCGAACAAGTTAAATGTTATACTGGTGTATTCTTGCGTTTGCAACCACAAAGAATTTAGATTAAGATGAAGAGAATAATGATATAAGCAGCATACGTGTCACAAACTCACAAACTCATAGCAATAGATAGTATCTCATACGGCTTCCATAACCCCAACAGAGAAGTTTAGTTACCCATGAATGTAAAGGAAATCACAATTGACATTGTTATTATACCACTGATGATAGGAGAATTTACACGCCTATATCAATATATTTTGCCCATATTTTAGCCTAGTTTTGAGAACAAATTATATATTTCATGCACTTTTAGTCCTTTTTCCTGTAAATGAGCTAACGAACATGATTAGGAAAGTTTCAGGTATAAATGATGCAAAATACAGCATTTTATGGCTTACTTGACGCAAGAGAAAGCTCACAAAGGAAGGGAAGGAAGTCTACACGCCTAAGGACCAAAACTGCTGCATGGAAAATCTGTCCTGTGCTAAAACAACATTTCTGAAGACTTTGGGGACTTACAGATACAAAGCTGGATTTTGACAATGATACATTAACCTAGTACAATTGGGTTATGTATTTCATTAGTTTATTTGGATTAGGAGAATGTTACATTAACCTAGTACAAATGGTTTAAGTATTTCCTTAGTTTAGTAGGATTTGGTTATTTATTTCATTAGCATAGTAGGAGTAAGATAGGAGTATTATAAATACCCTATCATGCTAGAGATTTTGAATTAAGTCCTCCCTTAGTGGAGAGGCAAGTCCTCCCTTAGTGGAGAGACACATTCTACTTCTCAATTACAACTCTTCTAATCTTTCCATTAATTCTATTCTTAAATTCCACAACAAGAGAATCGTTACTTGCTAAGGAATCACGCCACACGCCTATCACCTAATCCACACGCCATTACTCAACAATAACAATGCAAATCGTGATCTCCTTCGCACTCATGGGTAACTAAACTTCTCTGTTGGGGTTATGGAAGCCGAATGAGATACTATCTATTGCTGTGAGTTTGTGAGTTCGAGACACGTATATTGCTTATATCATTATTATCTTCATCTTAATGCAAATTCTTGTGGCTGCAGACGCATAGAATAACGCCAGTCTAACATTTAACTTGTTCGAGAGAAAGGTTATTTGTCTGGAAAAGAGATAATGTCAAGGTAGTAGGACACCCTTTTCTATTAAAAAGCTAGTGTCGTAACTGGACTAACCTCTTGGAGAATTCGTACCGTTAGACACGCTTTAAGCTCGAGAGAGTTAAAGTGAAATAGTCCTTGTTCAGGTCGAGAGACGCTTGGATTTACCATCGACTACAATTCTCTATAAGAAATTGCATTTCAAGACTCTACACACTCATACCCAATAGAGACGTACACCTCAGAAGGTGGACATAACCCCAACGCTTCAATTCTCATTGTTTACAACTTACGTGACAATCTTTCTCTTTTTACTTTGCTATTTTCAGCTTTTACTTTATTGTTTTCGTTACACATTACAATCCCCCCTTTTACGAGACTTGCACCAAAAGTTTAGTAATTTTACTTACTTGTTGGCCAAGCTATTCCCTGTGGGATCGACACCCAACCCATGTTGGGTTCTATATTTGCTAACGACCGCTTTACACTCCCACGAGAGCTGTAGATTGAGTGTTATCAACAATTGGCGCCGTTGCCGTGGGAATACGAGTGTCAATCAAGTTCGTGATAATTACTAGACCCTTTGGTCAAAGATTCTCGTACTTTTACTTTTAGTTGTTGTTTTTTTTTTTTTTAGGATTATTTAGTGCATCAATGGAGGAACAACGTGAAATTGAAAGGATGGCTGCTCAAGTGCATCAACAGAATATTGATAACCGTAGGCAAGCAACAAATCCTGACGATGAGGATCTGGGCGATGAAAAGCTACTAAACCCACGACATACTGCTGAAATGGCGGCACCCATGCAAAGGAGAGATCGTCAAGCGCGATTTAGGCTCGAACGCCGAGCTGTGCACATACCGTTTGATGATGATGATGATGATCTTGATGGAGCTGGTGCCATAGGAGCCATTATTATTCCACCATTAGCGCCCGGAGCAAAGTTCAACATCACTAGCACCATGATTCAGCTTTTGCAACTCAAGGGATTATTTGGTGGACTAGCAGGCGACGATCCGAATATACATCTCATCAACTTTATTTCTACATGTAAGTCGTTTGACAATCCTGGTGTTGGTCAGAATGCAATTCGATTACGTCTATTTCCATTGTCTCTGTCTGGGGAGGCAACTCTATGGTTGAATGGGCTAACTCCTGATTTGATTACTAATTGGAGGCAATTGAAAGACGTTTTCCTAGAAAGATTCTTTCCGCCATCCAAAAGAGCACAGTTGAGAGATGAGATCACCAATTTTCGATAGCTTCCAATTGAAGCTCTCCACGTTACATGGGAGAGGTTCAAGACGAAGCTAATGCAGTGCCCAAACCATCATATGACCAATGTCCACTTGATGGAGATATTATACAGAGCTTTGAATTTGGGGACTAAGCCAGTGGTTGATAATGCGGCTGGAGGATTCTGAGGTAGAGTCGAATCTGATTCTGAAGAGGAGGCCAACTACTTGAACAATCAGGGGGGTTTCCGTGGGAATGCCCAAGGAAACCAAGGTCGGAACTATTATGATAAATCTGGAAGCAAAGACCAAGGTAGTTGGAAGAAAAATAATGAAAAGTGTGGTTTGTACGTTCCCCCTGGTAGACGTGATACCACCACATCTAATTCTGGGAGTATGGAAGACATGATGGCTAAGTTATTGAAAGGAGTGGAAGCAACGAGCGCAGGAGTTAAGGAGGTGATTGATGATTTGTCCTCCATGAAGCAACTAGTTGATTCTCATTCCACTTCTATCAGGCAAATAGAGCAGCAATTGAGCCAACTTTCAGCAGCATTCAATCAAAGAAAGGCTGGCACCTTACCAAGCGATACTGTGCAAAACCCAAAGAATGATGGGTCATGCATGGCCATCACTACCAGAAGTGGTAAGGTGCTGGAAACTTCAGCAAAATGCAAGCAAGTGGTTGACGAAGTTGCGGACATGGACATTACACCTAGTGACGTTACAAAAGGAGAAGAAGCCGCAACAACTACTCCCAAGGTCAGGGACGTTTCACCTAGTGACGTGCAGCCTGAAAAAGTGGAAAAACAGAAGCAAGAGAAGAAAAAAAACGTGGAGAGAACACATCCATACCCACCACCACCTTTTCCCCAAAGATTGAAGAAGGTGGCAGATGACACAAAGTTCAGCAGATTCATGAATATGTTAAAGCAGCTCACCATTAATGTTCCATTGGTGGAGGCACTTGAACAAATGCCTGGGTATGCGAAATTTATGAAGGATCTCTTGACAAAGAAGCGGGCAGCAAGTTATGACTTGGCGGATAATGTTCATCATTGTAGTGCAATCGCTACAAGATCGCTAGTTCAAAAGAAGGCAGATCCTGGAGCTTTCACTATTCCTTGCACAATTGGATCGTTGGATTTTGCTAAGGCATTGTGCGATTTGGGAGCTAGCATCAATTTGATGCCACTATCTATCTACAGAAAGTTGGGGTTGGGAGACCCTACACCAACCAATATGAGGCTCGTGATGGCTGATAGGTCGGTAAAACGACCTGTGGGTATCTTGAATGATGTGTTGGTGAAGGTTTCTTCATTCATCTTTCCTGCAGACTTTGTTATTCTTGATTGTAAGGAGGATTCTGAAGTTCCCATCATCTTGGGATGTCCCTTCCTTGCAACTGGAAGTGTGCTTATTGACATGAAAGATAATGAGCTTTTGTTTCGAATTAATGACGAAGTGGTATGGTTTGATATATGCAAAACAATAAAGCAGCCCAGCGATATGAATGAGTTATCTGTTGCTGATGTTCATCAAGAGGATATGAAAGCATTATCTATAGAGAAACAGCCTACTGTTGAGCCATTGTCTGTTGTGCCACTGAAAGTTGAGCATGAAGATAATGAAGGTTATGAAGAACTTATGAGTGCTCTAACAGAAATAGAGCCTTATACTCCTAAGCAACCAGATTGTGATCTCAAGAATCAACCAAAAGCAAATACTCCCTTTGACGAGCCACCAATGCTAGAATCACAAGAGCTCCCCGACTATCTAAGGTATGTGTTCTTAGAAAGTGGAAATATACTTCCGGAGAGAGCAGATGATTTAAGTGAACAGCACGTAGAAGCTCTCATCTCTGCTCTGAAGAGATACAAGAGAGCTATGGGTTGGACTATTGATGATATAATTGGAGATTCTCCGGGAAAATGTAAGAGCCATCTTGAAGAAGATCGCATGCCCACAGGTAAGCCTCATTGTCGTCTAAATCCTTTCAGAAAATGATCCATCACTTACCTCGATGAAGTCTGAGTACTCGAGGTAACCATGTCGTGCCACGACAATAAATAAGGCGCTAGATGGGAGGCAACCCATCGTTTTATCGTTTTATCGTTTTGTCTTTCTTTCATTCTAGTACTTGTCTTGTTTTGCTAAATTAAAAATCCAAAAATAAGAGTCGTGCCACGACCAAACCTAAGGTTCTTGGTGGGAGGCAACCAATCGTACTAATCGTTTTCGTTTGGTTTTGAGCAAAAATAGGTGCAAGAAGTATTCAACGAGGAGATTGATTTCAATTGACGATTTGGACGCATTGTATGGTAAAGTTGGTAAGTTAGGAATGGTGATGCATAAGGCTATGGATTGAGCATTCCTCATGCCCAAATAGGCATCGAGAAAGGCTAGGCCTTGGTAAAACTAGGCCACGAACGATGCACAACCTATCCTGTAGCCTAAGGTCTCGGAATCTAGTGTGCTATACACTATGCGCCGCCTATTCCTAGGTATGCTTTTGACTATGCGCCACCTATGCTATGGCATTTGGTCTCAGTATCTCATATGCCATAGACTATGCGGTGCATATGTCTACAAATACCATAGACTATGCGGCGCATATGTCCCATTATGCCATAGACAATGCGCCGCATATGTCATGTCTATGCTAAGCATTATGCGCCGCATATGTGGGAATTTTGTCTCCAAAACCGATTATAAATGGGTCATAACCCGACCCATACTCTTCCTATATAAAGGGGACTTTGTTTTATAACACAACCACATTAGAAAAAGGCGCCGCATATACATCCAAATCCTCTCAAAATCTTCTTCTTTTGCCCTTCCAATTCACAAAACCATCTCCACAAGCTTCAAGCAAGTAAGTACTCTCTTATTCTTCATTTATTTATCGTAAGTACTACGTTGCTATGTTTATTATGAATTGCTAAATCGCATAAGATTGTTGGTGATGTTTATGTGTTTGGATAGTTGATACAAAATCATGTGAGTGAATAAATACGTAGGAAAATCTTGACTTATTTCCGACTTGAAATTGGTTTTAATAGCATTGTTATACTATTTGCAGAATTGCCATGGCTATGAACATTGCTTAAGCTTGTTACTTGGATACTTACATGTTAGACTATCTCTTTCATCGGGATAAGACTTATAGTGCCTACCGACATAAGAGGTTGTGATTGTTGTAAGAATAACTATTCCATGTGGTAACCCCTATGTAGTAGTGTTTCTATATCTACCATGAAAGTAGTCCAAGGGCTGCAAGTAAGTGATGCATTGCTGATTTTCTTGTCGGAATACAATCCTAAAACGTATGTCGACGAAATCTGAGTAATCGACCACTTTCGCTTCACTGATTTGTGTTAACAAAACTAAGTGTGGGGTGGTACCCCTACTGCTTATGTATAGATTGTATCCATTGAGATTGTGCTACCATTAACACTATTTCAAGTCTCAGGAACAATGGCACCTAAAGAGAGACAAGGCAAGGAGAAGGCTACCACTTCCCAAAAGGGCAAGAGAAGAGGCCGCAAGGAGCAAGGAGAACCCTCCTCGCTGCAAACACCTCGACTCACTCTTGGAATTAAGTGGGATACTTATGAGGAACTTCTAAGGATGACGACTCTGATGATGATTCCAATGCAAGGGGTATGACCCCAGACATAGAGGATAAGTCCGACCAACCAGGTTCCTCATATTTATTTTCCACTGAGGACAGTGTCCCGTCTAAGTGTGGGGTGGCAGAATCGCATGCTATACTTCTTTGTTTGCACCTATGTTTGTATGTTTGTATGTTTGTTTGTTTACTTTATTTTTTTTGAGCCCGTTTTTTTTGTTTTTTTTCGTTTGACGTTTTTTTTAGTTTTTTTTAGGAGTTAAATTTTTCTAGCTTCGCATGAAATTATTTTGATAGGTAGCATGAGATTATAACAAGAGTATGTGCTACAATTGTGACTATTGAGACGTTTAGGCTCTAGTTGTGACTCATTATGTGATATTGAGTGGTTCAACTCTTTCACTTGTTGGGTCGAGAGTCTATATTACTTCCAATCAAGTCAACCATGTGCCTTGTGTGTGTGAGGTAACAGTATATTCTATGTTTGTGGCTGATGCTAGAACTTGCCTGGTATGTATGCAAAGCGAAAATAAGGAGTGTAAGTTTAGGAGATGATTTAGGCATTTCTTTGGCAACCTATACATGTTTACCTTTGTTTTACCTACCCATGGACATCATCCTAGTTAAACCCTTTTGAGCCTTTAGCCTATTTCTTTGACAACCTTGTATGTAAGCCTAATCCATTTTTTTCAAGACCATAATTTGATCCAAATTCCTAAGTGCTTTAAATTAAAAAAGTCATGTGACAAAATAAGAGGAAATTGGGTAAGTATGATGCTTTAAATTGTAAATGGTGCTTGAATGTGTTATGAAAAAGAAAGTGCTGTCATAAGAGGTATGTTGTGAAAAGAAAAAGGAAAAGTAAGCTGAAAAGTGAGTTATGCTTAAAATTGAAAAACAAAAAAGGAGAACAAGGGTGGTAGAATAAAAGAAAGAAGAAAGGTTGAAAGAAAAAAGTGTCAATGATACAATGTGATGTATTAAAGTGCTTAGGAACTTAGTCACTATTTCTGGCCAAAATAGTCCTACCCGTCCCTTAGCCTACATTACAACCATCAAAAGACCTACTTGATCCTAATCTTAACATTCTGACATTTAGTGGAGTATTACACTAAGGGCAAGCCTATGGTCATCAGTTGCTACATATGAATTCTTTGTGAGAGCGAGAGCAAGGATATTGTTGATACCCATGTTTGAAAAATATGCTATACTTGTGAGTGATTATGGGTACTATATTGTGATAGACACATGGTTGATGAGCTTTGGATAGTTGTATATGATTCTATGCACCTTAATGTTTGCATGCGAGTTGACCACCATCACGAGTCTATGCTAGAGGTTAAACTGTTTCTACTTATAATCGGAAAGCTACTCTTTGTTGATAATTGTTGTGCTTGTCTTTATAAATGTTTTGTGTTGTTGCTGTAAAAACCCTAAGTTGATGCTTAGAAGGACATGATATTTTGTTCGAGGACGAACAAAGCTGCAAGTGTGGGGTGTTGATGATAGGAGAATTTACACACCTATATCAATATATTTTGCCCATATTTTAGCCTAGTTTTGAGAACAAATTATATATTGCATACACTTTTAGTCCTTTTTCCTGTAAATGAGCTAACAAACATGATTAGGAAAGTTTCAGGTATAAATGATGCAAAATACAGCATTTTATGGCTTACTTGACGCAAAAGAAAGCTCACAAAGGAAGGGAAGGAAGTCTACACGCCTAAGGACCAAAACTGCTGCATGGAAAATCTGTCCTGGGCTAAAACACCATTTCTGATGACTTTGGGTACTTACAGATACAAAGCTGGATTTTGACAGTGATACATTAACCTAGTACAATTGGGTTATGTATTTCATTAGTTTATTTGGATTAGGAGAATGTTACATTAACCTAGTACAAATGGGTTAAGTATTTCCTTAGTTTAGTAGGATTTGGTTATTTATTTCATTAGCATAGTAGGAGTAAGATAAGAGTATTATAAATACCCTATCATGCTAGAGATTTTGAATTAAGTCCTCCCTTAGTGGAGAGGCAAGTCCTCCCTTAGTGGAGAGATACATTCTACTTCTCAATTATAACTCTTTTAATCTTTCCATTAATTCTATTCTTAAATTCCACAACAAGAGAATCGTTACTTGCGAAGGAATCACGCCACACGCCTATCACCTAATCCACACGCCATTACTCAACAATAACAATGCAAATCGTGATCTCCTTCACACTCATGGGTAACTAAACTTCTCTGTTGGGGTTATGGAAGCCGAATGAGATACTATCTATTGCTGTGAGTTTGTGAGTTCGAGACACGTATATTGCTTATATCATTATTCTCTTCATCTTAATGCAAATTCTTATGGCTGCAGACGCATAGAATAACGCCAGTCTAACATTTAACTTGTTCGAGAGAAAGGTTATTTGTCTGGAAAAGAGATAATGTCAAGGTAGTAGGACACCCTTTCCTATTAAAAAGCTAGTGCCGTAACTGGACTAACCTCTTGGAGAATTCGTACCGTTAGACACGCTTTAAGCTCGAGAGAGTTAAAGTGAAATAGTCCTTGTTCAGGTCGAGAGACGCTTGGATTTACCATCGACTACAATTCTCTATAAGCAATTGCATGTCAAGACTCTACACACTCATAGCCAATAGAGACGTATACCTCAGAAGGTGGACATAACCCCAACGCTTCAATTCTCATTGTTTACAACTTACGTGACAATCTTTCTCTTTTTACTTTGCTATTTTCAGCTTTTACTTTATTGTTTTCGTTACACATTACAATCCCCCCTTTTACGAGACTTGCACCAAAAGTTCAGCAATTTTACTTACTTGTTGGCCAAGCTATTCCCTGTAGGATCGACACCCAACCCAGGTTGGGTTCTATATTTGCTAACGACCGCTTTACACTCCCACGAGAGCTGTAGATTGAGCGTTATCAACCACAATAAGAATTTCGTGTAGCACAAGTGTGGTAGGCGTTAGGCGTGATTTCTTGCAAGTAACGTTTCTCTTGTTGCGGAAATTAAGAATAGATGAATAGAAGAAGAAGTAGAAAGATGAATTAAAACTAGAATGAGAATTGTTGAGGAATAGTAGAAGAATGAATATAGATGATTTAAAATCTCTAGCATGATAGGGTATTTATAATACCCATATCCTAATCCTACTAAGCTAATGAAATACTTAACCAAATCCTACTAAGCTAATTAAATACTTAACCCAATTGTACTAGGTTAATGTAACATTATCCAAATCCAAATAGACTAATGAAATACTTAACCCAATTGTACTAGGTTAATGTATTATTATCCTAATCCAAATAAGTTACTGGAAGTCCCCAAAGTCTTCAGAAATGCTGTTTTAGCCCGGAACAGATTTTCCATGCATCACTTTTGGTCATTTAGGCGTCCAAGCTTCCTTTTCTCCTTTCGTGGAGATTTCTTTGGCGTCAAGTAATCCCTAAAATTCTGAATTCTGCATCTTTTATACCTGAAACTTTGCTAATCATGTTCGTTAGCTCACTTACAGGAAAAAGTACTAAAAGTGCATGAAATATATAATTTGTTCTCGAAACTAGGCTAAAATATGGGTAAAATATATTGATATAGGCGCGTAATATCGCCTATCATCAACACCCCACACTTGAAGCTTTGTTCGTCCTCAAACAAAATATCATGTCCATCTAAACATCAACTTAGGTTTTCACAGTAACAACACCAAATATTCGTCAAGACCAGCACAACAATTATCAACAAAGAGTAGTTTTCCGATTATTAATAGAAACAGTTTAACCTCTAGTATAGACTCGTGATGGTGGTCAACTCATATTCAAAAGTTAAGGCACAAGGAATCATATACAACTACCCAAAACTCATCTACAATGTGTGTCTCACAATATCTTACCCATAATCACTCACAAGTATAGCATCTTTTTCAAACATGGGTATAAAAGTATCCTTGCTCTCGCTCTCACAAAGAATTCATATGCAGCAACTGATGACCATAAGCTTGCCCTTAGTGTAATGCTCCACTAAATGTCAGAATACTAAGCTTAAGATCAAATAGGTCTTTTACAGGTTGTAATGTAGGCTAAGGGACGGGTAGGACTATTTTGGCCAAAAATAGTGACTAAGTTCCTAAACACTTTAATACATCACATTGTATCATAAACATTTTTCTTTCAACCTTTCTTCTTTCTTTTATTCTGCCACCCTTGTTCTCCTCTTTTGTTTTTCAATTTTAAGCATAACTCACTTTTCAGCTTTCTTTTCCTTTTTTTCTTTCTTTTCATAACATCCCTCTTATGATAGCACTTTTTTTTTCATAACGCATTCAAGCACCACTACAATTTACAGAATCATACTCACCCAATTTCCTCTTATTTCGACACATGACTTTATACGTTAAAGCACTTAGGAATTTGGATCAAATTACGGTCTTGAAAAAAATGGATTGGGCTTACATATGAGGTTGTCAAAGAAGTAGGCTAAAGGCTCAAAAGGGTTTAACTAGGATGATGTCCATGGGTAGGTAAAATGAAGGTAAACATGTATAGGTTGCCAAAGAAATGCCTAAATCATCTCCTAAACTTACACTCCTTATTTTCGCTTTGCATACATACCAGGCAAGTTCTAGCATCAGCCACAAACATAGAATATGCAATATCCTCACACACACAAGGCACATGGTCGACTTTATTGGAAGTAGTATAGACTCTCGACCCAACAAGTGAAGGAATTGAACCACACAATATCACATAATGAGTCACAATTAGAACCTACACATCTCAATAGTCATGATTTTAGCACCTACTCTTGTTATGATCTCATGCTGCCTGTTAGAATAATTTCGTGCGAAGCTAAGTAAAAAAAATTACTACTAAAAAAACTTAACTTAAACTAAAAAATGAAACACACACAAAAAAAAACGAAACAAACAAATAAAACAAAGTAAACAAACTGAACAAACATAGATGCGGTAGATAAGTATAGCATGAAATACCGCCACCCCACACTTAAACGGGACACTGCCCTTAGTGGAAAGTAAATACGAAGAACCTGGTCAGTCGGACTCTTCCTCAATGTCGGGGGTCATACCCCATTCGTCGGAATCATCATAAGAGTCGTCATCAGAGTTCTCCTCCACGTCGGAATATGGCAATCGTCGATCATCATCAGTCGGCACATCATCGTCTAGAGGTTCCTCAAAGTATGTGCCTACTCCACACATCTCCCGTGCATGCATATTCATTGGATAGTCATGGTCCAGCTGTTGGAGCTCTGCAGCAGTTAGAACATGACCTCCACTCATCATTGTGAACCGTGTCATGCCATAAAGATGACGGAAGAAACTCTCATCTCGAGCATGTCTCTCCGCAGTAGTAAGGTTGACACCATGTGTTATTTCAGCATCTTTGACCTTTGTGAGGTCAACCTTCTTCGGATTATGTGGGAGTTTGTGATCAGCTGGTTCCTCTTCGATATCCTCCTTCCGCAAGATTGCTGTCAACAGATTAACAAAAGTGAAGTGGGACCTCTTGTGTAGTCTGGCCTTCCGCATTATAGAGCAAATGATTGCCCCAATGTTGATAGGGACATTTGTCATCAATGCATAGACCAAACACACTCTATCTCTTGTTATTTTAGTATATTGAGTCCCAGGAATAAGGCATGAGTTGACGATGTGCAACCAGATTCTTGCTTCCCTATTCAAAGGAGCATAGGGAAGGTGTTGTGTCGTCCGGTGTCTTGGTGTCTGCTCCACCTTGCCATGGATCTACTTCCACAAAGTGTGTGTCGAATTGTTCTATAAGGAGGTCTGCTGTACAGCTCTTTGAATGGTACTGGATCGACCGAAGGTAAGCCAAGAAAGGAGTTGATCAAATCCGCGTTGAGCTGTAAAACTTGGCCCCGAATCTTGACTTTGCTGCCCGTGGTTTTCGGCGACCAGTTGGCATAAAATTCTCTTGTCAAATCAAGATTACATTCTCCCATGTCGCGGAAAATGAAATCCAGATTCAATGCCATGATTTTTGCCAACATACGCGGTTCCTTCTTTGCTAGGCTGTCCTTGTTGATCAAGTCGACATGAACATATTTGCTTTCCTTGTTGTTCCTATACCATTCTTTGGATTCCTCCTCAAGAACCCATTTTATTCCAAACATTCGGCGGGGTAATTGCATTGAGGATGATTCTCCTTGGTCCTTGCGACCTCTCTTTTTGCCCTTTTGGGATGTGGTAGCCTTATCTTGTCTCGCTTTAGGTGCCATTGTTCCTGAGATTTAAACGATATTTCATGTTAGCATCAACTCAATGGAAACAATCTATAAACAAGCCATCGGGGTACCACCCCACACTTAGGTTCGTTGATACAAATCAGTGAAGTGAAAGTGGTCGATTACTTAGACTTCGTCGACATACGTTTAAGGAGCTATATTTCGACAAGAAAATCAGTGATGTATCACTTCTTGCAACCTTTGAAATACGTTCATGTTAGGTAAAACAAGACTACTACATAGGGGTTTCATCATGGTATAGTTTCTATCAACAATTACAACCTCTTATGTCGGTAGACAACTATAAGTCTTATCCCGATGAATGAGATAGCCTAACATGTAGGTATACAAGTGACAATACAATGCAATATTCATAACCATAGCAATTCCGCAAAGAGTATGACAATGCAATTAAAACCAAATTCAAGTCGGAAACAAGTTAAGATTATCCTAACGTACATGTTCACTCGCATGGTTTTGCATCAACAATTCAAACACTTTAACATCACCAATATTTCTTCAAGATGTAGCAATTCATGATAGACATAGCAACGTAGTACTTACGAGAAATAGATGAAGAATAAAAGAGTACTTACGTGATTGAAGCCTTTGGAGATGTTCTTGTGAATTGAAAGAGCAAAAAGAAAAATTTTGAGATGATTTGGAGTGGATGTGCGGCGCCTTTAGGTCAAGTTTCAATGTGTTTATGTTTCAAGACTAAGTCCCCTTTATATAGGAAAAGAATGGGTCGGTTTTTGACCCATTTAAAATCGGTTTTGGAGACAAAAAGGGACCATAGGCGGCGCCTTTAGCTTTGCCTAAGTATGGTATAGGCGGCGCCTAATGCAAAGCATAAGCTAGCATAGGCGGCGCCTAGTGTAATGCATAAAGGGACCATAGGCGGCGCCTAGTGCATGGCATATGAGATTCCGAGACAAAATGCTTTTGCATAGGCGGTGCCTATGCTATAGCATACTTGAGCATGGGCGGCGCCTATGCCTTTGCACACTAGAATCCGAGACCTTAGGCTATAGTATAGGCGTTGCCTTGTTCGTGGCCTAGTTTTACCTAGGCCTAGCCTTGCTCGATGCCTATTTTGTCATGAGCAATGCTCAATCCATAGCCTTATGCATCTTTATTCCAAACTTACCACCTTTACCATACACTACGTCCAAATCGTCACTTGAAACCAATCTCCTCATTGAATACTTCTTGCACCTACATTTACTCAAAAACCAATGAAAACGATTAGTACGATGGGTTGCCTCCCATCTAGCGCCTTAGTTTTGGTCGTGGCACAACTCTTATTTTTGGATTTTCATTAATTAAAAGCAAAACACATACTAAAAAATGAAAGACGATAAATGATAAACGATAAATGATAAACGATGGGTTGCCTCCCATCTAGCGCCTTATTTATTGTCGTGGCTCGACATAGTTACCTCGAGTACTTAGACTTCGTCGAGATAAGTGATGGCCATATAATTCATCGAGTCAAGAGGACCGATATAAAGTTTAACACGTTGGCCATTCACCTTGAAGACAACACCATTATTGTCTTCCAATTCAACTACTCCAGACGAGTAGACTTGGATAACTTTGTATGGGCCAGACCACTTAGACTTTAACTTACCTGGGAAGAGCTTCAATCTTGAGTTGAAAAGAAGTACCATATCATCCTTTTGGAAGTTTCGTCGAACAATCCGCTGATCATGATACTTTTTCATCTGCTCCTTGTATAGGTCTGACCTTTGATATGCATGGAGACGGAACTCATCTAATTCGTTCAGCTGCTCCAACCTCAGATTCATGGCATCACCCCAATTCAAGTTCAATTGCTTCAATGCCCACAATGCCTTATGCTCGAGCTCAATGGGTAAATGACAAGCCTTTCCATAAACTAGTTGATAAGGGGACATGCCGATGGGTGTTTTGAATGCTGTCCTATACGACCATAGTGCATCATCTAGCTTCCGAGACCAATCCTTCCTATTAGCATTGACCGTCTTTGTAAGGATTTGCTTGATCTCCCGATTGGAAACCTCTACTTGTCCACTAGTTTATGGGTGATAAGGCATGGCTACCTTATGTTGCTTGACACCATACTTGGCCAATACGGATTTGAATAGCTTGTTGCAAAAGTGAGATCCTCCATCACTTATGATAGTACGTGGTACTCCAAAGCGAGAGAAGATATTCCTCTTTAAGAACTCTACAACACGCTTTCCTTCGTTGTTAGACAACGCTACAGCTTCAACCCATTTCGAGATGTAATCTACAGAAACTAAGATGTACTTCATTCCAAACGAATTCACGAATGGACCCATGAAATCAATACCCCATACATCAAAGAGTTCTACCTCAAGAATTTTGGACATGGGCATCTCATGGTGTTTCGAAATAGCACCTTGACGCTGGCATTGGTCGCACCTTCTAACATAGTCATAGGCATCTCTAAATATCGAAGGCCAATAGTAACAACTTTGCAATACTTTCCTTGCCGTCCGATTGTCTGCATGATGTCCTCCAACTTGGGAAGTGTGGCATGCTTCCAAAATATTAGGCACCTCTACATGGGATATACATCGTCGAATAATACCATCCGCACATCGTCAAAACAAATATGGCTCATCCCAATAGTAGTGTTGTACGTCATGCATAAACTTCCTCCTTTGGTGGTAAGATAAATTGGAAGGTATCACATTACTAACCACGAAATTTGCAAAGTCGGCATACCATGGTAATTTTTCCATTGTTGTCGCTAATATCTCCTCGTCAGGGAATGCATCATCAATCTGAATTTCAGGTTGCGCCACATGCTCATTCTCAAGTCTAGATAGGTGGTCGGCCACTTGGTTCTCGCAACCTCTTCTATCTTTGACCTCGAAATCGAACTCTTGCAGCAGCAATACCCATTGAATTAATCTTGGTTTTGCATCCTTCTTTTTCATTAAATACCTAAGAGCTGCATGGTCTGTATGAACGATCACCTTAGTACCCAATAAATAGGCACGAAACTTCTCAAACGCATACACAAATGCTAGGAGCTCTTGTTCTGTCACAGTGTAGTTCCTTTGGGCTTCATTTAGGACCTTACTTGCATAGTAGATAGGATGAAATAATTTCTCCTTTCTCTGACCAAGCACAGCTCCAACGGCTACACCACTAGCATCACACATGACTTCGAACGGGAGAGACCAATCTGGTGCTACCATGATAGGGGCTTCAATGAGTTTTCCTTTGAGGCATTCGAATTCCCTTAAGCAATCTTCATTAAAGTCAAACTTCGCATCTTTCTCCAAGAGTTTTCACAATGGACTAGCAATTTTGGAGAAGTCTTTGATGAACCGACGATAGAAACCTGTATGGCCGAGAAAACTACGAACTCCCTTCACCGAAATTGGAGGTGGTAGCTTCTCAATAACCTCTATTTTTGCTCGATCAACCTCAATCCCTCTTTCGGAGATCTTGTGCCCAAGAATGATACCTTCTTTTACCATGAAGTGGCACTTCTCCCAATTCAGCACTAGGTGGAATTCTACACATCTTTGCAACGCCATGCTTAGGTTTGCCAAGCATGCTTTAAAAGACTCACCAACAACTGAAAAATCGTCCATGAATACCTCCAAAGTGTCTTCAACCATATCAGAAAAATAGACATCATACAATGTTGAAAGGTGGCTAGTGCGTTACATAGCCCGAATGGCATACGTTTGAAGGCAAACGTACCATATGGGCATGTAAACGTTGTCTTCTCTTGGTCTTCGGGTGCAATACAAATCTGATTATAGCCTGAATAACTGTCTAAGAAGCAAAACCATCCTTTCCCCGCTAATAGCATTTGGTCCATAAATGGCATTGGAAAGTGATCTTTGAGTGTCCAAGAATTCCGCTTTCGGTAGTCCATGCATACTCTCCATCCAGTGATGTGTCTGAGTGGAATAAGCTCATTCTTAGCATTCGCGACCACCGTCATGCCTCCTTTCTTGGGAACACATTGTACCGGGCTTACCCATGTACTATCAGAGATTGGATATACAACTCCTGCGTCTAACCACTTGATAATTTCTTTCTTCACCACTTCTTGCATAGGTGGGTTTAGACACCTTTGATGCTCAATGGTGGGGGTGCAATTCTCTTCAAGCTGAATCTTGTGTGTACAAATCCCAGGTGGAATACCAATAATATCCGCAATGGTCTAACCAATGGCTCGAATGTACTTCTGTAGAATAGCAATGAGAGTTGCAACTTGTTGCTCACCCAAGTCTACCGCCACAATGACTGGAAGTGTATTTCCGCTTCCTAGGAATACATACTTTAAATGCCTTGGCAGCTCCTTCAATTCTAATGTGGGTGGCTCTTCAATAGATGGCTTAGCTGGTGGTGTGGCTCTATTCTTGAGATCAAGGTCCAGCTTCTTGGGAGCATAGCGATATGTCCCTAATCCCGATAGAGCACAAATAGATTCTTCACAATTTTCAGCATCCTCAGTCTCTCCATTCATGAGCACAACCGCCAAAGGGTCATCAATAATTTGCTATTCTTCAAGTAATTCTTTCTTATCATCAAAGAAAAAACCAGCCACCAAAAATACACTCAGATCTTTGGGTTGCTTCATTGATTTGCACACATCAAAGCGAACCACTTCGTCATTTATTCGGAATGAAAGCTCATTAGCTCTCAAATCAATGAGCACACTTCCTGTAGCAAGGAAAGGGCGTCCCAATATTATGGGAACTTCTGAGTCTGCCTCACAATCCAAAATAACAAAGTCTGCCGGAAAGATGAATGAAGAAACCTTTACCAATACATCACATAGAATACCAACAGGTCGTTTTACCGACCTATCCGCCATGACAAGCCTCATGTTGGTTGGAGTAGGATCACCCAACTCCAACTTATTATATATTTATAATGGCATCAAATTGATGCTGGCTCCTAAATCACATAATGCTTTGGCAAAATTCAAAGATCCAACGGTGGAAGGAATAGTGAAAGCTCCGGGGTCGGCCTTCTTCTGAACTATCGTTCGGGTAGCGATTGCGCTGCAATGATGAACATCTTCTTTCAACTCATAACTTGCTTCCCGCTTCTTTGTTAAAAGATCCTTCATAAATTTCGCATACCCAGGCATTTGTTCAAGTGCCTCCACCAATGGAACATTAATGGTAAGCTGCTTTAACATAGTCATGAATTTGCTGAACTTTGTGTCATCCGCCACCTTCTTCAATCTTTGGGGAAAAGGTGGTGGTGGGTATGGAATTGTTCTCTCCATGGCTTTCTTCTCCTCTTGCTTCCATTTTCCACTTTTTCAGGTTGTACGTTGCTGGGTGTGACGTCCTTGACGTCTTCCGCGGACTCCTCTCCTATTGCATTGTCATCCATGTCCGCAGCTTTGTCAACCACTTGCTTGCCTTTTGCTGAAGTTTCCAGCACCTTACCACTTCTGGTAGTGATGGCCATGCATGACCCATCATTCCTTGGGTTTTGCACAGTATCGCTAGGTAGAGTGCCGGCCTTTCTTTGATTGAGTGCTACTGAAAGTTGGCTCAATTGCTGCTCTATTTGCTTGATTGAAGTGGAATGTGAATCAACTAATTGTTTCATTGAGGACAAATCATTAATTACCTCCGTTACTCCCACGCTCATTGCTTCCACTTCTTTCAATTATTTAGCCATCATGTCTCCCATACTTCCAGAATTAGATGTGGTGGTGTCACGTCTACCAGGGGGAACGTACAAACCACTCTTTTCATTCTTGTTCTTCCAACTACCTTGGTCTTTGTTTCCAGATTTATCATAATAGTTCCGACCTTGGTTTCCTTGGGTACTCCCACGGAAACCCCCCCGATTGTTCAAGTAGTTGGCCTTCTCTTCCGAATCAGATTCGTCTCTTCCTTTTGACGCAATAGCTTTCACTTTTTCGGTCTTCCCTGATAATAAATGCTTTGTAAGAAGATCCATTTGTGTTTTCATATGCGCCATATCTTGATCACGTTCTTCTTCTCTTCTTCTTTGGTCTACAGATATGCCAATAGATAAAGTGGGGCTTGCTACCTCAGAATCCTTGGTATTACAAGCTCTACTTTGCTTCGTCATATGATCTAGCATATTGGTGGCTTGACCAAAGGTGAGGTCCATAAAAGATCCTCCAGCTGCATTATCCACCACTGGTTTAGTTATTGAATTCAAGGCTCTGTATAATATATCCATTAGGTGAACATTAGTCATATGATGGTTTGGGCATCTCGCTAGCTTTGTCTTGAACCTCTCCCATGTTTCATGAAGAGCTTCAGTTGGAAGCTGACGAAAGTTGCTGATTTTATCTCTCAATTGTGCTCTTTTGGATGGCGGAAAGAATCTTTCTAGGAAAGCGTCTCTCAATTGCCTCCAATTTGTAATAGAATCAGGAGTCAGCCCATTTAACCATAGAGTTGTCTCCCCAGACAGAGACAATGGGAATAGACGTAATCAAATTGCATTCTGACCAACACCAGGATTGTCAAATGACTTGCATGTAGAAATAAAGTTGATGAGATGCATATTCGGATCATCGCCTACTAGTCCACCAAATAATCCCTTGAGTTGCAATAACTGAATCATGGTGCTTATGATGTTGAACTTGGCTCCAGGCGCTAATGGTGGAGGAATTATGGCTCCAGTGGCTCCGACACCATCAAGATCATCATCATCATCGTCGAAAGCTGGTTGCATGGGTTGGCGATCATACCTAAACCGAGCTTGACGACCTCTTCTGTTGGCAGGTATTGCGATTTCAGCATTATGCCTTGGGTTTAGTAACTCGTCATCACCTAGATCCTCATCGTCAGGATGTGTTGCTCGCCCAGGGTTATCAATGTTTTGTTGGTGTACTTGGGCGGCGGCCAGAGCAGCTAATCTCGCCTGCTCTTGTTGAGCGGCCATCCTTTCGATTTCCGTTTGTGCCTCCATTCTGCCAATTCGTTGTGGGTCAGGATTGATAGGTAATAACGGTTGACCAGAACTTTGAGTATGGGGCATGCACTAAATAAAAACCTGCAGTAAACAAAAACAAAAACTAAAAGTAAAAGTACGAGAATCTTTGACCAAAGGGTCTAGTAATTATCACAAACTTAATTGACACTCGTATTCCCCGGCAACGACGCCAATTTTTGATAACGCTCAATCTACAGCTCTCGTAGGAGTGTAAAGCGGTCGCTAGCAAATATAGAACCCAACTGGGTTGGGTATCGATCCCTCAGGGAATAGCTTGGCCAACAAATAAGCGACTATTACTAGACTTTTAGTGCAAGTCTCGTAAAAAGGGGGGATTGTAATGTGTAACCAAATTATTAAAGTAAAAACTGAAAATAGCAACGTAAAAAGAAAGAATGTTTAGTAGGTTGTAAAAGAATGAGAATTGAAGCGTTAGGGTTATGTCCACCTTCTGAGTTATACGTTCTATTGGCTATGAGTGTGTAGAATTTAGACATGTATGTTCTTATAGAGAATTGTATTCGATGGTAAATCCAGGCGTCTTTCGACCTATTCGAGGATTATTTCACTTTAACTCTTTCGAGCTTAAAGCGTGTCTAACGGTACGAATTCTCCAAGAGGTTAATCCAGTTACGGCACTAATTTTTTAATAGGGGATGGGACCCTACTACCTTGACACTATCTCTTTTCCAGACAGATAACCTTTCTTTCGAACAAGTTAAATGTTATACTGGCGTATTCTTGCATTTGCAACCACAAAGAATTTAGATTAAGATGAAGAGAATAATGATATAAGCAGCATACGTGTCACAAACTCACAAACTCTTAGCAATAGATAGTATCTCATACGGCTTCCATAACCCCAACAGAGAAGTTTAGTTACCCATGAATGCGAAGGAAATCACAATTGACATTGTTATTATACCACAATAAGAATTTCGTATAGCACAAGTGTGGTAGGTGTTAGGCGTGATTTCTCTCAAGTAACGTTTCTCTTGTTGCGGAAATTAAGAATAGATGAATAGAAGAAGAAGTAGAAAGATGAATTAAAACTAGAATGAGAATTGTTGAGGAATAGTATAAGAATGAATATAGATGATTTAAAATCTCTAGCATGATAGGGTATTTATAATACCCATATCCTAATCCTACTAAGCTAATGAAATACTTAACCAAATCCTACTAAGCTAATGAAATACTTAACCCAATTGTACTAGGTTAATGTAACATTATCCAAATCCAAATAGACTAATGAAATACTTAACCCAATTGTACTAGGTTAATGTATTATTATGCTAATCCAAATAAGTTACTGGAAGTCCCCAAAGTCTTCAGAAATGTTGTTTTAGCCCGGGACAGATTTTCCATGCATCACTTTTGGTCCTTTAGGCGTCCAAGCTTCCTTTTCTCCTTTCGTGAAGCTTTCTTTGGCGTCAAGTAATCCCTAAAATGCTGAATTCTGCATCTTTTATACCTGAAACTTTGCTAATCATGTTCGTTAGCTCACTTACAGGAAAAAGTACTAAAAGTGCATGAAATATATAATTTGTTCTCGAAACTAGGCTAAAATATGGGTAAAATATATTGATATAGGCGCGTAATATCGCCTATCATCAGACCCCCATTCTAAGGTGCGTGTGTTACACTTATTTTAGGCGCGTCCAGCCTATTAAATAACAAAAGTAAACGGCTAAAAACATTAAGGAAAAAGGCATCGTTTTCACCCCAAACTATAGTCGAAAAGTCGAATCCACACCTAAACTATATAAGTGACCTATTACACACCTTAACTATAAAAAAATGATACTTTTTACTGATAAGGCAGTGCGTGTAAAACACTACACCACATGCAAGTGGTGGTAGCCTGACAGGGTGTAAATAGTTTCACTTTCTTATAGTTTAGGTGTGTAATAGGTCACTAGTATAGTTTAGGTGTGCCTTTGACTTTTTGGATATAGTTTGGGGTGAAAACGATGTATTTTCTATCATGTGACTATGATTGTAAATCATATTTAAGAAAAATAATCTATTACATTTTTTAAGGGATATTTTTTGCCCTTCTTGAAATCAAGATCTAACAATAATAACTATGAATTCCATCACTAAAACGTAAGCCTGGATGTACTTTTTTACTAATAGACGTAGTTATCATAAAAAAAGATTTAGTTAACATCTAGAGTTATCTAAAAATCTTTTACCTATTATTCTAAAAATTTAAAAATTTAAAATCTCTCACTATCTTTAGAAAACCCTTTTCTACTTCTAATATACTTCTATTGTATTGGTACTTTTAACACTTTCAAATTCTTTTAGAAAATAATGTCTTCATTCTGTTCACTATTTTTCTTTTAAAAATAGAAAAACCTTTTATACTTCTAAAATAGTTCATTGTAGTGACACTTTTAACATATTTTCAAATATATATATATATATAAAGGAGACATTGTAGGCTGCTGATGTGGCATGCCTCAATGAAAAAGTATTTATCTTTTTCTGTTTTTTTTGAATTTTTTTCACTATTATTTAATTAATTGGACAATTAAACTAATTAATAAAGGACATTTATATTTTAATATTTACTTACTATTACCGTTACAACTTTTGATATTCTTTATTTAAAAGTATGCTGATGTAGTATGCCTCAATGTTTATGAATACGAGGATGACAAATAGATTCATGATAGAAGGTTTGATGGTACGGTTAGAGACGATGAGTTTGATAGAATAGAATGGTGTTTTAACCTATTTTTGATATTGAATTGTATACAATAGAGTAAACAAAAATATTTATGAGAATTCTATTCTCTTCCTCTTCTATTTTTCTAGGGCTACATTATAATTATGAAAATTTTATTTTCGCATTCTCTTTTTCTAGGTCTACTTTATATGGTACTTCCTATGATGAATTTATAAGTTGTATATGGAAGAGGAGAAAATTTTGTATAAAATTTGGAGTAAAAATTGGGATTTTACTTTATATTTATGAGAATTCTATTCTCTTCTTCTCTTTTTCTAGGGCTACTTTATATGATATTTTTTATAATATATTTATAAGTTATATATAAGAGAAGAGAAGATTTTGCATCAAAAATTTTGAGTAAAAATGAAAATTTTATAAATTTTTGACAAAAAATTAAGACAAATGAAATAATGAAAATGGGTAAAAACATGAAAAAAATAAATAAAAGAATATGAATTAGTTTTACTTTGTATTCATTATTTACGTTCACATGGTTAAGATTTATGTTCTATTAATAAGTATTCTTCATACATTTTTTAAAATTTTATTGCTTTTCAATTTATTTTTTTATTCTTGTATTCTTAAATTAGGAAAATCATTTATCTCAAATATTTCAGTTTTAGATTTTTGGAATCATTCTTTATATTAGAATTTAAATTATTGCATAAAAAACATATTTCCCTAAAAAATCTTTAATCTTACATTTTTTAAAGGAAATTGTTGTAATCAATGTAGTACCTATTGCTATTAAAAAGATAAGAATCAATAGTAATAATTATTGATATATAAATATTAAATTATAAAAAATTATGATATTTAATGATATTTATCATATCATGCATTATGCATAGTAGTTACATAAGGTAAGTATCAATAGTAATAATTGTTGGTATTTAAAAGATAAATTTCATTATAAATAAATATTAAAATGTAAACAATCATGATATTTTATAAGTGCAAATATTTAAATTAAAATATTTATGTTCTCTTATTATATATTTTTTCTATCTCAAAATAATTGACATGTACAGATTTTGCATAACTTTTAATGGATAATTAAGTAGAAGTGTGATTTGATTAATATATATTTTTGTTAATTCTTTAACCCTTATCTATAAAGAAATTAAAAAAACTATAAATATAAGATGAATTAAAAATAGTAGGTGGCAATTTAAAGTGGTTATTGAGAAGGTAAAGATTGATTTTGAGGAGAATGAAAAAATGAATAATGTTTAAAATGAAAAAAAGAAAAATGAAATGAGAGAAGATATAAAACTAAGAAAGGAAACAAAATAAATTTTATAAAATTTCTAATTCTGATTTCATATTCTTTGTCCATTGTGAATTATGGCCAAGATTTTTGGAGATGAATTCCCAAAAAAATATACAAAAGAATGCAGTAAAATTCGAAGATAAATATAATATATACATACATATATATATATATATATATTTATATTAAGATACAAAAATGAGAAAAAAAATTGGGATAATTACACAATTTAGTCAATATTGACTCCTAATTACCTTACTTAGCCTAATTTCAATTAATTACAATTCATAATCTTCTCTTACCTATTAATTTTTTCATAATTATAATTCATAGTCTCTATCATTAATTTTTTTCTCTATTTTCGATTACTTTTTTTTGCTCTATTTTCAATTTTTTCCTTCTTTTTTTCTTTTCCTATTTTTTTTTTCGCTTTCTCTTTCTTTTGTTTTTTTTACAATTTTTTTGTTTTTTTTCTTTTTATTTTTTCTCCCTTTTTTTTTCTCTATTTTCTATTACTCTTTTTTTTAAAAAAAAAAAATCTTCAGTTTTTCTTTTCTTTATTTTTTTTTGTTTTCACTTTCTTTTTTCTTTTTTCAATTTTTTCTTTATTGTTGTCTTTTTTTCATTTTGTCTTTCCTTTTTTTTTCTTTTTTCTATTTTTTTCTTTATTTTTTATTTTCCTTTTTTGTTCTCTTTCTTCTTTCTTTATTTAAATTTTTTTTGTTGTCGTTTTTGCATTTTGTCTTTTTTTCTTTTCTTTTTCTTCTTTTCATTTTTATATTTTCCATCTCAAAATAATATCCATGAACAGATTTTGCTTAACTTTTAATGAATAATTAAGTAAAAGTGTGATTTGATTAGTATATATTGTTGTTAATTCTTTAACCCTTATCTATAAAGAAATTAAAAAACTATAAATAGAAGATGAAGTAAAAATAGTAGGTGGCAATTTAAAGAGGTTATTGAGAAGGTAAGGATTGATTTTGAGGAGAATGAAAAAATGAATAATGTTTAAAATGAAAAAAAGAAAAATGAAATGAGAGAAGATAGAAAACTAAGAAACGAAACAAAATAAATTTTATAAAATTTTTAATTCTGATTTCATAATCTTTGTCCATTGTGAATTATGGTCAAGATTTTTGGAGATGAGATTCCAAAAGAAGATATAAAAGAATGCAGCAAAATGAGAAGATAAATTGGGATAATTACACAAATTAGTCAATATTGACTCCTAATTACCTTATTTAGCCTAATTTCAATTAATTACAATTCATAACCTTCTCTTGCCCATTAATTTTTTCATAATTACAATTTATAGTCTTTCCCATTAATTTTTTTTCTCTATTTTCTATTACTTTTTTTTCCTTTTTCAGTTTTTTTCCTTCTTTTCTTCTTTTCCTTTTTTTTTTCATTTTATCTTTCTTTTCTTATTCCAATTTTTTTGTTTTTTGTTCTTTTGTATTTTTTTCTTTTTATTTTTCTCCTTTTATTTTTCTCTATTTTCTATTACTATTTCTTTTATAATTTTTCGTCAATTTTTCTTTTCCTTTTTTTTTGTTTTCTCTTTCTTCTTTCTTTTTTCAATTTTTTCTTTTTTGTTGTCTTTTTTTCATTTTGTCTTTCCTTTTTTTTTAATTTTTTTTTGTGTTCGTTTGTATTTTTTTCTCCTTTTTTTTGCACTCTCTATTATGTTTAATTTTTTTTTCTTTTTTCTGTTTTTACTTCATTTTTTTGTTTTCTCTTTCTTCTTTCCTTTTTTCTTTTCCTATTTTTTTTCGTTTTCTCTTTCTTTTCTTATTCTATTTTTTTTTCCTTTTGTATTTTTTCTTTTTATTTTTCTCCTTTTTGTTTTTTTCTCTATTTTCTAGTACTCTTTTTTTTTATATTTTTTCATCAGTTTTTCTTTTCCTTTTTTTTTGTTTTCTCTGTCTTCTTTCTTTTTTCAATTTTTTCTTTTTTGTTGTCTTTTTTTTATTTTGTCTTTCCTTTTTTTTTTCCTTCTTCTTTTTTCCCCCTTTTTTCTTTTTCTCCTTCTTTTATTTTTTAAATTTTTTTGTTTTCTTTTGTATTTTTTTCTCCTTTTTTTTCTCACTCTATTATATATTACTTTTTTTTGTTTTTTTTCTTATTTTTTCTTTTCTTTTTTTGTTTTCTCTTTCTTATTTCTTTTTTCAATTTTTCTTTGGTTGTCTTTTTTGCATTTTTTCTTTTTTTCTTTTCTTTTTCTTGTTTTTCTTGTTATTTTTTCTCCTTCAATTTTTTTCCTTTGTTTTTTTCTTTATTTTCTACTACTCTTCTTCCTTTTTTTGTATTTTTTCTTCTTTTTTTTTCTTTTCATTCTTTTCATTTGTGCGAACTAGTAAATATAAATACAAATGCGAATTATAAAATATAAATAGAGAGATGAATTATAACATATAAATACAAGTGGTAACTATAAAATACAAATAGAAATGCGAACTATAACATATAGATACAAGTGTGAACTATCATTTGTATTTTTTAATTATTGAAAAGGAATGATTGATTTTCTTTTTACTAATATTTATTTGTATTTATTTATACGAGATATATTTATTAATACAAATAAATACAATTCAAATTTTATAAAAATAAAATATGTATTTGTATTTTTAAAATTGTTGGTTTCATTTGTTTGTAATTGTATTTGTATCAAATGATATTTATTTATTTAGAAATATGAATAATTGTTTTGACATACAAATACAAAATGGTACATTTGTATCAAATGATACATTGCATATTTATATATTTTAGAATAAAGAAAATACAATTAATGCATTTACTTGTTTGTATACAAATACAAATGATTAAATGGCAAACTACAATATGCAATCAACTTACAAATACAAAATAATTCTTTAAAAATAAAAAGACATCCACGAAAATAGAATACAAATACAAATATAATCTAAATATACAAACACAAAAAAAATCATACTACAAATATAATCTAATATAATATACAGTCAAATATAAAATACAAATACAAAATAGTTCTTTAAAATACAAGTGCGAATTATATAAAATACAAATGATGGTGCGAACTAACAAATACAAATATAAGTGCGAACCATAAAATACAAATGATGGTGCGAACTAATCCAACCCTCTATGCTATTCAGAGAGAAAAGCCTTTGCATCTGATGCACAAAGCTATCTAGTTTCTTTTTCTTTGTTGAAAATCCAACCCTTGAAGATCCTTTTTACATCACCAGACTAGTTCAGTACAGAAGCACCAACAACAAAACAGAAAGAGTACCACCAGATAAACATCAATTTCCCCTTGCCTAAACCTCCATTATAGTTCAATTGTGACAAAGTATAGTGTGTAATGTAAATAGAAATCATACGTGACAAAAAAAAAGATTGTTCTGGATTTTGGGAAGGTAATAGAAATATGTTACAAATTATGAAAAAGAATGTAAACAAATGACACTGGAAAATACTTAATCAAGTAATGGGTTCAAGAAAGAGATAAAGGTATCAAATGATTTACAACATACTCTACAAATACTAATTGCCAATGAAAGCAATTTAGGAGATTTTGGAATGGAGGAAATAATTAACATGTGCAAACTTGGGACTAAATCGACCAATGAAAAGAAAGTAGGCCAACTTGTGGGATGAAGGGAGTAAGTAACATATGCTAAACTTGGGACCCAGTCCAGACATGCATCCCAAAATTAGTACACCAAGAGATATACCTACAACCTATTCAAGAAAAGGGGATAAACTGTCTGAGAGATGGATAGCATCCACAAACTCTGGCACGTGAACTTGTTATCTGAAAGTTGTACAGATATGGGTAGAGATCACCTGGGTAAAAATCTCTTATTTTAAATATGTTAATTGTTTACTTTCGGATAATTAAAATTCATTATTTTTTTGTGTGTGTTTATTTGTAATATTTTACTTTGTCAGGAGGAGTGATTCTGGGATTGCTTACAGTGGGAGAAATTGAATTTTTAAGGAAAAGACTGTTAAGTAAAAAGGAGGAAACTTCAACATATGTAAGTGTAAACTCTAGTTTTGTTGTTGTTTTATGAGAACAAATTTGTATAAGATTAGAAAAGGATCATATCGTAATCAAGTGAATATGATTAATTAACCGTATGTTTTTAATCCAGGAGTAAAAGCATGTTATTTATGCACAATTATACCTTTTTCTAGATAACTTGGGTTCAATAACAAATACTTATTCTAGTAGTACTATTTTTAAATCTGGATTTTCTTTTTTGATTTATGTAAAAAAGTTTCTGAAGTATTTTGGCTTGCGCGTGCAATTAATGGAATTAGGATCTTGAGGCAAAGGTGGATTATGTGAGTCAGCTATAAGATGTTGATAAGGCAAAGGTGGATTATACGAGTCAGCTACTAGATGATGTTTTGTCTTCAATTCTGTCATGTATGATAATTAAAGATGCTGTTAAGACCAGCATTTTGTCTACAAGGTGGAGATATCTGGTTGCTTCTATGCTTACATTACAGTTCAGCCTTGACATGTTTGGTGTTAACTATTTAGGTCCTACATGTCAGCCTTACTATCAAAAAAATTCTTGGAAGTAGTAAATCAATTTTTGCAACTTTATTTGGGTCGTAAAATGGTTGAACTTGAAATGAACACTTTCATTCAGAGAAAGTTTTCTAGTGAATTTGGCCAATTGATACATTCTGTTTCAAAATTAGGTGTTGAAAGATTACATCTCAACTTTAGCTGTGGCAAAATTCCTACCTCAAAATACATTAACCTTCACCGCAACACATTTTTTGAATTTTCCCTTGAGCTTCTCTCTCAAGCATCCTCTTTGAAATCCTTGTTTTTGAGTGTTTGCGTTGTACAACCAAGTGTCACACTCCATCTCAACTCCCTTAAGACCCTTCTCTTGACGGGCGTTCTATTAGAAACGGGACAACTTGAGGGTATTTGTCCTCGTGTTTGAACCTTAGTCAGTTAATCATAAAATATTGCAATCTAACGAATAAGCTATGCATCTCTGGTATAGTAACGTCTATTCTTTTCGCTGATTGTGGAGGATTGGAAGAGATTGATATTCAGGTTACAAAACTGCATGAGTTTGAGTGTTTTTTTAATAACAGAGTAAGATTTTACTTTTCTTTCGTTACTGTGTTGGAACATGTAAAAATTAGTCTTCGCGGAGATGCTTCAATGCCATACATATTTGGTGAATTTGCAATGAATTTACCTGCTCTGGTTAAATCTTTAATAGTCACCGCTTGGAATACTCAGGTATTTGATGATTTCTTGGCTTGTCAAATTCCTTTGGTATTTGTCTTTTGAACACCCTAATCACTTGAAGTATTCCTTTTTGTTAGGTAACATATTTCCCAACAGAGATGCAGATATTTAGAAACCCTAGGATGTTAGTCTTGCTATTTGAAAGCACGTACAACTTTGACATAGTCAAAGTTTCTCATGTCTTAGACGCCTGTCCTGTTCTTCAATCTCTGCAAATATTGGTGAGTTATCTATATTTATCTTCTTCTTCTCTTTTTTGGATATTCTTTGCTTGATCTTAGATATTGATGACTTGAACATTTATTGAATCTAAAAGTGCATATTTCCCTCCCTAAGCATGCATGATATTCTAGTCATTCTCAACATTCACTCATTTCCATGTTCTGTCAATACAACTCACACTAGTAAAGTTGTATTAATTGCCAATTACCTTCATCCATGAGATATAACACCTTTCACTACTTAGTTGGTGTAGGAACCGATCAAGATGTTTAATCCGACTAATAATTTGGTTTGCTATAAGAGAATCATTCATTATCTTTTCGGCAAGGGAGATTATATAAGCATTTCACTTTTCAGAATTGGACATCATGATTTGTTAATAATATGATTTATGAAGATTTGACAACTCAATTAGTTATATGTTTATTCCAAAAGAAATGTATCAAACATGGAGATGTAGATATCTAATGTGAAGAATTTTTGGTCCACCATATTTTTTGTTCATGGAAATATAATGGAATAATTAGGTTTCAAAAACCTCTTGTTATATGTCTTTCTTGGTTTAAAGACACACCTTTCAATTTCTTAACTCCAGCTGTCTAATTCAAAAAGCATTATAGATACTGATTGTAGTATGCTTAACTAGATAAGTCAATAGTTGTATTCAATTAGCAATATATATGTTAATTTATTCTCGTTGTGATCTCAGCAACACAAGACATATAGGCAAAAGGCAATAGAAAGTCCCATAAGTATGCAGTACATCCTGTATTTTACTGCTCACCTAATGGATATTCTTCCTAATGTTTACATATGTTCATGGTGCCAAGGTTCTGGAATGATGGCTGAGGATAACTCAAATGAACTAGCAATTCCAGTAACTAGTGTGAAGAATGACTCTATGGCTGAGGATAACACTGATGAACTAGTAAGTACAGTGACTAGCATGAAGAATGACTCTATGGATGAGGATAACATCGATGAACTAGTGAGTCTATTAACTAGCGTGAAGAATGACTCTGCTGGAAGTAAGCCAGATAAAATCAGCACAATAAAACTGAGATCTATGAGTAATGGAAACAAGGTTCTTCCCTACTATCACAGATCCTCCTCTACTTCATCTTACAATGGAGGCAATACAAGAAGGCAATCCACTGGGAAGTTAAATGCTCCTGATAGCGGACAAGATGTTATTCCTCATTATCTAAGAGCTTCCACTGGTTCTTGCCATGACCTCTATAAATATGGCAGGAAACATTCCTCTAAAGCAAAGCCATGGCACCCTCTATCAAAAAGAAAAAACAAACTTCCTGCTGGTAAGCAGAGTCCTGCACAGACCTTGGTGGGGGAGGCAAAAAAGGGGACTTTGGTCAAGCAAAAGCTTTCCACTCCTCCTGGAAGTGTGCTGGGAGAGAAAAAGAAGGTGGCAGGAGTTGGGCAAAAGCCTTCCACTTCTCCAGGGAGTATGCTGGAAGAGGCGAAGAAGAGGACCGTGGTAATGCAAAAGACTTCCACTACTTCAAGGAGTAACCAGAGTGATGCAAAGAAGGGGATTTTTTTCAAGAAAAAGCTTTCCACTCCTCCTGTGAATATGCTGGAAGAGGGAAACAAGGTAAATGAGGTCTATCAAAAGCCTTCATCACCTCAGAAGAGTGTACTCAAAGATGAAAAGGAGGTCACTATGGTTGAGCAAAAACCTTCTTCTCCTCCAGATTGCATGGAGAGAGGGATATATGAGGTGACTATGGTTAAGCAGAAGTCTTCAGCTTCTCTGGTGAGTATGCTAGGATAAGGAGAAAATATGACTATGGTTGAGCAAAAGCTTTCTACTCCCCCAGGGAGTATGCTAGTAGAGGGAAAGAAAGAGGCCATAGTCAATCAAAAGCCATCTGCTCCTCCAGGGAGTATGCTAGGACAGGAAAAGAAGTTGAATGTGGTCGATCGAAGGCCTTCTCCTAAGGTTCACTCTCTTGAACCCTCTGAAATAAAAAAGAAAAAGGTACTGCTAACACCAAAGAGTGTTCAATCACTGAAATTGGATTCCTCAAGTGATAAGATTCCAAAGATAGAAAAGAAAATAAAATCTTTATCTAAGATCTTAGGAGGTGTAGATGCAGGAGGCAAGAAAGACAGTGTTGCTAATTATACAAAACAAATAATCGCACCTAAAGTATCTACAGAGAAATAATTGAAGATGCCAACTCTTTCATCTACTCCAAAATCTTCCTCTGTTAAACCTTTGATCTTGAGGGCAAGAAGCAATAAAAGCTTAAAACTGCTGGCTCCTCTGAAGGACCAGAACAAGATGCAGAGATATGGGACAAACAAACTGAACATTGAAATGGTTCCTGAGAAAACTTTACGTACTCCAAAAGTGAAAGCATCACCAAAGTCTTCATCCCATTTACAATCACGTCCGTTGTCTAATGAAGAAGTTAAAAAGGAAGTTGTTAAGTCTGCAGACAGTGCATTGGGTAAATACACCTCTAGCAGCAAAACTCTGTTGCACATAGCAGAAGTAGAAACTGTTGGGATAAATCAGAAAAAGACATTGAGAAAAGGTAAGACAGGTTGTTCTAATGATAATAATTCTTCGGCAGTGAAAATAAAGTTCAGGAGGGGCAAGATTGTTGATCTCCATCAAGAAACCAGCAGCCCTAAGAGGCTGACATTTAGATGGGGACGACATATGGGTGAAAGCCATGACAACAATATAAGAAAGAGAATCTTTAAAATGAAAGGAGTTGATGGTGACAAAAGTAATACCATCCCTATCTCTGGAAAAATTGTTTTGAGGCATCAGGATGTGCAAGAAAAGAAAGATGTGCAGGGTTTGTTGAATAATGTGATTGAAGAAACGACGAGTAAGCTTGTTGAAAACGGGAAGAGCAAGGTTAAAGCTTTGGTGGGAGATTTTGAGACAGTAATTTCCCTCCACAATAAACCTTCTGTTGTCACAGTTTCTTGATTAACTAACAAAATTTTATAACAAATGGGAGCAATTGCAAATATAGTGGTTGATATAGCTTTTCTGACCTGGTTTACATATGTTTGTCTTGTTTCTCATTCTGACTCATCTTTTTAACGATTTCTTGATGCTTGTCGGTTCTGTTCTCATGGTTGAATAAATTCAATTTCTTCTGGGTGCATTTACTTTGAATTGGGAGATAAAGTCGCGCAAGACTACAATTTCTTTTTCACATATGGAGGTTGTGATAGTGACGTTAAATCAGTGACTATTTGCATTGCACAACCAAGTGTCACACTCCATCTCAACTCCCTTAAGACCTTTTTCTTGATGGGCGTTCTGTTAGAAATGGGACAACTTGAGGGTATTTGTCCTCGTGTTTGAACCTTAATCAGTTAATCTTAAAATATTGCAATCTTCCGCATAAGCTATGCATCTCCGGTATAGTAACATCTGTTCTTTTCGCTTATTGTGGAGGATTGGAAGATATTGATCTTCAGGCTACAAAACTTCATGAGTTTGACTATTTTTTTAATAACAGAGTAAGATTTTACTTTTCTTCCGTTCCTGTGTAGGAACACGTAAAAACTAGTCTTTGCGGAGATGCTTCAATGGCATACATATTTGGTGAATTTGCAGGGAATTTACCTGCTCAGGTTAAATCTTTAATAGTCACCGCTTGGAATACTCAAGTATTTGATGATTTCTTGGCTTGTCAAATTCCTTTGGTATTTGTCTTTTGAACACCCTAATCACTTGAAGTATTCCTTTTTATTAGGTAACACACTTCCCAACAGAGATGCAGATATTTAGAAACCCTAGGATGTTAGTCTTGCTATTTGAAAGCACGTACAACTTTGACATAGTCAAATTTTCTCATGTCTTAGACGCCTGTCCTGCTCTTCAATCTTTGCAAATATTGGTGAGTTATCTATATTTATCTTCTTCTTCTCATTTTTGGATATTCTTTACTTGATCTTAGATATTGATGACTTGAACATTTATTGAATCTAAAAGTGCATATTTCCCTCCCCAAGCATGCATGATATTCTAGTCATTCTCAACATTCACTCATTTCCATGTTCTGTCAATACAAATCGTACTAGTAAAGTTGTAATAATTTCCAATTACCTTCATCCATGAGATATAACACCTTTCACTACTTAGTTGGTGTAGGAACCGATCAAGATGTTTAATTCGACTAATAATTTGGTCTGATATAAGAGGATCATTCATTTTCTTTCCGGCAAGGGAGATTATATAAGCATTTCACTTTTCAGAATTGGACATCATGATTTGTTAATAATATGATTTATGAAGATTTGACAACTCAATTAGTTATATGTTTATTCCAAAAGAAATGTATCAAACATGGAGATGAAGATATCTAATGTGGAGAATTTTTGGTCCACCTTATTTTTTGTTCATGGAAATATAATGGAATAATTAGGTTTCAAAAACCTCTTGTTATATGTCTTTCTTGGTTTGAAGACGCACCTTTCAATTTCTTAACTCCAGCTGTCTAATTCAAAAAGCATTATAGATACTGATTGCAGCATGCTTAACTACATAAGTCAATAGTTGTATTTAATTAACAATATATATGTTAATTTATTCTCGTTGTGATCTCAGCAACATAAGACATATAGGCAAAAGGCAATAGGAAGTCCCATAAGTGTGCAGTACATCCTGTATTTTACTACTCACTTAATGGATATTCTTCCTAATGTTTACATATGTTCATGGTGCCAGGGTTCTGGAATGATGGCTGAGGATAACTCCAACGAACTAGCAAGTCCAGTAAATAGTGTGAAGAATGAATCAATGGTTGAGGATAACACCGATGAACTAGTAAGTCCAGTGACTAGCGTGAAGAATGACTCTATGGATGAGGATAACATCGATGAACTAGTGAGTCCAGTAACTAGCATGAAGAATGACTCTACCGGAAGTAAGCCAGATAAAATCAGCACAATAAAACCGAGACCTATGAGTAATGGAAACAAGGTTCTTCCCTACTATCGAAGCTCCTCCTTTACTTCATCTTACAATGCAGGCAATACAAAAAGGCAATCCACTGGGAAGTTGAATGCTCCTGAGAGAGGACAAGATGTTATTCCTCATTATCTAAGACCTTCCACTGGTTTTTGCCATGACTTCTATAAATATGGCAGGAAACATTCCTCTGAAGCAAAGCCATGGCATCCTGTATCAAAAAGAAAGAACAAACTTCCTGCTGATGAGCAGAGTCCTGCACGGACCTTGGTGGGGGAGGCAAAAAAGGGGACTTTGGTCAAGAAAAAGCTTTCCACTCCTCCTGAGAGTGTGCTGGGAGAGAAAAAGAAGGTGACAGGAGTTTAGCAAAAGCCTTCCACTTCTCCAGGGAGTATGCTGGGAGAGGCGAAAAAGAGGACCGTGGTGATACAAAAGACTTTCACTACTTCAAGGAGTAACCAGAGTGATACAAAGAAGGGGATTTTGGTCAAGAAAAAGCTTTCCACTCCTCCTGTGAATATGCTGGAAGAGGGAAAGAAGGTAAATGAGGTCTATCAAAAGCCTTCATCACCTCAGGAGAGTGTACTCAAAGATAAAAAGGAGGTGACTATAGTTGAGCAAAAACCTTCTTCTCCTCCAGGTTGCATGGAGGGAGGGATAGATGAGGTGACTATGGTTGAGTAGAATTCTTCAACTTTCTAGTGAGTATACTAGGAGAGGGAGAAAATGTAATTGTGGTTGAGCAAAAGCTTTCTACTCCCCCAGGGAGTATGCTGGTAGAGGGAAAGAAAGAGGACGTGGTCAATCAAAAGTGATCTGCTCCTCCAGGGAGTATGCTAGGACAGGGAAAGAAGTTGAATGTGGTCGATCGAAGGCCTTCTCCTAAGGTTCACTCTCTTGAACCCTCTGAAATAAAAATGAAAAAGATACTGCTGACACCAAAGAGTGTTCACTCTCGGAAATTGGATTTCTCAAGTGACAAGATGCCAGAGACAGAGAAGAAAATGAAATCTTCATCTAAGATCTTAGGAGGTGTAGATGCAGGAGGCAAGAAAGACAGTGTTGCTAATTATAGAAAACAAATAATCGCACCTAATGTATCTGCAGAGAAATATTTGAAGACGCCAACTCTTTCATCTCCTCCAAAATCTTCCTCTATTAAACCTTTGATCTTGAGGGTAAGAAGCAATAAAAGCTTAAAACTGCTGGCTCCTCTAAAGGACCAGAACAAGATGTGGAGAGATAAGATAAAGAAATTGAACCTTGAAATGGTTCCTGAGAAAACTTTACGTACTCCCAAAGTGAAAGCATCACCAATGTCTTCATCCCATTTACAATCACGTCCGTTGTCTAATGAAGAAGATAAAAAGGAAGTTGTTAAGTCTGTAGACAGTGCATTGGGTAAATACACCTCTAGCAGCAAAATGCTATTGCACATAGCAGAAGTAGAAACTGTTGGAAAAAATCAGAAAAAGACATTGAGAAAAGGTAAGACAGGTTGTTCTAATGATAATAATTCTTCGGTAGTGAAAATAAAGTTCAGGAGGGGCAAGATAGTTGATCTCCATCAAGAAACCAGCAGCCCTAAGAGGCTGACATTTAGATGGGGACGACATATGGGTGAAAGCCATGACAACAATATAAGAAAGAGAATCTTTAAAATGAAAGGAGTTGATGGTGACAAAAGTAATACCATCCCTATCTCTGGAAAAATTGTTTTGAGGCATCAGGATGTGCAAGAAAAGAAAGATGTGCAGGGTTTGTTGAATAATGTGATTGAAGAAACGACGAGTAAGCTTGTTGAAACCGGGAAGAGCAAGGTTAAAGCTTTGGTGGGAGCTTTTGAGACAGTAATTTCCCTCCACAATAAACCTTCTGCTGTCACAGTTTCTTGATTAACTAACAAAATTTTATAACAAATGGGAGCAATTGCAAATATAGTGGTTGATATAGCTTTTCTGAACTGGTTTACATATGTTTGTCTTGTTTCTCATTCCGACTCATCTTTTTAACGATTTCTTGATGCTTGTAGGTTCTGTTCTCATGATTGAATAAATTCAATTTCTTCTGGGTGCATTTACTTTGAATTGGGAGATAAAGTCGCGCAAGACTACAATTTCTTTTTCACATATGGAGGTTGTGATAGTGACGTTAAATCAGTGACTGTTTGCATTGTACAACCAAGTGTCACACTCCATCTCAACTCCCTTAAGACCTTTTTCTTGACGGGCGTTCTGTTAGAAATGGGACAACTTGAGGGTATTTGTCCTCGTGTTTGAACCTTAATCAGTTAATCTTAAAATATTGCAATCTTCCGCATAAGCTATGCATCTCCGGTATAGTAACATCTGTTCTTTTCGCTTATTGTGGAGGATTGGAAGAGATTGATCTTCAGGCTACAAAACTTCATGCGTTTGACTATTTTTTTAATAACAGAGTAAGATTTTACTTTTCTTCCGTTCTTGTGTAGGAACTTGTAAAAACTAGTCTTCGCGGAGATGCTTCAATGGCATAAATATATGGTGAATTTGCAGGGAATTTACCTGCTCAGGTTAAATCTTTAATAGTCACCGCTTGGAATACTCAGGTATTTGATGATTTCTTGGCTTGTCAAATTCCTTTGGTATTTGTATTTTAAACACCCTAATCACTTGAAGTATTCCTTTTTGTTAGGTAACACACTTCCCAACAGAGATGCAGATATTTAGAAACCCTAGGATGTTAGTCTTGCTATTTGAAAGCACATACAACTTTGACGTAGTCAAAGTTTCTCATGTCTTAGTCGCCTGTCCTGCTCTTCAATCTTTGCAAATATTGGTGAGTTATCTAAATTTATCTTCTTCTTCTCATTTTTGGATATTCTTTACTTGATCTTATTTATTGATGACTTGAACATTTATTGAATCTAAAAGTGCATATTTCCCTCCCCAAGCATGAATGATATTCTAGTCATTCTCAACATTCACTCATTTCCATGTTCTATCAATACAAATCGTACTAGTAAAGTTGTAATAATTTCCAATTACCTTCATCCATGAGATATAACACCTTTCACTACTTAGTTGGTGTAGGAACCGATCAAGATGTTTTATTCGACTAATAATTTGGTCTGCTATAAGAGGATCATTCATTTTCTTTCCGGCAAGGGAGATTATATAAGCATTTCACTTTTCAGAATTGGACATCATGATTTGTTAATAATATGATTTATGAAGATTTGACAACTCAATTAGTTATACGTTTATTCCAAAAGAAATGTATCAAACATGGAGATGTAGATATCTAATGTGGAGAATTTTTGGTCCACCTTATTTTTTGTTCATGGAAATATAATGCAATAATTAGGTTTCAAAAACCTCTTGTTATATGTCTTTCTTGGTTTGAAGATGAACCTTTCAATTTCTTAACTCCAGCTGTCTAATTCAAAAAGCATTATAGATACTGATTGCAGCATGCTTAACTACATAAGTTAATAGTTGTATTTAATTAGCAATATATATGTTAATTTATTCTTGTTGTGATCTCAGCAACATAAGACATATAGGCAAAAGGCAATAGGAAGTCCCATAAGTGTGCAGTACATCCTGTATTTTACTGCTCACCTAATGGATATTCTTCCTAATGTTTACATATGTTCATGGTGCCAGGGTTCTGGAATGATGGCTGAGGATAACTCCAACGAACTAGCAAGTCCAGTAAATAGTGTGAAGAATGAATCAATGGCTGAGGATAACACCGATGAACTAGTAAGTCCAGTGACTAGCGTGAAGAATGACTCTATGGATGAGGATAACATCGATGAACTAGTGAGTCCAGTAACTAGCATGAAGAATGACTCTGCCGGAAGTAAGCCAGATAAAATCAGCACAATAAAACCGAGACCTATGAGTAATGGAAACAAGGTTCTTCCCTACTATCGAAGCTCCTCCTTTACTTCATCTTACAATGAAGGCAATACAAAAAGGCAATCCACTGGGAAGTTGAATGCTCCTGAGAGAGGACAAGATGTTATTCCTCATTATCTAAGACCTTCCACTGGTTTTTGCCATGACTTCTGTAAATATGGCAGGAAACATTCCTCTGAAGCAAAGCCATGGCATCCTGTATCAAAAAGAAAGAACAAACTTCCTGCTGATGAGCAGAGTCCTGCATGGACCTTGGTGGGGGAGGCAAAAAAGGGGACTTTGGTCAAGCAAAATCTTTCCACTCCCCCTGAGAGTGTGCTGGGAGAGAAAAAGAAGGTGACAGGAGTTTAGCAAAAGCCTTCCACTTCTCCAGGGAGTATGCTGGGAGAGGCGAAAAAGAGGACCGTGGTGATGCAAAAGACTTTCACTACTTCAAGGAGTAACCAGAGTGATACAAAGAAGGGGATTTTGGTCAAGAAAAAGCTTTCCACTCCTCCTATAAATATGCTAGAAGAGGGAAAGAAGGTAAATGAGGTCTATCAAAAGCCTTCATCACCTCAGGAGAGTGTACTCAAAGATAAAAAGGAGGTGACTATGGTAGAGCAAAAACCTTCTTCTCCTCCAGGTTGCATGGAGGGAGGGATAGATGAGGTGACTATGGTTGAGTAGAATTCTTCAACTTCTCTAGTGAGTATACTAGGAGAGGGAGAAAATGTGATTGTGGTTGAGCAAAAGCTTTCTACTCCCCCAGGGAGTATGCTGGTAGAGGGAAAGAAAGAGGACGTGGTCAATCAAAAGTGATCTGCTCCTCCAGGGAGTATGCTAGGACAGGGAAAGAAGTTGAATGTGGTCGATCGAAGGCCTTCTCCTAAGGTTCAATCTCTTGAACCCTCTGAAATAAAAAGGAAAAAGATACTGCTGACACCAAAGAGTGTTCACTCTCCGAAATATGATTTCTCAAGTGACAAGATGCCAGAGACAGAGAAGAAAATGAAATCTTCATCTAAGATCTTAGGAGGTGTAGATGCAGGAGGCAAGAAAGACAGTGTTGCTAATTATAGAAAACAAATAATCGCACCTAAAGTATCTGCAGAGAAATATTTGAAGACGCCAACTCTTTCATCTCCTCCAAAATCTTCCTCTATTAAACCTTTGATCTTGAGGGTAACAAGAAATAAAAGCTTAAAACTGCTGGCTCCTCTAAAGGACCAGAACAAGATGTGGAGAGATGAGACAAAGAAACTGAACCTTGAAATGGTTCCTGAGAAAACTTTACGTACTCCCAAAGTGAAAGAATCACCAAAGTCTTCATCCCATTTACAATCACGTCCGTTGTCTAATGAAGAAGATAAAAAGGAAAATGTTAAGTCTGCAGACAGTGCATTGGGTAAATACACCTCTAGCAGCAAAAAGCTGTTGCACATAGCAGAAGTAGAAACTGTTGGAAAAAATCAGAAAAAGACATTGAGAAAAAGTAAGACAGGTTGTTCTAATGATAATAATTCTTCGGAGATGAAACTAAAGTTCAGGAGGGGCAAGATAGTTGATCTCCAGTAAGAAACCAGCAGCCCTAGGAGGCTGACATATAGATGGGGACGACATGTGGGTGAAAGCCAGGACAACAATATAAGAAAGAGAATCTTTAAAAAGAAAGGAGTTGATGGTGACAAAAGTAATATCATCCCTATCTCTATAAAAATTGTTTTGAGTCATTAGGATGTGCAAGAAAAGAAAGATGTGTAGGGTTTATTGAATAATGTGATTGAAGAGACAACGAAAAAGCTTGTTGAAACCGGGAAGAGAAAGGTTAAAGCTTTGGTAGGAGCTTTTGAGACAGTGATTTCCCTCCATAATAAACCTTCTGCTATCACAGTTTCTTGATTAACTAATAGAATTTTATAACAAATAGGAGCAATTGCAAATATAGTGGTTGATATAGCTTTTCTAACCTGGTTTACATATGTTTGTCCTGTTTCTCAATCCGACTCATCTTGTTAATGATTTCTTGATGCTTGCCGGTTCTGTACTCATGATTGAATAAATTCGATTTCTTCTGGGTGCATTTACTTTTAATTGGGAGATAAAGTCACGCAAGATTACAATTTCTTTTTCACTTATGGAGGTTGTGATAGTGACGTTAAATTAGTGGGTGTTTGGATGTAGACATTCTAATGTTAGGCTGGTAGCTCAGTGGACATATATTGCTGTTGGACTCATTTACGAGGGATTTGTTCATACTTTCGGTTGGATAAGCTCATTGAAGAAGGCACATCATGTGGAAATACCATCCAAAAAGGAGTTTTGGCTGTGGTACTGGTTTGACATTGTGCTTGTATACTATTTGCTTTAGTTGTTCTGTAAAGGGATCTGTCTCTTGACTGTCAATCAATTATAAAAATTGTAACCACCTAAACAAGTAACAATATTTACGTGCATCTTTTATTCAGGTAACTCAAAACAGCTTATAATAAGTCCCTTTGTTGGAATATTGTACATTTTAGCTTAAAGAAGCCACTGCAGTTTGTTAGACTTAGATACATGTACCTTCATGGCTCCACCTATCAACCATAACATCTAGCTAAAGTTGAGTCACTCCATGTACTTGCGTTAAAAGTTATTTTTTAAGTTTCCTTACTCCAAATTGTCATTGAAAGCTCACACATTTTATCATGCAACAAATTTTCGCTCAACTAAATCTGAGACTCTTATCGAAGATGGCTAGAAGTACTAATGAAAATGGTCATAAAAGTTTTAGTTCAGATAAACTCAGAAATAGAGTCATTGGCCATACAAGTATTCGAGGTAAGTTCTCATATCACAATATAATAAAATATCTAGTTGGAAGAAGATGGTTAGAAGTTCTATATTCGAGAGTATGATTTAATCAAAAGAGTGTTAAGGGTTACATTTGTTTAACTTTTAAGGTGGGGACAAATAAGTTACGAGATCAAATTTCCTTAACTACATTGTACTATGGAAAGTTCATCAAAAAATGGAGTAGAAACGAAGCCAACAATCAGATCATGCAAAAGTTCATAGAAGCAAGGGTCAAGCAAAGTGCTATACACAAGCCACACGAAATTCTCAACTAATAAACGAAACTTTAACAAACGGAGGAAGCATGCAGAAAGTTTCACTGACAACATTATAACATCAGCAAACTAATTAAAACATTAAAATCCTACAAATCACACTTGAATCACTTCAGTTAAAAAATCCTACTAAGACTGATTTGCTGACAAGCAAAAGAGCAATTTTCCTTCAGTTGTCAATGCAGCAGTGACGCGACTTCAGAATCTTCATGGAGAAATTGACATGGATTCTAATTTTGCTCGAGCGTCTTACGGGGATGATGACTTCTTCTCCTCCACTTGCCTAAATTTCACAAGGGAGCTAGAAAAGTAAGAGAATAGATTTGGCTATTCAAAAAGGATTGTTTATGTTCAAAGAAGATAGAATATACCAAGTTAAATACACTCACATGCTTGGAAGGAATCCTCACATATGTAGTGAAACTTCCATATGAAAGTGAACCCATCGAGAACTCAGATACAGCCAAGGATTCTCTCCTGTTACTCTTTCTAGGTTTCTTATCAATGCTCTGAGCCTTATCATCCTCTGATTTGGGATATTTCTTGCTCTGAGATGAACTTATTTGAAATATTCTCTCTTTGACAACATGGTGTGTGGAAAATTTCTTACTTGAGACTGCTAATGGATGCAAAGTCTTATCACTTCTTCTCTTCATGTAGAGAACTGTACCAGCAAGCAGACTCAGTACAAGTGAGGAAATTCCTAGGATCTGATATGCACCAACATTATCTTCATCATGTCTTATTGGAGACTCCATCATTTCCAAAGGTTGGGCTTCTGCAACAGCAGAAATTTCTTTCACGATGCTTTCAGGATTGTCAATCATCAACTCAAGTGCATTATCAGCAATGAAAGATTGGGATTCAGCCAACTCAACCTCAACATTAGAAGTTGTAAGCCCTTGGTCCAAATCCCTTTCTGAACTATCAGATTCATTCCCCTCAGCTCGGACAACAGAAACCTTTTCAGTCTCTACCAAATCATGCTTTCCTTGTTCTACATCCTTTTCTAAGCTATCAGCCCCATTTACCTCAGCTAATTGAATTGCGGAAGCTTCTTCAATCTCCAACACATCCACTCTTTCAATTTCAACTTCCCCACCATCATCTAAATCAGTATCCATTTGAAATTCTTCCTCATCTGGCTCTGTTTCAGATTCTTCATCTTCTTCTAACTCAATTGGTTCAAACTTTTTACTCGATTCCTCACTACCAGTACTGCCTTTCAAATATCCGTGATATATATTGCTACTCTCTTCTAAAGCAGTCAAGTTCATGAATTTAATCGGATGCACATCATGTATTCAACCAAGGTCATTAATCAACTTTGAGAAATAAGAAACCGCTTCACCCGAGAATTGCTTAAAGTAACTATTAGCCTTAGGTAAGACTGGAAAAGCCAAGACTGGAATATGTGATGGAATACTGACTTTAGAGAATCTCAAGTCTATAATAGACCCATGGGTAACAAGTATAGGAGAATCAGTTACTGAAAATGATAAGAAAGCAATCATAAGTTCCAATATCAGAGATAAAATCCTCAATATTGTTAAAGATCTTGATTTTGATTTCATTTCAACCACTAAAAAGTAAGCCCAAGCCAAATAATGATAAGACTTCTCTCCATATCAAGTAGTAATATATTTGCCTTCTCATCAAATCTAGTTTTTCTTCCTTTATGTATAATATTGTTTTTCATGATTTCATGTTCCAATTTAATTCAATTCTTCTTTGTTAGATGTCTCTTTTTTTCATATTCTATTCTATGGACTTGTGCATAAAAATTAAGCTTTTGTGTCTCTTTTATAAACTAAAAAATCTTGAAAGTAAATTTCACGAGGCTCAAAACTTGGTGGATAATAAGCAACAAACGTCTCTATCTTTTCTCACTTAAATACATAATTTTTTATATGGTACCATTGAATATTGCACTCTCATCAATCATCACTAAATAAAGGGAAAAGACATCATTTCTACCCCATACTATACAAGATAAGTCTAAGCCACACATAAATTATATAAGTGACCTATTGCACACCTTAACTATATAAAAGTGATATTATTACCTCCCCGCGACCCCCATTCTAAGGCGCATTAAAGGGAGTTGTTTTCTCCTTTAATAAATTCAATCTGAAAATCAAAGCTAGATAGTAGAGCTTGCCATCTAGCAAATATTTGTTTAGAAACAAGATTTTTTACATCCTTTTGTAAAATCTCCTTTGCCGATTTGCAATCAACACGAACAAGAAATTCCTTATTAATAAGGTCATCTTGAAATTTGGTGATACATAGCACTATAGATAAAACTTCTTTTTTAACTGTGCTATAGTTTTTCTGGGCGGCATTCCATATACCAGAGGTAAAACGAACTAATTGTTCGGAGGAGGCATCAGATACCTTTTGCTTAAGGATACCACCATACCCTATGTCAGAAGCATCGGTTTCTACAATCATGAAAGCTTCAGGATTGGGAATGCCTAGACAGGGGAGGTTCTGGACTAAAGATTTGATCTTTATAACAGCATTGGTTTGTTCAGAACTCCAAGGAACTGGACTTTTCTTAAGACGTTTATAAAGAGGTTCACAGACCTGCCTTATGTGAGGAATAAAATCAGCAACATAATTTAGGCTTCCTAAAAACCTTTGAAGTTGAGTTTTATCCGTAATTTCATTTGGAAATTTAGAAGAGAACTCTATGGCTCTACAAATGGGCTTGTGGCTACCTTGATGCAAATCATGCCCTAAAAAACGAATAGATGTTTGAAACAATTTCATTTTCTTAGCGCTAACAACAAGGCCATTCAGTTTAACAATCTTAAAGAATATATTAAGATGTTTGAAATGAGAATCAATGTTCTCAGAGAAAATTAACACATCATCAATATAAACAATTGACATATAAGAATATTCGTTGAATATATTATTCATGATATTCTGGAATTCAGAAGGGGCGTTTTTGAGCCCGAAGGGTAAGACATTCCATTCGTAATGCCCAAATGGGACATTGAAGGCAGTCTTGTATTTATCCTTTTCGGCAATTTGAATTTGCCAGAATCCTGACTTCATGTCGAACTTGCTATAAAGATTGGCTTTATAAGTTCGCTTAAGGAGATCCCTTTTGTTGGGGATCGGATGTCGAATCCATTTCAGGACAGCGTTTAATGGCTTGTAATTGATGACAAGCCTAGGCGTTCCCCTTTCCTTTTCTGCACTGTTATTAACGTAAAATGCAGAGCAACTCCAGGGAGAATTAGAGGGTCTAATGATACCCTTCTGAAGAAGATGGTTAATCTCTGTTTTGCAGATTTCCATCATTTCTTGATTCATTTGAATTGGTCTGGCTTTCGTAGGAATATGTGTTTCATCGAAGCCAGCAATGTAAGGAAGCTCAACGAGATGCTTCTTGCGTTCCCAAAATGCATTAGTTGTTTGTATATACCGGCTTGATTAGCTGGTTGAGGGGGTATCCGTCGTAAGCTTTATCCAAGCAAGAAGGCATTAAAGGAAAAATTGAAGAAAGCTTTAGCTGACTTAGAAAGTCAAGACACTTCACCAGAAGCTGAAAAATTACTTCAGCTAATTGAAGAAACTTCATCCACAGGAAGCAGTGGAAACAATGGCGATATGCTAGATCCAAAAGGAATAGCTATGGCCTACCTAGATCCCTATGATGAATAGGAATTTGACCCTTCGAAAGAGATAGAGGTTCAAAGAACCGGAATTATCTCTACGAAAAGGCAAAATTACTATTCCTGATAGGAATCAAACGGACCCCACCTTGTCTCCTGAAGATGACGACGAACCTACTTTTGCTTTATTAAAGCAGAACGAATCTGACCAGCTTTAAAGCTGTCCACTTTTGAACGCATTAAAACTGTCGGCAATATCTAAGCCGTCCACTTGTACGCATTAGACATACTTAGCTTTTCTCTCTCGCCTATATAAGGCATGTTATTTCTCTAGAGAAGGCATTCAGAAATTTCCCACTCTAAGAAATTCTCTCTGCCCAATCTCTCTTGTAATCTGATGTTTTCCTAAGCTTTCAATAAAATTTGTAAGTTTGTTTAAATTCTCTCTTTAATTTCCGCATAAACAATTTATAATACTCACGATCCTCTTTCTGGTATCAGAGCCATGATGGCAGATTGTATGTTTAGCATGAGCAGCTAAACATATAATCTGTCTAGAGCATGAGCTAAACTATGTTCATATAAGAACATATTACTTTAATCTGGTATGCTGTTACTTAATATAATTATGAGTATATATCTTGTCTTATAATGGGGTTTTAATGCAAGTATGGGGTAACTGTTTGCTGTTATGGTGTTAGAAGGAACCGATTAATTTCCGGTGAGGACGTTGGTCAGCCTGAAAGTAGGTCTAAGAGAGCCGAGGTAGGCGAGTGAATGACCTTGTTGGTGGTCCCGTCACCTAGTTAACACCTAGCAGCCTATAGTGTAAAGCCATTAAAACTTGTTAGAATTCCATAAGCCATAGATATAGATTCATAATTAGATTTCGTTTCTGCATATCCGCTTATTGTTAATATGCCTGCTTATCTGCACATATATGTTAACTCTGTTAGTCTCTAGACAGTTTGTTTTAAAATGATAAACAATCATGTTAAAAACACTGTTAACCTGTCTTCTCAGGCAACTCCGATTGCCAACATTGAAAATGATCTTCAAAACTGGAGTATTCCAGAAGAATCTTTTAACACGATTTATCAAATCGGAAGGTTTAGTTTTTTGAAAAAACATAACATCAAGACCTCTGAGTCTACTGTTGATAATTCTTTGGAAATTATTCAATTGTTCAACGAGTTAGATATTAATAGATTTAAAAATCAATTTAATTATCTGCATGTTGGACTAGTTCAGGTAGCTATTAAGCCACTGTTTAGACAGGGACTAGACATCCCAGTCTGTGCTATCCTAAGAGATGCTCGTCTATTAAATTTTGACGACTCACTCTTAGGAGTAATTCAAAGTAACCTCGCCGATGGCCCGGTATACTTTAACTGCTATCCCAATTTCTCTGTAGATATTAATGATCCTAACATCATGGATGTTTTAACTCTAAACGTTAAAACAAAAAACATGAATAGTAAGGAGAATACCAGAGAAATAGCGATTATATACCGAGTATATTATCGTCTAATGGGAACTACTCTAGCACCCAAAGCTAGATTCACGAGCCCTAAAGGGGTAACCACCCTAATGGAAGCAAACAAAGATCGAAGCACAGTCTTTGTTCCAAAGGCTCTTGTTTGGGATGATATTCTCCGATGCAATGATTGGCATTTTGAGGCTATCACCCAACCTGTCAGAATTTATTCTGAAAAATCTCAGATCGAACGGGTGATTCAACACCCTGATGGATCTATCGATTTAAAATTCTTGGGATTAGACCCGTCTCGGCACTCGTCGTTTCGTCGATCTATCTCCACTCGTGCCTCAACTTCCAAACCCCGGGAGGGAAGTGACGAAAATGAACCTGATGACAAGGGAAAGATTAGAGGAGTTGACTTCTCTGGTCCAGTACCTAAAGTCTATTATCAGCAAAACACCAGGGTACCCGAACCCGAAAATCTATATGAGCCCGGAAGCCCAACGGCCTCAGAAATGGCTCCTCCTCAACGGGTCAGAACTGATCCTAGTCTTCTCGTTATCAAAACTAATAATGAAGAATATACCCCTGATCTTGCATCATTAAAGGTCCGATGGAATCATCCAAAGGACACTCTTAAGAGGAAGTGGTACCTTAGTACCTATTCCAGCGAGCAACAAAAGGAGTTAGGTAGGCTATGGATAGCCGACATGAAAAGACTCCGATGTGATATGGAATTCTTCTTCTGGTTAGAGAAAACTGGAAAGATAGAAAACCAAGTTGAACCGCTTAACGTTATGGTTACCAAATGGTATACCCAACGGAATACGGTTATTGAGTCAACAACCCCTCCTCTTGAAGGTCTACATATTCCTTACTCCAATGAAGTCATTAAGGCTTCTCCTTTTAAAACCAGTTCTAACAAAGGAGCCATGGCTCCTCAATGCAGTGATCTTGATAGGATAATTGAACAAAACAATTATACTAATCAGGCGCTCCATACCCTTTCTCAACAAATTGAAGAAAGTAAAGGAACTACTCTTCCAGTTCCCTTACCAACCAAGAGCACTCCTAGCTCTAAACCGCTTTCGAATCCTATCTTCAAATTACCCGAATTCCAGAAAGATAAATTTCCTGATCTCAACGAAGACTTCAAACTCTCCGAAGAGATTCTAGAAAAAATCAATTCTAAACTTGCGAAGTTTAAAGTAAATCAGCAAGGAGAATCTAGTTCACAAAAGAATTCTCTTTCCAAACTCACCAGCGAGAGGTACACTCTCAAGAAAAATTATTACAAGAAACCCTCTCCTCCTGACGTTCAATACGAGGAACATCCTTACCTCTCCACCTGCAATCATGACGGAAGAGGCATTAATGAATGGAACATTGACGGTCTGGCAGAACACCAGATTTATAATAAACTCCATGAGATGGCCGTATCAATTACCGCCTACAAAATTAAAGGTTCCTCTGACAAAGGAGCTGCCACCATGATAGTCTCGGGTTTTACCGGCATGATTAAGCATTGGTGGGATAACTACGTCTCCGAGGCAGAAAAGGACCTCATATACAATACTACAACTACCGTTCAAAAGGTGAAAGCTGAAGAAGGTAGAGAAACCCTCGTTCAAGAAGAACAAGAGGACGCCTGTGCTACCCTCCTCTACCACATAGCTAGACATTTCGTGGGAGAACCCAAACTCTTCCAAGACAGAAGTCTAGAAATCCTGAACAATCTTCGCTGCAAAAATCTAGCAGACTTTAGGTGGTACAAAGATACCTTCCTGGTCAAAGTTCTGATCAGACCCGACTGCAATAATGATTTCTGGAAAGAAAGATTTATCAGCGGTCTTCCTTCCCTGTTCGCAGACAAAGTACGAACAAACATCAAAACCAGATTCGATGGTCATATACCTTATGCCAGACTTACTTACGGTGACTTAATAAGTTTCATCACCTCCACTGGAATTGACCTCTGTACTGACCTTAAGCTTAAACAACAGCTTAAGCATAAAGGAAAGTATGGCCTTGGGACTTTCTGCAACGACTATGGGTTTACCGACCTTAAGTCTGAAAAGAAGAGAAGGAAGAAATCCTTCAAAAGAACTCTTCCCTCCAAAAAGACTTACAAAAAGGAGTCTTACAAACCCAGCAGAAAGACCAAACGAAAGTCTTTCAAAGGAAACAAAGATACTTGTTGGACATGTGGCAAATCTGGCCATAGGTCGAAAGATTGCAAATCCAGCAAAAAGAAGAAGATCAACCAACTTGATCTTTCTGAAGAAGCAAAAGAGAAGTTATTTTCCATTATGGAAGATGATTCTTCGACAGCTTCAGAACCCTTTTCTGACAGCGAAGACTATAGCGACGAAGAATTTATCAACGCCGCCTATGAGTCTGATGATTCTCAATCCGGACAAGATTGCGAGTGCAATGGCACCTTCTGTACTTGTTCATCCAAAACCATTAATGTCATAACCGGAAAACCTAAGGAAATCCTGTTCGACATTATAGAGCACATTTCTGATGATGAGCTCCGAAGTAAGTATCTTCAAGAGCTCAAACGCTTACTTTCTCAAGAAGAAAGCCCTCCTAAAGCCAAACCTATTGTTCAACCTTTCGATATGAAAAAGGTTATGGCTAAATTCCAGTCCTCCTCAGAACCTTCCATTTCTGACCTAAAGGGAGAAATTTCCGATTTAAAGGGAGAGATTAAAAATCTCAAAACCAGACTTGATCATGTGGAACTTAGTATCCTCACAGAACAAGTCGTCAGGACTGCCTTACCTTCTGAGAAGGCTCCGGGATCTCCCAAATATCTTCCTACCTCTCCTATGGATCATTTACAAGAATCAGATCCATTCCCTGGAATTGACGTTCCATCTTCGTCAGGAAAGGCCATTTCCGCCATTAAAGCTTACAGCGAACATATCGTTGTCAAAATTGTCATTAACAAAGACTTTGTCCTTAACAGAGTCGCCCTTTTTGACACTGGCGCTGACAGTAACTGTATTGTCAAAGGCCTTATACCTACCAAATACCTCCAGAAGAGTAAATCTCGATTGTACTCTGCCACAGGAGAAAAAATGACAATTAATTATGAGCTTCAAAAAGCCCATATCTGCAACAATGGCATTTGCCTTGTTAACGATTTTGTCATTTCCGAAGATATCACAGAAGATATCATTCTGGGAATTCCTTTCGTTAATCAAATTCGCCCTTACCAGAGCGACTATGATGGCATTCGCTCCGTCCTCTTAGGAACTGAGATTTTCTTCCCTTTACTCCGTCTCCTTTCCAAAGATGACGGTCAACGAATCAAAGAAGAAACTGTGTTTAAAATAAACCGTTTATCTTCTCATATTTGCTTTCTCAAACAGGAAGTTCAGCTCAAACATATTGAGCAAACTTTAAAAACCCCGGAGATGATCAACAAGGTCACGCTCCTTCAAAAGAAGTTCTGGCTCCATCATAGGGATCTAGGTAGGCCATAGCTATTCCTTTTGGATATAGCATATCGCCATTGTTTCCACTGCTTCCTGTGGATGAAGTTTCTTCAATTAGCTGAAGTAATTTTTCAGCTTCTGGTGAAGTGTCTTGACTTTCTAAGTCAGCTAAAGCTTTCTTCAATTTTTCCTTTAATGCCTTCTTGCTTGCAGATGAGCTGGAGGCGGCTGCTGGCGATTTTCCTTTTTCAGAATTTTTGGAGGCTGTGTTTTTTGGAGTCCAGCCTTTAATTTTTATCTCTTTGGATAAGTATTTGATCCTGTGTTGCTCTTCCTTTGAGAAGTTCCAGGAGATAATATATGATACTCTTTTCTTAATAAAAAACTTGCACATTTGAATGTGCTCTGGTAGAGTGGAGCATTCTTCCTTGATTACAAAATCTGGAAGTCGATTGAGGAATTGCTGAGGAAGAACTTCCTTAGTTCCTCCATAACAGATCCACCATTCATAGAACCACCTGGGTACGATGGCATCTACCATGGCAGGGCAATATTTTACAAACCAAGTATGTCCTGGTCGGACAAATAGAAAATTAAACCAGGCAGACTTATAGTCATACCAATTGTATGTTTGAGGCCTGTGTGGCATCGATAATGCAATAGGGGTATGTAGGTGATCTACAAACCAGTTGAAGGGGGTTAGCACCCGCTTGATTGTGAACTTTGAGTAGCTAATATGATCTGGATTGCGCTAATCCATTGAATGTTCTACCTCAATAGACTCAGTGTCGACCAAGATAGCTTCGTAATATCTTCTGGTCTTAAGAGGATCTTCTGTATCCACGAAATTGTTGTTTGTATATACCGGCTTGATTAGCTGGTTGAGGGGGTATCCGTCGTAAGCTTTATCCAAAGCGAGGACTGGCATAACATTAATAGTAACAAATTTAAATTCTTCCTTGCTGGGAGATGATGGGGTAGCTGCAGCTACATTTGGATTTACTGCTTGAGCAAAGGTCTCTGGGGCCTTCATAGTATAACTTTGTTTAGTTTGAACTGAAGAGGAACTTGCTGATGCCCCTTTTCCTAAGGGTAAGTTGGTCTTCAGATCCACTAATTTTGTGGGCATTGGTGGCGACAGTTTCGGGAACTGTATCTCCGTTAATGTTGAAAATCTGTTATGGAGCGGAGATTGTATCTCCGATTTGAGTACTGGTCTTTGCGGGACCGTTGGCCGCAATGGGTGTGCGGATGCTGAAGGGGAATCAAATGGTCTTGCCATTCTGGATTGTTCTTGTTTGGGGCTTTTCCCCAAATTGATTGGTCTCATGGCCCTGTAGGAATTCTCTTGTTAGAAAATCGGGAAGGGAGTTGTTTTCTCCTTTAATAAATTCAATCTGAAAATCAAAGCTAGATAGTAGAGCTTGCCATCTAGCAAATATTTGTTTAGAAACAAGATTTTTTACATCCTTTTGTAAAATCTCCTTTGCCGATTTGCAATCAACACGAACAAGAAATTCCTTATTAATAAGGTCATCTTGAAATTTGGTGATACATAGCACTATAGATAAAACTTCTTTTTTAACTGTGCTATAGTTTTTCTGGGCGGCATTCCATATACCAGAGGTAAAACGAACTAATTGTTCGGAGGAGGCATCAGATACCTTTTGCTTAAGGATACCACCATACCCTATGTCAGAAGCATCGGTTTCTACAATCATGAAAGCTTCAGGATTGGGAATGCCTAGACAGGGGAGGTTCTGGACTAAAGATTTGATCTTTATAACAGCATTGGTTTGTTCAGAACTCCAAGGAACTGGACTTTTCTTAAGACGTTTATAAAGAGGTTCACAGACCTGCCTTATGTGAGGAATAAAATCAGCAACATAATTTAGGCTTCCTAAAAACCTTTGTAGTTGAGTTTTATCCGTAATTTCATTTGGAAATTTAGAAGAGAACTCTATGGCTCTACAAATGGGCTTGTGGCTACCTTGATGCAAATCATGCCCTAAAAAACGAATAGATGTTTGAAACAATTTCATTTTCTTAGCGCTAACAACAAGGCCATTCAGTTTAACAATCTTAAAGAATATATTAAGATGTTTGAAATGAGAATCAATGTTCTCAGAGAAAATTAACACATCATCAATATAAACAATTGACATATAAGAATATTCGTTGAATATATTATTCATGATATTCTGGAATTCAGAAGGGGCGTTTTTGAGCCCGAAGGGTAAGACATTCCATTCGTAATGCCCAAATGGGACATTGAAGGCAGTCTTGTATTTATCCTTTTCGGCAATTTGAATTTGTCTGGCTTTCGTAGGAATATGTGTTTCATCGAAGCCAGCAATGTAAGGAAGCTCAACGAGATGCTTCTTGCGTTCCCAAAATGCATTAGGCAATTCGGAGCAAATCTCGTTTTCGAACTTCTTTTGAAGGAGCGTGACCTTGTTGATCATCTCCGGGGTTTTTAAAGTTTGCTCAATATGATTGAGCTGAACTTCCTGTTTGAGAAAGCAAATATGAGAAGATAAACGGTTTATTTTAAACACAGTTTCTTCTTTGATTCGTTGACCGTCATCTTTGGAAAGGGGACAGAGTAAAGGGAAGAAAATCTCAGTTCCTAAGAGGACGGAGCGAATGCCATCATAGTCGCTCTGGTAAGGGCGAATTTGATTAACGAAAGGAATTCCCAGAATGATATCTTCTGTGATATCTTCGGAAATGACAAAATCGTTAACAAGGCAAATGCCATTGTTGCAGATATGGGCTTTTTGAAGCTCATAATTAATTGTCATTTTTTCTCCTGTGGCAGAGTACAATCGAGATTTACTCTTCTGGAGGTATTTGGTAGGTATAAGGCCTTTGACAATACAGTTACTGTCAGCGCCAGTGTCAAAAAGGGCGACTCTGTTAAGGACAAAGTCTTTGTTAATGACAATTTTGACAACGATATGTTCGCTGTAAGCTTTAATGGCGGAAATGGCCTTTCCTGACGAAGATGGAACGTTAATTCCAGGGAATGGATCTGATTCTTGTAAATGATCCATAGGAGAGGTAGGAAGATATTTGGGAGATCCCGGAGCCTTCTCAGAAGGTAAGGCAGTCCTGACGACTTGTTCTGTGAGGATACTAAGTTCCACATGATCAAGTCTGGTTTTGAGATTTTTAATCTCTCCCTTTAAATCGGAAATTTCTCCCTTTAGGTCAGAAATGGAAGGTTCTGAGGAGGACTGGAATTTAGCCATAACCTTTTTCATATCGAAAGGTTGAACAATAGGTTTGGCTTTAGGAGGGCTTTCTTCTTGAGAAAGTAAGCGTTTGAGCTCTTGAAGATACTTACTTCGGAGCTCATCATCAGAAATGTGCTCTATAATGTCGAACAGGATTTCCTTAGGTTTTCCGGTTATGACATTAATGGTTTTGGATGAACAAGTACAGAAGGTGCCATTGCACTCGCAATCTTGTCCGGATTGAGAATCATCAGACTCATAGGCGGCGTTGATAAATTCTTCGTCGCTATAGTCTTCGCTGTCAGAAGAGGGTTCTGAAGCTGTCGAAGAATCATCTTCCATAATGGAAAATAACTTCTCTTTTGCTTCTTCAGAAAGATCAAGTTGGTTGATCTTCTTCTTTTTGCTGGATTTGCAATCTTTCGACCTATGGCCAGATTTGCCACATGTCCAACAAGTATCTTTGTTTCCTTTGAAAGACTTTCGTTTGGTCTTTCTGCTGGGTTTGTAAGACTCCTTTTTGTAAGTCTTTTTGGAGGGAAGAGTTCTTTTGAAGGATTTCTTCCTTCTCTTCTTTTCAGACTTAAGGTCGGTAAACCCATAGTCGTTGCAGAAAGTCCCAAGGCCATACTTTCCTTTATGCTTAAGCTGTTGTTTAAGCTTAAGGTCAGTACAGAGGTCAATTCCAGTGGAGGTGATGAAACTTATTAAGTCACCGTAAGTAAGTCTGGCATAAGGTATATGACCATCGAATCTGGTTTTGATGTTTGTTCGTACTTTGTCTGCGAACAGAGAAGGAAGACCGCTGATAAATCTTTCTTTCCAGAAATCATTATTGCAGTCGGGTCTGATTAGAACTTTGACCAGGAAGGTATCTTTGTACCACCTAAAGTCTGCTAGATTTTTGCAGCGAAGATTGTTCAGGATTTCTAGACTTCTGTCTTGGAAGAGTTTGGGTTCTCCCACGAAATGTCTAGCTATGTGGTAGAGGAGGGTAGCACAGGCGTCCTCTTGTTCTTCTTGAACGAGGGTTTCTCTACCTTCTTCAGCTTTCACCTTTTGAACGGTAGTTGTAGTATTGTATATGAGGTCCTTTTCTGCCTCGGAGACGTAGTTATCCCACCAATGCTTAATCATGCCGGTAAAACCCGAGACTATCATGGTGGCAGCTCCTTTGTCAGAGGAACCTTTAATTTTGTAGGCGGTAATTGATACGGCCATCTCATGGAGTTTATTATAAATCTGGTGTTCTGCCAGACCGTCAATGTTCCATTCATTAATGCCTCTTCCGTCATGATTGCAGGTGGAGAGGTAAGGATGTTCCTCGTATTGAACGTCAGGAGGAGAGGGTTTCTTGTAATAATTTTTCTTGAGAGTGTACCTCTCGCTGGTGAGTTTGGAAAGAGAATTCTTTTGTGAACTAGATTCTCCTTGCTGATTTACTTTAAACTTCGCAAGTTTAGAATTGATTTTTTCTAGAATCTCTTCAGAGAGTTTGAAGTCTTCGTTGAGATCAGGAAATTTATCTTTCTGGAATTCGGGTAATTTGAAGATAGGATTCGAAAGCGGTTTAGAGCTAGGAGTGCTCTTGGTTGGTAAGGGAACTGGAAGAGTAGTTCCTTTACTTTCTTCAATTTGTTGAGAAAGGGTATGGAGCGCCTGATTAGTATAATTGTTTTGTTCAATTATCCTATCAAGATCTCTGCATTGAGGAGCCATGGCTCCTTTGTTAGAACTGGTTTTAAAAGGAGAAGCCTTAATGACTTCATTGGAGTAAGGAATATGTAGACCTTCAAGAGGAGGGGTTGTTGACTCAATAACCGTATTCCGTTGGGTATACCATTTGGTAACCATAACGTTAAGCGGTTCAACTTGGTTTTCTATCTTTCCAGTTTTCTCTAACCAGAAGAAGAATTCCATATCACATCGGAGTCTTTTCATGTCGGCTATCCATAGCCTACCTAACTCCTTTTGTTGCTCGCTGGAATAGGTACTAAGGTACCACTTCCTCTTAAGAGTGTCCTTTGGATGATTCCATCGGACCTTTAATTATGCAAGATCAGGGGTATATTCTTCATTATTAGTTTTGATAACGAGAAGACTAGGATCAGTTCTGACCCGTTGAGGAGGAGCCATTTCTGAGGCCGTTGGGCTTCCGGGCTCATATAGATTTTCGGGTTCGGGTACCCTGGTGTTTTGCTGATAATAGACTTTAGGTACTGGACCAGAGAAGTCAACTCCTCTAATCTTTCCCTTGTCATCAGGTTCATTTTCGTCACTTCCCTCCCGGGGTTTGGAAGTTGAGGCACGAGTGGAGATAGATCGACGAAACGACGAGTGCCGAGACGGGTCTAATCCCAAGAATTTTAAATCGATAGATCCATCAGGGTGTTGAATCACCCGTTCGATCTGAGATTTTTCAGAATAAATTCTGACAGGTTGGGTGATAGCCTCAAAATGCCAATCATTGCATCGGAGAATATCATCCCAAACAAGAGCCTTTGGAACAAAGACTGTGCTTCGATCTTTGTTTGCTTCCATTAGGGTGGTTACCCCTTTAGGGCTCGTGAATCTAGCTTTGGGTGCTAGAGTAGTTCCCATTAGACGATAATATACTCGGTATATAATCGCTATTTCTCTGGTATTCTCCTTACTATTCATGTTTTTTGTTTTAACGTTTAGAGTTAAAACATCCATGATGTTAGGATCATTAATATCTACAGAGAAATTGGGATAGCAGTTAAAGTATACCGGGCCATCGGCGAGGTTACTTTGAATTACTCCTAAGAGTGAGTCGTCAAAATTTAATAGACGAGCATCTCTTAGGATAGCACAGACTGGGATGTCTAGTCCCTGTCTAAACAGTGGCTTAATAGCTACCTGAACTAGTCCAACATGCAGATAATTAAATTGATTTTTAAATCTATTAATATCTAACTCGTTGAACAATTGAATAATTTCCAAAGAATTATTAATAGCAACAGTAGACTCAGAGGTCTTGATGTTATGTTTTTTCAAAAAACTAAACTTTCCGATTTGATAAATCGTGTTAAAAGATTCTTCTGGAATACTCCAGTTTTGAAGATCATTTTCAATGTTGGCAATCGGAGTTGCCTGAGAAGACAGGTTAACAGTGTTTTTAACATGATTGTTTATCATTTTAAAACAAACTGTCTAGAGACTAACAGAGTTAACATATATGTGCAGATAAGCAGGCATATTAACAATAAGCGGATATGCAGAAACGAAATCTAATTATGAATCTATATCTATGGCTTATGGAATTCTAACAAGTTTTAATGGCTTTACACTATAGGCTGCTAGGTGTTAACTAGGTGACGGGACCACCAACAAGGTCATTCACTCGCCTACCTCGGCTCTCTTAGACCTACTTTCAGGCTGACCAACGTCCTCACCGGAGATTAATCGGTTCCTTCTAACACCATAACAGCAAACAGTTACCCCATACTTGCATTAAAACCCCATTATAAGACAAGATATATACTCATAATTATATTAAGTAACAGCATACCAGATTAAAGTAATATGTTCTTATATGAACATAGTTTAGCTCATGCTCTAGACAGATTATATGTTTAGCTGCTCATGCTAAACATACAATCTGCCATCATGGCTTTGATACCAGAAAGAGGATCGTGAGTATTATAAATTGTTTATGCGGAAATTAAAGAGAGAATTTAAACAAACTTACAAATTTTATTGAAAGCTTAGGAAAACATCAGATTACAAGAGAGATTGGGCAGAGAGAATTTCTTAGAGTGGGAAATTTCTGAATGCCTTCTCTAGAGAAATAACATGCCTTATATAGGCGAGAGAGAAAAGCTAAGTATGTCTAATGCGTACAAGTGGACGGCTTAGATATTGCCGACAGTTTTAATGCGTTCAAAAGTGGACAGCTTTAAAGCTGGTCAGATTCGTTCTGCTTTAATAAAGCAAAAGTAGGTTCGTCGTCATCTTCAGGAGACAAGGTGGGGTCCGTTTGATTCCTATCAGGAATAGTAATTTTGCCTTTTCGTAGAGATAATTCCGGTTCTTTGAACCTCTATCTCTTTCGAAGGGTCAAATTCCTATTCATCATAGGGATCTAGGTAGGCCATAGCTATTCCTTTTTTAAGGTGACAGGAGTTTAGCAAAAGCCTTCCACTTCTCCAGGGAGTATGCTGGGAGAGGCGAAAAAGAGGACCGTGGTGATGCAAAAGACTTTCACTACTTCAAGGAGTAACCAGAGTGATACAAAGAAGGGGATTTTGGTCAAGAAAAAGCTTTCCACTCCTCCTATAAATATGCTAGAAGAGGGAAAGAAGGTAAATGAGGTCTATCAAAAGCCTTCATCACCTCAGGAGAGTGTACTCAAAGATAAAAAGGAGGTGACTATGGTAGAGCAAAAACCTTCTTCTCCTCCAGGTTGCATGGAGGGAGGGATAGATGAGGTGACTATGGTTGAGTAGAATTCTTCAACTTCTCTAGTGAGTATACTAGGAGAGGGAGAAAATGTGATTGTGGTTGAGCAAAAGCTTTCTACTCCCCCAGGGAGTATGCTGGTAGAGGGAAAGAAAGAGGACGTGGTCAATCAAAAGTGATCTGCTCCTCCAGGGAGTATGCTAGGACAGGGAAAGAAGTTGAATGTGGTCGATCGAAGGCCTTCTCCTAAGGTTCAATCTCTTGAACCCTCTGAAATAAAAAGGAAAAAGATACTGCTGACACCAAAGAGTGTTCACTCTCCGAAATATGATTTCTCAAGTGACAAGATGCCAGAGACAGAGAAGAAAATGAAATCTTCATCTAAGATCTTAGGAGGTGTAGATGCAGGAGGCAAGAAAGACAGTGTTGCTAATTATAGAAAACAAATAATCGCACCTAAAGTATCTGCAGAGAAATATTTGAAGACGCCAACTCTTTCATCTCCTCCAAAATCTTCCTCTATTAAACCTTTGATCTTGAGGGTAACAAGAAATAAAAGCTTAAAACTGCTGGCTCCTCTAAAGGACCAGAACAAGATGTGGAGAGATGAGACAAAGAAACTGAACCTTGAAATGGTTCCTGAGAAAACTTTACGTACTCCCAAAGTGAAAGAATCACCAAAGTCTTCATCCCATTTACAATCACGTCCGTTGTCTAATGAAGAAGATAAAAAGGAAAATGTTAAGTCTGCAGACAGTGCATTGGGTAAATACACCTCTAGCAGCAAAAAGCTGTTGCACATAGCAGAAGTAGAAACTGTTGGAAAAAATCAGAAAAAGACATTGAGAAAAAGTAAGACAGGTTGTTCTAATGATAATAATTCTTCGGAGATGAAACTAAAGTTCAGGAGGGGCAAGATAGTTGATCTCCAGTAAGAAACCAGCAGCCCTAGGAGGCTGACATATAGATGGGGACGACATGTGGGTGAAAGCCAGGACAACAATATAAGAAAGAGAATCTTTAAAAAGAAAGGAGTTGATGGTGACAAAAGTAATATCATCCCTATCTCTATAAAAATTGTTTTGAGTCATTAGGATGTGCAAGAAAAGAAAGATGTGTAGGGTTTATTGAATAATGTGATTGAAGAGACAACGAAAAAGCTTGTTGAAACCGGGAAGAGAAAGGTTAAAGCTTTGGTAGGAGCTTTTGAGACAGTGATTTCCCTCCATAATAAACCTTCTGCTATCACAGTTTCTTGATTAACTAATAGAATTTTATAACAAATAGGAGCAATTGCAAATATAGTGGTTGATATAGCTTTTCTAACCTGGTTTACATATGTTTGTCCTGTTTCTCAATCCGACTCATCTTGTTAATGATTTCTTGATGCTTGCCGGTTCTGTACTCATGATTGAATAAATTCGATTTCTTCTGGGTGCATTTACTTTTAATTGGGAGATAAAGTCACGCAAGATTACAATTTCTTTTTCACTTATGGAGGTTGTGATAGTGACGTTAAATTAGTGGGTGTTTGGATGTAGACATTCTAATGTTAGGCTGGTAGCTCAGTGGACATATATTGCTGTTGGACTCATTTACGAGGGATTTGTTCATACTTTCGGTTGGATAAGCTCATTGAAGAAGGCACATCATGTGGAAATACCATCCAAAAAAGAGTTTTGGCTGTGGTACTGGTTTGACATTGTGCTTGTATACTATTTGCTTTAGTTGTTCTGTAAAGGGATCTGTCTCTTGACTGTCAATCAATTATAAAAATTGTAACCACCTAAACAAGTAACAATATTTACGTGCATCTTTTATTCAGGTAACTCAAAACAGCTTATAATAAGTCCCTTTGTTGGAATATTGTACATTTTAGCTTAAAGAAGCCACTGCAGTTTGTTAGACTTAGATACATGTACCTTCATGGCTCCACCTATCAACCATAACATCTAGCTAAAGTTGAGTCACTCCATGTACTTGCGTTAAAAGTTATTTTTTAAGTTTCCTTACTCCAAATTGTCATTGAAAGCTCACACATTTTATCATGCAACAAATTTTCGCTCAACTAAATCTGAGACTCTTATCGAAGATGGCTAGAAGTACTAATGAAAATGGTCATAAAAGTTTTAGTTCAGATAAACTCAGAAATAGAGTCATTGGCCATACAAGTATTCGAGGTAAGTTCTCATATCACAATATAATAAAATATCTAGTTGGAAGAAGATGGTTAGAAGTTCTATATTCGAGAGTATGATTTAATCAAAAGAGTGTTAAGGGTTACATTTGTTTAACTTTTAAGGTGGGGACAAATAAGTTACGAGATCAAATTTCCTTAACTACATTGTACTATGGAAAGTTCATCAAAAAATGGAGTAGAAACGAAGCCAACAATCAGATCATGCAAAAGTTCATAGAAGCAAGGGTCAAGCAAAGTGCTATACACAAGCCACACGAAATTCTCAACTAATAAACGAAACTTTAACAAACGGAGGAAGCATGCAGAAAGTTTCACTGACAACATTATAACATCAGCAAACTAATTAAAACATTAAAATCCTACAAATCACACTTGAATCACTTCAGTTAAAAAATCCTACTAAGACTGATTTGCTGACAAGCAAAAGAGCAATTTTCCTTCAGTTGTCAATGCAGCAGTGACGCGACTTCAGAATCTTCATGGAGAAATTGACATGGATTCTAATTTTGCTCGAGCGTCTTACGGGGATGATGACTTCTTCTCCTCCACTTGCCTAAATTTCACAAGGGAGCTAGAAAAGTAAGAGAATAGATTTGGCTATTCAAAAAGGATTGTTTATGTTCAAAGAAGATAGAATATACCAAGTTAAATACACTCACATGCTTGGAAGGAATCCTCACATATGTAGTGAAACTTCCATATGAAAGTGAACCCATCGAGAACTCAGATACAGCCAAGGATTCTCTCCTGTTACTCTTTCTAGGTTTCTTATCAATGCTCTGAGCCTTATCATCCTCTGATTTGGGATATTTCTTGCTCTGAGATGAACTTATTTGAAATATTCTCTCTTTGACAACATGGTGTGTGGAAAATTTCTTACTTGAGACTGCTAATGGATGCAAAGTCTTATCACTTCTTCTCTTCATGTAGAGAACTGTACCAGCAAGCAGACTCAGTACAAGTGAGGAAATTCCTAGGATCTGATATGCACCAACATTATCTTCATCATGTCTTATTGGAGACTCCATCATTTCCAAAGGTTGGGCTTCTGCAACAGCAGAAATTTCTTTCACGATGCTTTCAGGATTGTCAATCATCAACTCAAGTGCATTATCAGCAATGAAAGATTGGGATTCAGCCAACTCAACCTCAACATTAGAAGTTGTAAGCCCTTGGTCCAAATCCCTTTCTGAACTATCAGATTCATTCCCCTCAGCTCGGACAACAGAAACCTTTTCAGTCTCTACCAAATCATGCTTTCCTTGTTCTACATCCTTTTCTAAGCTATCAGCCCCATTTACCTCAGCTAATTGAATTGCGGAAGCTTCTTCAATCTCCAACACATCCACTCTTTCAATTTCAACTTCCCCACCATCATCTAAATCAGTATCCATTTGAAATTCTTCCTCATCTGGCTCTGTTTCAGATTCTTCATCTTCTTCTAACTCAATTGGTTCAAACTTTTTACCCGATTCCTCACTACCAGTACTGCCTTTCAAATATCCGTGATATATATTGCTACTCTCTTCTAAAGCAGTCAAGTTCATGAATTTAATCGGATGCACATCATGTATTCAACCAAGGTCATTAATCAACTTTGAGAAATAAGAAACCGCTTCACCCGAGAATTGCTTAAAGTAACTATTAGCCTTAGGTAAGACTGGAAAAGCCAAGACCGGAATATGTGATGGAATACTGACTTTAGAGAATCTCAAGTCTATAATAGACCCATGGGTAACAAGTATAGGAGAATCAGTTACTGAAAATGATAAGAAAGCAATCATAAGTTCCAATATCAGAGATAAAATCCTCAATATTGTTAAAGATCTTGATTTTGATTTCATTTCAACCACTAAAAAGTAAGCCCAAGCCAAATAATGATAAGACTTCTCTCCATATCAAGTAGTAATATATTTGCCTTCTCATCAAATCTAGTTTTTCTTCCTTTATGTATAATATTGTTTTTCATGATTTCATGTTCCAATTTAATTCAATTCTTCTTTGTTAGATGTCTCTTTTTTTCATATTCTATTCTATGGACTTGTGCATAAAAATTAAGCTTTTGTGTCTCTTTTATAAACTAAAAAATCTTGAAAGTAAATTTCACGAGGCTCAAAACTTGGTGGATAATAAGCAACAAACGTCTCTATCTTTTCTCACTTAAATACATAATTTTTTATATGGTACCATTGAATATTGCACTCTCATCAATCATCACTAAATAAAGGGAAAAGACATCATTTCTACCCCATACTATACAAGATAAGTCTAAGCCACACATAAATTATATAAGTGACCTATTGCACACCTTAACTATATAAAAGTGATATTATTACCTCCCCGCGACCCCCATTCTAAGGCGCATGTGTTACACTTATTTTAGTCGCGTCAAGCTATTAAATAACAAAAGTAAACGGCTAAAAACATTAAGGGAAAAGGCATCGTTTCCACCCCAAACTATAGTCGAAAAGTCAAATACACACCTAAACTATATAAGTGACCTATTACACACCTTAACTATAAAAAATGATACTTTTTACTGACGTGGTGCTGACGTGACAGCGCGTGTAAAACACTACACCACCTGCAAGTGGTGGTAGCCTGACAGGGTTAAATAGTTTCACTTTTTTATAGTTTAGGTGTGTAATAGGTTACTAGTATAGTTTAGGTGTGCCTTCGACTTTTAGGATATAGTTTGGGGTGAAAACGATGTATTTTCTATCATGTGACTATGATTGTAAATCATATTTAAGAAAAATAATCTATTAAATTTTTTAAGGGATATTTTTTGCCCTTCTTTAAATTCAAGTTCTAACAATAATAACTATGAATTCCATCACTGAAACGTAAGCCTGGATGTACTTTTTTACTAATAGACGTAGTTATCAAAAAAAAAAAACTTTAGTTAACATCTAGAGTTATCTAAAAATCTTTTACCAATTATTCTAAAACTTTAAAAATTTGAAATCTCACACTATCTTTAGAAAACCCTTTTCCACTTCTAATATACTTCTATTGTATTGGTACTTTTAACACTTTCAAATTCTTTTAGAAAATAATGTCTTAATTCTGTTCACTATTTTTCTTTTAAAAATAGAAAAACCTTTCTACTTCTAAAATAGTTCATTGTAGTGAATATATATATATATATATATATATATATATATATATATATATATATATATATATATATATATATATATATATATATATATAAAGGAGACATTGTAGGCTGCTGATGTGGCATGCCTCAATGAAAAAGTATTTATTGAAAAAGCAATTCAAACCTTTTCAACAAGCCGACGACGTCGCTTTCCACTGGCACAATTGATTCTACTAAGACTAAACTGGGTAGAAGAGATCACCGAGAAAGAATTTGCTACTAGTGTACAGCAACACAGCACAACATCTTTCCTTGTAGCTGCGTCCTCATTTTCTAAATACACAACAACAGACTCCCTTGCAAACACAAGAAGATCGTGGCCCTGTAACCCCAAATCCAGTATCAAACTGAACTATCAAGAAGGGAAATAAAGCCCACAAAAATATAGATGACAAACCTTGAAATTAAAATGAGCAAGGGTTCTCAAAGCAAGTTGAACCATCACAGAACCACTCAGTTCTGGTACTTGGGGGGTAACCATTGTAAAATGCCCTTGACTCACAGAAGCTGATTGTCTTGGCATTGAATGATGAGATCTTGAAAGGATTGCTGAGAAAAATTTAAGCAGCTAATTCTGGATGGTCGGCAACAAAGGTGGAATGCTGAGACACAGAAAATACATATTTTACCCTTGAGCAACACCACACAAAAGAACTAATTCATGAAAGTTCTATGCAAACTCAGAGAGAACCTTTCAGTTATTTGCTCCAACGCTTCCACCAGAGTCAGGGAAAGACCAGAAGAGAACATAGAATCCAAGAGACCACGAACATGAGGCTCCATGGTTTGTCCCATTGCTTTAGCAATATTTCCAACATATGCAAGTGCCTCAAGTGAGGGCCTGCCTCTACGGGGAGTAATCTGAGAGAAACATATTTCACCTGTCACGATTATTGCTCGCCCATTTACATGTTATAGAAAGAACCTACAATCCAAAGGTGGAATGCTGTGACACAGAAATTGATATGTTACCCTTGAGCAGCACCACACAAAAGAACCCGTTTATGACATTTGTGCTCAAACTCAGAGAGAACCTTTCAGTTATTTATAACTTCTTTTTACATTAGGAACATAAAATATAACTTTCCAATTGAAAGACCGGAAACAGTACAGTTAGACAAGTACATCTGTAATGATATATATAGCATACTGCATCACGCAAGTGAGAGGATATTATCGGCAAATAGTTAGTGAGTTCACCATCCAGAGCACCAGCTATCTCCCCAAGTGTGATGAACCCACTGGAACGTTCTGCAGGTATTTAAGGACATGAAGTATATGATTCATGCATATCTGTAGAAGTAAAATCAACAAACTTGAGTTCACAGTAGTCAACATTGAAGATGCAAATCTCCTTCATCCAGATTCTATAGTTAGTAAAAGTAGATTAAATTATTAAAATGAAATCAAATATCACAAAGCGTTAAATAATTAGTCACAAATCAATCACGCAGTAAATGGGCAATTCGAGGAAGTAGAGAAGTTATGCTGAGGCGAACTAGGCGATCTCGGTGCTCCAGATATCTTAGAATAATTTCAGCAACTTCCCTGTATCTTGAAATCATGAACTCTCCTGTGTTCCTGCACATTTTGATGATAAATTTGCTCTTATCAATCATTTATCATATCAAAAGCAGATAGATAATCCTGGGTCCAATTCCCATAGCATATGACTTAAGGATATTACATTATTCTTTGTGAAGGAGATACAAACCAAAAGCACATAAATCTGTGAAACTAAAGTAGTCATGGAACCATACTAGAATAACTGCATACATGGTAATACAGAAAAGAAAATATTGCCCTCAAATAGCTTGAAGAGGTACCTTGACCACCACCCTTTTCATGCAACCATCCATCACCTAAGATTCTACCTTTCACCCCTACTAGCACCTCATAAGAAGAGAAACCACACCATCACAAACCAACAACTATCCTAGAAACCTTCTTAACATAGAAAGTTTTCCCCTTTTTCCAAAAAATATTTTCGAAACATTGTTTGGTTATACATTGGAATGATTTTTTGGTTAGCTTTTGAAGATGAATTTTCCAAGTTTGAAATCTGTAATTTTTTTCCACTTATAGAGCTTCAACTTCTTGCAAGTGAAATCTGCAACAAGTTTCAAGACGATATCTTATAAAACCTAACTACATAATCCAAGATCAACAAAGGATCCTGTCAATATATACACCATTAACTAACGAAAACTAATACGAGAGATGTCATTTATAAATGACTGAAGCCGGGTAACCCCCCCCCACCCAACCCTACCCCCACCCATACACACAGAGAGATTATAATCAATCTATAGATTACAAATGCATTCTAGATTCAATTGCTAATAAGAACAAGTAGGTAATAGACGCCTTTTGCCCCTTCATTATAATTACTTTATATAAGAAACAATTAGGTAGCAGACATTTGCACCCAAAACATGTAAATTCCTCAGACTTGAGGTAGACCGACTCTTAAGTATAACCAGAGATTTAAGTCTCTAGTTTCTCAAACATTCAGCAGATCACAACAATGGCATACACCCTTTTTACGTACTCCAAAAGATTTATATTTTAAGTTCGAAAGAGTTTTATTATCTAAGTGATAAGAAATAAAAAATTTATTTTGGTAAAGGATTATTTACATTTTTACTCAGAGTCGCCACTTGGCATAATCCGGTGTGCCAAGTCACCATTAGAAAATCCTTTCCAAAACCATTTGACTCTTTAAATTGGTTTGTGAACAGAGATTCCGGCTAAGGAATTCTGTTGACCGAGGGGAAGGTGTTAGGCACCTCTCGATCCCATGGTTCAACCACGGTCGCCTGGTAGAGTGTATCGACTATTTTTGGCACTAAGAAATGTATAAACCGCGCAAAAGCATGCAAAATAATCAAACAAAACAAAACAATCCGAAATGTAAAATCCAATCCAATTATTACAACCCGAAATAAAAAGGGACTGAAAGTAAACCTACGCTAATCCTAAACTGATGCTCTACCTGACGCCTCGGGCCTTCAGCACAAACATCCTTCGGGTACATGACATCCCGGGGGATTCCCCGGTGAATAAATATATACAGATACTTTGGGGCATTCCCCGACCATATTATAAAATTGAATTTTTCATACGATAAAGTAAAACGAATCACGCACATATTCAAATATTCCAATAAATTGTTATTTCCTAAATTTGACTACCCGGCCTACATTTGCCTATCCAAGTTCAACATATCACAGTGCTATCGTGTTTAACATTATCCATGAATCAAAATTAATCAACATTCATTTTAGTAATTTTTAATTCCCACCCCAATTTTATTTTTAACAAAAAACTTCTACAATAACGATTACTATTTCAACAATCCATAATCACTATAAACTCAATATTCATCATTCATGTCACACACAATTGTAACTAACGAAATCAACAATCAATCAATACCAACAGTTATTCATCACCAATGAAGATCAAACCACACACGAATATCCAATTCGCAATAAGAAATATTGCAAATAATAAAATAGATGAGAGAAAGTGTAGAGTTGGACCTCGATTGAAGCTTTTATTGTGCCAAAATATGTGATCAAAAGACAAAGTTGGATCCAAAACTCTTGACTTGAACCTCGATAACCAACAACTCCAAACTCGATATCGAATTCAACCGGACAGATTTGGAAAACAACAAAAAACCTCACATTGAATGAACCGCAAACCTGAATAGAAATCCAAAACAACCCAAGATCTCAAATTCGAATCCCCAAATCATCGATTTCCAGCTAACCTTGTATGAGTCTCATCAGAATTGAAGTAACTATCATCGTTTCAGTATTTCTCAAAATGATACGGAGCTAGCTCAAATGGGCTGGCTGCTGGCGCGGTATTGAGAGGAGAATGGGGGCGGAACAGTGGCTAGGACACTGGTCGCAGCAACGGGGTCATTTGGTTGGTCGCCGAAGAAGGCACTGGATGATGGAGGAGGCCAGAAATGAGCGGCGGCTGGAGGAGCAGCCCGTGCTGGCCTTTGGAGGTGACGCCATCCCTGGCTGTTCGGCATTTGAGTGAAGAAAGAAGAGGATGAGAACTGGAGTGGCGCCAGCACCGATGCTGTTGTCGTCGATGGGGAAGGCTGCGGGAGAGGTTTTTGAGAGAGAGAGTGGGAGTCCAGAGTAAGGGAGTGAGAGACGGAGTTAGGTGGCTTCCCTTTTTTTCATATCCCCCTCTTCCGTGTTCCTTTTGTGTGTGTATATATGAGGTAAGGGTGGGATAGTTGTGAGGTGGGGTAGAGTTTGTTAGGATAAGGTAGGTAGGTGTTGTTTTTTTAATTAGGTGGGTTGTTAGAATATTAGGATAAAACAAAATTAGTTAGGGGGTTGTTATTTTTGTCATTTTGTGCACGAATTATCACACGGGTAAGGGTACACAGTAGGATAAGGTAAAAAATAGGAAAAAACGATATTGGGGAGGGACGAAATTAGGTGTCTACATCATGCCCTTTGAATGTAAACAAGAAGTGTTTTCAGACAAAGAAGTAGACAGCGAGACCAAATTTTGACCCGATCATTATCCAAAGAAAGAAACAGAAGGAAAAAGGACAACCGGGTTTTGACTTAAGACATCCCACCTACTCACATTATGAGAGGATCGAGTGACAAGTATCTCAACTTTTGGAAGGAGATGGACTACACTGAGTTGGAGAGTCGAGGGAGGTTCCATCGAGGTTTCGGTCCGCGGCTCTGTCATTACATCAAAAAAAGTGAAAATTACAAGTTAAAACATAAATGAAATTACAAAAATCCTATCTATACAGCTTCTATTGGTTCTTGACTCGACTTTTATCACCCTATTCTTTAGGCGGGCTCCTGACTTGCAATTTCTTTCAACTTGTTGCTTGGCTTTCAATTGCTTTGCTTTGTTGCTTGACTTTTCGTTTCTTCACCCTATTCTCCAGGCGGGCACCTGACTTGCTATTTCATCACTTTGTTGCTTGACTTTCATTTCTTCACTCTGTTCTCCATGTGGGCCTCTGACTTGCTATTTCATCACCCTATTCTTCAGGCGGGCTCCTAAAACCCAAAATTAAAACTAGAACGAAAATTATCCCAAACAAGAATTATAATAAAGTAGTATTTCATTTTTGAAAGCATTATCCCATTTTCCAGAAGGGTCCTGCGCATAAAGTAAAATCCCATTTTTCAGGAGGGTCCTGAACAGAAAGTAAAATCCTATTTTTTCAGGAGGGTCCTGAACAGAAAGTAAAATCCCATTTTTCAGGAGGGTCCTGAACAGAAAGTAAAATCCCATTTTTCAGTAGGGTCTTAAACAGAAAGTAAAATCCCATTTTTTAAGAGGGTCCTGAACATAAAGTAAAATCCCATTTTTCAGGAGGGTCCTGAACATAAAGTAAAATCCCATTTTTCAGGAGGGTCCTGAACATAAAGTAAAATCCCATTTTTCAGGAGGGTTCGGAACAGAAGTAAAATCCCATTCTTCAGGAGGGTCCTGAACAAAAAGTAAAATCCCATTTTTCAGGAGGGTCCTGAACATAAAGTAAAATCTCATTTTTCAACAGAAAGTAAAATCACATTTTTCAGGAGGGTCCTAAACAGAAAGTAAAATCCCATTTTTCAACAGAAAGTAAAATCACATTTTTCAGGAGGGTCCTGAACATAAAGTAAACTCCCATTTTTTAGGAGGGTCCTGAACCGAAAGTAAAATCCTATTTTTCAGGAGGGTCCTGAACAGAAAGTAAAATCCCATTTTTTAGGAGGGTCCTGAACAGAAAGTAAAATCCCATTTTTCAGGAGGGTCCTGAACATAAAGTAAAATCCCATTCTTCAAGAGGGTCCTGAACAGAAAGTAAAATCCCATTCAGGAAGGTCCTGAACAGAAGTAAAATCCCATTCTTCAGGAGGGTCCTGAACAAAAAGTAAAATCGCATTCTTCAGAAGGGTCCAGAACAAAAAGTAAAATCTCATTATTCAGTAGGGTCCTGAACATAAAGTAAAATCTCATTTTTCAGGAGGGTCCTAAGCAGAAAGTAAAATCTCATTTTTCAGGAGGGTCCTGAACATAAAGTAAAATCTCACGGATGTGAATTTTCAATGGTAGCTGAATTAGGTGAAGCGAATTTTCCCCTATTTCAACAAAGAAAATTTGTCAGTTAAAAACATAGCGGTGGGTTGCAGCTCTTGGCTTCGCAGGTATCTGCCCCAACACTCACTCCTCTCATCTTTGTTTTAAATTGCTAACACCTGCCCTGTCTTGACGCATCATCGACCCAGATCCAGATTTAGGGAAATGAGTTCTGACTCAAACAATGGGTTTCCATTTTACCATGCCCCTGAGGTGCACTCTTTTACTAAATCTGAATGCTTCCACGAATCCAATAGCCTGTCAGTTGATAGACTTCCTTTGCTTTATGTTGAATTACAATCATATTTCATTCCTGTGCTATTCCTCGGCTTTTTCTCGTATAATTGGAAAGACTGGTAGTAAATTTTGAAATCCTTTCTCGCTTGTTTTGACACAGACTTGACTTAAAATATAAAGAAATGATGGTGACTTTTATTTTGATAAATGACATAAAAAGATAAGAAACATGAATATGTAAATGAAAGAAAAGGGAAATGTCCCATATTCAAAATAAAACTTATGTGAATACGACAACCAACTCCAATGTGTATGACATGCATTTTGGATTGAGCTGCCTGATCTTCCTATCCAAACTCCCCATTTGTTGTTGAGTTCGTGCCTTTGCCGCTGAGCCGCTTCTTCAAATCCATTGGACTCATACATCGCATTTGATTGACGATATCTTGAAAGACTTTCACCAAAAAATCTCTTTCTTTTCACTTTTCACTTTTCTCTTGAACTCTTCATCGCCTTACGGTTCCCGTGAGGGTTTTCATCAATAAGACTCTCTCATTTTTATTTCTCTTCACTCACCATCACCTTATGGTGCTTGCAAGGGTTTTCACCATTAAGACTCTCTCATTTTCATTTCTCTCAACTCACCATCACCTTATGATGCCCACGGGGGTTTTCACCAATAAGACTCTCTCATTTTTCTATTTCTTTTCTGATTTCTTATGCTGAGGGAGATGAGTGGTACCTCACAATGTATCAACATATCCATTGCATGCTTAGCCTTAACATTATCAAAAATTGATCTGAAGGACTTTCTTTGGTTGTAACTTGGCTTTTGGTTAAGGTTAGAAAAGATGGTAAGGGGCTCAAATGATACTTGAAGTGGGGGTGGGACTTACAACTTTTGGAATCGACTCAAACAACACATTAAATCATGTCCCAGTCTTGTTGACTGGGTGAATCTTAAATCTTTATTTGATTGGACCGAGCCCGAAATAGGGCAGCCTACGTATCTCACTCCCGAGAGAGGAGAATTAGGTCAGACGTAGTTCCATCAGCTTGTTCTTTGTTTTGATTTGATTTTGATTTTTTTTCGAACTCTTTCTTTTATTCTTATTTTCTTGACATTTATCTTTGACTCTATTTTGATTCCAAAAGAGGGATATGAAATAAAAATAAAACGAAGCTCAAACGGGTAAACAAAGGATGACACCATGTTTGGATAGAAGAATAAAATGCCTTCATCATATCAATCTTTAAGAATGCAAGTACTAAACATGCAATAAACTCATCAAAGGATCAAATATCATACTTAATATCGTTTGGCCGCATCAGCATTGATAGCCATTTCTGCTATTTTGCCTTCAGTATCTGTCAAATATAAGGCTCCATTGGGCAACACTTTCTTCACAACAAAGGGACCTTGCCAGTTAGGGGAGAACTTGCCTTTCGCCTCAACCTGGTAAGGAAGGATACGTCTCAATACCAACTGACCAACTTCAAAATTCCTGGGACAGACCTTTTTGTTATACGCTCGAGCCATCCTTCTCTGATACAACTGGCCATGACACACAGACGTTAGCCTTTTTTCCTCAATCAAACTTAAATATTCCAGTCGGGTTTTTACCCATTAGTCATTATCAATCTCTGCTTCTACAATGACTCGAAGAGAGGGAATTTCAAATTCTGCAGGGATGACTACTTTTGTCCCATACACCAATAAATATGAAGTTGCCCCTGTTGAAGTGCGAACAGTGGTGCGATAACCTAGCAATGCAAACGACAACTTTTTATGCCACTGTCTAGATCCTTGTACCATCTTTTGCAGTATCTTTTTTATATTTTGATTGGAGGCTTCTACAACACCATTGGCCTTTGGGTGATATGGAGTAGAATTTCGATGTACGATCTTAAACTGTTGACATACTTCTTGTATCAAATGACTATTGAGATTGACAGCATTGTCTGTAATAATCATCTTAGGAATTCCAAATCTACAAATGATATTGGCATGAACAAAGTCCACCACAGCCTTCTTTGTCACTGACTTAAAAGTTATTGCTTATACCCACTTTGTGAAGTAGTAATGGCTACCAAAATGAATCTATGTCTATTTGATGCCTTCGGCTCAATTGGTCCAATCACATCTATTCCCCAAGCCACAAAAGGTCATGGAGCGTCCATTGCATGTAACTCAACAGGAGGAGAACGTATCAGATCACCGTGTACCTGACATTGATGACACTTTCAAATAAATTGAATAGAATCTCATTCCATAGTAAGCTAGTAATAACCTGCTCGAAGAATCTTCTTTGACAAGACATGACCGTTCATATGCGACCCGCATACTCCAGAGTGTATTTGAACCATGATTGCCGAGGCTTCTCTTGCATCTACACACCTCAAAAGTTCGAGATCTGGGGTTCCCTAATACAAGATTCCCCTACTTAAGAAAAATCCACTAGCCAAAACGCCTAATAGTCCTCTTTTGATCGTTGGGGGCATATGCTCGGTATTCTCCTGACTGAATATACCGCTTGATATCCAAGAACCAGGGTTCTCCATCGAGCTCTTCTTCAACCGCATTATAGTAAGCATGCTGATCACGACTCTGTATATGCACTGGATCGATGTAGGCTTTATCAGGATGTTGGAACATTGAAGACAGAGTGGCTAAAGCATCAGCAATTTCATTATGAATCCTTGGAATATGCCTAAATTTTACTAACACAAACCGTTGACATAGCTCTTGCAAGCATTGTCGATACGAGATAAGCTTCAAATCTCGCGTCTCCCAATCTCCTTGAATTTGATGGATGAGCAAATCCGAATCTCCTAAAACCAATAATTCTTGGAATCCCATATCAATAGCTAACCTCAAACAAAGAATGCAGGCTTCATACTCTGCCATATTGTTAGTACAGTAGAATCGAAGTTGTGCTGTTACCGGGAAATGTTGTCCCAATTCAGAGATAAGAACCGCACCTATTCTGACTCCTTTCATATTGACAGCTCTATTGAAGAATAACCTCCAACCTAGATCAGCATCTATAATGACTTCATCGACACACGACACTTTTTTGTTAGGAAAATATGTATTTAATGGCTTATACTGTTCATCGATGGGATTCTTAGCAAGATGATCTGCCAAGGCTTGGGCTTTCATGGCAGTTCGAGTCACATATACAATGTCGAACTCGGTAAGCAATATTTTCCATTTTTCCAATCGACCCGTTGGCATAGGCTTCTGAATGATATACTTCAAAGGATCCATGCGGGAGATGAGATAAGTAGTATAGGATGAGAAATAATGCTTCAACTTCTGTCCTACCCAAGTTAGGGCACAACACGTTCTTTCAAGAAGAGTATACCTCGCCTCATATGCGGTGAACTTCTTGCTAAGATAATAAATAGCCTTCTCCTTTTTGCATGTGACAACATGTTGACCCAGGACATAATCAAAAGAATTGTCCATAACTGATAAATATAAGATCAAAGGCCTACCAGGCTCCGGGGGTACCAGCACGGGCGGATTTGACAAATATCTTTTGATTCGATCGAACGCTTCCTGACATTCTTCAATCCATTTTACCGCAACACTCTTTTTCAACAACTTGAATATGGGCTCACAAGTGGTTGTGAGTTGAGCAATAAACCTACTAATGTAGTTCAGTCTACAAAGCAAACTCATCACCTCTGTTCTATTCTTGGGCGGGGGAAAATCCTGAATGGCTTTGATTTTTGAGGGATCCAATTCAATTCCCCAACAGCTGACTATAAACCCCAACAGCTTTGCAGATTGAACTCCAAATACATATTTTGCCGGGTTGAGTTTGAGATTATACCTGCGAAGCCTTTCAAAGAACTTTCTTAAATCTTTAACATGGTCGGCCTGACTTTTTGACTTAATAATCACATCATCCATGTAGACCTCAATCTCCTTATGCATTATATTATGAAACATAGTGGTCATGGCTCTCATGTATGTTTCTCCAACATTCTTCAAACCGAACGGCATCACTCGATAACAATAAGTCCCCCATGGTGTGATAAAAGATGTCTTCTCTGCATCGTCATCATCCATAATGATCTGGTGATATCCGGCATAGCAATCCACAAAAGAGGCAACCTCATGTTTAGCATAGTTGTCTAACAAAATGTGAATATTGGGCAGTGGAAAATCATCTTTCGAACTTGCTTTGTTCAAATCACGGTAATCAACACACACTCGGATTTTGCCATCTTTCTTTGGTACGGGAACAACATTGGATAACCACATGGGATAGCAAGCTACTCGAATTACTTTAACTTCAAGTTGTTTCATGATTTTCTCTTTAATTTTAATACTGACATCCGTTTTAAACTTCCTCAACTTCTGTTTGACAGGAGGGAACGCGGGATCACTTGGCAATTTGTGAGCCACTAATTCAGTGCTTAAACCAGGCATATCATCATAAGACCATGCAAAAACATCCTTATAATCAATTAATGCTTGATTCATTCCATCTTTTAGCTGTGGCAAAACATGTACACTAATTTTAGTTTCACTAACATCTTTTTGATCCCCTAGATTTATTGGCTCAGTCTCATTCAAATTAGAATTCGGTTTGTCTTCAAGCTGTTCCAACTCTTTGCTTATTTCTTCTAGTTCTTCTTCTTCATCACATTCCCCATCCTTCTTCATTGCATATTGATTAGTTTGGATTTTAAGATCAGGCTGAAAATTCTGCATGTTTGTCATGTCATTAGAATAAGCATAAAGAGAACTGTGTAAAAAAGAAAAACAAAATATATTAGACATGAAACAAAAGGGACATTCCATTTTATTAAATAAAAAGATAGAAGGGTTTAAACATAGATTCCAACATAACATAAACAAACTAAAATCCGAATTACAACCTTGAAATAACTCGGATAATCAAAAAGACAAAAAAATAAACTACCAAAACTCCCTCCTAACAGGGAGAGGAGTGACTTCCTAATTATTGAGCCAGACAGCTGGACCTATGAATTGGACGTCTGCTATACTGGTACCTTCCCCTACTTCGACCATATCAACATCAATAAAAAGATTTTGGTAGTCATCAACCAATTCAACTTCAAATTTCACATGCTTTGTGACATCGCTCTTAACAAATGACTCACTGAGTAGTGGCATTGGGCGAAGGAGTGACCATGTTTCCTTTTTCCTTCCCTTGGCTTTCTTCAGATTTTCAGCCGTAGGCTCAAATCCCAGACCAAACGTGCCCATGTTCTCACTCAGACATATGGGATGAACTATACCGTGCAAAGACACTCCCAAACCCTTTTCTGGCTCAAATCCGTATTTCCAAAGTTCACTCACCATTATGATAGAATCAGAAGACAATTGCGGTCCCGGTATAACTTGTCATTCAAGGATACAATTCACTGTATCAAAAATTTGATATACGAATATCTCCTCTATGTTATTTGCTTCAATAAAAGACAAGGGAGAATCTTCATTGGCGGACAAATCTCCTTCACCATGAATAACTACTTCTTTCCTGTCATGCTCAAACTTAATCATGTGGTGTAGCGTAGATGCAACCGCCTTAGCCTTGTGGATCCAAGGCCTTCCCAACAACAGATTGTAAGAGGAGTCTACATTCAATACTTGAAACTCTATGGCGAACTCAACAGGCCCTATGGTCAACATTAGTTCTATTTCGCCAATGGAATTTGATTTTGCACCATCGAAAGCCCTAACACATACATTGTTGGGCCTCATCCTGTTAGCACCAATATTCAACTTTTGCAAAGTAGAAATAGGGAAAATCTTTGCACCTGAACCTCCATCAATCATAACATGAGTGACGTAGAAATCTTCACACTTCACTGTAATGTAAAGGCCCCGGTTATGCCCTGTACCTTCAACAGGCAATTCATTGTTAGAAAAGCTGATCCGATTGACTTCAAAGATTTTTCCAACCACTTTTTCAAGTTGGTTGATTGTAATCTCCCTAGGAACATACTCTTTATTTAATACCTTCAGCAAAACATCATGATGCTCCTTGGAGTGCAACAACAAAGATAAAAGGGAAATTTGAGCACGGGTTTTCTTCAACTGGTCCAATATTGAATACTCTGGCAATGTCATCTTTTTCAAAAATTCTTCGGCTTCTTCTTTGGTGATAGGTTTTTTGATAGATGATGGTCCACTCACCGTTGGCTTGGACTTTCTTAAGCTTTCATGCACGAAGCATCTTCCTGACCTAGTCAAACCCCCTACCTCATCTATATCTTCCACTACTTCTTTCCCGTGATAGGTCATCACAGTTCGCCCATAATTCCAGAGAATCCTTTTCGTATCAACTATCGGAGGTTGGGTCACTGGTTTGAGGACAATAGGCACTGCCAGTGCTCCTTTCACCATCAAGATGGGCTGACTCAGAGCTCCCACCACTGTCAACTTAGGTTTATCTGACTTAAATCAACATACCTTCTGTCACCCTGTACTGTAATCAGGGGTTTTTTATGCTTTCTTGGGCTTTATCTTTTATCATTCCTTCCTGGCTTAATGACATTGCTTTTAAAGACTCCGCTACATTTACCGATTTCTCCTCAGTGGTCTGTATCTTGACAATAGGCTTATAAACCCTCGAAGACTCTTTTCCATCATATATCAATTCTAACATATTGGCTTCAGCATGGGTTGGCAGCGGATTTTGGTTAATGTTTGGACCCTCCGGGGCCTGGACCAGCATCTGATTTGTGTCAATTTAATCTTGGACAGCTCTCATTAAATGCTAGTATTTCTCGATGTCATGGCCTGGCATATCAGAATAGTACGCACACCTTAAAGAATAATCGAGATTCCTCGGCGGTGGATTTGGAAGCCTTCCTTGAATTGGGCTTAAAATCATCAACTTTCTCAACCTATCAAACAAGCTAGCATATGACTCCCCAAGAGTTGTGAATTGATTTTTGACCGCCTTTTCCTTCTTACGCTCAGTCCTAGGCTGAAAACTGGGTCTGGAGGGGTTTTGGTAATCTGGTGGAGCGAATGGGCGATTTTGTAGGGCTTGGGCATGCCACTGCGGGTAAGAAGGGGTTTGGGCATATGGTTGCACGCTATATACTGGGTACGGGGGTGGTGTAATGAAATATAAAGGGTTTTGTGGAGGGTAGTAATGGTGGGAGGAATATATGGAGATTGGGTGTAGACTTGGGCTTGGGATTGGGGATAGGGGCGAGGTGGTCTTTTGGGATAGGAATGGGTTCCAGCTACGATAGTTGCCACATCCTCTTTCTTCTTTCTACCTCCAAATGCACCATATCCACCTTGAATCACTTGTGTGGTGGCTTTTAATACGGCAAAACTCACTATTCGGTCGGTCTTAATTCCGTCCTCTATCATCTCCCCCATTTTGAGTACTTCCATAAAAGATTTTCCTATTACCGAAAGTAAATGTTGAAAATAGGTCTCATCCTGTGCCTGAATGAAAACTTCTACCAACTTACTTTCTTTCATTGGAGGCTTTACCCTGGCGGCCTGTTCATGCCACCTTATCGCGTATTCCCTAAAACCTTCAGTGCTCTTTTTCTTTATGTTGACCAAGGATTTTTCGTCCGAAATTAGGTCGATGTTATACTGAAAATATAGAACAAATTCAGAAGCCAAATCATCCCAGTTGTTCCATTTATTGATATCTCGATCGATAAACCATTCTGAGGCCAGATCAGAAAGACTCTCGCCAAAGAAGGCCATGAGCAGTTCTTCCCTTCCTCCAGCAGCCCTCAACTGTTTGCAATAACATCTTAAGTGTGAAATGGGATCACCGTGTCCTGTATACTTCTCGAACTTCGGCATCTTAAAATCAAGGGGAAGGTTGATGTCAGGGAACATGCAAAGATCTTTATAGGAAATACTCCTATAATCTCTGATTCCTTGCAAATTCCTCATTTTCTATTCTAAAATTTTCAATTTCCGGGCTATGATATCCTGTTCCTCTGCTGGGACAAGTTTCTCTGTATCAAATGGAAATGCAGGAGGCTGAGTGTACCCATACGGTTCATTCATTTGCAAAGTGGGCTCCGGGGCGTAATACTGACTATCTGAAACCTTCAGTACCGGCTCACTGGTAGACCTAGGAAGCCTCATTATGGGACGCACAACATATATGGGAGTTTCATATGGTGGCGGAGCCATGAATACCGGTGTGATCGGTGGCGCTGGCTGAGCGGCTGGTCTTGATTGGGGAGCTGCCAAGGGCACACCAGAACTGCCAGGATAATAATGTCATGGAGTGAATCCTGGCGCGTGCTCAGGTGACTCAGTAGGAGCAGAGAATTGTGCCTGAGAGAGCGGTGGGCATTTAGAGATAATCCCAAGACCTTCAGGGAGCAGGGGAGGAGGCATTCCGCTGGCCCATGCCCGGTGTAAATCTATCAGAGTGCTGCAAACCTACCACTGTTATCTGAAAGAACATGCTCATCAAAGACGACTTCCGTTAGGATTAGGGAACACAACAAGTATGGGAATCACATTGGTAAAATTGCCCTAAATTCATGTTCATTTCTACCAGCTTTTGAGGGTAGAGAGGTCATTTTAACATCATCCTAATTTTTGTCTACACTTATTTTTATCTATACTTATTATTATTATTTTCATATCCATCTCTGTTCCTTTCCTTTCTCTCGTTATCTACCTTTATTTTATCATTCTTTATGAATTTTGTTTTACCTTAAAAGAGGAAAAATAATGAAAAACAACAAAACAAAATGATTAGATCGAACCCAAAAGTAGGTTGCCTACGTATCATGTTTTACATGAATCAGATCTTGCGTAGTTCGGGCCTTGCCAAAATGGCCAATTAAACTCTTTTTTCTTGAAACTTTAAGAAGAAAAAGAAAAATAACAATTTGTCAAAAGCATTGACGAACATCTTTTGCATTTTTTACTTTTAAAATACCTATACAAAACGAAACCTATGATTACCAAAGAAAAATCTTTTGAGGTTTTCAATTTTGAATTTCATATGAAAATGAAACTTGAAACTATTAAAGGAAAATCTTTTGTAGTTTTCTCTTGAAGATGTATACGAAACACCTATTTTAAATAAAGAGTGAAGAAAATCTTTTTCTGAATTTTTTTTTTTGAATAAGATCAACCAAGAATAAAACCTACGACTATTAAGGATTTTTTTTTGTATTTTTATTTTCAAGACATGTATGAAACGCCTACTCTAGATGAAAAGTGAAGATTTTTTTTTTTTTTAAATAAGATCAACCAAAAATTAAACCTACGACTATTGAGGAAAATCTTTTGTTTTTTTTACTTTTTTTTTCAAGATATGTATGACACACCTACTCTAAATAAAGAGCGAAGAAAATCTTTTTTTTTTAATTTTTTAAATAAGATCCCCGAACCAACAATAGGCTGCCTACGTATCTCACTCCCGAAAGAGAAGAATCAGGGGTGCGTAGTTCGTCCAAATTGGACAATTAACGATTAACTAATAAATTGACCCTAGCTTAAGAGACACTACCAAAAATAAACAAAAAAAAACTTTTGGATTTTCAGCTAGACACTGACACCACCAATTATGAAGAAAATCTTTTTGGTATTTTTGTTTTTGACAAATAAGGAGAAAAGGCAAACAAAATTTTTTTTTTTTTTTTGAATTTACGGTACTTTGAGAAGACAAATATAAAACGTAATTTTTTTTTGAGTTTTTGGATCGTGAAGAACAAAAGCCATAAAGAATTCTAAAATAAACTACGACATTTGATTTTTTTTTTTTTTTTTCATTCTTTTCGACGCACTTTTTTCTATTTTTTTTCTTTTTCATTTTTGCCTACGCACCTTACTCCTAACAATTTTTTTTGTCAAATCAGTCCGTCAAATGAACACGTTACCCTTAAAGATGCAACAGTTAGCACGTAGAGATGCTTTAGAGGTGAGTCTCCTACGAAGGGATATGTGGGTCCCGCTAGGTCTCAGTATGATGCACATAAGCATGACCTAAAGGTTAATCTACATTGTGGTTTACTAACAAGGCTGTTCGAGGGAGCGTATGGTCGATAGTGGCTGCTTTGCTTTCCACCTACTCCATAACACCGACGGCTTCCCCCCTGAAATAAGGGTGACTTAACTAGAAGTTGTGTACAACACGTGTACTACGGACTTGTTGCAGAAAGAAGGCCGGGGGGTGGACTCATGATGACAGATATAAAGAGGTAACACATAGGATAAATACTATAAACAAAGAAAACGAAAAACACACAAAAGTGCAAACAATAACCCAAACAAAATCACAAACAAGCTTATACACTCATAATGCCAAACAAAGCCGATACGACTCCAAAAATAGCTCAAATTCTGAACACTTGTCATTTTTTCCCAGCAGAGTCGCCAGAGCTGTCACACCCCTTTTACGTACTCCAAAAGATTTATATTTTAAGTTCGAAAGGGTTTTATTATCTAAGTGACAAGAAATGAAAAAATTATTTCGAAAAAGTATTATATACATTTTTTACTCAGAGTCGCCACTTGGCATAATCCGGTGTGCCAAGTCACCATTAGAAAATCCTTTCCAAAACCATTTGACTCTTTAAACTGGTTGCGAACAGAGATTCCGGCTAAGGAATTCTGTTGACCAAAGGGAAGGTGTTAGGCACCTCTCGATCCCATGGTTCAACCATGGTCGCTTGGTAGAGTGTATCAACTATTTTTGGCACTAAGAAATGTATAAACTGCGCAAAAGCATGCAAAATAATCAAACAAAACAAAACAATCCAAAATGTAAAATCCAGTCCAATTATTACAACCCAAAATAAAAAGGGACTGAAAGTAAACCTACGCTAATCCTAAACTGATGCTCTACCCGATGCCTCGGGCCTTCACCATGAACATCCTCCGGGTACATGACATCTCGGGGCATTCCCCGGTGAATAAATATATACAGATACTTTGGAGCATTCCCCGGCCAAATTATACAATTGAATTTTTCGTACAATAAAGTAAAACAAACCATTCATGCACATATTCAAATATTCCAATAAATCGTTATTTCCTAAATTTGACTACCCGGCCTACATTTGCCTATCCAAGTTCAACATATCACAGTTCTATCGTGTTTAACATTATCCATGCATCAAAATTAATCAACATTCATTTTAGCAATTTTTAATTCCCACCCCCAATTTTATTTTTAACACAAAACTTCTACAATCACGATTATTATTTCAACAATCCATAATCACTATAAACTCAATATTCATCATTCATGTCACACACAATTGTAACTAAATAAATTAACAACCAATCAATACCAACAGTTATTCATCACCAATGAAGATCAAACCACACACGAATATCCAATTCGAAATACAAAATATTGAAAATAATAAAATAGATGAGAGAAAGTGTAGAGTTGGACCTCGATTGAAGCTTTTATTATGACAAAATATGTGATAAAAATACAAAGTTGGATCCAAAACTCTTGACTCGAACCTCGATAACCAAAAACTCAAAACTCGATATTGAATTCAACCGGACAGATTTGGAAAACAACGAAAAGCCTCATAATGAATGAACCGCAAACCCAAATAGAAATCCAAAATAACCCAAGATCTCAAATTTGAATCCCCAAATCATCGATTTCCAACTAACCTTGTATGAGTCTCACCGGAATTGAAGTAACTGTCATCGTTTCAGCATTTCTCTAAATGAGATGGAGCTAGCTCAAATGGGCTGGCTGCTGGTGCGGTATTGAGAGAAAAATGGGGGCGGAACAGCAGCTGGGATGATGGTCGCACCGATGAGGCCATTTGGTTGGTTGCTGGAGAAGGCGCTAGATGACGGAGGAGGATGGATCTGAGCAGCGACTAGAGGAACAGCCCATGCTGGCCTTTGAAGTCGGTGCCGTCCCTGGCTGGTCGATATTTGAGTGGAGGAAGAAGAGGATGAGAGTTGGAGCAGCGCCGGCGCCGGCGCTGTTGTAGTCGATGGGGAAGGCGGCGGGAGAGGTTTTTAAGAGAGAGAGTGAGAGTCCAGAGAGAGGGAGTTAGGCTGCTTCCATTTTTTTTATATCCCCCCTTTCGTGTTCCTTTTGGGGGTATGTATATATGAGGTGAGGGTGGGGTAGTGGTGAGGTGGGGTAGAGTTTGTTAGAATAGGGTAGGTAGGATAAAACAAAATTAGTTAGGGGGTTGTTATTTTTGTCATTTTGTGGAGGGATTATCACACGGGTGAGGGTACACGGTAGGATAAGGTAAACAATAGGTAAAAATGATATCGGGGAGGGACGAAATTAGGTGTCTACATCATGCCCCCTTTGAATGTAAACATAAAGTGTTTTCAGACAAAGAAGTAGACAGCGAGACCAAATTTTGACCCGACCATTATCCAAAGAAAGAAACAGAAGGAAGAAGGACAACCGGGTTTTGACTTAAGACATCCCACCTACTCACATTATGAGAGGATCTAGTGACAAGTATCTCAACTTTTGGAAGGAGATGGACTATACCGAGTTTGAGAGTCGAGTGAGGTTCCATCGAGGTTCCGGTTCGCGGCTCTATCATTACATAAAAAAATGAAAATTACAAGTTAAAACATAAATGAAATTACAAAAATCCTATCTATACAGCTTCTATTGGTTCTTGACTCGACTTTCATCACCCTATTCTTCAGGCGAGCTCCTGACTTACAATTTCTTTCAACTTGTTGCTTGGCTTTCAATTGCTTTGCTTTGTTGCTTGACTTTTCGTTTCTTCACCCTATTCTCCAGGTGGGCTCCTGACTTGCTATTTCATCACTTTGTTTCTTGACTTTCATTTCTTCACTCTGTTGTCCAAGCAGGCCTCTGACTTGCTATTTCATCACCCTGTTCTTCAGGCGGGCTCCTGAAACCCAAAATTAAAACTAGAATGAAAATTATCCCAAACAAGAATTATAATAAAGTAATATTTCATTTTTGAAAGCATTATCCCATTTTCTAGGAGGGTCCTGTGCATAAAGTAAAATCCCATTTTTTAGGAGGGTCCTGAACAGAAAGTAAAATCCTATTTTTTCAGGAGGGTCCTGAACAGAAAGTAAAATCCCATTTTTCAGGAGGGTCCTGATCATAAAGTAAAATCCCATTTTTCAGGAGGGTCCTGAACAGAAAGTAAAATTCCATTTTTCAGAAGGGATCCATGTATACTGTGAACAGGCACATTTCTCCCTCATCCATCTTGGGTAGCCTCAAACATTCGATAATACCTGTCGGAACCACCAATTTAAGAGTAGATGCCTTGGATCAATAAATTTGCCACTGAAACAATCTTTAAGTTTTTCTGAAAAATGATAAGGGGGAAGAGAAAAATAGACATACCACTGAACACTCCACCTTGTCTCACGCTTTTCAATAACACGAAAGCACGCACGTAATGGCTCAATAGCTTTTTATTGAACAACTAATGTTGGATCCCTCAGAGCATCCCAAATAGCATCCACAAACTCCGACACGTGAACATCTAAGATGGTTGAAGCTTTTTCTGCCATTTCCTAAAATTTAAAGATAGGAGATTGAAACAGGGACATCATCAGCAAGTACTTAGCTTGTATCTGGAATTCAACATGCTATGTGGTGGATTTATTTAAAATATTATAAGAATGACAACCATATTTCTATAGTATGAGCTATTTCACTCTTCATTCGGTAATAACAAGAAAAAAAACACTAGTTAGCCTTTAGGATACAGTTTTAATAAATAGCTAATATTTGTATTCAGTTTTGGGAACACTTCTTTCTTTTATCACTTAGAAGCCATGCGAGATGAAAGTCTCATGCACGGTTTTGAATGAGAGATAAAAGTGAGGAATCATCTTTAGGTACCTTCTATAACAATGGCAAATCGGAGGGTGGAAAATTTGGAGAAAGGAAAAGGGAGATTTGGTAGAATGACGGTGAGAACAGTAGAATTTTCTAGGGTGGAGAGACAGTAACCAAAAAAAGAGACTTCAATTTAAAGTTTCCCCATCATGTAAAGATGAAATAAACAAAACCCAGCTTCAAAATTTTTTCTTATAGAACAAATCATGAAGAAATATGCTAATTGTACCTTTAATATTAAGACTGCAGCAAAGTGACGATACTCAATTCTTTCACCACGAAGCCATTCTAGTGCAACTTTAACCTGAAAATACAAAAGAGTTGAGATCCTGATGTAAGACAATCAAGTATCTGAAGCATCAAAACGCTACACACCTGACGTTCTACTTCATCCGCAGTCATTGCACCACCAGATCTATCTAGTTGACCAATAACTTTACTAGCAAGGACCAAGATTTCAGGATAACACTTTGTTTCAAAGGCAACGCTCATGTAATTAGAGAGTTTCGCCACTTTTGATGCATTTTCGCTGATGGTGACATCTAGTAGCTCATTAATAGCCCTCAATGCTCCCAGATTTTCAGAAACTTCATTACTATCAAGAAATGTAGTAATGAGTTCATATAGATGATCCATGAAACGAGCAAAAGCTTCTCCACTAAGATCATGAGCTTCTTCCTTTACAAACAACCTCAAAGGCAATGCAGCCCCATCCTACCATAGAGAATAAATAAGAATTGGCTTGGTTCAAAAGCAATTCAAGTTTTTGAAAGATAATTTTAGAAGAGGGAACTGGAAAGGATGGAAAGAGGCATGATTGAGAGCATACAAACTCAAACGGCAAAAACAGCAAGACTGAGCAAAACAGAATATTAAATGATTAAGATTGAAACTCGCATCAGTATCAATATCAAGCATCCAGTGCAAAAGACTGCTCTGCTAACCTTTGGTAGAAAAATGGAATAGGGAACAAAACTTGGTATTCACATTAGTTTTCAAACCAAAAAGTTCACTAAGATGGTTGATATAAATTTAAAATCAGGACCTATCCATCTCTCTTCATTCGTGGAGAAGGAAAATAATTAAGTATAATTAGAAAGAGGCATATAGGAGAAGATTTGAATACAAAACAGCAAATAGTTACTTCAATGTAGTGCCATGATTTCAAACTGGATTAGCCAACAAACTCCATGTAATCCCACAAGCTGGTCTTTCTTCTTCCACACAAATAAAAAAATAAATAAATGTGCCTAAAAATAAACTGTAGCATTCATCTTTCTTTCTATTTTCAATCTTTTACATATACAAGGTTTCAAATAACAGCATCCAACACTTCTTGAGAAACTGAGGATAGAAAAATCAAGAAAAGAGCTCAAGATATACTGTCAGCTAAAATCTTCCTTAATTTTTTTTCAATTCCTAAGAAAATCAAAATGAAGCACTAAATTTCTGATTCTACTCCCTCATCAATTCAACACCAAGATTTCCAGAACGACGACTAAAGAAGAATAAAGAGCTCACATCAAGATTTCTTTAACTGTTCTAACTCCTCTACTGTACAAAATTCAGCAAATGACTCCAAAAAAAAAAACTTGAAAGAAGAAACGAACAAAAATCAAAAAAATTGAGTACGGAAAATCAAGAAAAGAACTCAAGATGTACCCTGAGCTAATATCATGTCAGTCTTATGTCCTATAAATGTCTGGTTCTACTACCTCACCAATTCACTAACTCAACAAATCAAAATCTCCTGAACTGTTCTAACTCCACTACTGATCTTAAAAAATTCAACAAAAAATCAAGAACCTTCGAATCTTCTTTGATTTTCATCAATTCCTAAGAAAATCAAAAATCAATTACTAAATTTCTATTTCCACTTACTCAACAAATGTAACAACACCCAAAAAAAAAGAACACAAAGAGTAGATAACAATACAGAGGTCACATCAAGATTCCCTAAGCTACTCAAACTCCAGATCTTTAAAATCCAACAAACGACTCCCAAAAAATAAAAGTTGAAAAAAACGGAAGAACCTTAGGATTGATTCTGGTACATAGGTCAGCATGAACTCTATTAAGAGCATCAATATTTCCGGCATCGGTTGTTGCAACAGGATAGCGGAGATCGCCTAAGAGCTGCTACCCATGCTTCTTCTTCACACTCCTATCTACACGAGAACCTAAAACGATGGATAGAACGTTGTTATTGTAATGATGATTGTAATTTTTGTATTTTTTAACATGAGGCTCCATGGTTGGTCCCTACAATATCAGATCCTGGGAATTTCCTCACTTGTACTGAGTCTGCTTTCTGGTATAGTTCTCTACGTGAAGAGAAGAAGTGATAAGACTTTGCATCCAGTAGCAGTCTCAAGTAAGAAATTTTCCACACACCATGTTGTCAAAGAGAAGCATTCCTCTTAAAATTGGCCAACAGAGGTCGATGTCGCAGGAGCGAGTTGTCCGTCTAAGATGAGCATCTTTCAAATAAGTTCATCTCATAGCAAGAAATATCCCAAATTAGAGGATGATGAGGCTCAGAGCATTGAGAAGAAACCTAGAAAGAGTAACAGGAGAGAATCCTTGGCTGCATATGAGTTCTCAATGGGTTCACCTTCATATGGAAGTTTCACTACATATGAGAGGATTCCTGCCAAGCATGTGAGTGTATTTAACTTGGTATATTCTATCTGCTTTGAACATAAACAATCCTTTCTGAATAGCCAAATCTATTCTCATACTTATATATTTTCCTTGTGAAATTTAGGCAAGTGGAGGAGAAGAAGTCACACCTTTCACTATTTAGTTGGTGTAGGTACCGATCAAGATGTTTAATCCGACTAATAATTTGGTTTGCTATAAGAGGATCATTTATTTTTTTCCAGCAAGGGAGATTACATAAGCATTTCACTTTTCAGAATTGGACATCATGATTTGTTAATAATATGACTTATGAAGATTTGACAACTCAATTAGTTATATGTTTATTCCAAATGAAATGTATCAAACATGGAGATGTAGATATCTAATGTCGAGAATTTTTGGTCCACCATATTTTTTGTTCATGGAAATATAATGGAATAATTAGGTTTCAAAAACCTCTTGTTATATGTCTTTCTTGGTTGGAAGACGCACCTTTCAATTTCTTAACTCCAGCTGTCTAATTCAAAAAGCATTATAGATATTGATTGCAGCATGCTTAACTAGATAAGTCAATAGTTGTATTCATTTAGCAATATATATGTTAATTTATTCTCGTTGTGATCTCAGCAACACAAGACATATAAGCAAAAGGCAAGAGGAAGTCCCATAAGTGTGCAGTACATCCTGTATTTTACTGCTCACCTAATGGATATTTTTCCTAATGTTTACATATGTTCATAGTGCCAGGGTTCTCGAATGATGGATGAGGATAACTCCGATGAACTAGCAAGTCCAGTAACTAGTGTAAAGAATGACTCTATGGCTGAGGATAACACCGATGAACTAGTAAGTCCAGTGACTAGCGTGAAGAATGAATCTATGGCTGAGGATAACATCGATGAACTAGTGAGTCCAGTAACTAGTTTGAAGAATGAATCTGCTGGAAGTAAGCCAGATAAAATCAGCACAATAAAACCAAGATCTATGAGTATTGGAAACAAGGTTCTTCCCTGCTATCGCAGCTCCTCCTTTACTTCATCTCACCATGCACGCAATACAGAAAGGCAATCTACTGGGAAGTTAAATGCTCCTGATAGCGGACAAGATGTTATTCCTCATTATCTGAGAGCTTCCACTGGTTCTTGCAATGACTTCTGTAAATATGGCAGGAAACATTTCTCTGAAGCAAAACCATGGCTTCCTCTATCAAAAAGAAAGAACAAACTTCCTGCTGACAAACAGAGTCCTACAAGGACCTTGGTGGGAGAGGCAAAAAAAGGGACTTTGGTCAAGCAAAAGCTTTCCACTCCTCCTGGAAGTGTGCTGGGAGAGAAAAAGAAGGTGACAGGAGTTGAGCAAAAGCCTTCCACTTCTCCAGGGAGTATGCTAGGAGAGGCAAAGAAGAGGACCATGGTCATGCAAAAGACTTCCACTACTTCAGGGAGTAACTAGAGTGATGTAAAGAAAGGGATTTTGGTCAAGCAAAAGCTTTCCACTCCTTCTGTGAATATGCTGGAAGAGGGAAAAAAGGTAAATGAGGTCTATCAAAAGCCTTCAGCATCTCAGGAGAGTGTACTCAAAGATGAAAAGGAGGTCACTATGGTTGAGAAAAAACCTTTTTCTCCTCCTGGTTGCATGGAGGGAGGGATAGATGAGGTGACTGTGGTTGATCAAAAGCTTTCTACTCCCCCAGAGAGTATGCTGGTAGAGGGAAAGAAAGAGACCGTGGTCAATCAAAGGCCATCTGCTCCTCCAGGGAGTATTCTAGGATAGGGAAAGAAGTTGAATATGGTCGATTGAAAGCCTTCTCCCAAGGTTCACTCTCTTGAACCCTCTGAAATAAAAAAAGAAAAAGATACTGCTGCCACCAAAGAGTGTTCACTCTCTGAAATTAGATTCCTCAAATGACAAGATGCTAGAGATAGAAAAGAAAATGAAATCTTCATCTAAGATCTTAGGAGGTGTAGATGCAGGAGGCAAGAAAGACAGTGTTGCTAATTATAGAAAACAAATAATTGTGCCTAAAGTATCTACAGAAAAATCTATGAAGACGCCAACTCTTTCATCTCCTCCAAAATCTTCCTCTGTTAAACCTTTTATCTTGAGGGTAAGAAGAAATAAAAGCTTAAAACTGTTGGCTCCTCTAAAGGACCAGAACAAGATGCGGAGAGATAGGACAATCAAACTGAACCCTGAAATGGTTCCTGAGAAAACTTTACGTACTCCCAAAGTGAAAGCATCACCAAAGTCTTCATCCCATTTACACCCACGTCCGTTGTCTAATAAAGAAGATAAAAAGGAAGATGTTAAGCCTGCAGACAGTGCAATGGGTAAATACACCTCTAGCAGCAAAAAGCTATTGCACATAGCAGAAGCAGAAACTGTTGGGGAAAATCAGAAAAAGACATTGAGAAAAGGTAAGATAGGTGTTTCTAATCATAATAATTCTTCGACAGTGACACTGAAGTTCAGGAGGGGCAAGATAGTTGATCTCCAGCAAGAAACTAGCAGCCCTAGGAGGCTGACATTTAGATGGGTGAAAGCCAGGACAAAAATACAAGAAAGAGAATATTTAAAAAGAAAGGAGTTGATAGTGACAAAACTAATACCATCCCTATCATTGGAAAAATTGTTTTGAGGCATCAGGATATGCAAGAAAAGAAAGATGTACAGGGTTTGTTAAATAATGTGATTGAAGAGACGACGAGTAAGCTTGTTGAAACCGGGAAGAGCAAGGTTAAAGATTTGGTGGGAGCTTTTGAGACAGTGATTTCCCTCCACAATAAACCTTCTGCTGTCATAATTTCTTGATTAACTAACAGAATTTTAAAACAAATAGGAGCAATTGCAAATATAGTGGTTGATACAGCTTTTCTGACCTGGTTTACATATGTTTGTCCTGTTTCTCATTCCGACTCATCTTCTTAACGATTTCTTGATGCTTTCCAGTTCTGTTCTCATGATTGAATAAATTCTATTTCTTCTGGGTGCATTTACTTTGAATTGGGAGATAAAGTTGCGCAAGACTACAATTTCTTTTTCACTTATAGAGGTTGTGATAGTGACGTTAAATCAGTGGGTGTTTGGATGTAGACATTCTAATGTTAGGCTGGTTGATCAGTGGACATATATTGCTGCTGGACTCATTTACGAGGGATTTGTTCATACTTTCTGTTGAATAAGCGCATTGAAGAAGGCACATCATGTGGAAATACCATCCAAAAAAGAGTTTTGGCTATGGTACTGGTTTGACATTGTGTTTGTATACTATTTTCTTTAGTTGTTCTGTAAAGGGATCTGTCTCTTGACTGTAAAATTTATTGCTTTTTTCTCTGTCATACAATACAATAAGATATAATTAACAATCAAATGTAAATATTGTAACCACCTAAACAAGTAACAATATTTATGTGCATCTTTTATTCAGGTAACTCAAAACAACTTATAATAAGTCCCTTTGTTGGAATATTGTACGTTTTAGCTTAAAAAAGCCACTGCAGTTTGTTAGACTTAGATACATGTACCTTCATGGCTCCACCTATCAACCATAGCATCCAGCTAAAGTTGAGTCACTCCATGTACTTGTGTTATAAGTTATTTTTTGAGTCTCCTTACTCAAATTTGTCATTGAAAGCTCACACATTTTATCATGCAACAAATTTCCACTCAAATTAATCTGAGACTCTTATCGAAGATGGTTAGAAGTACTAATGAAAACGGTCATAAAAGTTTTAGTTCACATAAACTCAGAAATAGTGTCATTGTCCATACAAGTATTCGAGGTAAGTTCTCATATATACAAGTATATGATCCTCTTATAGCAGACCAAATTATTAGTCAGATTAAACATCTTGATCGGTACCTACACCAACTAAGTAGTGAAAGGTGTGACTTCTTCTCCTCCACTTGCCTAAATTTCACAAGGAAAATATATAAATAAGAGAATAGATTTGGCTATTCAAAAAGAATTGTTTATATTCAAAGAAGATAGAATATACCAAGTTAAATACACTCACATGCTTGGCAGGAATCCTCTTATATGTAGTGAAACTTCCATATGAAGGTGAACCCATTGAGAACTCAGATGCAGCCAAGGATTCTCTCTTGTTACTCTTTTTAGGTTTCTTCTCAATGCTCTGAGCCTCATCATCCTCTGATTTGGGATATTTCTTGCTATGATATGAACTTATTTTAAAGATGCTCATCTCAGATGGATGTCTCACTCCTGCGACATCGACCTCTATTGGCCAATTTCTAGAGGAATGCTTCTCTTTGACAACATGGTGTGTGGAAAATTTCTTACTTGAGACTGCTACTGGATGCAAAGTCTTATCATGGTGTGTGGCAAATTTCTTACTTGAGACTGATACAGGATGCAAAGTCTTATCACTTCTTCACTTCACGTAGAGAACTGTACCAGCAAGCAGACTCAGTACAAGTGAGGAAATTCCTAGGATTTGATATGCACCAACATTATCTTCATCATGTCTTATTTGAGACTCCATCATTTCCAAAGGTTGCGCTTCTGCAATAGCAGAAATTTCTTTCACGATGCTTTCAGGATTGTCAATCATCGACTCAAGTGCATTATCAACAATGAAAGATTGGGATTCAGCCAACTCAAACTCAACATTAGAAGTTGTAAGCCCTTGGCCCAAGTCCCTTTCTGAACTATCAGATTCATTCCCCTCAGCTGGGACAACAGAAACTTTTTGTCTCCACCAAATCATGCTTTCCTTGTTCTACATCCTTTTCTAAGCTATCAGCCCCATTTACCTCGGCTAATTGAATTGCAGAAGCTTCTTCAATCTCCAACACATCCACTCCTTCAATTTCAACTTCCCCACCATCATCTAAATCAGCATCCATTTGAAATTCTTCCTCATCTGGCTCGGTTTCAGATTCTTCATCCTCTTCTAACTCAATTGGCTCAAACTTTTTATCCAATTCCTCACTACCAGTACTGCCTTTCAAATATTCGTGATATATATTGCTAATCTCTTCTAGAGCAGTCAAGTTCATGAATTTAATCGGATGCACATCATCTATTCTACCAAGGTCATTAATTAACTTTGAGAAATAAGAAACTGCTTCACCCGAGAATTGCTTAAAGTAACTATTAGCCTTAGGTAAGACTGGAAAAGCCAAGAACGGAATATGTGATGGAATACTGACATTAGAGATTCTTAAGTCTATAATAGACCCAGGGGTAGCAAGTATAGGAGAATCAGTTACTGAGAATGATAAGAAAGCAATCATAAGTACAAACACCAGAGATAAAAACCTCAATATTGTTGAAGATCTTGATTTTGATTTCATTTTTGCCACAGATATGTCCTCAACAATTTGCTTAGCAACAGCCATTGCAACTTCCTCTTCTTGATAATTGCTTCTTTTTTCCGTTAGATAAAAGTGGAATTTTGAATTTTGATGAATAGTTTGATTCAATGCAGGCTAAAAAGAATGGGAAGAAATAGAATGGACAGAATAAGTTATCTATGGGGTATTACCAAAAAAAAGTTATATATGGGGTAAAAGATATTTACTCAATCATAGAAATTACTAATATATGTAATTGAAATTAATTAGATATCTAAAGTAAATGATACTTCCTTTTGCTCAGTGCATTTTTATTTTTCGGATGTAGTAGCAATAGGTATTCTTTTTTGTTTGTCTAATTTAAAAATCAAGAGATAATTTATCAATAATTTTTAATTTGAGTTTGTTATATTAACTATAGTTATTATTCAAAGTATAAATGCTATTATATTCAAGTAATAATATAATAAAATGGTCATTTTATTTCTTGTTGTATTAAGTCAATACTAGATAAATAAAATAGATCGAGGAAATAAGTAACATGTATGGCAGGTTGGTACAAAAATATCACTACAATATCATATTCATACCATCATGTACTTACTATGTGAACTTTTATCTATTAGACTATTACAAACAACTTATTTAATAAGGTCACAACATCAAGAATTTGAAATTAGAATAGTTAAAGCTCAAATGTACCTTTACATCAAGTTCGATGATTTCGCTATTCTTGTTTTGCAATGTTCATCAAAATTCAAGTTCTTTTATTTCATTTTCTTGATTAACAAATCTCGAAAGTAAATGCTGCGAGGTTCGAAATTTGGTGAATAGTAAGCGAACGTCATTATATTTTCTCACTTAAATATTTTTTTTGCACATGCTACTGCTTCATATTCTACCATGTGGTTACATATTAAACATTGCGCTCTTATCACTAGATCAAAATAATATGACATTCACGATTGTAAATCTTATTTACTAAGAATGATCTATTACATTTATAAGCGGGATTGGCCCTTCTTAACATTCACAGTCTAATAATAATAATTATGGATATTGTCGATAAATATTCTACCACTAAAAAGTAAGCCCACGCCAAATAATGATAAGACTTCTCTCAATATCAAGTAGTAATATATTTGCCTTCTCATCAAATCTAGTTTTTCTTCCTTTATGTATAATCTTGTTTTTCATGATTTCATGTTCTAATTTAATTCAATTCTTCTTTGTTAGATGTCTCTTTTTTTTCATATTCTATTCTATGGACTTGTGCATAAAAATTAAGCTTTTGTGTCTCTTTTATAAACTAAAAAATCTCGAAAGTAAATTTCACGAGGCTTGAAACTTGGTGGACGATAAGCAACAAATGTCTATATCTTTTTTCACTTTAATACATAATTTTTTATATGGTACCATTGAATATTGCACTCTCATCAATTATCACTAAATAAAGGGAAAAGACATCATTTCTACCCCAAACTATACAAGAAAAGTCTAAGCCACACATAAATTATAAAAGTGACCTATTACACACCTTAACTATATAAAAGTGATATTATTACCTCCCCGCAACCCCCATTCTAAGGCGCGTATGTTACACTTATTTTAGGCGCGTACAGCTATTAAATAACAAAAGTAAACGGCTAAAAACATTAAGGGAAAAGGCATCGTTTCCACCCCAAACTATATTCGAAAAGTCGAATCCACACCTAAACTATATAAGTGACCTATTACACACCTTAACTATAAAAAATGATACTTTTTACTAACGTGGCAGCGCGTGTAAAACACTACACCACATGCAAGTGGTGGTAGCCTGACAGGGTTAAATAGTTTCACTTTTTTATGGTTTAGGTGTGTAATAGGTTACTAGTATAGTTTAGGTGTGCCTTCGAATTTTAGGATATAGTTTGGGGTGAAAACGATGTATTTTCTATCATGTGACTATGATTGTAAATCATATTTAAGAAAAATAATCTATTACATTTTTTAAGGGATATTTTTTGCCCTTCTTGAAATTCAAGATCTCTCAATAATAACTATGAATTCCATCACTAAAACGTAAGCCTGGATGTACCTTTTTAGTAATAGACGTAGTTATCAAAAAAAAAAACTTTAGTTAACATCTAGAGTTATCTAAAAATATTTTACCAATTATTATAAAAATTTAAAAATTTAAAATCTCTCACTATCTTTAGAAAACCCTTTTCTACTTCTAATAAACTTCTATTGTATTGGTACTTTTAGCACTTTCAAATTCTTTTAGAAAATAATGTCTTAATTCTGTTCACTATTATTCTTTTAAAAGTAGAAAACCCTTTTCTACTTCTAAAATAGTTCATTGTAGTGACACTTCTTCATTGTGATTTCATAATCTTTGTCCATACACAACTTAGTCAATATTGACTCCTAATTATCTTATTTAGCCTAATTTCAATTAATTACAATTCATAACCTTCTCTTGCCTATTAATTTTTTTCATAATTACAATTTATAGTCTCCCATTAAATTTTTTCTCTATTTTCTATTTCTTTTTTTCCCTTTTTCAGTTTTTCCTTGTTTGTTTCTTTTCCTTTTTTTTTCCGTTTTATCTTTCTTTTCTTATTCCAATTTTTTTGTTTTTTTTTCTTTTGTATTTTTTTATTTTTATTTTTCTCCTTTTTTGTTTTTTCTCCATTTTCTATTACTATTTTTTTTTCATATTTTTTCATCATTTTTTGTTTTCTCTTTCCTCTTTCTTTTTTCAATTTTTTTCTTTTTTGTTGTCTTTTTTTCATTTTGTCTTTCTTTTTTTTCCTTCTTCTTTTTTCCCCCTTTTTTCTTTTTCTCTTTATTTTATTTTTAAATTTTTTTGTTTTCTTTTGTATTTTTTTCTCCTTTTTTTTCTCTCTATTATATATTACTTTTTTTTGTCTTTTTTTCTGTTTTTTTCTTCATTTTTTCTTTTCCTTTTTTGTTTTCTCTTTCTTCTTTATTTTTTCAATTTTTTTTTGGTTGTCTTTTTTGCATTTTGTCTTTTTTCTTTTCTTTTTCTTCTTTTTCTTGTTATTTTTTCTTCTTTTATTATTTTCCTTTTTTTTTTCTTTATTTTCTATTACTCTTCTTCCTTTTTTTCTTCTTTTTTTCCTTTCTTTTCATTCTTTTCATTTATGCGAACTAGTAAACATAAATACAAGTGCGAACTATAAAATATAAATAGAGAGATGAATTATAACATATAAATACAAGTGGTAACTATAAAATACAAATACAAATGCGAACTATAACATATAGATACAAGTGTGAACTATCATTTGTATTTTTTAATTATTGAAAAGGAATGATTAATTTTCTTTTTACTAATATTTATTTGTATTTATTTATACGAGATATATTTATTAATACAAATAAATACAATTCAAATTTTATAAAAATAAAATATGTATTTGTATTTTTAAAATATTTGGTTTCATTTGTTTGTAATTGTATTTGTATCAAATGATATTTATTTATTTAGAAATATGAATAATAATTTTGACATACAAATACAAAATGGTACATTTGTATCAAATGAACTATTGCATATTTATATATTTTAGAATCAAGAAAATACAATTAATGCATTTACTTGTCTGTATACAAATACAAATGATCAAACGGCTAAATACAATATGCAATCAACTTACAAATACAAAATAATTATTTAAAAATAAAAAAACATAGATAAAAATAGAATACAAATAAAAATACAAATATAATCTAAATATACAAACACAATAAAATCATAATACAATATAATCCAATATAATATACAGTCAAATATAAAATACAAATACAAAATAGTTCTTTAAAATACAAGTGCGAATTATATAAAATACAAATGATGGTGCGAACTAACAAATACAAATACAAGTGCGAACTATAAAATACAAATGATGGTGCGAACTAATCCAACCCTCTATGCTATTCAGAGAGAAAAGCCTTTGCATCTGATGCACAAAGCTATCTAGTTTCTTTTTCTTTACTGAAAATCCAACCCTTGAAGATCCTTTTTACATCACCAGACCAGTTCAGTACAAAAGCACCAACAACAAAAAAGAAAGAGTACCACCAGATAAACATCAATTTCCCCTCGCCTAAACCTCCATTATAGTTCAATTGTGACAAAGTATAGTGTGTAATGTAAATAGAAATCATACGTGACAAAAAAAAGATTGTTTTGGATTTTGGGAAGGTAATAGAAATATGTTACAAATTATGAAAAAGAATGTAAACAAATGACACTGGAAAATACTTTATCGAGTAATGGGTTCAAGAAAGAGATAAAGGTATCAAATGATTTACAACATACTCTACAAATACTAATTGCCAATGAAAGCAATTTAGGAGATTTTGGAATGGAGGAAGTAATTAACATGTGCAAACTTGGGACTAAATCGACCAATGAAAAGAAAGTAGGCCAACTTGTGGGATGAAGAGAGTAAGTAACATATGCTAAACTTGGGACCCAGTCCAGGCATGCATCCCAAAATCAGTACACCAAGAGAGATACCTACAACTTATACAAGAAAAGGGGATAAACCGTCTGAGACATTGATAGCATCCACAAACTCTGGCACGTGAACTTATTATCTGAAAGTTGTACAGATATGGGTATAGATCACCTGGGTAAAAATCTCTTACTTTAAACATGTTCATTGTTTACTTTTGGATAATTAAAATTCATTTTTTTGTGTGTATTTATTTGTAATATTTTACTGTGTTAGGAGGAGTGATTCTGGGATTGCTTATATTAGGAGGAATTGATTTTTCGAGAAAAAGACTGTTAAGTAAAAAGGAGGAGGAAACTTCAACAAATATACGTGTAAACTCTAGTTTTGTTATTGTTTTATAAGAACAAATTTGTATAAGATTAGAAAAGAATCATATCGTAATCAAGTGAATATGATGAATTAACCGTATGTTCTTAATTCAAGAGTCAAAGCATGTTATTTATGCACAATTATACCTTTTTCTAGATAACTTGGGTTCAATAACAAATACTTATTCTAGTAGTACTATTTTTAAATCTGGATTTTCTTTTTTGATTTATGTAAAATTTCTTCTGAAGTATTTTTGCTTGCGCGTGTAATTAATGGAATTAGGATCTTGAGGCAAAGGTGGATTATGTGAGTCAGCTATCAGATGTTGATATGGCAAAGATGGATTATACGAGTCAGCTACTAGATGACGTTTTGTCTTCAATTCTGTCATGTATGACAATTAAAGATGTTGTTAAGACCAGAATTTTGTATACAAGGTGGAGATATCTGGTTGCTTCTATGATTACATTACAGTTCAGCCTTGACATGTTTGGCGTTAACTATTTAGGTCCTACATGTCAGCCTTACTATCAAAATAATTCTTGGAAGTAGTAAATCAGTTTTTGCAACTTTATTTGGGTCGTAAAGTGGTTCAACTTGAAATGAACACTTTCATTCAGAGAAAGTTTTCTAGTGAATTTGGCCAATTGATGCATTCTGTTTCAAAATTAGGTGTTGAAAGATTAAATCTCAACTTTAGCTGTGGCAAAATTCCTACCTCAAAATACATTAACCTTCACTGCAACATATTTTTTGAATTTTACCTTGAGCTTTTATCTCAAGAATCCTCCTTGAAATCCTTGTTTTTGAGTGTTTGCATTGTACAACCAAGTGTCACACTCTGTCTCAACTCCCTCAAGACCCTTTTCTTGACGGGCGTTTTGTTAGAAACGGGACAACTTGAGGGTATTTGTACTCGTGTTTGAACCTTAATTAGTTAGTCATAAAATATTGCAATCTTCCGCATAAGCTATGCACCTCCAATATAGTAACATCTGTTCTTTTCGCTGATTGTGGAGGATTGGAAGAGATTGATCTTCAGGCTACAAAATTGCATGAGTTTGAGTGTTTTTTTAATAACAGAGTAAGATTTTAATTTTCTTTCGTTCCTGTGTTGGAACATGTAAAAATTAGTCTTCGCAGAGATGCTTCAATGCCATACACATTTGGTGAATTTGCAGCAAATTTGCCTGCTCAGGTTAAATCTTTAATAGTCACCGCTTGGAATACTCAAGTATTTGATGATTTCTTGGCTTGTCAAATTCCTTTGGTATTTGTCTTTTGAACACCCTAATCACTTGAAGTATTCCTTTTTGTTAGGTAACACACTTCCCAACAGAGATGTAGATATTTAGAAACCCTAGGATGTTAGTCTTGCTATTTGAAAGCACGTACAACTTTGACATAGTCAAAGTTTCTCCTGTCTTAGACGCCTATCCTGTTCTTTAATCTCTGCAAATATTAGTGAGTTATCTAAATTTATCTTCTTCTTCTCTTTTTTGTATATTCTTTGCTTGATCTTAGATATTGATGACTTGAACATTTATTGAATCTAAAAGTGCATATTTCCCTCCCCAAGCAAGCATGATATTCTAGTCATTCTCAACATTCACTCATTTCCAAGTTCTGTCAATACAACTCGCACTAGTAAAGTTGTATTAATTGCCAATTACCTTCATCCATGAGATATAACACCTTTCACTACTTAGTTGGTGTAGGAACCGATCAAGATGTTTAATTCGACTAATAATTTGGTCTACTATAAGAGGATCATTAATTTTCTTTCCGGCAAAGGAGATTATATAAGCATTTCACTTTTCAGAATTGGACATCATGATTTGTTAATAATATGATTTATGAAGATTTGACAACTCAATTAGTTATATGTTTATTCCAAAAGAAATGTATCAAACATGGAGATATAGATATCTAATATGGAGAATTTTTGGTCCACCTTATTTTTTGTTCATGGAAATATAATGGAATAATTAGGTTTCAAAAACCTCTTGTTATATGTCTTTCTTGGTTTGAAGATGCACCTTTCAATTTCTTAACTCCAGCTGTCTAATTCAAAAAGCATTATAGATACTGATTACAGCATGCTTAACTAGATAAGTCAATAGTTGTATTCAATTAGCAATATATATGTTAATTTATTCTCGTTGTGATCTCAGCAACACAATACATATAGGCAAAAGGCAATAGGAAGTCCCATAAGTGTGCAGTACATCCTGTAGTTTACTGCTCACCTAATGGATATTCTTCCTAATGTTTACATATGTTCATGGTGCCAGGGTTCTGGAATGATGGCTGATGATAACTCCAATGAACTAGCAAGTCCAGTAACTAGTGTGAAGAATGACTCTATGGCTGAGGATAACACCGATGAACTAGTAAGTCCAGTGACTAGCGTAAAGAATGACTTTATGGATGAGATAACATCGATGAACTAGTGAGTCCAGTAACTAGCGTGAAGAATGACTCTGCTGGAAGTAAGCCAGATAAAATAAGCATAATAAAACCGAGATCTATGAGTAATGGAAACATGGTTCTTCCCTACTATCACAGCTCCTCCTTTACTTCATCTTACAATGCATGCAATACAAGAATGAAATCCACTGGGAAGTTGAATGCTCTTGATAGCGGACAAGATGTTATTCCTCATTATCTAAAAGCTCCCATTGGTTCTTGCCATGACTTGTGTAATTATGGCAGGAAACATTCTTCTGAAGCAAAGCCATGGCATCCTCTATAAAAAAAAAGAACAAACTTCCTGCTGATGAGCAGAGTCCTGCACGGACCTTGGTGGGGGAGGCAAAAAAGGGGACTTTGGTCAAGTAAAAGCTTCTACTCCTCCTGGGAGTATGCTAGGAGAGGCGAAGAAGAGGACCGTGGTTATACAAAAGACTTCCACTACTTTAAGGAGTAACCAGAGTGATGCAAAGAAGGGTATTTTGGTCAAGGAAAAGCTTTCCACTCCTCCTGTGAATATGCTGGAAGAGGGAAAGAAGGTAAATGAGGTCTATAAAAAGCGTTCATCACCTCAGGAGAGTGTACTCAAAGATGAAAAAGAGGTCACAATGGTTGAGCAAAAACCTTCTTCTCCTCCAGGTTGCATGGAGGGTGGGATAGATGAGGTGACTATGGTTGAGCAGAAGTCTTTAGCTTTTCTAGTGAGTATGCTAGGAGAGGGAGCAAATGTGACTGTGGTTGAGCAAAAGCTTTCTACTTCCCCAGGGAGTATGCTGGCAGAGGGAACGAAAGAGGCCGTGGTCAATCAAAGGCCATCTGCTCCTCCAGGGAGTATTCTAGGATAGGGAAAGAAGTTGAATGTGGTCGATCAAAGGCCTTCTCCCAAGGTTCACTCTCTTGAACCCTCTAAAATAAAAAAAGAAAAAGATACTGCTGCCACCAAAGAGTGTTCACTCTCAGAAATTGGATTCCTCAAGTGACAAGATGACAGAGACAGAAAAGAAAGTGAAATATTCATCTAAGATCTTAGGAGGTGTAGATGCAGGAGGCAAGAAAGACAGTGTTGGTAATTATAGAAAACAAATAATTGCGCCTAAAGTATCTACAGAAAAATCTTTGAAGACACCAATTGTTTCATCTCCTCCAAAATCTTCCTCTGTTAAACATTTGATCTTGAGGGTAAGAAGCAATAAAAGCTTAAAACTGTTGGCTCCTCTGAAGGACCAGAACAAGATGCGGAGATATGGGACAAACAAAATGAACCCTGAAATGATTCCTGAGAAAACTTTACGTACTCCCAAAGTGAAAGCATCACCAAAGTCTTCATCCCATTTACAATCACGTCCGTTGTCTAATGAAGAAGATAAAAATAAAGTTGTTAAGCCTACAGACATTGCATTGAATAAATACACCTCTAGCAGCAAAAAGCTGTTGCACATAGCAGAAGCAGAAACTGTTGGGAAAAATCAGAAAAAGACATTGAGAAAAGGTAAGACAGGTGTTTCTAATGATAATAATTCTTCGGCAGTGAAACTGAAGTTTAGGAGGGGCAAGATAGTTGATCTCCATCAAGAAACCAGAAGCCCTAGAAGGCTGACATTTAGATGGGGACGACATGTGGGTGAAAACCAGGACAGCAATACAAGAAAGAGAATCTTTAAAAGAAAGGAGTTGATGGTGACAAAAGTAGTACCATCTTTATCTCTGGAAAAATTGTTTTGAGGCATCAGGATGTGAAACAAAAGAAAGATGTTCAGGATTTGTTGAATAATGTGATTGAAGAGACGACGAGTAAGCTTGTTGAAACCGGGAAGACCAAGGTTAAATCTTTGGTGGGAGCTTTTGAGACAGTGATTTCCCTCCACAATAAACCTTCTGCTGTCATAGTTTCTTGATTAACTAACAGAATTTTATAACAAATAGGAGCAATTGCAAATATTGTGGTTTATATAGCTTTTTTGACCTGGTGTACATATGTTTGTCCAGTTTTTTATTTCGACTCATCTTCTTAATGATTTCTTGATGCTTGACGGTTCTGTTCTCTTGATTGAATAAATTCAATTTCTTCTCGGTGCATTTACTTTGAATTGGGAGATAAATTCGCGCAAGACTACAATTTCTTTTTCACTTATGGAGGTTGTGATAGTGACATTCAATCATTGGGTGTTTGGATGTAGACATTCTAATGTTAGGCTGGTTGATCAGCGGACATTTATTGTTGCTGGACTCATATACGAGGGATTTGTTCATACTTTCCATAGAATAAGCACATTGAAGAAGGCACATCATGTGGAAATACCATCCAAAAAAGAGTTTTGGCTATGGTACTGGTTTGACATTGTGCTTGTATACTATTTTCTTTAGTTGTTCTGTAAAGGGATCTGTTTCTTGACTACAAAATTTATTGCTTTTTTCTCTGTCATACAATACAATAAGATATATGTAACAATCAAACGTAAATATTAATCAAGTTCTTCATCCCATTTACAATCACGTCCGTTGTCTAATGAAGAAGATAAAAATGAAGTTGTTAAGCCTGCAGACAGTGCATTGAGTAAATACACCTCTAGCAGCAAAAAGTTGTTGCACATAGCAGAACCAGAAACTGTTGGGAAAAATCAGAAAAAGACATTGAGAAAAGGTAAGATAGGTTGTTCTAATGATAATAATTATTCGGCAGTGAAACTGAAGTTCAGGAGGGGCAAGATAGTTGATCTCCAGCAAGAAACGAGCAGCCCTAGGAGGCTAACATTTAGATGGGGATGACATGTGGGTGAAATCCAGGACAACAATATAAGAAAGAAAATCTTTAAAAAGAAAGGATTTGATGGTGATAAAATTAATACCATCCCTATCTCTGGAAAAAAATTTTGAGGCATCAGGATGTGCAAGAAAAGAAATATGTGTAGGGTTTGTTGAATAATGTGATTAAAGAGACTGCGAGTAAGCTTGTTGAAACCAGGAAGAGCAAGGTTAAAGCTTTGGTGGGAGCTTTTGAGACAGTGATTTCCCTTCACAATAAACCTTCTGCTGTCACAGTTTCTTGATTAACTAACAGAATTTTATAACAAATAGGAGCAATTGCAAATATAGTGGTTGATATAGCTTTTCTGACCTGGTTTACATATGTTTGTCCTGTTTCTCATTCCGACTCATCTTCTTAATGATTTCTTGATGCTTGCCGGTTCTGTTCTCATGATCGAATAAATTCAATTTCTTCTGGGTGCATTTACTTTGAACTGGGAGATAAAGTCGTGCAAGACTACAATTTCTTTTTCACTTATGGAGGTTGTGATAGTGACGTTGAATCAGTGGGTGTTTGGATGTAGACATTCTAATCTTAGGCTGGTTTCTTAGTGGACATATATTGTTGTTGGACTCATTTACGAGGGATTTGTTCATACTTTCTGTTGAATAAACGCATTGAAGAAGGCACATCATGTGGAAATACCATCCAAGAAAGAGTTTTGGCTGTGGTACTGGTTTGACATTGTGCTTGTATACTATTTGCTTTAGTTGTTCTGTAAATGGATCTGTCTCTTGACTGTCAATCAAATATAAATATTTTAACCACCTAAACAAGTAACAATATTTATGTGCATCTTTTAGTTAGGTAACTCAAAACAGCTTATAATAAGTCCTTTTGTTGGAATATTGTACGTTTTAGCTTAAAGAAGCCACTGCAGTTTGTTAGACATAGATACATGTACCTTCGTGGTTCCACCTATCAACCATAACATCCAGATAAAGTTGAGTCACCCCATTTACTTGTGTTAAAAGTTATTTTTTAAGTTTCCTTACCCCAATTTGTTATTGAAAGCTCACACATTTTATCATGCAACAAATTTCCACTCAACTAAATCTGAGACTCTTATCGAAGATGGCTAGAAGTACTAATAAAAACGGTCATAAAAGTTTTAGTTCACATAAACTTAGAAATAGTGTCATTGGCCATACAAGTATTCGAGGTAAGTTCACATATCACAATATAATAAAATATCTAGTTGGAAGAAGATGGTTAGAAGTTCTACATTCGAGAGTATGATTTAATCAAAAGAGTGTTAAGGGTTACATTTGTTTAGATTTTAAGGTGGGGACAAATAAGTTACGAGAACAAATTTCCTTAACTACATTGTACTATGAAAAGTTCATCAAAAAATGGAGTAGAAACGAAGCCAACAATCAGATCATGCAAAAGTTCATAGAAGCAAGGGTCAAGCAAAGTGCTATACACAAGCCACACAAAATCCTCAACTAATAAACGAAACTTCAACAAACGGAGGCAGCATGTAGAAAGTTTCACTAACAACATTATAACATCAGCAAACTAATTAAAACATTAAAATCCTAAAAATCACACTTGAATCACTTCAGTTAAAATCCTACTAAGATTGATTTGCTGAGAAGTAAAAGAGCAATTTTCCATCAGTTGTCAATGCAGCAGTGACACAACTTCAGAATCTTCATGGAGAAATTAACATGGCTTCTAATTTTGCTCGAGCGTTTTAAGGGATGATGACTTCTTCTCCTCCACTTGCCTAAATTTCACAAGGAAAATATATAAGTAAGAGAATAGATTTGGCTATTCAAAAAGGATTGTTCATGTTCAAAGAAGATAGAATATACCAAGTTAAATACACTCACATGCTTGGCAGGAATCCTCACATATGTAGTGAAACTTCCATATGAAGGTGAACCCATTGAGAACTCAGATGCAGCCAAGGATTCTCTCTTGTTACTCTTTCTAGGTTTTTTCTCAATGCTCTAAGCCTCATCATCCTCTGATTTGGGATATTTCATGCTATGAGATGAACTTATTTGAAAGATGCTCATCTCAGACGGACGTCTCGCTCCTGTGACATCGACCTCTGTTGGCCAATTTTAAGAGGAATGCTTCTCTTTGACAACATGGTGTGTGGCAAATTTCTTACTTGAGACTGCTACTGGATGCAAAGTCTTATCACTTCTTCTCTTCACGTAGAGAACTGTACCAGCAAGCAGACTCAGTACAAGTGAGGAAATTCCCAAGATCTGATATGCACCAACATTATCTTCATCATGTCATATTGGAGACTCCATCATTTCCAAAGGTTGGGCTTCTGTAACAGCATAAATTTCTTTCATGATGCTTTCAGGATTGTCAATCATCGACTCAAGTGCATTATCAGCAATGAAAGATTGGGATTCAGCCAACTCAACCTCAACATTAGAAGTTGTAAGCCCTTGGCCCAGATCCCTTTCTGAACTATCAGATTCATTCCCCTCAGCTGGGACAACAGAAACGTTTTTAGTCTCCACCAAATCATGCTTTCCTTGTTCTACATCCTTTTCTAAGCTATCAGCCTTATTTACCTTGTCTAATCGGATTGCGGAAGCTTCTTCAATCTCCAACACATACACTCCTTAAATTTAAACTTCCCCACTATCATCTAAATCAACATCCATTTGAAATTCTTCCTCATCTAGATCAGTTTCAGATTCTTCATCCTCTTCTAACTCAATTGGTTCAAACTTTTTATCCAATTCCTCACTACCAGTACTGCCTTTCAAATATCCGTGATATATATTGCTACTATCTTCTAGAGCAGTCAAGTTCATGAATTTAATCGGATGCACATCATCTATTCTACCAAGGTCATTAATCAACTTTGAGAAATTAGAAACCGCTTCACCTGAGAATTGCTTAAAGTAACTATTAGCCTTAGGTAAGATTGGAAAAGCCAAGACCGGAATATGTGATGGAATACTGACATTAGAGAATCTTAAGTCTATAATAGACCCAGGGGTAGCAAGTATAGGAGAATCAGTTACTGAGAATGATAAGAAAGCAATCATAAGTACCAGCATCAGAGATAAAAACCTCAATATTGTTGAAGATCTTGATTTTGATTTCATTTTTGCCACAGATATTTCCTCAACAATCTGCTTAGTAACAGCCATTGTAGCTTCCTCTTCTTGATAATTGCTTCTTTTTTTCGTTAGATAAAAGTGGAATTTTGAATTAAAGATGAATAGTTTGATTCAATGCAGGCTAAAAAATGGGAAGAAATAGAATGGACAGAATAAGTTATATATGGGGTATTACCAAAAAAAAGTTATATATGGGGTAAAAAATATTTACTAAATCATAGCAATTAATAATATATGTAATTGAAATTAATTAGATATCTAAAGTAAATGATACTTCCTTTTGATCAGTGCATTTTTATTTTTCGGATGTAGTAGCAATAGGTATTCTTTTTTGTTTGTCTAATTTAAAAATCAAGAGATAATTTATCAATAATTTTTAATTTGAGTTTGTTATATTAACTGTAGTTATTTTTCAAAGTATAAATGCTATTATATTCAAGTAATAATATAATAAAATGGTCATTTTATTTCTTGTTGTATTAAGTCAATACTAGATAAATAAAATAGATCGAGGAAATAAGTAACATCTATGGCAGGTTAGTACAAAAATATCACTACACTATCATATTCGTACCATCATGTACTTACTATGTGAACTTTTATCTATTAGACTATTACAAACAACTTATTTAATAAGGTCACAACACCAAGAATTTGAAATTAGAATAGTTAAAGCTCAAACGTACCTTTACATCAAGTTCGATGATTTCGCTATTCTTGTTTTGCAATGTTCATCAAAATTTAAATTCTTTTATTTCATTTTCTTGATTAAGAAATCTCGAAAGTAAATATTGCGAGGTTCGAAATTCGGTGAATAGTAAGCGAACGTCTTTATCATTTCTCACTTAAATATTTTTTTGCACATGCTACTGCTTCATATTCTGCCATGTGGTTAAATATTAAATATTGCGCTCTTATCACTAGATCAAAATAATATGACATTCACGATTGTAAATCTTATTTACTAAGAATGATCTATTACATTTATAAGTGGGATTGGCCCTTATTAACATTCACAGTCTAATAATAATAATTATGGATATTGTCGATAAATATTCTACCACTAAAAAGTAAGCCCAAGCCAAATAATGATAAGACTTCTCTCAATATCAAGTGGTAATATATTTGCCTTCTCATCAAATCTAGTTTTTCTTCCTTTATGTATAATCTTGTTTTTCATGATTTCATGTTCTAATTTAATTCAATTCTTCTTTGTTAGATGTATCTTTTTTTCATATTCTATTCTATGGACTTGTGCATAAAAATTAAGCTTTTGTGTCTCTTTTATAAAATAAAAATCTCGAAAGTAAATTTCACGAGGCTCGAAACTTAGTGGATAATAAGCAACAAACGTCTCTATCTTCTCACTTAAATACATAATTTTTTATACGGTACCATTGAATATTGCACTCTCATCAATCATCACTAAATAAAGGGAAAAGACATCATTTCTACCCCATACTATACAAGAATAGTCTAAGCCACACATAAATTATATAAGTGACCTATTACACACCTTAACTATATAAAAGTGATATTATTACCTCCCCGCGACCCCCATTCTAAGGCGCGTGTGTTACACTTATTTTAGGCTCGTCCAGCTATTAAATAACAAAAGTAAACGGCTAAAAACATTAAGGGAAAAGGCATCGTTTCCACCCCAAACTATATTCGAAAAGTCGAATCCACACCTAAACTATATAAGTGACCTATTACACACCTTAACTATAAAAAATGATACTTTTTACTGACGTGGCAGTGTGTGTAAAACACTACACCACATGCAAGTGGTGGTAGCCTGACAGGGTTAAATAGTTTCACTTTTTTATAGTTTAGGTGTGTAATAGGTTACTAGTATAGTTTAGGTGTGCCTTCGAATTTTAGGATATAGTTTGGGGTGAAAATGATGTATTTTCTATCATGTGACTATGATTGTAAATCATATTTAAGAAAAATAATCTATTACAATTTTTAAGGGATATTTTTTACCCTTCTTGAAATTCAAGATCTAGCAATAATAACTATGAATTCCATCACTATAACGTAAGCCTGGATGTACTTTTTACCAATAGACGTAGTTATCAAAACAAAAAAAACTTTAGTTAACATCTAGAGTTATCTAAAAATCTTTTACCAATTATTCTAAAACTTTAAAAATTTAAAATCTCTCACTATCTTTAGAAAACCCTTTTCTACTTCTAATATACTTCTATTGTATTGGTACTTTTAACACTTTCAAATTCTTTTAGAAGATAATGTCTTAATTTTGTTCACTATTTTTCTTTTAAAAATAGAAAAACCTTTTCTACTTCTAAAATAGTTCATTGTAGTGACACTTCTAACATATTTTCAAATATATATATATATATATATATATATATATATATATATATATATATATATATAAAGGAGACATTGTAGGCTGCTGATGTGGCATGCCTCAATGAAAAAGTATTTATTGAAAAAGCAATTCAAACCTCTTCAACAAGCCGACGACGTCTCTTTCCACTGGCACAATTGATTCTACTAAGACTCAACTGGGTAGAAGAGATTACCAAGAAAGAATTTGCTACTAGTTTGCAGCAACACAGCACAGCATCCTTCCTTGTAGCTCCGTCCTTATCTTCTAAATACACAACAATAGACTCCCTTGCAAACACAAGAAGATCGTGGCCCTGTAACCCCAAATCCAGTATCAAACTAAACTATCAAGAAGGGAAATGAAGCGCACATAAATATAGATGACAAACCTTGAAATTAAAACGAGCAAGGGTTCTCAAAGCAAGTTGAACTAGCGCAGAACCACTCAGTTCTAGTACTTGGGGGTAACCGTAGTAATATGCCCTCGACTCACAGAAGCTGATTGTCTTGGAATTGAATGATGAGATCTTGAAAGGATTGCTGAGATACATTTAAGCAGCCGATTCTGGATGGTCGGCAACAAAGGTGGAATGCTGAGACACAGAAAATAAATATGTTACCCTTGAGAAACACTACACAAAAGAACTAATTCATGAAAGTTCTATGCAAACTCAGAGAGAACCTTTCAGTTATTTGCTCCAACGCTTCCACCAAAGTCAGGGAAAGCCCAAAAGAAAACATAGATTCCAAGAGACCACGAACATGAGGCTCCATAGTTGGTCCCATTGATTTAGCAATATTTACATTAAATGCTAGCGCCTCAAGTGAGGGCCTGCCTCTACGGGGAGCAATCTGAGAGAAACATATTTCACCTGTCACGATTATTGCTCACGTATTTACATGTTATAGAAAGAACCTACAATCCAAAGGTGGAATGCTGTGACACAGAAAATTGATATGTCACCCTTGAGCAACACCACACAAAAGAACCCATTCATGACATTTCTGCTCAGACTCAGAGAGAACCTTTCAGTTATTTATAACTTCTTTTTACATTGGGAACAGAAAATATAAATTTCCAATTGAAAGACCGAAAACAGTACAGTTAGACAAGTACATCTGTAATGACATATATAGCATACCGTATCACGCAAGTGAGAGGTTATTGTTGGCAAATAGTTAGTGAGTTCACCATCCAAAGCACCAGCTATCTCACCAAGAGCAATGAACCCACTGGCACGTTCTGCAGGTATTTTAAAGACGTGAAGTATATGATTCATGCATATCTGTAGCAGTAAAATCAACAAACTTGAGTTCACAGTAGTCAACATTGAAGATGCAAATATCATTCATTCAGATTCTACAGTTAGTAAAAGCAGATTAAATCATTAAAATGAAATCAAATATCACAAACCGTTAAATAATTAGTCACAAATCGATCACGTAGGAAATGGGCAATTCGAGGAAGTAGAGAAGTTATGCTAAGGCGAACTAGGCGATCTCGGTGCTCCAGATATCTTAGAACAATTTCAGCAACTTCCCTGTATCTTGACATCATGAACTCTCCTGTGTTCCTGAACATTTTGATGATAAATTTGCTCTTATCAATCATTTATCATATCACAAGAAGATAGATAATCCTGGGTCCAATTCCCATAGCATATGACTTGAGGATATTACATTATTCTTTGTGAAGGAGACACAAACCAAAAGCACATAAAGCCGTGAAACTAAAGTAGTCATGGAACCATACTAGCATAACTGCATACATGGCAATACAGAAAAGAAAAAATATGCCCTCAAATAGCTTGAAGAGGTACCTTGACCACCACCCTCTTCATGCAGCCATCCATCACCTAAGAATCTGCCTTTTACCCCCACTAGCACCTCATAAAAAGACAAACCACAACATCACAAACCAACAACTATCCTAGAAACCTTCTCAACATAGAAAGTTTTCCCCTTTTTTCCAAAAAAAAATTTCGAAACATTGTTTGGTTATACATTGGAATGATTTTTTGGTTAGGTTTTGAAGATGAGTTTTTCAAGTTTGAAATCAGTAATTTTTTCCACTTATAGAGCTTCAACTTCTTGCAATTGAAATCTACAACAAGTTTCAAGATGATATCTTATAAAACCTGACCACATAATCCAAGTTCAACAAAGGATCCTGTCAATATATACACCATCAACTAATGAAAACTAATACGAGAGATGTCATTTACAAATGACTGAAGCCGGGTAACCCCCCACCCCTACCCCACCCCACCCCCATCCCACACACAGAGAGAGATCATAATAAATTTATAGATCACAAATGCATTCTAGATTCAATTGCTAATAAGAACAAGTAGGTAATAGACTCCTTTTGCCCCTTCATTATAATTACTTTATACAAGAAACAATTCGGTAGCAGACATTTACACCTAAAACATGTAAATGCCTCAGAATTAAGGTAAACCGACTCTTAAGTATAACCAGAGATTTAGGTCTCCAGTTTCTCAAACATTCAGCAGATCGCAGCAATGTCACACACCCTTTTTACGTACTCCAAAAGATTTATATTTTAAGTTCGAAAGGGTTTTATTATCTAAGTGAAAAGAAATGAAAAATTTGTTTTGGAAAAGGATTATTTACATTTTTTACTCAGATCACCACTTGGCATAATCCGGTGTGCCAAGTCACCATTAGAAAATCCTTTCCAAAATCATTTGACTCTTTAAACTAGTTTGTGAACAGAGATTTCGGCTAAGGAATTCTGTTGATCGAGGGGAAGGTGTTAGGCACCTCTCGATCCCATGGTTCAACCACGGTCGCTTGGTAGAGTGTATCGACTATTTTTGGCACTAAGAAATGTATAAACCGCGCAAAAGCATGCAAAATAATCAAACAAAACAAAACAATCCAAAATGTAAAATCCAGTCCAATTATTACAACCCGAAATAAAAAGGGACTAAAAGTAAACCTACGCTAATCCTAAACTGATGCTCTACCCGACGCCTCGGGCCTTCACCACGAACATCCTCTGGGTACATGACATCTCGGGGCATTCCTCGATGAATAAATATATACAAATACTTTGGGGCATTCTCCGGCCAAATTATACAATTGAATTTTTCATACGATAAAGTAAAACGAACCATTCACGTACATATTCAAATATTCCAATAAATCGTTATTTCCTAAATTTGACTACCCGGCCTACATTTGCCTATCCAAATTCAACATATCACAGTTCTATAGTGTTTAACATTATCCATGAATCAAAATTAATCAACATTCATTTTAGCAATTTTTAATTCCCACCCCCAATTTTATTTTTAATACAAAACTTCTATAATCACGATTACTATTTCAACAATCCATAATCACTATAAACTCAATATTCATCATTCACGTCACACACAATCGTAACTAATGAAATCAACAACCAATCAATACCAATAGTTATTCATCACCAATGAAGATCAAACCACACACAAACATCCAATTCAAAATATGAAATATTGAAAATAATAAAATAGATGAGAGAAAGTGTAGAGTTGGACCTCGATTGAAGCTTTTATTGTGCCAAAATATGCGATCAAAAGACAAAGTTGGATCCAAAACTCTCGACTTGAACCTCGATAACCAACAACTCCAAACTCGATATCGAATTCAACTGTATAGATTTGGAAAACAATGGAAAGCCTCACAGTGAATGAACTGCAAACCCGAATAGGAATCCAAAACAACCCAAGATCTAAAATTCGAATCCCCAAATCACCAATTTCCAACTCACCATGTATGAGTCTCACCGAAATTGAAGTAACTGTCATTGTTTCAGCATTTCCCAAATAAAACGAAGCTAGCTCAAACGGGTTGGCTGCTGGCGTGGTATTAAAAGGAGAATGGGGGAGGAACAGCAGCTGGGACGTGATGTTAGGCGTATTTACACGCCTAAAGCACCATAATTTACCCATAGTTTAGCTAAGTTTTAAGGACAAAATATATAATTCCTGCACTTTTAACCAACGTGATTAGCATGTTTTTAGGTACTAATGACGAAGATTTCAGCATTTTGTTGGACCTTTCAGTAGCAAAGGGAAACTTCACATAAGATGGGAGGCAACTTTTGGAAGCTTGAGGACTAAATATGATGCATGGAGAATCTGTCCAGGGCAAAAACAATATTTTTACGTACTTAAGGGTGCAGCAGTAACCTAGTAGGAATATGACAAGGATATTATAAAAACCCTATTTGCTGAATTTTTCAGCATAGCTTGTCATAATTCATTCGACACTTTTAGTATTATTCAGTTTACAGATTCTGTAAGTTACCAATAGAGAAACACGCTACACAGAAACCTACGGCTAGAGAGAAAAAACGTTAGTCTCTCTTTTGGACGCCAATTTCATCCCAACGTGAGATTATTCTAGTTTTATGGTATGATGATTATATCTACTGTGATCTCCGTTGCATTCATGAGTAGTTAAACTTCTCTGTTAGGGTTATGGAAGCCTTATGATATACTATCTATTACTATGAGTTTGTGAATTCTTGATACGTATGCTACTTATATCATTACTTTCTTCATCTTAATTAAATTCTTGTGGTTGCAAACATATAGAATATGCCATTATAGCATTAACTTGTTTGAGAGAAAAGTTACATGTTTGGAAAAGAGAGTGTGACAAGGAAATAGGGCTACCAACCCCTATTTACACGTTAGTGCCGTAACTGGATTAACCTCTTGGAGAGTTTGTACCGATAGTATACACTTTAAGCTCGAGAGAGTTAAAGTGAAATAATCCTGGATGGTCGAGAGACACTAGGATTTACCATTAGAATACGAATCTATATAAGTGCATGCATGTCTGAATTCCGCATAACTCATAGTTAATAGATACGTAGAACTCATAAGGTGGACATAACCCTAACTTATTTTTCTCTGTGATTAGATCTTACTAAAAAAAAGCATTTCGTTTTTACTTTAATACTCATTATTCATGCCACAAGTAAATCCCCCCTTTTCGTAGAATTTTCGACCAACAGTCTACTAATAGTTGCATACTTAGTGACCAAGTATTCCCTGTGGGATTCGACACCCAACCCAGTTGGGTTCTATATTTGATAGTGACCGCTTATACTCTTATGAGAGCTGTAGTTTTGGTGTTATCAAATTTTGGCGCCGTTGCTGGGGAATACGGTTGTCAACTAAGTTTGTGATAGTTACTAGACCCTTTGGTCAAAGATTCTCGTATTTTACTTTTAGTTGTTGTTTTTGTTGTATTCAGGTTTTGTTCAGTGCATTCCAAACACCCGATGTTTAGGTCAACCGTTATTACCTATCAATCCTGAACCACATCGTATTGGCAGAATGGATGCATAACATGACATTGAAAGAAGGGCTGCTCAACAAGAGCAAGCTAGATTAGCTGCGTTGGCAGCTGCTCAAGTGCATCAATAGAATATTGATAACCCAGGGCGAGCAACAAATCCTGATGATGAGGACCTGGGTGATGATGAGTTACTGAATCCTAGGCGTACGGATGAGGTGGCGGCACCTATGCAAAGGAAAGATTGTCAAGATAGATTCAAGCCTGAACGCCGAGCTGTGCAGATTCCTTTTGAGGATGATGATGATGATTTGGATGGAGCTGGTGCCACAGGGGCTATTATTCCTCCACCCTTGGTACTTGGAGCTAAGTTCAATATCACTAGCACCATGATTCAGCTATTGCAGCTCAAGGGATTGTTTGGTGGACTTGCAGGCGATGATCTAAATATGCATCTGATCAATTTCATCTCTACATGCAAGTCATTCGACAATCCAGGCGTTGGACAGAATGCTATTCGGCTGCACTTATTTCCATTGTCTCTGTCTGGGGAGGCAACTTTATGGTTGAACGGGCTAACTCCTGATTCTATTACTAATTGGAGGCAACTGAAAGACGCTTTCCTAGAAAGATTCTTTCCGTCGTCCAAGAGAGCACAGTTGAGAGATAAGATCAGCAACTTTTGATAGCTTCCAACTGAAGCTCTCCACGAAACATGAGACAGGTTTTAGAAGAAGCTTATGCGGTGCCCAAACCATCATATGACCAACGTCCACTTGATGGAGATATTGTACAGATATCTGAATTCGGTGACTAAGCCAGTAGTTGATAATGCAGCAGGAGGGTCATTCATGGACCTTACCTTTATTCAGGCAAGTGATATGCTAGATCGTATGAAGAAGCAAAGTAGAACTTGGCATACAAGGGATTTTGAGGTAGCAAGCTCTACTACATCCATTGGCATGACTGCAGAGCAGAGGCGTAGACAAGAGGAACATGACCAAGATATGGCTCACATGAAAACGCAGATGGATCTTCTTACCAAGCATCTATTATCAGTGAAGACCAAAAAGGTTAAGGCTGTTGTATCACAGGGACGAGACAAATCTGATTCTGAGGAAGAAGCCAACTACTTGAATAATCAGGGGGGTTTTCGAGGCAATGCCCAAGGAAACCAAGGTCGGAACTATTATGATAAATCTGGAAACAAGGACCGTGATCAAGGTAGTTGGAAGAATAAAACTGACAGGAGTGGTTTGTATGTTCCACCTGGAAGCCGAGAGGCCGCTGCATCTGGTTCTGGAAAGATGTCCATAGAGGACATGATGGCTAAGCTGTTGAAAGGAGTAGAGGTAACCAAGATTGGTGTAACCGAAGTGAAGAATGATTTTTCATCAATAAATCAATTGGTTAACTCGCATTCCACTTCAATAAAAAAGCTGGAACAACAATTGAGTCAACTTTCAGCAGCATTCAACCAAAGGAAAGCTGGAACGCTACCTAGCGACACAGTGCAAAACCCGAGGAATGATGGATCGTGTATGAATATTACTACCCGAAGTGGTAAAGTGTTGGAAAATCCATCCAAAGGCAAGAAGGTGGTTGATGATATAGCGGATAATGTTATTAATGCAGAAGGTGAAGATGTCATAGAAGCTGAAGAGAGTGGTTATGACATTACACCTAGACGTCTGTAACCTGAAAAGATCGATAGTCGAAAGCAAGATAAAAAGGAAGTGGTGGAGAAAACTATTCCTCTTCCACCACCACCTTTTCCTTAGAGATTGAAGAAGAAAGCTGATGATACCAGGTTCAATAAATTTATGACTATTTAAGCAGCTGACTATAAATGTTTCTTTGGTGGAGGCGCTAGACCAGATGCTCGGATATGCCAAATTCATGAAGGACATTTTGACAAAGAAGCGGGCAGCAAGTTATGAGTTAGCGTATAATGCTCATCATTGCAGTGCAATCGCTACAAGATCGCTAGTTCAGAAGAAGGCAGATCCTGGTGCTTTCACTACTCCTTGCACGGTTGGATCTTTGGATTTCGCTAAGGCATTGTGCGATTTGGGAGCTAGCATCAATTTGATGCCACTATCTATTTACAAGAAGTTGGGGTTGGGCGAGCCCACACCAACCAATATGCGGCTCGTGATGGCTGATAGGTTGGTAAAACGACCTATCGATATCTTATATGATGTATTGGTAAAGGTTTTGTCATTCATTTTTCCTGCAGATTTTGTTATTCTGGATTGTGAGGTGGACTCTGAAGTTCCCATAATCTTAGGGCATCTTTTCCTTGCAACAGGAAGTGTGCTTATTGATTTAAGAGCTAATGAGCTTTTATTTCGGATGAATGATGAAGTGGTCCATTTTGATGTATGCAAATCAATAAAGTAGCCCAAAGATATGAATGTGTTCTCTATAGATGATGTTTTTTATGATGATGAGAAAGAATTATCTATAGAGAAGCAGTTTATTGTTGACCCATTGGCGGCCGTGCTTATGAATGTTGAGAGTGAGAATGTTGAAGATTATGAAGAAACTATTTGTGCTCTGACAGGAATAGGGTCGCATTCTCATGCTCCTAAAAAGCTGGACCTTGATCTCAAAAATTGACCTACACCACCAGCAAAACCATCCATTGAGGAGCCACCAATGCTAGAATTGAAGGAGCTGCCCAGTCATCTAAAATATGCATTTTTGGGAAGTGGTGATACACTCCCAGTTATTGTTGCAGCTGATTTAGGCGAGCAGCAGGTTGCAGCTCTTATCTCTGTTCTGAGAAAATACAAAAGATCCATCGGATGGACTATTGCTGATATTATTGGTATCCCGCCTGGGATATGTATGCACAAGATTCAGCTTGAAGAAAATTGCATACCCACTATTAAGCATCAAAGACGTTTGAATCCACCTATGCAAGAGGTGGTGAAGAAAGAAATTATTAAGTGGTTAGATGCAGGGGTAGTATATCCGATCTCTGACAGTCAATGGGTGAGCCCGGTATAGTGTGTGCCCAAAAAAGGGGGCATAACGGTAGTCGCAAACGAAAAGAATGAGCTAATCCCACTCAGACCTGTCACAGGATGGAGAGTATGCATGGACTACCGAAAGCTGAATTCATGGACACTTAAAGATCACTTTCTAATGCCATTCATGGACCAAATGCTTGACCGATTGGCTGGAAAAGGATGGTTTTGTTTCTTAGATGGTTATTCCGGCTATAATCAAATTTGTATTGCTCCCGAGGATCAAGATAAGACAATGTTTACATGCCCATATGGTACGTTTGCCTTCAAACGTATGCCATTTGGGCTATGTAACGCACCCGCCACTTTTCAGCATTGTATGATGTCCATTTTTTCTGATATGGTTGAAGACACCGTGGAGGTGTTCATGGACGATTTTTCAGTTGTGGGTGAGTCATTTGAATCATGCTTAGTGAATCTAAGTATGGTGTTGCAGAGATGTGTTGAATTCAACTTGGTACTAAACTGAGAGAAGTGCCACTTTATGGTTAAAGAAGGTATTGTTCTTGGGCATAAAATTTCAAAAAGAGGAATTGAGGTGGATCGAGCTAAAATTGAAGTTATCGAAAAGCTACCACCTCCAATTTCTGTAAAGGGAGTTCGTAGTTTCCTCGGTCATGCAGGTTTTTATCGAAGGTTTATTAAAGACTTCTCCAAGATTGCTAGTCCGCTATGCAAACTTTTGGAGAAAGATGCAAAGTTCGACTTCAGAGAAGATTTCTTGATGGCATTTGAATGCCTCAAAGGGAAGCTAGTTGAAGCTCCTATCATTGTAGCGCCTGATTGGTCTCAACCGTTTGAAGTTATGTGTGATGCAAGTGAGGTAGCTTTGGGTACTGTACTTGGTCAGAGAAGAGAAAGGTTATTTCATCCAATCTACTATGTGAGCAAGGCCTTGAATGGAGCCCAGAAGAACTATACCGTCACGGAATAAGAGCTTCTAGCAGTTGTTTATGATTTTGAAAAGTTTTGTGCTTATTTGTTGGGGACTAAAGTGGTGGTTCATACTGATCATGCTGCGCTGAGATATTTAATGGCAAAGAAGGACGCTAAGCCAAGGCTAATTCGTTGGGTGTTGTTGCTGCAAGAATTTGATTTTGAGGTAAAAGACAGAAAAGGTTGCGAAAACCAAGTAGCTGATCATCTATCTAGACTTAAGAATGAGCACATAGTGCAGCCCGATCTTGAGATTGATGATGCATTCCCCGATGAAGAGATCCTAGCCACGATGGTGGAAGAGTTACCATGGTATGCAGACTTTGCAAATTACGTGGTAAGTAATGTGATGCCTGAGAATCTCTCTTTTCATCAAAAGAGGAAGTTCATGCATGATGTGAAACACTACTTCTGGGATAAACCATATCTATTTCGACGATGTGCGGATGATGTTATTAGGCGATGCATACCAGATGTGGAGGTGCCTAGCATATTGGAAGCAAGTCATGCTTCCCAAGTTGGGGGTCATCACGCAGGTAATCGGACAGCAAAGAAGGTATTGCAAAGTGGCTATTATTGGCCTTCGATATTTAAGGACGCCTACGACTTTGTGAGAAGATGTGACCAATGTCAGAGACAAGGCGCAATTTCGACACACCATGAGATGCCCATGCCGAAAATTCTTGAAGTAGAGTTGTTTGATCTATGGGGTATTGATTTCATGGGCCCATTCGTAAGTTCGTTTGGGATGAAATATATCCTAGTTGCTGTGGACTATGTATCCAAATGGGTCGAAGCAGTAGCGCTGGCCGATAAAGAAGGCAAGCGTGTTGTAGCATTTTTAAAGAGAAATATCTTCTCTCGTTTTGGGGTACCACGTACTATCATAAGCAATGGAGGATCACACTTTTTCAACAAGTTGTTTAGATCCGTGTTGGTGAAATATGGGGTCAAGCAACACAATGTGGCTACACCTTACCACCCACAAACTAGTGGGCAGGTAGAGGTTTCTAATCATGAGATCAAGCTGATCCTTGCTAAGACTGTAAATGCTAGTAGGAAGGATTGGTCTCGGAAGCTGGACAATGCATTATGGGCTTATAGAACTACGTTCAAGACACCAATTGGCATGTACCCGTAGCAATTAGTTTATGGGAAGGCTTGTCACTTGCCGATCGAGCTCGAGCATAAAGCCTTGTGGGCGTTGAAGAGGCTTAACCTGACTTGGGATGATACAATTAATCTGAGATTGGAGCAGCTGAATGAGATGGATGAATTCCATTTGAATGCGTATGAAAGGGTGGACCTCTACAAAGAACGGATGAAAAAGTACCATGATCGGCGGATTATCCAACGAAACTTTCAGAAGGGTGACATGGTACTTCTTTTCAACTCCAGACTAAAGCTATTTCCAGGTAAGTTAAAGTCTAAATGGTCTGGTCCATTCAAAATTATCCAAGTATACTCGTCTGGAGTAGTAGAGTTAGAAGGCATTGATGGTGATGTCTTTAAGGTGAATGGCCAACGAGTGAAGCCATATATCGGTCCTCTTGTCTCGATAAAATGCATGGACACCATCTATCTCGACGAAGTCTAAGTAATCAAGGTAACTATGTCGTGATGCGACAATAAATCAAGCTCTACGTGGGAGGCAACCCATCATTTTAATCGTTTTGTTTCACTAAGAGTTTGTTTTTGTTAAATAAAAATCCAAAAAGAAGAGTCGAGCCACGACCAAAACTAAGGCGCTTGGTGGGAGGCAACCCATCGTTCTAATCATTTTTGATGTTTTTGAGTTGTGCAAGATGTATAAAGAAGGAGATTGCTCTTAAATTTTGATTTGGAAGTGGTTCACGTTGAAGGTGGTAAGTTAGGAATGAAGAAGTAAAGGCTATGGGTTAGGCATTGCCTAAGCAAATCTAGGCAACGAACAAGGCAAGGCCTATGTAAATCTAGGCAACGAACAAGGCAAGGCCTATGCTATGGCCTAAGCTCTCTGAATCTACAATGCCATAGCATAGGCGCCGCCTATGCCCAACAATGCTTTGCAAAAGGCGCCGCCTATGCCCAACAATGCTTTGCAAAAGGCGCCGCCTATGCCGAACAATGCTTTGCAAAAGGCGCCGCCTATGTCAATGCCATTGGTCTCTGAATCTACAATGCCATAGCATAGGCGCCGCCTATGCCCAACAATTCCATAGCATATGGGCCGCCTATGCTCAACTAGGCAAAGCATTAGGCGCCACCTATGCCAAGCATAGGCAAAGCATTAGGCGCCGCCTATGCTTACTTTTTGGTCTCCTAAACCGAATTTAAATGGGTCAAACCCGACCCACGTCTTGTCCTATCAATAAAACTCCAACCTTAAGACAAAATCACATTGTTTGCTAGACCTAGGCGCCGCCTTTACTCTCCAAATCTTTCAAAATTTTTCTTTTTGCTCATTCAACCTTGCAAGATCATCTTCCAAGTACATCACCAAGTAAGTTCTTCTTTTATATTTCGTAAGTAGTATGATAGTATGCTTATAACGGTATTTTAGATCTTAAAGTGATGTTGGTGATTTGAATATGGTTGGTTTGTTTTGATACATCTAGTTGAGTGAAAGAATACGTGAGGGTGTTCTTGACTTGTTACCAACTTGTAGTTGATTTGGATACACTATCATACTTTTGCGGAATCGACATGGTCAAGTTACTTGCATAACCTTGTAATTCGAAAGGTTGAATGTTTAAATGGCTCGTTTATCGAGACAAAGATCATAATTGAATGCACGCATGAGATGTTAAGATTTACTCTATGCCATAATTTGATTCGATCTCTATGTAGTAGTCTGGTTCAAAAGGTGCACTAATCCAAACCATAAAGTATGGTCAATATTACATGAAATAGAGTTGAAAAGGATAGTTAATGTGACATGAAAGTATGACTGCGCTGAATGTATTGTTGGAACATAAAGCCTAAATGTATGCCGATGAAGTCTGAATAGTCGACATCGTTCACTTAATTAGTTTGTACCAACAAATTAAGTGTGGGGTGGTGCCACTATTGATGTGTGTCGATCAAATTTTCTGAGATAAGCTAACATGATTTTATTTTAATCTCAGGTACAATGGCATGAAAAAGTCTACCAGGAAAAGAAAAAGCATCCACTTCACAGAAGGGACAGAAAAGGGGAAAAAGAGCAAGCTGAATCCTCCTCCCTGCAAATACCTCACCGCATGTTCGGGATAAAATGGGTCCTACAGGAGGAAGGAAAGGAGTGGTACAAAAACAATAAAGTGAAGAAGTATGTTCACGTGGAATTGATACAGAAGGAGAGTCTAGCGAAGAAAGAACCTCGCATTTTGACCAAAATTATGGCGCTAAATCTCGATTTAATTTTCCAAGACATGGGAGAATGCAATCTTGATCTAACGCGAGAATTCTATGCAAATTAGTCCCTAAAGACTACCGGAAGTGAAGTGAAGATTAGGGGCCAAATCATGCAGCTGAATGCGGAGTTCTTTAACACTTTTTTGGGTCCTCCATCTATCGATCCATCACCGCTCAAAGAACTTCAACAAAGACCTCCGTACATGGAATCAGACACACCCTATGTGGAACAAGATCAATGGCATGTTGGAGTCGACACAAGGACACCGATCGGCACAATACCTTCCCGTATGCTTCTTTGAATAGAGAAGCACAGATATGGTTGCGGATAGTCAACTCTTGCCTGATTCCAGGGACGCAGTACACAAAGATCACATGTGATAGAGTATTTTTGGTGTATGCATTGATGACGAACATCCCCATCAACATTGGGGCGATTATTCGATCTTCAATGCATAAGGCTAGGCTGCACAAGAGGTCCCACTTTAGCTTTGGCAATCTGTTGACTGCGATATTGAGGAAGGAGGACATCGAAGATAAACCTGCAGATCATAAGCTTCCACACAACCCGAAGAAGGTTGATCTAACAAAGGTTAAAGATGCTGAATCTATGCATGGTGTCAACCTGACCACTACAGAAAGACATGTTCGCGACGAAAGCTTCTTCCACCATTTATATGGCATGACGAGGTTTACCATGATGATCGGGGGTCATGTTCCAACTGCTGAAGAGCTCCAACAGTTGGATTTTGACTACCCGATGAATGAGCATGTGAGGGCTATGTGTGGAGTAGGTGTATATTTTGAGGAACCTCTTGATGATGACGTGCCAACTGATGATGATCGCCGAATGCGAAACTCAGACGTGTAGGAGAACTCTGATGACGACAACTCCGATGATGATTCCAATGTAGGGGGTATGACCCCAGACATAGAGGAGGAGTCTGACTGATCCAGGTTTTGCTTATTTATTTTCCACTGAGGGCAGTGTGTCCCGTCTAAGTGTGGGGTGCTGGTATTTGTATGTTGTACTTCTTTACCTATATTTATTTATGTTTGTTGTAGTTAGTAGATTAGTAGTTAAATTTTCAAAAAATTTTAAGCGCATGAAATTGTTCTGATAGGTGACATGGTATTATGACAAGAGTTTGTGCTAAAATCATTACTATTGAGACGTTTAGGCTCTAAGTGTGACTCACTATGTGATAAGTGTGTGGTTTAATTCCTTCATTTGTTGGGTCAAGGGTCTATACTGCTCCCAATAAAGTTGACCATGTGCCTTGTGTGTGTGAGATAATAGTATATTTTGTGTTATGGCTGATGCTAGAACTTGCCTGGTGTGTGTGTAAAGCGAAATAAAGAGTGTAAGTTTAGGAGATGATTTAGGTATTTCTTTGGCAGCCTGTAATTGTTTACCTTCTTTTTACCTACCTGTGTATATTATCCTAGATAACTCTCTTTGAGCCTTTAGCTATTTTCTTTGACAGCCTCATATGTAGCATAGTCCATTTTTTTTCAAGACCATAATTTGATCCAAATTCCTAATAGCTTTAAATTGTAAGGTCATGTGACAAAATAAGAGGAAATTGGGTGAGAGTGATGCCTTATAGTGTATTGGTACTTGAATTTGTTATGAAAAAGAGTGGCTACTATAGAGGTGTGTTATAAATAAAAAGAAGAAAAAATGAAAATAAAAATAAAAAGTTAATTCTGTTTAAAATTGAATTACAAAATAAGTGAAAAGGGGTGGTAGATAAAAGGAAAGTAGAGAGGTTGTTTAAAAGAGAGTGTTAATGGCATAATGTGATGTATTAAAGCGCTTAGGGAACATAGTCACTATTTCTGGCTAAAATAGTCCTACCTGTCCCTTAGACTACATTACAAGCTGTAAGGACCTATTTGATCTTAAGCTTAGCATTCTGATATTAGTAGAGCATTACACTAAGGGCAAGCCTATGGTCATCAGTTGCAACATATGAATTCTTTGTGAGAGTGAGAGCAAGGAGAATATTGTACCCATGTTTCGAAAAATGCAAAACTTGTGAGTGATTATGGGTAATATCTTGTCTGAGACACACATGGTTGACGAGTTTTGGGTAGTTGTGTATGATTCTTTGTGCCTTAACTTGTGGATACAAATTAGCCATCATCACGAGTCTAGGTTGGAGGTTGAATTATTTCTATTAGTGATCAAGAAAACTACTCTTTGTTAATGATTGTCGTGCATGTCTTGTTGATCATTTTGTGCTTTTACTGTGAAATCCTAAGTAGATGTTTGCATGGATGTAAAATTTTGTTCGAGAACGAACAAAGCTTTAAGTGTGGGGTGTTGATGTTAGGCGTATTTACACGCCTAAAGCATCATAATTTACCCATATTTTAGTTAAGTTTTAAGGACAAAATATATAATTACTGCACTTTTAGTCCATTTTCCTGTAAGTGAGCTAACCAACGTGATTAGCATGTTTTTAGGTACTAATGATGAAGATTTCAGCAGTTTGTTGGACCTTTCGGTAGCAAAGGGAAACTTCGCATAAGATGGGAGGCAGATTTTGGAAGCTTGAGGACTAAATATGATGCATGGAGAATCTGTCCAGGGCAAAAACAGTAGTTTTACATACTTAAGGGTGCAGCAGTAACCTAGTAGGAATATGACAAGGATATTATAAAAACCCTATTTGCTGAATTTTTCAGCATAGCTTGTCATAATTCATTCGACACTTTTAGTATTATTCAGTTTATAGATTCTGTAAGTTACCAACAGAGAAACACGCTACACAAAAACCTATGGCTAGAGAGCAAAAACGTTAGTCTCTCTTTTGGACGCCAATTTCATCCCAACGTGAGATTATTCTAGTTTTGTGGTATGATGATTTTATCTACTGTGGTCTCTGTTGCACTCATGAGTAGCTAAACTTCTCTGTTAGGGTTATGGAAGCCTTATGATATACTATCTATTACTATGAGTTTGTGAATTCTTGATACGTATGCTACTTATATCATTACTCTCTTCATCTTAATTAAATTCTTATGGTTGCAAACATATAGAATATGTCATTATAGCATTAACTTGTTCGAGAGAAAAGTTACATGTTTGGAAAAGAGAGTGTGACAAGGAAATAGGGCTACCAACCCCTATTTACACGTTAGTGCCGTAACTGGATTAACCTCTTGGAGAGTTTGTACCGATAGTATACACTTTAAGCTCGAGAGAGTTAAAGTGAAATAATCTTGGATCGTCGAGAGACACTAGGATTTACCATTAGAATACGAATCTATATAAGTGTATGCATGTCTGAATTCCGCATAACTCATAGTTAATAGATACGTAGAACTCATAAGGTGGACATAACCCTAACTTATTTTTCTCTGTGATTAGATCTTACTAAACAAAGCATTCCATTTTTACTTTGATACTCATTATTCACGCCACAAGTAAATCCCCCCTTTTCGTAGAATTTTCGACCAACAGTCTACTAATAGTTGCATACTTAGTGACCAAGTATTCCCTGTGGGATTCGACACCCAACCCAGTTGGGTTCTATATTTGACAACGACCACTTACACGTTTATGAGAGCTGTAGTTTGGCCACTATTAGGACGCTGGTCGCAGCGACGGGGTCATTTAGTTGGTCGCCGGAGAAGGCGCTGGATAATGGAGGTGGCCGGATCTGAGCGGCGGCTGGAGGAGTAGCCCGTGCTGGCCTTTGGAGGTGGCACCGTCCTTGGCTGGTCGGCATTTGAGTGAAGGAAGAAAAGGACGAGAGTTGGAGCGGCGCCGGCGCGGACGTTGTTGTCGTCGATGGGGAAGGCAGCGGGAGAGGTTTTTGAGAGAGAGAGTGAGAGTCCAGAGAGAAGGAGTGAGAGAGGGAGTTAGGCAGCTTCCCTTTTTTTTATATCCCCCCCTTCCGTGTTCCTTTTGTATGTGTATATATATCAGGTGAGGGTAGAGTAGTGGTGAGGTGGGGTAGAGTTTGTTAGGATAGGGTAGGTAGGTGTTGTTTTTTAATTGGGTGGGTTTTTAGAATATTAGGATAAAACAAAATTAGTTAGGGAGTTGTTATTTTTGTCACTTTGTGGAGGGATTATCACACGGGTGAGGGTACATGGTAGGATAAGGTAAACAATAGGTAAAAACAATATCGCGGAGGGACGAAATTAGGTGTCTACATCATGCCCCCTTTGAATGTAAACACGAAGTGTTTTCAGACAAAGAAGTAGACAGCGAGACCAAATTTTGACCCGACCATTATCCAAAGAAAGAAACAGAAGGAAGAAGGACAACCGGGTTTTGACTTAAGACATCCCACCTACTTACATTATGAGAGGATCGAGTGAGCTGTATATCAACTTTTGGAAGGAGATGGACTATACCGAGTTGGAGAGTCGAGTGAGGTTCCATCGAGGTTTCGGTCCGCGGATCTGTCATTAAATCAAAAAAATGAAAATTACAAGTTAAAACACAAATGAAATTACAAAAATCCTATCTATACAGCTTCTATTGGTTCTTGAATCGACTTTCATCACCCTATTCTTCAGGCGGGCTCCTGACTTGCAATTTCTTTCAACTTGTTGCTTGGCTTTCAATTGTTTCGCTTTGTTTCTTGACTTTTCGTTTCTTCACCCGATTCTCCAGGCGGGCTCCTAACTTGCTATTTCATCACTTTGTTGCTTGACTTTCATTTCTTCACTCTGTTCTCCAAGCGGGACTCTGACTTGCTATATCATCACCATGTTCTTCAGGCGGGCTCTTGAAACCCAAAATTAAAACTAGAACGAAAATTATCCCAAACAAGAATTATAATAAAGTAGTATTTCATTTTTGAAAGCATTATCCCATTTTCCAAGAGGGTCCTGTGCATAAAGTAAAATCCCATTTTTCAGGAGGGTCCTGAGCAGAAAGTAAAATTCCCTTTTTTTAGGAGGGTCCTGAACATAAAGTAAAATCCCATTTTTCAGGAGGGTCCTGAACATAAAGTAAAATTCCATTTTACAGGAGGGTCCTGAACATAAAGTAAAATCCCATTTTTCAGGAGGGTCCTGAACATAAAGTAAAATCCCATTTTACGGAGGGTCCTGAATAGAAGTAAAATCCCATTCTTCAGGAAGGTCCTAAACAAAAAGTAAAATCCCATTTATTAGGAGGGTCCTGAACATAATGTAAAATCCCATTTTTCAGGAGGGTCCTGAACAGAAAGTAAAATCCCATTTTTCAGGAAGGTCCTGAACATAAAGTAAAATCCTATTTTTCAGGAGGGTCCTGAACATAAAGTAAAATCTCATTTTTCAGGGGGGTCTTGAACATAAAGTAAAATCCCATTTTTCAGGAGGGTCCTGAACAGAAATTTAAATCCCATTTTTCAGGAGGGTCCTGAACAGAAAGTAAAATCCCTTTTTTCAGGAGGGTAATGAGCATAAAGTAAAATCTCATTTTTCAGGAGGGTCCTGAACAAAAAGTAAAATCCCATTTTCCAGGAGGGTCCTGAACATAAAGTAAAATCCCATTCTTCAGGAGGGTCTTGAATAGAAAGTAAAATCCCATTTTTCAGGAGGGTCCTGAACAGAAAGTAAAATCCAATTCTTCAGGAGGGTCCTGAACAGAAGTAAAATCCCATTCTATAGGAGGGTCCTGAACAAAAAGTAAAATCCCATTTTTCAGGAGGGTCCTGAATATAAAGTAAATTCTATTTTTCAGGATGGTCCTGAACATAAAGTAAAATCCCATTTTTCAGGAGGGTCCTAAGTAGAAAATAAAATCTCATTTTTCAGGAGGGTCCTGAACATACAGTAAAATCTCACATATGTGCATTTCCAATGGTAGATGAATTAAGTGAAGCAAATTTGCCCCTATTTCAATAAAGAAAATTTGTTAGTTAAAAACTTAGCGGTGGCTTGCAGCTCTTGGCTTCTCAGGTATCTGCCCCAGCACTCACTCCTCTCATCTTTGTTCTAAATTGCTAACACCTGCCCTTTCTTTCCGCATCATCGACCCTGATCCAGATTAAAGGAAATGAGTTCTGACTCAAACAATGGGTTTACATTTTACCATGCCCCTGAGGTGCACTCTTTTCCCAATTTTGAATGTTTCCACGAATCCAATAGCCTGTCGGTTGATAGACTTCCTTTGCTTCATGTTGAATTACGATCATATTTCATTCCTATGCTGTTCCTCGGCTTTTCCTCATATAATTGGAAAAACTGGTAGTAATTTTTGAAATCCTTTCTCGCTTGTTTTGACACAGACTTTACTTAAAATGTAAAGAAATGATGATGACTTTTATTTTGATAAATGACATAAAAAGACAAAAAACATGAATATGTAAATGAAAGAAAGGGCAATGTCCCATATTCAAAAGAAAACTTATCTGAATACGACAACCAACTCCAATGAATATGACATGCATTTTGGATTGAGCTGCCTGATCTTCATATCCAAACTCCCCATTTGTTGTTGAGTTCGTGCCTTTGCCGCTGATTCGCTTCTTCAAATCCATTGGAATCATACATCACATTCGATTGACGATATCTTGAAAGACTTTTGCCAACAAATCTCTTTCTTTTCACTTTTCACTTTTCTCTTGAACTCTCCATCGCTTTACGGTGCCCGTGAGGGTTTTCACCAATAAGACTCTCTCATTTTTATTTCTCTCCACTCACCATTGCCTTATGGTGCCTGCAAGGGTTTTCACCAATCATTTTTGTGTTTCTTTCCTAATTTCTTATGCTGAGGGAGACGAGTGGTACCTCATAATGTATCATCATATACATTGCATGCTTAGCCTTAACATTATCAAAAATTGATATGAAGGACTTTCTTTGGTTGTAACTTGGCTTTTGGTTAAGGTTAGAAAAGATAGTAAGGGGCTCAAACGATACTTGAAGTTGGGGTGGGACTTACAACTTTTGGAATCGACTTAAACAACACATTAACTCATGCCCCAGTCTTGTTGACTGGGTGAATCTTAAATCTTTATTTGGTTGGACCGAGCTCGAAATAGGGCAGCCTACGTATCTTACTCCCAAGATAGGAGAATCAGGTCGTACGTAGTTCCATCAGCTTGTTTTTTGTTTTGATTTGATTTTGATATTTTTTTTATTTTTGAACTCTTTCTTTTATTCTTATTTTCTTGACATTTATCTTTGACTCTATTTTGATTCCAAAAGAGGGATATGAAATAAAAATAAAACGAAGCTCAAATGGGTAAACGAAGGATGACACCATGTTTGGATAGAAGAATAAAATGCCTTCATCATATCAATCTTCAAGAATGCAAGTACTAAACATGCAATAAACTCAACAAAGGATCAAATATCATATATATTATCTTTCGACCGCATCAGCATTGATAGACATTTCTGCCATTTTGCCTTCAGTATCTGTCAAATATAAGGCTCCATTGGGCAACACTTTCTTCACAACAAAGGGACCTTGCCAGTTAGGGGAGAACTTGCCTTTCGCCTCAACCTGGTGAGGAAGGATACATCTCAATACCAACTGACCAACTTCAAAATTCCTGGAACGGACCTTTTTGTTATACGCTCGAGCCATCCTCCTCTGATACAACTGGCCATGACACACATACGTTAGCCTTTTTTCCTCAATCAAACTCAAATGTTCTAGTCGGGTTTTTACCCATTCGTCATCATCAATCTCTGCTTCTACAATGACTCGAAGAGAGGGAATTTCAACTTCTTCAGGGATGACTGCTTCTTTCCCATACACCAATAAATATGGAGTTTCCCCTGTTGAGGTACGAACAGTGGTGCGATAACCTAGCAATGCAAATGGCAAATTTTCATGCCACTGTCTAGATCCTTATACCATCTTTCGTAGTATCTTTTTTATATTCTTATTGGCGGATTCTACAGCACCATTGGCCTTTGGGCGATATGGAGTAGAATTTTGATGTGCGATCTTAAACTGTTGACATACTTCTTGCATCAAATGACTGTTGAGATTGGCAGCATTGTCTATAATGATCATCTTAGGGATTCCAAACCTACAAATTATATTGGCATGGACAAAGTCTACCACAGCCTTCTTTGTCACCGACTTGAAAGTTACTGCTTCCACCCACTTTGTGAAGTAGTCAATGGCTACCAAAATGAATCTATGTCCATTTGATGCCTTCGGCTCAATTGGTCCAATCACATCCATTCCCCAAGCCACGAACAACCATAGAGTGTACATTGCATGCAACTCAACAGGAGGAGAACGTATTAGATCACCCTGTACCTGACATTGATGACACTTTCGAACAAATTGAATAGAATCCCTTTCTATAGAAAGCCAATAATAACCTGCTCAAAGAATCTTCTTTGACAAGACATGACCGTTCATATGCGACCCGCATACTCCAGAGTGTATTTCAACCATGATTGTCGAGGCTTCTCTTGCATCTAAACTCCTCAAAAGTCTGAGATCTGGGGTTCTCTTATACAAAATTCCCCCACTTAAGAAAAATCCACTAGCCAAAACGCCTAATAGTCCTCTTTTGATCATTGGTGGCATATACTTCATATTCTCCTGACTGAATATACCACTTGATATCTAAGAACCAGGGTTTTCCATCGAGCTCTTCTTCAACCGCACTACAGTACGAATGCTGATCACGACTCTATATATGCAGTGGATCGATATAGGCTTTATCAGGATGTTAGAGCATTGAATACAGAGTGGATAAAGCATCAGCAATTTCATTATGAATCCTTGGAATATGCCTAAATTTTACTAACACAAACCATTGACATAGCTCCTGTAAGCATTGTCGATACGGGATGAGCTTCAAATCTCGCGTCTCCCAATCGCCTTGAATTTGATGGATGATCAAATCCGAATCTCCTAACACCAATAATTCTTGGACTCCCATATCAATAGCTAACCTTAAACCAAGAATGCAGGCTTCATACTCTTCCATATTGTTAGTATAGTAGAATCGAAGTTATGCTGTTACTGGGAAATATTGTCCTGATTTAGAGATAAGAACCGCACCTATTCCGACTCCTTTCATATTGATAGCTCTATCGAAGAATAACCTCCAACCTGGATCAGCACTGATAACGACTTCATCGATACACAACACTTTTTCATCAGGAAAATATGTCTTTAATAGCTCGTACTTTTCATCGATGGGATTCTCAGCAAGATGATCTGCCAAGGCTTGGGCTTTCATGGAGGTTCGAGTCACAAATACAATGTCAAACTCGGTAAGCAATATTTGCCATTTTGCCAATTGACCCATTGGCATAGGCTTCTGATAGATATACTTCAAAGGATCCATGTGGGAGATGAGATAAGTAGTATAGGATGAGAGATAATGCTTCAACTTCTGTGCTACCTAAGTTAGGGCACAAAACGTTCTTTCAAGAAGAGTATACCTGGCCTCATATGCGGTGAACTTCTTACTAAGATAATAAATAGCCTGCTCCTTTTTGCCTGTGACATCATGTTGACCCAGGACACAACCGAAAGAATTGTCCATAACTGATAAATATAAGATCAAAGGCCTACCAAGCTCCGGGGGTACCAGCACGGGCGAATTTGACAAATATCTTTTGATTCGATCGAACGTTTATAAACCTTCTAATGTAGTTCAGTCTACCAAGCAAACTCATCACCTCCGTTCTATTCTTGGGCGGGGGAAAATCCCTAATGGCTTTGATTTTTGAGGGATCCAATTCAATTCCCCAACGGCTGACTATAAACCCCAACATCTTTCTACATGGAACTCCAAATACATATTTTGCCGGGTTGAGTTTGAGATTATACCTGGGAAGCCTTTCAAAGAACTTTCTTAAATCTTTAACATGGTCGTCCTGACTTTTTGACTTAATAATCACATCATCCACGTAGACCTCAATCTCCTTATGCATCATATCATGAAACATAGTGGTCATGGCTCTCATGTTTGTTGCTCCAGCATTCTTCAAACCAAACGGCATCACTCGATAACAATAAGTCCCCCACGGTGCGATAAAAGACATCTTCTCTGCGTCGTCATCATCCATAATGATCTGGTGATATCCGGCGTAGCAATCCACAAAAGAGGCAACCTCGTATTTAGCACATTTTTCTAACAAAATATGAATGTTGGGCAGTGGAAAATTATCTTTTGGACTTGCTCTGTTCAAATCACGGTAATCAACACACACTCGAATTTTGCCATCTTTCTTTGGTACGGGAACAACATTGGATAACCACATGGGATAGCGAGCTACTCGAATTACTTTGACTTCAAGTTGTTTCATGATTTCCTCTTTAATTTTAATACTTACATCTGTTTTAAACTTCCTCAACTTCTGTTTGATAGGAGGGAATGCGGGATCAGTTGGCAATTTGTGAGCCACTAATTCAGTGCTTAAACCAGGCATATCATCATAAGACCATGGAAAAACATCCTTATAATCAGTTAATGCTTGAATCATTCCATCTTTTAGCCGTGGAAAAACATGTACACTGATTTTAGTTTCCCTAACATCTTCTTGATCCCCTAAATTTATTGGCTCAGTCTCATTCAAATTAGAATTCGGTTTGTCTTCAAACTGTTCCAACTCTTTGCATATTTCTTCTAGTGCTTCTTCTTCATCATATTCCCCATCCTGCTTCATTGCATCTGGATTACTTTGGATTTTAAGATCAGGCTAAAAATTCTGCATGCATGTCATGTCATTAGAATCAGCATAAAGAGAACTGTGTAAAAAAGAAAAACAAAATATATTAGACACGAAACAAAAGGGAAATTGCATTTCATTAAATAAAAAGATAGAAGGATTTAAACATAGATGCCAACATAACATAAAAAAACTAAAATTCAAATTACAACCCTGAAATAACTCGGATAATCAGAAAAAAAACAAAATAAACTACCAAAACTCCCTCCTGACGGGGAGACGAGTGACTTCCCAATTATTGAGCCGGACAGCTGGACCTATGAATTACACGTCTGCTATACTGGTACCTTTCCCTGCTTCAACCATAACAACATCAATGAAAAGATTCTGGTAGTCATCAACCAATTCAACTTCAAATTCCACATGTTTCATGACACCGCTCTTAAGAAATGACTCACTGAGTAGTGGCATTGGGCGAGGGAGTGACCATATTTCCTTTTTCCTTTCCTTGGCTTTCTTCAGATCTTCAGCCGTAGGCTCAAATCCCAGACCAAATGTGCCCATGTTCTCACTTGGACAAAAAATGCTCCTAAACCCTTTCCTGGCTTAAATCCGTATTTCCAAAGTTCACTCACCATCATGATAGAAGCAGAAGACAATTGCGGTCCCGGTATAACCTACAATTCAAGGATACGATTCACTGGCACTGTATCAAAAATTTGATATACGAATATCTCCTCTACGTTATTTGCATCAATAAGATACAAGGGAGAATCTTCATAGGCAGACAAATCTCCTTCACCGTGAATAACTACTTCTTGCCTGTCATGCTCAAACATAATCATTTGGTGCAGCGTAGATGCAACCGCCTTGGCCTTGTGGATCCAAGGCCTTCCCAACAATAGATTATAAGAGGAGTCTACATTCAATACTTGAAACTCTACGGCGAACTCAACAGGCCCTATGGTCAACATTAGTTCTATTTCGCCAATGGAATTTGATTTTGCACCATCGAAAGCCCTAACACATACATTGTTGGGCCTGATCCTATCAGCACCAATATTCAACTTTTCCAAAGTACAAATAGGGCAAATATTTGCACCTGAACCTCCATCAATCATAACATGAGTGACGTAGCAATCTTCACACTTCACTGTAATGTAAAGGCCCTGGTTATGCCTTGTACCTTCAACAGGCAATTCATCGTCAGAAAAGCTGATCCGATTGACTTCAAAGATTTTTCCAACCACTTTTTCAAGTTGGTTGATTGTAATCTCCCTAGGAACATACGCTTCATTTAATACCTTCAGAAAAACATCACGATGCTCCTTGGAGTGCAACAACAAAGATAAAAGGGAAATTTGAGCAGGGGTTTTCTTCAACTGGTCCAATATTGAATACTCTGGCAATTTCATCTTTTTCAAAAATTCTTTGGATTCTTCTTTGGTGATAGGTTTTTTGATAGGTGACGGTCCACTCACCGTTGGCTTGGACTTTCTTAAGCTTTCAGGCACGTAGCATCTTCCTGACCTAGTCAAACCCCCTACCTCATCTACATCTTCCACTACTTCTTTCCTGTGATAGGTCATCACAGTCCGCCCATAATTCTAGGAAACCCTTTGCGTATCAACCATCGGAGGTTAGGTCACCGGTTTGAGGACAATAGGCCCTGCCAGTGCTCCTTTCACCGTCAAGATGGGCTGACTCAGAGCTCTCACCACTGTCAACTTAGGTTTATCCTGACTTAAATCAACATACCTTCTGTCTTCCTGTACTGTAATCAGGGGTTTCTTTATGCTTTCTTGGGCTTTATCTTCTCTCATTCCTTCCTGGCTCAATGACATTGCTTTCAAAGACTCCACTATATTTATCGATTTCTCCTCAGTGGTCTGTATCTTGACAATAGGCTTATAACCCCTCGAAGACTCTTTTCCATCATATATCAATTCTAACATATTGGCTTCAGCATGGGTTAGCAGCGGATTCTGGTTAATGTTTGGACCCTCCGGGGCCTGGACCAGCATCTGATTTATGTTAATTAAATCTTGGACAGCTCTCTTTGAATAATAGCATTTCTCGATGTCATGGCCTGGCATATCAGAACAGTACGCTCACCTTAAAAAATAATCGCGATTCCTTGGTGGTGGATTTGAAAGCCTTCCTTGAATTGGGCTTAAAACCTTTAACTTTCTAACGTATCAAACAAGCTAGCATATGACTCCCCAAGAGGTGTGAATTGATTTTTGACCGCCTTTTCCTTCTTGTGCTTGTGCCTAGGCTGAAAACTGGGTCTGGAGGGGTTTTGGTAATCTGGTGGAGTGAATGGGCAATTTTGTGGGGCTTGCGCACGCCACTACGGGTAAGAAGGGGTTTGAGCATATGGTTGCACGCTATATACTGGGTACGGGGGTGGTGGAATGGAATATAAAAGGTTTTGTGGAGGGTAGTAATGGTGGGGAGGAATATATGGAGCTTGGGCGTAGACTTGGGCTTGGGATTAGGGATAGGGGCAAGGTGGTCTTTTAGGATAGGAATGAGTTCCAGCTACGACAGTCGCCACATCCTCTTTATTCTTTCTACCTATAAATACGCCAGATCCACCTTGAATCGCTTGTATGGTGGCTTTTAATGAGCAAAACTCACTATTCGGCCGGTCTTAATTCCATCTTCTATCATCTCCCCCATTTTGAGGACTTCCATAAAAGATTTTCCCATTACCGGAAGTAAATATTGAAAATAGGTCTCATCCTGCGCTTGAATAAAAAATTCTACCAACTTACATTCTTTAATTGGAGGCTTTACCCTGGCATCCTATTCACGCCACCTTATCGTGTATTCCCTAAAACCTTTAATGCTCTTTTTCTTCATGTTGACCAAGGATTTTTCGTTCGGAATTAGGTCGATGTTATACTAAAAATGTTGAACAAATTTAGAAGTCAAATCATCCCAGCTGTTTCATTTATTGATATCTCGATCGATAAAACATTCTGAGGCTAGATCAGAAAGACTCTCGCCAAACAAAGCCATAAGCAGTTCTTCCCTTTCTTCTGCAACCCTCAACTGGTTGCAATAACATCTCAAGTGTGCAATGGGATCACCGTGTCCTGCATACTTCTCGAACTTAGGCATCTTGAAATCGAGGGGAAGGTTGATGTCGGGGAACATGCAAAGATCTTTATAAGAAACACTCCTATAATCTCCGATTCCTTGTAAATTCCTCAGCCTGTTCTAAACTTTTCAATTTTTTGGCTATGATATCCTGTTCCTCTGCTACGACAGGTTTCTCTGTATCAAATGGAAATGCAGGCGGCTGAGTGTACCCATACGGTTCATTCATTTGCAAAGTGGGCTTCGGGGCGTAATACTTACTATCTAAAACCTTCAGTACTGGCTCACTGACAGACCTAGGAAGCCTCATTGTGGAACGCACAGCATATATGGGAGTTTCATATGGTGGCGGAGCCACGAATACCGGTGTGATCGGTGGCGCTGGCTGAGCAGCTGGTCTTGATTGGGGAGATGCCAAGGGAACATCAGAACTGCCAGGATAATAATGTTGCGGAGTGAATCCTGGTGCGTGCTCAGGTGACTCAGTAGGAGCAGATAATTGCGCCTGAGAGAATGGTGGGCAATTAGAGATATTCCCAAGACCTTCAGGGAGCGGGGGAGGAGGCATTCAGCTGGATCATGCTCGGTGTAAATCTATCAGTTATTGCCTAAGCCTTACTACCTCATCATTGTGTTCTGAACTTTCTTCCCTATGATCCTGATCCGGGTCAATGAGCGAATTTTCAATCTCCCTGCTAGCCATGGCGAGCTTTGATTTGGATCTAGTGAAGTATGGGTGACTAGTCAGAGTGCTGCAATCCTGCCACTGTTATCTGAAAGAACATGCTCATCAAAGACGACATCCATTAGGATTAGGGCACACAACAAGCATGGGAATCACATTGGCAAAATTTCCCTAAATTCATGCTCATTTCTACCAGCTTTTGAGGGTAGCGAGGTCATTTTAACATCATCCTGATTTTTGTCTACACTTATTTTTATCTATACTTATTATTATTATTATTTTCGTATCCATCTCTGTTCTTTTCCTTTCTCTCGTTATCTACCTTTATTTTATCATTCTTTATGGCTTTTGTTTTTTCTTAAAAGAGGAAAAATAATGAAAAAAATGAAACAAAATAATTAGATCGAACCCAAAAGTAGGTTGCCTACGTATTATGTTGTACATTAATCAGATCTTGCATAGTTCGGGCCTTGCCAAAATGGCCAATTAAACTCTTTTTTCTTGAAACTTTAAGAAGAAAATAAAAATAACAATTTGTCAAAAGCATTGACGAACATCTTTTGCATTTTTTACTTTTAAAATACCTATACAAAACGAAACCTATGATTACCAAAGAAAAATCTTTTGGGGTTTTCAATTTTGAATTTTATATGAAAATGAAACTTGAAACTATTAAAGGAAAATCTTTTGTAGTTTTCTCTTGAAGATGTATATGAAACACCTACTTTAAATAAAGATTGAAGAAAATCTTTTTTTGAATTTTTTTTGGAATAAGATCAACCAAGAATAAAACCTACGACTATTAAGGATTTTTTTTTTTGTATTTTTATTTTCAAGACATGTATGAAACACCTACTATAGATGAAAAGTAAAGAATTTTTTTTTTTCACTTTTTAAACAAGATCAACCAAAAATGAAACCTACGACTATTGAGAAAAATCTTTTGTTTTTTTTTTCTTTTTTTTTTCAAGATATGTATGAAACACCTACTCTAAATAAAGAGCGAAGAAAATCTTTTTTCTGAATTTTTTAACTAAGATCCCCAAATCAACAATAGGCTGCCTACGTATCTCACTCCCGAAAAAGGAGAATCAGGGGTGCGTAGTTCGTCCAGATTGGACAATTAATGATTAACTAATAAATTGACCCTAACTTAAGAGACACTACCAAAAAACAAACGAAAAAAAAAACTTTTGGATTTTCAGCTAGACACTGACACCACCAATTATGAAGAAAAATCTTTTTGGTACTTTTGTTTTTGACAAATAAGTAGGAAAGGCAAACAAAACTCTTTTTTTTTTTTTGAATTTACGGCACTTTGAGAAGACAAATGTAAAACGCTAAAAATCTTTTTGAGTTTTTGGATCTTAAAGAACAAAAGCCATAAAGAATTCTAAAATAAACTACGACATTCCTTTTTTCTATTTTTTTTTCATTCTTTTCGACTCACTTTTTTCTATTTTTTTTTCTTTTTCATTTCTGCCTATGCACCTTACTCCTAACAATTTTTTCTTTTTTTGTCAAATCAGTCCGTCAAATGACCACGTTACCCTTAAAGATGCAACAGTTAGCACGTAAAGATGCTTTAGAGGTGAGTCTCATACGAAAGGCCATGTGGGTCCCGCTAGGTCTCAGTATGATGTACATAAGCATGACCTAAAGGCTGACCTACGTTGTGGTTTACTAACAAGGCTGTTCGGGGGAGCGTATGGTCGATAGAGGCTGTTTTGCTTTCTACCTACTCCATAACACCGACGGCTCCCCCCTAAAATAAGGGTGACTCAACTAGAGGTTGTGTACAACACGTGTACTACGGAGTTTTTGCAGAAAGAGGGCCAGGGGGTGGACTCATGATGACAGATATAAAGCGGTAACACATAGGATAAATACTATAAACAAAGAGCACGAAAAACACACAAAAGTGCAAACAATAACCCAAACAAAATCACAAACAAGCTTATACACTCGTAATGCCAAATAAAGCCGATAGACTCCAAAAATAGCTCAAATTCTGAAAACTTGTCATTTTTTCCCAGCAGAGTCGCCAGAGCTATCACACCCCTTTTACATACTCCAAAAGATTTGTATTTTAAGTTCGAAAGGGTTTTTATTATCTAAGTGACAAGAAATGAAAAATTTGTTTCGGAAAAGAATTATTTACATTTTTTACTCAGAGTGAAGAATGACTCTATGGCTGAGGATAACACCGATGAACTAGTAAGTCCGGTGACTAGCGTGAAGAATGACTCTATGGATGAGGATAACATCGATGAACTAGTGAGTCCAGTAACTAGCGTGAAGAATGACTCTGCTGGAAGTAAGCCGGATAAAATCAGCACAATAAAACCGAGATCTATGAGTAATGGAAACAAGGTTCTTCGCTACTATCGCAGCTCCTTCTCTATTTCATCTTACAATGCAGGCAATACAAGAAGGCAATCCACTGGGAAGTTGAATGCTCCTGATAGCGGACAAAATGTTATTCCTCATTATCTAAGAGCTTCCACTGGTTCGTGCCATGACTTCTGTAAATATGGCAGGAAACATTCCTCTGAAGCAAAGCCATGGCATCCTCTATCAAAAAGAAAGAACAAACTTCCTACTGAAGAGCACAGTACTGCATGGACCTTGGTGGGGGAGGCAAAAATGGGGGCTTTGGTCTAGAAAAAGCTTTCCACTCCTCCTGGGAGTGTGCTGGGAGAGAAAAAGAAGGTGACAGGAGTTGAGCAAAAGCCTTCTACTTCTCCAGGGAGTATGCTGGGAGAGCCGAAGTACAGGACCGTGGTCATGCAAAAGACTTCCACTACTTCAAGGAGTAATCAGAGTGATGGAAAGAAGGGGATTTTTGTCAAGCAAAAGTTTTCCACTCCTCCTGTGAATATGCTGGAAGAGGGAAAGAAGGTAAATGAGGTCTATCAAAAGCCTTCATCACCTCTGGAGAGTGTACTCAAAGATGAAAAGGAGGTCACTATGGTTGAGCAAAAGCCTTTTTCTCCTCCAGGTTGCATGGAGGGAGGGATAGATGAGGTGACTATGGTTGAGCAGAAGTCTTCAGCTTCTCTGGTGAGTATGCTAGGAGAGGGAGAAAATATGACTGTGGTTGACCAAAAACTTTCTACTCCCCCAGGGAGTATGCTGGTAGAGGGAAAGAAAGAGGTTGTGGTCAATCAAAAGCCATCTGCTCCTCCAGGGAGTATGCTAGGACAGGGAAAGAAGTTGAATATGGTCGATAGAAGGCCTTCTCCTAAGGTTCACTCTCTTGAACCCTCTGAAATAAAAAAGAAAAAGATACTGCTGACACCAAAGAGTGTTCACTCTATGAAATTGGATTCCTCAAGTGACAAGATGCCAGAGACACAAAAGAAAATAAAATCTTCTTCTAAGATCTTAGGAGGTGTAGATGCAGGAGGCAAGAAAGATAGTGTTGCTAATTATAGAAAATAAATAATCGCACCTAAAGTATCTGCAGAAAAATATTTGAAGATGCCAACTCTTTCATCTCCTCCAAAATCTTCCTCTGTTAAACCTTTGATCTTGAGGGTAAGAAGCAATAAAATCTTAAAACTGTTGGCTCCTCTGAAGGACCGGAACAAGATGCGGAGATATGGGACAAACAAACTGAACCTTGAAATGGTTCCTAAGAAAACTTTACGTACTCCCAAAGTGAAAGCATCACAAATGTCTTCATACCATTTACAATCACGTCCGTTGTCTAATGAAGAAGATAAAAAGGAAGTTGTTAAGTCTGCAGATAGTGCATTGGGTAAATACACCTCTAGCAGAGAAAAGTTGTTGCACATAGTAGAAGCAGAAACTGTTGGGAAAAATCAGAAATAGACATTGAGAAAAGGTAAGACGGGTTGTTATAATGATAAAAATTCTTCGGCGGTGAAACTGAAGTGCAGGAGGGGCAAGATAGTTGATCTCCAGCAAGAAACCAACAACCCTAGGAGGCTGACATTTAGATGGGGACGACATATGGGTGAAAGCCAGGACAACAATATAAGAAAGAGAATCTTTAAAAAGAAAAGAGTTGATGGTGACAAAAGTAATACAATCCCTATCTCTGGAAAAATTGTTTTGAGGTATCAGGATGTGCAAGAAAAGAAAAATGTGCAAGGTTTGTTGAATAATGTGATCAAAGAGACGGCGTGTAAGCTTGTTGAAACTGGGAAGAGCAAGGTTAAAGCTTTGGTGGGAGCTTTTGAGACAGTGATTTCCCTTCACAATAAACCTTCTGTTGTCACAGTTTCTTGATTAACAAACAGAATTTTATAACAAATAGGAGAAATTACAAATATAGTGGTTGATATAGCTTTTCTGACCTGGTTTACATATGTTTGTCCTGTTTCTCATTCCGACTCATCTTCTTAACGATTTCTTGATTCTTGCCGGTTCTGTTCTCATGATTGAATAAATTCAATTTCTTCTGGGTGCATTTTCTTTGAATTGGGAGATAAAGTCGCGCAAGACTACAATTTCTTTTTCACTTATGGAGGTTGTGATAGTGACGTTAAATCAGTGGGTGTTTAGATGTAGACATTCTAATGTTAGGCTGGTTACTCAGTGGACATATATTGTTGTTGGACTCATTTACGATGGATTTGCTCTTACTTTCTGTTGAATAAGCGCATTGAAGAAGGCACATCATGTGGAAATACCATTCAAAAAAGAGTTTTGGCTATGGTACTGGTTTGACATTGTGCTTGTATACTATTTTCTTTAGTTGTTCTGTAAAGGGATCTGTCTCTTGACTGTCAATCAAATATAAATATTGTAACCACCTAAACAAGTAACAATATTTATGTGCATCTTTTATTCAGGTAACTCAAAATAGCTTATAATAAGTCCCTTTGTTGAAAAATTGTACGTTTTAGCTTAAAGAAGCCACTGTAGTTTGTTAGACTTAGATACATGTACCTTCATGGCTCCACCTATCAACCATAACATCCAGCTAAAGTTGAGTCACTCCATGTACTTGTGTTAAAAGTTATTTTTTAAGTTTCCTTACTCCAATTAGCCATTGAAAGCTCACACATTTTATGATGCAACAAATTTCTGCTCAACTAAATCTGAGACTCTTATCGAAGATGTGTAGAAGTACTAATGAAAATGGTCATAAAATTTTTAGTTCACATAAACTCAGAAATAGTGGCATTAGCCATATAAGTATTCGAGGTAAGTTCTCATATCACAATATAATAAAATATCTAGTTGGAATAAGATGGTTAGAAGTTCTACATTCGAGAGTATGATTTAATCAAAATAGTGCTAAGGGTTATATTTGCTTAACTTTTAAGGTGGGGACAAATAAGTTACGAGATCAAATTTCCTTAACTACGTTGTACTATGAAAAGTTCATCAAAAAATGGAGTAGAAACGAAACCAACAATCAGATCATGCAAAGTTCATAGAAGCAAGGGTCAAGCAAAGTGCTATACACAAGCCACACGAAATCCTCAACTAATAAAGGAAACATCAACAAATGGAGGCAGCATGCAGAAAGTTTCACTAACAGCATTATAACATCAGCAAATGAATTAAAACATTAAAATCCTACAAATTACACTTAAATCACTTCAGTTAAAATCCTACTAAGACTGATTTGCAGAGAAGCAAAAGAGCAATTTTCCTTCAGTTGTCAATACAGCAGTGACGCGACTTCAAAATCTTCATGGAGAAATTGACATGGCTTCTAACTCTGGTCGAGTGTCTTACGGGGATGATGACTTCTTCTCCTCCACTTGCCTAAATTTCACAAGGAAAATATATAAGTAAGAGAATAGATTTGGCTATTCAAAAATGATTGTTTATGTTCAAAGAAGATAGAATATACCAAGTTAAATACACTCACATGCTTGGCAGGAATCCTCACATATGTAGTGAAACTTCCATATGAAGGTGAACCCATTGAGAACTCAGATGCAGCCAAGGATTCTCTCCTATTACTCTTTCTAGGTTTCTTCTCAATGCTCTGAGACTCATCATTCTCTGATTTGGGATATTTCTTGCTATGAGATGAACTTATTTGAAAGATGCTCATCTCAGACCGAAGTCTCGCTCCTGCGACATCGACCTTTGTTGGCCAATTTTGAGAGGAATGCTTCTCTTTGACAACATAGTGTGTGGCAAATTTCTTACTTGAGACTGCTACTGGATGTAAAGTCTTATCACTTCTTCTCTTCACGTAGAGAACTGTACCAGCAAGCAGACTTAGTACAAGTGAGGAAATTCCCAGGATCTGACTCAAGTGAGCAACAGTAGAAAGTTCTTTCAAGATGTTTTCAGGATTGTCAATCATCGACTCAAGTGCATTATCAACAATTAAAGATTGGAATTCAGCTAACTCAACCTCAACATTATAAGTTGTAAGCCCTTGGCCCAAATCTCTTTCTAAACTATCAGATTCATTCCCCTCAGTTGGGACAATAGAAACTTTTTCAGTCTCCACCAAATTATGCTTTCCTTGTTCTACATCCTTTTCTAAGCTATCAGCCCCATTTACCTCGGCTAATTGAATTGCGGAAGCTTCTTCAATCTCCAACACATCCACTCCTTCAATTTCAACTTCCCCACCATCATCTAAATCAACATCCATTTGTAATTCTTCCTCATCTGGCTCGGTTTTAGATTCTTCATCCTCTTCTAACTCAATTGGTTCAAACTTTTTATCCAATTCCTCACTACTAGTACTGTCTTTCAAATATCCATGATATATATTGCTACTCTTTTCTAGAGCAGTCAAGTTCATGAATTTAATCGGATGCACATCATCTATTCTACCAAGGTCATTAATCAACTTTGAGAAATAAGAAACCGCTTCACCCGAGAATTGCTTAAAGTAACTATTAGCCTTAGGTAAGACTGGAAAAGCCAAGACCGGAATATGTGATGGAATACTGACATTAGAGAATCTTAAGTCTATAATAGACCCAGGGGTAGCAAGTATAGGAGAATCAGTTACTGAGAATGATAAGAAAGCAATCATAAGTACCAACATCAGAGATAAAATCCTCAATATTGTTGAAGATCTTGATTTTGATTTCATTTTTGCCACAGATATTTCCTCAACAATTTGCTTAGCAACAGCCATTGCAGCTTCCTCTTCTTGATAATTGCTTCCTTTTTTCATTAGATAAAAGTGGAATTTTGAATTAAAGATGAATAGTTTGATTCTATGCATGCTAAAAAAAATGGGAAGAAATAGAATGGACAGAATAATTTATATATGGGGTATTACTAAAAAACAGTTATATATGGGGTAAAAAATATTTACTCAATCATAGCAATTACTAATATATGTAATTGAAATTAATTAGATATCTAAAGTAAATGATACTTCCTTTTGCTCAGTGCATTTTTATTTTGTGGATGTACTAGCAATAGGTATTCTTTTTTGTTTGTCTAATTTAAAAATCAAGAGATAATTTATCAATAATTTTTAATTTGAGTTTATTATATTAACTGTAGTTATTTTTCAAAGTATAAATGCTATTATATTCAAGTAATACTATAATAAAATGGTCATTTTATTTCTTGTTGTATTAAGTCAATACTAGATAAATAAAATAGATCGAGGAAATAAGTAACATGTATGGTAGGTTGGTACAAAAATATCACTACAACTATCATATTCATACCATCATGTACTTACTATGTGAACTTTTATCTATTAGACTATTACAAACAACTTATTTAATAAGGTCACAACATCAAGAATTTGAAATTAGAATAGTTAAAGCTCAAACGTAACTTTACATCAAGTTCGATGATTTAGCTATTCTTGTTTTGCAATGTTCATTAAAATTCAAGTTATTTTATTTCATTTTCTTGATTAAGAAATCTCAAAAGTAAATGCTGCGAGGTTTGAAATTTGGTGAATAGTAAGCGAACGTCTTTAACTTTTCTCACTTAAATATTTTTTTTGCACATGCTACTGCTTCATATTATGCCATGTGGTTACATATTAAACATTGTGCTCTTATCACTAGATCAAAATAATATGACATTCATGATTGTAAATCTTATTTACTAAGAATGATCTATTACATTTATAAGCGAGATTGGCCCTTCTTAACATTCACAGTCTAATAATAATAATTATGGATATTGTCGATAAATATTCTACCACTAAAAAGTAAGCCCAAGCCAAATAATGATAAGACTTCTCTCAATATCAATTAGTAATATATTTGCCTTCTCATCAAATCTAGTTTTTCTTCCTTTATGTATAATCTTGTTTTTCATGATTTCATGTTCTAATTTAATTCAATTCTTCTTTGTTAGATTACTCTTTTTTTCATATTCTATTCTATGGACTTGTGCATAAAAATTAATCTTTTGTGTCTCTTTTATAAACTAAAAAATCTCGAAAGTAAATTTCACGAGGCTCGAAACTTGGTGGATAATAAGCAACAAACGTCTCTATCTTTTCTCACTTAAATACATAATTTTTTATATGGTACCATTGAATATTGCACTCTCATCAATCATCACTAAATAAAGGGAAAAGACATCATTTCTACCCCATACTATACAAGAAAAGTCTAAGCCACGCATAAATTATATAAGTGACCTATTACACACCTTAACTATATAAAAGTGATATTATTACCTCCCCGCAACCCCCATTCTAAGGAGCGTGTGTTAAACTTATTTTACGCGCGTCCAACTATTAAATAACAAAAGTAAACAGCTAAAAACATTAAGGGAAAAGGCATCGTTTCCACCCCAAACTATAGTCGAAAAGTCAAATCCACACCAAAACTATATAAGTGACCTATTACACACCTTAACTATAAAAAATGATACTTTTTACTGGCGTGGTGCTGACGTGGCAGAGCGTGTGAAACACTACACCACATGCAAGTGGTGGTAGCCTGATAGGATTAAATAGTTTCACTTTTTTATAGTTTAGGTGTGTAATAGGTTACTAGTATAATTTAGGTGTGCCTTCGACTTTTCGGATATAGTTTGGGGTGAAAACGATGTATTTTCTATCATGTGACTATGATTGTAAATCATATTTAAGAAAAATAACCTATTACATTTTTTAAGGGATATTTTTTGCCCTTCTTGAAATTCAAGATCTAACAATAATAACTATGAATTCCATCACTAAAACGTAAGCCTGGATGTACTTTTTTACTAATAGACGTAGTTATCAAAAAAAAAAAACTTTAGTTAACATCTAGAGTTATCTAAAAATCTTTTACCAATTATTCTAAAAATTTAAAAATTTAAAATCTCTCACTATCTTTAGAAAACCTTTTTCTACTTCTATTATACTTCTATTTTATTGGTACTTTTAACACTTTCAAATTCTTTTATAAAATAATGTCTTAATTATGTTCACTATTTTTCTTTTAAAAATAGAAAAACCTTTTCTACTTCTAAAATAGTTCATTGTAGTGATACTTCTAACTTATTTTCAAATATATATATAGAGAGAGAGAAAGAGAGGAGACATTGTAGGCTGCTGATGTGGCATGCCTCAATGAAAAAGTATTTATTGAAAAAGCAATTCAAACCTCTTCAACAAGCTGAAGACGTCTCTTTCCACTGGCACAATTGATTCTACTAAGACTAAACTGGGTAGAAGAGATCACCGAGAAAGAATTTGCTACTAGTTTGCAGCAACACAGCGCAGCATCCTTCCTTGTAGCTTCGTCCTCATCTTCTAAATACACAACAACAGACTCCCTTGCAAACACAAGAAGATCGTGGCCCTGTAACCTCAAATCCAGTATCAAACTAAACTATCAAGAAGGGAAATAAAGCGCACAGAAATATAGATGACAAACCTTGAAATTAAAACGAGCAAGGGTTCTCAAAGCAAGTTGAACTAGCGCAGAACCACTCAGTTCTGGTACTTGGGGGGTAACCGTTGTAATATGCCCTCGACTCACAGAAGCTGATTGTCTTGGCATTGAATGATGAGATCTTGAAAGGATTGCTGAGATACATTTAAGCAGTCGATTCTGGATGGTCGGCAACAAAGGTGGAATGCTGAGACACAGAAAATACATATGTTACCCTTGAGCAACACCACACAAAAGAACTAATTCATGAAAGTTCTACGCAAACTCAGAGAGAACCTTTCAGTTATTTGCTCCAACGCTTCCACCAGAGTCAGGGAAAGCCCAGAAGAAAACATAGAATCCAAGAGACCACGAACATGAGGCTCCATGGTTGGTCCCATTGCTTTAGCAATATTTCCAACACATGCTAGCGCCTCAAGTAAGGGCCTGCCTCTACGGAGAGCAATCTGAGAGAAACATATTTCACCTGTCACGATTATTGCTCGCGCATTTACATATTATAGAAAGAACCTACAATCCAAAGGTGGAATGCTGTGACACAGAAAATAGATATGTTACCCTTGAGCAACACCACACAAAAGAACCCGTTCATGACATTTCTGCTCAAACTCAGAGAGAACCTTTCAGTTATTTATAACTTTTTTTTACATTGGGAACAGAAAATATAACTTTCCAATTGAAAGACCAAAAATAGTACAGTTAGACAAGTACATCTGTAATGACATATATAGCATACCGCATCACACAAGTGAGAGGTTATTGTCGACAAATAGTTAGTGAGTTCACCATCCAGAGCACCATCTATCTCCCCAAGAGCGATGAACCCACTGGCACATTCAGCAGGTATTTTAAGGACATGAAGTATATGATTCATGCATATCTGTAGAAGTAAAATCAATAAACTTGAGTTCACAGTAGTCAACATTGAAGATGCAAATCTTATTCATCCATATTCTACAGTTAGTAAAAGCAGATTAAATCATTAAAATGAAATCAAATATCACAAACCGTTAAATAATTAGTCACAAATTGATCACACAGGAAATGGGCAATTTGAGGAAGTAGAGAAGTTATGCTGAGGTGAACTAGGCGATTTTGGTGCTCCAGATATCCTAGAACAATTTTAGCAACTTCCCTGTATCTTGACATCATGAACTCTCCTGTGTTCCTGCACATTTTGATGATAAATTTGATCTTATCAATCATTTATCATATCACAAGCAGATAGATAATCCTGGGTCCAATTCCCATAGCATATGACTTGAGGATGTTACATTATTCTTTGCAAAGGAGACACAAACCAAAAGCACATAAATCCGTGAAACTAAAGTAGTCATGGAACCATACTAGCATAACTGCATACATGGCAATACAGAAAAGAAAAAATTGCCCTCAAATAGCTTGAAGAGGTACCTTGACCACCACCCTCTTCATGCAACCATCCATCACCTAAGAATCTGCCTTTCCCTCCCACTAGCACCTCATAAGAAGACAAACCACACCGTCACAAACCAACAACTATCCTAGAAACTTTCTCAACATAGAAAATTTTCCCCTTTTTTTTCCAAAAAATATTTTTGAAACATTGTTTGGTTATACATTGGAATAATTTTTTGGTTAGGTTTTGAAGATGAGTTTTTCAAGTTAGAAATCAGTAATTTTTTTCCACTTATAGAGCTTCAACTTCTTGTAAGTGAAATCTGCAACAAGTTTCAACACGATATCTTATAAAACCTGACCACATAATCCAAGATCAACAGAGGATCCTGTCAATATATACAGCATCAACTAACAAAAACTAATATGAGACAGGTCATTTACAAATGACTGAAGCCGGGTAACCCCCCGCCCCAACCCCATCCCACACATACAGAGAGATCATAATCAATCTATAGATCACAAATGCATTCTAGATTCAATTGCTAATAAGAACAAGTAGGTAATAGACGCCTTGCCCGTTCATTATAATTACTTTATATAAGAAACAATTAGGTAGCAGACATTTGCACCCAAAACATGTAAATTCCTCAGACTTGAGGTAGACCGACACTTAAGTATAACCAGAGATTTAAGTCTCCAGTTTCTCAAACATTCAGCAGATCACAGCAATTTAACAAAGCACAAGAAAATTAAAAATATTTTCCTATAATGAAATAAATAATGGGATGCAATTTGATAGCAAACCTTAGCAGCACCCCGACTGCGAGAAGGGATCCATGTATAATATGAACAGGCGCATTTCTCCCCAATCCATCTTGGGTAGCCTCAAACATTCGATAATACCTGTCGAAACCACCAATTTAAGAGTAGAAGCCTTGGATCAATAAATTTGCCACTGAAACGATCTTTTAGTAATTCTGAAAAATGATAAGGGGGAAGAGAAAAATAGACATACTACTGAACACTCCACCTTGTCTCACGCTTTTCAATAACATGAAGGCACGCACGTAATGCCTCAATAGATTTTTCTAGAACAACCAACGTTGGATCCCTCAGAGCAACCTAAATAGCATCCACAAACTCCAGCATGTGAACATTAAAGATGGTTGAAGCATTTTCTGCCATTTCCTAAAATTTAAAGATAGGAGAATGAAACAGGGACATCATCAGCAAGTACTTAGCTCGTATCTGGAATTTAATATGCTATGTGGTGGATTTATTTAAAATATTATAAGAATGACAACCACATTTCTATAGTATGAACTATTTCACTCTTCATTCGGTGATAACAGGAAAAAACACTAGTTAACCTTTAGGATACAATTTTAGTAAATTGCTAATATTTGTATTCAGTTTTGGGAACACTTCTTTCTTTTATCACTTAGAAACCATGCGAGATGAAAGTCTCATACACGGTTTTGAAAGAGAGAGAAAAGTGAGGAATCCTCTTTAGGTACCTTCTATAACAATGGCAAATCGGAGGGTGAAAAAGTTGGAGAAAGGGAAAGGGAGATTTGGTAGAAAGGCGGTGAGAATAGTAGAATTTTCTAGGGTGGAGAGACAGTAACCAAAAAAAGAGACTTCAATTCAAAGTTTCCCCATCATGTAAAGATGAAATAAACAAAACCAAGCTTCAAAATTTTTGCGTAGAGAACAAAGCATGAAGAAATATGCTAATTGTACCTTTAATATTAAGACTGCAGCAAAGCGACGATACTCAATTCTTTCCCCACGAAGCCATTCTAGTGCAACTTTAACCTGAAAATACAAAAGAGTTGAGATCCTGATGTCAGACAATCAAATATCTGAAGCATCAAAACGCTACACACCTGACGTTCCACTTCATCTGCAGTCATTGAACCACCAGATCTATCTAGGTGACCAAGAACTTTACTAGCAAGGACCAAGATTTTAGGATCATGCTTTGTTTCAAAGGCTGCGCTCATGTAATTGGAGAATTTTGCCACTTTTGATGCATTTTCGCTGATGGTGACATCTATTAGCTCACCAATAGCCCTCAATGCTCCCAGATTTTCAGAAACTTCATTACTATCAAGAAATGTAGTAATGAGTTCATATCGTTGATCCATGAAACGAGCAAAACCTTCTCCACTAAGATCACGAGCTTCTTCCTCTACTAGTCGCCTCAAGGTCAATGCAGCCCCATCCTACAATAGAGAATAAATAAGAATTGGCTTGGTTCAAAAGCAATTCAAGTTTTTGAAAGATAATTTTAGAAGAGGGAACTGGAAAGGATGGAAAGAGGCATAGATTGAGAGCATGCAAACTCAAATAGCAAACATAGCAAGACTGAGCAAAACAGAATATTAAATGATTAAGACAGAAACTCGCATCAGTATCAATATCAAGCAGCCAGTGCAAAAGACTGCTCTGCTAAACTTTGGTAGAAAAATGGAATAGGGAAAGTGAATGAAAACAAAAAAAAACTTGGTATTCACATTATTTTCAAACCAAAAAGTTCACTAAGATGGTTGATATAAATTTAAAATCAGGACCTATCCATCTCTCTGGATTTATGGAGAAGGAAAATAAATAAGTATAATTAGCAAGAGGCATATAGGAGAAGATTTGAATACAAAACAACAAACAGTTACTTCTATGTAGTGCCATGATTTCAAACTGGATTAGCCAACAAACTCCATGTAATCCCACAAACTGGTCTTTCTTCTTCCACACAAATCAAAAAATAAATAAATGTGCCCAAAAATAAACTGTAGCATTCTGCTTTCTTTCTATTTTCAATCTTTTAAATATACAAGGTTTCAAATAATAGCATCCAACACTTCTTGAGAAACTGAGGACGGAAAAATCAAGAAAAGAGCTCAAGACATACTATCAACTAAAATCTTCCTTAATTTTTCGTCAATTCCTAAGAAAATAAAAATGAAGCACTAAATTTCTGATTCTACTCCCTCACCAATTCAACACCAAGATTTCCAGAACGACGACTAAATAAGAATAAAGAGCTCACATCAAGATTTCTTTAACTGTTCTAACTCCACTATTGTACAAAATTCAGCAAATGACTCCAAAAAAAAAACAAAACTTGAAAGAAGAAACGAGAAAAAATCAAAAAACTTGAGGACAAAAAATCAAGAAAAGAACTCAAGATGTACCCTGAGCTAAAATCATGTTAGTCTTATGTCCTATGAATGTCTGGTTCCACTACCTCACCAATTCACCAACTCAACAAATCAAAATCTCCTGAACTGTTCTAACTCCACTGCTGATCTTAAAAAATTCAACAAAAAATCAAGAACCTTAGAATCTTCTTTGATTTTCATCAATTCCTAAGAAAATCAAAATGAATCAGTAAATTTCTATATCCACTTACTCAACAATTCAACAAATGTAACAACACCCAAAAAAAAGAACACAAAGAGTAGATAACAATACAGAGGTCACATCAAGATTCCCTAAGCTACTCGAACTACAGATCTTTAAAATCCAACAAACAACTCCAAAAAAATAAAAGTTGAAAGAAACGGAAGAACCTTAGGATTGCTTATGGTACATAGGTCAGCAAGAACTCTATTAAGAGCATCAATATTTCCGGCATCGGTTGTTGCAACTGGATAGCGGATCGCCTGAGAGCTGCTACCCATGCTTCTTCATCACACTCCTATCTACACGAAAACCTAACACAATGGATAGAACATTGTTATTGTAATGATAATTGTAATTTTTGTATTTTTTTACATGAGGCTCCATGGTTAGTCCCTATAGTATCAGATCCTGGGAATTTCCTCACTTGTACTGAGTCTGTTTGCTTGTACAGTTCTCTACGTGAAGAGAAGAAGTGATAAGACTTTGCATCCAGTAGCAGTCTCAAGTAAGAAATTTGCCACACACCATCTTATCAAAGAGAAGCATTCCTCTCAAAATTGGCCAACAGAGGTCGATGTCGCAGGAGCAAGTCGTCCATCTGAGATGACCATCTTTCAAATAAGTTCATCTCATAGCAATAAATATCCTAAATTAGAGGATGATGAGGCTCAGAGAATTGAGAAGAAACCTAGAAAGAGTAACAGGAGAGAATCCTTGGTTGCATCTGAGTTCTCAATGGGTTCACCTTCATATGGAAGTTTCACTACATATGAGAGGATTCTTGCCAAGCATGTGAGTGTATTTAACTTGGTAAATTCCATCTTCTTTGAACATGAACAATCCTTTTTGAATAGCCAAATCTATTCTCTTACTTATATATTTTACGCAAGTGGAGGAGAAGAAGTCACACCTTTCACTACTTAGTTGGTGTAGGTACCGATCAAGATGTTTAATCTGACTAATAACTTGGTCTGCTATAAGAGGATCATTTATTTTTTTCTGGCAAGGGAGAGTATATAAGCATTTCACTTTTCAGAATTGGACATCATGATTTGTTAATAATATGACTTATGAAGATTTGACAACTCAATTAGTTATAGGTTTATTCCAAAAGAAATGTATCAAACATGGAGATGTAGATATCTAATATGGAGAATTTTTGGTCCACCTTATTTTTTGTTCGTGGTAATATAATGGAATAATTAGGTTTCAAAAACCTTTTGTTATATGTCTTTCTTGGTTTGAAGACGCACTTTCCAATTTCTTTACTCCAGCTATCTAATTCAAAAAGCATTATAGATACTAATTGCAGCATGCTTAACTA